>OX421408.1:16719112-19219112 GCA_949126875.1 Lochmaea capreae | reverse complement strand
CTACTTTCGTATCAGCCTCCTCATGGGCACCACAAGTGAACGTAATTATAGATACATCAATAGATTTTCTGGATCTATCCGACTGACTTGTTTTTCTAACCTCAATTGCGTTTATGCAATTATTGAGTATTGTACTTGACAAGTTTTTTAATTTATTATTAATAGGATCACCCGTAAATCCACAAATAAAACAGATTTTTTCTCCAACTTCTGCCATATTTTCAGATGAATCGGTAATGTCCGCAGGATCTGATATGTTTGTAGCACAGAAACGTAACTGAGGCACAAATAAATTTAAAAGCGTGGTTTGACGTTGACGTAGCCTGGCTCTTGTTATAACTTGTGGTATTGCTATACCTAGAATATGGTGAGTCAGTGAGCCAGCGCCAAACTCTTAAAATTACTGAGTTTCCGATGAATTCAGTTTAAAGATAAAAAATTGTTCAAATAAATACAAAATATTGTACTTATTTGTATTTGTATTTAATTAACAACATTATTTTTAATTAGAAATAATTTTGCAAAGAACATTATATACAATAAAAATCAGAGGTAAGAGGAAAATATTTAAAAAAAATAAAAAGTGGGTAGGTACTCTGCCACGTTACAGACAGCGGTTTGAGGCGGTGGAATAATCTACCATTTCACAGACCAGCGGACTATCAAAAGTGTACGGCATTTATCTTTTATCGAAGATTTTCTAAAGAGTTAAAAACCTATGTTATTGCCGTACAGAAAAAAGTCACCTCAAAATCACTCGTTTCGGAGGGAAGTAATTTACCCCATATACCTATGTGTCCCACAAAAAATGTACGGCATACTAGAAAACATTATCTATTCATGAAGTACTCTGAAGACCACATTACCTATATGCTAATCAGAGATAAGGGTTGGTACCCTTGGCTTTCGACCCCTGCGCTGAAAATATGTACGGCGTTTATGGGTAAAGTATCTGTATATCTATACACAAAGAATTACACAAATGCTATACAGTAATGAATGACCTATATTGCATCTACAATTACCGGCGAATTAAAAATTTGCACCAACTTCCGGCACCACCACTTTATCTATAAGCTATAAAAAAGCCGTACACTGGCATGTGTGAATGAGCCTTAAAAGGCGCGCGCCTACTAGCAGGACATTTCGTATGTGTAAACAGTCACTGGTGCTAGTGCACTGGCTTGCGAGTTCACTCGGACACAGCTCTACTTTTTCGTGCTAGTAAAGAGTGGGGGTTCCAAAGCACCAGTGTACTGGCAAGTGTAAACATCTACTAGCAGGTTTCTTGTTGACGTTTCGTAGGTAGTGTTGATGTTGAAATTTATAAAATGAGTGGACAACATAAGTGGAGTGAAAAAGAAACAATTAATTTAATAGAACTTTACATAAACGAGGAATGTTTGTGGAATCTAAAGAGTGATGATTGCAAAAATAAACACAAGCGGGAAGCTGCATATTGTAGATTAAAGGATTCTGCCAAAGTGCACTACCCAAGCTATTCAAGATGTGAAAAATAAAATAAAAAACATTAGTTCGACTTATTATCAGGAGTTAAAAAAAGTTAAGGATTCAATGGGCACTGGCATTGGGGCAGACGACGTTTATAAACCGAATATTAAATGGTACGACAGATTAAATGCAGTTATGCAGATGGTGGTGCCAACAAGAAAAAGTACTTCAAATGTTTCAAAGGTAAATAATTAAATGTTCAATTATTCATTTAATTTCATAAAATATTTATTAAAATGTACAGTTTATTGAAAACAAGGTAATTTTGTATTTTCAAATTTTGTTAAACTCTTATCTAAATTATGAGAAGGATAGGGTTTCATCAAGTATGGTGTCAGTCCAAAACCTTCATCCCTTACTGTGACCGCATCGTTGGGTATATGGTGAGTCTTATTTTTTAATATGCTGAACAACGAACAATTTGCAAAAACACCGCCATCCGATGCTCTTCCATTGCACCCAACATCAATGTAGGAAAAACAGTAATCGTCGTCAACTAAACCCAGTAGTACTATACTATTACAGCCCTTATAATTGAAAAAATCGGAACCACAGTTTGCAGGAGCTTTAATATTCACATGTTTTCCATCTATGGCCCCTATACACCCTGGAAAGTTCCACTTGGTTCTGAAACCCTCTTCAATTCTTCCCCACTCTTCTGTTGTAGAAGGTACCTGAAATTATTTTTACTTAATTTTGAACAATTTTTATTAAAATTTGTCTTCTTCATTACATTTTGAAATTTCTTTTTTAAATAATTTTCCTGATGAGCTAAAACGTTAAACGGTTTGCTGACTATGAATAAAAAATACAGGTCCCTATTTAACAAAAGGTCGTTCTATTTTTAGGAAAATATAGAAACTCAACTACAGGATCATGAAGAGACAAATAGTGTTGCGGACGTTACTCCAACTCCAACCACCAAAACACCTCGTCGTGCACAAACTGTGCCAAAAAAAAGAAAACAAGATCAGCGAATTGCAGCAGTATCCAATGCGATTGAAGAACTGAAACAATTAAAAAGTGCCGTTCAAGTTGACGATGAATTTGATTTTTTTGGAAGAAATGTAGCTTCCCAGTTACGGCAGATGCCGCTAGTAAATTCTCTTACAATACAAACAAAAATACAGGCTTTGCTAGCAAAAGCACGTACGGGTATTTCTGTGGTGCAACAATGCAATATGGAAGAAAATGTATGGGAAATTCCTGTGACCTCGCCTACTCCCAGTAATGTATCAGATGTCAATTCATATAATTACAATAGTAATTCTTCAAGGGCATCAACAGCCTCGGATAATAGATCTGATGGAGATTTACTAGCAGAAGCTATTCGTTCCCTAGGTGGTTCAATTGAAGAATCTGATATTGATAATTTTTAAATTGTATTGCAACCTAAATCTAAATAAATAAAAAGTAAAATATTGTTAGAATCTATTCAAGACTTACCTGAATGTAGCTTTTAAGAGCATCCCCGATTGCCTTACAAACTTCTGGAATAAACTGACACATTGTTGAACGTGGAATCCTATACAGAAATTCCAAAGACCCATAACTATCTCCAGTAGCAAGAAATCGTAACGTAACTTCCAGTTTTGTCCTAGCAGAAATTGCATTTCTCATGTGGGTATCTTGCCGCTGAATCTGACTTGAAACTTTCAAAAGTAACTTATCGAATTTATCTGCTCCCATTGATTGGATCAGCACACCAGTCAAAGGATTGATGTCCTCGGCACCTCAGCCTTAAGGCTTTTTTGTGCTCTTGGTTGTGCCGTTTATGTGAAGAGACCAGTAGCCCTTATCAGGCTCAGCAGACTTTTCACTAGGTTCTTCTTCAATTCAGCTTTCTTCTGATCTGTTTTTGGCCACCAAACTAAGGCGCCATAGGTGACCATGGGTCTCACCACAGTTGTGTACAGCCAGTGTACGATCCATGTGTTCCCTATCGCCCGTTTGGCAGCCATTAGGGCCATTTTCCCTTTATTGGTTTTATCATGAAGGTGTCAGTTCCAGGTTAGTTTTGCATCCAGAATTAAACCCAGATACTTAACCTCCTGACTTAGACACAGCTGCACGTTAAAGAGGCTTGGCAGTTTTAGTCCCTCAAGCTTCCTTTTTCTAGTGAAGGGAATGAGGTTTTTGAAGGGTTCACCCTTAGGCATTCCCTCCTACACCATATCTCCACCATTCCCAGAGCCTGTTGCATCAGCCCTGATATAACATTAGGGTATTTCATCCGCATACCCCTGGGTGTATATCCCTTTCCTGTTCAGTTCCACCAGGAGATCGTCTATGGCGTCTCCAAGAAGGTTGTTGTTGCAGTTCTGTTGAAAAGCATGTTTTTCATTCACCGACATGTAGTGTCGTCTGCTCCACGCCTAGCAACAGCAGCTATCATGGAATCAAAGGATGTGTTGTCGAACGCTCCTTCTATGTCAAGAAATGCTCCGAGAGTAATTTCTTGATTTCCTAGTGCAGCCTCAATTTTCGACACAAGTTGGTGTAAGGCTGTTTCGCAGGATTTTCCTGATTGATAGGCATGTTGGTTATAGTGAAGAGGCCTTTCGATGAGAAAGTTTTCCCGAACATGCCAGTCAATAAGTTTCTCCATTGTCTTAGCGTGAAAGACGACAGAGTTATTGGCCTGAATGACTTTGCCTGGGAATAATCCTTACCTGATTTGGGAATAAAGACAATTCGGGCTCTTTTCCAAGCAGCTGGAATGTATCCAGTTGCCAGTGATGCTCTGAAGAGTTTACAAAGTACTGGAAATAGATGTGATTGCCCTTGCTACAGATGCGCTGGGATTATACCATCTGGTCCAGGAGCTTTGTATGGCTCAACCGAGTTCAATTTGCACTGGGTTATTACTTTGTTGGCAGCACTCCAATCTTCCTTCCTCGCACGAGCTACGGGAGATGGAGGTCTGACGGATAGTTCCATGCCTATCTCTTCAGAATCTGGTAGATGTGCCTGCAGTAGAATCTGTAGGGTCTCGCTACCACTTTCCGTGAAAGATCCATCGGGTTTTAAAATATTACCAATGGGATTGATAGGATCTTTGGCAAGGATTTTCTGGAGTCGAGCTGTTTCTGAGGTTGTTTCCACCTCACCACAGAATTTCCTCAAGGACTCCAGGAGAGCTTATATCAGTAGCCGCTAAGGTGATGTCAATGATCTCCTTACGAGTTTTTGTCACAAAAGTTGGTTTAGCCCCCCGATTCACTATTACTAAATCATTAGAAATAATAAAGTCTAATAGGAACTCACCTCTTGTGTTGATGTCGCTGCTGTTCCACGCAGTGTGATGCGAATTGGCGTCCATCCCAATTATCGTCTGCAGGTTTTCAGCCCTGCAGTAGTTCACCAGCTGCTCCAGTTCATAGAACGGAGGTGGGGTTAGTGAATCAAATGGCAGATATACTGAGGCTATAATAATTTCCGTCCAGTTTCCTGCCATCTGTGTTTTCAGTCTCAAGACTACTTGGTCCCTAAAACAGAAATCATGCATTCTTAGTGCCTGTAATTCATTCCTCACAAAAATGCAGGTTCTAGGATTTCCTGCAGTGCAACTTACCCTTAGCCTCCCCAAGTAGGGTTCTTGTATGAGAACTATGTCTGTCTTGCCTTGGGTGATGTAATGGGCAAGTGCAGCAGTTGCCGCTTTATTATGCTGCAGGTTTACTTGGAGTACCTGCAGCATTTGCGGTTACTGTACACTTCCCCCTTCCGTGGGATACCCTGAAGGTTAGCTGCGACAGGCCGAGGTATACCTTCAACCCTCTGTCTGACAGCGCCTTCAGAGACTGCTCGTCCATCCCTAAAACAATGGTGGTTCCCTTTGGCTCGGGATGGTTTCCTAGGATCCTCCAGTCCCCCGTTCTCAAGCCCGTATTCTGGGTTTCCAGGAGTTTGAGGATCTTGGAGGGTTCTTTGACCTCCAGGTGTTCTGTTGGAACCCACAAAAGAACTCTGGCAGTTTTGAGCAGTTCCTTTAAGTCGTCGACTTTAAGACCTGGTCCCTCCCAGGGCTTCAGTTGTGGTATTGTCTCCTTTAGTCAAGTCCTTGAAGACTGGTTTGCGCAGACCACTACCACTACACCCAATTGGACGTAGGTTCCCGTGAACTGCGGCCCAGTCCCCGTAGGACATTTCCAGATTTCTCTGGTTAATGCCAGTTGTACCTGCTTGGCCTGTTCAGGTGAGAGTTTAACCTCAGGATAGTTCCCCAAGGTGATTCCCATTTTAATTGAGGAAAGAGCCTGCTGGTATGATACTCCTGGGGTTTCCCTGGTTTTTAGTACCTTCGCAGGCTCCTCCTTTTTCTTCTTGCCTTGGTTGACCGGAGAAGGAGTGCTGGTTTCAGAGCGAACTCTTCTAACCTGCTCTTTTTCTCCAGAACCAGATGGTGCTGTCGACGTTTCAGCGGAGGCGGTTTGACCAGGTCTGGATTTGCGATTAGACCTTGGTTTCCTAGGCCTTCTTTCTACTCCACTGGCTTTTGCCGCCTCAATCGCACGTTTCCGTCGTTGAGCTCCCGAAAGTCGGGGTTTGTTTAGGTCTACGCCCCCTAAACTGGTGGTCAGGAGAACTTCTGCTGGGCTTTTAATCCCTTCAGAAGTTTCTCGCTGCTCCATTTGTATCTTGTGGTCCGCTGAAGGAGTTTCACCTCCAGACTGACCTTCGGACACATTTTTTTGAAGGTGAGGTTATTCCTACCTCGACCTCCATATTGCATTTTTCAGTGGTTTCCATGTGAGTCCCACGAGTACCAAGGGAAGAGTGGTCGCCTACAACAGAGCCCCGCATGTTGTAGGAAGGCTGCATGCAAGAGGGTTTCGCCTGGTTCCCTCAGGTTAGTCGCTAGAGACCGGGAAAGGCCGGGTCTAGCTACACCATCACACAGATCAACAACTCGACGGCTTAGGCCGTCACGACGTTAGCCCGAGGGCTGGTGAACACTACCCTCCATTGTACCCCCCGACCTTCCATCCTTTATGCGCGCACTATACCGTAGGATTGGGTAGTTTTTATAGTGGTTGTCACCACGTGGTCCAGGCAGTTAAGCCAACACCCCCGTGCTCCTTCGTACCGCATACCCTCTATCGATGGAGGGGTCGTTGCAGTACCAAGCAGTTTACGGTTTGTGCCGCAAGGTGGTCGGCGACAGATTATTTCACAGGATTCTCGGAAGTTTTACGTTCCTTACCCCGTTTTATTCATCTGCTAACCATTTCTTCCGCTCTGAGGAAGGCTTTCAGTCTCAGTCAACCAATCCCCTTCCACAAAGTCCAGAGTCCATGGCCGTTCCTCTATCCGCCACCTGAGGACGCCCCATATAGGTAGCTCAACCGTGTGGTTCTGCTCCCATTCGAAGATGATTCCTATAAGCGGAAATATATTCAGCTCGCAGTCTGTCAACCTCATGAGTATAACAAATACACTAAAAAGAGAGATGCATATATACTGAGAGGTGGCGTTTTAAGTTAAATTGCGGTGAAATTTGGGACTTTCATAAACTTTCAAATAGTTGCTTAGACGAGATGCTACTGACCGATAGGTGGCTCCATGATAACCTTAAAATAAACAATATAACAAAATACATTTCTATTCATCAAGGTTAAATAAAAATTTCTCTATGTACCTACCTAACCAACCAAACAAAATTTTAGCTTTTTATATAAAAAAGTTACGAGTATTTCCACCATTGTCTGCATATTATTATGTAAGGTAACTTTACCTACGACCCCCCTGTAATCTGTCAATAACACACAGTCGACATCAATGTAATGACGTCTATTACGCACGGTAAAAAAAACGCACAGCTGTATAGTAAATCGCACGGCTTCCCTAGCGACATCTTAGCAACTGTCAATAGACGTCACCATTTTATTCAAAATTTACTATTTGAAAACATTCGATATTGCCACGTTTAACTATGAAAAGCCCAAAGGGCTAAGTAGGTATTGATTATAATTGAAAAATGGACTTTTGATTATCAACAATATATTAATTAAACGTTAGTTATTTAATGTGCTTCTTTCATTGGTAATGGAGATGAAAGTTTACCAAGCACCTCTAATAATGTAACTGTTGTTTCTTATGCTTTAACAGGCAAAGGAAGCGATCTATGATCTGTGTTTAATAACTGTACTGTTACTATAAACAATTATTATAATAACTAGTATTATGGTATTAAATGTTATACAATAAAATTATTAAAAATATCTATTGTTGATGTTGTTCAAGTATTATTAATAATAAGATTATAAATACAAGTACAAGTAGGTCGTAGGTAAAGTATAGTACGTAACTACTGTTGTAAAGACTCACGGAATTACGCACTTGCCGCTACGCGGCATCGTGCGTAACTTTTCCATTCGTGCGTAAAATGCTTCTTACCACACACGTTACGTAATATACTATTAATGGAATATACCTATGTAGGTATTAAAAGAATGTAAGAAAGCTGTCTTTGTGACAATAATGAAACTTCGATTACAATAATTATTTCTACATTTACCAAAACATTCATTAAAATCAATTTTGTTTGTCAGGTACCTATTATATTATGGTTTTCGTAATTTTTATACCTACACGATGTTTATACACTATTCTTAGGGTTTGATGTAGCCTTTTAATTTATTTCCGATTTATTTGTTCAAATATATGTCACAGTCTTTATGGTAGAATCAGTCTTATTATAATACGCCTATAGGCTTTTTCAATAAGACCCTGATTTTTTCATAGGCATTAGTAAAGTATATTTCACAATAATATTTCCTTGACTCGGTTTCTGGTCGGATTTATAATAAAAGTAACAGATCCTTAGTAGGCAAAATTTAGACTCTAAAACATAAATTAAATTTATTTTGTGAAAAAAATCACTGAATTTATTAAAAACAAATTAAACCTTTGTTTATTAATTGAAATTAAACTGTTCAAACATACAGGGTGGCCCACCGTATACGCTTTAGTTTAGTTCATCAAATTGCGGCAGATGTTATCAAAAATTGTTTCAAATAAAAAATATACGGTACTGTGTTGTTGTTATCAGATTAACGACTACCTGCTGTGTGTTTTTCTTTTGAATCAATCATAATTATTGGTGTTAAGTTAAAACGAAATAATATCTTGGAATGGAGTGAACGTAATTTAGAATTTAAAATGAGATAAGAATTAAATTTATATCTTTTAGATAATCGCATTTGACATTCCGTTCGCAACCTACATCTACCGAAATTATTTTCCACAAACGGTGTGCGTAAGTTTAAAAAAAAATAGTTAACAGAAACACATTTATATAGGGTGTTTTCAAATGACACTTACAACTTTTGCATGTTTATATACCTCTCGTAAAATTGGACAAAATGATATAAGGATTATAAGGGGTCCAGTCTATTTACTTTTCGAAATACAGGGTGTTGAAGTTATAAAAATTGAATGTTTTAATTTGATAACTTTAAAATGGATGAATATTTTGATTTGAAATTTGGCAGGTTGTTTTTAAACGTAAAAGGGCATATTTTTATGGAAAAACATGTTTCAATTCTTGATCCAGTGGTGTACATTTGGAAGAATATGACACCTTTCCCATCCCATTTTTACGCTACTTGCATTTGAAGCTATTTTAATTTTATTCTGTATTCCTCAAACATTGAGAGAAGATTGTTGAAAATACTTTTCCAAACTTTCGTGATTTTATTAACTAAAGAATTGATAACAATAAAAAAAATAATAGGTACAAAGTTAAATATATAACATCCCATTCAAACAATTTTTCACTAAGGCAGGGTTACATGAAGCTCCTTGTCTATGGTCGATACAATAGTAGAAACGGAGGAGGTACTGATAGCAAGAATCCATGCTTCTGCAGTTTTTCCAAGTTATGCTATTTTCAATGAGAAAACGTTGCAGATTATGTATAAATGAAAATGGACAAAATTTTGAACATCCCTCGTAATTTGTTGGCTGCTTATTGAAAAATTGTGTTTGAATGGTATATATGTTATTTAAGTTTGTAACCATCTAATTTTATATTGTCATTAATTATTTTTGCTAATAAAATCAGAAGAAATGTATTTTCACCAATCTTCTCTCAATGTTTTAGATGCATTGCTGTTATACAAATTACTTCCTGTTACCTATTCTAACCATCAGTAGTTTGGAAGTCATTTGAAAACACTCTGTATATAATCTTTATCACCGAGATGAATTCCTAATAGAATCGGTAGCTTGTACCTATAACTATCGGGTTTTCGGAGAATGAATTGTTATTATTATGAATTTTGTAAATAGGTAGGTACAAACTCTCTGGTAAAAACAATAATTTCAATACGATGCTCGTTTTAGAACAACGACTATATTTATAATAAAATGGAATAATAGCAAAATTAACCAAAATTCAAGAAAGTTGTGAAAACCATCCACGCTTTACAACAAGAATAAGTACTGCTTGATAAATGCAAGCAAAATACAATGCTAAAACGTTTTCACTCTTCACATATTGTATAGGTAATATACTATTTAGTACCTAGTTATTACAAATGACCTTCAAAAACATTCTTTTGTTCTGCAGGTAGGTTTATTTGGAAAATAGACCCACAAATACGAAGTGTTTTCAGTGTAACCTCAATCAACGGTGTAACATAATCAGTTAAAATAAACAGACATCTTCCCTAATTCGAAGGTGAATATTTCATTCAGCGCCATCTGAACGTTTAGTCCAGCTTTCACAATACGCCATCTATACGTTTAGTCCAAAATTACGAAAAACTGTTAAATTTTTAGTCCATATGGCTGTTAGACTATTTCTTTTTTTATACATTGGTAACGTAGCATTGTACCGTTGATTGAGGAGTCCTCAATCAACGATTGTACAATGCTAAAAGGAACAGCTAATGAATTCAGTTATTAGGAAGTTATCTATTAGCTAGTACATTTTGTTGTAGTCACTCGTTGATAGATGACGCACATTCAAAAATGATTGTAATAATTTTATTTTGTGAAGTGAACCTATTGAAATAACATAAACATATTTGATTATTTCAATGTTTTTTAATATTATGAAAACATTGGTGATAAACGTTTTCTTTAAAAACAGTATTGTCATCTTAGGAACCACTAACATTGCTTAATAATATAGCCTCTAAGGAATGGAGGTATTAAGTAAGAAGTTATTCATTAGACAGAGATCTCTACACTGGCTAATACATACTGTAGCATCATTAGCAAATAGATGGCAGGGTACGCTCTCAATATAATATGAACCTATGGGAATATTTAAAAAAAAATCGAAGAGAAGGAACTATGATCCTACTTATATTGGCGGAAAATACCTATTGCTTAACTGAAACGGCAGTAGACGTTGGAAGAAATATTGCATGGAACGAAAGAATTACTTTGGAAAAATTACAAGCTTAGAATTTATCAGCGTAGGTACCCTAAGACTAAATAAATAAAGTGCATAAAAGATTATGACAATACTTTAATAGTGAAGATGTTTAGATTAAAGAAGTAAGTACCTACCTAGGTACATTTGACACTGAACACATGTTTACACTCCCAACACTTTACACTATCTAACGCGCGTTTCAATAACCAATAAGTTACCTATCTTTTTCAGATACTGAAGGTGAACCGTGAAGTTTTGGTGTAGCGAGTGTAAACTGTGTTCAGTGTAGTGGCATCAAAAGATAATCATCACTAGAGAATAAGTCCCTGCTGTACATGGACTACATGATCGAAAAGAAGGAAAGCTGAACATTTAAAATCTGCTTTTTTTTGTTTTATGAAACTTTACTGATACGTATGAAGGGAGGTGTAGCGAAGTGCCAGCTTTATAAGTGGCCCTTGTATCTTGGAAAATCTCTGTTTTTACTTATATTTTTTGTTTAATAAATCTAAAAAGCTGCACAATAATGTTGAGCCTAATATGAACAGAGTTTTGGTTATAGTGAATTATAAAAAACATCAGATCGAGAAAATAATATAACCCTATTGGCTGCGTTAGTTTTATGGTTACAAAAAAAAATAAGCCTATTTTTTTCTGTCTGGTCCAAATGTCCAAGGTTGGAGTTATAGGTACACCGTCATACCATTTATCCGCCACTGCTTGTTTGAAACAACGGAGAGTTGTTTTGTTGTATATGTAAGCATAAGTACGATAATAAGGTTCTTCACCATATCCCATATCTTGAACCGTTTACATATATACATTATTATTTATTCTTCCAGCCTTGTGTCGTCGTATAGAACAGGCTGTGACTGTAGTGCTTCTTTTCTCTGACAATGCACCCGCCGCGTCTGTACATACAATGTACTGTAGTTGTAAAGTGGGCCATATGGAATTAAGCGACGAACACTCACTTTCACCGTTGTTGCCATTATCGAAAGTAGGTATCTAACCGCAGAGTTGGGTATACAAATCGAGATCTGTATTTAGACATACTGGAAAATTAAATTCAGCCCTCTTTTTCAGACATTCTAATATATTAATTAATTTGAAAATCTGGAAATATAATTTCGATGGGATGGTGTTTCTCCAAAGTAACTTGTATGGATAAATGCATTAAGCATAGTGGTTTAAGAATATGTTTTTCTAGGTATTCCTATTTAATACGCTTAGATTTATTTTTACTTGCATTTGTGTCATATTTTGATTTTATATCACTGAATTCTCACTTCTAATGATCTTTTTTCTACGCCCATGTCCGTAAACGTCAAAAATCGCACTGTAGACATTCCTTGTAAGTGACATTTAACAATAACATGCACGTAATGAAAATCTCATAACATACACGTGCGTTTAGATAAGAATACTTAAATTTCTTTGCTCAATCAAATTGCAATAGAATTTTTATTTTTCTTTTATTTACATACTTTTAATCAATTGAAAAACATAAAAGCTATTAGCATTAGTGAAATACATTTTAGATTAAAAGAGTGATGCCCCTAAATGTCGGCAACACATTATACAATTGAAAAAAATAATTCGCTTTTTCTTGATATGGAAATAAACGTCAGCTCATTTATGCTGTCAATTTTTGTAACAAATTATAGTATCCGAACATTTTCTCAACTTTACCTACGAATATGTCTGTTAATAGTGAAAAAGATGAAATTATATGAAGAAGAAAATAGATGGGCATAGAAAAAGTATAGTACGTTTTTCACTTCGTGCATAATGGGTTACTTACAACTCTTGCTACGTACCTAATATACAATTTCTTCACTTTGATTTCGAAATAATATCCTTTATAGAAAAATCACTGTTAATTCTTTTTGAATGTAAAGTATATTTCATAACATTTCGTTGACTCTGTATGTGGTCTTACGGATTTAATAACTAAAGTTTATAAAAAAAATATTTAGATACTAAAACTAAATATTATATCTTCTATAAGTTCCTTGTGGCATTACTTGTTATTTTTTCTTATTTTCTTGGGAATCAAACCACAATAATGTTTTTTTATTTTTTTAATTTCAACGTTTCAGTAGCGTTCCAGCTACCGTTGTCAAGATTAACTAATAATGAATGAATGAAAAATTTTTGGTCCCTATCTGACAAATTTTTTTCGTTGTGTCATTATCGGATTAACGACTACCTACTATGGGTTATTCTCTTGAATCAATCATGTAGGTGTTAAAAGTTAAAACGAAATATATTCGAATAGAGTATATACGTTTTTTTCTCAATATCTACGCTGTCGTATTTTGTCAGTCGTAGTGCGTCAACTATGATATCACACCAGACAGAAATAATTGATGGAAATTTCAAATATAATTAGTATAATAAATCCTAATGTATTTTTTATCACTCAATTATCGTCTGAATGTTTACAAATGGGAATTTACTGAATATACAAAAATTTAAAGATAATTTCAAGTACTTACCACTCTCATGAGAAAATTTGGACAGAGCAAATGGTTTCACCAATAAAAAAAACGTAATCTAGAAAAAACTAAGGAATGGGGCCAGAATTTGACAGAACTTTGAAATATATTTACGCAATTTTTAATGCGATTGAAATAATTATGTTGGCGGAATTATTTATTAAGCGTTGAGGGAGCCAGGACGTTGAGGTCATCGAAAAGAAATAAAATAGAAATATATAAAGCTTAGATATTCAACGTAGGTATAGCAACATAGGCAATAGTCAAGTTAGTATATAAATGAAGCTGATTGCAAGAATGTTAATTATTATACAGAATTTAAATTGCTACAAAATATAATAAGGAAAGCGAATCAGACATTGGCACTGAAATGAATGGAATTTACTGATTGGACCCATACCTACGTGGAATCTACTCATATTAATGTTATACTTGAAACTAACTGTTCCTAATTAATTCCATGATTTAATAAATAAATCATGTAAATTATAATCTACATAATATGAATTATAATTTACATAATTTATTTATTGAATACTGGAAATAATTAGAAACAGTTCCTATATAGTTCCATTTATAACATTAACTGAAATGAATGTTACTCCGCCAAAAATAAGAGAAGCAGAATAAATAGAATCCTCAAATTCATTGTCAGAAAAGTGGAAGAAATTACCTATATATGAAAGCTTATTATACTGGTAACCCATGACACATTAGGCTTCATTATTTTAAATGGAAGACGTTTTCACCATCGAGTTTAATGTGAAAAACAAGTAAAATAAGGTTATTGCCCAAGACCCAAACTTGCTAATCGACGCTACAGAGGACATTGAAAATAATATTTGGAAAATTATTAACAGATGAAGTATGGCCGTAAAATGTATGCCACTAATGTTTAATGTTACTAAGATAGCAAAATCTTCGGCATACATTAGTTAACGGGTTTTTTTCACCTTTTTATCAATTTTTAACCCTCGCTTATCAACCCTTAGTATCGCTTTGATTTGTGTGCCATGTTTTCTTTGATGGCATCCATTAATTAATTGTTCTCGTTTCGTGAAAATTCTAAGATTTTCAATGTCCCCTCTGTAGCGTCGATTAGAAAGTTTGGGTCTTGGGCAATGGCCTTATTCTACTTGTTTTTCACATTAAACTCGATGGTGAAAACGGCTTCTGTTTAAAATACCTAATGAAGGCTACACGTGTCTCATGGGCTACCGGCCGATCTATACCTATAATCCATATCCTTTGGAGAAAAGAGGAAAAAATTCATTCATAAACAGGTAATTAATAAGTGGTGGACAAAATATAGAATTATACACGCATAGGTATAATGGCTAGTATTCACTTAGATGAATAAGGTGAATAATAGCCATCATGCTTGTTGAATATACTTAACTATTATAATATATACCTATTTGTTAAATTACCTACCTATCTTTCCTGAGACCACGCTGATAATTCTATAAAAATTCGTTTACCTACCTACGTTATTCTTCTCCAGTACCCTGTAGATTTTGCGCTGTGCGAAGCTACCTATATAAAAAAAATAGAAACCAAGGAACGAGTAAAAAAATGAAATAAATAGATGAAAGTTACGTAGATCTTGTTCTGAATTACAAAACGTGACAACGCTGGCAAACACTGCGTGTGTATGTGCATCAGTCAGGGTCGCCTGTGTTATCAAAGAGTGCGGGGGTAGGGGGGGTGTGATATCCAACTGTCTAGACGTTTGCGATCACGACGAGGCGACTACTACAGTACACTTGACATAGCCAAGTTAGTCGGCTTGCCACGCTCTGAACTCTACGTTCCGTGTCTATCCCGTTGACACTTACTGTCGTTCTGTGTCTTATACTAGTATGTCCGATGTTGGTTCCCGTATTTCGCGTATGGAATAGTGATAATATCGTTAAACGAAAGTTAAAAAAGTGTCTAATTGTCATGAGACAAAAATTGACTATAAATAAGAAGGTACTGCGAGTATTTTTCATCAGATAATGTACCACAAAATGAGATAAGGCTGTGAACTGTGATAACTAAATTTTTATGTAATGTGCTGTTTACTTTTTAAGTTTTCAAGGTAGACTTCTATTTTTAATTCAATGTAAGTTTTAGTGTGACTATAATATCTTTAAACTATCTAAACCTCCACATAACATTAAAAAAACTACTCTGTACAAATCAATACATTTTGCTGGTGTAAAATTGCATTTGCCATTTTCCGTCCAGTACTCTACTATTTCTAGCTATTAAAACACCTTTATAATACTTCGATATTTGCTTTAAATATTAACAAATCCTCCAAAAACAATGATAATCTTCATAAAACAACTTGCTTGTCAGAATACATTTCCTTTAAAAGCTTTCTTTTTCGTCCACTATCCTAGATGTTAATCTATTACATACAAAGAAGGGTATAGTTTTTAAAGCAAGGCTATAAACATAAATAACATTATCAGCAAAATAATTTCATTGAAGAGTATTTTCATGTAAAGCTAATATAAATGTATAGGTATACTAAAACGTTCTGCGCATATGCGAGTTGAGGGCCTTCCTCATTGTTTTGTTACAGAAGAAAACTACCTATTCGTATTCATTTTCTCCGAGATACAATGAAAGGATTGTGTTTCCATTGATATTTATCTTGTAGTATACAAGGTGTATGAATAAACCTAATAGCTTAAATAATTACGTAAAAATCTGTACTACTCTTTACTGTCTACTTTCGCAGACAGTAAACATCCACCTGTGTTTTCATTACCAAATCTATTAATACTATCCAGTCTAATTTATCTAAGTTATTAAGTGTTTTAGCCAATTTTGGAAAACCTCTCTCTATACTTTCCTTTCTTTGCAACCCTGTAATTTGTTCTCTGATATTAACATTAGTTACAATTTAATTTATTGAAATAGGCTAAATTGGAAAACTATCCCTTATCTAAATTCTCTTTAGTCTCCATGGTAACTGTTGGCTAGAAGATTGAATAGTTTAATTTAATCGCATGAATTGATTTTTTGCATGCACGCTTATTTTTATGAATACCTAGGTATGTAGGTATTGTATTGACATTCGATCTTGATTATTTAAAAATGTTTTCCTAACTAAGTAGTAAATGAAAAATAAAAATAAATGGTAATAATCTGGTCTTATAGGTACCTACCGAAAAACCCAAATCACAAAAAATGCGAAATCTGTCTAGGTATTTTATGAAACTTTTCATTTAATTATGCTGATTGTCAAGATTTAAATGCCCGTGAAGTTCTCTGTCTGGTTTATTAAACTCCGTTAACTTTGACAGTTACATGTAGTTTACGTCGAAAGAGCATGTAATACATTATACATAAATACGATAGGTTGTTATTTATATAAAGAGAATTGGTGTTGGTACCTAATTTATATCGTAAAGTTTGACATATTTTCGCTAAACCTGCTCCCGCCATACAGTTCATACTATAATTCCTTAGTCTTGTACTTTACTTTGTACTTTATGAATAAAATGCGTATACACGTTTTTTGTCTCGTAAAGAATCGTTTAATATGTCCAGAATACAAGTTAAACACCGTAAGTACTTTTCTTTTTCCTGTCGACAACCCTTATTAACAAACAAGTCTAATTTAAATATTTCTATGACCCTTATGTTTCCCTCGCTCCCTTTTGTATAACTAAGTACAAACATGATCATTGCCAAATCTTGTTGACAACGCTATTCATAGTATTTCTGAAAGCTATAAGCTCCTTGGTCTAGGATATCGAAAGGGCGGCACAGTGTTGCCAATCCCGTTGTATGAATATAAGAAGGGGAAAAATAGGTTTTATTATTTTTAGTATCCAAATTCTCTTCGTGTTACGTTTCATATGGTTATCCCTTCATGGTTTGATGCAATATATCTTTTGCCCACGACCACTTAATAATAAGTCAATATTTTACCTCCTAACTAAAGGTATATGGTACCCATATAGAGTGAATTATGAACTCATAATACACTAGAGTGAATTATGAACTCATAATTCACGCTTCTGCATTTAAATAACACGCCATGACAACTCAACACTCACAAAATTTCGGTACATAGGTGACTAGAGATGGGGGTACAATATGAAATAAACTATTAAATCGTATTTTTGTTTAGGAAATTTGTTTCTGAAATATATCGTATCGATAAAATATCGAAATTTTTGGTATTGATACTTTTCATAACGGCATTTTTTAATATTGATATTTTTAAAACAATATATTTATAACGGTACAGTGTATCGATATTTTACACAGTATCGCCCATCTCTATAGTCACATTTGACGTACTCCTGAAATTTATTAATTTTGACGTTATTATTGTCAATAATACCAAATTATTACTTTCCGTTCTACACTCGCCTTATTTAATAAAGAAATCAAGGGTCGTGGACAAAGTAAAGTATTCTACTCGCAATTTATGGCCATTATTCACTCGGGTGACTTGCGCCCCTCGCCTACGGCTCGGTACGCAAACGTCACACTGCGTACGTAATTACTCGTTCAATAATATACTATTATTGCATTGCATTATTCTACTTGATAATTCTATCGCATTAACTGCCTAATCTATTCTTCCTCATTCTAAGCATTTTATTTATTAAAAAAATAATTTTCTGATAAATGGATCTTGTAGATTATGGAAATCTGGCGGACCTATGCTTATTTTTATTAATTCAAAAACCGTTGCTGCATTTAATTTACATACAAAAAATTGGTCTCCTCAATTTAACCCAACCTGGTCCGAAATTCTCGTATAAATACCGAAAAATTTAAATTTGATATAAAATGTAAATGTAAAAACTCGTTAAATATTTGTTGTCAGATGATTAGTTGCTGGATCAAAAATAATAACAGAAATCAAATTATTATCTGTTGAAACTAGAGATAAAACTTCAAAGCGTCATTTTCTATTATAATTCGTATCAGATCGGTCACACACTCAAATAAACGCAAAAAGCTGTTGCTTATTCAACTGGCTTCGATGGTTTTCAAAAATTAGTTACTAGTTACTAATTAGTTACCTTCATTGGAGTCGAGTAGAGTTCCATAAAACTTCAAAACTGTGCTTTTTTCGAAAACTAACGCCTGCATTGTTTTCTTCTGATTCATTCAAGAAATTTGAACCCTGCCATTTGGCAAACGGCTGTGTAACATTATTAGCTATTTTTTTATTTCTTTATTTGTATGTTTGGCCAATAAAATCATTTATTATTATTATTATACCGACTGTCCTTAAAAGCTCTAACTACCTTGAACGAGTAGTAATTAGTAGTTCATACAAAACGTAACCGTGTCAATTTCAGTTTAATCGTACAAGTAAATTTGAGTTTGTTCAGTTTGGAAAATAAGTAGTTTAAGTAGTTATTTTGGCTGTATACTGTCCTAAGCTACTCCGATCATCCTCAACAATAAGTTTCCTCCATAATATTCTAATAGAATTCCAGAAAAACCAAAGCTGTGCTGATTTTCAAAAATGTAGAACTAAGTATGTTTTGTCGGCTACTTAGAGCCCCGACTGGCCTTAAAAGCTTAGAATGCCTCAAAAATTAGTCTATTGTTTTATTAAAATTTTGTTAGATAACACAAGATTGATGCATTTTATCTACCATTTAAATTTTCTTACCATCTCTAATAGCTTTATTGTACAACATACTTTAATTGCTTAGATTTAAATGTTAGAGTTTTAAATGATCTCGAATCCATGTAGAAATATATTATTGTGCATATTACCGTTTTTCACTCAACGATATTACTTAATTTGATTTCAGATATCATTTTTGTTCGAGCTACTAATTAGCAACAAATTATTAGCGTGGTTTTACATGTTTTTATCGTATGCCATCATCTAAATATTTAAGTAGTTTAGATATTTCATACTTTGTTCAGGCCAATTTTATGGATGTTTTAATAAATAGCTCCTAAAAAGCTCCAAAGTATCAACAAAGTAGTGTAGGCCAAGCAAGTAGATACATATTATGTCATCAGATATACCTAGTCAGTGGTTTCAACTAGAAGTTGTATAATTATGCACTAAAATTAATTCAACTTAAGTAGTTTGTATTATTTTTAAACTGGATTTATTGAACTTCTTATTCAAATTGTCACATCAGATTGGTACCTGCTCGTCAACAAGGAAATGTTTATAACTTTCTTTCATTTATTTACAAATTACACAATACATCCGATGTAAAGTAAATACCTAGGGTAACAACGTCTAGACTAGTTGAGAAACTTTTTTTCTTTAGACTGGAGATAATGTAGTTTGTGATCATTGGTGATTTCATAAAGACGTTAGTGGTATCGATCTGACAAATATGTGGACAATAATAATTGAATACGGTTAGAAATGTACAAAGAGTCTTGGGATTTTCCTAGCTAAAGGAGTTTTTTATGATGGCATTCAGTTGACGTTTCAAATGATGAATTTGGTTGCTAGGAATATGTTTAATCCATTATTGCCTGATTTCACCAACTATTTCCCGGGCCTTTTTCTAAATTTAGGAATACCTGAATGTAATTTACGTTTTACCATGCGCTAAGTAATACTAAAGAGTGATAATATTAGGTATTTCTCATGAACCTTAGGTAGCGCGTGGTGAAAGGTAAATTCGAGAGTAAATTGCATTTAGGAATTCCTAAATCCGATTTAGGTATTACCTAAATATATTAAATGGTTGGTGAAATAGGGCATAAATGTCTTGCTAAAAACTTTTTTTGCACATGTTTGTGATAAATGTTTGACTATATAGGGAGCGGCAGAATAATCTCTCGAGAACTACACTTTTTTAGTACGGACGTGAAATTTAATATTTTCTCATGTAATTTGAATATCAGCTTGAATTTTCATAGGTATTACGTACTTACCACATTAAACCGTAGTCCAACAGATCAAAATGTACAGCTCTTCAAAAATTTGGCAAAATTGTAGTTTTAACCGCTTTCCGAACAGATTACGGACTAAAACTCTCAAAATACTTCTGAAACCACGGGATATGAAATTGTTAATCAGTTGTTTGGCCGCCGAATCTGTCCATAGTTGTCAAATAAAATGAATTATCAACGAATTCCACAATAGAAATATAACATTTATTACTCTAATTATTAAATATAATAATTTAATCCTGACTATGAAAGTGTTATTTGTGAAACCGGTAGAGTAGAATAAATGTTATATATATTTCTGTTGATACATTTTTTAATAATTTATTTTTCCACGACCACTTAATAATAAGTCAATATTTTACCTCCTAACAAAAGGTAGGTATATGGTACCCATATATCTACTAGAGTGAATTATGAACTCATAATTCACGCTTCTGCATTTAAATAACACGAGAAATAACATGCCATGACAACTCAACACTCACAAAATTTCGGTACATAGGTGACTAGAGATGGGGGTACGATATGAAATAAACTATTAAATCTGTGTAATTTGTTTAGGAAATTTGTTTCTGAAATATATATCGTATCGATAAAATATCGAAATTTTTAGTATTGATACTTTTCATAACGGTATAATATTGATATTTTTAAAACAATATATTTATAACGGTACGGTGTATCGATACTTAAACAGTATCGCCCATCTCTATATGTCACATTTGACGTACTCCTGAAATTTATTAATTTTGACGTTAGAATTGTCAATAATACCAAATTATTACCTACTTTCCGTTCTACACTCGCCTTATTTAATAAAGAAGGGTCGTGGACAAAGTATAGTATTCTACTCGCAATTTATAGCCATTATTATGGCTAACATAAATTGCTCGTTTAATAATATACTATTATGGTATCATTAATAATTAAAACATTTTTATATGAAATCTTTATTAATTATCAACATCATAAACGTACCAATAAAAACCTTAGTTACTCATAATACATTAGTTACCATAATTTAATACGTTAGTTACGAAAGCATAACACGTTAGATACCAAATCATATTGGAACTAGTTTTCATGAACATGTGAAACAATATTTTTTTAATTTGATGGATACACCTTTGCCTTTAGCGTCCACGATCATAGGTATGTCCTCTGAAGCCTGATTAATGACCAAGCAGGCACTCCTTTCGATTTCGTGCGGTTCCCCAGTGCCTAATCCACTGCCGGAAACATCGCCGATTTGAATTTTGCGAGCAATGGAAATTTTTTCGGTCACACTTTCTTATAAATACCCTCTAGCAACCTTCGCCGATTCCCATCCACCAAGTTCTTGTAAGCCTAATATATCTCCTCCAGCGTTAACAAGAAAATTTGCCGAAGATCTTCTAACGCAGTGACCAATATACATATTAGGATTTTCAAGTGAGAGATACTCAGCTATTTTTTGAGGTATTTTAGAGAAGAAATGAATGCCGCAGGGCTGTATCGTACATTGCCCTTTTCTATATGATACAAACAATCTTCGGTGAGTAACATGGACTGGCCTTAATATTGCGTACTTTTCAAATAAAAGCACAGGATTGACTTCGCCGTAACAATCAGATTGTCCTTTAAAACGTCAACATATTCCGTGGTCATCTTCGCTAATTCATTGGTTCGACAGGCTCCTCCAATTACAACTAAAAAAGCCACTTTCATCACTAAAAACTCCTCGTCTGGGGCAGAGCGCACAAACTCCTTGACTTGTTCTCTTGTGAATACGTTTACTCTATAACCAACGTGTTTCTTCTTGATGAAACGTATTATTAAGGAGCCGTATTTGCTGATTTCCACTCTTTCCTTAAGTTCTAAAGTCGGCCATAAGGATGAGCCTGGTTTTCTCAAAAGCAAACTAATGTCACATTTTATACCTACCACTTCGTTGTAATTCATTACAATAAATACTAATTGACATAGTGTTCAACATTTTACTTCCCAGGTTTTCGAATGAACCAAAATTTTGATAAGAAATGATATAAACTATTTTCCACTGAGTAATTTCTTTTTTATCAGTCCTGCAATTCGCCAGGCTTCAATAATTTTTTAAATTCGAGTTCCTTAATTTTTCCATTTTTCTTGAGAACATCGAAAATATTACATCTACAGAGTTCCTATTTTGTTTAAATTGAAGCTAAATAGCTGCCATGACATCAATCGTAAAATATGATTTTCTGTTCGTAAGGCGGTTAAAGCTACCTACAATTTCGAAATTATTTGGAAAAATGGCAACGTTTGAAGTACTGTATCTCAGATTCTATTAGCTGCAGTTGCGCTCAAGTTGTAGCAACTTTCATCTACTTTAAAAGTGTAGAGGACAACTTTTTCCGTCGAAAACAACTTTTCGAAGTTATAATTCAAAATCAGCAAAACGTTCGAAAGTTTCGAGCATCATAGGTCTTTCCAAGGTGCTAAAGACATTCCAAAAAATCAAGACAGCAATTTTTTGCGACGTCCGATGTTTTAAATGGCTGGTGTAATTGTGCTATATCGTCTACAATGTGAAATTATTATTTTTAGTATACAGGCTGCTGACAAAATTTAAATAAAATCATCAGTTGAAAAATTGGCGTAATTCATTATTTACATTCATTTTGAAATAATACGTCGGAGGCTTTTATATCTTGAACACTTGAAACATTTTTCGTCCCTTTACCAACAAGTGATATACTATTAGATAATAAGAAAAAGTAGATTTTTTTATAACAAAAATTATTGAATATGAAACAAACCCTCGTTCAAATATACTTCATATTTTTACCAACTTAAGTTCTATAAAGAAATTTCCAAGCTCATCCCCATAGGAAAATATACCCTGTATAACTTATTATCCCTAAGTATTTGCCAGTGCATTGCTAGTAACAAAGGTCACCTCATTCCCCTCTGCCCTATAGGACTTTTTTTTCGTCTTCATTGTAATAAAATCTCACCGACCCTCATAGACTAAACCAGACTGATTCTTCCTTCGAATCTAGATCTATAAAATAATTCGTTATCTCGAACTACTTTCATTCAGGATTTTCGTATAGGGTACTAAATTGGAAGAGGGTGTTTTTGAATGGAATTTTATAATTGAATATGCAAAAAAATTACTGACAACTGTTTTATATGTGAATCTAGGCAAAATGGTTAACGGTTTCTATGAAACACGTTTTTTATTGAAGCCATGCACAAAAAATAGGCGTATTTTGTTGAATGAGGACTTTAAGAAGCCACCGTGTAAAACGTTTTATCGTATAAATACAAATAAAATGGACAATATCAATATGACTGTCTGACCTCATTGTTATTAACGCTGCGGTCATTTAAAAATAACCGCATTGTATATATAGCATCATTATATTAAATTTGCATACCTATATCGAATTAAATGATCTTTTAATGAAAAATTGATAAAATCACAATTTGCAATTTGGCCCGATTGGAATAAATTGGATTTAAAAATTATAAATTTTTGACCAGCTTCTTTTTTAATAACGCATGTTGGTCACCAGAATCGAATTTTAAATAAAAACAACACATTTTATAGTAGAACTGGAGTAGGGAGAAAAATAGCTTGAATTCATTAATTTTTATAATTTATTTACAGCGTAACTAATATAAGAGGATGTTACAATTTTTCTTTCGGCTGTCTGGTGGCAACCTTAGGCTCCGGCTAGCTTACAGTGAAGACGGGTGTGGTTCACTATAAAATTGAATCAAATTTAAAAAAAAGGTCTTAATTAGGGCGCCATCTGATTTTGGCCCAAGCCTCAGCCTGATGTATGCACTTTCCCCTGAAAAATCAGAAAAAAATAGGGGAAAAGAGATAGATCTTCCTCAAGAAAAAAAAATACTATAATTGTATCTATTGTTAAAATAAATATTACAAAAAAATTAATATTATGTTACCTACAAATACGACTATTATACTGGTAGTAGTAGAGTGTTCACAAGAGACGCTGAATAATCTATTTTACATCAAAACCACATCATCAAAATAATATATATATATATATATATATATATATGAAAGCTCAACCTAGAAACATTGGAATAACTCCACCCCACATAAAACCAAAATCAAATACAATCCGACTTGTTACCGGAAGTATATATAAAGAAAAATCTTAATACCTATTTACTGAAATTCATATGAATAATATATATAAAAAATGCTTACAAAATCTTGGCCAAGACGCTTATCTAATTTTCTTATAATTAAAAAAAAAACATGAACTGAAACGAAAGTTAAAGTATTCTTGGAAATCAAAGAGTCAAAAATTGAACACGTTAACAGTTGATAATAATAAAAAAAAATAAAACCTGCTCCCAATTTACTACAGGTGTACGGCCGAGGACGCGTCAATCTGCCGGCAAGGTGGTCCAGCCAAAAAAAAAGGAAAAAAATTCTTTCCCAGTGGAAACGATGACGTCACGTTGCGAAAAGGAAGGAAAACTCGTGGAAAGACTTCTGAAAGCACCTCAGAAAGGGAAATCAACGGCCACCGGCAGGAAAGCAACACAGCAACAAAAAATATACCAACTAATTTGTGTTTTCTATTGAAGTCAACGCTACTAGAACCCTAGAATAGAAAAATTAAAATAGCATCACGTTTTTCCCAGAACTTGAGCCCCTGAACCATAACGAAAAGTTCGTCGAGAAAAATACATCGAAATGAAACTAATTACCTCGTGTTCTTGTGAGGGTCGCTTATCAAATGTGGCGGAATGGAAGTCCTTTTCTTTTTTAATCCGTATATACGATTTTTGTCGATAATTCTTTCAAAATCTTCAATATCGAACCTCAACAAAATTTAATTAGTTGTCCTGGCTTACTCCCCTTCTAAGGATGGCTTAACAACTCTACACCTCAACAATGCCACAATGCACAGGATCAACACTTTTATTCAAACGACTTATTCCTCCAACAGGTGAAAAATGGAAGCCGACCGAAGAGCTCCTACGTTAACACCTTCCTCAACTGTGGATTACCAACTTAAACCCCACCACAAACACGAATAATCTTCATTTGACCAACATGCGAGTTGTAAAAGGTCGAAAATATGGTTGCCTACCAAGCTTCCTCGATACGTATATAGGACTGCTTATAAGAAGAAAACGAAGTGTAACAGATATATTGAAAAATTCTTAGCCTACTATAGAACCAAACAAAATTTCAATGTCAAAATATTTTATTACCCAACATATTCTACGCTTAATTGGATACATTTATCACAACGAACCTGCAACGTCTCTAGACCTTTCAAAAAAAATGTTTCTTCTTGCTCTGACCTCCACAGCTTTTATTACCTCCTCGTTGGAAGAAAATTTACTACATTTTAAACTTTTTTTCAGTTGAGGAAAGAGATGATAGTCGGACGGTGCCAAATATGGTGATTAAGGGGGGTGTTCTAGTAATTCAAACCCTAAATCACGAATTTTTTGCATGGCAACATGAGATTTGTGTGCAGGGGCGTTGTCCTTCAAAAACAAAACACCTTTGGATAGCTTTCCGCGTCTTTTCTCTTTATTTTTTTCCCGTAGAGTGGTCAGTAATGTCGAATAGTAATCTCCAGTTATTGTTCTACCCTTATCCAAAAAATCAATCATGATTACTCCATGGCAATCCCGGGCAATCCCAAAAAACTGAAGAAAGAACTTTTCCAGCAGATTTTTGGACACGGAACTTCTTAGGTCTTGGAGAACCAGAGTGTCACCATTCCATCGATTGTTGCTTTGTTTCTAGATCGTATAAATGTACCCAAGTCTCATCCATAGTAACAATTCGGTTTAAGAAGTCTACATCGTTTTCAAATCGAGCACAGATCGAACGCGATGCTTCTACCCTTGCTCGCTTTTGGACAACATGCAAACATTTGGGGATCCATTTTGCAGCAATTTTTCTCATGTCCAAATTGATGTGAACTATAATATATGATGAACGCGTTCATATGAAATATTCAGTGCTTCAGATATCCGTTTTAGCCCAATTCGGCGATCTGATAAAATCATGTCATGAACTGCATCGATATTTTCGAGGACTGACACAGAAACTGGCCTTCCCGATCGGTCATCATCTTCAATGGGCAATGTACCTCTTTTGAAGCTTGCAGTCCAATTTTTCACGGTCGCATACGAAGGACATTGATCACCAAGGGTATTAAGCATATCTTCGTAAATATGCTTACCTCTTAACCCTTTTAAATACAGGTACTTGATTATGGCTCGATACTCCAATTTTTCGATTTTCACAATTTCGGTGGACATCTTTTAATTTATTGCGTAACTCTGGTTTACTTTTTTGACGTCAAACTTCACATTGGCACTTCTAATAAGTTATTGTTCGTTGCTATGGTAACGCAATATTTTGTTTATGCATGGAACTGGTCTAGACTAACTAGATATCAATACATCCTCGCAAGATTGATTTATACGGTACATCCAGTCCTCGGCTCTTTAGCCTTTAGGCTTTTTGTGCTCTTGGTTGTACCTTTTATGTTAAGAGACTAGTTGTTCCTATAAGGATTGACCTTCTTTTATTATTCGATTAACCCTTACTTGGGCGCTCTAGTGCTAGGAAATCATATCTCCAATGAGTTAGTGCTTCACATTCGAATATAAGGTTTTCAATGCACAACCGACAGATAGGTTCATCCCTGTATATGCCAATTGTATACATTTATTTTCTTAGAGTGCAGTGGCCGGTGAGTAATCCCGTCACTTTCCTTATTTGATCCCCGCGATGCAGTTTTTGATATCCTGAATCGTTCAGGACCAGCGAAAGCCGTTGCACTGCTTTGGAACCTACTTAAACGTCTCCATATTACGAGGGCTGTCTTTTATATTTTGCATTTAGAGCTAGAAAAAAAAACAGTAGATCACTTTTAAACACTATTGTCTTCCAAAGTACTCTCCACGAAGATAAATGAATTTTTGCAACCTTTGAAACCAATTCTTGAAGGAGCTACTCCGCTCGCTTGTTGATATATTAAAGTAGTTTTTGAAGGCGTTGCATTGTCTTGGTGGAGGAAAATTAATCCATGATTGATTTTTCGGAACGCAGCAAATCTTCTGGCAAACAACAGTAACAGTTCTTTGATCTTCCAGAGGAATTGTTGCTACATGACGCGCTTTTGAGACAAATGTCTCCTACAACTTTTTGGAAACACTTCGAAAACGAATAACCATCGTCGGTTTTGGATCATCTTGGAGCACCCAAACAAACGACTGACGTTTATTTTCGAGTAAATCCAGAATTGATCTGTATATATTTTTTGAGTTTCCTGCGTTAAACCGGTTTAGAGTTTTTTGACACCAATTGAATCTAATTGTTTTCTGTTCTTCCGCCAATTGATGCGGTATCCAACGAGAAATTAATGTTTTTACAGATAGATCTTCATGTAAAATTTTTTGAATTGTAGTTTTTGAGAATCGTAATGATGCTCCAATTTCAAGATATATGCCTGTCGATATTCTTGGATCATCTTCTTTAGAGTATTGTCGTTTTCCTGGGTGACTGCTGTTGTTTGTAGACCTAACCTTAGATCGTCGCTAAGAATAATCCGTCAACGTTTAAATTCTCCATACCAACGAGAAATTGTAGACAGATGTGGTATTTCATTGCCGAAAACAGAAACCAACTCGGCAAGGGATTCTTGTTGAGAAAACTGTCTTCGAAAACTGTTAAAAATTATTGAGCAAAAACTTTCTCGGAATAATTCCATTTTTCGACCGACTCATCAACTTTAAAAATTCAGTTCAGGTACACCTTTAAATGAAGTAGCCTGAAACTTTGGCGTTAAGTTAACTAAACATGACAGTTAATTTTGATATTTGTAGACAGGCGGTAACTATGTTGTTATATGTAACATTTAAAAGGCAACCCTCGTATGGTTTGCTAGGGTTTTCGAAGGCAGTTCCAGACAGTTTGGTTCTGATCTAAGGGCATGCTTAGGATTTTAATTCTGCTTGATTATTGGATAGTATATAGATATTTGTGCCTCTGTACACCCTTTCAATGTTTTTCTGCAAACATGTGTAGATAGCGTATGTTTCCGCCTGGCATACGGTTACAAACTTTCAAGCATTTCACCTGGGTGTAACACCGTAGAATCCAGCTCCGGCTCCTTTAACAGTTTTAGATCCTCCAGTGTAGCACACCAACGTTCCAAATTGTCTGTATGTTTATAACCCATTCCAGTTTACCTGGATATTATATGGTTGATTGTCATTAATTATTGCCAATTATTCACTTCTCATTTCAAGAAGCGAGTTTGGGATAACATCTGTTATTGTCCACCTCAACATCCAGAGCAAGAGACGGAATATTGAGTATGGATTCCATTACCGCGATCGGGTTACTCTTTCCAACGTCGTAACTGAGTATTCGATATAAAAGTACCTAAAAATATTTTTCAAAAGCTCGACTTGAAAGCCGCCTATAAACTAATTCTATTTCAATTCTTAATACTTTAAATAGTGACCATGGCTAACTGTAAATAACACCAAAATTTAAAGTGTCCAAAAAGTCAATTAAACGTGAGAAGAGGGCGATCTTATGTGGGTCACACGGTGTATGTATATACTCGCCGCTAGAGGTATCATAATATTAAATACCAGCAATTGAAAAAGAAAAACATAAATTGAAAGTATATTTTTTTAATGTCAGTAGATAGAAAAACTGTTTAGAATCAATACGACTTTTATTTGCCCTCTATGGGATATTAAGACGTTTAAAGCGATTTTTAATGTTTACAACTTGTGACCTACATAATTACTTAGAATTGCTAAATTGCAACTATTACGAATGGTTAATTGCAACGTATAACCTAGACGACTAATTACCATTTGCATTGTTGATAATAAAAACTAAGAATATCAAGTAACCACTTACTTACCTCATAAATTTGTTTACTTTTTTTACCGATTTAATTCCCAATATTTATAATGTCCTCAACTATGTTTATACGCGACCAAAAATTCGTGAAGAATCATCAAAAAGTACTCCAAAAAGTAAGTGATATAAATGTACCTATTGAATGCCAACTAAATCACCAGATTTTCCACCACTTTATTTTTTATCCCCAATAAATACCTACTACACCAATTTAAAAATCCAAGAAAAATATTCCAATTAGCAAGGACAAAAATGTGTGATTCATCGTATACTCTATAGAAACGGATCTAATAATAATAGATATTTAGCTCCCTACTAAGTACAAAGTTAGGACCAAATATAACAAATAATAATTTATATTTTCCACTGGCATATTATGATAAAGATGAAATTGAAAAATCCAAAAGTAATAAGAGTGTTTTCATGGCTTAATATTCAGTTGGAAACGCCAACGCTCTCGACTGAGTATGCATGGATTATGTATTGGTTTAGTCTGAGTTTTTAAATCAAAATAAACATTCCAAAATTGAATTCATTTCAACGGAAATATTTTGACTAGAAGTCAGGGTTTATTAAAAGGCCGTGGAGTGCATTCTTTCACTAATAATAAGTACGCCTATTTTTGATTAACGTTTCCAATATTTTCTCAAATTATACTTTGGATTAAAGAATTATCATAAACGTTAGTGAAAATTCGGATCTTTTGAAAGTGATTTTGCTTCAATATTTCTCTACAAGCTTGGAATTGAAATTATTTTTTTCTACTCCTATACTGTAAGTTGTTAATTGCTGTTTTATGACAGTTTAAATTTTTTGCGTTAGTCAAAAAGGTAGATACCTTCCACTTTTTAAAAGGAATGTCGAGCGACGAAGAGTTTTCATACACACCACCTGAAATCCCTGAAAAGGCGCGAAATGTATCCAATAGTTTATTACCTGCATAATCAAAAAAGGTATATGATACATTTTATGGTCAATTTATGGATTGGAGGGTAGCAAGAGAAGTATCATCCTTTTCTGAAAACGTGTTTCTAGTGTACTTTGGAGAACTCTCAATCAAATTTAAATCATCATTTCTCTGGACACATTATTGTATTTTAAAAGCCAAACTTACGAGTAATATTAATTATAAAACTGATATTAGAAAATATCCAAAATTGAAGGCATTTTTAAAAAGAAAGTCCGAAGGTTATAGCGGAAAAAAATCTAGAACATTTTTACCAGATGAAATTAAAAAATTTATTGAAGAAGCACCTGACCAAAAATACCTAATGACCAAGTTTGTTTACATCAATTTATTACTTATTTTGTATACTTAGCAGTATTAAAAAATTTAAAAAAAGCAATGTTGAATTCAAATAAAATTTCTTGTTCGTAGAAAAAATAGTGTATGCAACTCTCATGTAATGCTTGTGTATTAATAACCATCATTACATGATCATTGCATAATATACTAAATAAGAAGCAATAACAAAAATAATACGTTTATTCAAAGCGAATAGTTTTCCTTTTTTTGTGATTTTATGACGTTTGGAGGTATCAATACTGCCAAATACTTTTTGATATAGAGTATACATAGGTATCGTAATGTTTGTTTGGTTTTAATTGAGAATACAATTCATGTGCCATCTGACCCTTTATCTACGATTTTAGTTGGCTGAAATGGAGTAGTAAGAGGCTATCAAACTAATGATAGTTTTATCACCTCAAGCTGTTATGTCATTGTTTATTATTATCAGTCGGTTTGACATTCAATCTATAGCTGCGTAAAATTCACCAAGAACCAGGCTGCAGTAAATGGGGTGACGCAACTGAAGTTAACATACGACAATTATTATTAATAAATTTGAGAACCCCAAAGAACACACAATTCAATAAAAAGTCACAGTGAAATCAGTTTTCGCAATTCTGTGTATCCAAAGGTATTAAATGAACACAAAATACGACAATTCCAGAAATGTCATTTATTATGTTCTGTCGTGCTATGACTAAATCATTATCGAAGACACCTACTACTCGTTTGAGCCATCAGAAGATCGGTTCTAACTCGACACACTAGTTATATTACCCCCGAATATAATTTCAGTGAAGTGTCAATCTGAATCGATATTGTATTTGTTATTGAATTTCGTTTTGTGGATGTATCTATTAGGTACTAACAAGGCTCCAATTTATTCTTATGTTCAAAATTCAAGTTTTAAATACTTAATTCACCACTTAGGATGTGGTGCACATTACGTAAAAGAGAAGTTAGCTACATAAGAGTTGACATACTACAATTCTTTTGCCTTTTTTTAAGATCGTAATAACTAGTGATAAACGGATAGTTTAGGCTACAAGCGCCATTTTGGTGAGAACGTCATTAATGGCACCGAAAATTATGATCCAGGGCAGCGGCTCCCAACCTTTTTAGCTTGGGGGCCCAATAATATTTTTAAAACAATTTTGCGGCCCACCCCGATTTTATATATACAGGGTGATTCATTAAGAATGTCCAATCTCTGAACTGTAGATTCTAGACCTCAAAATATGATGATTCTGTTCAACATGCCTTATGCAAATATTGCTAGTTTCCGAGATACGGGGTGTTTAAATTTAAATTTCGATTTTCGCAATAATTTTTTATGTTTTCACAATTTCTTTTTGAAAATTGGCAATTTCACGTTTTTTGGCATGAGGAATCATAATTTGCTCTCTAATTTAACATTGCTAATAGAGGGCGCTACTTACACTTGTTTGTGTTAATTAAATCAAAGTAAACTTTTTTTGGGCTAAACTTACAACTAAAATAATAAAAAAAATATTAAAAAGCGTTAAATTCTACAAAAAGAGTTACTCTTCTTTGATTCGTGTAACTCAATCGGTTATCGAGTTATTTGCTTCTAAGAAGTTCAATAAATTTTAATTTTTTCATAAAAAATTTTTATTATTCCTTAAATATGTAACAATAACAAATTTGTAAACAAAAATAAAAAACTTCAAAGCAAATGCCCACCATTTACTTCAATACAGTTTATGATCCGCTTTCGTGAAGATCTCTTAATATCAAATAATCCTTGTCTATTATTTTTAATTACATCCGCGGCTTCTTCTATTTTCCGTCGCAGTTGTGGAAGAGAAGTAATTTTTTCTTTGTAAACTTATACCTTCATTTGCGACCAAATTGAAAAATCCAAAGGATTTGAATCAGGGCCTCTTGGTGGCCAAGCAAACTCACTTCCACGACCAATCCATCGATGCGGAAACTGTTCGTTTAAGTATTGACGAACTTGTAAAGAATAATGTGGTGGTGCTGCGTCGTTCAAAAACCACATATTTTGTCTTAAAGCGAGAGGTATATCCTCTAGTAATTCGTGTAAATGTTCTTGAAGAAAATCTAAATAAAGAGGTCCATTTAAATTGGTTGGCAGTTCAAAAGGACCTATTAAATACCCACATATTACACCACACCAAATGTTAACCTTAAACTCGTGCTGAAAATGTGTTTCCCTCATAGCATGTGGATTTTCAGAATCCCACAAATGATTATTTTTATAATTAAATATTACTCGTCTGATAAATGTTGCCTCATCAGTAAAAATAATTGTATCCAGAAAATCTGGGTTAACATTTCGTTTATCTAAATGGGCAAATTGTAGACGCTTAGGAAAATCTTGATGTAATAAATTCTGAACAGGAGTGTAATGATATGGATGCAATTTTTCCCTCTTCAGTATTCTAAAAATAGATGATTGGCTTATACCTGTTTGCAGACTTAATCAGTGAGTACTGATATCTGGATTCTCCGTAACACAAATTAAAATTTCATCTTCTTCATCGGCAGTGATTTTTTTTGTAGCACCGTGCTCAGTTTTAGAGCGTTAAGACCCCGTTTCACCTAAGCGGTTGTAAAGATTTCGGTACAGTTTGTAATTGGGTTGCCTTCGATTCGGGTATAATTGTGAATATCTTCGAGCCGCAGCTGGACCACTATAATTTGACTGAGCAAACACACAAATCATATCGCGCATCTCATCATTGCAAAAATCGTTATGCCTAGGCATTATTTGATAAATAACTATTACACTTGTTAATTGCTAAATTGTTAATAAATGGTATAGTAATGTATTACTTATTCTTATTATTATCCAATTTTTGCTTCTACACAAACTGTCTAAAAGTGACATAAGCCTACTTAAAAAAAACGAAAAATTAAACTCTACACAAACTGTCTAATAGCGGCACAAGCCTACTTGAAAAGAAAACGGCTTAATTCATGAATGTGATTTTGATATTAAGAGATCTTTACGAAAGCGGATCATAAAGTGTATTGAAGTAATTGGTGGGCATTTTGAGCATTTGCTTTGAAGTTTTTTATTTTTGTTTACAAATTTGTTATTGTTACATATTTGAGGAATAATAAAAAAATTTTATGAAAAAATTAAAATTTATTGAACTTTTTAGAAGCAAATAACTCGATAACCGAATTGAGTTACACGAATCAAAGAAGAGTAACTTTTTTCTGTATAATTTTACGCTTTTTAATATTTTTTTATTATTTTAGTTGTTAGTTTAGCCCAAAAAAAGTTTACTTTGATTTAATTAACACAAACAAGTGTAACTAGCGCCCTCTATTAGCAATGTTAAATTAGAGTGCAAATTATGATTCCTCATGCCAAAAAACGTAAAATTGCCAATTTTCAAAGAGAAATTGTGAAAACATAAAAAATTATTGCGAAAATCAAAATTTAGATTTAAACTTTGAACACCCCGTATCTCGGAAACTAGCAATATTTGCATAAGGCATGTTGAGCAGAATCATCATATTTTGAGGTCTAGAATCTAAAGTTTAGAGATTGGACATTCTTAATGAATCACCCTGTATATATATCATTGCAAACATCGACAATCAGAAAAAGATCCTTAAAGAGCAGGTAATTTCCAAAAAAAGCCCCATTTCCCGGAACTGTACCACCAATATTCACTATTTTAATCGCCAGCCGAAAATAGGTCCTCGCGAGTCGTATTGTGTTTGCGCTCTCATCGTCAAAAGAAAACAGTTCAAATTTAATAATTTTTTGGTATTGGTATTGTTAATTTGAAAATATATGAGAAAATTATGGTGTATTTTGAACACTTCAAAGAATCCATTGCCGTTCGTAAATATTCTTAAAGTTAATTTTTCAACAAATAAGACAATTGTTAATTAACAAAATGTTCTTGAACTTGGCAAATCAGAAAAATAATAGCTTCATTATTTGGTGGACACGTTGATATTTTAAAAAAAGGGTCCGGTACACTATAATATGGGTCCAAGCGTTTTTGACTAATTTTGCAAAAAATCAATTGTACTCACCTATTTATACAATTATCCGTCGACAAATTTGCGACAAACCCAAGTTTTCCATGCGAATTATTTGGTTATAATATATAAAAACAGTTTAAATCGAGGTTTAAATATGTCACACTACAGAAAACTATTCAAAAAGATATATTTTTTTCCATTAAGAAAAATCTCGTTTATTTTTTCACTAACATTGCCAATATCATATCTCTCTCTCGTTAATCAATATGCAGTTGAATACAAGTGTAGAATCCCAAATATTTGTTAGTTGAAGATATGACTGGAAAATAACTGGTATCACCGTTGAGTGAAAAATACTTTCTCAACACATTTACTAGCGATTCTATAAAATCCACTATAAGATCATCTCATTATTATATTTCATTCCAAAACTCACATTTTGCTGTTTGCAAAGGTAGAAATTGGATGATTTTCACTTATCTCCCTAGAGCACGAATTATTTCCGGAAATTTTCTCAAAGTGCGAATTTTTTTAAAAAATTCGCAGCTGAGGAAAATTTCCGGAATATTAATTCTAGCTCTAAGGAGATTCGGTAAGAAAATTTTATACTAAATCTTTTTTAAAATAGAAATTAAATTGGTGACATACTTAGGTGACATACCATCCTTCATTTATTAACCTCGGATTTGATGTCAGATATTGTAATTTCCCTATGCTCTAGTAAAACAAGGTTTAAATAATAATCTAAAATAAATATTAGTCTTTATACTTTTCCTAATTTTATACTACTAGAAACAAGGGAAAGTATTAAAATAATAAAAAATAATAACGCATAAAAAATAAATGATAATTTTATGTGTTTATGACAGCTGTCAAGCCAGAGGGAAATTTCCACTTATTCATTTCCCTCTACGAAGAAAAATTTCCGAAGAAATTAGGTTATTGTCATAGCAACATGTCAAAATGCAGGCATCTGATTGGCTAAAATTAACTGGTATAAAATTTTCACGGAAATTTATCACAAAGTACTGATCAAAATATAAAATAGTACAAATTATTTGGCACCCAGTGTATGTTACTGACGTATAGTTGTGGTTCCTGTAGCTTTTCTTATTTTAATTTTCTTTACGTTTCCATGAAATTGAATTAAAACAGAGCTCCCACTCTGAATTTACTGATTTCAACAATCTCTCTCTAACAACATCAATCAAAATAAGGCGAGGATATTTACCTTTTTTCGTTTAAAAATGAGGTCAAGTAAAAGTAGTAATACTACTGATTTAAGAATGGAATAGATTCATACAAATTGATGACAGGATATCCTTGTATTTTAATTTCATTTGTTGTTATTGAATCAATGTAAGACAGTTCTAGTATTTGCATACACCTACGTTTATACACAAAAATCTGAAACTATTAAAATGTTTGAAAAAATGCGTTTTGAATTATTTTTGTAACAATAATATTAATATTCCTCTTATGTGCTGGTTACTTGCTCCATCTTTGATCCAATAGCGCAAGTTACATTGTGAATGAAATTAACTTTATTCTATATTTTTAAAACCGTTTTAAAAATACTACCCTAATCTAACATATTTTATGATAGGGATTTTGGAATCAACAAGTATCTTGCTAGAAATTAATGAAAATCGGCTTACAAGCTGAAATAATAGCTTTATGTTTCCATTCATATGTAATTTCATATAAAGTTTCTTCACGAGGAGCTTATACTGCCTGTATACATTGGTACAGGATAAGGCGAATTCATGGAAAATATTTTGTTAGAACATATAGTTTAAATGAAACTTTCTGTATATTATCAACTTTTCGGATTGTACGTTAAATTTAAATGTCACCTTGTGTACAAAAACCCGATACCTCAAATGTATAATTTTCGAGATGTCAATTTTTTTAATAAAAATGGAATTAACGGAAAATGGACCTGGAGCGAAATTAAACTTTACAGAAGTAAAAGATCACTTGTTCAGAATTTGGAACGAAGGCTTGAAACGTTAGTTGTTATTGCTAATACGTCTAATTTATTGTAAAATAATTAAATATTTTTTGTTATATTCGAGAAATTGAGGAATTTATTACAAACGGTTAAAAATACCATTGATAACAGAATCACATAAACTATTTAAATCTCTTACAACATACAGGGTGTACCAATCTTACGACAAACTTCGATATATGGGTTATTTTAAGAGATATCAAAAAATGTTATCAACAAAAATAGTAGATGTCTTCAAGGTCCATATTTTGAAATTATAACGAACTATACAGAGTGCTGCAATGCAAATGCAATATCTCTGTATTCTGTTAAATTTTAATTATTTTCTTTTTTGTATACAGGGTGGACGGAAACTCGAACCTGTCATTTTATTTCTTCTTTCAAATAGAACACCCTGTATTTTATAGCAAAAATAGAATCTACGATTATGTAACTTTTATTTTTGTCAAGCATTCCCTATACCCAAAGTTTATAAAAACAGAGTTATTTTGTAATATTTATTCTAAACTATAACTATTGAAATATTATGTAAAAGCAATAAACGTTGAATGTAACAAAATGTTCTTTCAGTCAACCAATAATGAGAGAATAAAAAGAGTAAATATACTGGTATATAAATATTTAAATTTAGTATAACAAGTGTAGAAGAGAAAACAATTAATTATGATTGCCTCTGATGTAATATATTTTTAAACTTGGCTTTGAAACTTAAATTATTACATTTTTTCAAGTTTTCAGAAACAGAGTTATAAGAAAAAAATATTTGGTATTGAAAGGACCGTCTAAATAGTTCAGTATTGAATACAGGTGGAGATAGTAGACCGTTAAATCTTAGATTTAAATTATGAACATCAGTTCGAAAAGAAATTTTTTGGTGCAACTAAGTAGAAGTTTTAAAGGTAATCATTTTATGAAAGAGGCAAATTGCAGGAAGCATTCTTCTGTTATCCATATTTAACCATCCTATTTCAACTAACTTATGCGATATACGCTGTCACTTTTTTTTACCATATATTAATCTTAAACATGAATTTGTACTTTCTGTATTTTGTGTTTATAAAGGAGGGTTAAATTTGGGCCACTAACCTCACAAATATAAAATACAGTATAGTGTAAAGTAAAAAGTAAATTCATCCGTTACGCCACTGAAAATGCACAAGCACATAAATTAATAAAATACCAATAAACTGATAGGTTTAATTTTCGGACAAAATTAACAAGGTTCTTTGTTATATTTCAGTGGTTTTCAATTGTAAGTGCTTAAAAAAAATGAGGTTTGGAGGACCTACTTACACATAGTATATTATGTAAACGTATTGGCACGACGTATACCCAATACGTTTACGTATTTCATTGCATCTTAAAAAGTCTTAAGGCAATTGACGCCGGGTTTGTCGTTTGTTTACATTTTATAATCAATTGAGATTTCACCTAACCCAATTTTATTGTGTTATTTCTATTTGGTTTTTTCTTTATTTGAGTTTTTATTTGATTGTAGAGTTTTTCTGTATTTTTAAAAAATATGTTAGCAATTTTGGATTTTTGATCGTTAATAATACATAAAGATAAAGAAAATGATAATAATATGAAAGATACCTTTGTTTAACAAATTCTTTATGATGAGGAGAACTGGGGCAACAGTACACTCTACTTATAATAAAAATAAGCAAGTCAAATGACAGGTGGAGTAAATCGTTTATATCAAGTGTTCCGAGTGCCTAGTTCGGCACAATAAAACCTACGTCTACGGTATACTGGTATTCGCAGAAACACGTAAGTTTACGTTAATCGTATCCAAATACATCCGTACTTACTGTTCACGTGTTCTTGTCAAATGCTGCGTTTACGTTTACGTATTAATTATTGCCTTAAGTTTCTATTGTACCCAGTATAGTCTCTATCTTCTGGCAGCAACTGGAAATAGTTCAATCCAGTTTCAGTTGTTTTTTTGGTCGAGCAAGAGTTTATGTTGAAGTTTAAATGATCATTCATTGGATAAGCAAAATTTTGGTTCTACCCTGATATAGAAGATTCCTCTTCAGGGTTTGATTGAATTAAATACCAAGTGAAGTTAAAGGTCGCGGTAGGGACTGCTGTGGCTGTGCACCGAAAGGATGGCCATTTAGTTAATTTCCGTAATGTATCGGGGTTCCCAAGTTGTTTGTTTTTCATAAATGTAATCACTGAAAAGAACCTGAAGTGTACCTATGCGATGAACTGAAAAGTGCGGTTGGCGTGTTGTTGCGCCTCGCAGGTGCCGTGATCGTCCGGCTACGTTCTTTGCACTTTTCTTCCGGCTTTCGTTGCACATTTTTTTGGGGAGCTTCCGCTGTTCCGGCTCGTGTTAGGTGTTTTTTGTTGTTGCGTTTCGCGGACTGGAAATCATCGCGATGCCGTGAACCGTGGTTGCTTTCTTTGCACTTTTCGTCCGGGCTTTTCAGTTGTTCCTTGGTGAGTAGAATATAATTGCGCAATCCACTCATTTCTAGTCGAAGAAAGTCGCTAAATAGATCTTCATTTCTTCAAATTGCTCTGTACAATTTCAAACTCAATAATAATTTTTTTTACTAATGAATACTTGAAAAGCTTAATTTTATTCTTAAATCAAATTTATGCATACAAATAAGTTATGAAAATTCTGCTGCTGTAACTTCAAATATAATTCGTTAAGGTAAGATGTCAGGTCTGCAAAAAATTCAGCATTTACTATTTGATTTTGCAGGTCCATAGTGTTGAACTTGACTTCATCTTCAAGGGAAATAGGAACCTGTTTTTGTAGAGCGAAGAATTGGTGCAAACAGTTTTCGGAGCTTACTTACGTACGTATATTGGTGTGAAATAACAAGTCCCCTACTTCGGCTAAAAATATAAATACGTGTTTTGTTTCAAGACTCCTGCAATACCGAGTGCAAAACAAACAAGCCAAGCTGTAGTTCTTGATTGTAAGAAAACTAGAAAAGTCAACCGCGCACTCTTCTTTTTTATTGGCCTGTGCCTCGTAATGCATGAATGGAAGGTGTACTATAGTCTCAGATTTATTTATGTAATATTTATGTGAAAAGTGTGGATACAAGAAACATTATCCAATCATCTATATCAAAATATAAATCAAGTTTTCATCTACCTAACCTAACATTAAAATCTTTCAATCTTCTACGTTTAAGTATATAACATTAATAATAATAAATATAAATAGTAAAACTTACATCTCTTACAGCATTAGGCGGGCCTCTACTTTGGCTTTTTCGTTTAAAATAACTTGATAAAGTTCCTGTTGCGACTGGCCGAACGACGAGTGTCTTTGCCAAAAAAAAAACAACTTCTATTATCTCTTAAAATTTGTTATGTAACTGCTTGGGCATGAAAATAATCCTCAATAAACAATTTAAAAGCACCAGAAAAGTTTGTAAATACTATGACGATGATCGAATGTCAATAAGTGTCAAACTAAACTGAAGAATTTTACCATTTGCTCTGACAACGTCTTGAAGTTTTGCCAACCCGTAGAATGTAAATTGCCCTATCCATTAAGTATAAATTGTATTTATGGCTGGTAAATCTATATTTATTCTGATAAGTAGGAAAGTAACTAAGAATGACTTCATCGTCTTTTTATCGTAAATAAACCATAGTAACTTCCATATATCTGGCTCCATTCATCACTTATTCATCGATTCCCCGTAGTCTGACACCACCTTATCTCTAGTTTCAAAAATATCCTCACCCTTGGTTGTACCATGGAAAGGAATAAGATCAAGCATCTCTCCTGAAGTCGTTTTGAATATTTCTAATAAAAACTGCAAGCTATAGCTAATATCGAACAGATCAGTGTTTTCATCCAGGGGTACCGAAATATAGTCACATTTTCAACCGTTCCTGCAGTTTTTTCGACACAGATTGATTAATACAGTCCACCCGTTTCGAATTTTGTTTCATTGGATTGTTTTGCCATTTTGATTGCACAGTTTCCAATAAGCATCCCATCACTAAAAGGTTTCTGCACTTTGACAATTTCCAGCGCTACTTCGCGAAAACTGCACTTGTTATCAGTGACAGATCTTTTGTTGTTTTAGTTTTTTCTTATAACCCGTTATGATAGCGTTTATTGACCACCCGGTATTTTGTCCAAACGTTTTCGTGTGTAACGTAATGTTTAATTTCTTTGGGATCCGATAGAACATTCATACAAATAATGCAGTAAAGTTTATTAATGCTTTCTGTAATTAGTTAATCTACCGCCCATTAAAACATTAATTAACTAAATCTGCCCGTCCTGCTTGACTCAACCTTCTTAAACACGCGCGCGTGGCTTCTCGAGGGTGATGAATCAAAATCGGTCCGATTTCCAGAATCTTCGCTGCGACCTTGTATGGTCGCCGGTATCGTCACACGTTATTTTATTTGTATTTTATCGTTAAAATAGGAATTGTGCATATTTCGTATTTTCGTAATCTATACATTCATGCCTAGTGGCACTAGCGCAGCAAATCCAATATCAATAGCTATTAATAATGAATTATATTAATAAGTTTAATAGATTGCTTCAGAGAATTAAAAATTATTATCGCAATGTGTTATTTTTATATTTGCTTTGTAAATTTTTCGCCTAATTTCAAATTAGTTCATCTTATTGGCCATTGTGTCGTTTATCCGCGCACGTTTCAAACAATTGAATTAAAATAGCCGCCGTAATGTCCAAATGAAGCTAACAACGGTACATTAAAAAAATGAGTATTAAGTATCGAAAAATTAAAAGTGCTCTTCTTATTAACAGTAATTTAAAGTATCTATCTGTCAAGTGATTGTGTGATTTATCATATGGTGCTACACGATTTTAGGGAAGGTCAGTGACCTGATTGTTATCCCTTGATTTACACTTTTTATTTATTATTAATTATTGTTGTAATTTCTTTATTAAATATCCCTATGATTAAAATTTCCTTATTGTATATTAAACTAACAACGTTGCCTCAGACGTTTTCATTTTTAACTCAAATTACATCAGAATTGGTGAACATGCAACATGGCCAGTTGATTGAACTGTATTGATTTCTAAAATAAGAAATGTCACAAAAATAAACACCTGTTAAACCATTTTACATCTAGGTTAGGGTGCTCGTTATTTTACGGTCAAAGAACACATTACAAATTGTTTGTGTGCATCTAATGAAATGGAATTATTGTTCGGTAATTCTATAATTTGGAGGATTAAACTTCTGCTTGTATTTCAAGTTTAAATGTACCTATCTAAATATTTTACATATTTAATAAGAATTGCATTCAAAACAACTCTCAAATGCCATCTCCTCGATCTATCTCATAAATTGGGTTTCCCATCATTTATAACTAAAAAATATGGGATCGAAAATTCAAAAGAATAAAAAGAGGTAGGTTCAGGAAGTCTTGGGATGAGACAATGGGGGAAGTATTACACAGGAAAGGAAAAATCTAAAAAACTGGCCACTGACAGAAAGCAGTGGAAAAAATTTATAAAAGAGTTAAGATATTACACTACACCATAATGTGGTACAAGAGTTATTTGACTATATGTATATATATATATATATATATTGTAGGAGATAAAAATTCAAAATTCTGTCTTCCGCCTGACGATAATGTCCTCGTTAAACTAAACTAGACGTGACTGTTAGCCATGATCATTTTAATGAAATGCAATTCGATACATTTCCGAATGGAGATAATCGTAGGAAGAGTTAATTGTGAATTAAGGCCTGAATTCATGAATATTATTCTCTCTGCCTCTTTCTACTACCCATTATTATTTAGTGTCGAGCTAGTTTTTAACCAGGCCGGTACTAGCGAAAAACTTTTTGGTCATTTGTTGTTATTATTATTTTTGCGAATAGAGGTACAATTATTGCTTTTTTGACAAGTTTGCCTTCTTCTGTGCCCACATTTGTTTCATTCTTTCCGATTAAGCCCTTTTTCTATCGTCAGACTAAGCTGTTCTTAACCTTTCAAGAGTATTCCTCTGACCAGCTCTTAGATTACAGATCATATGACAAAATGTTTACCTATCTAAAACGTCTCTAGCCTGCTATGAGAAATTTTTTTTATTTATAATAATTATTAAACGAAATATTTGAAATAGATCAAAATTTAACTGATAATAATTAACAACATAAATGCTGGCGTGTTCTAGACAGATCTTCACTACCCTTTGAGAACTGAGGTACGGACTAAGCTCAGATGATCCAATTATTTTCTGAATTCGGTTATTTTCGCTTTTAAATGCCACACCTAAACTCCTCAAAACATTTGAAAGAATAAGTGTTCTTATGTGACATCTCGATACGGTTTAAGAGATTCGGACAATTTTATGTCGTAGGTACTGCAGTGGAATCAGAAAATCGGAGGAAGTTTTTCTTTCAAAATGTTTGACAAATTTGGATGTGGCAATTTATGATCTACGCTACTAAGTATAATGTAAGCAGATTTACTACAATTATTCAACCCATACCCTTCCTCCTTTTCAGCAAAAGTAATCAAAGCTCTTACCCCCCCAAAGCTTACGTAAACATTCTGTTTTATTGTTGATTCATGAGCAGCAGATATAATTCTAGAAATAAGAAAATAGGCTTAGGGTAGAGGACTTAAACGCACATAACATGCATTTAAACAAACTTTATTGACACGGTATTTAACATAGAGTAAAGTAGAAATATTAAAATCTTAAGTAATGTTACGAACACAACAAACTTAAATTTTTGATATATATCCTTTATAACACGTCAAATAAATTGACGGAAAAAATTTAGAGAAGTAAATAGCGCGCGGTAATTCCACTACTCGGTTTTAATCGAGTACCTAAACGTGTTTATTCATTATTTGTGGGAATTCCCGAAAATGCGTTTCGTTTTCAATCATAGACAATGTGTGACTTGCCATATGTCAAAACGTACATAACTACTGCTGACGTAAACACTATCTAGACCCCCCATCACCCATGTCATCAAAAATAAGCAAAGCAACGACCCCCCGTCCCCTTATAGTGCTTACGTAATACTTGAACGGCCCCTTATAGACAAAGTTGATAATTGAATAGATGAGATAGAAGAAGAAGATCCATACTAAAAGATGAAATAAATCAATTTAATTTGTTTAAATCTTCATTATATATTTGAACTAAGTTCAATATACATTCGTGACGCGTTTCGGTAACACAGTAGCTTTCTCAAACGAGTGGAGGTATAATGAAAAAATTTTAATTTATACAGTGCATTAATACGGAGTTTTACGGATATTGACAAAATTACTATAATCTATTTACATGGAAATAAAAAGCAAAAAGTTTCTAAATATGGGATTAACTAAAGTATTGAACAAGTTTACCTGGAAATTCATTCACAATAATATTACCGGAACCTTTCTAGGTAAAAAGGTTTAATAAGGGAGAATGGAATATTTGCTTTAAAACTGATTACAATTTATCCAAATTCATTAAAAGCAACAAATCTAAATTTTCGAAATTAAACAAATCAGGAATTTATAATTTAAAATGTGGTGATGACAACTGTGATATATATGTAGAACTTTTAGGAATTTTAAAACTAGAATTTCAGAACACAAACGTAGCTATGACAACCAAAAATTAGATTCAAATCATTTATTAGGAAACCAACACACTTTCTATTCAAATTTTGCATACATAACTTAAATCCCTCAAATTAAATATTTTAGAAGGTCTTGAGGGTGTCGGCCACTTTGCGCCCGACCGTTTTGCGCTCCTACCTGAAATCGGCCACTTTGCGCTCTGCTACTTTCATAATCTACTTTATTTTCTTCGATCTGCCCATTTGCAATATTATTTTAAATTCCTCCTACCTACAATAATAGTCCGGTAAAGGGTAAGTTAAAAATATTAGTTTTACAAGAAAACAAGAAAGTACAAAAATTATATTTATTTTTTCAAAGTTTTTTTATAAAGTAAAATACAAAAATCCATGTTTGTTTATTCGAGCGTGCTGGGCTCTTAACACAGAGGTACCAGGTTCGAGTCGTGTTCGAGTCAAGATATTTTTATTTTCTTATTGTTTTTTTCAAAAATTGACTGAAAATACGAAGAATTTTTCGATTCGGATTAGGGTAGGGGGTAAGGTAGGGTGGTTTTGGTTGGGTTATTATTGAAAATTATTATAATAATCTGTCAATTACACAATTCAATTTTTCGATTCGGATTAGGGTAGGGGGTAAGGTAGGGAGGTTTTGGTTGGGTTATTATTGAAAATTATTATAATAATCTGTCAATTACACAATTCAATTTTTCGATTCGGATTAGGGTAGGGGGTAAGGTAGGGTGGTTTAGTTAAAAAAGTGTATGGAAAGCGAGGAGATGTTCTTTTCATAGAGAACGACACGGGGTGTCTTGGAACTACGCTTGGCAACGTCGGTGAAGAGAGCTACATTTAGACGCTCCTATTTTTCTGTAGTAGGTACCATGGGTTTTAAGCAAATTTTCTGAGCTAACCTTTACCGGGCTATTATGTTATAATAAATTTAAAATTATATTGCAAATCGGTAAATCCTAGAAAAAAGGATAATACATTTCTATTATGAAAATCGCAGAGCGCAAACAGGTCGATTTCAGGTAAGAGCGCAAAACGGCCGAGCGCAAAAGGGCCGTATTCGTCTTGAGATAAATAAAAACAAATATTCAGATAATCTTCTTAACGACCGAATAGATATCAACAATTCTCCCTTATTAAACCTTTTTACCTAGAAAGGCTCCGGTAAGATTGTTGTGAATGAATTTTCAGGTAAACTTGTTCAATACTTTAGTTAATCCCATATTTAGACACTTTTTGCTTTTTATTTCCATGTAAATAGATTATAATATTTTTGTCAATATCCGTGTTAATGCACTATATAAATTCAAAATGTTTCATTATGCCTCCACACTTCGCGCATCAGTTCCGGTATATTAAATTTGAAAAATTTATGTTATTTGCTACTGATAAAATAATTATCTTTTTCATATTTCTTTATCGTATAAAGATGGCAGTAGCCGTGGATATTTATACGTCAGCCATTGTTTATTGTTATTCTTGTGTCAACAAGTAGAATACAAATATTCAATTTATCAGTCCTCTGATAAGTAATTCTTTGATAATTTATTAATAATTATTTTTAATATATATCAATCTTACCGTCTTTTTATTGCTTTATTTAATATTCAATTCAAATAAAAGGATATTTAGTTCCGATAAGTTTTATAGTAAAAATGTCAGTTCCATGGCGTCAGTCCCTTGGTAGGTTTTCAGCCAGGGGACTGACGTAAAGGTAAGAGGCTGATGAACACAGTGATTAATTCCATATTATATATATTTTATATCAAAATTTCACATTTTTATTATAATTACTATTAATTATCAACGTTAAATTACGAACAACCGAACAACATGGCACCCACAAAAAAATAAGACAAAAGATGAAATTTTGCAGAGGAGAAAGCTCTATTACTCATCCTGTTAAATTAACGGAATATAAAATAAGAGAAAGGCCAACATTTTTAAAAGCAAAGGGTTACTCGTAAAAATTGAAAAATATATTCTCTTAAGTGTAGGAATAAAAATACGTTGAATAATATAAATATGTAATAGTAATGTAATAGAACCAGTGGCATCTACTTCTAATGAAAATATAAATCTTCGTAATTCAAACAGCAACAGTATTCTAACCACTCCTGTGCAAAGAGAAGCTTTGATTTCAGAAAGATAGAATCTCAAAAGCGAAGCCGAAGATATCAAAGATGTATTGAGAAAAAAAGCAGGTTCAAGTTACTGATGCCTTAAAAAAGCAAGTATATGGCTTCAAACAGAGATATAACAGATTAAGACGGAATATTGATAAAAAGTGTGATCTATGACCTCGAAGACAAATAGAACAAATGGTAAAAGATACCGATCAAAAGGGAAAGTTGGTCAAAAAAGGTCTTTCTCAAAATTTTTCAGAAATTAAAACAGAGATACATTTACTTTTGAACGTGTGGTAACTGGACAAATTGTAGATAATATAAGCTATGGAGGTTTAAAAATGAAAATGTAACATTTAAAACAATGGGCCACAATAAAGCAGAACAAGTTGGTAAAAATAAATTAAAAATTCAAACTATCGTCGAAAAATTTTAATAGCCGTCGTTACCTTATATTCAATGGATAATCTACACAAAAAATGTCTACGATTAGAATCAATTATAATTGGATATTCTTTGTTTTTTCGTTTACTCCCACTTTGGGTTGTTCCACCCAAACTCTCAGACCGAAATATGTGTGCATGTATTCAACACGAAAATATAGATTTGAAGCTTTCTGCTTCAAAAAACGCTAAAATTCTTCTACTTGACAATTGTATTATCAAATATTACAGCAATTGTTTTGTTGTGATCGTTACAATGAAATATGTTTGACAAGAACTTGTTCTACTTGCTCTGAAATATGCTTGTCTTACGAAGAATTTAGCAACTGTGAAGATATTGTGCTTTAGCAATGGATTCTCGCTAAACATTGAAATAACGGGTCGTAAAACCAAGAAAAAAACGGTATGTTATGAAGTTTAAGAAAGAGATAAGGAAAATGAAACCCAAATAGTTGATTGACTGGTTAGAAAATGACTTGCTAAAATTTTTCATTCATGAAAAAAGTATCGTGCATAAATATCAGTCTTAAATCAATAAGCAATCAATTTCCGAAAAAAATGCCCTGGTACACATGGACTTTTCGGAAAATTACTCTATTAAATGTAATCAAGAAATTCAAGGATTTAATTCGGGTGGTTTTGGCACTAAAATTTCTCTGGTCACTGTTGAATACACCAAAGATGCTACAGTTTTTTACTGCACGATTTCATCAAATTTGTCCCACAATGTAGCAGCTATTTGGGCTCATCTCAGACCGATAATGGCAGCATTACCTGCAACTGTTGAAAATGTACAATTTTTAAGTGATAGACCCGTAACTCAATATAGGAATAAAACGATGTTTTTTCTTTTAGGCTGCAAGTTTCATGAGCTTTATCCGCAAATTATAACGTTTTTCTGGAATTACCACGAAACAAGCCATGGAAAAGATGCATCTGATGAAGTAGGTGCAACTTGTAAAAGAACTGCCGATCAATTAATCGCTCATAAGGTGATATAATGAATTTAAAAGAATTCGTTGAAGATAATGATATTAAAAAAATGGACGACCTGATAATCACAAATAAAGAAGAACAAGTTTGTTTTCAAGGAACACTAAGGCTTCATCAAATTGTTGGTCATGTACGTTATCCGAACCGTCTTATTATGAAATCCTTGAGTTGCTTCTGTGATCCTATATCTTGAAAACATTACAAATTATGAATTATACAATTTTAAAAAAAATGTAAATAGTCCAGAGTTTCATTCAACACCTACTGCTGATCCAAGTGAAAACTTAACAATAGAGGAACAAATCAACTATACTAGGTATTGGTGATTTTATTCTAGTAAAGTTTCTTGTCAGAAATGAAGAATACCGGAGTGCAGCAACATGTTTGTATGTTGATGAAGGTGAAGGGGAGCTAGGTGTGACTTTACTAGATAAGTGCATTGATAAAGGAACTTTATTTCGATTAGATGGGAATGATACAGCTCTGACATCGTATGAACAGGTGATGGAAATATTGCCAGTACCTAACTCAAGTATCAAACGTAATAGAACTACATACAGTAGAAACGGTGGAGCTTTACCATCACGTAACCCAATCTACGATTTATGCAACACATATTCTCTACATACTATTTTCTTCTATCAATATAAATCAATCATAATAACGTAAGTTCGATTGTCTTCTTCACAAGACCAACTACAAGTCATACGTAATAGTTTCTTTAAATTTTCCGTAGTAATCGTAAAAAGAGACAACGATATAATTGACGTAACGTGTATAACTGATCGTACTAAAAGTTGAGTTTGACACTATCGCATTTGAGGTTATGCGAGTTTAGTTTATTGTCTTGTTTTTAGCGAATTTTTGGATTGAAAGTGTATTTATGGTTAAAATCAGTTCTTGTGAGAACTAATTTGACTTTTTATTCTATTTGACATTGGTAAGTAACCTAACCATTATCAACTTGTTAACTTTTGTCATTTCATAACACCGAAAATGCCGTGACTACTTATTAATTTTGGACTTGTAACTTATTCGCCCAGTATATCGATAGTTTTAATAAATATGTCGATGTTAACCATATAAATAAAATAAAAACAATTAAAAAAGTTAAATTTCTTGTTTAATCACCGATTCGTAAAAGGCCGACCTTTGGAATATTAGTCATAACGATTATTTCTAATGAGTTGAGAGATGTTTTGATTTCATTCATACGAATATTGTTGTTGACGTAACAGTCACGTGATGGTAAAGCTCCACCGTTTCTACTGTATATATTCAAGAAATCTATTAATGTTTGTGGAAAATAATTTGTATTGATGTTTTCCTTGATTTTGAAATTTGTGATTTATTTGATAAGACTGTAATCAAAGTTTAAAAAAAGTTGAGTTGAGGTATTGTAAGTAATGAAAAATGTAATAGCTAAATATCTTCTATAAGTTCCTACCAAATCAATTGAAAACAAAATTTATAAGACACTTTTCAGGTTCAAGAACGAACTTGCTAGCCGTGAAAGAACAATGTTAACACCTAAATACAGTAAACCACCACATTTTTATGGTCTACCAAAAATTCATAAACAAAACATACCATTACGACCAATTTGTAGCACTATTAATTCCCCATGCAGCAAACTATCAAATCATATATTAAAAATCATTGAACCCCTCGCAGGACAGACAGATTCATACATCAAAAATAGTAATCATTTTTTAGAAAAACTATCAGATTTAAAGTTCAACAAAAGCCATTATTTGGTCAGTTTTGATGTAGTTAGTCTTCACAAATGTACCGGTACAGAAAACAATAGAACTTGTCAAATCAAAATTAGAAATTGATCAGACCCTTACAGAAAGGACCAAATTGAGCGTAACAGCAATAATAGAATTATTAAAATTGTGTATAACAAAAACATATTTTCAATTCAATAATGATTTTTATGAACAGCATTTTGGTCTTGCCATGGGCTCTTGCCTCTCACCAATTCTATCGAATATTTACATGGAACATTTTGAAACCAAAATAGTAAATAATCAAAAATTAAAACCAATTGTCTGGTGGAGATATGTTGACGACATTTTTGCAATATGGCCTTACGACTTAGTATCTCTGAATGATTTCTTAACAAACATAAATGAAGGAGAAAAATCCATCAAATTTGAAATGGAAATTGAAAATAACAATTTTTTACCATTTTTAGATGTTCTTATTAATAAAACACCTACATGGTATGAAAAAAGTGTTTACCGTAAGCCAACACACACTAATAGGTATTTGAATTTTGATTCAAATCATTCTATAAGCGTTAAAAAAGGAATAGTAAAATCTTTATACGATAGGGCCAAAATTATTTGTTCTAACGATAATCAATTCACAAAGGATAAAACTTTGCTGAAAAATGTTTTAAATACCAATAATTACCCGGCAGAATTTGTGAATAAAGAAATTAAGAATATAGAGAAGGGCTCATTGTTAATACCCCATAACAATAACAATAATATTAATAATTCAGCTAACATAATTTTTAAAAACTTGACAATACCGTATGTTAAGGGTTTATCAGAAAGAATTAAGAAAATTGGTAATCAATTCAATATTCGAACTAGCTTCAAATCTAACAATACGTTGAGATCTATTCTAACAAAAACGAAGCCAAAAAATGAAGAACAATCTTCAAAAAACTGCATATATCAGATATCTTGTGAATGCGACAAATTCTATTTAGGTGAAACATCTAGACCATTGAAAGTCCGAATAAATGAACATAAAAAGTATATCAAAGATAGGCAGTTCTTTAAGTCAGGTATTTGCAAACATGCTTGGGAAGGGGGGCATAAAATTCAATGGGATTCGACAAAAATAATATTGAAAGAGCCCAATAATAAAAGACGAAAAATCAAAGAAAGTGCTTTAATACAACTAAATTCAGATAAATGTGTAGCTAGTATTTCAGCCGAATGTATTCAAATTTGGTTACCAATGTTAGAAAGAGAAATTTCCAATAATCAATTACCGGCGTTATCAGGATAGCATCATAAGTTTTTATCCAGGTTTTCTTATGATTTATCTTTGGAATGGTTGTTAATCGATACACACTTCAATACACAAAATCACCAAACTGAGTTATACATATTTTGAAAACAAAATAATCATACACAAAAAAAGTAACAACAAACGCGTTTATATTAACAAAATTTCCAAAATAAGCAAGAAAAAAGCGCTATCCCAATAAAAACCGTTCCTGGAACGTGCACTTCACTGGATTCCATTTCTAGTGGACTACATATCGTTAGAATGTCATGAAATAAAATATTTTATTTCTCATTTTACCAGAGGTGTGATCTACTATGAATGGACCTTAATAAAATTTGACAACAAAGTTTTGTAGTCTTAAACTTCAAAATTTTATTGATTGTCTAGTTGTCAAAATTTTTTTCGTTGTGTCAGATAGGGACCAAAACTTTTTCATTTATTCATTATTAGTTAATCTTGACAACGGTAGCTGGAACGCTACCGAAACGTTGAAATAAAAACATAAAAAAACATTATTGTGGTTTGATTCCCAAGAAAATAAGAAAAAGTAATAGCTAAAGATGATTAATATAAAAAATATGTCTTAAGTTTACGTATGAAACATATTTTAATAACTGTAACGGATAATTACTGATTGTAATTATTCAGGGGACGAATGTATGTATGATGTATGTATGACGTGGTGACATTCACTGTGACCTAAAAGATCTATTGTGCCCCCTTACTTCTACTTAGTTCCTGAGGAACGTCTCAGAGACTAGTAGCCCCTTTAGTCCTATTTCCCTGAGGAATTTTAGGATATATGCAGGCTTCAACTTCGGTAAATGCCCCTCTTCTATCCAATGATCTCCTAGGTGCTGCGCCCTAGGATTCTGAATTGGTGTGCAATTCCCAAGTATGTGGATGGAGGTTTCTTCTTCCATGCCACAGAATCTACATTCTCCTTCCTCCACTATTTTGAGCTTTTTTAGGTGCCCGTTCAGGCAGCAATGTCCCATTAGGATCCCTGCTAAAACTCTTAGTGCAGTTTTACTTTGAATTATTAATTCATTTGATCTCAACTGGTTGTAGTCACCCATCAGAATCTTTGATTGTCTAAGCCCTACTCTTTTCTTCGGCTTTGCCTATTTCTTCCAATATTACATTGGGGCTGATACCGCAAAAGGGTTCCGGCCACAAAAAAGGGTCTTCTAGTCCCCCACTTTGCTAGTCGATCACTTATTTCATTTTTTTCTATTCCAGTGTGTTCTGGAATCCACAGTAAGGTTACTATATTGTTTTAGCCTAGATCATTGAGTATGCATTCCCACACCATTTTGGAACTGATTACAGAAGAGCTTTAATGGCTGCTTGACTATCTGACATTAAGATAATATTTTGCCTTCTATACCCTTTGTCAATATTGAACTTGGCACACTTTCTTATGGCGTGAATTTCCGCTTGAAAGATACTTGGGGTTTTTCCCAAGCTTTCAGAGTGTTTGGTTCCTGGCCCGTACACTCCTATCCCAGTTTCTTCTATTGCTTTCGAGCCATCTGTGTACCATTGCATTCTTACCGAGTCTGGTAATGTTATTTGGATCCCATTTCTTCTTGTTGCTTAATTCTGTAACGTCCCCTATCATCTCCCATTCAATTTTGATATAATATTTTTATAACACTGTGTAAGTGACAACGGCAAGTTCAGCAGGTGTCTACTGAAAACATATTGCAGCTCCATTATTTGGGGATTTTCATTTTCATTTTTTACGTTAATAAACAGTTATCGGTGCAGGTAACAATTTCCAAAAGCGTCAATGACTTAATTTTTGCTCATGAAATATTGTATGCGCATCATTATAATTTCCAAAATCCTGTTATTACCTATTCTCATTTTCCCAATTGAAGCGTCAGCACTAGTAGAATATTTTATGTTGATGTGGAACGAATAATTTAGCCGGTTTGCAACCCTTATATAAATCCAATCAAGCGACTTTATACATGCATTCGTCGACGAGGACTCAATTTGCACTTAGCCAAGAATTCATGCAATTTCTCTCGAAATTGCTACAAATCTTATTAGCTCAATCCCTGGTCAATTGAAATGAATAATTTTGGTCTCATATAAAACTTTTATTGACAGAGATTCTCTGAATTGAACAAAATATATATGCTGTTGCACTACAGGGCGATACAAAAATGTAGGAAATACTTGGTTCGTTTGTACTTTTTTTCAAGGTCACCGTATTTTGTCAAATTAGAGTGTTGGTCTGGTATATGTTCAATGACAATTTTTGTATATTAAATTTAATAATTTGATGTATACAGTATGTCCATTAAGTACTCGTTTCCTTAATTTTTATTGCACTACAAAAAATCTGGGAAATAAATATAGTTCGTTTATTTCACCTTAAGAGATATTTTCAAAATTTTATAGAACTCAGGTGCTTGCCAAAAAGTTAAGTTAATTAAAATTTTAAACATAAAATACAATTAAACTGTCTAGTCGTTTTAAATAAACATTGGTGATTGTCGGGTTGTATTTATTCGAGATATTTTGACTACCAACACAATACACCGGTATAAAAATAGAAATCACATTAACCGTAATTAACCAAAAACTCACATTAATGTATAAAGTACGCAAGAAACTCCGTTTTAAAATAATATTTTGATCTTGGATACAAAAAATACAGGGTGTGTCTCGATGAGTTTCAATTGTACTGACAACAAAAACCTTAGAAACTATTAGAGTTATAACGGAATCTTCCAACATACTATTCCTAATATTTTTTTAATTAAATTGAACCACAATCTTTTTTCTATTCTCATTTTAACATTTCGATAGCGTTCCAGCTATCGTTATCATGTGATATTATAATTTTTTGATTTTGGACCTATACTTGTACAAAAATTATTATTTTTTATAACGGTAGCTGCAACACCACCATAACGTTGGAATAAAAATGGAAAAAAGATTTTGGTTAATTTCTTAAAAAATAAGTAACAAAATAATGAATATACAAAAGGGAAGATACAGAAAATATTTATAACTCGTAATGGAATTTTGGTATACAATGCAGAACCTAAAAAACTAAAAGTTGACGTTGTTTTTTTATTAGGGTTTTGGTTAAGGAAATAATTAATGTATTCCATATTTTACCTGTGTAAGAAAGCACGCCACGCTCTTTTCGCTTCTTAGTTGGATCTGCCATAAAATCGTGTATTTTAGTTTTTAAAACTATTATTTATATTGGTATAGCACCAAAACATTATTTAATAAAATCAATTGCAACTGCAGAAACCTGTGAAGCTAACTGATAGAAAGTTCAAAGCGGTTCATCCCTTTTGATTTGAATTTAGATTTTTCGGGGTAGTTTCGCATTATTACGTTTTTTTCAGCGCTCCTAATAAAAGTACTCACAGACTGTTGAATGATCGGTTGAATGTGAGTCATTGTTATCAGTCTTTAGTAATTATTAATAATCAAACTAAAACAATTCACTAGACAAATAAATCGTCACATTTCAATGGTTGGTTTGCACTCGATTAACCCTTAGTAAAAAACTGCAGTCATCCTTGATTATAAACAAAATATATTAACTTGTATATTACTCGTAATTATGTAAATAAGTTTTCCCCCTACTCTTGTAGAACGTATACACTTTCCTCCCTCATATCAGGAAGAGTTTCCTATACTTCCAGACTAGGAAGGAAGGTACTCACTTTCCTCCCTTGAAAGGAAAAGTGTCTTGTGAATGATGAAAACTTTTGAATCTCTTATATTCAAATTGTTCCTGTAATGTCAACATCTTTTATATCCTGTATTCTGGTTTAAATTAATTATGAATGCTACTTCAACGTTAGGCTTACAAATAAAAATTTAAACTTCACGATTGTTAGATAGGTTTTTTGACTTACGAATAAAACTAACAAAGTATGCTGTGGCTCACTGACAGTAAACATTGCAATTGGCTTTTAGAGTAGAGTACAAACAAGCCAACATAGTCTCATTAACCTTATACCTCAAAAATCTGAAGAAAGGTATGGAAAACAATATATTTAAGTAATGGGCTGAAGACAACAAAATAAATAATAATTCAGAAAATGGTTTAATAAGTGGGTAGGAGGAAAAGTTATATGTACTGTGGACACACTGGAATAGAAGGAAATTAAATAGCAGATGGACTAGCAAAGAGGGGGACTGAAAGACATTTTGGGGGTCTGAACCCTTTTGCGGTATCAGCCCCAATGTAATATTGGAAGAAATAGGCAAAGCCGAAGAAAAGAGAAGATCTGGCCATTGGAAAGATCTAGTAGGGCTTAGACAATCAAAGATTCTGATGGGTGGCTACAACCCCTTGATATCAAATGAATGCATATGTATATAAGTAAAAGTAAAACTGCACTAAGAGTTTCAACATGGATCCTAACGGAACATTGCTGCCTGAACGAGCACCTGAAAAAGGTCAAAATAGTGGAGAAAGGAGAATGTGGATTCTGTGGCATGGAAGAATAAGAAACCTACATCCACATACTTGCGAATTGCACGCAATTCAGAATCCTAAGGCACAGCACCTAGGAGATTATTGGATAGAAGAGGGACATTTACCTAAGCTGAAGCCTGCAGATATCCTAAAATGCCTCGGGGAAATAGGACTAAAGGTGCTACTAGTCTCTGAGACGTTCCCCAGGAACTAAGTAGAAGTAAGGGGGACCAATAGATCTTTTAGTTATCAGTGAATGTTACCCCATCATACATACATCATACATACATTCGTCCCTTGAATAATTACTACCACCTATGGCAATACACATATAGTCGGGCCGCTCTTATAAGTTTACCATTTTCGGATTAGAAAGATAAGCTGTTGTGTTCGTCGAAAATTCCAGCAGTACTCAAACGTTTTGTTCACCTGGCTTCTATCAAAAAACACTTAAAATTGTATCATTTCTTATGAGCGTACAGCCAGATTGATGAGACCCAACCAGACCTATTAGATACTGTATTCTACTTGTGAAAACAAAAATTACGACCTTTTTTAGTGATCATGACGTTTCTTATTAAAAAAAAGAGAAATTTCTATTTTTTTACAATACATGTTATTTCGTACATTCAGTCCCTTATTATCTCAAAAACGAGGTAAGCTATCAACATGGTCTTTATTGAATGATAAAAAGATTTTAAAAGCAAAGTTTTACTTTTGTCACTTAGTTTAGACTTAGGAATTGTTTTCTTGAAGCGCGCCGATTGTGCGTCATTTAACAACTGTCTATGTGGTTGGAGGTTCTTCCTTCCACAGAATCTACATTTTTCTTCCTCCACTATTTTGAGCTTTTTCAGGTGCCCATTCAGGCGACAATATCCCGTTAGGATCCCTGTTTAAACTCTTAGTGCAGTTTTACTCTGTCTTAGTCATTCATTTGATCTGAACGGGTTGTAGTCACCCAGCAGAATCTTTGATTGTCTTATTTTTTATTCGAGGAGGTTACGACTTTTTTGCCAACAATGAGATTCTTTAAATTTAACTTAAATCTTGTAAGAATAATAATAATTTGAACATAAACATTACAATTTATATCAAAAAATTTAAAGGTAAATATGGTTATTGATTATTTATGTACATTTATTTAATAACGAATTTCATGGTAAAGGTTACATTATAAAATATATCGGGTGTACCATTCAGAAAATACCACGGATGTAATTATTTTTTTTTGCTTTAATATCAAATTGCATCAACCACTAAGGGTTAGTATCAGTGGGACAATACAATTAACATGGTTTTAGTTTACAATAAAATACAATAAGATACATACCGTTATGTGGTAGGTAGCTTAAATTTTAGAACAGAGATTAGTTTGGTTGAGGAACCCTAATACATTTTCCATGTTGCAATTTTCATTCAATATGTTCACTAACGGTTCTTTAATACCGTCCTGTTCTCGTTGCAATTTAAATTTAGGGCTCTGCACTAATATGTATGATACACTTATTTGCACATTACACATGTCACATATGGGTGTATTGTCTATGGAGAGTAAATGTTGGTGGGTCGTGTGTGTGACCTATTTTAAGGTGTGTGAGTATCGTCTCTGTTCTTCTAAATCTCGGCAGGTTAGTCCATGATAAAGGGGATTTCTTGATTTCTCTCAGTTGGTTGAAGAATGTGTCCAAAGGTCTCTCCAGTGGTCGCCGATCTTCCTTCTGAAGATTGTTTTCAAATCTGAGCTGAGAATTGAGGATTGTGCGAGCGGTACGTTGTTGTTAGTGGATGTTTGCTTGGCGACTGCTTAAAATCCTTTAAATTAGTTTCTCTCTTTATCTTGTTAATTAATTACTTATTAAAAATAATATTCACTGCTGAAATTTCCGACGAACAGAGGAGCTTATCGCTATAATTTCTAATCCGGAAGTGGAAAACTAAGGGACATAGCTATTAATTTGACAATAAAATCTCATTTCCAGAAAACTTCAGATTTTAAAAGAAGTTGTATTAATGATACCAATACTTTGTTAGAATAAGAGCAATAATGTATTAACTAAAAAATAAAGCATCGCTAATGATGTTAACAATAGGTTTGTTGATGAAGGTCCTATTTGATGATAATAATAATTATCGTCGATCAGAGTAAAAAATTAATACTTTTGCTCTATTCCCTTCTCATTTCTTGCTGTACAGTTAAAATTAATCCTGTTGCGATGTTCTTAGGTAACGTATGGAAAAAATGAATATTTATAAACCGCCTGTTGTCTAGCGTCTAGCCGATTCGAATTAAACTACCTTTCATTGTCACCCACTAACTAGGTACTTCAACACCAGCGGTGACGCTAACTCGTTTTATTTAAGGATATTTTTTAACATTCTATGGATAGAAAAAATAAAATATTTGACCGAAAGTGGGAAATTTTAATTTTTGACGTTTTCCCAAAAAGGCTATTTAGATTTAATACCAATATTCAGATGTAAAATATATATGGTTATTGGAAATTATTTATTAAATAAAATCAATAAATAACAAATAACACAACAGAAATATATACTCCTGACGATGAAATTGTTATTTGTAAAACCCATTGAGTATTATATATTATATTCCTGTTGTAGAATTTGTTATCTATTGATTTTATTTAATAATTTTGGAAAGATTCCACGTAGTAAGGATAGAAGTAGAGTTTTTTTAACCGTCCTTTGCCGTTACGTCATACATTGTCCAGGTTTATCTCTCATTCATGAAATGGATGAGACAGAATTATGACATCATTAACGTATATCTTAACTAATGTCGACGTAAATTTTATTTGTTACTTTTGACAGTTCAGTTGTCATATTTTGATTTGTTCAGTATTTTTGGTCATTTTCACCTTTTTCAATTAATTTTTCATTGGAATGCCGCTTTTACCGTTAAATGCAGTCTACAACGTAAGTATCTACCCATATTCGTCCATTTTTCCTGTTTTTATTGGGAGTATTTTTCAGAAAAAAATTTATTTATTCCCTGTTTTCTCCCATACATGTGTTTTTATGCATTTCTCAGGAATACTTACGAAATTGTTTCTCACAATGACACAGACAATAATTACTATACAAAAATATGACCATATAGATATTCTACCTAATTTTACATAATTTTTGGATTCACCCCAAAAATATAATCGTATAATACATTTTTAATATATATAATAGGTCCGTAATTTTTTAAATTCAGTAAAATATCATGCTCATGGGCGTTAAACATCCTCAAGCTAGGAATTTGAAACAAATCAGTTAATAAAAAACGAGGATTTCAATTTAAAACAAAACTAAATTATGTGAAAAAGTACGCAACGCATAAAGCAAAATACAATTTTTGGCATTACTAATTTTTTCATACAAACACACCTTAACATATGTCATTGATTATAATTTTGAGGAAGTGTAAAATAACATTCAACTAATATAAGACAAACGTAAAACAGCAGAATACGTCACCGATTATGACGTAACGGCAAAAGATGGTTAAACAAACTCTAATTAAAATAGTAGGTAATTGTTTTTTTAGTTTGTTTTTAATAGGAATTAAACCACAATATTTTTATTTTCTACGTTTCGGTAGCGCTCCTGCTGCTGTTATCAAGAATTCTATTTTAAAATGTTTTTCCCTATATGACCTTACCAATAATAAAAATCGAAAAATTGAAAAAAAAATGCTTTAAAACATGAAATAAAACAATAAAAAATATTCGTTTGAGAAAGCTACTGTGTAGCGAAACGCGTCACAAGTTGTATTTGAACATAGTTCAATTGTAATGAAGGTTTAAACAAAATTTTTTTATTGTTTTATTTCATATAGTTAAGTATGAATCTTCATCAAGTAAAAAGCCTCATCTATTCAAGCTTTAAAACAACTTCATTTTCAATAAATAAATTCGTTATACGAATAGTATCATGCTGATTTTTATTCAAATGAATATTTTATGTAAAAACATATCAAGTATATGCACTGTTTAAATAGTTTTGTGCGTTTTTTTTTGTGAATATTTTGCCATTTTTTGATATTAAAAAAAAACAATGCTGAATCATTTAACACTACTCCTTACAATAAGCATTTTTAAGTAAAACTTTACCTGTAGAAATCCCTAATTCATTCATTACCGAGAATTACAGTATTAGCTTCCAATTGTTTTCTAATAGTTCCAAAAATAACATAATATACAATTTACTACCTGTTTTAAAAAATGTATAAGAAGATTTTCATTCTATAACGAGAGTCGAAATTCTTACCATCTCTGTGTTTTGTGATACTATAAAACCGGGTGTCTCATTATATTTTCCGATATTTCAAAAGCTTATAAGTTTTAAACGAATAATAGTGCAGTAAATAAAAGGACAAACCAGTAGTTAATTACGCAAAAGGATCATAACGGGCGCAACTGTAGGTTGTCTTCTCGGGGTCTTTCAAATAAAGAATTTTCGATCCTATAAAAAATAAAGATCAATTCATTATCTACAAAAATGGTATTTGTGACTTTTTGCGAAAACTCGATGGTTTCCGAGATAACGGCCCCAAAACGTGCCCTTTTACTTGTAGCTCCTCCTGTGAATCCTGGAGAACAAATTCGAGAAATGTAGACATAAGCGGGCGGACATATTGTCCAATAACTCGAGTAAAAATGGATATTTTTTAAGATTAAAAATTCATGTGAAACGGAAACCCCATAACTATGGTATCCTGTGTCTCGGATAACTTTTTTATCTTTTTTATTATTAGAAAGCCAGGCCAAAGTTTTTTTTCTTAGATATTTCTCCACTCCTACAAAATACAACTATATTTTAATGAATAATAGTAATTAGTCTTTTTTTTTTGATAATGGGTCCTGGAAAGCCATCTAACCAGCTCAGAAAGGTTATTTCATTTTTTTTTTGTTCGCATCCCAATGAAAAGTAACTTTGTTGACTTTTGGTATTTTCGGAGTTTTGAAAAATTGTGACATCATTCGGACATTAAAAAATTATTAATAATCGTATCGGTTTCCAATGCACATCACTGGAACACTTGGAATGTCACCTTTACAATGGTCTTTTCGATTTTTGCCAACTTCAGTAGTTTTCCAAGAATCAGGATATTGGTCATAAGGGTGCATTATGAGTTTTTTGTTTTAATGATATTTTTCTCTTCGAGGTTTATTTCTTGGAAGTTCATTATTTCCCCGAAGTAAAGATAAGATTCCGATCTTTCTGTTCATATTATGTAGGTAACTCCGCTTAATAACTACGACCTAAAAAAGACCCACCTTGAAAAATCGTCGAATGTAGAATACATCTCTGCAAAATATTTAGATTGATTGTCTAGTTATCGAATTTTGATCACATGATAAAAAAAACTGTGAGACAACACAAAAAAGTCTTGTTTTGTTGATTTTAAATATATTTTTTATATCATGGAGAATAAAATTCGAATCTTTGAAATTAGAAACTTCCAGCCTTATATTTTTTTATAAAAGTTTATTTAGGATGGTCTACCGAAAACTAATAAAAACATAACTAGTTTTAATATTGAACTACATTAATTATGAAAAGTGATTTTAATCGACTAGAAAAAATTAAAGCACCAACTATCGCGCTATATAAAAAAATTAGGAATTATGCATCCCACGCTAAGTACTCTCCTGCGTCTCCCTTGTGTTTCAACACCGTCTACGAGTAGTAACCGGTATAAAAATAACTGTCCGAGCCCATCTCTCCAGACATGCAGTCTAGTGGCTGGGGCTGATGAGGCCGAACGGTGGTGGTGGCTGGTTGCTTGCTCGGTTAGGGGTCACATTGAAAGGGGTTGGAGGCTGGCCCCACTCGACAGACGACGACGGCGAGCCAGACAGAGATAGAAAATACTAGACGTAGACACGAGTGCGGTGTTGCCAGATTGCTTAGACTTCAGTATATCTAGGATTTTTTTGTGGCAAAAATTAATATATTTCCACGGATGCCAAGTGGGTCGGCAAATAAATGTGGAAAATGAATATATTATGTAACGCATTTACAATTACTGAAATAAACTTTTTAAGTAGGTACCTATGTGTAATTTTTAAAAGTTATAAAACTGGAGTGAAAAGCCAATTCATATATCCAATAATTTTTTGGAAATATGAAAATAAAACTCTTGAACGTTTTTTAGAAATCTTGTAACTAATTTTTATATATTTTGTTTCAGGTAAGAAAATGCGGAAACACACACCGTTTTTTACTCAAACTTGGTTTAACTTTATTTTGATACAGTGAGTAAAGTACTTTTTTCAAATTACAGCCAAATAAACTCATTTATTATTAATATAAAAATATGCATCAGTCGTGGAGCTTTATACCTACTTTAAACTCTCAAAATAGAATTGAGAATATCTGTATCGTCGGTGATGTAGTTAAAATTGGAAAATGAGGATGAAGTCATTATTATTTCACATTTTACCAGCATATCTAATATTTTTTACGTAGTCTGACAATGCCGCGAGGTAGAGACAGAGAAAGAGTGTATGATCCGGCCTTGGCTGTATGTCTGGCAGCGGTCTGGCCACTATCCGTCTCATTCTAACGTGGTCTCTGGCTTTCTCTGTCTGTCTCGCCCCTTGGCTAGTGGCGCGGCAGGTGTAAGCGAGACTGAATATGTCTACAGTCACAGTTGTAGTATTTTCCATCCTTATACACCCTCGCCTCCTCACGCCCTCTCTTGTCGGGCGCAATTAATAACCCTTTACGACCTACGATGCACTTCTAGACTGACTTTGGTTTTTTTGTTTTCCTTTCAAGTGTTTTTCTTTATTTTTTGAAATCATAATAAAGTGTGAATTGGAAGAAACTTTTATAAAATTATAGAATGCGAATAACGTTTGTATACATATTTGGAATCCTAAAAAGTCGCATTTGCCAGTTTTTATTTAGATTTTTCTATAAAAAAAAACAGAAAATTATTGAGTAAAAACTTTTAGTGGTAATTTCATATTATAGGTACCTACTTAAAATCAAAACCAATGAAAGATGACATCGCTTTGATGAATAAAAGTAGCAAATTAATTGTTTAAATCCTTTCTACATGGAATCTTTCTATAATTTTAACAACAAAAATATATTATATTACTCTACCGGTTTCACAAAATATTTGTATCGTTGGTAGTACATTATAGATTTTTCTCTAAAATCACCAAATATGTTCTCTCCCGGTTATTGTTACAATAGTAGTGCAATAATAAATTGTCAGCCATCAGCATACTAAGGAAAATTATTTGCAATGAGTCAAATTTTGAATAATTAATATTTAAAGAAATATGCTTAAATCTACATTAGACTGGGCCCAAAAATTTTCAATTTTTTTAATGGTACCTACTCATGCACAAAAAAAAGTTGGTGGTGAAAGTGATGGCCCTTAACATTAATATTAAGATATCCATCATAGCGACTGAAGGTTTTTTTTAATAGTCGCGATTTTTAAGTAGAACTCGTAAATTATCAATTGGAAAAAATTTTCCTATACATATTCTCAAAGGAAATTGAATTCTCTACAAAAAAGCTCTCCTTATAAATTGTCGCCCAGTGATCCATTTGTATGTTTTATTTATTTAAATACTGATACCTAGTAGTAGTAGTTTTAAAGATCGAAAATAACATTTGAAAAAACAGTTCAATGTTCAAGGCACGATAACATGAAAACGATTCATTTGCCGACAGTTTACAAAGAGAGTTTTTTGTAGGGAATTTACTTTTCTAAATTTTTTCAGATTGATAATTTACGTGTTCTAAATAAAAATCACGACCATCATAAAAAATCGTAGATATCTGAATATTATATTAAGGTCATCGATAATTCTTGCAGATTTTTGATGGAAATGTATTTGAACTAATCTCATGCCAAAGTATGGAGTAAACCAGTTGCGAATAAAGCCAAAAATGTTTATGTTGACTAGTGTAAAGGACCTCATACTTTTCAGAGAAAATAAGATTCATTAAAACCTATAAAGCTATCCCAGAAAGCAATTGGACGTAGTTATGCAGAAAGCTCCCAACCCTCAAAATGAGAATTTTGAGTAAATATTCATTTTTTTAACAGTAATTTAATAATAAACATTAAAGCTTAATTAAAACATTTAACTTTTTTTTATCTGGCAAAATATCCCATTTTTAACAAAGTGAAACTAAAAGAAAAATAATTTCCTCAATATTTTGAAAAATACAGCCATTTTTTCGGGGGGCTGGTTGTTTTCTGCATTATTATCTATTATTAAGAAAAAATAAAATACAAAAGGAAAGTAAAATAAAAATAAAAAAATTCTGGTTTTTTAATGCCGCCTCAATTTGTGTAAAATCAGACTCATTGGGTAAAAAACTATGGCCTGAACATAAAAATTTTAAAGTAATATCAGTCAAAGTAGAGGATTCATGTAAGAAAGCTTTTAACATACGAGTTAGTTTAATATTCCGGTTTTGTCCACCGCATTAATCACTCCAGAGAATAAGATGTTGGACACTTTTTTCTATGTGAGCATTTATGCGTTTATGGAGGCAGGAACCTACCTCTTGAGATCCTCTTCCTGCAACGCCTTCAGCACAAACGTAACAGAATCCCTGATCTTGCTTTCCGTTATGAATACCATAGTTGTATACCCAGAGCTGCCTTTTATAGAATAGAATGTTTGTCGGTACTCATGGTAAAGATAATGTTTTTTCTAAATCAAATGTAAGGCATTCATATTTTTCATTTTCTTTAGCCAACTGAGAGTCACATCTTTTTAAATGTTGAGCATTTTCTGCGTCTTTTAGGTAATTGGTAGAATCTTTTTGGAATGCTTTCTTTTTTTTTCCAGTCAATTTCGTTATCAATTTGTATCTTCAATCTATCGCACCTATTACAGTTTTTTTTTGAGTGTCTTAAATTTCAAATTAAAGTAAAGTAAAATATTATTTTATAGGATAGCATGCTGACAGGTTTTTTAATTTCTTGGCTATACCTACATCTCGTACATTTTCTGTATTGTCATTACCGGGGCAAAAATTTAGCGCTTGTTTGTTCTGCACGATAGTGATATTTATATTTTGGATTTTTTAAATTTGTTCAATCACCCCCTGAATTTTGGCTTCTGGAATTTTATTTTGCCCTCCTTGTCTAATACCTCTTTGGTCAGTTAAAAACTATCAACCCACGCAGTGGCGTCAACAATTTTCTTGCACTTAACAGATTTGTATTGACGCAGAGGGCAGCCAACCCACTTGGTCGCATTAAATCGCTATTGAAACCAACCAAGCGGATTGGTATTTTTCTGAAAAAAAACCGAAATCTAAGAAGGTTTAGAAAAGGGGTTGGTTAATTCAATTACAGTTATTAATTTCAGTTGGTAGGTATCTGCAGTTTAAAATATTTGACAAATAGATGAATTGTATGTGTTTAGTACGAATTTAAGCCTATTGTGGGCTGGTAGCATTCTGCATAACTACGTCCAATTTTTATTATGTTTAGATAAACTAAGCTTTGATTCTGCTAAAATTCTGTTATGAATTAATATTTTAATTAATTTACAGCGTTGCCATAAATGATCAATCGTTTCAAATATTTGAGAAATAAATATTAAACTTGCGCTTTGACGTACCCGGAATTAAAGAAAAATTGATAAGAAGTAAAAATGTAAACGCTATATGTATAAGTACTTACAATACACTATACGTCTATCTGTTTTATAAACCGTGACTGTCTAGACAGTCCGGTTTTTTGTAAATATTTTTATGCTTCATTTCATATTAAAGGACTAAGGCGTTTATTTTTATATGTATTTATCGTTGTAGATTGATTAAAGCAAGCCAGACGTACTGAGTCATTATTATTTGATAAGGTTTACCATCATTTTTATAATTTTTTGTGATTTACATAGATACGTAGTCACTATATGAATTACGAATAAGTTATAACCCAGCTGAAAAAAATTAAGAAATGACAATGATCCTTATTAGCAAAATGCAAATGTATCATGCATTTGCATATGTTTAATTTATCATAGCAGTAGGAGTTAAATTTCGCCAATAATACATTGTTGTCGATATTATTCAAATTATAAACTTGGGATATTTGCAGAAAAATGCCACAATCGCAAACAGATATAGTTTTGTAAAATAAAATGCAAAAAATTAAATATTTGTGGAATTTATGGAAAATGATCGGGCACAAATGATTTCATGTAAACTAAGTGATTCAAAAAACTTGAAATCAAAAGAAACGTTCCTGAGTCGTACTCCAGACGAGCCAGAGTCGTGCCTACTGGGAATTTTTGTAATACACGGTCATGTCTGATGATAAAGAACAAACGGCAGCTCTGTTGGTTTTGTGCAGTAGTGTTTATTATTATTAAATACAAAACGGAAACCACGACCTGGCGAACTGCTTTATATTAAAAACGGTCAGGATCAGAACTTCTGGCTGATTTAAAGTACCAGCATATTAGCGGACAATACAAAAATTTCACCAGAATGTTTCCTATTATTTTGAGTATTTAGTAAAAGAAAATTAGACCAGGTATCCCAAAAGCTAAATGCCTTAACTTCATTTTTTTTTTTCGTTTCTATAATGTCGAGATTTTCTTCTTACAGGCTTCTGCGGATTTCTCGATAGGTGAGGCTACTTTATTCCACGAGTGAACCTTTTATCTTTTTCACTGCGCGGCTTCGTGCGTAAACTTTTTCACTTCGTGCGTAATGGGTTACTTACAACTCTTGTTACGTAATATACTATTAATGTAGTAGTAATTATAATCTAGGTAGATAGCCGTCAAAAAAAAATCTAAAATGATATGATACGAACAGCTTCGTAAATACTGAATGAATATAATTATTTTTACTTAATTACAGTTTCCTGTAAAAAATTGTCATTTTATCAATTGATGTCAAATATAAATTATAACGCATCACAAAGTTTTTCAAAGAGCAGACCGTTCACTAAGAAACAACAACTACTCTAGCTATATGCCACGATATATATTGAATTACACTGCTAAGTTAAACGGGGTTAGGATATTTTCACGATATAACCAAATTCTGGATGAAATTAGGCATGTTTGTGCCTCATCAGTATAAAGTAGAGATCGCCCGTCAAGGAAACTGTAAGTAAATATTTACAAAACCGAGTTGGTATTTGTCAATATACAATTTTGGTTTGTGTTTAGATGTAGGGATGGCGCTATTATCGCATTTTCAACATTTCCTTTATCGGGGATAATGTATTGATGTCATTTCAGCATTGTTTCGTCTCTCAGAGCTTCTAAATGGACGATATATACCTTGTATTGATGAGGCGCAAATACACCTAAACCGTTCCACAAGTGAAATTGTCCCTTCTAATTATAAACCAGAATGGTTGATTATGTCGTGAAGATATCCCAACCTCGTTCAACTTAGAAGTGTAATTCAATATTCTTCGTGAAGTAGTTGTTGCTTCTTAGTGAACGGTCTGCAATTTAAAAAGTAATTTTCAAAAATTTTGTAAGGCGTTATAATAGTATTTAACGATTATCTTTGACATCTATAATTATTTTTGCTTACCCTCTGTCTCAGTATAAATTTTTTGTACGTCAGATCTAATACATGAAGAACTGTCAGTCACACACAGCCAACTTGTCAAATTATAATTTACAATTCTATATTATTTTCCAGTTTTAATTAAATATTTACTAATGTCACCTAGGTTATTCTAAAGACTCCATATTGTGCCTAAAGTATGTACTTTACGCACGGTAGTAGAAAAAAGAAGTTTAAAACTACAAAAAGATAAGAATAAAATATTCTTTGAACAACAATGTCCGATAAAATAATGTTTATATAAAAATGTCAATAACATTGTTTATTTCCAGTGATACATTCTTTTGTGGATGTGCATTAAAGCAAGACAATCTCAACTTTCTTTAGTTAACATGATTTAGTCACGTTTTCAAGTTCTTTTTCAAGCAAAAACTTATTTCCGTTATTAGCCAACAAGTAGTGCACTGAAAAGTTCTTTGATAAATAATGATATTTTTTCATGTTCAAACTTCTCGAATAATTTCTTTGTATAAAAATAGTTATTTATCGGAAAATATGATCTAATTGTTTCTCAAAACATTTTCTTTGAAGATTCAAGAACTTGAATAAGGTGAAGTTTATCCGAACATAAATTGCAGAATAATAAAATAAATAGTTTACTTACTTTTGGTTTAAATTTAAAAATTGTACACCAATAACAAATTCACTATTAGGTTGTCGTCTCCGTAAAGCTGGTAAAATTCAACTTTCTCATAGTTAGGATAAAAATATTTTCTACAGTAACAAATATTCTTTGTTTGATTCAACAACAATCAAACATTGTCGAAAACTGTAAGAGAATGGTCGACCATTGCAATCAGAGATTGGAAAACTCTCTTGGTTGGCTATTTATCAGTTATTTTCTGATCGTTGCTTGCAGTTTCTGATTGTTGTTGGAACAAACCTAATAACTAATAAAGTCATTAAGCATTGAAGGAAAATCAGGACTAGCAAGGTTATTTTGTGAAATATTTTCGGCTGTGAATTTTTTTTCCAATTGTACCTTATTGTGAAGAGACTCTTCAATATATTCCTCAACAACGTTTGATGATTTCCATTCGCCTAGCCTCTTTAAACTAGTAATATTTTCATCAGAATCAACCAACATGGTCACAAAAGAAAAACGAAGACAATGTTGTCTAGTATATTCCGCCGGATTGGGTAAACTTAAATATGTAACAACCATCATAGGCATTTTTTTTAATTGATAAATTTCTACTACCTGTCTACAACTTTTTTCGTTCCGATATTGAAAGAAAAATCGTTTGCTATTCAGTTTTTTGGTCTGAACGCAACATACTTGGGGAAAACATTTAAATACATTTGATTAACAGCTTTCTTAGTTTTAGAGTCAAGTATGCTAATTGAAAGCTTGAGGGTCTCTCTCTACAGACTCCAAAAATCCCAAATATCAAAGTAACCCAAAAAAGTATAAAAATGCGTAGTCCGAATAAAAAATGTTTATAACTAATTTCAATTATTAAATACAATTTTTTGCAACCTTTAAAAAATTTATTTAACTGACGTAAATTCTATCATAAACCACCATAGTTTGTAACAATATGAAATTTCTACTAATAATCTGTTTGCTCTAGCAAGTTATTGAGAACAAATAATGCGTTTTTGAATATTCCGCGTTCGATCCACGTTAAATGGGGTAAAGAAGCTTATTCCAAATTGTAACTTTCGGCGATCGCGATGATATGCTACTTCCTATAAATCTACATTTTTTTCTATAGCTAATGTTGAAATTTTGTTATAGCTAATGTTGAAATTTTGTTATAGCAACTCTTTTGAGTAGATAAAGTCTCACTTTAACCGCAAGGATAGATAATGTAACACTTTAACAGCAAGGCTAGATAAAATGTTTTAACATTTTTTATTCAATTAAATTGACAATTTCAAACTCATTAATTCGATGGATTAAGAACAAGTGTAATTTTACAATTAATATTATTAGAAACATCTATTTTTGGAATACCACAACTTGTACTCGTTTGTTTAGACACTTGAGGTACTGGATTGATTTTAAGGTTCACCAAGTATACACTTGGATATAGCAATCTTTTTGCATACTGACTGTTTAATGTAAGACTCTGACGATTTCCATCCACCTAAGAGTTTAACTTTTATTTTATTTTTTGTATACAGGGTGGACGGAAACTCGAACTCGTCATTTTCTTTCTTCTTTCAAATAAACGTTCCAAAATTTAATAGAATACGGAGATATTGCATCATATTACAAAACTCTGTTAGGCAAAATAATTTTTTTTTCTCCAACGTACAATAAGCTACAGAGCGTTGATTTACCTACGATTTTCACCTAAACGTGTCCATAGCTTTTGAAGGACTCTGTACAACGTAGCAGAACCTCATATCAAAAGCTTTAAAAAAATGTAAACAATCCGAATTCGGTATAATATACTGGGGTTCTCATTTAAAAAATCATATGTTTGGTTTGTAACGGAGTTATGCAGCACTCTGTATGGTTCGATATAATTTCAAAATATGGACCTTAAAGACATTTACTATTTTTGATATCTCTTAAGATAACCCATATACCGAAGTTTGTCGTAAGATTGGTACACCCTGTATTTCTTTAATGACTTTTCTAAGAAGCTGATAAGGACAGTCATCGTTAAGCTATTTTTATTTTGAGCACTACTTAAGTTTCTAAATAACTCTAAAACCAGATCGTTTTTTCCCTCTTCAAGCAATAATTTGCTTTCTAGGTGTTTGAGGTAATGCAGAAAGCCAGAAGCTATTTCATCAGATCCCCGACCTGATTGTGATTCTAGCCCAGTGTAGAAGCAAATATCAAAATAAATTGTTGCAAAAATGATAATGCAAAGCATAAATAAGAAATGATCACCAGTACTTATGTTATAATTTCATTTTTCGAGTTTCGAAAAACTAAATTACTTATCGAGTTTTAAAAAACCACATAAAACTCTATTTTTCCACGACCACTTAATAATAAGTCAATATTTTACCTCCTAACAAAACAACAACTAAACACTCACATTTCGGTACATAGGTGACTAGAGATGGGGGTACAAAATGAAATGAACTATTAATTCTGCGTATTTTGTTTAGGAAATTTGTTTCTGAAATATATATCGTACCGATAAAATATCAAAATTTTTAGTATTGATACTTTTCATAACGATAAATTATAATATTGATATTTTTGAAACACCATATTTATAACGGTACGGTGTATCGATATTTTACATAGTATCCCCATCTCTATATGTCACATTATTTGTATTCAACGTTAGAATTGTCAATAATACCAAATTATTACTTTCCGTTCTACACTCCCATTATTTACTTGACTTTCATTTAATAGGGTCGTGGACAAAGTATAGTATTCTACTCGCAATTTATGGCCATTATTCACTCGGGCCACCCTGCGTGAATAATGGCTATTATAAATTTCTCGTTTAATAATTTACTATTTTCCACGACTATATAATAATGCACAAATTATTTTTACATATTTAGCTGTATAATGGTATAAAATATTATTCAGTCTCGTTAGCCAATTACATCCTATGATTATCAGAATTCAGGCTACGATGAACAAATCAAATCGTCTCTTTTAAAACGTCAAATATCTAACAACTAGGTAAATCGCTTCTGATAGCGCGTCGTTTGAAACGTCAAAATAATTATATAATCTTAATTTTAGGTAGGCGAACAAAATGGACAACAGTAGCGATATTGAAGATTTAATGTTTAATTACGTATATTTATGTTATCTCTATCATTATTTCTAATAATGTGATAATTTCATTAAAAAATGTAAATGTTTCTATCAAAAATATAAGTTACCTATATTTACATTCTTTACGTTTCAAAAAATAAATGTGGTTGATAGCTCAATGGTAGAAATGCTTGACTCTTACCCGGCGATCGAGGTTCGATTTCTCATGGAAATTTTTTTTAAACATAGTTTTTTACTTGTGTAGAATGGCTATTATTCACTTGAATGATTCCGAAACTCACTCACTGCGCTCGTTCGTTTTGGAAACTACATCCGCGTGAATAATAGCCATCATTCTGTACTCGTTGAAGAATATAGTATACTTATAATAATTTTAAAAAAACTTACGTCGCCCCGACGGGGCATCGAATTATTTTCAAATGAATTCCATGTATAACTCAGAATGATAAGTTTTACATTTATCGAGATTTAAAAGAAGCTCGCACACCATGACTATTTCGCAGTCGTGTGAAATATACATCATTTTGAGCTTGTTGCACAATATACTATCATCTGCAGCTTCCAGGATGCATTTGGCGATTCCCTTTTTCGTTAAAATCTTGGATTATTTTATCCCATAACCTTAAGCTTGGCACTTCAATAATGAACGCAGTTTACGGATTACAAAAATTATAGTGGAACTTTTAGTATGTCCACCCCGAACAACACTAGAACAAACCAAAATACAATAGGTTTGTTCCAACTGACATTCAGGAACCGTTCTGGAATCAAAACGCGTACTGTTTAGTGCGCAAATTCGAACTGGGGATGGATACGTCAACTTTATCACACTTTTCAGAAGGTAGTTTTTTGTATCGTCCCAAGAAATATAGCACTTCGCAAACGATACCTAGAACGGTTCTATCACCAGTTGGACCGAACCTATTATCATCAGAAAATGTAAATTAGGATTACGTATATAGGCTACAACCATGAAGAGGACGTTGTCAATCGCGCAGATGTGTTTGCTTCTTTTAATAGTTTATTTCAATTGAAATTTTAATAGACATTTTTTCCCCGACACTATTTTACAATTTTTGGTTAGGTTTATGAAATATGTGCTATCAATCATTTCTAAATAGACTATAGCAATTTTTTAATACCCTTCTCTCTCAATTAAAGTTGTATCTCTTTATAAATCTACGTTGAATAAAAACTTTTGAAACTTCGCTCGCTCGTGTGATATAAACGTAAATTTATGAAAACTTTTGTGTTATTTATCCTTATTATGCTATTCTTTAAACATTGAACCCAACTGTCTAATATAACATTTCCATTGTATGGTTGTGCGATTAAATTAATTTTATAAGCCTTATAGGATTTGTTTTGTTTGGTCGTCGTAGGTCAACGGATCTAAAAGAATGCTTGTCTTAATATTTGTTGTTCAGGTGTTGAACATTCCTTTTTAAATTTTTTTCAATGATGATATCATTCGCAAAGTGCACAAAACCTAAAGGACGTTACACTTGAAAATGTTTGCATTATTATCGGTAAGTAAACAGAAAGCATTAAAAGGTGTTAAGGGGGGACTTACATTTCAGGGACCTCAAAACAGTTGGCACCCGTGACTTGCAACAAAATTAAGGTCATTTTGTAAACAACAAATCTAAAGAACGCAGTAAAATTAAGAGTAGAAATTTTAACACAATATAACTTGGACCTTTGTCTTGGGATCAGGTATTTTGGTTAAGTTTTAAATTGTTATAAAAAAGATATAAGTGATGGTGTGATTTTGACAGTTTTCACAATTTGTGGTCACCAATTTGAACGCCAAAATCTGATCCCCATAAGAAAGCCTAGAGAATTCGATTCTGAAAATATGGAATCTCAAATCATTGTATTTTTTGAGATTTGTTGCACAGAAAATTTTGTAAACGAACAACTTTTCACATTAGTTCAACCATTCCACCGTCTGGATGGATGGCGCTGTATGGAATTGAACGCACTTTGCTTCACTGACAGTTGACGACGCTCAAATGTCGTTATCATGTGTTTTTTGTCCATAAAAATATTTCAAATTAATTATTATTGTTTATAGCTTATTAGTATTAGTAGGTGGTTATAAGAAAATAATGTTCATGCTGAAAAAGTATTTTGTGCTTCGTAAATGATGTTTATATTTACTCCACATGTGCTCCACCATAAGTATCGTGTTTAGTGCAGGGGCCTAGGTGTAAAATAAACCAAATTAATATTTTAGTTATTGCTAGTGATTCCACAAAGTTCCTTATATTTATTGGTCCCCATATCGGTGCCTATTGGTTCCTCCGGGGGCCTGAAGACAGCCATAGATTGCATTAGCATAAATCATTGGCGTCCCAAGTCAGTGAGAAAAACCACATTGGTAATAGTTATAATAATAATTGCATTCTACTAATTGACCAAAATAGACATTTCGCACTCTATTCAATACTGTTGTGTAGTTGAGATCAAATGAATGCATAAGTCAAAGTACAACTGCACTAAGAGTTTTAACAGGAATCCTAACGGGACATTGTCGCCTGAATGGGAACCTTAAAAAGCTCAAAATAGTGGAGAAAGAAGATTGTAGATTTGTGGAATGGAAGAAGAAACCTCCATCCACATACTTGCAAACAGCAATTCAGAATCTTGGGGCACAGAACCTGGGACACCACTGGATAGAAGAGGGACAGTTACCTAAGTTGAAGCCTGCAGATATCCTAAAATTCCTCCGGGAAATAGGAGTAAAGAAGCTACTAGTCTCTGAGACTCTCCTCAGAAACTAAGTAGAAATAAGGGGGCACAATAGATCATTTAGGTCTTAGTGAATGGTACCCCGAAATACATACATACATCTTTCTCCTTGTTTGAGGATTCTCGTATAGCATGGAAGCATCGGCTCAATTTTACTCGGTTCTTTTGGATTCTAAAGCATCGATGCCTAATGTAAAAATGATCCCTAGAAATACTTACAATTTATATAATCCCCCCATTATGAAGATTAAAAGAGATGAGGATGGTTATCTAGTTTTTAGCTTGCCATAGGTAATAATAATTGTTGGATAAAATTAATGAATGAGGTAGGTAACATTACATTTTAAAAATTTTTGAAGCTTAAATGTTTTGTAACTTTGTCTTGTCAATATTGTAGTCGAAATTACTTTGCAAATTAATTTATTATATAACTATTTAAAACAATCAAAGAAAATAACCCAAATAATTATTAAAGGATGACTTAGTAATAGTGTTAGTTGTTGATATTAGAAATAATTGTACCTAAAACAAAGGACGACTAAAAAATTAATTTCGTCTATCCACTCTAGAAGTGGCAATAGCGATGCTCATTAGAATCGCTTTTGTAGAGTTGAAATCTCTCAGCTTTATTTTTTCCTTCAATTCACAATCTGTTTTCTTATCTTATCAGTACTAGTTAGGTGGCTTCGATTATTTTTGGAATGAGGGTAGGTCCGTAGAATGGATAAAAAACTGACGTTTCTAAATTTTTTGTGTGAAAAGTTCGGTCAAATTTAGTTCCCATTTGTATAAACATAGGTACTTTACAATAAGTAATCTAACTGGCATTTAAAAAAATTGATGTTGGTCTCAAGGTTTTATGGATATGCAGGAGAATAGAAACACAAGTTTAAAAAATATACATTTTTTGTTAATAGGCCTTTTTAAAAAAGAAAAGATGTTTAGAATTACAAATAACTTTCGAATATTCAACATTGTTTATTTAGATCAAAAAAATTATTTTCTCGTCATCTTCTCTGTGGAATAAAAAATAAAATTAATTGATGACTTGATGTAAAACAATGTTGAATATTTGGGACCTATTTTTAATTCTAAGGGGAAAAGAGAATTCACAGAGAATTAAACATACTAGCTGTTGAGTAAAAATAGCAAATAAGTAAATGAAATCATAATTTACTTATTGTGATTGATAATAAAAATATTTTATGGCACCAGACTATACTAGCCATCCAAGCTATGAACGGATATAGCTGATCCGGAGAGAAGTTTGTTTGAACCGTCAAGAGTGGAAAAACAGAAAGAGAGCGAAAATAAGTTGCATAAATAATAGCCGATTCAGTACTAATAGAGACATCTATCGTAAATATTATGAATCTAAAAATTACTAGATAAGTAACAAGTTTTGTGTAAGTTTTAAGGTTTGTACACCTGTGAGGAGGCCCCTCTAAATGAACGTGCCAAAAATGATATACGGGGCCAAACCGTTAAAAAAATGTTTGTTTCTCATTTACCCGTTTCAGTACATCTATATACAGATTTTTACTTTTGAAGTTGGACCTCTTGTTATCCGATTCCTAGACATTTGAACTTTTTATTTTATTTTTTTTATTTCAATAACTATTCTCGCATTCAAATCTACAATTTATTACTTATCATTTAAAATCTTTCACAAATAAAAACTAATCAAATCTTCGAATTGTCAAGCCAAATAATCTACTGATGTTTTGCCTTAAGACAATAACATGTGTCCCATAATCATCTGAAATGGAAATTCTTTATTGATATTTCACAGGATATCGTTGAAACAAAGTACCCCGACATTTTATAATGAATTGATAAATTTGTTAAATATTTAGATTTGGTCAACCTAATTTAGAGTTTGGAAAGAAATGGATTCTCCTGTTTTTAGATACGACTTATCACATTATTCATTTGACCTCTAGTTTCTTGAATGAAACTCATCGCCGATCACGTGATTGTACATATTTTTCATAAATTCAACGTGAACTGCTGCTGACGATGTAGTATAATCATATCATACATGTACAAGAGACGTCGGGAAAGACGACACAATCCATTTTCTTCTGTTTTCTACTAAAATAGGCTTGTAAAAGAAATCTTCATATATAGTCAGGTCAAGAAATACATAGGAATTGCAAACAACAAGGGAAAAAGCTATGAAGGACGTTTAATAGGCTTAAATATGTGTTTAAGTAGGGGTTTCACCCACTATGTATTAGCTATATTACATTATCGAGAACTATGAGAGGTCCTTGTGGAATATCTTCCAAAAAGGGCTTAAACCAATTTTGAAACACTTGTGCGTTCATTTCTTTATGATAGCCGCCATCAGTTTTTGAAGTAAATACTAACAAACCATTTTCAGTAAAACCAGATGCGGAACCAAATATGTCCAATAATCAAACGGCGACCTTTCCCGCAAGGATCTTTACTGCCGGTTGACCATCCATCCATAAACGCTTCTAATATTAGAATCCTGGCAAATCTTAGAAGGGGCATGTACTTCGTTAACCCAAGTTTCATCAAGATGAAAAATTCTCCCCGTCGTCTTGCTGCCGTTATCTCACGAATATCATCTTCCCGCCACGATATGATTTCACGTTTTCCAGTACGACAACCATTCCTACTCCATTACTTGCATTTAATAGCTATTTGTATAACAAGGGAGTAAAATGCTACTTTTTCTCCCGAGGCATTTTACTCCCATGTTATACATATGATTTTTCCGCCTCCCTCAAATAACAACATTTTTAAATAATTTATTTATGAAACTAACAAACAAACTAAAATTATGAAGTAGGTACAGTATAACTTATAGATACATTATAGCGCAACACACTTTGAAACTGTTAATCTGTCAATGGACATGCTATATATTTGTCCTAAATTCGAAAACCGGATGTATCTATGAATTTAAGTCAAATTGTTAATGTAAAAATCGTTAAATTAAGATAACAATTTACTGATATCTACCATTTTGCAAAATACCGGGTGTTCTATGAATAAACGGTAACATTTATACTTATATAATATTATATAGTATAGGTCGTCAATGCCGTATAAGTTATTTCATTGATTACGTACCATGACATCACTTTTACTTTTCCTCCCTAGGGAGTAAAAGTACTTTTCCACCCTAGGGAGGAAAAGTACGACTTTGCTCCCTACAATGAGGCCAGGAAATGTATACTTTGGATAGAGGTAGGCGGAAAAACCTATTTTATGCATAATACGCCACTACGTTGTTTTACTTATATGTGACAAATCCGCATGTTTTTATTAATTTTAATATTTTATTTAATGTAGGTACTTCATTTTTTATATAAAATGAATGGATGTATCTTCTAATTGCGTTGTTTATAAAATCATTGGTTTCCTTCACTTTTCGTCGTAGTTTTTCCTTTTGTTCGCTTAGTACCTGATTTGTTTCTTGTTCATGTATTACTTTGTAAATAGTAAGTATTTTACCAAGTTTTTGTATAACTCTGTAATATCCGATAGATATCTGGTTGTTAAAGGATTCTTGCATTCCAATACTCTATGTACTTTTGGAAAAAGTATGTAGTCTGAGCAAAATCTATGCAAAAATCGTGGTTTTTAGATTTGAGCGTTTATCTTGCTTTATTTTTTTAGTTTGACCTAACCAATAAGTGTGTAACATCTCTTGTAATTAACAAGGTTGCATACGAACATTTTTCCGTTTTCGCTATATTTTTGGTATCCCTGAAGGTCTTAGTTTAGTCACTGAATTGATCATGGTCTAGTTAGAAAATTAAATAATGGATGGGTCTGAATTTTTGGGGAAACATTTTGGAATAATTTCTTGAAAATTTCTCAAATTTAATTTCTATTCCATGTCTAGGCTAAAATGTGTCATGTACCTAATAAAAGTTGTTCTTTTTTTGAGATATAGCACTAGAAAGTTGGGAAATTCCTGAAAAATCGTTCAAAATGCTATATCGATTCGCTGCACTCGCTCGTGCATCTAATAGTCTTGGGCTGCTAAAGCTCATTTTCTGCCATTGTGACCCTGTATACTATATAATACATGTATTTGTCTCCGTAGCGCTATGGTTTATAGGTCTGACTGCGTGATATGAAAAAATGCAGGCCATTTCCCTAAGTTAGGTAATACCTAAATCGGATTTAGGATTGTAATTTACGTTTCACCACGCGCTAAAAACAACCTAAGAGTGATAGGAAATACCTGTTTTTATCACCCTTAGGTATTACTTAGCTCGCGGGAAAACGTAATTTGCATTTAGGAATTCATAAATCCGATTTAGGTACAACCTAACTTTGGGAGATGGTTCGGCGGCGTTCCATTTTTGATTACACTTTATGATATAAATAAATTGGGACTCAAAAGACTGATTGCATCCTTCAAAATCACATAAAGAAGGAAACATTATTTTCCGCCTCTCTCTATCCTGGCTTCATTGTACTTTTCCTCCCAGTACTTACACACATTACGTACATTAGTATAAATAATTAGGTACTCTACCACAAATTAAAAATAAGTAGGATGCAAGAATGAAAATAATGTGCATATAAGTTATACTTTATCTACTTCTTAGTTTCAGTTCTTTAATTAATTTTGTTTGTTAGTTTCATAAATAAATAATTTAAAAATGACTTGTTATTTGAGGGAGGCGGAAAAATCATATGTATAACATGGGGGTAAAGTCCACTTTCCTCCCTTGTTATACAAATAGCTATGTTTTATTATCCCGCAATAATAAAATATTAAGCGATTTTGGACGTGAGAAAATTGATTACAATCTTCACTTTTTACAGATTATTTTATATATTTATTTTGTACATGTAAGGTTCAGTCGAGCTATTTTTTACCTCAGATTAAGTGGTATAATTTATTACCATTCCCTTTGTTACACCCTGTATATATTCAACTAATACTTGATTTTTCTTTGGTAAATTGTTGTATCCATAATTAGCTGTTACTTATTTTATTTTTGTCAGAAATATTCAGTAATAAGATAAGTAGCTGATATCATGTTATTTGAGGATTCGACAATAGAATATGAACTGCAAGTGACGAGCTCATTAGCTAGCAACAAACTTCATTGTAATTCATCGCAATTAAGTTAAATGCAAATACAAAGTAAATGATGACATACAAGAGAAGGTATTAAGTAGATTGGTTCCAAATGTAACAGCTACGGACTTTAACTTTAACCGTAGGATATTTTAACTTTTAAAACAATACGGTTTGTCGGTAAATTTGATACAGCTAGTTGACAGCAAACATTTTTATCATAAAACTATTTGAATTGACACCCACATACATTTTCTAATGACTAATTTTTATTTCAGCTTATTGTTGGTCTTTGTTGAAGTTGACTACTCCTTAGTCCGTATCTGTATCCTCTAATTGGTCCGGTTGTTGAAACCACTGCACCAGACAAATGACGTTACGACGACAATGTTGTCTATATTGCTCTTTAGATCTTCTCCGGTCACTGCAGTTTGTTGCATCCGAGTTTTGCTGGTTTTGTTGCTTTTGTACACAGCAATCAGGTGTGTCTTGTCTCGGCTGTCTGGTCTAGGCAAAAAAAATTAAAAAACAAACTGGGAAATTACTATATACTTCTTTGATAGGCAATTTTATTCATACCATGCAATATACGGGGTGTAACGAGCATAAAGTTAATATGAATTGGATGAAGTTAGTTGGTTTATTTACAGGGAGAATTTTTTAAATTAAGTATAATTAAATAAATTAAAAATTCTCGACAATCTCGTTTTAAGTGGAGAAACAATTGAAATTTGCTTTCACATACTCTATAGTACGATAGAATTTCAAATGGAAAATATTGTCAAGGATGTAACAAAAATACAAACCCAAAGAATAGTCACATTTAAAAATTATTTATATATTCTCGATTTTCATTTAATTGCCTTTAATTATATGTAATTTCATTTGCCACATCTATAGATTAACAAAATGAAATGATAAACTATCATGTTGAACGTTAGAGCTCTTGGAGGATTTCAAATTTAAAATTCTGCTGAAAATTTGACTAACGAAACTAATTCCATCTTGTTTCTACTAGAAAAATTCTTTTATTTGCGGAGTTGTCATTTTCAAAAACTTTTACATATATCAACTTTTTAATTTGTTATCATTACCATCTCTATGAAAGCTTTGCACGCTTTTATCAGTCCTTTTTATGATGTTGATATTACCACATCGTCGGCGTAGACCAGCAATCGTGTCGTTTTTGTTTTCAGTGTCCTCTAGCTTCTATTCATCTTCGAACTGTCCATTCTAGTATTAGATTGACCATCGTAGTGAACATTGGATACTCTTGTTTTAGTCCAGAATTTGTCTCAAAACTGTTTGATATCTTTTGGTACAATTTAATCTTCGGTTTTCTGTTTTCGAGAGCCATTTTAGTGATTTTTTCAGTTTTTTTATACATTGAGAGTTTGTTTGTTCTCACAAGCATCACAGACAGTCCTTGACAATCTGGATTCGGCGCAAAGCCTCGAAAGCGTTCCTACAAATATTTCTGATTGATTGGATATCCGCGGTACTGTGTTCACACACGTTTCGTGGATAGTCTGCAAAGTGTCAAAACAGTTTGCGGATCTTTTACAAGAGGTTTGTTCTCACAGAAAATCTCTGACAAATAATAGACAGTTTTCAAACTAATGTTAACACGCATGTCTGTTTCTGATCGATCCGGAACAGTTTGTATGTATAGTTGACAATTGACGATTTTTGGGCTAGCAGATAGGTGATCCATGGCAAAAAAAGGGAATATAACTTCAATTAACTACAATTTTTGTTTACGAGTTGTGAATCATCAGATATCTCAAAATCACTCATTGTTAATTATAAACCTCTCTAGAATAACGGAAGCCGAGAAAATAAACTCCAACAAACAATCACAACACAAATATGACAATCAAAAGTTATTTGATGTTAAAAAAACACTGCGCATGATCCGGACATATTACTTGTAACTGTTTTGACAGTTTCCAGACTATCCACAAAACGTGTGTGGACACAGTACTGCGGCTTTCCAATCAATCAGAAATCTTTGTAGGAACGCTTTCGAGGCTGTGCGCCGAATCCGGATTGTCAAGAACTGTCTGTGATGCTTGTGAGAACAAACCTAAGTAATAAGTCCGGATCATGCGCAGTGTTTTTTTAACATCAAATAACTTTTGATTGTCGTATTTGTGATTGTTTGTTGGAGTTTATTTTCTCGGCTTCCGTTATTCTAGAGAAGTTTATATTTAACATTGAGTGATTTTGAGACATCTGTTGATTCAGAACTCGTAAACAAAATTTGTAGTGAATTGAGGTTATATTCCTTTTCTTGCCATGAATCACCTACCTGTTAGGCTAGCCCATATATTAGGAGCGTCTAAATGTAGTACTGTACCAACGTTGCCAAGTGTAGTCCTAAACTGAAAGGGCGCCATCGAGTATCTCCGGTGGCGCTCGGCTTTCATGCGAAGCGCGCACGGTTTTTAACCTTCTATACGATATCATTAATGTGTGCAGAGATTAGCCCAGCGTAAGTGTGCTGGGCTTCTAACACAGAGGTACCAGGTTCTCGAGTCGTGTCCGAGTCAAGATATTTTTATTTTTATTTTTATTTTCTTATTGTTTTTTTCAAAAATTGACTAAAAATACGAAGAATTTTTCGATTCGGATTAGGGTAGGGGGTAAGGTAGGGTGGTTTTGGTTAGGTTATTATTGAAAATTATTATAATAATCTGTCAATTACACAATTCAATTTTTCGATTCGGATTAGGGTAGGGGGTAAGGTAGGGTGGTTTTAGTTAGGTTATTATTGAAAATTATTATAATAATCTGTCAATTACACAATTCAATTTTTCGATTCGGATTAGGGTAGGGGGTAAGGTAGGGTGGTTTTAGTTAGGTTATTATTGAAAATTATTATAATAATCTGTCAATTACACAATTCAATTTTTCGATTAGGGAAAATGTATCTATGCATTCGTGATAAATATCATTATTAAAATATTTTTACTTTCCAAAACACAAACGTTTTAGTTTAGGACTACACTTGGCAACGTTGGTACAGTACTACATTTAGACGATCCTCATATATTGTCAATTGTCAACTGTTCATACAAACTGTTCCGGATCGATCAGAAACAGACATGCGTGTTAACATTAGTTTGAAAACTGTCTATTATTTTCTGTGAGAACAAACCTTATGTTTGTTCATGATCTTCTACAGAAAATTTCTATTAACAGTATTGTAGACCTTTTGGAAGGCAGATGGTATTCCTATTACGTATACAGGGTGGACCGGATTCAATTGACGTATACAGAGATCTAGTAAACCGTCATAGATAGAATATCGATTAAATGGAGAAGAATTTTGGTATATTGATGGAGAATTAGATGGTTAAAAAAAAATTCAAAATATCTCTGCTAGTCCCTCAGATATTAGACAAAATCCGAAAATGGCCCATTTTTTAAATGTGCCGTTGTTATTAGAAAAGACATCCAAAAAATTATGTTCAACTTTTTTCAATAAACGAGGTTTTCTATAAATTACCAAAATTTCATTACGACGTTTCGTCTTTAAGGGGTCACCATCATGTTTATTTTTTGAAACATGGTCTTGGAGTTTTTATTGCAATCTTTTTTAGGTTTTGTATAGATACATACAATGGTATAACATACTTGACGATTCTATCACGTTTCGTTTTTGAAAAATCAATTTTTTTTGGAGTCCGCCCTCTTTTACTAAAGTCAAATTAATAATTTAAAATATTGGACATTAAATAAGAATTTTTAAAGAAATGATTCCAATTTCAACAATTTATTTTGAAACTTAATGACAATGAACAAATAATAGTGTATTTTACAAATGACGCTCAAGGTAATAATAATTTAAAAAATTCAATCAAAAATCAGTCATAAAAGTTGTTCAAAATTACGTCCATAGTTCGATGCTCCTTGACATGAGATGCATCTACCATTCGTTGACGCAGTTCTCATATATTATTTGGCATATTTTTGCTGTGAACTTAGAATAGCTCATTGAATACTTCCTCCAGTAGCTCTAAATATCGGAACTGGTTTAAATTACCGTCCAAAAATATTGGTCCGATAAATTGATAATTGATTAGACCAAACCATACATTTTGCGAAGAACGGGACGGTGGCTTAACTTCCGTTATTCAATGGGGGTTCGCAGTGGCATAAAAATGTTTGTTCTTATTTCATTCATAAAATTATTAATTTGGCTTTAATAAAGGAGAGCGGACTCAAAAGAGATTATGATTTTCTAAAGACGAAACGTGGTAAAATCGTCAAGTATGCTATACCATTGTATGTATCTATATAAAACATAAAAAAGTTTGCAAAACAATTCAGGTCCGTATTTAAAAAAATAAAGTTGCTGGTGACCCCGTAAAGACGTCGTAATGAAATTTTTGGTATGGTAATTTATAGAAAATCTCGTTTATTGAAAAAAGTTTAGCATAATTTTTTTTATATCTTTTCTAATAACAACGGCACATTTAAATTTAAAAAACGAAAAGAAACATTTTCGGATTTCGTCGAATATCTCCGGAACTAGCCTAGTTGTTTCAAATTTGTCTGAAATATCGAATTTCCCATCAATGTACCAAACTTTTTCTCGGTTTAATCGGTATTGTATCTATGGCGCTTTACGAGATCTCTGTATGCGTCAATTAAATCTGGTCCACCCTGTTTTTGGTCTATCACTAATCTTTCCATCTCTAAAACCACCATGGTAGTTGAAAAAAATGTTTTTAAATGGGCCTTTTTAGTAGGTGTTTAAATCTCAAAAAAATATGTTTATTTGAAAGCTTACTGATAATTTTTCACCTTGTTTAGCTTTGTTTCGAATATAAATCTCACAAATTTTAATAAAAAAGTTAAGCAAATAATAGGGTAATTTGGAACACTCGTTTGACTTTGGGGCAAGTGACGTCATAAGATCTTAAATCTTGGCAATATTTGTCAAAGTGGCTGGCCGATTGCTGCTACGGCCTAGACCAAAACATCCAACGAAGAAAAACCTCAGCTGACAATTTTGTTTTTGTGTTTGTGTTAGTTAATTTGATTTACTTCTCGAATATTCTTGTACTTTTGAGTTGTTTGAGAATATTATTGGAAGAAATGGAGCCAGCATTTTCACAGGGGTTGTAAGGAAAATCTGCCAAAAGTTGATTTTAGCATGATAGACGAGTTTTACATGTCAAATTTAGATTATTTATTAGCAGAAGTCAGGTATATTGAAGCAAAAAATAACAATTTTCCTTCAATTTATTGAATGAATATTAAATTAAATTAAATTGTGTTATTTCAGTATGCATTTCTTAAAATATTTTTTCCATTTTCAATTAATATTATAATGTGCAATATTTTTCCGTCATCAAGAAAATCGTACAGGTACAATCCAGCTACTATACTAATATTATAAAGAGAAAACATTTGTATTTTTGTATGTAACGAATATCAATATCGATTTCGATTTAGATGAGTTGTCAAAATTCAAAAGCCAGGGAGGCAAACCTTACAAATCCTACGAAAATCGTTTTCAAGGTACTAGGCTCTTTGACGTCACGAGGAAGGGAAGAGTGACATCCCGTTCAAAGCGCGCGCTTGCTTTCCGCACTTTTGATAATTTCTTTTAGAATAGAAATCCAGCTCAAAAAAAATACGGAGACATTTTTTTATAAAATAATTCAATTTAAAACAATGAAAAAATTGTCCCATTGGCACAATTATTGCAGTTCCCACTTTTTTACCATTTACCTTTATTCTAAACACCAACTATTCTTCTCTCACATTGTAGCGATTGATACAGAAAACGCCAACCTTGATGTTTTTTTTTCTAAATTAGTTATGAAATCAGTCTGTCTCTATGCTGAATCATTTGTTTCAATAAAACCTCTACCATAAAAAATAATTTACCCAAATTACAATTACGTGATATGCACGTAGACAATGTCAGCATGCGTTTCCGACAATAGGTACCTATACATATATGAGCAATAATAATTACGTCATAGACAAACAGATTAAAATTTTCAGTCGTCTGTGTCTACTTTCAGTGGCGCAGGAGGAGTCATTTCGCAATAGATTACGACAAATTGAAATACATTATATTCATATTTTTTTATTGGAATAGATATATCCACCCGAGCTTATTTTTGAACAACAGAAAGAATAGTTAATCAAATCGAATAACAAATTTAAAATCTAGGACATTTCATGAAAATAAATGTTGTAATTTTCAATCAATTTCTTTAATATGAAATGGAGAAGATTCTGAACTGCATCTGTTTAAAGCATCCATTAAAGCATTACACACACTGTTGTGATCACGGAGCGGTCGCGGGCGCCGACTAAACGTTGCCTACGGAAACATATGAACCATATCATATAGTGCGATAGAGGCGTTTTATTCTGCGATGACGATCAGATTCATATATGCGAATACAAAATTCTATATGATTTATGAGTGTTTTTTTCTTGAATTGGAGGGTATGTACACTTTTTTATTTTTCAAGTTTAAGTATTGCAGGTATTTCTTCCGGTATTTAACGCGGTGAACGTGAACACAATCGCCAACTGAACGCGTTGGTATGAGCTGAAGTGATCACTCATAATATCGCTACCCTGATTGTCATCGCGCCAGTGTGTGTAAAGCTTAAGGCAAGCAGCAGTAGTATTCAAAATGATATCCATCAATTTTTTTTCAGTTTTTTGTTTCATTGTATTCTATTTAATTTACTGACTTGACTGGATTGAGAATATTTCCAATTTAAATTATATGAAAATAGTGATGTTTATATCTGATAAAAGTAATTATTGTATTGTATATTTGTAAATATATGAATTTTGTAGTTTTAAATAAAGTCAAACCTATTTTGTTGATTGTAATAAAAATAAAGACATTTTTAGATATTAACTTTCCTATTTCTTTCAATAAACCTCTCATTTACAGTTTTTTTTCCTGCATATTATAATATTTATTGTAATAATAGACCTCGTTTGCTGTATTACAAGAAAACTTTCAATTCTCCACGCCTCTGGCGAGTCTGAAGGCAGATACAGCAATTGTATTTATTTCTAACCTTGCCTTCCTATATTATCGTAGTCTGTGACATTTTAGAATGTATTTTTTTAATATACTGCGAGTGTAACTGGTAGAAGTGAGTCTGTGTTATAAGTTTGAAATGTATCGTATATACACTCGTTCGATCTCCTATTCAATTTTAATCCTATTCGACATTATTCAAAATGATATTCGTATATTAATGTATACCGTTAGAGGAGAAACTTATATAAAATATTAATGTGTAAAGTGTTTATATAATCCTCGTAATCTGCGACAGAGACACCGACTACGTTACACCAAGCAGGTCGAGGTCTTTACATAGGTGTGTTTATTTTCCGATTGTCTAATTTTCCACTCCCATATTCTTAAAGTTCCTCATAAAACGATAGATTTATCTTTCGCAATGCTACTTGCTCCACTAATATTTATAACAACCTTTGAAAAAGAAACAACCACTCCTCGAACAATACAAGAAAAACGTTACGCAGCCCTAGTCATAGTCGACACAAACTATCTTTGCTGGTTTCTCCAGTTTTCACAACGATCAGTGCTAAGCTTCTTTCTTCCACAAGTTCTGTCGAAAAATTTAAATTTACACTCATAATTTGCTCTATAAAAATATTTATTCGTCGATACTGTAAATTAAAGAATATAGAAAATGCAATCAAATTTCATTAGATTAGATGTTTAAACAATTACGTCATCATTTTCAATGACCGGATTTATATAGTCACATTTGTAGGCGATGTAGAAGGTACCTTTCGACCAATGGCAGATCAACTCCAGTAGAAAAAAATTAGTCTCGGTAAAAAAAGTTAATTTTTTTTTCAGATGTTATCAGTTGTAAGTGCCGCCGGCGTTAATGCGGCGGCAGTAATGGGCGGCATGGAACGTCTGGGAGCCGGCGCAAATAGTAACAGTGGAAGTGTAGTTAGTAATGGTAACGGTGCAACGACAGTAGCGACATCTAGAGATCACAGAACGCAAGTACGTAGGCTCCATGCGACGACGAACCGTATCGACCATTCGACGACAGCTGACATCACCATCAATTTGCCGCCGAGTATAGAACTGCCAGACGGCGAAGAACATCCCTTTACGTCGGCTAGGTTACATATTCGAGATGCAGAACAAGTGAGTATCTCAATCTTTTAACCAGCTCAGTAGCGATAAAAACTTGCCATCTGGTCAAGTAAATTTACAATGCTCCCAACTTTATGCAGTTTATATTTTGACTCTACCTCACATTCGCCTCCAGTGTAATCACCCCAAGGGAAGCCTGTTTTTACCAGCTTCGATATCTGAAGAAGATACCTTGACTTCAGTTATGATATACCCTGTATAGAAATGATACAAAAGAAATACAAGTAGCCCTCGGCGACTCAATATTGTGACTGTCTTAATGTTATCTGTTTTTAAACAATATTCCGAGTCAATAACAAGGTCCTATAGACATAAACATATTTACGTATTATAGTTTGTTTCAAAAAGTACATAGAGTATTGGAATGCAATAATCCTTTAACATCCAGATGTCTATGGAATATTACAGAGTTATACTTAAACTTGACAAAATATTGTACAATTTAATAGTAACTATTTAGTGGGTAAGGAATTTTTTTTTATTATAGTAGAATATTTTATAGCACAAAATTTTATATTCGAAGTGATCCACCACAAGTTTTCTTTTATAAACTTAAAAATTGTGGTATTTTTGAATATCTACCTAAAGTTAGTATACAATTATTGTAAAATATTTCGTCAATTTTGAGTACAGATCTGTAATATCCAATAAACATATGGTTGTTAAAGAACTATTGCATTCCAATGCTCTATGTACTTTTTGAAACAAACTATAGCTTTGTTTCATTTTTTTGGTAGGTACTCCATCATTTATGAAATGTTTTCAAGATTAGATACAAATTATTTTAGCTCAGTTTCTCTCTCCCTGTTTCGACAATAAGTAAAGTTACATTTATCACAATTTTGTAAGATTTAATTGGAAGAATTGTTTTTAAAATTCCCTTTTGGGTAAACTAGGGCCATTGTGAATGATGTTTTTCCAGATCGATCATTAAAAACTACTTTCAACTTACCTTGACAACGTAATAATGCTGATTATAATAAATATTGTCATAAACATGAGTTTCTGTCATTGTTAAGTTATTGAATTGTTATGGGATGTTTATAGCAATTAACATGATTGTTTTGACTATCTGATACTTTGAAAGAAAACAAACGATACAATGTTGCAAAATGTGTATGAAAAATTTGATTATATCCTTTTGGGCATCTTCCTAAATATTACCAAATAAAAATAGTTTTGCTCGTAATTAGAATGACTAATCATGAGATTTTTTCGAAATGAAATATTTGAAAAAAAAACAAGATTAGATTGGATAATAAATAATATTGATTTGTGGTTATGAAATCTTCTAATTTATAATGGAATAATTGGAAAGAAACATTCCAGGACGCAATTTGAACTTGAACCTAAAAAACCTAAAAAAACTATGTTAATGACAGACTAGCATAGATATTTTTCTTAAATTTTGACACACTCTCGTTCAATTGTCGAATTACTTAAAAAAATTTTGTTTTGATAATTTCAATTCCAACGAAACTAGGCGATTTCCCCCTGAACCTGGCACCTTTTTTGATAGAACCCTCAACTTTTTTTGGAGTTCTGGGATCTTTACGAAGAGTTCTAGAGTTCCCGCAGGGGTGCGCAAAGAGTTCTGCCATTTGCCGTCCTTTTTTTTAATTTTTGGGTGCCAATTTCATGACGCACCCCTTTTATGGAAATGAGGAGTTCTAGATGGTTTTCAGAAAGAAAAAAGTACGATCGAAAATCACATCCCCCGATATTAAAGCAGATGATCCCACAGCGCTAGCTAGCATCCCACAGAACTTATGATATCTTCCTTTTGTACAATGTTTTCAGCCCCAGAACTCAGTGGTGCCATCCAAAACGTATGCCCTCGCCTGTTTATAACATAAGACTATTTTTTTTAATTTTCCTATGTTCCAGTTTGAATAAATTGTGCAATTGTAACTCGCGGTAATAAGTTTATGATATAACTTGTCGAGAATCAATCTACCAATTTTTACATGCTAGGGAGAAATACTTGGGACAGCATCTCCGAGATCGGGAGCAGAAAATATTGCAAAAAAAGAAAAAAAGTTCCGTGGGGTGCTGATGAATAAGGCCTGGAGTTCTAGAGCCGTCTGTGTCTCTGAAGCGCAAAATATGATCGGATCTGTGGGGTGATGATCAGTAACAGCCATTTACTGGCAATTTCTAAAATAATTTTCAACTTTCATCGTTAGTAATCTCCAAGGGGTAGTTTTTATGACAGCAGCTAAGTTTTTAAGGCTTGAAAAAATTGTGTGAGTGCATTATATAATGAGTTTCCTGGGGTGCTGATCAGTAACAGCATTTTTTTGCAATTTGAATAAGAATTAGTAGGTTTTAACGTTAGTCATATGTAATAAACAGGCTAGGGAGTAATTTTTCGGACAGCTTTCCTGAGGTCTGAGGCTGGAAACGTTGTACAAAAGAAAATTACCACAAAATCTGTCTGGTGCTAATGATCGAGGACGTTTAATTGCAATAAAAATTCGGTTTTATGCAGTTTCACATCTGGCAGCTTTCTTAAAGGGGCTAAGGAGTATCAGGAGTAATTTTTTGACAGCACCCTAGAGTTCTAGGCTTGGAAATATTGTATAAGTGCAGTATATAATGAGTTCCATGGGGTGCTGATCAGTAACAGCTATTTTTTTGCAATTTGAATAAGAATTACTAGGTTTTAACGTTAGTCATATTATGTCATAAGCAGGCTAGAGAATAATTTTTTGGATAGCACCCCTGAGTTCTGGAGCTAGAAACGTTGTACAAAAGGAAAATATCATAAGTTCTGTGGGGTGCTTGCCGCTATGGGATTATCTGCTTCAAAATCGGAGGATGTGATTTTCGATCGTACTTTTTTTAAAATGCTCATAACTCTACAATTATATTAGAACTCTTTCTGAAGACTAGACAGAGCTCTTTCCGCACCCCGCGGAAACTCTAGAACTCCTCGTAAAGATCCCAGAACTTTAAAAAAAATGTTGAGGGTTCTGTCAAAAAGGGTGCCAGGGTCGGGGGATCTAGAAAATATAGGAAAACTCAATAAACAGCTTTTCCGTGCGCAAAACATAAATGCCAATTTCATCAATCAGCTGTACCAAATGAGATCCAAACGATTTCGCCTGTAATTGGTACTTTTACGTCATATCGGTGACGCTGGATCTACCAATTAGTTAACCAAAGTCCCTACCAACCAAAGCGGATCAAAATCGTCTATTGTGTGACCAGTCAAGATCGTTCTCTGATGAAGGCTTGCAAGATATCGAAAGATGATTGTTAAACATTTTTTAATTATTTTTCAAAAATACCTTTTTGATGAAGTAGGTAGGTATCTAAAAATATATCCCGTCTGCTGTGGTTTATTATAGTCGATGCCATTACCCGATTGGTGACACTAACAGTACTCTATTCAGACTTGCGGTTTTCTAAAAACAAACGAACGTCTGTGGTTTATTACGAGGGGTGATCTGAATCATCCCTTGAAACAAAAGTATGTTAATATTTCTTATAGATTTAGATTACATTCCGAATTCTGAAAATTACCTTACTTCATTTACGTGAACAGAAATGAGGATTTTTATGTTTAAAATACTATTTTAATTAAACTGAAAAGCCAGAGAATTAATTTAGAAAAAATATGGGGCTAAAAACTAGAGCATGGTTAATATTAAGCAAAATAATTGTTTCTACTCTCTACTTTTAACTATGCTTCATTCGGCTTCTTTTTAATTCTTTTTAGTTTATATATAAGGGTGATTTATAATATTATAGAATACATATTAAAGATATGTTATTTGAAACATTCTTCGAGAAGGGCCATCATGTTCAATGAGATTCAGTCAACAACACAATAGTAAAAAAACTAAAAATTAAAAACAAATGCAGAGAAATGTATGGCTGAAATTTCAGCAGTATGAAGAAACATTTGGTGGAAAATGTTTAAAAAGATCTCATTCCTATACCGTGTTTTTGAACTAAGAGGAGCGATTTGAATTTAAGTTGTTATTTCTGCTGCCAGGTGATTGGTCAGATTGCCGCACGTTTCACACAGCACTTTTGATACAACTGACAACGACATTTGTCAGTTTTGTGTTTATTTTTATATAAAAATATCCATTAGTTATGCTTGTTTTTTATTGTTAATAACATAAGTTTCTGAATAAAATCTTATTTTTGTAAATACGTTTATATGAAGTTTTACATAGATTAGAGTACAGAATTATCGAATTTTTCGATATCACAACTTTTGTTACTAGTATTAGTTGTGGCTGGGCTCCTGGCAGGGTATTGTACACTTAACAAACACATGAATAACATCGAATTGGCAGACACAACCGTATGCAGAGGTTTTCGAAGAAGTTGAGGAAAACTTGAAATTTGAAGTTTAGTGATAAGGGCGGGTCTAGACAAGGAACTCTAGACTAACAGGATGGCACAAACAATAGTAGGCTATATGCTCCGACAGACATTGAATTAAGTTAAACGGGGTTGGTACATCTAACCAATCTTTCTGGTTTGCAATCAAAAGAGACAAAATCACTTCCAGACCGGTTTCTGCGTATAGCCCGAAAAGTAGTCGTTTCTTCTTAATTGAACGGTTATTGTTTTTTGAAAAATATTTTTCAAAAACTTTGTAAGGCGTTATAATAGTAAAAAATCTATTGTCTTCTAAATATATAATATTTTTTTACAATAATGTGACATTACTATTTACGCCATGGCTAGTAGCCATTGGCCACAGGCCATGGCAAAAGTAGTAACCAAATGTCACATTATTGTGAAAAAATGAATGGTTGTAATAAGTAGTTTATATAAAATTTGTTAATAATTAGAGGATAAATAAGTTTAAAGAAAATGCAAAAATTGTATATTTAAATTATTATTTAATAGTATTTCAGGCGTAGGTGCAGCACAAACTAAAAGTAAACAGAAGTTTTAATATTAAAAAATGCCCCTGTGATGTATGTAAGATGTATGGAAACTTATACAAACAAAGAGAAGCAGGGACTATTAATTTTGTTTATTAAACGGAATAAATAAGAAAAATAACAGTTAACGTTGTTAAAAATAAAACAATAAATAACAAAAAACGCAAAAAAGTAAAGTAGTGAAGATCAAACTATTGAATATTTTTATCAATTAAACAAAAACTGACAAATGTGATTGTCAGTTGTACCAAAAGAGCCATGTGGAACGGACGGCAATCTGTCCAAACACTAGGCAGCAGGTATGCTAACTTAAATTCAAATCGCTCCTCTTTATTTAAAAACATGGTACTATAATACTACCAGAATATTATTACCAAAAATATTTCTTTATTCATAATCATTTTTATCAAAGATTATAAATTGAACCTAAGAAATTTGTTATATATATTATACAGTGCTATTCAAAAGTCCCCTCCCCTCCTCGTATCTTTTGAACTGCTACACTTACATTAATAAAATTTGTAGCGTGAAAATAAAGTGTTGTAAACTTCTCTACGAATGGTAACAGGTGACGTAATGGTAATAGATGACGTCACAGTGCCACTCTGGCCAATAATTTTAAATAGGACCTTATGGCAAGTGATATCTCGTTTGAAAGGCATTGACATTGGCTACATAGCCATATTAATTTTGTTTGGGTTTAAACTAATTTTGACGGATAAATTAAATGAATACCAAAATTATTGAAATTATTTTTTTGAATTTAATTAATCAAATATCAACAATGGATTCTTATAGCAAGTGTTCGAAATGTGCTCCGTCTACTTCCTGACAGTAATACATCCTATTAGTAAACTCTTGTCGTACTGGTTCGAATGTGTCAGCTGAAATTGCATTGCATTCTTCATTAATTCTTTCTTTCAAAACGCCAATGCTATCTGGTGCCGTAGTATAAACCTTGGATTTCAAGTACCCCCATAGAAAAAAATCTAATGGTGTCAGATCTGGTGACCGAGGTGGCCATTCTATAGGACCTCGCCGGCCGATCCATCTACCTCGATATTCTTCATCCAGGTAACGTCTTACTGCACCATAATAATGTGCAGGAGCACCATCTTGTTGAAATGTTATTTCCAGATGGCCGAATTCATCTGGATTATCTTCCAGAATTTCAAGAATTAACGGCTCAATTTCATTTTGTATTATCTCCAGATACACCTCACCGCTTAAATTTGAATTTAGGAAAACAGGACCAACTATGTGGTTTCCCAAAATACCTGCCCAAACATTGACTTTTTCTGGAAATTGGGTATGTTGTTCACGAAAGGTGTGAGGATTTGTGTCACTCCAATACCTTACATTTTGTGTATTCACATTTCCATTGAGGCAAAAAGTCTTTTCGTCACTAAAACAAATTGTTTTTGTGTAATGTGGGTTTTGATTAATTTTATTTGTCATACATTCACAGAATTCGAGTCTTCTGTCGGGGTCGTCATCAAAGAGGTAGTGCACCATTTTTAACTTGTATGGATGAAATTTATTTTTAGCCAACACTCACTGTACTGTACTTTTACTTACTTCACATATAGACGCAACTTTAGTTGAAGAGGAAGTAGGGTTTACTACCATTTCAGCAACTATATAAATTTTTTTATCATCACTAAATGTTGGTCGACCAGATCGTTTGGCATCTTGAACACTACCTGTTGCTTCAAACTTGTGAAGAAGCTTCCTCAAATAAGTTCTCGAGATAGAGCGATCTGGGTATCTCTCATTAAATAAACGTTCCGCTTCATGGAGATTCTTTCCAGATTCACCAATTATTAAGATAGCTGCTACTTTGTCGACTTGAGTACGTACCATTTTGCCTATGTAAACTCTTAAACGTCTCGTTAAACAATAATAAAATTAAATATTCAAGCTATTTAGAAAAACTTTGCAAAGCAACAAATACTATTAAAGTAAAAACGTCAATGCCTTTCAAACGAGATATCACTTGCCATAAGGTCCTATTTAAAATTATTGGCCAGAGTGGCACTGTGACGTCATCTATTACTATTACGTCACCTGTTACCATTCGTAGAGAAGTTTACAACACTTTATTTTCACACTTCCTATTTTATTAATGTAAGTGTAGCCGTTCAAAAGATACGAGGGGGGAGGGGACTTTTGAATAGCACTGTATATAGGTATATAACAAACAAAATATTGAATATACCATGAATAATATGCAAAAGATACATTTAGATTAGCCCTGGTACGAAGCAAAATTTTTGTTTGCTTTAAAAACGTGAATCCTTTCCCATTTATTGTTTTCGCATTAATTAATTTTTAAATAGCATGTAACATTACAAACATGTGAAGTCTGTCTGTCTCACTAGCTGAGAATAAAATATAATTTAACACATTGTCTGGTTGTTGGTATGTATAAACATTGTGATTCTGTTTCTTGTAAACATTTTTTGAATACGCTAGACAAAACAACGTTGAATACTTGAAAAAACAAAATTTGAAAAAATAAACTTTCAATATCCTGGGGAATGTTGCAATAGAGGTATTGATTCAGGGTAGGTGATAATTACTATAATACAGCACGGCCGGGGTCGAGTGGACTAGAGCGGAAATTTTTTTTGCAGTTCTTTGGATTAAAAATTTATTTTTAATTAAACTTTGAGCTGTGAAGTTTTGTAGAAAATATACTACTTTTTTTGGAAAAGTAACGAAGATACACCAGTATGCTGAAGGTGAAACTCGGCATACAGTATGCCCCAAAAAGTTTTAAAGAAATGTTGTAAAAGTGTACCTTGCACTTCACAAAGTAAAACTTTTCATAACATAGGTACCCTGCACGACAAAATTTTTAAACTATTGGCTGGAACATTGGCAAGGGAAATAAATTAATATTTGGAGTGGGTGTAGAATACATTCAAACTATAGTGGAAAGCAGCATGTTCATTGAAATTGTTGTTAATAAGCAGAAATTAGAGATTTATTTATTACATCGGTGACAGTTGTGAAATTTACGCTTTTTTAGTTAGGGCATCGACGTCTCTGGTCATTAGCCCATTAACTATTTTAAATAAAGGTTTATAGGTTTAAAGGAACCCTTTTGCGGTATGAGCTTCAATATAATATTGGAAGAAATAGGCAACGCACAAAAGAGAAGATATTATATTTTCCCTTGTACAGGGTTTCTCATTACATTTTGACCCCCCACTTGTTTTCATAGCATCAAACTGAATTTTGTATAAAGGGAGTACCCAATAAAATGCATCTTCAATATCATAAATGGGAGAACCTGTGTTTTTTTAGTTTTGATTTCCTGACTACAAATATATAAGCATAAGTTTTGTTCTATAATGGCGTATGGTACTACTATAAGATTAGAAATAAATTCACATATAGTTCAAAAACAACTTAAACAATATATTTAGAAAGTCAACAAAATTAATGACTTAAGATACAATACTACATTTATCACTTGTTGACAGAACTCTAATCGCTCTCTTTTATGAACATCGGTAAGTTCGTGTACCGGTAATATTTTGTACGGCTTATAGTAGTTGTGCTTTCTCAAAAGTCTATGTATGTATTGTCGCACGACTTTTCTCTACTGCAGGGGTCTCCAAACTATTTCACCTAAGGGCGAGTTAGTAAATATAAGAAGACCAATCGGGCCAACAAACTACTGAAAATACCGCCCCTTCCTCGACAAAGACGGGGTTTTCCTTTGGATTTTTTTAATATAGGTGCAAAATATTCAATTTTAGTAAAATTCAAACTTAAATTTTGTCTATCTTTATTTTTCTTCTTCATATTTTTTATTGTTATCAATTTTTTCACTGTTAAAAATTTTTATGGAACAAGCATTGTGGAAAAAATTTATTTATTCAAATATAGCAAAATAAAATTTTACTGAAACCAAATTAAAAATTTTCTTTTTTTACAACATCAAAACCTTTGGGAGGCCGTAGTTTGGAGACCCCTGCTCTAATGCATTAGTAGCTCTGTTTAAACTAGTTTCGGAATTTTCGGTGGTAATATCCCTAGTGCATTTAATTTTTCCGGAAAAATTCGGAAAAACGAGTTTCTTAGTAATTTATTTTAACAAATAGTATGAGCGAGAGTGGTTTTAAAAATCCGAGTCGAACACGACGATTTTTCCACTTTTGCAGTAGGAGTCTGTCGATCCAGATAAATCAGCCTATATTCTCTTCTTGCCGCTTGTTTGTTTTTATTATTTTTTACATAAATTGCGAATATATCTACTTTTTTATCTGCAGTATAAACCCATTTTGGTATAAGGAATGACAGCTTATAATAAATTAATAATTGTTTCATTTTGAAATGTCAGTTGCATAGACACCTACTCTTTTGTAGTACCATACACCATTATAGAACAAAACTAATGCTACACAATGTTATATATTTGTAATCAGGTAATGCAGGGCTACTCAAAACTATGAAAATATACAGGGTGTCCCATTTAAAATATATATTTTTTTAATATTAAAGATGCATATTATTGGGCACTCCCTTTATACAAAATTCAGTCTGTTGCTACATTTTGGTCGGTACAGATAAAATAATACAACTTTTATTTAAAACTTTATTTTGTATTCCCGAAATTAATAAAAATAAGTGGGAGTCAAAATATAATGAGAAACCCTGTACATTCCCTTATTAACTATGGAGTTGTGCTTTGGGGAAATTCATCGTCTGCCAAAGATATCTTTATATTTATTTTTGACATCCTCATTGAGTTCCAAAGTCTTGGATTCCTGAACCAAAAATTTAGATATCCATCATTACAATACTAGACAAACAAATAGTTTTCGTCTGAACAGGGTCATAGAAAAGTTCACTCAACTCTCTTCATAATATATTACTAGCATAAATGAAAGTTTTGAGTTTGAATAAATTTAAGAGAAGTTTAAAAACGTATTTACTTCTATTTTGTTTTTACGAGTATATTGAAAACTGTCAGAATTTCTAAAATGTTCTTATGCTCATTGGGCATTCCTCCTTTTTTATTTTTTTTAAATTTATATTGTAATTTTAATTTTACGCCATGTTGCTACACCTTCCAGCTTCATTCATTTATTCATTCGGTTGGGTTGTGTTCACCAGCCCAGGCACTTGAACTGAACCTTCCAGCTTGTATTGTATTGTATGTATTGTTATTGTTTCTATATGTTAAATATTTTGTACTTTTGACTTGCTTCAAACATCGTAAAACATCTAATGTAGTCAACCTATCTATCTATCTATCTTACTTAAACAAAAGCCTGCAGATATCCCAAAATTACTTCGGAAAAAGGGTTAAGGAGCTACTTGTCTCTGAAACTTTCCTCAGGAACAAAGTAGAGAAAAGGAGCACAATAGATACTTTATCCCTCATCAGTGAATGTCATCACAATATATACACATACACATGTCCCAACCGAATTCTGGAAATTGCTACCTGTTCTATCTTTAAATTAGGTAGGATCCATTTATGTACATTTGGTTTTATAGTTTGGAAACGCATATGAATTCTAGATTAGTTTTGTTGCTATCCTATATGTACTTGCTCTTCAATATACCATGCAGTTTTTTCATTTCCTCCATTTGTATAAAACTTTTTGACACCCACTGTAGACTCAGTGTTATTAATAGTGTTTTGTAAAACCATAAATGGATTAGTCATGTATTTAATACCTGAAAATTGTTACTACTTATATATTTATATAATAATTGTAATTTTATAGGAATCCGAAATCTACCAGAAGTGCATCCGACCACCACCGAATCGCACAGTGCTAGAAAGCGAATCCCCTCCCCCGTACAGATCCTGTTCCGCCGGCATGTTATCCACCTCTTCATCCAGCAGCAGTACCAGCAGCGAATGGTCGACTTCTTCGAATCCCCTCGTAGTGCGGTGCCATTCGATGTCCTCAACTTCATCAAAACCTATAAACCACTCATCTCATAGTGTAACTATACAAAAGACTGATTTTTTACAAAGAACTGTTAAAATATTTACTGGAGGCGGTAAAAAAACCGCCTCACAGCAGACTGTTTATCAACCGCCGCCTGCTCCGACGTTGCCAGTTGTTATTGTACCCAACATTGTGAGGAGCCAAAGGGTCGTAGGCAAACCGCCTGCCGATGTTTGACCATACGTCCCTTCTTAGCTGATGACATTTTGTGTGAATTCATGTTTTTTTGATTCCATGGATTTAGCCTCGTTTTGCGTCGTAGGCATAATGGCGTCTGTCAACCTTTAGAATTTTAAAAATAATACGATAATTACACGCGGGAGAAAACGAATCTATATTATTAACTGCCAAATCTGGAAAATTATAAAACTTTATTTAACCTTATTTTCAATATATTCTCGAAGAAACAGATACCAAAGATTATAGTAATCTTTGCTGATACCAAGAAAGATTCTCAATCGACTATTTTCTAGTATTTTGAAATTATATGAAGCTCTCGAAATTCATGCATAAATTATATAGAAAATTCAATTAACCATTTATTTTTTTAAATTGTGGTTTTTTAGATTAAATTAGTTGAATTATAAAACCAACTTCTACATAAAATGTATGCGAAAACACGAATATATCCAGAAAAATATTGAGTTTTGTATAATATGCACATTAGATGAACTGAAAATAATTCATGATGATTTTTGAAAATACGTTTCATTTACTTCTAAATTGAACTTCCCACGTTTGATAAGAACTTAACACTTCTAAATTCAACCTTTCACTTCTGAACTAAACCTACCACTTCTAAATTCAACCTTTGACTTCTGAATTAAACTTACCACTTCTGAAAATTTTTCGCGTCTGAATTCTTTTTCCCATTTCTGAATAAAGCATCTCACTTCCGAATTGAACTTACCACTTCTAAATATAACTTCACATTTCTTAATTGAACCTACCTCTTCTGAATTAAACTTTCCACTTCTAAATTAAACTTCACACTTCTGAAATTAACCAGCCACATCTGAATTAAGTTTCTAGACCAGTGATGTTCTTTCTACTGGTAGTTTGTGGAGCCTGCTATCTGGTGACAAATATCGGATTCAATTTTAAAGTCCCCTTTAAGTTTTAGTTTTTGTTAAGTCTATAGTAATTGTTGACGAAAATTTTTTTTTTCTAGTTTGATTTTTACTCTGAATTTTAGTAATTTTCCATTTTTGGCAAGATTGGACAAACAAAAAATGTTGGTTTGTATTTCAAAACCAGATATTTGAATGTCTTTTGTTATTAAACAGAGTGTGTTTTTACGTAAACTGCCATTTTCGATCAAAAAATGTATTAACGAACAAATCGGAGTTACTAAAACACACCAGATCGATTAAAAATACTCCAAAATCCGAAAGGAATTAAATAGAAAAATTTACTATATGCTTGTTATTAACGAAATTTTTAAAAATATATCTGAGGTTTGACTGTATTAGGGGTTAACGAATTTTTCACACCACTTGTAAGTCAACGAAAACTTTTTAATATAATAATTAATCCTTTATGTCGGTTATATTTTTGTAAATTAATGATCTCATGCTTTTTTTACCATTAATATCAGCATCAACCTAAACATTCCCAACGATCTACCGATCACCAGTTCCAATCATTTGTTCCAATCCCTCATCGCACTTCAGCAACTTCACTTGCTTACCGATTTTTGAATTCCAATTAATTTATAATCCAAAATGAAATATTCCATTGTGTGTATTCTCGTCGAATAATTTAAATGCAACTCAAGTATCAAATGTATCCAAGTCAGACAATTTGTATAGGATTTTAATATCTAGGAAGTGGTCGTTTAAAAAAAAATTATCCAAACAACTCGTTAACTTATCAAAACTACACCGATCATCGTTATGTGGCGTGATTTCTAATCTTTAATTTTTATTTGAAAAAGATAATGAATATTTTTTAAACAAAAATATTAAGACGCACAAAGCACTTTTTAAATAGAAGATCTTACTATTATCTGCGTCAGATGGGTCCTTTTAGCGTGATGAACTTTCTCTTTTGTAAACTTCTCTGTAGATGTGCTATCTATTAAAAAAAGGTCGTCAACTTTTTCTATACCAATTGGTTTCCTTGATAATTAAGTCTTTTGCCTGTTCTTCAATAATCCGATGACGCTGTTGCATCTTTGAGGAAAGTAACCACTGCCAAAGTCAAGGAAGGATCTCATATCGAGGATATTAGAGAAGTATTAACCAAGAAAGATGAACTGCCGAAAGCAGCTTCTAGTCTTCCATTTTTAAGGATAGATTAAAAACTTTTTAAGATCTCTACTTCCAAAAATAATTTTGATCCAACAATTGAAGAAAAACTTCTATTTTTCATAAACGATGACTGCATCATAAAATGAAACTAAAAGGAGTTGACGTGCATTGTAAAATGTTTTTCCCCAAAATATGTGCAATAAAATACGTTGCTGAACGAAAACCCTTACAGACACCATAGGGGACTTCGGTCCAAGTTCTCAACCCAAACATTTTGAAAATTTTCTACACATGGGAATGGATTTCAGAACGAATTAACAATGTTAAAGATCACATTCTTTATAAATAACCGTGAACTGCGCCTTGGCTCTTCAAGAGCAGCTAATTCCATCCAAATATTGAAATTTGTAAAGATCATTTTTGATTAGCTGAAAATTGATTTTTTTGCCTACTTAACCGGAAAACCAATCATATGAACACCAAAAATAGGGCGAAAACTATTGTTTAGCAGCCCAAGGGCGGAAAATTCATAACGCCACGATTTTTGAAATTTTTCACCATCTGTCACTTGATTGCTTTGACGTTTCACATGAATTTTTTAATTAAACGTTGGTGTATGTCAAAGTATTTGTTACATTTTCCTATTTTTTGGCTTATTCGGTAGGCGGAACAGTTGAAACTGCTGCCCTCGCTTCGCATTTTCGCAACGCTCTCTCGTGCATCTAATAGTCTTGGGCTGCTAAAGCTCATTTTCTGCCCTTGTGACACAATATACTATTGTGTTCCTGATTTTCGGTCAATAACATCAATGTATTTATTATTTTACCTGGGATTTGAAATTAGTTTCTTTAGCTTTATCTGTGTTATCTACTATATATAATTAGCAAATGTCTAAATATACTTCATTGATCATTAACATTGTTGATTTGTAATTAGGAGCCTAACACAATTTTCTGCCGATCAGACATGATTTTTACAAATTCCAATATTTGGATCCAATTACATGGTTTTAAAGAGCCGCGGTGCAGTTTAAGGATATGTACAGATAACGCGAACCATAATATGACAAATTCGTTCTAAAATTCATCTTTCTAAGTGGTAGAAATAAAAAACTTCTTTTAACCTTTTAACTTCCATAAAACAATTCTCGTTTAAGTGCAATTTTCCAATAAATTATTTATGGACAAAACTATCACCGTCACAATGTACATAGTGCAATCGTTAAAAATAGGTACGTTCCAGTAAAAAAGTTTTCGTTGAAAAAACACAAAGATTCGTTTCGCAATTAACACAGAACGCCATCTTTTGTATCAAAGATAAAGTTATGTGTGTAATAAACCATATTTTATTAAAAGAAAAACAAAAAAAGTTTCTTTTTAATTTTAGCAAATTAAATCAATTTTAGTTTTAAACAAATTGCAGATTTCTTAGGCTTGTAATGTAGTGTAATCTGTCATTCGCCGTTGTCAACTGTAACTTGTCGCGAAATATAGCATCTTTTACGTGGTATTGTATCCTAAGGTATTAGCATTTTTTTGCTAACAACTGATGAACTTGTCGAGATTCAATGTTCACGAGACACAATACTAATACTTCTACTTTAGGATACAATATCAAGCTAGAGGTCGCTAGACCTCACGAAAAGTTACAGTTGACAAGGAAGAATCACAGATTACACTATACCTACATTATATTGTTGAAAGTATTTTTACCTAACGAATTGAAAACTGTCAAAATATGCACTGTAGAATACTCGATACTGTTTTTTCACTGTCCCAGTTTTGACAGCTTGAAAATAATACATAACGCAATTCAACAATATAAATTATTTTGTGCAGTTTGTGCAAATTAGTTGGAAACTGTTCCAATATTTGTTTATTGAAATATGGTTTGTTTGGATAAGACGCAAAGGCAAAGAACTGTCGATATCATCGTGTATGTGTACGACAGGGGTGATTAGTAACGACTTTCAAGGACGTTTAGTATTTTTTTATTAAAAAGCGTATTTATCGGATAGATAAAACACTTTTTTTAAATGTGGTATACATGTGTAAAAATTAATTAAATTCAAAAAACCATTTAATAAAATAATGTAAGTCATTAAATCTAGTTAAAAAGTGAAATATCTGCGCATGCGCGGTCGGTCGTGCCAAATGTGTATATATTGTTTTGTGTACTGTGTACATGGATTTTGTTGTATAAGCAAATGCAATTTTTTTTCTTAGTGTAATCTATTATTATTTTGGAGGCTGTTTTTAGTTTTTTATTTTCAAAACAAACGTGCAAGTTCCGTTAAAAGATTTATTTGAATAATATAATTTTGTTCTATTGATACTTCCCTATATAAAGTGAGAGTCAAAAAGTTGGCACAGAAATTTCAATTATTGTTAGAAATTGGTGCAGTACAGGAAGCTTCCATATTTTTTAAAACGATATATAGAGGATACGAAAAAGATTATTTAGCATTAAAAGCAATAATCAGATTTAAAATAAGTCTTAATTCTGAATAATACTTTTTATTCTCTTCCGTATATTGCTTGGAAATTTAAAAGGTCGCTACTTATAACACATTTCAGCAATACAAATTTTTTTGGCAAATATACTTTAAAAATATTTTTCGTATTTTTGGCGCTCACTATATAAGTGAAATTATTTAAAATTGAGAAGTTATGTAGAAGAGAGTACTTTGAACAGTATCCTAATTTATGATTTTTTGTTTGCAAAATTTGTCGTTAATTTAATCTCAACTCAAAAAAATGGGCCATGAGATACATTTTCAGCACCTTTTCGTATTTTCTCAATTTCATGGTCTTCTTCTTTGGTTGTCCATTCTTAATAAATACTCCAATCGGTTATTAGACACCTAACCTAACTGAAATGATCAGTTTTTGTTGGTACTTTCATCAGCTACCGTATAACTTCGTATGTTTCTTATAAGCCTAATATTCGTATTCTTGCTATTTGTTATATTTTTAATCATCTGATTATTATTTTTGTTGCTTAATCGAAACATTCTTCCACATTTTTTCCTGAAGAAAATGTTACATCGACCTCTGGGATAACCATGTCTATTTTTAGTGGTTTGGCAAATCCAAGTGGATGAGAGTGTTGGACACACAAAATTTTTGTTTAAAAATTTTGAAATGCGGATGAAACGACTCAAGAAAATACCCCATTAAATAATTTTCATTAGAAATCGACAATATATTTTTCAAATTTTTTGTTTCCATTTTTATTTCTCTTAACTTCTTATTGACAGCTGTAATTTTCAAAAATTTTATTCAATTTTCTTTTTCAACCATTTTTTCCTTCAGGTTTTTCTATTGTTATTTTTACTGTCTCGTCCTTTTTAATATATTTCCCTTTCTTTTTGGCTTCCTTTTTTTCCCTTCCTTAATGTTATGTCCATTTATTTTTTTTTTCTCTCAATTTCTGTATTGGCTAAGTTGTCCTTTCATATTATTTTATTGGCTTTCCTTTTCTTGTCATTTCCTCCTTCAGGTTTTTCTATTTCTTCAATTTCAATTTTGTCTTTCCTTTTTCTATAATTCTTTATTTTTCCAGTTTTGTCCTTTTTTAAATTTATTTCTCCTTCTTTTCGGTTTTTTTACTTCACGGTCTTCTTTTCTTTGATATTGAAAACAACTCTTCACATAAATATTCAAATTATCCAGAAAAAAGCATTGGATGAATAAAATTATCTTCACTAATACTTCAAATTTTTGTCTTCCACATATATCAATTGAAAAAACTTTTTAATATAAAAACTTTTTCAATACCAGTTGCCTACATTAAACTAGTCCATATATTTTGAAAAATTATAATTTTAATTATGTATTTTTAACTGGTATTTAAAAAGTTTAAATACATGTATAAAAAATATACTTTTGCCTTTCACTTGATTTCTTACACGAAGAAAAACAATTATTTATAAAATAAATGGTCCATCAAAATAGTCCAAAAAAGGTACTAGGTAATAAAATGTACTTTTAATCATTAAACATTTCAAATAACACACTTACGACGAACTTGTGATTGGGTACACAAAAAAATAGTAATATTTTGTTTAACAACTCCCCATATTTTTATATGATAATTTTGAAATTTACAAATATACTTTATTTTTATTCAGATTTGAAAACCCTGTATGAGTACAATGGAAACCCGTGCATTCGAATCTTACGATTCTTCATATAATATATTCAAATAGTGGAATGATAAATTTCTATGTTAGATTATGAGCTTCACTTTCTCTAAAAATCTCTCTTTCAAAGTAACTTCTCAATAATTTTATCCTGGTCAAAATAAATGTTCATTAAATCGAAGTTTTAAACACGGTTTACTTGGTCCGACATACTTTACCTTCTTTACTTTGATTTTCTCGGATTTTTTGTGTACCCAACAATAATTTTATCTATTAATTTGTTATTATATGAAGATGTAATCTCTCTAAACATAAACAGAGATAGAAGTAGACTAAAAAAAGTAAACAAATATAAAATATATTACTTTTTTTTGAGAGCCAAGAGATTATAATTATTTTAATTTTTATTTATTTATTTTTCAAATAAACGTATTAAAACTTTAATTTTATTTTATTTTAAATTTGTTATCCGTTATTTTTCTTGAAGTTTTTCCTTTTTTTTTAATTTTAATTACAGAAAGTTTAGATTTTTGATTCCTTGTTAGAAACTTTTTTCTTATTCAATACTCAGTAGATAGCTGGTAGGGTAACTTGTAGCTTCTTGAAGGCTGCCTGTGCATCTCGATCTGTATGATGAGGGCCTGAGGGCTTAATTCAGTTGAAACATAATTTGAAACCAAATATAATTTTTGATTGTTAATAAATTTTATTGATTTTGAGATAATGATATTTAGTTCTTGTTATCACTTGGAAATTAGGAGAATGAATTTTCACCAGGACCAGACTCACGATGATCTCATTAAATCAGTACATTGAAACTCGTTGCAAAACCGAATGGCTCAACTTATAGACCAAGTAATCATTTTTTAACGAAGAACATTTATCGGAAAACAAGTCCTGTAAATAAAAAAAATTTAGAACCAAAACCTGAGAAACTATTATTTTTTATGGAATACTTATTTAATTTTTGATATGTGTATGAAAAAGTTTATTGCCAAAAATTAACTTTAGGAAATAGAATTAGAAGGTTCAGAAGGTATAAAGAGCTTCTAAGAAGACTTCGTATCAGAGAAAATATATCCAAAAATTTTCAAGAAAAACCGGTCAGCAACGAACTGAACAAACCAGTTTTGGTATTGTCGAGTTCCGCAGTTTTATGCCGGTGGCATGTTGCTAGGACCAACCATTGTTCCTTTGTGGAAAAATGCACAAACAATTCGTTAACAGGGCGATTGAAATGGTTTCAAAAAGACGGACCTGAAATTAAAATTATTCAATAAACAATACAAAAATATTCAATAAAATATGAAAAAGTAACTGTCAAATAAATAAAAGTCTATTATGTAAGGGACTTATTTTACCTTTGCTCTAGTATACCTACTGCCGTACTCTGAAAGGTCCTATCTGACAAAATTTGAGATTTTGGCCTAAGTGAATATTTACAAAGCAAAACCGTTCTATCTTTCAATTTTTTATTTTTCTTGGTATATGCCTATTATTATTTTTAAATGCAATTACAAAGCAAAAAGTCTTATAACTGACAAAGAGATTATAACTTTTGTGATGGACACTTTTTTGTGTACGTTGTTCACTGCAAGGAAGTTACGTTAAAAACAACTAATAATTAAATCTTTTGAGCCCGGACGTTCGTTTATGTCGGCAGATCATTTCCATCACCAAGTGGAGCTATCGAAGAAAAAACAGAATAATTTGGAATTTTTGGTCATGTGTGTCGTCTGCTAATGGCGGCAAAACTGATGTGATTAAAATGATTTTTCATCCAAATTTAAATATGACAAATAAAACTTATATTTTAAAAAGCTAACAATGGCAATTTTTACCCGAAACGAAAACAACTTCCAATATAAAAGTAGTTTTGATGGTAAATTTTCTTAATAATAGAGTAGTAAAGACTAAAACTGGAATAATTGCAAATGCCCGAGAAAGAAACCATGGTGTAGATATAACTCAAAGAAACACCTCAGTATCTACCCTTGCACGAATGATTCCAATAACACGTCTTCAAGTTTGACAGGAGTTGCATGTTAACAATAAATAAAGATGATTCTGAATCAATATTAGGTTTCGTTCATGTTCTTTTTTCAGTTACTGAGTTGAATACAATCATTATATAAACCCTATGTCTCTTTGTCATATCTTCAGCTGAGAATAATTTATTTGAATTGTCCTAACTCACAGAAGTCAAATATTTGCTTAAGATAACAAAGTAGTTAAAAGAGTAGGTAACAAAATTGTTTTCCAATTAACAAACTTCATCTGAAGGCTTGGTGAATTTGAATAAAATCTAATGGGTGGCATATAGAAAAAAAGTAAAACGTAAATATCTCAAGTTTTTATTTTATTCAGTTAGAACCCTTCAGCTTAGCGAGGCAATACAGACATAACGGATTCTTTATAAAATGTCGTTTTATACGCATTTGTCATTATGAATATAATCCTCTATACTTAGAATGTGAGCCAAATTAAGTTGGAACATGATTGTAACCCTAATAACATTTTTGCTCGTTAATGGATTTGATTATTTTTAGGATATGATATTATCCAATAAGTACTTGTTACCACTTGAAAATTAAGAGGATACATTTTAACCAGGGCCGGATTCACGAGGAAGGCTGCAAAACTTAATGGCTCTACTTATATACTATGCAGTTCCTGGTTTATGCCAATTATAATATAACAATTAATAAATTAAAACGAAGAATTGGGTATTAATGGTAAATGTCAACACATAATAATTGGATTGATCAATGGAGAAGACGCTTACAGGATGCAGTTGATAATGATTTTCTATAAGTATTATTTACCAATCGCGTCATTTTATAATTCTGTAATTTCATTTCATAATAAACGGATATTTCTGAAAGAAATAGGAATATCTATGCACAAAGAAATTTTGTTTGTCATTCATACTGCTGGGTATTATATATTACTTGAAGCCGACAAGCATAGAGAGAGACAGGAACTTTATTGTCATGAAAAATTATACAATTTTTTGGACAAAGGGATAAATTTAAAAAAAGATTAAATAAAAAATTCACAACAAAAGAAAAAAAATACTGATGACACTATACTAATAATGCAAAAGAAAATATAATATACAATTTTAATATATTATAATACTACAATATTATAATATAATATACCATGCTAAATATTTAATCATACCGATGTAACTCAAAAGTCTAGGGTAGATTGTAGAATTATGTCACTGAATAATAAGGCTTTTCAAGCAGAAATACACTTCGGAACTTAATTAAATATATTTGCCATTTTCAATTCCAATTGAAAAAAGTTTTGGCATTGAAGGTGAAGGATTTTTTTACCAGATCAGATTTGAGCATTGTTAAGTTGATATCAAAATTTTTTCTTCTAATATGGTAACTATGAATTGGTCACTCAGTTAAATTGTGGAAGTGTTTTGGAACCAAACACACGGAATCCAAATTGAATAGAGTGGGAGGAGTTAAAATTTTGTATTTTTCAAGTTTGTAATGCGTCCTACTATTTAAACCATAAATGTAACAAATAACTGTTTTTTTGTAATTTGAAGATAGATTCGAAGAGATGCAAACCCCAGAAAGGTAAATCCTAGCGAAGGTGCGATTCGAACAAAGAGCAGTAAGATGTTAAAACAGAAGAATCAAGCAGTTTAGACACAGATTTAATGGCAAAACAAGCAGAGGATATTTTTTCAGTAAAGTGTCTACATGTACAGATCATTTAAAGACACCGACAATATGGAGGCCAAGAAACTTATCGAATTTAAAGATCTCATTAAGTCATTGTTAAGTTTGAGAGGCTGCAAAAATCCTTTGTAAGATAAAACTACAGTTTTTTCAGTGTTAAAACAAAGCCCGTTGGAGTAAGATCACTTACTTAATAGTAATGAGATATTTGCCTGTATTGGAATGTAAAGTTGGTGTATATGAACTACTCCAGGTTACAAATAGTGTCATCAGCGAATAAAGTGAATTCACCATTCTTGCTTTGCTCATCACTATATTCGGTTTTGCAACGAGCTTCAATGCACTGATTTAATTAAATAATCGTGAGTCCAGTCCTGGTTAAAATTTATCCTCTCAATTTTTAACTGCTAACAAGAACATATTGGCTAATATCCTATCCCATTGCAATTAAATCCACTAACAAACAAATATGTTATAAGGTTTCAAATCTTGTTTCAACTTAATTTGGCCCAAACCGTATAGAGGATTCTGCGCTCATCTAATACTTTTCCTATTGACAACTGCGTATAAAACGACAATTTATAGAGAATCCGTTGTCTATACTAGGGCAATAATGCTGAAATAGTCGGCGGCATAAAACTGCGGAATTCGACTATACCAAAACTGGCTTGTTCAGTTCCTTGCTGACTGGTTTTTGTTGAAAACGTTTGACGTTGATGACATTTTACTAGAGTATATAGCACTAAAAATTGTTTATTAATATAAAAAAAAATTTGCAGTTTTTAAAAGCGGCGTAGTTTGAAAAGAACCTTTTATTTTGGAAGTGAAGTTTCACATTAACTAATAAGTCATGATTAGGGCCAGTTCCCAGTGGCGGATTTAGGCTTCCTGTCGCCCTAGGCCCTGTTTGATGCTCCGCCCTTTTAGTGGAAGCTTCTTACTAGCAGTATCGAAACGATCTAAAATTACGTTCCAAACAATTACTAGAATCGATATTTCTAAACGCTGTCATTTCCGCTGCAATCCTGTAGCTTCAGATCGCGTAGTCGGTTTCTCATTTCTGCTCTCGGCAATGAATTCCAGTGCATTAATTATTCCAATGCATGCTTCATGTCTAGCAGACCAACGAGTTTGAGAAAGAATCGTAACTCTCAAGTTTGTACGCTGCACCGAGAACTCCCAACGATGTGAGAAGAAATTAGTATGTGCAAAGTAGAAAATACTCGACTGCTTCTGTTACAAATTCAACTGAACGTGATTTTACTAAATTTAAAGAATGAGCATTGAATTATGAATAATTTATTCTATAGACATTTTTTTTTATAAAAACTAATCTGAAACAATTTTTAAAATGCAGCCCGTCAAATTATGCCTCCCAGGCCAGGTCCTGGTCAAGATACAAGGAGAGGCTTCTTTCAAATTTTTCTAAAATGAGCAGCACATATTTTGAAAAACTAATTTGCTCAATTGGACCAAAAATTGCCAACTTAAATACTCCTCAACCTCAAAAGAAACTATTTTGTATAAAAGTGTATCGCGAAGTAAAGTACTTTTTATGTGAAATAAAATTAAATATGTATTCTCTGAAGGTAAACATTTTTTATAGTGGTACTAATAACTTTTTTTATTCTCTACAGCTTTTTGAAAATTCAAGTGGTTCATCATCTCGTTATAATGTACCAACCAAGTTTCATGAAGTTCTGCACCTAAAACCGACCGTAATAATTTAAAAATATTTTCTTGAAAAAGTATTGGAGGAATATGGGATATTTCCCTGATTTTTTTTGGTAACTTTTTTCCGGTGGCTATCGATTTTGTAATAAAGACGATATATTTATTTTGGATGTTTATTTGATAGAGTCAATCAAAATATTTTTGGTACTAGAAAGCCGTACATAGCGAAATTAAGGATATTTCACTTAAATATGAATTAAACAATTGACAGTAGAACATTGTTCTGTTTTAAAATATTGTTTATGGAGACAACTAATAAAATATAGGTGTTTAAGTGTAAATCTGATGAAATTTATTAATTTTTGACAAAAAAAGAGATCATGGGAATGTATACAGAGTTTATATTAATTTTTTTTCAACACTTTATTTCTGGGATTTTTTTCTCATTTCCCGATATTAAATTTGATTTTTTTACCAAAACTACAACAAAAACAACAATTTTCAGAAATTATTTCTCATGAACCTCCGAAAATGTCACGCAAAATTGAAATATAGGGATTTGGCTTAAACCTGTATTTGAAGTATACATATAGGAAAAGATCTTGATAAGAAATTATCCAAATTTATATAAAAATATAGAATTAGTCTAATTTCCATAGAAACTGTCAACAACTAATTTATCGTCGATTAGAAAGTAACAATAGCTGATAATAATCAAAAATAGATAATTTCTTATTAAAAATCGCCTTTAAATTAATAATTAGCTGTGAGAAACACTTATTCCAAGCAATGATTGTAGAATTGATTAAATTTATCCTAGTACTATCAATAAAATGAATATTCAACCAAAGCTATAATCATGGTCGATAGAATCAGTCCATATATTTATATTAATCATATTTTTTTCCACCTAAACAAATAATATTTATATCGACGTACAGTAAAATTTACAAACGATACAGTATCTGCAGCAAAGAATGTTCAAAACGATTTTTTCTTAGACATTTTATAGCACTATAGTAATGATTTTCATATCCAGTTTCGAGCCTTACAATAAGTAAAGTTAAAATTTTTAAATTGGCTATACATACCGTTTTGAACTATCCTGTGATTTGAAACCAAAGAATGTGATGAAAAATGAATACCATTAAAAAAGGCACTGCTTGATTTATTCTATTGATTCCATTTATAAACGAATATAAGCAGTTTATAATATCCAAAGAATTGGTAATCTAAAATTAAATAGGTACTTGTTTAATTGTATGCGTGGAGGATATCATTAAATAAAACAGCTTCTCCTTGCTTTTTCGAAATCAGTGATCTTGGAACATGCCACAGGATAGAAAGATGAAAAAGTTTAACCTTTTAAAGAGATTTGATACAGAATTCAGAAAATTGAAAGAAAAAGATCCCACCATTACCAAACTTCGAAAGAATAACAGTCAATGGTATATAGATCCAAAGGGACACGAAAAGGAGTGTATGGAACAGGGACCAAACACTCTGAATGTTTGGAAAAATATCAAGCATCTTTCAAGCAGACATTCTCGCTATAGGGCAGTATGTCCACTTCAAAACTAATAAAGATATAAAAGGCAAATTATTATCATCTTGACGGATAGTCAAGCAGCCATTGAAGCACTAAGATATCCTAAAATTCCTCCAGTAAATTAGAGTAAATACGAACTACTAGTCTCTGATACTTTTCTCAGGAACTGGGTAGAATAAAGGTGGCACAATCGATCTTTTAGGCATCAGTGAATCTTACCCCAGGATACATACATTCATGCGTATTGTATGTTGTTTGGAGAGAAATACCTAGAGTATCTAGTTTCCTTGGTCCTATTTCTTGGAAGAATATTTGGATATTCGAAGGCTTCAGTTGAGACAAGTTTTCCTCTTATATCCAGTAATCTGCCAGGCGCCTTACTCTGGATTTCGGTAGTGCTACGCACTCCACGGATAAGTTAATGACGGTTTCTTTTCCAATACCACAGAATCTACATTATTTCCTCTCCACTAGATTGAGCTTTTTGAGATGTCTATTCAGACGGCACTGTCCTGTTAGGACACTGGTCAAAAAAATTTAGTACAATCCTACTCTGGCTTATGCATCATTTTGGTATCACTTGGACATAGCTTCCCAGAAGTATATTTTATTGTTTTAGTTCTACTAGATATTTAGATATTTCCAATGTTGCAATATTCGTTTCAAATTCTTGACAAACAATAAAATTATCGATTCAAAAGCACAAAATAAATTTTTATTGTTTTAGAAACATTTTTGGTTTAATGGTTTGAAAAGTAAGTCGTTTGTAAATTTTAAGATATAATTTTTTTTGGTTGAATAAAAAGGAAAGTTTACCGTTATTAAATTTGTTGTACTACCTAAATATGAAATTCATATTCAATAAATTATAATATTATTTAGGATAAACCAATGAAACGATTTAATATCAATGTTTTATTTATCTAATTTACTTGTAATTCACCAAACACACTTTTGTTGACAAAAATCAAATTTGAATTCTATGATTTTGGCTATATGAACTAACTAACTAACTCGATTTGTTGGTTGATCCAGTACATTTTTATCAACATTCGTAATGTACATTTTGTATAAAAAATAAATAGAAGCTGCTTCCTTTTAATAAAACAGTGATGGGCTCCTAGACTTCATTGAAAAATTTAGTTTAGGCAGTGTTTCCAATCAGCTATTTTTCACCATCTGTCAATGTAAACAACTCAAATACAATCAAAATTACATTTTGACATTGTTTCTACTGACTACCATGTATGTTCGTAGTTCGGGTTGAGCAATTAAAAATAAATTCCAGTTTTCATTCACTTGAACTATCAGCATACACAAATAAACCATAATCTATTATCTATTAATGTAGGGGAAATTGCAGTATATTAACGGCATATTTATTAAAAACCAATGCAATTAAAAAAAAACCAACTGTACTCTTAAAATAATTTATTTTGATAATTTTGTTTATTTTTTCAATAATATAAACTATTTAAGCACGCTCTCATTATCTTGTTTAATGGAAACTAGTTCAAAGACATGGATGAGATAAACAGTCCTAAAGGTAAAATAAAATTTAACCGGTGTCTTCAAGAGTTCTTATTTCACATAGGGCCTGCTTGGAGTGTTGAGATTAAACTACAACATGAACCATCTTTGTTAAACCAAAAATACTGTTAACTCTTGAAATTTCACTCTGTACTTGATAAAAAGGTACAGGAACGGGTAGGTATAGTATATCCAAACTGGATATTGCTACCTATCTGCGGTGCCATCAAAATTTTTTGTGAAAATATGCCAAAATAGTGTTTTTCACATTAGTAGTCAATAGGCATGATGACAGTCAGTAAGAATATCTGAAATAATAATTTTAAATGATTATATCGGATACAGAGACTCAACAGAAATAATTTATTTTTACATGTGCCACTATATTTATTTTAGCAGAAAAGATGAATACAAAAAATACCTATACGCCATCTTAGCTCAAACACCGATGAAGTCACGTCTTTGTAAACATCATTTGACATTTTGTATATTGATCGAACTTCCATTGTATTTGCTACTTTTGTATCGTTTATATCGTTGTAAAATATCAAGAATCTCAGTTTAATATTACCAAAAGTACCTACGACAGGAAGGTTAGCTATATGGAACAAGGTTGTATCCAGGTGAATAGTTCAAATGTACCAAGAATGAACTTGTTGATGCTGTTAGTATTTTTAATTGTCTAACAATACCTTTGGTTCAACTGGATGTTAAATGTCCATATAATTATTGTATATGTATATTAGTAGTTAAGATAATTCAAATAATGGGATAGAGTTCCTGAATACTTACTTACAAGATTTAACCACACATTTATAACTTTTTTGTTTAATTGGAACCTTAACAAATGTTCTGCTTTGAGTTTTTACCGATGTATATTTACATTGTGGTACCGCACACATTCGATAAATATTAGAATTCAAACTATTACACAAAATAATTCAAATTATTTATAAAAATAAACTTTCAACTTAAAAGCTGTCAAGTGTTTACGAAAGCGTGATGTCATAAACAGACACCATTACCATTCTAGTAGTTTGGCCCGAGATTTAAAATGTATTTCAAAAGGGCAAATTTCTCCTTCAACTCTTATATTTAGCAAAATTAACATATATTTTGAATAAAGTATACGTGTACCAACATTTCGTGGAGCAGCTTTTGGAAATCAGCTGTCATGGCTATTCTAATTGTCGTGTATTAACTGCAAATTGTTCATTCCAAAGCTCATGAATTGCTCAAAATGAATTATGAGAAGTGTGCTTTAGCGAAAAGAGTTTGCAAAATTTTATTGGTTATAGACGTTTTTGGAAACATCAAAAAAATGGCAGACATTAAAATATCAAAAAGTAGTTTAGATTTACAGTATTCATACTAATGTACTAGAAGTGTAAACAAACAAATTATCTGAATTTCCAGGTTTATTAGCCATGTTTGGCCTCCACAGATGTTGTCTTACCGTATTATTTAAAAGTAATATTCATCCAACGACTTCAATTCCTTTGTGGCTTCTTAATATATTCTATCTTCATGTTTATACGTATGGCAATCTGAAGGTTTCGGTATTTTCCAGTCGATGTACCAACACCGCTTATATTCAATGTTTACGTTGGTCAACAGATGTTTGTTTTGTTTTTGAAACAATCATTTCAGCGTGAAAATATTATTAGTTTTGTGAAACAATTTGAATACATCCACTAGGAAACGCTTTGCTTATTCGTTTAAATTGTATTTAGAAAATGTATATTTGCTATGAAATATGCGAAGAAATTTAAAAAATGTTATTTATCGTTTCACAATTAAAGAAGAACTGAAAAGTTATAAGAGATGTTGGCTCCTAACCAAGTGTGTTGTCAGTATTGTGGGATATTCAACTGGGCTGTCGAATATTTATCTCCATAATTTGAGCAGAAAATTCGTATTTTTGAACCTATTGGAGGGCAAAATGAAGAAAAGACTGAAAATTATCTCTCCAACAAATTCATGCTGCATGTTTCCTAATAGTTTTCTCCTATTGATTTTAACATAATGGCTCGTTCAATGAAACATTACTAAAAATTCAATTCGTAAGTATAGGATAGTTATCTATCAGTATTTCATTTTAAAAAATTACGTTATCTTTCCCAAATAAAAGATTATTCCATTTTATTGCATCAACTTCAGGAAATTAAGTAATTCATTAAAATTGGATTAAATTCTCATACATTTATTGTAGCAGTTTGGTTTCCAAAAAAAAACGTGTCTAGCAGTGATAAAATGTTAAACATGTAATTAACCTTCATTGGTTTGTTTTAATTGGTAGTGTAATTTAATTGTTCACGTAACACTGTGTGGTTAATTAGATGATAACATTTTCGAAGGTTGTCTGGGATGCGAGAGTAGCGACAAATCTGACAAATTAAAAATGTTCCTAAATTTAATTAGGTGTCAGCTACTATGAAAAATAATGATCAACGACAAATAATTTAAAATGTCGAAATATTAATTAATTAAGCGCAATTTTTACAGTTTTTAATAGTTTTTTTCATTTTATTTAAAAAGAGTATAATTGCATCCCAGTTTTCAGTACATTTGTTAAAATTCATTATTTTTTTGTTCTACAGTTAAGCTTGTGAGTTACTACAATAAAAAAATTAAATCTAATGCCTTAGGTACTCATTGGCATTCCTTAATATTTTGTAATATTTTATTACTACACTAACTAACATTTGCCATAATCATTACTATTAATTTGCGTTTGCACTGCTCCTTAGTACACAGCTGTCCATACGGAGTTGAGAATTTGTTTATATTGTAGTATTTGGTTGTAGGCTACAGGGTGGGATTATTTCCGATTAGCCATCACATTATTTGTAAATTGGATATTTAGTTGTTCTCTTTGACGTTACCTCTCCAGCGGGGCTTGGCATACTGTATTGTTGTATCAGCATATGGTATTAGGGTATAATTTATTCTAATAAGGATAAATTCACCTTTCATTTAAGAAAATGAGATGAACGGGTTTAGTCTCATTCAATTTCATACGACATTGATTGGTATGATTTTATTAACAGCGATTTTAGCAAATGCTGCTATCGTATAGTTATCTTATTCAGAGATGTCACTAGTGTATCTATATCAGATAAAGTACCGAGCCTAATACACTATCTTGTGACATTCTTCTTTAACTTCTTAAGTTCTGAGTAAGCATCTGCCTCCTTTACTTTAAAGGCTGTAGTTGATATACGTATAGGATTTTAGAAGCTGCCAAAACTGTATAATGTATTTACTTAATCCCAGACTCCCGTAACAATTGTCATATTTAAGTAAAGCGTGTTATCAATAGATGTCAAGATAGTAGTGTTATACTAAGGCACTAAAGAGATGAGTATTCTCATCCGCCATTTTGGTGCCTGAATTTTATTGTTTTGTGATGTGTCGAGTTGACATATTGTGTTGAAAAATTTTTGATATTGAACAGAACATTTTATTTTACCAACATTCCTGCAGACTATTAATTAACACCAGAAACTTGAGAAAGTGCAACGAATGGATGCTGGCCACGTCTCTGAGTAGAAATACCGAATCTTATGCCAAATACTTGACCAACACAACAACAACGTCAACGTACAACAAGGCACCAAAATGGCGGACGAGAATACCTATGTCTACAGCGCTCTAGTTATACTATTATAACGCCTTACAAATTTGAAAATTACTCTTAGAGCTTCTGGATGGATGATATCTACCTTGTACTGATGAGTCTCAAATACGCCGAAAGCGGTCTACAAGTGATATTGTCCTTTCTAATTACAAACCAGACTGGTTGGTTGTCTCGTGAAGATATCTCCTCAACCCCGTTTAACTTAGAAGTGTAATTCATTATCAGTCGGTGTATATAGCCCGAGAAGTAGATGTTGCTTCTCAGTGAGCGGTCTACTTTTCGAAAAGTAATTTTCAACTTTGTAAGGCGTTATAATTGTATAGTAGGTACTTACTATTATCTTGACATCTGTTTAATTTATAATTTAATCCATCATGCTACTCCTTATCACTAGCCTGTGTCACGTCGGGAAAATCTACAGAGCAACTTTTTTTATCTTCTAATTATTTTGAAAAATATTTTTAATTCTATGGATCATGAAGCCAAATTGGCGATCTGGAATTATTTTTTCATTGTTTATAATTGGTTTTACTCTTATAAGATATGTAGGGTCCAGTAGAAAAACGATGAGGGACCATTTTGTCGAAAGTTGAGAAAAACTAAATTTAAAATTTCATGACTACTGGTGAAATAGTTTCCATTTATATCATTGATTCAATAAATTGTAATAATATTTACAGTTATTTCTAAGTACCTAGTTTTAGTAATCAAAAAACAATAAAACTCATTTTGAACCCAGGAACGAATAAAATATCATGTATGTACTTTTTATTAATATAAATTATTACGTAATTATAAAAAACTTGATCTATGTAGTCAAAAGTTCCTACATCTAACTCGTAATCAACATAAACATCATCGTGAGTCTGTGCGGCAGCTCAGTTTGTAATCAAAAAATTGTAAAACTGCTTGGCATCTTCATCAATGAGAAACTTTGTAAGGTGTTGTAAGTCTTGTGTTCTTGAGGGCATAGGACATTTCGGTTTGTAAATCGGTGTTAAGTAATTCGTCCACGATTTGAAGAATTCCTGCTTACAGTCTATAACAGTGAATGGTGCGCTCTGAAGAATAACATTCCTCCATCCTTGAGGAACCTCTACGTAGGGTTTTTGATTAATCATGTTCATATCTCTATCGCATTCCAGATAGCTGTGGCCACGAATGGGAAAGAAAACTTTCACACAATCCATTCTCCATTTTTCTGTTACAAGGTTGTGCAAAAATCCCAGAACCGTATAATTTTCATTTTGCCCCGCACATGAGTCAAAAAAAAGTATAAGCGTTTTAGCTGTTTGTGGGAGAATTTCGGTAACAAAATGATCAAGTAAGGAGCAAACCTCATCAGCCCCTTGCGTGCTACACTTTCATCATAAGTATAGAAGAAAGCTTCATTTGTGGAAAGGACATGAATGTTAAAAAAATAAAAGCCTCTTGTAATATACATCGTTGGTCGTTATATTAGACGAGGGTAAATTCGTTTTATAAAATTAACAAGAATGAATTGATAGCGGCTACGAATACTGCTGCGTTCGTTGCAGAAAACAGACTGATAAACAGAGAACTCAGGTAAGATTAAACATCCGGCGAGCTGGAACGTCATCGTTCTTCCTTTGGCGCGCGGGAGTCTCATCGTCCTTCCACGTAGTCGCCTATTTTCAAATGCGATTTTTGGGTGAATCTAATTGTTTTCCCCTGCAACGTTTGGTGCATTAAAACTTCAAGTTATAAGCACAAATATGCAGTCAAAATCTCGATTTCGCAAAAATGCACCCTCATCATTTTTCTACTGGACCCCACTAAACATGTAATGTTACAAAATATTGCCACAATATTATGTAGGGCTTGCTATCGTAAAATGATAATATAACATTGCATAAGGCTCAATGCTATATTTCAGTTTTAAACTTAACAGAAAAAACTACTGGCAAGTTGTATATAAGTTATAAAGCGAGCTATTGATTGAGTTTCAAGCGCAATGTTGCATCAGCCATGAAAATTCATTGTAAATGCAACATTACATAAACTATCTAAAAACAATGTTAGTGCAGGCTACATTTGGAACTATCGATTAAATTTGAATTGCAATGTTGCACTGAGTTTGAATTTCCATGATATTTACAACAATACATAAGTTAACTACAAACAATATTGACATTACCTAGGAAATGCAATATATTTTTAGTTTTCAATTGCATCATCGCAAAAATATATGAACTGATACGCTAGGACAATTTTAAATAGTGAACATAAAAGAAACTTGAAATAATATTTCATCGATTAGGAAACCAACCAATTTTGTATTTCCCGCTCTTGAGGCGATGCCACCTAACGGGGTGACATTTGAGCAAGGAGCAAGCAGTAGTGTATATTATCTCTGAGTAGGACCACGCGGGATTCATTTTGCAATATTGTTGTTGTGCGTTGCGTTGGCTTTGTTTTGGTTATATACGTTTATTTATTTAGTGTTGAAGCAGCAAAATGGATAATTCTCATAAATCTATGGCATCTTCATCCAAGGTAAGGTTATACATAATTTATTATTTTATAGGTTAGGATGGTCGGATGTGCTCTAAATACGTTTAGTAGGAAAATATTTGTTTCTCCTCATTTTGCGAATGAATCTGATAGTCTGATAGTCGTTTCGTGTGCATCTTATTATGCAGGTGAGTAGATATACTGAACGAAAACCTACTTGAAAAACATTGTGTTCAAGTTATTCTTCCTGCTGCATTGACTAATACTGTTCAGTTCAATATAGCAAAAGCACAGGCATATCAGATAACTCTACTACATTAGTTGTGTTGAGATAGTTGAGATCAAGTGCTGTATAGATATGTATGTAAGGTTCTATAGAGTAGGTAGTAGATTCAGTTGTCAAACTTTAAGGTGAACATTCCATTCAATTATTTTTTTGTTGCAGGTACCTGATAGCAAGACCGAAGAGATTTTATTTTTTATTTTGACATCTCAATGAGTGTACCTATTTGTTTTTTTTTTAAATATTTTCATTAAAGTTTTATATTTGAATTTTTGTCTTTTTAACCATTTTAACCCAATACATTTATGGATATTTGAAATTAACAGCTTCCCATAAAAGAAGCAAAAAAAAATTACTAAATATTTATTAGGTAAGTACATATATCAATCCATTTCAGTAGTTGCTGCAATATTATCAGAAGGTGACATTTTTAATATCACATTTGCAATTTTCCAGTACATTATATGCAATGTTGCAGTAACCTTGCTGGAATAATTGATAATGACACATACCATTTGTAATATTGCTGAACGTCCATTTCAGTAGTTGCTGAACCTTTGCAGTGAGGTAGCAGAAAACTCTGTTGTAACATTACACATTACCATGAAAGGTAACTGGAATATTGAATAAATGTTACTTTGTTTAGTGGGCCTTCATATAATATTTTCTAAAAAGGTTTCGAGATTACATGAAGCAAGAAAATTGGTCTGTAGGATATCTCTTTTGGTGGTTTAAAGGTTTAGGGATCTTTACCACTTCTGCTACTTTCCATGTATAGGAAGACGATAACCGTTTTTTGTATTTAAAACCTTCATTTGGACTTTTCTATTTCATAAGAGACTGTTTATAATACTAGTCCTTTTAAGTACTTGGAATACTGTGAAGTGCCTTTCTCTGAACCCATGATTTCTTTATTTTACGAATGATAATATTTTTATGATTCTAAAAAAGGAGGTACGAACCAAGAACTATGGTGGCAAATAGGGCGAGAGGTATATTTAACGTGTTGCACTTTGTAAAGAGATTAATAGAGATACCATGAGTTTAGTGATACATTTAGAAGAGGCGGTTTTAAAAATATCTGCTATAGAAATGAAATAAGTGAATAGAAATTGTTTATTAAATAATATGAATTAGTTTTCTGTGAAAACAAGGAGAGCTATTTCGACGATTCGAAAGAGATTAAAAACAAATTTTTGTAAGCCAAGATTATAAAAAAAAAACAGCTTGGTAAGATTAATCGCCTAAATGTTCTTTTTGATTTATTTTCGAAAATATAGTATTTTTTGTCGCTTCGATATTCCCATTTCGTTCAAGATTGTGTTTGACGGTTACATGATAAATGGTCTCAACTATTTCGTGTATAAGCTAAGGACAAATATATTATTTAATAGAAAACAAAAAAATTTAAATGTAGTCGTTATTTGTGACGATTTGGTGCTTGGGATCATATGTGTGTACTCTTCTTTAGATTTTTGTTGTAAAATTTTCATAATGTGCTTTGAAACGACAAACAATTAAATTTAAATATAGATGTATTCAATGTGTTTTCTATGCAACAATATCATGTGAACAAAGAGCTAAAAAATACTAAAATCGGGTGACAATCAAAGAAATACAGATAAAAGTGAAAGCTGCTAAATTAATGTCATGAATTAGAAATATCTTGACTACAAAATAACTTTTCCTAAAATGTCATATTTTTGAAGCACATTATCGGTTTAAGCGTCTGAAACTATTTAACATCAAACAAGACTATTTAAGAAATCATGAATTTCTATCCAAAAGCGGAATGTTTTTCCCATATTATATTATAATCCCTTTTGAATGACGTACAGAATTGTTTGGAAAAGTCGATGAATGATAATGAAATTTCTTTTTTGACTCATCTTGTATTTGAAATAATATGTGCGAATTCACCGTTTTCTGGCAATATAAAATTATCTTATGAGCATATTAGAAACATCTGATCAGCACGTCATATTGATCAAAGATACTGCACACAAAAGTTGAGACTATAAAAGAATTTACTATTTTTAATATTTTTTTCAAAATTGTTTTATTAAATAAATCTGTTCCCTTTTACAGTTTCACTTGAAAAGTTTTATTTTTCAAGTCTATTTGATCCTACCGGATTTTTATGACTTTTCGTTAAAATTTCAATTTAAATGATGTAAATCCTTTTGAAGTCCTATTAAAGAATTATTTATTATCAGTTTTTGGCATATTTATGAACCCCAAGGTAGTTATTCGTAAAAACAAAAAATTGTGATTTTAAGTAATTTTAAATTCAATAAGAGTGTTTATTAGTAAATTATTATTAGTTAATTTTGAAACAAAAATGTATTTATTTTATTGTTTTTCATTTGTTTTCATTTAGTCGGACATAATATATAATGATGTGATTTATTTATAAGTAAATTTCATACAGAAAAATAAACATGTTTTATTATTATTCACACCAAAGCAGATATTCGAATGAGCCATGGATAAAACCGAAGACATTTCCAACACTTCTATATCTATAAGTGAGAAATCCACAAGAAATTAAATTGAATTAAATTTTCTTTAACGAATTTTCACAATTGAAGGAAAAACCTGATGGAATAATTATTAAAGCAAAAATTTTAATGTTCAAATGACCAACATATAACCAAGAAGACGTCAACCATCACAAATTATTAGTAGCTCTTATGTAGGTCGACCAATGTCGTGGTCTTCATTAAAATAGCAGGGCCGAACTGAAATTAAAAAAAACGTCAAAATATAATAATTCACTTCAAAAATGGAATATAGAACAAGGGTGTTTTCAAAAAAGTTCATCACATTATATTAAGCAACCAAAAATGTAATCTCATCATTACTGCACAATTTTGTTTGATCCTTAGTTGTACAGGCTGTGTCAGATGTACCAGAAAAGTAAGTACAGGCTGTTTAAAAAAATATTTCCCAACTGCTAGGATAAATAGAGCACTATAAAGTGGGGTTTACTTAGTGAAAAATAATGTTATACACATTTTTCCCGATTATGTCCAAGCTTGTAATGAAATTTTTTATACATGTGTATTAGAAGTTGACACATCATATTAATTTGCTTTGACTTTCATAGAGGGCGCTAGTTACACGGTTTGCAAAGAGTAGTTTTAAACATAACATTTTCCAAATTTTAAGCGACTCCAGCAAAATTTATATTCTAATGCCGAACTTATCAATTAAACTAATAATTACAATAAGAAAATTTAAATGAATTTTACTAAGAATCATTAAAGTGATGTTCAATTTTGTCTTGCAGCTATTGACGAAAATTTACGTTTTTTCTTAAGATACCACCAAACTGTGGAGACCAAAGAATTTAATTCACATGACCGTGGAGGCCAATGAGTCTCTAACAATCCATCTATTTGGTTAATGGTTAATCAACCAATCAAGTTACCTTCTACGAAAGTGTGGAAGAGCTCTTCTAAAATCTCGAATAATGATTTCCGAAAAGTCTGGTAGACATAATACCAACTAAATTCCTCAAGTTGCTGCCGATCATAAATTTTATACGAGTGTTGGTAATCAAAACAAATTCTTCGGCATACAAACATACATATTATACAAAATTTTATTTCAGGATGTTTTATGAACTCCTTTATCTCTGTATCTTTTTACTGCGTAAACCCTAGTAATTTTTCAGGGATCTTTTTTTCCTAGGAGCAGACCACCCTTTTCGGTCTGGAGCAAAGTTTAAACTCACTATGATACTGGGTAAAGATTAAAAATACTTTTGAGGAAACACTTTACACTATATTTCGCGCATTTCGATGACCAAGTTAATTTCTTCAGAGACTGATTTCAGAGATAAAAAGCTAAAAGTCGATTATCTTCGATTAAGACTTCCCGAGCTAGGAAAATAAAATGAGAGTGAATTGCTCCGTATTCATCACTAACATAGAAACCGGTTAAAGTCGTGATTGGTGATAGTTATAGGAAATCCTGGTGTAATAATGAACGTGCGGAAATTTGTTGTTTGACGACAGGGTGAGATAGGATGTTAGCCTTCCACAGAAAAACCGATATCTTAAAAAGAATGTGGTGAGTTTGAGCATCTTATATTTATCTACACCTTCATGGTTTTGAATACACCTTAGTCCGCCTCTGTGAAACAAATGAAAACAAGACATCGTCGATCCAACGATTGTACCAAATTGTTACGGTACTGAAAATTAAAATTTCTTAAGTACTAGTTTTCGATTTAGACTTCCTCAAGACGGTTCGCTGCTTTTGTTATGCCTTAGTTGAAATTATAACATGTAGGAGCTTGTTAATTGCTGCAAAAATGATGTGCTCCGTTCGGTTATCCTGTTTTTTATTTCTGATAATATTTGGAAACTGTTTTTCGAAATTTATAATGCCTCCTGTACCTGATGTGATGTTTCCACCAGTTCCTGATATCGGTTAGTTTATGAGGTATTTTTCAGTTAAAAATAAATTTATTACTTACAGGATAGTGTAAGAAGATTTTCTTCTGTTCAGGGTTACGCATATGGTTAGATGAAACAGACTTAATCAATATTAACACCTTGTATTATTTCTTTATATAAAGTACATTGGGAAATGCTACTTTCTCATACTATGAATAATTAATTAGACTTTTTATTACTTTTGTTGCTCACTATATTGAAACAAGCAGCTGATAAATTTTATACACCAAAAATTGTGGAGAATTTCCTGCAAATATGATATTTTTCAGTTATTTCACTAAACGAAACTCAGTTTGAAGAAGAATCTATGGATCCTGAACTCTCCCCAGGGCTTTTTCAAGGAGACATGGCCCTTACCAATGAATTTTATAATTATTGGAGAGTAGGAATTAAATTTGATAATTTTCCAGATAAATTATGGCGCAACGGGATTGTTCCATATACTATTAGCCCATTATATGGTAAGAATACGTGTCAAACTTTGAACTCTTTTCATTACTTTGTTAAAAAATTAAAATACTAATAAAAACTTAAGCTTAAAAAAACTGACGATCATTTATAGGCGCGAAAATTTGAAATAATCATAACATAATTCTTTGCCTGAACTTACTACTCTACTTTTTATAACATTTATAAATATTTCACGAAATTATCAGAAAAATTGGAAGAAATATTTCAATTTTAATATTTTGATCCCAATAATTGTTACTCACACTGTATACATTATATTGCAATATATTTTCCAGAACCATCCGACCAAGTGACTATATTAAAAGCAATAAAAATAATAAACTTTATGACCTGTATAAAATTTGTTCCATGGAATGGTACCAGCAAAGATTATCTTCTCATCTGGCCTATAAAATACCCAAAGGGCTGTTGGTCTTTTGTGGGACGTTTTGGTAAGTATTCAGGGGTGGTATTTTAATATTTCCAATAATAGAAACAATCGAAAAAGCAAGACTCTGGACTCTGTACATTTAGAGTACAGTGTCTCGAATGTAGATGGCGACAGCACAAATAAAATATATTTTACAAAATACTCTTGAATTGATGTTTTTACCTTCTCGACTAAACTAAATTAGAATAAAAGGAAAAACATTTTTTAGGAGGTGCTCAAATTCTTAGCTTGCAAGCACCTGATAGAAGGGGACCAAATTGTCTTGGTACTGAAGGTAGAGCTATCCACGAGTTAATGCATGCTTTGGGAGTATTTCACGAACAATCTAGATGGGACAGGGACAAATTTGTCAAAATACATACCGACAATATTGTACCACGTAAGAATTTATTTCCATTTTCGTGACAGGAGACAAAAAGTTTTGTATGTTGCAGGTTTTAAATCAAATTTCGTGAAGCAGAGCTTAGACAACACAACTTACAGCTTCGAATATGATTATGACTCCATTATGCATTACGGAAAGTATTTCTTTACAAAGAAAAAAGGAAAACCTACTATAACTGCAAAACAACCGCATCCTAATCCGATAGGACAAAGAAAGTCTATGTCAAAAGGAGATTGTCTAAAATTGAATGACTTGTACGGTTGTTTTAAAAATCCATCGAAAAGGAGGAAATACTACAATATTTGTAATTTTTTGGGTGTTTGATATTAAATATTTCACCAAATTGTTGTATTAAATTATTTATTAAATAAGTTTTAAGTTATAAAGTCTACTTATTGTCAGTAGCGTAACAAAAAATGAGTGGGACCTCTACAAATGTTTTCTGGTGGAGAACAATTGATTATATTCGTAAATAGAGATTGACGTCATTACTGCCGGTATGTAACATCTGCCTTCCTGTCCCCAAGCAGCATTATTCTGTCTTCCGACATAATGTTTACTTAAATCAACGTTGGTTTTGAGTATTATTTAGTTTAGTTCAACGTTCATCGACAACGTCAGTTCATAACTTAATCTGACGTTGGAACTTTGAAGTCGGTCGGGCCAACGACTACTCGACGTCAGCAAATCGAACGTTATTTTTTGTTAGACAGACAACGTTCGCTCAACGTTAATTTTTACCACGTCTTTGGACTAATCTGGAATCAAACGACGTTCTAAGAAAGTTTTGATTCGCATGTTACAATTTTGGTCATAAAAGCACGACCAAAACTTTTTGTTCCAATTATTTGACCTACGGGAGGACGTTTAAAAGTAGTTCGGATATTTGCACAATCCATTGACATAATAGTATAATCTTTATATGTCAACGGCACAATCTCCAACCTAATATAATTTTTTATTTATGTATTAATAAAAATCACGAATCACGAAAAAAAAACAGGATACATTTAGACATTCATCGATATTTTACAGAAAGAGATCTAAATACAACTTAACCGGCCTTAGGTATAGATTTACCAAATAACTATCAAGTGAGTTTAGAATAGTTGTTGTCCCTGATGGTGTTTTTAATTTATTAAGTTTTACATATTATTCAATAACTGTAAACCGTTCTAAAAACTTTTATGAGACAAACATAAACATTTTATCTATTGAAATGATGTGTGCCTTAACTGGTTTGTAGAGTAGCTTGTCTCCAGAAAGAATTGTAAATCAAGGAACCCAAGCCGTTTTACTCTTGAATAAATACCGCTTCAGAAAATCGCTATGCCTACAGACACGTTAACGTGCCGCGAACGATCAGAATAGAGGTACGCTAATGCGTCACCATTTTTAAAATACGTCATATCATTTCACGTGCACCTTTCAATTCGGCGTCTGCAAAATCGGCATTCCAGTCATTCTGGAAGTTTGTGGCGCGAGGCACGTTAAACTCGAAACTCGACAAAAATATTTTCATTGATTCAACGTCTAAGGATTCAGCTTTATGGTGGTTTTTTTGTTTGCTGGTACAATGAATGAAAACATCGATGGTAAGTAGGTACCTACCTATAATCTGTATATTTCGATCTTATTCTTCTGTTTTCGCAAGAGGTGTCTATTAATCCATGAGATATTTTAAAAAAATTCCCAATCGTCTTAAATTTTAGTTGCAGTTCAAGATACTGAAAATGTTACTGAAAATAACAAGTATTTAGGTCGTCAATTTGCATCATATGCAGAATTAACATAATTTATAAAAAATTATGAAAATGCTAACAGCAGCGCCGGATTTAGACTTCGGCGGCCCATAGGCATAGCATGTGGTGGAGGTCCTCAAATCGTTTGTGCATGGTTACCTAACTGTTGAAAGTATCCATTAAGGTGAAGGTGAAGAAGAAAGCAACTAAATAAGTTGGCTAACACAAAATTTATTCAAAATTAAACAAGAAAACAACTAAAATAATTTTAGTTTACCTACAAGCTAAATTATTTTTCGTCTAGTTTTCACATCAATAAACGTATCGATAATATCGTCAAAGTCTGTTTCCCTCAAAACATCACTCTCTAAACTAAGGAGCGTTAAAACATTTAATCTGTCCTCGGTCATGGAACTTCGGAGTTTCCGGTTTGAGAAGGATCTTTCAGCCGTACAATTTGTCACCATTAGTGTGAGATAAATTCTCAGAATTACCTCAACGTTGAGAAAGCACTCTTTAACATTGTTTTTACACAACAACTCATACATCCATATCTCATATCTAATCTCTTCTCATCTGTTCAAATTCTTCATACTGCCTCGTCGCAGTAGGTTTTCACCAAGTTTTGGCTGACAGACATAATTTCTTGATCAGAAAGAGCAGTTAAATTTTTCAAAAATCCAATTCGTGCATTTAGAAGTGAGTACCTACGCGTCTATCCATTCTCTTCTGAAGAGCGGTCATGAGCTGGTCGACAACGGGGATGTAGCTTTGAGTCCTAAATTTGTTTGAGGGTGATAACTGAACTTCCGAAGCTTGCGGGCAATCTAAAGTGGACAACCGACTGCTGTTGTTCTTGTCGAGCGGTCGAGCGAGGTGCATACGCTGTTGCTATTGGTCTAGCGCGGCGCGGTAGAATGCGCGAAAGGCGCCATTTATGTTCATATTTCGTGCTGCTTGATCTCGCAGATTTTTAAATCTTAACTTTTCCCGCTCAAAGATAAAAATAAGTTTGTAACAAAACTCAGTATTTTTTTGTTTCTACTGAGCCTTTATTGATTTGATATAATTTATTTTTTTGTGGTGTGGTGGCGGCCCATAGGCAACTGCCTATGTTGCCTGTGCTTAAATCCGGCACTGACTAACAGGGAAAAATTTTACAAGAAAAGAAGCAGAACAATTGTAGCTGCTAAGAAAATTCTTCAAAGAGAATTGAGCAATGATTACAATTTTATGAACTTGAATATGAATGCATTCATGGTAAAGAAAGAAAAAAACAAAGAAATGGGTTGAGGAAAACCAGGTGTGTGAAATATGGCAACAAAACTTAAACCTACTGATAACTGGGCATTAAATATCAATCTTATTGTATATTTACTTATGTGTTTTCAGTACTTTACTATTGGGATGTGAGGCCAGTTTTAAACTACGTATATGTTCTGAAGGCAAATATCTGAAGATCCATAGAATGAACATAAATCATACAAATCATGATCAATCTAAGGTAACTTATATGATGGAATATAAAGTAAATGACTAAAAACTATAACTTTTTTAAGAATGTCTTTGAACATTGGAGGATTGGTTTTCATTTACTTCCCTCCTCCATTTGGGAAATGAGCTGAGCGGACTGTATATTTTTTACGCTGGCTTGGTTTTTACTCGCTTACGATCAATGACCAGCGGCCTCGATCACAGGCTTAGTAGCGGAGGAAGAGGATTGGGTTTTTTATTGGTAATGGTACTTACTACGAGTTTTAATGGAAGATTAATTGTTTTTATATAAAAAAATATTCGGGAACTTAAAAAACTTTTTATTTGTCAAACTTGACAGACAACCATACTTTTTCTCTCTATGGCGACGCGACGGCTACGTTATATTAAGTTTTTTAGATAATTCTAACTGCTCACCTACTGGAACACTGGTACAATTTTTAGTTACTATGACAAGGCGAATTTGTTTAGGATATGAGGGAAGGCGGAAAGGTGAAGGCATGCAAGCAAATGGTTTGTTTTCGAACATACTGCCCGCGCGGCATTTGAGACTATGAAAACCTAGAATGGGAAATATATGTAAATGTATTTTGCTGTTAATTAATCCCGCAAAACATGGATGTAGATTGCCAGCTGATTATAAACATTATTATTCTATGTATGATAAAACAATTAGAGTAAACAAAATTCCAAAACGAACTATACAAGTAGGTACCTACATAAACGCAGTGACCGGTGATGTGCTAAACACTCTAAGGGATTGAAGGGGTATCCTCGTTAGGAAGTAATACCACCTTTGTGATGGGGCGAGTGAGATATCCAGATTGTGTAAATACTTGGACTGAGCGCACTTTTTAATCTTTTGTAGTGCGAGCTAGTGGCCATTTCATGGGGGGATTATCTTCGTCTTTGAGAAGAACCAAATCGTTTACTTTGAGATTTGGTTGGGGATGCATCCATTTCGGACGGTTCTGCAAACGGTTTAAGTAGTCTGTTGACCAGCGTTTTCAGAATTGTTGTTGCGCCTGAGTACAGAGCTGCCAGTGCTTTAGCTTATTGATTGGAGTCAGAGAAATGTCCACTTCTGGATAAGACATGAGAGGGGAGTGCACTAAGAAATGACCAAGAGTCAAGGGGAGTAGATCGTTCACATTGTCGGACAATGGGAATAAAGGGCGTGAGTTTAGTATTCAAACCAGAGTGCTTTCTTTCTTCGGGAGGATTGAATATTGGAGAAAAAGAATCAAAAGAGTACTAGTCGGATTCTGGGTTGAATAGAAAAGAGGGGCCTGACTTCCACAGGTGAATAGAATCACGTTGAAATTTTCCTCTGGACAGCATATCGGCGGGGTTTTGGACAGATGATATGTGTCTCCAGCTTGCTTGCTTCGTAGCAGCTTAAAGAAGGGAGGTTCTATTACACACAAAGGTGCTCCACTGGGTGGGAGAGCCTTTGACCCAAAATAGTGCTACCTGAGAGTCTGACCGTAGGGAAGATTCATCTATAGTCAGTACAGGTTGGAGAACTGAGTGAATTCTAGTAAAAAGTTGAGATAAGAGAGTCATGGAGCATAGTTCCACCTTGGGTATAGTGAGCGGTTTCTTTATGGGAGCTACTCTAGATTTGGAGGCTATCAAAGAGGACGTGTCTGAGTGATCAGAGTAAAAGGTGCGCAAGTACAAACAGCATCCGTAAGCTGTGGTGCTGGCATCGCAAAATCCGTGCAATTCGTATCTTGTCACGGTTTTTGGCAATATGAGGCAGCGAGGAATTATATAAGAAGATAAATTCGAGACATTAGACAGAACATTGTTCCAGTCATTTACTATATCGGATTCAGTGATGGGCTGGTCTAATTCAATACCTTCGGACCACAGTTTTTGCATGAGCATTTTTCCCTGTACTATTATAGGATTCACTAATCCTAAGGGATCATAGCACTTGGCAACATGTGACAATATTTTTCTCTTACTGATATGGTATATTTCTTGCATCTTAGGGAGAGATATCTGAAAATTATCAGCAATAGGCTGCCAGAGAAGTCCCAGCACTTTACAAGTGGCTTCGTCGGGATTAAATTCTTTGACGATTGGTTCACATTGAGAGGTAGAGGTACAGACATTTTCTGAGTTGGATCTCAGCTTGTGTAATTTGAAATGATCGGGAGATAAAAGAGTAACCAGAGAATTGTATACAACGTTTAAGTCTTGTTTTGAATTTGCTCCTGATAGGATATCGTCTACATAGGTTTGGAGCATTATGGTTTGTTGAGCAAGTGGTAAGTCAGGTCGTCGTAGAGCTATTTCTTTGAGTACTCTGCAGGCAAGAAATGGGGCACTTTTCTGGCCAAAAGAGACAGTAGTCAATTCGATGCATTGAATTTCATCGCTTGGATTGTCCCTCCACAGAATATTTTGAAGAGAACAATATTTTGTGTTCATTGCCACCTGCCTATACATCTTTGTGATGTCTGCTGTCAGAGCATATCTAAAGAGTCTGAATCGAGTAAGTATATTAAATAACTCGGGTTGTACGGAGGGCCCTCGTAAACTGATATCGTTAAGAGAAAGACTAGAAGTAGTGGTTGCAGAAAAGTCAAAAACTATTGTAGTTTTTGTGCTAGAACTTTGTTCCCTCACCACACATAAGTATGGAACAAAGTATTAATGTTCCATAGAAGCGTTGTGCAGAGAAAGGGGTATAAGTCGAGCATGTCCCAAGAGTAAGTACTCATCAAGTACTGCTTTGTACTCTTGTTTGAGTTGTGGGTTTTTCTGTAACCGTTTTTCTAATGACAGAAATCTGTTCTGAGCTTGAGTGAATGATTCCCCTAAGTTTTTTTGAGCTAGGGGATGAATTATGGGCAAGTCCACCTGGTATTTTTCATTAGGGAGAATTTGGGTAGTTCCTTGAAATACACTGGGGAGGCACGGCTCCCGAAAGTATCCAGCCCAATTGGGTCTGAACTAGAGTAGGGTAACCTTTTCCCAAGATTCGACACCAGGGAGTAATAGTTCATAGTAATTATCGTCTGCTAACTTGGCCTTGATATCATAATAATCATATGAGCAGTTTGGAAGAATTGATGGGCACTTGAGGAAGATGAGAGGTGATTTTTGGCACCACGGCACAGGAAACAGTGAACTTCTGAGATGAAAAGTGATGAGAGTATATATCCACCTCCATCACTTCCCTAATAACACTATGCTCATTAAGAATACCTGCCACTTGCAGATGAGATGGTTTTAGGATCCCATTCATTTTTGCAGCTAAAGAGGAAATTATGAATGAAGTTTGGCTTCCAGGATCCGATAGTGCTCTTGCTACTATTGGCATTCCGTTTTCAGGATAGAAGTGTGCGAACCACCAGTGTTCAGCGCAGACAAGGCTGTAGCCTGCTGGGGTTGAGGGTTCAAATTTTCTTGGGAAGTTGAAGCTGGGTTTTGCGTCGGATGCTGATTAAAGTGCATAGAATTTTGGAGACTATGTCCTGAATGAGTATTGAAGAAATAGTTGAAGAAAACTGCACTGGTTCTAAACCATAACCTTTGTTTTATTAGAAAATATTAAAATTTGAATACATATTATACAACAAACTGGTAATATGCAGACGTAACAGATAAAAACCACGTGTCGCTTCTACCACTCTTGGTATATTGTCTCTCACTCGTGTCTATTCGCGCCGCTACCGGTGTAAAAACGAAACAAAGTCCCGACATAGGCGTAGCATGGAGGGTGAAACGCAACATGCCCCCCGCCTTGAAAGAGTGAGCTTTCAAACTTTAATAGTCTATTCTTCAGTATCACTGGTTAGGGGTAGTGGGCACAAATTTGTAATTGCCCTTTGCACTTCACCCTTGGCAGTTCTTAAGGTAGCAACCCTGGGAATTCCATCTTGACCTTGATGAAGTGTGAGGACTCTTCCGAGGCGCCATTGTAGAGGGCTAAGATTTGGCTCCTTGATTAGGACCAAGTGATCTACCTGCAAACTGGATGCATTCTGTTTCCACTTCTGACGACTTTGAAGTTCTGAAATGTACTCGACAGACCATCGTTTCCAGAGCTGCTGGCGTAATTGTTGAAGCCTTTCAAAATTATTGAGGCGGTTAATTTTCACTTCTAGTTGGTTCGGCTCAGGAACTGAAGAAAGTGTGCGACCAATGAGGAAGTGAGAGGGTGTGAGGGGACTAAGATCTGAAGGGTCAGGACTTAAAGGACTCAAAGGCCTAGAATTTAAAATTGCTTCCACCTGCACTAAAATTGTTTGGAAATCCTCATATGTAAGCAATGCCTCGGATAAAATGCGTTTTAAATGGCCTTTCATGGATTTGACTCCCGCCTCCCAAAGACCCCCAAAATGAGGCGAGTAAGCTGGTATAAAATGCCATTGAATCTCTTGAAAAGAACTAGAGGTAGATATTTCACTATTGTGATGTCTCAAGAAATTACCTAACTCTTTTAAATGATTATTTGACCCAACAAAGTTTGTTCCATTGTCAGAATACAAGTGTTCTGGTTTGCCTCTTCTAGAAGCAAATCTCTTTAATGCCGAAAGAAAGGCGTCGCTCGTCAAATCGGTTACAAGTTCGAGGTGCACAGCCTTGGTACTGAGGCATATGAAAAGACTTACGTAAGCCTTATATGTTTTAAAACCACGACCTCGTCTGTCCTTTAACGTAAAAGGACCAGCGTAATCGACCCCGGTATTTATAAATGGAAAGGAAGGTGTGACTCGCGGCGCCGGAAGATTTCCCATAAGAGGGTGTTTGGATGTCGGTCGAACCTTAAAACAGGATATACATTTGTGTACCGTCTTTCTCGCAAGGTTTTTCCCGAGGATAGGCCAATAAGACTCTCTTATAGAGTATAACAGCTGCTGAGGTCCAGCATGAAGAAGTCTTAGGTGTTCATGTTCAAATAATAACTTTGTCAAATGATGCTTTGACGAAAGGAGTATAGGGTGTTTTTTGGAGTAGCTATAGGAAGAGTTTTCAAGCCTGCCTCCCACCCTGAGGATGCCTACTTGGTCAATAAATGGGTTGAGAGACAAAAGTTTGCTCTGAGTACGAAGAGATTGGCCTTTGGACAAATTGTTCAGCTCCGCTGGGAAAGATTCGGCTTGAGCAAGCTTGACGAGGCAGAGGACGGAGCGTTCCAATTCAACTGCAGAAATTGGACCAACTATTTTCTCCGTATTTTTAATACGGGCTAGTGAGTTATCAATGAAACGGAAACAAAACGCTACAGCGCGTTTCAAGCGAGAGAACTGCGAAAAATTTTCAAAATGAAATTTAAACCCGATGCTAGCCACGAGAGCTGTAGGTTTAGCTTGCTTAATGTCAGGAATATCATCATTATCAATGCTGACAAGCTGAGAAGGCCAGGCATCGACCTGCTGTTCCAAAAAACTAGGGCCATGCCACCAAAGGAAAGATGACTTCAATTTTGATGGATTAATTCCTCGGGATATAAGATCAGCTGGATTATCCGCCGATCTTACATGATTCCAGCAAGAAGTTTCCGTTGACTCCTGAATTTCCGATACTCTGTTTGCAACAAAGGTTTTTAATAAATGGGGAGAGAGCTTAAGCCAACTAAGGACTACCGTGGAGTCAGACCAGTAAAATTGTTTAGAGAACGTTAAAGAGGAAGATGCCAACACCTTGGTGACAAGTCTGCTGAGAATTAGAGCAGCACAAAGCTCAAGACGAGGAATTGTTATTTTCTTAAGTGGAGCGACCTTGGACTTGGCACACAATAAACTAATTTGTACTTTACCGGACTCATCAATACTACGCACATAAAGGCAAGCGCCATAGGCTAGCTCAGAGGCATCGCAGAAACCATGTAACTCTACACAGACGGAATTATACAGCTTTACCTTGCGACTGATTTGAAGATTATTTAGTTGAGGTAGCTGATGTCTAAAGTTCAACCATTCGGTATGGATATGTAGTGGTACAGATTGATCCCATCCCAATTTTTCCAGCCAAAGCTGCTGCAGCATGATTTTAGCCTGTATTGTTGCAGGACTGAGAAGACCTAGCGGGTCGAAAATTCTAGCTATTCCTGAAAGAATAGACCTTTTGGTTATAGTTTTTGGAAGTTGCTCAGAAGGAATAAAGTACGTAAGGCAATCGGATTGAGGATACCAATTGAGACCCAATGTTTTACTGTTCTCGTTTGGTCCAAAGGAATGAGCAGTATTTGAAGAACTAATGGATTCCTGAATGCCGTCCAGAACTAACGGCTCGTTGGATACCCACTTACGAAGAGGAAAACAACCCTTGGACAATATTTCAATGATTTGCTGACACAATAAAATAAGTTCGGGTATAGAGTCTGACCCAGTGATCAAATCATCTACATAAAAATCATTTGAAATGACCTTAGAAGCTTGTAGGTAAGCCATAGCATTTTCATGAGACAGCTCGACCAAGCAGCGCGTAGCAAGAAAACTAGCCGCGGCTGTGCCATAAGTGACGGTGTTCAGAACGTAAGTTTGAAGGGGTTCTGAAGCATCATTTCTCCACAGGATTTGCTGCAGATTTCTTTGAGAAGGGGAAATTAAGACTTGACGATACATCTTTTCGATGTCGGCAGAAACTACATAAAGATGCTCTCTAAATCGCAGAAGAATTGATAAAAGATCGTTTTGAACGACTGGTCCAACCATTTGGATGTCGTTCAGAGAAATGCCAGAGGTGGTAGGGGAGGACCCGTCGAACACCACGCGAAGCTTCGTGGTAAGACTGCCCTCTTTTAACACTCCGTGATGAGGAAGATAGTAACTAACTGTGTCTTTAGGATCGTCGACCTTTGACATATGGTTCATTGAAACATACTCATTCAGAAATGAAATATATCTCTCCTTCATTGTTGGGTCTCGTTGCAGCTTGCGCTCTTTATTGGGAACATGACACCTTTTGTTAGCTTCAATCTTTTCCAAAATATCAGCTTTATTTTTTAAAAAGGCTAATAGATGATTTAGGCTCGCTTCTGGAGGTTTTTTAGATTCCCACTCACTTGCGGTATCAGAATCAAGCCGTTCGAGCAGTAAAAATATCAATAATGTGTCCCACTTATCAACGGGCTCATTCAATGATTGCAGAGAACGTAAATTACTTTGTAAACCATCAGTTAATTTTCTGATACTGGACGACGACTGTTTTGTTATTTTTTGTAAATTGAAAATGCATTTAGTGTGGTTGTAAACTAATAATTCATTATTTGCAAAACGCTCACATAACATTTTCCACGCGACTAAAAAATTATCGGACGACACTGGTATGCTATTAATCACCCTCTCTGCTATGCCGCTAACGGAGGATTTCAAATAATAGAATTTTTGAATCATGTTTATGTTTGTATTTTGAATAATCATGGAATGAAAAGAATCATGAAACTCTAGCCAGTTTTCGTAATTGCCGGTGAATTTGGGCAATTGAATGGTTGGCAGTTTTATATTTGATGAAGTTTGATTATTTCGACTTTCGCCGCTAGAACTCGAATTGCTACGATGTCGCGAACCGTGTACACTATTTTCTCGGAACGACTCCCTTTCTTCGACATTAAATGCATGCATAATATTTTCTGCCTTAGAAATTACGCTGTAGAATTCATTTTCAAATTGTTCTCTTTGAATAATTTCACACTGTATATCACCTGTCTGGCACTCGATGTCGAGCTGAATTTCATCGAAATTGTCTAAAAGAAGTTTTGCCTTGGATAACCTTAACTTAAATTCAGACAAAGGAAAAACAAATTCTGGGCCATCGGAACTGATTTCAATGGTGTTTACATAGTTCTTAAAAATTGTTAACCTAGATTTTAAAGATGCTCTTTTCCTTTTGTTCTTTTCAAGAGAGGCATCTTGTATATCTTCGTTATCAGACATTTTAAAAACGAAATAATGGCCCAAATAGCTATTATGTATAATATCCACTTATTTATTACGGTGTTTAAATAGGCACAGCAGCAATAATAAATTTACTAAGTGAGATTTATAATAAACGAAATAACTTTAATGCATGCAAATTCAAAAAATACTATAATAATTATTCACTCAAATCAGGAAATTGCAACAAAGGTGAAATACCTAAGAAAGGAAAATGGAAAGTACTAATAAGAGTAGTACCTATACGTATTAAGCAAATGACTTCGATTATTTATAAACTTGTAATTTTTTAAGCACTTAAATTACTAAACCGATAAACTGTTAAGAAATGTGCAAATGAAAGCAATTTATTTAAGGAAACGAATTAGAATTGTAGGAATTTTACAAGTACCTGGGAGGTCGCTGATGATCCAATATAGTGGTCCAACTGAATTGTGAACGCAGGCTTCAGGCATACACTCCGACTGACTAATAAATTATCCGACTTCGAAGGACCATGAAGAAATAGTTGAAGAAAACTGCACTGGTTCTAAACCATAACCTTTGTTTTATTAGAAAATATTAAAATTTGAATACATATTATACAACAAACTGGTAATATGCAGACGTAACAGATAAAAACCACGTGTCGCTTCTACCACTCTTGGTATATTGTCTCTCACTCGTGTCTATTCGCGCCGCTACCGGTGTAAAAACGAAACAAAGTCCCGACATAGGCGTAGCATGGAGGGTGAAACGCAACAAGTATTATTTAGGTGAAAAAGAGTGTGATGCTTCTCATTGCAAGTAGCACATGTACCTTTGGAGGTACAATATTTAATAGAATGCTGCAAACCTCAGCAGTTGAAACATCTTTTGTGGATTTTAACGAAATTGATTCTATTAGGAACAGAGATATTTCGAAAGCCATTGCAACTATAAATGCGATTACCACTGGTTTTGCAATAATCACAGTTTTTGTTAACATAGACACTAGAGCTTTGTTGGGATTGAGGAGAGTGTGAAATGGAGACTGGCTTAGAGTACGAAAATGTAGAACGATTGTCGGTGGAACCAGAGTGAAGAACAACCTGAGGAGTGTGGATTTTAGGAGCGTTACCTTTTGAAGTATGGTGAGATTGTTTGGTAACATTTTTGTTATCTGAATATAAATCTGGATTTGTGTTTTCCAAGACTACACATCGTTTTTATAAAAAATCGAAAAATTGTTTAGAGGTTGATAATTTATTTACCTCAGCTTGTTCTTCAAAAACGAAAGCTAGCACAAAACTGTCGCATATTTTGAGAATTACACTTTTGTTTTTTGTTTCTATACCGATCTTCAAGAATGTTCAAAGCTATCGCGTAATTATTATCAGTTACCTGTATTTTTTCCACTATTTGTAACGCTTCGCCCCGTAGGTACGATTTAAGATAGTAAAATTTCTCAGATCTCCTATTTAATGCATTAAAAAGATCAATGAATGATGGATATTCCACGTAATTACCAGAAAATGTTGGTAAATGTATGTTAGGTAGCTTTATGTTACGATCATGAATAGGAGAAGGATCGGCTTCAGGAGTCAATACAGTAACGGATTCTATGATTCGTTTGAAGTTACTTATTACATTCACAAAGCGATTTTCAAATTCTTCCCTACTTTCACCTTCATCTTTGTAATCTTAGCGATTTTCTATATGATCTTGGGTATCAGTAAAGTTTATGGAGTCCGAGTGAGAATGTCAACTCGAGCCTGTAATTCGAATTTATCGCGACAATCCTTGTTGGCCGCGTACCAATTTACTATGCGTTCGAGTTGAGATGTACAATTGTGTCTTTTCTTTTTAAGAGATTCCATGTTTTTTTTTCATCTATTTGTACTAGTGAATCAAAAATTAGTAGCCCCGACAGATAAGGTTATTAGAGCAAAGTGAAGTTTGGGTGTAAGCTCCCTAACTATAAGAGCAATAAAGTACAACTAACAAATTATTGCGTAAGCCCCCGAACCATAAGCGCGATCAGAGAACAAATCACAAAAACTATTAATGACCCCAAGATATAAGGTTATCAGAGCAAAGTGAAAGTTTGGGTGTAAGCTCCCGAACTATAAAAGCAATAGAGTACAACTAGCAAATTATTCCGTAATCCCCCGAACTTTAAGGGCGTCAGAGAACAAATCACAACTATTAATAACCCCGAGATATAAGGTTATCAGAGCAAAGTAAAAGTTTGGGTGTAAGCTCCCGAACTTTAAGAGCAGTAGAGTTAAACCAACAAACTTATTGTGTTTCTAGCTTCTAGATCCCAGAAACCACCATCTGTAGTGTTACTTCTAAGTATTAAATTTAAACAGAATTGCTGTGGCCCAACTCATGCGAACAATAAAATTAAACAGTGTAAATTAGTAACAAATTCAGTAAATTTCAATCAGAACGAAGGTAAATCAATATCCATGCATATTAAAACAGGCGACAACTTGACGTTTTAATATTTGACTTCTTCTAATCTTCCAGTATCTGAAACATATTAAAGCAGAACACAAACAAAATATATACTATTTTGGCCACAGCTGGTTTTCTATACAGACTTATCTACTTTTTTGCTAATCTAAGCACTGATTCAATTTTATTCTTGTGAATTCCAGAATTCACTGACAGCACTTCACTATAGCTTACTATTAGTTTACATGAATTAAACAGAGTTTAATTGAAAGATACTACCTTTCGGTTTTAATATGATGTCCAGTAGAGAAGGGACCTGAATGGCATCACGTGAAGAATGACCATAACTGGCATCACTTGAAGAATTACCATAACTGGCATCCGGTCTCGAATTGGACCATAAAATGGAGAATTGGTTTTCATTTCATTCTCTCCTCCATTTGGGAAATGAGCTGAGTGGACTGCAGTGGCGGTCATATACACTTTGAGAGGGGGGGGCCATGGGCGATTGTGTGATACGACTGAACCACGGTAAAAATACACGGTATGCTGACTTGTTGACTCAAATTGTGCACGCTCTGCGCATGACGTCACCTTGGAATCAGAATCAGAAATTGTTGGATAGAGTTGTACGGGTTTAGTTTGTTTTTACTGAGGTTTTTCGATTTCTGCGTTAATTGATATTGTTTTATGCTAAAATCAGTGTTTAAAATTATTATAGAGTTGATCCAAGTGTTTAACTTTATTTTACTTTAATTATAAGACCATAATACCGGGCTGTGCCGTGGCTACATGCAAAAATACGCAATACGAAAAAAACGGTATAAAATACTATGGATTTCCAAACAATGAAGACGTGGCTAAGCAGTGGATAAGTGTTTGTCGTCGTTAATTGCGAAAGATGTGAATTGTATATTGTATGGTTTTCTACCTGCTTTGTCCAAGTACCAAAGTTTAAAATTTATCTATATGATGAGAAAAGTATTTTCCACTTATTTTATTTTAAAGTGTTTTTTAACTGTTAATTACACATGAAGATAATAATTACACGAGAATGTTATTCTTTTCAATTTCTGACCAACTGCGGTAGAGCTAGGGGGGGCATGGCCCCCGTGCCCCCCCCCTTCCCCCCCCCCCCCATGACCGCTACTGGTGGACTGTATATTTTTTACTCTGGTTTGGTTTTTACTCGCTTACGATCACTTACACTATTTAGAGTACATTTGGAATGGTGTTCGGGAACTAATTGAAACTGAGAATAAGGACTTTCTCTAAATGAACGCGCCGTCCCAAATGCACTCTATAATAGTGTCGGATTTCTATAAGTATTAATATTGCATGATGTTTGTTAATGTTAATTTTCACTTTCAGATTCCTCTGTTATACTAGAAGAAGTAAAATATTATTTTACTGCGAATGCATCGACAATGTTCCTGATGAAAGTTGAAGAGAAGAAGATGAAATGAAATGAGTGGTTCTGCAGATCATGTTCTCATATTTTGGGACAAGATGAGCCTTCCATTGTTTGTGCATGCTGTTTATTCTGGTATCACATTAAATGTTCTTCTCTTACCACAATTCCCAAAATCAAGACATGGTTTTGTACTCTTTGTTATAATAAGTAAAATAAAATTAATTTTAATTTGCGATGCTCATTTTATTCAAAATTCATAAAAGATAAGTAATAAGTCTACAGTTTTAGATGTAGCCATTAGGCACAATCTCATACGTGTGGTAGTGTATTTTAAATAATACGTTTAAAAAAATATATTATGTGAAATATCAATATCGTAAAAGATGATTTTATTAAGATTTATTCTTCGTGTTATTAAACTACCCTACCCTATTTCTGGCGGAAGAAATTGTTTCGTCTTTTTATTTTTATTCAAAGTGAAATTTAAATGGGAGAATAAAAAGAAACAGAAGAAACAATTTCGCCATAAGTCAAGATAAACGAAGTGATAAAAAGACGCATATTACCGTACCTGTATCCTGATCGATCGCGGCACGTGCGCGTGTCTGTAGATACAGCCTTTAACATTACGTTAAATGACGTATTTTTAAAATGGTGACTCATTAACGTACCACTATTCTGATTGTTCGCGGCACGTTAACGTGCCTGTAGTCACAGTGTTAGAAAATGATCCATTTTTAGGGTAGAGGTGAGGATGTGGTTGAGAGGTTAGGATTTTAAAAATGACAGGTCGTCTTTTCGTTACTTTAGGCCCAGTTTCACCAACAGTTTTGATCCCGATTTACCTCTTAAGTGGAGAGTCTAATCACGATTAACATATTGAAACGTTTCACCATGCTCCAAAGCGGGATTAAATCGACTGATCGCGATTTAGTGCAAATCGGCCATTTTTTGGTGGATTTACCTGTGTTAAGCGCGATTAGTTCAGAAAATATTTGTGATGTATTGTTAATTATGGCATTTCGAAGAGTTTATGATCTTGCCTTCGAAGACGATAGTGAAGATGAATTTATTTTTCGTCGTCCTCGATGGGTTCAAGAAAGGGAAGATTATTTTCAGAATTTGGACAATAAAGATTTTGAGACAAGGTTTCGACTTTCAAAAGAAGCTGCTCTCCAAATTCTGGAATCAATTGAAGACCGACTAGAATTCGCAAACGACAAGTAGGTACCTACCTATAATGTATAATAGTTAACTTTTTATTACAGTTTTTATTATTATGATTGGTGGTATAGGCATTATTGTTGACTGTCGAAGTTCAATTGACTTATTCTTTTTCAGGAATAATTCTGTTTCTCCAATGAATCAGTTATTATGTACTTTAAGGTATTATGCTACTGGTTGTCATCAGATAGCAGTTGCTGATTTTTCTGGAATTAGTAAATCAACAGCACACAGAATAATACATCGAGTTAGTGCTTTTTTTTTAATTTTTGAACTTCAGTCATTGTTAAAATAACCAGAGCGGTGCAAGCAGAAAATATTGTTTAGGGTTATGTTTACGTTAACAAATCTCAATGACTGACACAGAACTATACATTTTCACAGAACAATAGAATTTTCTGCATTCTACAACGTTGCCAAAATGGTTTGCTGATCTAATCGTGATTTGATAAATCGCGATCATCTCGGACGGGTAGATGCATGGTGAAACGGGAAATATTGTTAATTCAGATTAACTATTAAGTAGAGCTTAATTAATCCGAGATCAATCGTAGTTTGGTGAAACTGGGCCTAAGTACTGTAAACAATGCTGGCCTTGACGTAGTTGGACTATTTAGTCATTGGGCCGTCGAGCCAACTTTCAACAGACTTTGGATTCACATACTGTCATTTGAACGTTTACTAATCGTCTATCGATAAGGAAAGTAGGGAAAGGTCGCAATTAGGTGTGGAAAAACGGTGTTCCTGTCCAAATAGGTAGTATTCTGGTATAGAGAATAGAGAACCAATGTAAGGGAAATTTATATAAAGAATTGCAGCAAGAAAGAAGCCAGATAGTAAACAATGATTGTAAGACCTAAACGAGAACACAAAGTACCAAAATGGACTGAAGATTTTGAGATGTCTAGTTTATGCGACAAATATAATGATTGCGACAAAGAATGGAATGAAACAATTAAAAAGGAAATAAAAGCACACATAAAAAATGACACATGGAAATTAATTGAAAAGAATTATAAGAAAAATATAATAGGTTGTAAAATGATTTTAAAAGAAAAATTGAAATCGGATGGAACTTTAGAAAGACGAAAAGCTCGCCTTGTGGCTCGCGGATTTGCTCAACAGCCTGGTATTGATTTTATGGAAAGATTTGCACCTGTAACAAAGTTGAGTACAATCAGGTTTTTATTAGGAATAGCTGAAAAAGAAAAAGCTTGTTTTCTACAAAAAGCACTATATGGTCTCAAGCAAGCGGGACGCCAATGGTTCAAAAAATAAGATGACAAATTACAAGAATTTGGATTCAAGCCGTCAACACCAGACCCATGCATCTACGTATCCTCCAAAGAGGGAGAGAATAATCATTGCAGTCTATGTAGATGATTTGATTATAGCTTATAAAAATGAAAAATTAAAGAATATTTGATGGATTGCTTTGAAATGAGAGATCTTGGTGAATTAAGATATTGCCTTGGAATAGTGTTTATAAAAAAAGACGACACAATACACATGAGGAAAAAAAATTATAATGAACACACTGGAAAAAGCAAATCAAGAGGAAAAATTGGACTTACCCTATCAGAATCTCATAGGTTCACTAATGTACCTATCAGTTGCTACTCGCCCTGATATAGCGTATGCAGTCAGTTATCTAAGCCAGTTCAACACCTGCTTTGGTAATGAACACTGGATGGCTGCGAAAAGAGTTTTAAGATACTTAAAGGGAACAGACGATCTCAGCCTCGTTTTTAAAAACTCAATGGAAAATTCTATTACTGGGTATGCAGATGCAGACTGGGGATCATGTTCCATAGATAGGAGATCTTATACATGATACTGTTTTACATTTGCTGGAGGAACTATAAGTTGGGAAACAAGAAAACAGAGAACAATAGCATTTTCAACCGTTGAGAATGAATATATGAGCCTGATTGAAGCTGCCAAGGAACTATGGATTTAAAAATGTTAGCGAAAATATTTTAATTTTTAACGATAATCAAGCTGCACAAAATTTAGCAAGTAGCCCAATAGTTTCATCTAAATCTAAACATATAGCAATTCAAGAAAGAACACTTCACAAGAGATGTTATTAGGAGAAACGAAATTGATTTAAGGTATTTAGGCAGTGAAGAAATGATCGCAGACTTACTTACCAAATCATTAGGTGAAAAACGATTGAAATATCTGCGAAGTTACCTTGGAATCAAATGATGAGTTAGTGAGGGGGAGTGTAGAAAATACTTAAATATTTGAATCTATGCTAACTCACATTCAAGTTGTTAAGGATTATTATTTTGTTGTTTATAATTTGATAGAATGTATAAATGTCAAATAATATACTTGTCAGAATTTAATGAATAAAAGATATAGAAAATACAATATATTGTGCGTCTAATCACAACACAAAGCGCTATGATTACTTCTTCAAAAGCTCTTTCTGGTGGCGGAATAATTTTTCTCATCCTTTCTCTTGGTTTTACCAAAGTATGCAATCACTTTTTCTTCACCTTCTTGTTTTAAGACTTTTTCCACCATTTTAGGACTTTCTCTTTGATCTCTGTATAGGTACGACCTGACCCACAGTACCATATTATGGAGACGGTACATAGTTTGGAAATATTGACGCATTCTAGAAATTTGTGGAAATTGTAGCACTTAATTTATTTCCTGGAAATTCAACTTTATCCTGCAACACCAAAAGATACGCAAGTAATAATATAGTTATTTCATTTCTTTATCTTTTGTATTTCTCTTATAGAATGTGTTGGTTTATAGTAATCGCTTAGTTTAAAGTATTAGCTCCCTAGTATTATCACTTGCAGCAGTTGATATTAGAATTAGCATATACTGTTAAAGATTTTATGGAATCATGATATAATTATATCAACAGAAATTCAAGATGTCACAATTTAAAACAAATTAGAAACAACTGAAACACGACCTTGAGGAAAGTAGTCGATTCTCTATCTTAGGTGCCGTGGAAAAAATAGATTATTCTTATAAAAAAATAAACGAACCACACCACACAAATCAAATACATAAAATCATAACACTAAACAATAAAATAATAAACGCAAGCTAAGAAAATATAATAATACGTATATATTAACTCATAATAATTAATATTCCATGGAAAATGAGAATTATATTCATAATTAAAAAAAAACGACTTCAACAAACACACGTAACTGAATAACGGAACAAAAATGTTTCATGCAACAATGTTGTTGTTCCGATTAATGTAGGTAATTAAACAATTATTGGTTATTATTAATTGTTTTATAATTTGGAAGTAGGTGACAACTAGGTGAATACCGTGTTACTCCAAGTACAATAGCAAACTTGGAACGAAGAGTTTACATTTAAAATTGGCAGACGTTTACTTGACACCGACTTCCAAATCATAAAACAATTAATGTTTACATAATAAACAATCGTTTTTTTAAATAATATATTAATCGGACCAGCAAATGAGTATTGAATTGTACAAAAATCTTATTTTTTGCTTTCCAGTTAACTAGTTTTGTTGAAGTATTTTTAAGTTGTTTCTATAACAATTTCTAGTGATCTGACCTAGTACGTCTCTGATCATAGTTTAGGTGCTTATCTGGTTTGGGGATTGTCATAAATATAAGAATTCCTCATTCACTATACATTTCCTATTCAATTTTGATTGTTTCCCTAGTGTATATTTGAAGTCCAAGGTCTAATATCAATGAAATTAAAATGGTACCACCTTGGAGCAGTGGTAAACCCTTGTAAAACAATCGTATTCGGTATATAAACAAATAAGTTATGCCCGAATATACAAAAAAAATATCCATTAGGGATCTTCGCATTTTATTGATCAATCACGTTATAGTATCTTAGTTACAAATAAGCAATGAATATGAACGAAGAGGATATTGAAGTAGAGTTTCTTAGAAAAAGAACAGCTTTTAAAAAAGATCCTGTACTTGGTATTCAAGAACCAAAAAGAATAACAGCTTACGATATTATTTGTAAGAATTTTCAGCTAGCCGGAAGAGTAAGTACATCACAAACTATTTCTTGTGGAGATGTTATTCTTTTTATATTTTAGACTACGTTCTTGCATAGACTCGTTTACACTGGATATCATAATTTTCCCTGCTCTGATTCGTATGAAGAAATTATTACTTTTTTTTTATCCACTATCAACAAACCGAATCAACAAGATCGAGGATTTGAAAAGTTGACTGGATTTCTACTACTCTATCCGAAATATTTCATACATTTAATAGAGGTATTAGGCTGAATTTCATTTTGGAATAGTGGTTGTTTTGGTACATGCAACTAATCGTATGTATCTGGGATCTCGAAATTCCGACCTCTCGTCTTCATACAATAACTATATGAAGAAGTTTAGTATTCAAATAAGTTCAATAAAAATTATTGCATATTTTAGGGCGATGAGGACAATATACACTTGCATTTGAACCATCTAATGACACTGGAATGTTATAACCAGCGATTTGGACAAGTTAAACTTCTTACAATGGCTGCACATATAAATCGAGTAAGTACTGTTTTGTTATTGAGTTCTTCATATTGAAATACTAGAGAAACGATTAAAACTTTTCACGTTTTATTCAAAACTCATCTCATTAATAACTGACATATACTTCAAAACTTAAAAGCACTCATGGAACATCTCATAGCTTAATTAAGAACATTGTCTTGTAAATAATTAGATTTTTAATGCCCCTTCTAGGTGTCTGTTCAGAAATTTTGACTTTTTTTAAAATTCACTTTTGTGGGAGAAATTGATGGAGAATCGAAAGGAAAATCACAATTTTCAAAATTCAATACACAAGTCACTACACTACTTGGGAGATAATAATGAAATGAAAACTAGATTAAACTAGAGGAAATTATAGTATTGCTACTAATAGTGACCCCACTGAGGAAGACCGTCGTGTAAATAGCCCATACAGCCTGCAGCGGAGTAGCATATCACAGCTAGCAGGCATTATACCAATGAGCACGAGGTATAATGTAGGTATGCAGTCTTTCGGAGGAGACGTAAAACCGAGGTCCCGAGCATGTCCCGAGTCCATGGATGTTGGGCTCGATAAAGAACCCTACCACTGGCTGGAACACCAGTGGGTTCGGCAAAATTTCCGGTTATGGGTATAGAGTGCTCCCGGCGTCGGTGATTAGCCTCAGCTGCAGAAATAGACCGACGTTAAATAACCAAAAAAAGAAAAAATACTAATAGTGCCATGCACCTGACTTCAATTGTTTGATAGAGGGAGTTACTATCTTTGTCCACGACCACTTAATAATAAGTCAATATTTTACCTCCTCACAAAAGGTATATGGTACCAATATATCTACTAGAGTGAATTATGGTACATAATTCACTAGAGTGAATGTTGGAAGAGAATTCTCTGATATGCTCTTTCACTGCCAAGAAGTTATGGGAGAACACTTTGAACATTTATCACGTTAAGGGATTTTAGATTAACTTATTTTGTTGTTGAAAATCGTTTCATGAAATAATAAAATAAATACGGGGGTTATTGAGATTATAATGTGTATTCATTTACTTCACGATATGTCACTAAGACCACTAAAAAGTCATAATTAAGTTTCTATTGGCGTAGAGATAATTAAAATATCTTCTAAATGAGGTACTTTGTGACCTTGGTTTTCATTAAAAAATTTTAAACGTCCTTTATCACACCATTGAAATCACGTGCTTGCCACTATTACTAATGATAGTATAATTTCATCTAGTTTGGTCTAGTTTTTGTTACATTATTATATCTTATTCCTTCCAGAAGTTATGAGGGTGGGGGCACAATTTACGACCGCACTGTATAAGACAACAAAGCTAAATGGATATCTTTGTTTTTTTAAAAGATTCTTAGCAATGTTTACAGCAGCTTCGATATAGCCATTTGATTGAGGTAAATGAGGGGGCCACTGGTTACAAGTTTGAAATCATATTCATAAGATAACTTTTTAAATCCTGATTGAAACTATGGACCGTTATCTGAACGTACAATCTCACTAATAACATATCGCAAAAACAATTCTTTTAGCTTGTTGATGACTACCACCCCTGTCAGTTTATGAGCTTAAATATTTCAATGAATCTAGAATAGTAGTCTGTGACTATCAAATACTTGGTATTATTGTATTTAAATAGCTCCAAACCTATTTTTTTCGATGGGCGTTCAGAAAAACTATCATAGGCTCTTTAAAATGTGACTTATTCTCTACACATTGAGGACAATTTCGAATCAAGTTCTTAAATTGTGTGGAATTGATCCACCGGAAAGATAGCCTGGCTCTTTGTCTGTATTCACTAATTCAAAAATTGTACCCAACCATTTCTGAGATTTCATTTGATTAATAGTAAATGAACCCAGAAATTGATCAGTTACAACTTCATTTGAATACTTTTAATTACAATCGAAATAACTATATTTCAATTCTAATTTAGATCGATTATAACAGGAGGGATATGAACTTGAAGCTTCTGCAGATAATGGCACAGTGACTTTTTTTGAAATATACTACATGTGGAATGATTGACTGGACACCGATCTCTGTTATGAGGCTGCACACCACAAAATTCACATTTTTCTGTAGATAGAGGTTTGGCTCTTTGTATCGCCAAATTTGATGAGGATAACAACCGGTGGACATTATATATTTAGACTTATTCAAAGCATTCGAGTGAGTTTCTCATAAACATAAACTCGAGCATAACGGAGTTAGGAGCAATCTGCTTGGATTGAAGTTTTATTGTCATGAAAAATTTTACAATAGTAGAGTGAAAACACTCAATTGCACCTTTTGATTGTGTACTACTATTTGAGGTAACATAGTGGGTTTTTATTTTATGGACATCTAGGAATTCTTGCACAATTGAATTTTTGAGTTCTGTGCCATTGTCCATTACAACTAAAGTCGGGACACCGTGATGAGACATAAATGTTAAAAACGCTCTTGTGATTTCTACCCCGTTCAATGCCGGTAATGGATATGCTTGACCGTATTTTGAAAAAGTATCGATTATTGTTAAACATTTTTGACCTTGAGCAGAAAGAGTGTCACAAAATATAATTTCAAGTGGTTTTCAGAGGAGCGTCTGAATGTAGTACACTTTACCAACGTTGCCAAGTGTAGTCCTAAACTGAAAGGGCGCCATCGAGTATCTCCGGTGGCGCTCGGCTTTCGTGCGAAGCGCACGGCTTTTAACCTTCTATCGATATCGTTAACGTGTGCAGAGATTAGCCCAGCGTAAGTGTGCTGGGCTCCTAACACAGAGGTACCAGGTTCGAGTCGTGTCCGAGTCAAGATATTTTTATTTTTATTTTTATTTTCTTATTGTTTTTTTCAAAAATTGACTAAAAATACGAAGAATTTTTCGATTCGGATTAGGGTAGGGGGTAAGGTAGGGTGGTTTTAGTTAGGTTATTATTGAAAATTATTATAATAATCTGTCAATTATACAAAATTCAATTTTTCGATTCGGATAAGGGTAGGGGGTTAGGTAGGGTGGTTTTAGTTAGGTTATTATTGAAAATTATTATAATAATCTGTCAATTACACAATTCAATTTTTCGATTCGGATAAGGGTAGGGGGTTAGGTAGGGTGGTTTTAGTTAGGTTATTATTGAAAATTATTATAATAATCTGATTTCTTAACACATTGCTTTTTAATCAACTGTGATAAATATCACTATTAAAATATTTTTACTTTCCAAAACACAAACGTTTTAGTTTAGGACTACACTTGGCAACGTTGGTAAAGTGTACTACGATTAGACGATCCTGGTTTTCAGGGTGTTGGACTTATCGTTAACTTTTGTTTCGGTGGATTTCTGTCATATTTGTTTATCTGACAAATATCACATTTGTTAATAAAGTCTGTAATGTAATTTCTCATTTTGGGCCTAAAATATGTCCGTTTTATTCTTGTTTCGGTTTCAAGTATTCCACGATGGTTATTTATATCCTCGTTTCGTGATGTTCGTCCTTGTCAGTTATGTCTTTTAATATGTCATTACGATATTGTATTAGTTTATAAGCAGAATTTTTAAAAGTTTTCCTTAATATTTCTAATAATTGAGGGATATAATCGTGACGTTGGAAATGCCCACCATAACTAAATTTTGGATCAATATAATTTTTGAAAACATTTAAAACTTCCTTTTTAAAACCTTTAATTGAAATTTGCAAATGAAGCCGTTTTTTGTTAAAAAATATTTTTTCTATTTTGGGTTTTGTGGGAGAGTGTAAAACAAAATTGAATATTATTTGATGGTCAAAAGAGTTAAGACATTTTTCGGAAATTTTCATACCTAAAATAGGGTCCTCTTCGCTTGTGTGAACTGTATTGTTATCGTCATCGTTTGTAATTATTGGGGGTTCGCCTACGTTTACAATTATGAATTCGTTATCTTGATCTTCGTCTCGTTGGTTATTTAAAACAGAATCGTCAAAGTTTTCAGTGTAAAAGTTTTGTATTTATTTCAACCCGAGAAAGTGCGTCTACGTTAGAATTCGCAGAGCCTTTTTTATACTCAATTTCGTAATCAAATTCTTCGAGTTTAAGCCTCCACCTTACAAGTCGAGAATTTGGTTCTTTCAGAGGTTTATGATCAGAATATATTTTGAATTTTCTCCCAAATAAATATGGCCTAAAGTATTTTGCCCATACGATAGCTAAAAGTTCACGTTCTATAGTGCTATAATTTTGTTCACTCATTCACTCCTGGAAGCATAAACCACAGGCTTTTCTGTTCCAGATGATATTTGCTATAATACTGCCCCTAAGGCAAAACCGCTAGTGTCTTGTCAAAATAAAATCTTTAGAAGAGTCTGGATACTGTAAGATAGGTTCGTTAGTAAGTACATTTTTACAAGTTTCAAAGCATCTAATAAATTCAGCAGTATGTTCAATTTTCGCTCCTTTTTTTTAAACAGGATGTCGAAGGTTTTGTCAGTCGGGCAAAGTCTTTAATGATTTTATATCTTTGGTTGTTTTATGTATTGGGTAACGTTGTATTGCACAGATTTTATCAGGATTTGGTTTTATTCCGTTGGGTGTTACTAAATGACCAAGATAAGCAACTTCCTTTTTCAGGAATTCGCATTTGTCGATTTGAATTTTAAAATTTGTGTCTCTAACTCTTTCAAATACTCTACCCAAATTTGTTATATGTTTTTGTAGAGATGTCGGGAAAACTATTATGTCGTCTAAGTAAGCTAAACATATTTCATTTTGTAAGCCCCTCATAATATTGTCTACAACACGTTGAAATGTCGCAGGACTATTTTTAAGTCCCATCGGCATTCGAACATACTCATAATGTCAATTTTCGACATTAAAAGCAGTTTTTTGGATACCATCGGGATCCATCTCAATTTGATGAAATCCGCTAGCCAAGTCTAAAATCGTAAAATAATTACATCTACCTAATTTATCTAGTATATCCGCTATATTGGGTATTGGATAGCGGTCGTCAATAGTTTTTTCGTTTAATTACAATACAATCCTCCATTTCTTTTTGCCAGAACTAACGGCTTTTTTCGGCACTACCCAAATGTTAGATTACCAGGGCGAGTTGCTAGGTCGAATAATGTTCTGATCTAACATGGATTTTATTTGTTTTTGCACTTCTTCTTTATGTATGAAAGGATACCTATACGATTTATTATATACTGGTAATTCGTCTTTAGTTTTTATTGAATGTTTAATACAGTTTGTAAAAGTAAGTGGGTCTTTTTCTCTGTGAAATATTCCTGAATATTTTCGACAGAGTTTTGTAATTTGATCTCTTTCTTCATTGTTCAAATGATCTGTTCTTAAAAGTTTGGCAATGTCAGATTTGTCATGTGTTTCGTCTGGTTGAATGTCCATGTGAAATAAGTCAAAGCAATTATATTCGAAGAGTGTAGTTTGTAATGGCTTAGATAAAGAAAAAATAATTTCGTCATTTGTATTATTACGAATTTCTACCAAAGCAGTGCCATTATTTGCGAGTGATAAAGATGATGGAATTTCACAGTTTTTTATTATTTGTTTGGGAACCTTGTCACCTTTTGTTTGAGAAACAGGTACTTTTGCCAAAAAGCAAGTGTAAGGATCAATTTTTTTTTTGAAAATAGTGGGATAACTTTCTAGATATATAATGGGTAAAGTAGTTTCGGGAGTAATTAACTGTGAGTTAACAAAATCTAAGTATATTTTTAATAATCTTATATTATCAAGTCCTATAAGACCATAAAAAATCTCATGAAATTTAAAAAGATGAAACTTAAGATTATCATTTCTATTGAATTCAGAAAATATTGGCATAATTGCACAATTTTCTTGACGATATGTCTGAAGTGCTGTTGTAACAGTGAAAGGTTCTCTGAAAATTTTATCTTTGAAACATTTTTCTGATTTCAGGTTCCAGAAAAGATTTTGTTGCGCCGATATCTATAAGGATATTTATAGGGGATTTGAATAAAGGGTTATTCTTTTTTGTCTGTGGAAATATAAAGTTCTATTAAGTTATTTCGTATGCAATTTGAGTTTCCTGAAAATTTTCAGAATTTTCCTCATTTACATATTCAAAATTGTCGTCATAATTTGTTCCGTCAAAATTTGAAGTATCAGTTTCTATTTCTACTTGTTCAGAAGTTTCTGCGTTAAATAACTCTTCAGAATGGAAATTAGGTTTTTGGTTGATATTTTGGAAATTACTAACGTTTCGGAATTGAGGTGTGGTATTATCTTGTTGAAACAGACAGGTACAGGTTTAGGTTGAACGTTATTTGGATTTGGTTTCCAAACATTTGGAGGTTTACCAAAAACTTGAGAATTTGTTGAATATCTAGGATTTGGTGGATTTGGCTTACGTTGAATTTGTATTGGTCCTCTGGGAAATTGAGGTGTAAAATTATTTATCATTTTTGGTTGAAAATGTTGTTGGTGTGTTACTTGCAAATTTTGTTGGGGTGATTGTTGAAAACGTTCAAATTGGCGTGGGATATTGGGTTGGTTGGGATATTTCCGAACACTATTATTAAAATTAACATTACCAAAATTTTTATTTTTCTGATAATATTTAATATTATCCTCCTCTCTAATGAATTGAATCGGTTGTTTTAGTGAATTTGGTATCATAGCACGAATAATAGGCCCCAATGGTTCCTTTAAACTAGCTAAAAATGACTTAAGCGCTTGTTTAATGAAAAAATTTCTTTTTGACTGGCATTCTGCATTTTCGTAGTGTAAATCTATATAGTTACAAATTGAATTAAGCAATTACGTTGTTTTAAATAAACTAAATCTTGATTCAAACAATTACCGTCTGTATGATCACCAAAATTTAAAATCAAGGCATTTTTTATATAATTCCAAGTTTTAGCGCCCATTATGGCGACTATTTCCTTTCCTTCTAATTTATTTAATACACCATTAAGAAGCAAAGTATTTTGAAAATTACCGATATTTTCACTATCTAAATAGTGACGTGAAATTGATTCGGAAGCATTTATAAAACGATGCAACTTATTAATATTCCCATCAAAATTTGGGATTTTTGATGTCTAAAACTGGTGGTGCCATTATAGTTAATTATCAATTAAATGTACCTCTTCACAATTGTCGATTTCGCTTAAGAATTCGTCGTTATAGAAGAGGAGTCTGGCATAAAAAAAAATTCTTACTACATATGTGCTCTTTTTATTGCAATAGACCTATTCTATAATCTGTCCTTGGCTTCCTCGATGGATTCCTTGGGAACCGGAACTTGAAGTTGATTCCGGCTTTCGTCTAAAGAGATGAAACTCACGGTTTTTCTACGATAGATTTCCTGACGAGTTTCTTTATTGAAAAACTTTATTTTTAAAAACACTTTATTACTTTCAACACAAATAATAAGCAAACTATTAAATAATCGAAATATAATTTTAAAGTTACGGCAATGGGTATAAAAATCAGACTGATTAAATTTAATAAAATCATATAAGCAGAAATTGTATAAATTGTCAAATAGCAAAATAAGCATTTCTCCTTTTACTCATATCCGGGTGTTGAGTTCAGTTATTATAACATATGTAGTTATAAGGGTCAATGGCTATAACTCGCGTTTACTTCCTTCTACACGTCATTATGGACACCCTTGATTCTTACGATTTACGGTTCAAATCTCGGGTGCCAGATTTTTATCGTGGTTTACTCCACGGCCCCTTGACCCTGAGCGTCAAGAAGTCCAGATAGCCTCAGATAGAGGTTACGGCGAATTCCAGGAATCTTGTTGAATTTACTTTAACTAATACTATACAATTCGGACGAGCCAAATATCGGTACTCCAAGTATTAAGTTACGGCAAATAACGAATAAAACGGGATTTCAAACCTTTTGTTTACTAATACTCTGTGGTCTACTCAATTTATATATCTACAGTGACAGGCAGAATATCGGGAGAAATAAAGAATCGGACATAACAGTCAGAGCCAAGTTATCAAATACGGAACAAATCTGCTGGATAACTGAACAAGTTATGGCTTAGCCTCTTCCATGTTCGAGAAACCCTTTGGATTCAAAAGAGATACGGGACACTATTCTTTATACAAAAAAAATTTAAAAGTACCTGATTTTTGACACACAGAGTATGAATATAAGACCGGAATAAAATTAAATTGTCGAAATATACGCGAGTGTTAAGTATATATATAAAAACGGCAGAAACTAAAAGCACTAGAAAACCGGATAATACTTCACGTCGATTAAGAATTAATATATTAATCACAGTAATAAAAAAAAATTGAAAGCAAATTTATACTTTACTACAAATCTTTATTGTTATTTCAAACATAAAACCCAAAAAGAAGGAAAAACTATTTCCATTCAATAAACGGACGGTGATTATTCTTCAAAAAAGACTACAGTGAACAATTTTAGATTTAGCGGCGGTACGGAAAGTTTTTCGTATACACAGGATATTTGAAAAATAAGTTACCTTCTCAAATATAAGTCCGGGTCCGGAAACACACTTGAACGGTACTTAACTTTACTAAAACAATCCTTTTCAAAAAAAAGGTCACTACTACGATTCTTTTCTAAGGTCACTATTCCGCTCTCTATTTCGACTAGCCAGTGGTAAAATTCTTGATTACAGCAAAAAGTTTGTCATATAAGGAACGGCTTTCGGATTTAATTAAAAGGTAATTATACTGAATGTCCTGTCAGTTGGAGAATTTAAATATCGGAAACGGAAAAAATGTTATATGTTACGATTTGACTTTGCTTACCCTCGGACTAATAATAAAATACTATAAATAAATAAAAAAAATAAGAAAACTACTACGGTGACAGAAAAGGAGTCGGAAAATATGTAACGAGTTATGTGAAACCCAAATAAAACGTTACGTAAAAAAATAAAAGAAATAAACCTCAATTCGGTACCAATAAAAAAATAACTCGTTACACGGTTCCCTCCGGATACCAGGCGACCTCCGGTTGTAGATAGCCTTCCTGTGGTAATCAGTGCTCTGCTACAGGTGACCTTTATTTCCTGACTACTCGTGGGATCTAAATGAATCCAAATAACTCGAAAAAACACCAAGTGGTTTCCGCATCCACCCTTTATGGATATTGGATCGACTCAGGAGAAGGTGGTTGCTCCCCGGTTCCTGGTCGTGAAGAAAAATGATGGAGATTTCTCCAAAGTTAGTCCGTTTGGTATTGAAAAATATTTGTATGGTTTGATAGGTGAAGTTAGAAATGTGAAAAAGATAAGAGAAGGTCTGCTTGTCGAAACAGTATCTGCAGCACAGACAGACTCATAAAAATTGAAAAAAATGAGACCATTAAGTTGAAGTGATCGCTCACAAAACAATGAATGTTGCTAGAGGAGTAATATATCACCGAGATTTGCTAAATAGTACCATCGAGGAAATAGCAGAGACCCTGAAAGAACAAGGTGTAATCGAAGTTAGACGAATTAGTACTAAGATTAATGGAGAACTGAAAGAAACTGCTAATCATATCTTGACATTCGATGGATCCAATTACCAGATAAGGTTAAAGTCGCTTTTTACCGACCGGATGTGAGATTATACATACCATCCCCAATGCGCTGTTTTAGATGCCAAAAATTCGGACATACATCTATGAGATGTAATAATGATCAAGTGTGTGTTTGTGGAATGGCTTTGCACGAAGGATCCCCGTGTAATGAGCCGATCTCTTGTGTGAACTGTAAAGGATCTCATTCAGCGCGTTCACGAACTTTCCCCGTTTTAAAAAAAGAAAGAGCTATCCAAGAAGTGAAATCATTTCATATTTTGATGCGAAGAAGAAAGTGGATATACAGACTCCTTCTCCGGGTGTCTCATATGCGAATGCTACCTCAACCGCAGCCAAAATGACCATAGCTGCACTAGTAGGTACCTTCGCTTGTTATCGCTTTAAAGGACGTTTTTGTCACTAAAGGAGTAACCTTGCTGCCATTACTGTCAGAATTACGAACAAGAAATTTTACAGACCAAAAACCTACAAGAACTACCTCTTAACTTTTCTTCACGTGAACATCTCTATTATAACCCCCCTCTAGTTTAATCGAATTTGAATATGCTCTTTCTTGTTCTAAGCAATCCTCCCCAGCATCTAACTCAATATGTTATGGAACGATTAATCGTCTGCCATCTGATTTCAAAGCAGCGCTACTCAATTTATACAATAAAATATCGTGGTCAAATATCTACCCACCCCAGTGGAAAGAGGCGATAATTGTCACCATTTTAAAAGAAGGAAGGGATCCTTTGATCCCCTCTAATTATAGGCCCATAAGTCTCACATGCAGCATGAGAAAGATACTGGAAAAATGGTGAGCAATAGACTAATCTGGTTGCTTGAATCACAGGGATTTTTAGATGGCCACCAGGCAGGATTTCGAAAGCATCGATCAACTACAGATCAACTCCTATTTCTTGAACATACTATACAAGAATCTTTCAGAAAAGGCGAATATACTGTCGCTGTATTTTTCGATCTCGAAAAGGCTTACGATATGACATAGGTATGGAATTATCAGAAAACTTTATGACTGGGGATTTCGGGGTAACTTACCTCTGTTTATAGCTTCCTCCCTATCCGAAAGAACTTTCAGAGTGAGAGTGGGCGACACTTTGTCCTCGCTCAAACTCCTTGAAAATGGAATCCCGCAAGACTCCACTTTGAGTGTAACACTCTTCGCTATCGCAGTCAACCAGATACCTTCCTCGTTCGACCCGACAGTCGGAATTTGTTTATAAGTGGATGATCTGACGATAGTTGCTTCTGCACCTACCGTTGGATTCGCTAACCGTAAGCTACAACGATTGATAGACCAGATTGTTCAAAATGGTAGAGGAGTGGGATATAAGCTTTCCAGAGAAAAAATGAGTTATGTTCACTTCTGCAGACTACGTAGGCCTCACTATGACCCTATGTTATACATTAATTGAAAGCAAAGAATCTATTAAATTCCTCGGAATGATATTTTATTCAAAACTCAAAACAGACGATGATTATAATAAAATGCCTTGCAAACACTAGCTGGGGAGCTGACGCAGACACCTTATTAAATGTTTACGGGTCTCTTGTACTCACCAAGATAGACTATGGGCTCATAGTTTATTCATCAGCATGGAAATCAACGCTGAGTTTACTGGATACCATACATCATGCAGGTATGAGGTACTCAATAGGTGTATTTCGTACAACACCCACTGTGAGTATTTGTAGTGAGACAGGGTTTTCACCTTTACGATTACACCGCCAGAAGCTACTAGGAAATTACATCTCCTGATTCTTTTGATTTTGTTGGAAGAACACGGCGGATATGCAGATAGACCAAATATTACGGAATCCTAAGGTGGGGAGCGTGCCGAGGGGATGAATGGTTTCACGTACGGAACCTCGAACGCCGCCTCCGGATAATTGAGGCCTTCCGGTTTAAAGTTAAGTCCTCTTGTCGTGGTAAGGGAGCACTGCTATGGTTGACCTTTTCGACTTCCCTAATCGTGGGATCAGAATAAATCCTGAAGGATACTAAAACATAAAGGTTCCCGCGTCCACCTCTAGGGACGTAGGTGCGACTTCGGCGAGGCGCTAACTTCCCGGCTCCTTGTCGTGAAGAGACTAGATGGGGCTGCCTTTTTTAGTGTCAACCCTTTTGTTGAAAAAATTGAAGTTGGTGAACTTAGAAATATTAGGAAAACAAATGAAGGGTTATTAGACGAAACAGGCTCATCTGCACAATCTAACAGATTATTGAAAATCACGAAAATGTCCGATATGGATATTAACGTCCCCCACATAAAACAATGAACGACTCAAAAGGAGTTGTCTACCATAGAGACATTCTCAGCACGTCAGTAGAAGAATTATTGGAAAATTTGAAACATCAAGGTGTTATAGAAATTAGAAGAATTCAGATCAAATCAGAAGGAGAGCTTAAAGACGCAGCAAGTCACATTTTAACATTTAATACCCCAATCTTACCAAATAAAGTGAAAATTGCTATTTATCGTCTCAGTGTTGTAATGCTATACATTCCCTCTCCATTACGATGCTTCAAATGCCAAAGATTTGGACACACTTCGTTGAGGTGCAATAACGAACAAGTGTGTATTATTTGTGGAAAACCAATCCACGAAGGGAAATATTGTGAAGCACCGACAATCTGCGTTAATTGTAACGGAGATCATTCGGGCAGAGCACGAGTAGGTTCTGTATTTAAACAGGAACATGCGATACAAGAAAGAAAAGTGAAAGAAAATATTTCCTACAATGAGGCTAAAAGGAAAGTAGTTGTTTCAACTCCTACTCCTAATACTTCGTATGCAAAGGCGACATCTTTAGTCCCCAAAGAGCCCAATATTCCATCCCTTGCTGTAGCCCTAAAAGATATATTCATTATCAAAAACCCCTCAGAAATACCATCATCCCATGAACGTCCACAAAATCAATCACATACAGTTGACTCAATACCACTTACCATGGACTGTAATTCCGAAAAACGAAACCGTACTTCAATAAGAACATCATCATCAGAAGACGACCTCTCAAATTCCATACATGAAGACATACCTTATACTGGAAAAAAAAGAAAATAGGTTGGCCTAGGGGAAAACCCTGTAAAGAGTCTTGACATAGTTACAACTGCTTTCGAATTGATCATGATATGAAAAACACCACTTCACATATGTAACTATACAAGTATACACACTTTAACAATAACTCCAAAGTTTCTGGTTACTCATACCAATTTCACTCATCACATACCTATAAACCACTCGAACAATTTTTTTCTTTCTCATTTCTTTAATATATACATATCACTTCTTCATCATATCAGACTAATGTAAAACCTTATATATTTATGAACCAAAACAATATAAACTTCATACAGTGGAACTCCAATGGTATCAAATACCAAATTAGTGAACTTCAAATATTAATGAAGAAGTATAACCCACTTTGCATATGCTTGCAAGAAACACATTTACAAATTAACGAATCATTTTCCTTGAGGAACTATCAGATAATTCGCATGGATTCTCCTATGCACCTAAGGGCCAAGGGAGGAGTAAGTACTTGTAGCTATTAAAGAAAACTTCTAGCTTCTAGATACAGATAACATTGATCATGTGGTGCAACATATCACCAACGTCATCATAGAATCAGCAACCTTGACAGTACCACAAACAAACGGTACGTTGAGAAAGACTACAGTACCTTGGTGTAATGATGAAATAGCATCTAAAGACAAAAAAGACCGTTTAACACTTTTAAGAATAGGCCCACTACCGAAACCTTAATAAGATTCAAACATCTAAGAGCCAAAATTAGGCGTATTATAAGATCTAGTAAAAAAGCATCTTGGCAAGATTATGTATCCACTGAAATAGACAAATACTCCTACAGTGGAAACGTGGCGTAAAATAAGATCTATAATGGGAAAGTATGCTAAAGAAACATCACTAGTGATAGAACATGACGATGAAATACTCAATGAATCAGAACCAATCACAGAAGTGTTTGTTGGGCATTTTGAATCGGTCAGTAAAACAGAAAACTACCCTGCTGAATTCCTTCAAAATAAAGAAAATATTTAACGGCACATAGATTTCCGAACCCATGAATCGCATGAATACAATTATAACTGATTGTTTGGCTTTAATGCAGGCACTGAACAAGTTTAAACAGACTGATCCTTTAACACTCGCAATCACTACACAAATAAATACCCTAATAAAAGAAAACTTCGAAGTAGTTTTTATCTGGATCCCAGGTCATACTGGAATCCTGTCGAATGAAGCAGTTAATGATTTAGCCAAACAAGCTGCACAAGAAAAGTCAGCAACACCAATATAAGGCCTGAAGATCTCAAAACATTCAACAAACCTTTTGTTCTGAAAAAATTGCAGAGAGAATGGACTCATACAGACGCGAAACTGAAAGATCTGAAACAGGATGTTAAACCAGTACAATAACCGCTAGTAATAACTCGTCTGAGACTTGGACACTCGAATTTAACATCACTTCATCTCCTTAGTGGTCGAAGACAGCCTAGATGTGAAACTTGCAACACTCAACTATCAGTTGAACATTTATTAGTCGAATGCAATACATAACAGCAGTAGAGGTTATGATATGGGAAACGATATTAGTACGTGCTTGGCAATTAACGCAGCTGTTCTTAATAAAACTATACTCTTTTAAAAACAAATAATTTATTCGATAAAATTTAAACTATACTGAACATAGATGTGTCGTATTATGTATATTGAATTCAGAGTAATACAACATGGGAGGGAGCTTGTACTTTTTGGTGGCGTCCTGCCACTTGGTGTGGGTCAACTCTGGGCTGTCCGTGACCAATGACCGCTGCAGTCGATGTCACGGTAAATAATAATAATAATGATAATAATAAACTGACAGCAGGACTTTTAGAAGCATGTACTCTACCTATATTATGCTATCTGCTGTGCAGTTCCATATTTTGGATTGCTTGTCGTTCTGCTTGTTTGGAAATTAACACACATGCTTCCAATTCTAATTTCTCTTTAAATTGTAATATTTTTAAAGTTTTTGAGTCGAGTTGCCTACAACTATTCTATCCCTAATAGGATCATATTTTAAGTTACCATAATCGCAGTATTTTGCTGGTGAGTGTAGGCTAGTTATAAATAGATCTATAGGTTCTTCTGGATTTTGTACTCTGAAATTGCACTCTGTTCGATCCAAACTCTCAGTGCAATCTTACTCTGACTTAGGTATTCATTAGCTCTCACCTGGCTGCAGTTTACCAGGAGTATCTTCGATTGTTTCAGCGCAACTACAGTTTTGTTCTATTTCCCACAAACATTCCAAAACGGATTTGTCGGATCTTGATTTTATAGGATTCAAATTAATTATTAAAGAAAATCATAGATGGTACTTCACTCCCTTATAACTCGGTTGAAGCTGAAACGCCATGGATGTCTGAAAAAAGAGAAAAAGTGCTGATTGAGAGAGGTTAAGCATTAATACTTGTTAGAAATTTTAAAAATAGTGTTTATATTTCCCATTCTACTATCATTAATAATGTCTACCCACAAAAACATTTTAATTAACATGACAGCTAATCAGGAGTAGGTAATCATTTTCTTCTTCAATGTGTCGATGTCAACTTTTAAAAGCCTATGTTTTTTATAAATAATTAGACCCTACCTTCTAAATTGACTTATTAATTTGTTGTAATTCTAGATATCTTGACAGATCAGGTTTTTTTTCAGTTGGACCATTTTCTCCATGAAAATGTGGTGAACAAATATAATTAAGTAACGAAATCAACAAAAAACCTCTGTCATTTCGGCCACATCCATTCGCCCATAATTAACATTTTGCAAAATTTGAATCTTTTTTAATATATACGCTGCCTGACGGGACGATTTCATTATTTTTTTCAATATTATAGGCAAGGCATTAGGAAATGTTTAAGATACTATACCATATTCTCCATGACAACACCATTTCGTTTTATTATTCGCCTATGATACGCCCATAAGTTTTGCCTTTACCAAAAATCAGACCACGTGGCCAAAAAGTATTCACTGCAAAAACAGTACGAAAAAGATGGCCGAATTTTGTGATGAAACGGTTTATTTATTCAATGCCTGTCAAAGTGTGCAGCACGAGAAATAGTGTTTTTGTCTTTGGAAACAGATTTATTTTATTAACACAATTTGTTTTAGAGATTAATCGATGATTGGGGATACTATTATGGAGGTCCACCAACACTTGCAGAAACTGTTGATTCACCTGACTTTAGCGTAATGGAACTAACAATATCCTGTATTTTGAAATTATACACTTTAATTAACCATATCGTCGTTGATTATAACGGTACATCTTCGATGTCATCTGGTAGACTGAATTCTGCATGTAAACTTCAACGAGATTTGACGGTACGTTTCGATTTTTCTGTTTATTCAATTTATACTGCGAATGAAGCACTTTTAGACATTCAACCAGCATTATCAAAAACTCTTGAGGCATCCATTTAACAATGGAATTTAAAACAAGCTGTATTATTATATCCATCGGTATTACATAATATTAAGTTGTAGTTTTTGAAAATTTAATAGCTTGTTAATGATTAATATTATTTTTTACGTAGGGGGCGGACTTTGATAGAAAATAAAAACCTGTCAATTTAATTAATGTACAATCTGTCACTGTTACTTATGTAATTACTAGAAACTTTTATCACCAATAAAATATTTATAAATACACAGGGTATTTACTCATAAGCTCAAGAAAAGCGAATGAGAGTGCCCGCAAACATTGGTCCTTCAACCGCCGAATCGGTACCTATACGGAAGACGAATCAGTACCTATACGGAAGAACAGTAGTCCAAGTAGAAACAGGTCAGACTTTCTAGCTACTTATTCTAATCGTCTCGATTACGTCTTTTCAATATTTTATAACTCGTTTAGTATCTACTTATTTCATGATAATATACTAGTGATTGCAAGTTTTAAAAAGGCATACATTTTACCATATTGTTTAAAACTAATATTGAACATTCACGTCATTACGCTACTCCATCACATATCTTCATTTATTATCTACATCATTTCAAATAAAACTTTAAAAAAATAGTAATTTTGTGAACAATGGAGGAGGCTCGAATAATTGATCAGAATTTAAAACGTTTAAAAAACGAAAGACGCCATTTCAAAGCTGAATTAACACGCTTAGAAACATTTTTAAAGAAAATAGATATAGCAGATATACCATTTGAAAACATTAGAATCCGTTGTGACATAATAAAACCGCTTTTAACCAAATTTCAAAATGGGCAATTTGAAATAGAACAAATTTACATTGATAATTTTCCCGATCAATTTTATGAACAGGAGGCAAATGTAGAATATACAAATTTTGAAATCAAATATTATGAAACCGTCGCTATGTGTCAGCGTTTTTTTTATCGCAATTACAACCCAGCGCTAACAAAAATTGCAATTTGCGTCTTAGTTCGAGTGGATCAGCGGAATCACTTGTTGAATTGGCATCCTCAGCTAGCCCAAAAACCACGGCAAAATTACCATCTTTAAAATTACCAGAATTTACCGGTGTATATGGGGATTGGCAGGGATTTTTTGACACATTCCATGCACTTATTCATGAAAACAAAAATTTATGGAATGTTGAAAAATTATACTACCTACAAGCCTCATTAAAGGGGGAAGCAGCTAATGTTACTGCTTCGTTACCTATATCTTCGTCTTCGCCTTTGCACGAATTGCCTCCCACCTGGTCACAAGTATCCAGAATGCCGATCTGGATCATGTTAAATATGTCGTCAACGTCACGCCGCCATACTACACTTCCCACCAAATCAAAACCGACCCTGTCATAATGATCAGGAACCCGGAATTCAATCACAGGATAATTTGCCAGCAAATACAAGCGCAGGTTTAATTAATTCTTCTAACGATGACATTGCCCATCAATATCCTCAGACAGAGTTATTGTAAAAAATCCTCGACTTCGATTATATCACTTTCCACGGCTATTGTTAACGCCTACGACAAAAACGGAAATCCAATATCTTGTAAACTATCCTTGATAGTGGATCTCAATCAAATTTTGTAACCAAAGCATTTCTCAACGTTTTACAAATAAATACGAATATGGTAAGCATTCCAGTAGCTGGAATAAATCAAACTAACACAAATATAACTGAACCCGCGCGAATATCCATATCGTCTCAACATACAAACTTTAAAACTGAACTGAATTTTCTTGTGTTGCCGGCAATTACCAGTCGTATTCCTCAAGATACATTTGATATTTCTAATTCAGAAATACCTTCTGAATTAAATTTAGCAGACAACTTTTTTAATGTTTCATCCCAGCTACTTGGTTGTGAAATATTTTGTGAACTTTTGTGTAGTGGGCAAGCATCTACCAACTTTACAAAAACCGTTGCTTGGCTGGATCATAGCTGGAAATTTATCATTTAATCAAAAGACAAGGTTTCAAACCGCGATGATGACAAATTGTTTATTTTCGGATGTAAATTTAGAAAGATTCTTGTCAACAGATGAAATAATTTCAACTCCACAAACCTTTATGACTAAGGAGGAACTAGAATGTGAAAATATTTTCAATCAAACCGTAGTGATGAATCAGGTCGTTTTAAAGTACAACTTCCATTATAGGAAAATTATATCAACTTAGGCACGTCTGAGCAAACAGCCCTAAACAGATTTTATTCACTAGAACGTCGTTTGAGAAATAATCCCGAATTGAAAATCTCGTATACATCTTTTATGAAAGAATATCAAGATCTTGGACATATGTCAGATTTCACTTGACTCCGTATTAAAGACTCCAGTATATTATATACCACACCATAGTGTGGAAAACCAGACATCACAACTACCAAGGTTAGAATTGTTTTTGACGCATCCTGCAAAGGCTCGTCTAATTTATCATTAAATTACATTTTAAAGGTAGGCCCAACAGTGCAAACTGATTTATTTTCGATTTTGACTCGATTCCGGCAACATGACGTAGTGTTGATTGCGGGTTTGAGCAAATATTAATTGTTGAAAACTAACGAAATTTACAACGGATTGTTTGGAGATCATCTCCAGACGAACAAATAAGACATTTTCAGTTAAACACAGTGACTTATGGAACAGCCTCAGCTTCATTTCTCGCCACACGTTGTTTAAAACAGATAGCGATAGAAAACTCTAATGTATTTTTTGAAGAAAGCAGAATAATTGCATCCGATTTCTACGTCGATAACCTTTTAACAGGTGCCACAGACCCAGCTGTGCTTATAAATATAACAAAAAATATATGCAATATATTAAACCGATATGGATTGGAACTTAGAAAATTCCAATCGAACGATTCACGCATACTTCAGGATTTAACACTGAATGTAAATAACAGTTCACCTTTCATGATATCTGACGACTCAACCACCAAAACACTTGGTATTTGTTGGATACCATCATTAGATATTTTTGAATATAATACTCATCTCACTTCTGACAATTTTAAGCCTACTAAGCGCACGATTCTATCATTCATTGCCAAAATTTTTGATCGGTTGGGTTTACTCGGGCCTATATTGATTAGAGCCAAAATCACTATTCAGCAGCTTTGGCAATTTCAAATCGATTGGGACGAAACGTTACCTAGTCATCTACATTCCGATTGGTTAAAACTGTATTACGAAATTTCTCACATAGGTTCAATTCACATCTCTCGACAAGATGTAGTTAAATAAATATTCAAATTCATGGATTTGCGGACGCCAGCGAAGTAGCATATGCATGTTGCATTTACTTGCGTTCCATAGATAGCAATAATCATATTAACACTCATTTATTATGTGCTAAGTCACGTGTCGCTCCATTAAAAACACTTCCAATTCCTCGATTGGAACTTTGTGGTGCTCTTCTACTCGTTAAGTTACTATCTAAATGTCTGGATGCTCTCACTATAAATATTGATCAGATATTTTTATGGTCAGATTCTACAATCGTACTATCTTGGATAAATGCGGAACCTCGGAATTGGAAAGTATTCGTTGCTAATCGAGTCTCAGAAATTCAGCGTTTGTCAAAAACAAAAGATTGGAATCACATTGCTTCGGAAATCAATCCGGCTGATATCATATCACGCGGCGCTAAGTTGGCAGGCTTATCTCATTGCAAACTGTGGTGGCATGGCCCTCCATTTCTTAATCTTCATAGTGATCAATGGCCTCTGCAAAATCATTGTTGGAAATTAACGACAGGTATTCCCGAGTAAAAAACTATATCACTTGCAACCACTTTGAATCCAAAATTCGATATACTTAAGAAATTTTCTTCACTAGGCTCATTAATGTATTCACTTATTGCTTGAGATTCATGCACAATACAAGGGCTAATCATTCAAATCAAAGATTTACTGCAAATTTGCATCTCGAAGAGACACAAATTGCTACTATAAAGTTAATCAAATTAGTACAACTAGAATCTTCCGAGGATGAGCTGCAAAATTTAAAAAATAATAAATGCGTTTCTTTTAGGAGTAAATTTAAACTGTTAGACCCATTTCTTGATGAAAAACGCGTAATAAGAGTAGGAGGTAGGCTAACTAATTCCGATCTTCCATATGATGCAAAACATCCCATTGTTCTCCCCAAGAAACACGCATTTACTCAACTTGTCATCCATCATGAACACATACGAACGCTACATGCTGGCATTCAAACTACACTCTCTCAAATGAGGCAAAAATACTGGACAATAAATGAGCGCCAATGCGTGAAGTCTTGCGTACAAAAATGCGTCACGTGCTTTAAAGCAAATCCAATCACTGTCGAACCTAAAATGGGTAATTTACCAAAATTACGAGTTACTCCTGCTAGGCCATTTTTATCGATTGCGCTTGATTACATTGGTCCATTTGACCTAAAGGATGGTAAAACTCGTTCAATGAAAATAATCAAAGGTTATATATGCATATTTGTATGTCTTGCTACGAAGGCGGTTCATCTCGAATTTATATGCGATCTAACTAGCGACGGCTTTTTAAGTTTATTAAAAAGATTTTTCTTTCGAAGGGGTATTTGTACGGATATCATATCCGATAATGCCCCAAATTTTGTTGGTGCGAATAATACACTTAAAACCCTCCAAAATCTCCTCGATTGTTCAAAAATTAAAAATTACTTTTTAAAATCAAACATTAAATGGCATTTTATACCTCCGCACTTTGGAGGCTTACATGAATCAGAAATTAAATCATGCAAACACCATCTTAAACGAATTTAAAACAATATTCATTTAAACTATGAAGAATTTTACACTCTAATAACTCAAATCGAGGCGATTATGAATTCCCGACCTTTATTCCCGCTGTCTCCGGATCCGAACGACCTAGAAGCTACCACGCCAGCCCACTTACGGCACTACCGGAACGAGATCTAACAAATACACCAATCAATCGGGCCAGCATTTTTGGTCTCGCTGGGTCAAAGAATATTTGCATCACCTGCAACAGCGCACAAAATGGCAATTCAATCAGAAGCACGAGATTAAGTTAGGAGCCTTAATACTTCCGGCAAGGACGGAGTTATACCTACGAGCAGTCAGTGTAAAAAGAAGGACTGGAATAGTGAAACGGACTATTGTGAAGATGTCGCTTCTACCTATAGACTGACTCGACAGACATTAAATATTTTGAAATTTTAATATTTCAAAGGGGGAGCATGTTAATGATTTATATAATTTTTTTTCGTAGAGGGCGGACTTTGATAGAAAATAAAAACCTGTCAATTTAATGAATGTGCAATCTGTAACTGCTACTTATGTAATTACTAGAAACTTTTATCACCAATAAAATATTTATAAATACACGGGGTATTTACTCATAAGCTCAAGAAAAGCGAATGAAAGTGCCCGCAAACACAGCTTTCAACATCTACTGCAAGGCTAGCAAAAAAGCAGTAATGCGTCCATTAGAGACAAGTTGACAGCGTCATCTAGCGTTGATTGATTGATTTCAACAGTACATCCATGCAAGGTTCTCGGCACCTCAGCATTTCGGGCTTTTGGTTGTACTGTTTATGTAGAAATACTAGTTGTCATTATCAGGCTTAGCAGCCTTTTCACAAGATCCTTCTTCCTATCTGGTGCGCTCTTGTTCCACCGCATTCGATTATAACGTGTGGGGTTGTCTTTTCCTCTTCCATGCATAATCGACAAAAATAGGTTCATTCCTAAGTAATCATGGTATGCAAGAGCTTCTTTAGAGTGCAGTGTCCAGTAAGTAGTCCAAGGTAGGGAGAGTTTGCTGTTTTTCTGCTCGTGCACGTGACTCCAGTGTGTATGTGGGTAAGTCCACCCCTTTAATCCAGTTTTCCATATACTGACTACTTGTTCCGGGTGCATTTTGTTTCAGACCCTTTATTTACTATAGGTTGTCGACCATTCAATTGCCCACTAGACCTTTGTGCCCGGAACCCACTTAAGCGTTACCTTATGTTGATTGGCTAGACTAAGAGTTTTTGTAGGTATTCGGATCTCATCTGGGACTGGATTCTAGACTGATGCAATAACAGCAATGTTGAAATAAACAAGAAATATAAAAACGAAATGTATGTTCTCTCGAGTAGTACTATTACCTCAGTCGAATATCCGGCCCCTGGGGGATCCTTCCACAAAGATACGTGCTGCACTTGATATCGCATCCTGGATTTCAGCACCTGTTATTTTTTCAGTTTTGGATGCGTCGGTGTACACCAGCGTTCCATCCTGTCTGAATGTTGCCATCCAATTCTAGTTTAGGTGGATGTTATATGGATGAGCGAGTTTAAAATTAGATCTTTTAATCTGGAATGATCTTGGGTGCTGGTTAAGTCGTTCCAATTCCCATTCCAATATAGGACTATTACAGAGTTTGCGTATCGGAACAGACTTGTTCTGCATTATAGAGCACATTTGTGTATTTTTGATTGTTTTGTCTTGGTTTTGCTTTATTAAATCAGTAGATACAGTACCTTTAATATTTTGTGTTAAATAGGAATCTTTGAAGAGCATCTTAGATGCACCATCAGTATTGCATGGTGTAGGTATAGGAACTGGAAAGCTATGTAGATTAAACAAACATCATAATTATGGGAGGTATTTACCAGAATGCAAATTGTTGGATTATATTATTGAGTCGAATTGGAACATTGATTTAAGAGAATATTTCGGAAAAAGCAGAATGTTACCGCAAAGAAATTTAGAGAAAGGTGAGATAAAATGATAAAAGGTAGAGTTGAATTATTACTCACTTGTTCCATACTGGTTGTTTCACCTTGATAATTTTTTTTTTACTTTCTAGATATAATTTGGCCAGTTCCATCAGATTTCATTCCTCTTGATGTCTTTGATAAAGTTTACGACAGAATTACTGAATTACCAAAACTAATGAAAATAAAAATTGAAGAAAATAATTTCATGGATAATATAAAAAAGAAAGATATTTGAGAAAACACAGGCGAATCGATGAATATTTTCTTGCTTAACACTATATTACACGAATAATGGTGCTGATTCACTTAAATTTCTGCTAAATGTGAAATGTGAAAAAATATTAAATAATTAAATAGTTGGTTTTATTGCACCTATTGTGTACATCCGATTATCTATACCGGAAGTGAATAGCAATTTTGTTATCTAATATATAAAATTCTCGTGTCATGGTGTTAGAAGTTGAACTCCTCCGAAACGGCTCGACCGATTTTCGTGAAATTTTGTGTGCATATAAATGTTTTTTTTTATTTTTTGGGACAAAATTTTTTGTTTTTATTTTTTTATGATACAGCATACAAAGATACATACAACCCTGAATTTTCACCCCTCTACAATCAACCCCTATTTTTAAATTGCGATTTTAATATTTTTTCTTTTCATCCAAACGGATGGGCCGATTTTGATGGCATTTAGTACGAGTTTTTTAATACGGTCATTTAAAAAAATTGGTTTGTCCGAAAAATTGTAAGAAAATTCAGGAAAGTCGAATTTTCAAGAAATATATTCCTTCTATCAAAAAATTAACAATACTATCTGATTTTTCCACCCAAAATAAGTAACAATGTGATATTTTTCATTCAAAATAAAAATAGTCAAAATTTGTATAATATGATAAGACGACAGGACAACGTCTGTCGGTTCTGCTAGTTGTTAATAAAACTCCCTGTATATCAGTTCTATTTTCGGATTCTACGCTAAATTTTAATGCCGCTTTGTGTAAAATACCTTATACCGGACGCACCGGAATTCGGTCCTGCTACCTGCGGAAGGGACTACCTGTAACGGATTAAATTCGAAGTGTGGTCACACCAGCGAAAATGCGATTTCGGAATTGGGTCCCATGTACCTACTATTTGTTTAATTTGATTTTTATTTTCCTTCGCATTTTTTTGGGCTTAGGACCAACAGTACACACTTATTGTTGTTGTACTGGCATGTTTAAAAATTTACGCTAAATGCGTATCGTCAAAAATAAAAACAGTACGTGAAATAATAACCCAACCAAACCTACCCCTACCAAACCACCTTCGTATTTTTAGTCAATTTTTTTTTAGAATGAATTATAATAATTTTCAATAATAACCCAACCAAACCTACCCCTACCAAACCACGTTCGTATTTCTAGTCAATTTTTGAAGAATAAATTATAATAATTTTCAATAATAACCCAACCAAACCTACCCCTACCAAACCACCTTCGTATTTTTGAGATAATGATTTTTGAAAACAAAATTGAAACCCATCTATTATTAATAAACGCTTACCCTTTTCACTCGTCATAGAGGTGAAATTAATATTTTCCATGTCAAACAAACAAACAATAACGGACACAAATAAACACGTCTTACACTCTGCACTTCAGAAGAACAATTGCTAAAAATAATCTCTTAATACCCACATGAAATCTACCTGCTTCGACAGCGGACCGAATTACGAAATCAGCCTTTCGGATTTGGACAAGGTCCCTGTGAGGGCATAGGACTTTTCGTCCGCTAAAGCAATAAACATAAAAGGTCGGAAGGAACTGTTTACCTGACTATGGGACTTTTCGTCCGCTGACTGAAAACAGGTAGGTTGAGTTAGATTTCATTCGCTTTCAATGTACTTCACAAAAATTTATGAAATTTCCCTTAAAAAAAAGTGTATAGAAAGCGAGGACATCTATGAAAAGAACATCTCCTCGCTTTCCATACACTTTTTTAAATATATCGTTTGAAAAAGTGTATAGAAAGCAAGTTAATTCTTAATCTAAACCACCCTACCCTACTCTACCCTACCCTAATCCGAATCGAAAAATTGAATTGTGTAATTGACAGACTCGCTTTCTATACACATTATATTTACTTTTGCTGACCTAACCTAACCTAACCTAACCCATTATTATAGTTTTTAGAAATTGTACATAATAATAACTGTAAATACAATAGTTCCTAATAGTAGTATTATTATATCTAGCATTGGTAATTATAGTAATAATTTATTAATATATTATTATAGTATATAGTTTAATTATGGTAAATAAATTAAAAATAAATAAATCTTTAAATTTTATTATGGAAAATCGTATTTCATATCTTCTCTATCATAATGTTCCATTTATAACAATTCATGCCGCATCTATCTAAGTTGGGTTTTTTTTACCTGGAAGCCGGCCGGACGAATAGTGCCATTTTCAAAATTTCACATTTGGGTCAGCGGAGGAAAGCGACCATTTTAACAACACTTGGAAAGGATTACGGACGAAACACGAATCGCCCCCCTGTGAGCAGGTAGCCCTTTTGCTAGGTACCCGGACCGAATTCCGAAACACCGCTTATACCTACCTGAAATGTTTACTATTCGAGATATTAATTTTGATACAGAGTTCGTAAAAACGACTCTTTTCTTAAGATTTCCAGACTCCCATTTTCCTATGTTACATAATGTTTCGTAGCGTTTTCATGGTACTCCCTAACAAGTCAAACTATGATTTTATTCCATAATTCAAAAATAATTCGATCTAATTTTTTTTATGAGTTAAACGATGGTTAACCGATAATATTCGACTACTTATGAAATTACGAGATAAGGCGAAGTCTAAATGGAAGAAGAATAAGGAAGCTCGTTCGAGTATTATAAAATGCTAAGAAACTATACACCCTGAAGCGCTTTCTTGTAAAACCGAGAAAAAGGCCTACTTAGATTATAAAATACGAACGCAGGATATGAATATGATTTGGAAAAACCTTGATTTGCTGAATCTTAATCAAAAACGGCAATTTTATATACCTGATAGTTTGAATGATGTTGAGGGAATGAACAACTATTTAATATCTTGTATACCCTCTCTACCAATTAATCCACATATTATAAATAATTACTCAAATACTTCTGTTAATCACCCACTTCTGTCATTATCACCAGTTTCTGAAGACAAAGTTCTGGCAATACTTTATAACATAAAATCTAATGCACTAGGGTGTGATGGTTTAAATATCAAAATGCTATTACAATGTTGCCCTCACATTATGCCGTATGTCACTCATATTGTTAATTCGTCTTTGAGAAATAATACATTCCTTGATAACTGGAAAAAGTAGGCCAATACCTAAAATTAATAACCCCAGCGAATTCAAGGATTTATGTCCCATAGGTATTTTACCAATCATGTCAAAAATTTTAGAGAGTCATTGAGGAGGAGGTAAGGACTCGCGTTGATAAGCACAATATACTGCCATATTATCAATAAGGTTTTAGACACTTGCATAATTGTCAAACAGCACTTCTTAACATCACGGACGATATCTTAAATGAAGGGATAACGGCAACTTGACGATACTAGTTTTATCGACTTTTCGAAGGCATTTGATACCCTAAATCATCGAGTATTATTGTCTATTTTAAAATCTGTCGGTTTATCAAATAATGCTGTCAAATTATTTTACAGCACTTGCATGCCACAAGGTTCAATACTGGGACCTCTTTTATCCACTCTATATACTGCTAGTATCGGGAGAGTTTTGAAGTGGTGTGAAATTCATCTCTATGCGGTCGATACACAGTTATACAGTGCTTTTCAGATAAAAGTATCCACCTTTAATAACTTTTGTAATACTGGTATTTAGAAAAAATCCAAAAACACGTCAATTTATGTTGGAAGGGGCAAGCATTATGGCTTATTTAAACTTACTGGAAAAGCCACCCCCTCACCCCTAGCAGCATCCCCTTTATTTTTTTAAATTACTTTTCATATTTTTTATGTAAAATTTGGATACTCCTCTTTGAGCTGATTTCAAAAATGTATAATACTTGTAGGTTTATGAGATAAACAATTTTTCTTTTAAGAGCACAAATTTTACTTATTATTTACTTTCACCTTATTTGCCTGTACTAAAATGGGTTGTACAACAGTTCAAACTCTTTAATCTTTTTAACTGTGCTATTTATTATGAAGTTACAATAAGTGTTCAAAATGAGTACCATTCACTTCCATACAATGGTATAATCTATTTTGAAATGCTTAATACGGCTGGATTTAATTGTCGACATTCATTTTCTATCCTCTCTCGTAAATCATCCAGAGATTCTGGTTGGGTAGCATAAACTTTTGTTTTTAAATACCCCCATAAAAAGAATTCTAGGGGTGTTAAATCCGGTGACCTAGGTGGCCACTCCATCATCTGCCCCCTTCTACCTATCCAACGAGCGGGGAATGTTTCGTTTAAAAATTGTCGGACAGGCATAGCATAGTGTGGGGGAGCTCCGTCTTGTTGAAATACCAGTAAATCTTCGGAAAGGTTATCATCATTTTCTATTATTGTTGTAATACGTGGGTCAACCCCTTCCCTGAGTAACTCAAGATATGATTCACCATTTAAATTTCCGTTGATGAAGAAAGGTCCGACAATGTGGTCACCTAGGATACCACACCAAACGTTTAACTAAAGGGGATGTTGTGTATGGAATTCACGCATAATATGTGGATCACTTTCAGCCCAATATCTACAATTATGCCTACTTACTAAGCCATTTAATGAAAATGAGCATTCATCAGAAAAGCAAATATTGTTTAACAATTGTGGATTGTTATTGATAATTTGCGTCATTGATTCGCAAAACTCTAGACCACGATCAAAATCATCTTCATTCAACTCCTGCACCAACTTAACTTTGTATGAGTGGTACTTGAATTTATGTAGAACTCGGAAAACTGTAGAAGATGAAACACCGATCGCTCTACTTATTGTTGACAACGATTGGGGTTGTTGAGCCTCTAAGCTGACTTGCCCTAAAATTGCCACTTGGATTGCTTCGTTATTTACGAGTCCCTCTCGCTTATGCACTTTATTGCAAACAGACCCTGTTGTGGTAAATTTCTCCATCAGTTGAATTACATACTTATGAGTTGCATGTCTTCCGTCATGTAATTCGTTAAATATTCTAGCAGCAGCTCTTGCACAATTATTATTTTATAAACCTACAATTTCAATTCTTTCTTGCAAAGAATAAACCATTTCAGAGAAACAAAATAAATAATGTATCAAATTACACTATCAATAGTGACTAAAAATTCTAGTTGACAATGTCAAACTTTAATAAAAAGTAGAGTTTTTTGTTGTTTGGATTTTTTAAGTAGAATAAATAGCACAGTTAAAAAGATTAAAGAGTTTGAACTGTTGTACAACCCATTTTAGTACAGGCAAATAAGGTGAAAGTAAATAATAAGTAAAATTTGTGCTCTTAAAAGAAAAATTGTTTATCTCATAAACCTACAAGTATTATACATTTTTGAAATCAGCTCAAAGAGGAGTATCCAAATTTTACATAAAAAATATGAAAAGTAATTTAAAAAAATAAAGGGGATGCTGCTAGGGGTGAGGGGGTGGCTTTTCCAGTAAGTTTAAATAAGCCATAATGCTTGTCCCTTCCAACATAAATTGACGTGTTTTTGGATTTTTTCTAAATACCAGTATTACAAAAGTTATTAAAGGTGGATACTTTTATCTGAAAAGCACTGTATATACTTATATCTCTTAAACCTGAAACGTACCTCGATGTGATAAATAAAGTGAACGAAGACATTGCTAATATTAGTGGTCACACGAACATGCATTAAATATTAATCCTAAGAAGACATATCTTTTTTGATATTAGGACCTAAGGCACAACTTTCTAATTTGACAGCGAGCATAACATTAAAAATTGAAGGTGAATCCATTAAACCATCGAATACCGCAAAAAATCTAGGATTAATACTAGATCCTAAATTAAAATATGATAAACATATCAACAATTGCATTAAAAACGCCTACTTCAATATTAAAAAAGTATTTCAAAGTCGACAGTATAGTAAGTCACGAATCTTTCTCGTTACGTCATAACTCATAAGCATCTGAATCAAATCAATACGACAGTTTTCACCAGCGGCGCAACATTGTTATGTATATCTGGTGATCTAATTATGAGAGGAAATAAATAAAAACCAAATTTAACATATCATGGTTAGACTAAAATTTGAAATTCTACAATAATAAATTGTTACAAAACTTACCTCTTGAATGGCATTTAACGGCAGAAGTGGTCCGCCATTAGCCTATTCTTTTTGGAAATATAAATGTAATTTTCTAATATACTCACGTTTACTTCCGTCCAAACCTTTACCAGGCATTTTGACGAATAATATCACAATAAATGTAAATGAACTTTACCTGTTTAAAGTAATGACAATGGCGACGAACTTCAATGGTGATAGAATGATTTCCGCATAAAGTAACGTTTCGCTTTTCAAGTAAAATCGTTGCCACAACACAAGACAGAGTGACAAACTGATAAAGACGTAATGGCGTAGCTTAATTCAGGCACAAAAAACATATCGATGGTCTCAAATCAATACCACGTATGTCTAAAATGATAGGTTTTGGGAAATCACATAAAACTATTTTTTTCTGGTTTGCGGTATACCACTGATGTTTATTTTATAAATAAGCAAGACAATATCATAAGAAACGATATTAAATATAAAATTTTAAAATAAAAATAATTTTCTTCGTAAAACTAGACTTACGTGCTATCGAAAGACAAAAAAATAGACTTACGTGTTATTGAACACTATTAATTTATTAGTCAAAAGGTAATTTGTCAATAGTCTTCAGATAAGTATGTAATTTAAATAAAAAACAAAACAACAAAGTATATGCACAAAAAATTTGAAAACTATGGCTAAATTATAGATACTATAAAAAATTGGTTTTAAAAACACGAAAAACTTATACGAAAGGTAAATTGTCATAAAATGACCAACAGTCTTCAGGCATAACAGGTTTCAATTGCTGCAGGTGATCAAATTTTGTTTTGGCAATTTTAATCCTTTGAGAATGAAGAAGTTTGTATTCGTTTAGATGCGTATTTTTTTTAGGCCTTTGAGGTAGCTCTTGATACTCATTATCAAAATTTATCTTAAAAAAAATTTTTTGCTCCGAGTATTTTAGAGCCCTCAAATTCGTAACCGTCGGGTCTCCAGGTTTTTTTCCTGGTCTAATGGAAGAATAAATTTGGTTTGTATTAAAGTTCTTAAAAAAATTGTATTTCACTAGTTTTGTCTCATATTTTTCACATGTTCGGCTCTCTTCACAAATCCGGGCATAGTCACTGGGTAAAAAAATTTTTCTGTTTTTTATTTTTCTCTCAATGTTTGCATGTACGCTGTCACACTCCATTTGAGTGTGACCTTTAACTAGGAACTTCTGTTCGATGGTAATGTTGAGCTCTTGTGAAAGACGTAAAAGAGCGTTGGACATTATATTATTGCGGTTTTGGTAAGTACATCCATCGGAATAAATGACGATGGGCTTACCATCATTACATAATCTTTTTATGTAGTCTAGGACAAAGGATACAAATGTTGAGGCTTGAAGATCCGCTTGCGTCTCATCGAACCAATAACAGGTGCAGTGCTTACTAACAATATTATATATGGTAAAATTATGAACACATAACTTAGTTTTAAAATATACGGAACTTGCCATCAATGAAGGACAAACTTTTACAGCCTGTAGATCCATCGTAAGTACATGTTGAGCTCCTAGAACACCTAGTTCTTTATCTTTTTCCTTTTCCTTTCTTGCCCTTTCTTTCTCATCTTGATGCTTTTTCCATTCTTCATGTGATAAATTTTGTTCCTCATATTGACAGCAAATATCACACTTGTCTTTTTTCGGTTGATAAAGACTAATATTCATTATTTTTAACATTTTTGTTAGGGAATTTTGACTCATTGCTGCTTCATTATTTTCCCTGCAGCTTTCTTTGTATACCGAATATAGGTTAACAATACTGAAAAAAGATTGCTCCAAATATAGTTTATTTGTGTCTTTTCGGCAATAGTGTGAAGGTAATTTGTTAAGGTTTTCTAAAAATGTTTTCATAAATTTGTTTGGGACGCGTTCTGATAAAATTCCTCCAATCTTCGATCTTTCATGCTTTTCATCATTTATCCCATGTTTGCTTCGCTCTACCCAATTACGAACCTGCCATTCTCTTAATCCTAGGGTGGAAAGGAACATTTTCTTGCATACAGGATAAATAGCGCTGTCTATTTTGAGAGTATACTTAAGGGTTCCCGTTTTACGAAAATTATCTCCTTCTGATGGTCTTCTTTGTTGTGGTGGTATTTTATTAACAGAATTACAAACAAAAGTTTGCCTTTGACTCCACGTTAAATCTTGCCAGAATTTTTCAAAGACTTCCTTACGTTTTAAATCATCAATTTCATTGCACATTCTCTTCTTTGACTTTCTGCAAAAAATTGAATTACATAGTATTCCCATTTTTCTTTCTTCCCTTTCAATGTCCTGAAATGTTTTCGACTGATTTGATGGTCTTCTGTATCCTAGGTAAGCTTTTCCCTTCATCCTCAGATCTTGATTAATCTTTTTAGTACTCTTACCAAGCTCTCGGTGTTTTTTGGATTGTTGTTGAGTCTGTAGGACATTAAAAGTTTCGGATGCATCTGAGTCAGATTCAAGGTTCTCTTCTTCAATTAGATGAAAATCTCTTTCCTGGTCTTCATCAACAGTTGAATCTTCGCATGCAGAAGTCGAAAATATCGACGTTGGATAAACTCCATTTTCAAGGACAGGATCATGTGAAGAATTGACCTCGGTGGCACTAGTGGTGAGCTCTTGAGTCTCTTTTAAATTAAACACAGCACCTTCAACTTCTTCAGAACCGTGATCAATTGTCTTTAAAAAACTGTCGTTAAGGTCCAAGTCAGTGATAATGTCTATTGGCAGATCCATTATATTAAAATCATTTTGATTCTCTTTTCCATCTGTCAGGTTATTTATAGGTACAATAATAGTATTTCCTTTGGCAATTTTATTTGGTCTGTTTTCATTACTTTGGCACATTTCTAGCATTCTTTTCGATCTTGAAGGCATTGTATTACACTAAAATAAAAATCAATACCACGTAAATCACATTCAGTGCAAATTTTCAATACTACGTAAGTCAAATTTTAGATGGAACACTTTAATTTCAGCAAAGTACAATGTTTTTAGAATGGATATTATACAAATTAATTACCATTATTTACTTACATTTGTTATAACACCATGAAACACTAATTTTCTTATAAGTTTACAATCTGGGTCCGTTTATAGTCTGCTAATAATTTCTAACAAGTATCCGTATGCTAAAATGCTGACTTACGTGCTATTGAATTGACTTTTAACGATTATAATTTACGTGGTATTGTTTGCGCGCCATTTCCCTAGGTAACAAATTTTCGTAGGTTAACTACCGTCTAATAGATGACGTCCCTAGTTCTAATAAATTCAAAAACATTAAAATGTGAAAATGGCAATTATCGGACTTACGAGGTATTGATTTGAGACCATCGATATGTACCTTTCCATTTCTTTTAATTGGACATACGCGGTCAACGATAGCCACATAAAATTAGAGTGTCTTTGAAACATTCAGGGAAGTATGACGGGAAAGATTCGTGATTTTTACTGTATCTGTCATTCAGTGCAAAAGAAGTCTAGTGTGATGCGCTTGTACTAGCTAAATTTGACTAGGGTATTTATGGGCCTTGCTTAAATGTTTCTACCGCTAGGAGAATTGAAGTTGTGCAAAACTGTTGCTTAAGGATTGTCTGTGGTATCAGAAGACGTCAGATAATTTCCCACAAACTCAATACAATCAAATGGCGCTGTATGGCCAAGAGTCGATAATCTTCATTCGGCTTGCATATTCCATAGAATTATTAAAACTGGACAACCATCATATTCAATGAACAAAGTTTCACCCATTCAAATATTCATAAACGTAATACCCGTTTCAACTATAGATTAATTGTCCCTTGTCATCGAACTGAACAGTATAAGCATTCCTTTTCATATCAAATTGCAAACATTTACAACGAACTGCCTGAACTTGTCAAATAAAAATCGATGAAATCATTTAAAATTAGTTTTTTTTCGCGAATAACGTATGAACTTTGGTATTATTTTTTATTTTGTGTATTTCTATCATAAAATGTAGTTTTCTTGTTTTTATTGTTATTATTATTATAACATCATTATTATTATTATAATTATTATTATTTTTTCTAAGGCGTCGACTGCCTTTCCTCTGTCCCTACTTGATAATTGTAAACCTTTCTGTTACAAATCCAAATATAACAAAACGTCTAAACTTCTAAAAGTTCGTTCTTAAGTAAAGTGGGTCCTTTTTTATATTTTTGTCCACGACCACTTAATAATAAGTCAATATTTTACCTCCTAACAAAAGGTATATGGTACCCATATATCTACTAGAGTGAATTATGAACTCATAATTCACGCTTCTGCATTCAAATAACATGCCATGACAACTCAACACTCACAAAATTTCGATACATAGGTGACTAGAGATGGGGGTACAATATGAAATAAACTATTAAATCTGCGTATTTGGTTTAGGAAATTTGTTTCTGAAATATATCGTATCGATAAAATATTGAAATTTTTAGTATTGATACTTTTCATAACGGTATTTTTTAAAATTGATCTCTATACGTCATATTTGACGTACTCCTGAAATTTATTAATTTTGACGTTAGAATTGTCAATAATACCAGATTATTACTTTCCGTTCTACACTCGCCTTATTTAATAAAGAAATCAAGGGTCGTGGACAAAGTGTAGTATTCTACTCGCAATTTATGGCCATTATTCACTCGGGTGACTTGCGCCCCTCGCCTACGGCTCGGGACGCAAACGTCACCCTGCGTGAATAATGGCTATCATAAATTGCTCGTTTAATAATATACTATTAAATAAAGATTAATCATTTTTAGTCTACAACTTTCTTCTGATCGATACATGTAGAAAAGCAGGTCTTCAGATCATTTTCCAAACCAATCATTTGACGAGTTCCAACAAGAAGTGTACAGTCAAGTAATAGATGTCTAACTGATAATTGATTCCCACACTCACAAATTGGTGGGGTTTTCCCAGATTATTATTATTGTATTTGTATCGAACATTGTTAGAAATATGTACTATTGGGAAAAGTAGAATTCGATAGATGGCGCTCTGAAATGTCAATGTCATCTTAGCAACGAGTAAAACAAATCAGCTGCCGTATAAGCCCTTTGATATTTAAGTGGTTTTATTTTGCTGTTTTAGTTATTTTCAGTGTGTGTTTTGAAAAACTTTTGCTTTTTCTTTGATTGTGCTTTAGTAATTTATGTTGTTAAACTAAATTTCGATTCCTAATATTTTTATTTTTGGAGTAATAGGTGTTCAACTTTTTAAGTGTTACCGGGAGTGTTAATTATGTTTATGTTTGTATATTTTATTGTGACTTACCTTTTGGATTTCTTCATTGTGAATACTGTATATATTGAATAAATAAAAACACTTGTTATTTTTGAAATTGAGTTTAATTATTTTTGTACAAACGTAATGCAAAATTTATGAACTAATGGTCGTGGCTTGACTGGTAGTTTTAAGGAAGGTTCTGCATTTAAAAGAAGATACTTTTTCTTACCAAGACCTGAAGAATATGTTACTCATTTATATACTGTTCACCTTTACAAATATAAACTATACCATCCACTATTAACTTATAACTATTACACACTTGGTACTAACCTTGACTATAGTAGTCTTCCCTTTTAAAATGTAAAGAACACACGGACATACTATCTGTAACTGTAACCTAACCTTTCTTTGAGATATATTTTCCATAACTCCAAACGTATTTTCAATATTTACCATTCTTCACATGGGAGGAAATTTATGGAAAGATAAATCGGGATTTTTCCCTTTACGGCTAGTGCAACCAAATCCACAATAGTTTCGATTATGCAGCGACATAATTCAAAGTATTAAACTTTAAAAGAGGTACAAAATATTGCAATCAAACTTGATCTGAAATGAAAACAAAAAATAGAACAACATAACCTCTTCAATAATATCTCTGATTATTATAAGAATATTACCTCAGAAATGATGACAGTTGAGTTGAATAGAAAAACACAGTTTTAAGCTTGTCACCGACACAAAATTAAACAGATAAAGTACGAATTTACGGTAATTACGTTGACTTAAATATAATACAAAAACAATGCAAAACGAATTATTTTACTCGTTGCGACAATTACAATTTTTTCCGCCAGAGGTCTCATTGAATTCTACTCCGCCCAATTATTAAATTATTCCTTGAATCAGTCAATGCCCAAGATGAAAAACAGAGACTGCCATATTCCCATTGGTGTGGTAGTCACCTGATCTTCGATGCGTTTTTTTTCTCGCTCTTATTCTTTTTCATATATCTATATTTTATTGTAACTGTAGAGTGTTATGATGAGAAAAAAAATAAAAGTCCTTTGTCCACGACCACTTAAGAATAAGTCAATATTTTACCTCCTAACAAAAGCTATATGGTACCCATATATCTACTAGAGTGAATTATGGTTCATAATTCACGCTTTTGCATTTGAATAGCATGCCAACATTCACAGCATTCCGGTACATAGTTGACTCGGGTGACTTGCGCCACTCGCCACTCGCAAACGTCACCCTGCGTGAATAATGGCTATCATAAATTGCTCGTTCAATAATATACTATTATTATTATTATTATTATCATATTATGTGTAATAATATTAAAATTCACTTTGTTACAAATCTATGAAGATCTCCCTACCCCATAGTGTAATTTATAGATAGCCAAAGCGTTCAAGAAAAATGTCAAATAGTTTGATTTTTTCCTCTTTCATCAAAATCTACGGAGAGAGTGTATGTTCTCTTTCCTATACCCAAATGTAAACTTTTTTTGAGATTAACATGTAATTGGAAGTTTTAATTATTTCTGCCGATTGCTGCTAAAGTACCTACACCGTATTATGTATTGTTTTATTGCAGCAGGCAGTGTGTGTAGCTGTATTATTTGGACATCAATTGACATTATTTGTGGTTATTAGCACTTTCACAGAGTGACACAAATGAGCCATTTGAAATTAAGTAATAAAGAATACTTGAGTTTCTCCTAACGATTGAGCTACTTCTCATTGGTCTAAAATGGAAAGCAAATTTTAGAAAAAACGTTTAAAGATAGCCAATAAATGTTCCTTTCCGATGACCTCTTAATCAGACATAATATCTTTGAATTTTTTTATATGGGACTTCAGTGAAATTATGAATTGAAGTTCGCAAAGCATTCTCATTCTACTGAAATGGTTGGTCTTGCAGCAAGCGAAAACTCTAAATACTTGGAAACTCCAGCACAACATTTTAAACACGTGATATTAGTTTTCATGGGGCTTCACTTTCTTAACCACCAGCTTCTGTTTAATTTATTGCCTTCAAGGAGCAACCGATAAGTCATGGTCGATCTGGATATCTTTGTAGCAAATAAAGAACATGTTTTGACAATTAATATTCAATTATGACTGCTACATCTGAAATAAAACAATAAATAACACGGCAACAATGAAACAAGAAGAACTTCCGTCTACTCAAGCTAAAACTGAGACTCATAAATATTGAGTATAAAAAAGTAAATTTAGAATTTTTTTCAACCTACATGAATTATTGTTTGCAGAAATTAGATACTATGAGAGCAAAATCATTATTTTTCTTATCTAAAATCAATTATTAATCTTATTACAATAAAAACAATAAAAAATTACAATTTTCCATATTTTTAACTTTAAAACGTGCGTGGTTGTTAATACCATGATGTCGTCATGGAACTAAATCAGCTAATGTGCATAATGTACAAAAAAATCATCATTTCACGGAATTTATCTGGAATGGATAGAAATAAATAATTTTAATAGATATTTAGGAAAAATTATGAAAATAATTTATAAAAATATGGGATAAAAATAAATCATTTTAAAAGAAATTGGTGCTGCAAAATCGAAATGATGTTGATATTATTTGAAATTGTCTTAAATCTTTCAAAACAGAGACTCAGCAAAGGATAGTTATCCAACCAACAACTGTATTAATAAGGAATATCAATAATCAAGATATATTAGTTAGAAAGCTTTTCTGTCGACTGTCAATAAACTGAGTATATATATTTCTTTGTTTCATTGGTAAATATTGTGAAAAATAAATGGTATTTTTTGGATGTTTTTACATCACAGTTTTGTAAAATTATTCCACAAAAACTATGTGTCAGTCAAAAACTAGAAATATTCTATTGGACAAGTCAACTTCATACAAATAAATGTTCAATGTTTTTAATATCACTGTATGTCTGATTTCCTATACCAAACTCTTTTATTAATAGAAAATCGTTCATTAATAAGGGTAATAAATGAATGATTTTGTGTCAATTAATATAGCTCAAAGATACAGGGTCAACGGAAAACAAAGTTTTTTTATGTCCCTAGTAGTATAAGAATTACTTGTCTTCACCGATCTATCACTTCAATATACTAGGTTCGATAGTTGGTCAAATACAGTAGACATTTTTTCGATACCAAGTGAATCTCGTCGACAAACTGAAACATTTTCTGTGTCCATCCCCATTTATTTACTTTTCCGTTTGATTATCACATTTTTTGTGATACTTTTTCTGAGATCACGAGTAAATTTCTAGGAATATTAGCAATTCTTCGAATACCCTAGAGATATTATAGACTACATTTCAATTTTCAATCAATTTCCTCTCCAACATGGCCAAGTACAACCAACTCCAACTTTGAGAAGAAATCGTAGAGTAAGAAGAGAAGATAACATTATAAATGTGTTGGCTTATATTCATGCAGACCCCCATTTAAGCATAAGAGAGATCTCCAGATATTTAGGAATATCCTATGGCTCAGTGCAAAAAATATTAATGGATTTTAAAATGCATCCGTATCACGTCGTGATTCATCAATCCTTAATAAAAAACTCCATATTGAAATATCTGAGCGAACATCCCTAATACTAAATAAAAGTTGATTAGTAGGACGATCAAGGTAATTGGTGAGATGTCCAGAACTTCATTTTTGTATACAGGGATGTTAAGCAGCCGATGAAGAGTTCAGGTTCAAAAAGGACGCACCGGAATTCGGTCCCGCTACCTGCGGAAGGGACTACCTATAACGGATTAAATTCGAAGTGTGGTCACACCAGCGAAAATGCGATTTCGGAATTGGGTCCCATGTACCTACTATTTGTTTAATTTGACTTTTATTTTCCATCACATTTTTTGGGCTTAGGACCAACAGTACACACTTATTGTTGTTGTACTGGCATGTTTAAAAATTTACGCTAAATGCGTATCGTCAAAAATAAAAACAGTACGTGAAATAATAACCCAACCAAACCTACCCCTACCAAACCACCTTCGTATTTTTAGTCATTTTTTTTGTAGAATGCATTATAATAATTTTCAATAATAACCCAACCAAACCTACCCCTACCAAGCCACCTTCGTATTTCTAGTCAATTTTTGAAGAATAAATTATAATAATTTTCAATAATAACCCAACCAAACCTACCCCTACCAAACCACCTTCGTATTTTTGAGATAATGATTTTTGAAAACAAAATTTAAACCCATCTATTATTAATAAACGCTTACCCTTTTCACTCGTCATAGAGGTGAAATTAATATTTTCCATGTCAAACAAACAAACAAAATCACAATAACGGACACAAATAAACACGTCTTACACTCTGCACTTCAGAAGAACAATTGCTAAAAATAATCTTTTAATACCCACATGAAATCTACCTGCTTCGACAGCGGACCGAATTACGAAATCACCCTTTCAGATTTGGACAAGGTCCCTGTGAGCAGGTAGCCCTTTTGCTAGGTACCCGGACCGAATTCCGAAACACCGTTCAAAAATGTTAAATATATTTATTTTGTTAAATGAAACAACCATATTTTTATATTTTCACTTAATTTTAAGGCCAGGCAGTTCATATACAGATACATGCAAGGAGAAACAGAACATAGCTGTTTAATGTATTCTGCGATCTAAATACCTAGTCCACCAACAAAAAATCTCTATAAATTTGCTTCAATAAATATCAAGTATTTAGCTGGACAGCTGGATTCAGTACCACTGTAAGAAACCCCGCCCCTTCTCCTTCATTTGTTAGTTATGTGGTCCTATCAATCACTTAAAATTCCCGTCCACACATTAAATTTTTGTGGATATTGCGTACGAACGGGAATACTTAGGTGCGTATTTTCCCGAGACCAATACTGAAAGAAAGATGGATTGTGCTTTCTGTGAAGAGAAAATCTCGATTCATACGTAAATAAAACGTTATTTAAAAAATTATTATTTTAATTTTCTTTCACCATCATTTCTTCACAGAACTGCATCCGTATAATATTGTCGTCGGGAAATAGCTCCTGAAGAGTTTGCACTTTATAGCACCGATACCAATTTCTTTTTAAAATACGTCAAACTGTACTTTGATTTATATTTACTTCTTCAGCAACTTCCTTGCTCGAACATGGTTCACTATTTTCAACCACTGCACAAACATCAATTTCTCTATTTATTCGTTGTTCACTCATTTGCCTTAGGGTGTGTTGTAACTCGGTAGGTTAAACCATTGTTATAGTTAACCATCGGTTAACTTCAAAAGGTTGTTGTAACATGGTTTGAAGGCATTTTTTCTTGACGAAACAGTTTCAAAGACCGTTTTGAAACAGTTTCGTCGTGACGTGGTTAGTGGCGATCGCAAAAATGAGACGTTTTAAAACGTCACGTGATCAGTATCTATTATGCCATCTGCCTGGCCAGTTTCGCTTTGTTGACGTTTGTCTTTGAGCATAGCTTCGATATTACATGTTATTGTTTTCTAGAATTTGTTGAAGTTGAGCATAACATTTTTGAGCAAAATCAGGCTCTAAAATCAGCAATAATATTTAATTTAACAATGAAAAAATTAGAATGTTTAGTTTAATCTTACAATTCTCTAAATGAACAGCGGTGGATTTATCCAGTGTTATTTCATATTCACCCAAAGTGATTTTCACTATTTATTCCATTGCAAAACACAAAAAATTAAACAAACCGGTGCTATAAAAGTGTATAAATTAAAAACGGAAATTCCATTTGTTTTGAATAAAAACATCAACAATTTCAAAAATGACAGTAGTGACACTGCTGACAGCTTAAAACGGTCTAGGAAAACGTTTTCAAACGGTGACAAACAGTTTTATTCCTGACGTCATTAACCGACCAAGAAAATGGACCGTTTTAAAACAGTTTGAAACTGTTTCAAAACAATTTTTCAAGAAAAAATGCCTTTAGACGTTCACCAACTGGTTAACCTTCGAAAAGTTTACCATCAGATCTCGGAGAGTTAACCTACGGTCAAACACGGAACAATGCAATTTTACTTATTCTATCTGATTGTGTTTTAATTTGACAATTTATATTTGCAATTGGCGTTTTGTAGTTATTTTTGTCCACTAATAAGTAAAAAAATAATTTATATAAAGATATATTTATCCTGTTCAACATTTAGTACGAATTATTATAAACAAAATGGGGGAATTGGAAGAAGCATGAGCTGATTTACAAGAACTCACAGATGATGAAGACTTTCGAGAGTTGTTCAAGCCGAAAATGATTCCTAGAGCGTCTAGAAACTTACCCATTATATAGAGGAAATTGAAACTAATAAACTGAACCTAAAATAGCATGTCAAATTATTTTACACAACGCTTATTGCCCATACCAAATACAGTCAGGAACACCCAGCATTAAACTAAATTACTAAATATTAATGACAACAACGGAAACGAAAGGTTGAAATGTCAACTGAAATCCATTGGTTACGTGACCCTTGATCGACAATTCGTGTTACAATGGAAAAAGGCTTAACTACTGAATGGTGGTTAAACATAGTTTAACCACTGGTCCTGTGGGTTAACCTGTAGAGTTACAACACACTCTTACAGGTATGGTTGAACGAGATTAATGCATTTGTTGCAGTTTTGTAAACATCCACATTCACGAAATTTTTGAATTATTCGATCAACTGTAGACTGTGAAGGCGCTGGTCGGTTTTCAAAAGCAAAAACGAATAAATTGACTATTTCCCAAATCGAGTGACCTTCAAAATACCGCGATAAAATTTGAATTTTTTCCTAAAGGGTGTACATTCTGATTTCCCTACGAATTTATTTTATTTTGAATAGTTATCGGCTTGAACAGTACTTCCGTTTCTCATTGCATGTATCTGTATATTTTATATATTTCTTCTAAATATTATACTAAATTAATGTTTATAAAATTAACTTAAAATATTCGTACATCATCATTTAAGAAATAAATTTATTTTGAATCTAATATAAAATTCAATCTGATCCCCCAATCAAATTTTTCAAAAATTTAATTCCAATACCATACAAAAATTCTATCTGATTCCTCAATCAGATTTTACAAAAAATTTAATCCAAATACCTTATAAAAATTCAATCTGAAGAAGTTTATAATGTGTATTTGTCCACGACCACTTAATAATAATTCATAATTCACTAGAGTGAATTATTATGAACTTATAATTCACGCTTCTGCATTTAAATAACATGCCATGACAACTCAACACTCACAAAATTTCGGTACATAGGTGACTAGAGATGGGGGTACAATATGAAATAAACTATTAAATCTGCGTATTTTTGTTTAGGAAATTTGTTTCTGGAAAATATGGTATCGATAAAATATCGAAATTTTTAGTATTGATACTTTTCATACCGGTATTTTTTAATATTGATATTATTAAAACAATTTATTTATAACGGTACGGTGTATCGGTACTTTACACAGTATCGCCCATCTCTATATGTTACATTTGACGTACTCCTGAAATTTATTAATTTGGACGTTAGAATTGTCAATAATACCAAATTATTACTTTCCGTTCTACACTCGCCTTATTTAATAAAGAAATCAATGGTCTTGGACAAAGTATCTCGGGTGACTGGCTATCATAAATTGCTCGTTTAATAATATACTATTATTATTTCAGCCTCATTTCTTCGTAGGTGTAGGCCGTTACTTATTTTTTTATTTTAGCAGGATGAGTAGGTAGGCACTTATAACTTTGTGGTGGGTGGTGGTTGTTTTTATTTTATTATTTTACCTATAACCTCACTTTTCTGTGGTTTGTGCTTCGTTCTTTGGTTATGTCTATCAAGTTATCTATCAAATATTTTACTTTTGGAATCTCTTGGTGATCTTCACGGATTCGAATAATGGAAGAAATAATGTAAGCTGCTATTCTAGGGGGTGCAAATGACGAGGATATAGAGTTTGTAATATTAGAAAATGTCCTAATTGACAGGGACAATATACGAAATCAAAATAATGAAGGTGCTGCTAACAATTTCACCTTGGATGTTTTTTCTGATGAAAAAATAAAAAAATTACTTCGGTTTAGAAGGCAAGATATTCCACGATTGTCAAATATTTTGGGTATACTTACCAGAGGAAGTGAGGACACCGAGAATAATTAGAGTTCAAAGTATGTATAAATAATTAGGTACATCATAAAATATGTAATTTTTTTTATTACTGTTATTTGAATCTTTCACTGTGTATGTTTAACTTTTTCAGATGTAACTGCAATGTGCATTTTACTTTGAATTTCTTCGCAATCATGGGGGTTTACTATTGGATTAACACTTAAAAATTCTGTTAACAAGGCGAGATCATCCTCGTAAGTAAATCTCAACCGTGTTGCTTTCTGTTTCTGCTGTTCCATTTTGCTGTGCTCAACTCTCAACTTCTTAGCATAACATAAATGTAGCGGGTAGCAGTTTGTTTGTTTAAAAATTTGACATGAAATATACACTTTTGTTTTACGCATGTCTCAAAAATAGTGACGCCAATTGTGTCCGCCACTATCCAGTCACAATTAAGGATAGTCCGTATTTAATTACTGACCGCCCTTATTTTTATCTACAACTACGCATGCGCACTTGCCAACAATGCCAAAATAAGGACGCATTTATTAGTGACTGTCACTATTTGAACCTGCCATAATTCTCTATTATTTGAAATCAATCGCATCGTACAGTAATAGAATTGGCATTAAACTTTTAATGTGACAGAGTTGTTACTAGAATAGGTGTTTTATTTGCAACAAGATATCCTGATCGACCCCGACCCAGCACACACAGTGAACAGTCGTGCAACAAATGAAGGTGTGATAACTGATAAGAAGGCTTACTGAATGCTTGGAGGTTCAAAGACGAGATTTTGAACACTTGTTATAAGTTCTCGTAATTTATGTATGTGAAATTACATTCAAAAAACACGACTTTATTATAATAAGCAACAAAACGGCAAAAATAACTAACATTTCAATTTTATTATCGTTATCTTTTGCTTGAAACCAACCAAATTGTGTTAAATTGTTTAATAATTTCTCCATTGGGTGATGGCTGGGTCGGGGTTGATCTGGATATCTTCTAGCAAATAAAACACACGTTCTAGTAATAACTCTGTATTAAAAGTAAATTTAGATAATCTTCCATAGACAAAATAAAAGAGACGGATTGAAGTATAGGCGATATAAGGCATAGCGTTTCTGCTCAACTGACCCGCGCATCGAGTCGCTGCGGTCGCGCGAACTACAAGACATCTTACACAAGCAGAATAGAATAAAATCGTTTAAAATATCATAAATTACATTACACTCCAACATTTCGCCTTTAATGTTGATAAATATTATAAAATATCATTGTATATTAACTTCTAAGTCATTAAAAATGAAAATATACAAAATCAATCATATATTGGTTGGTGTGAATCTGACTTCTGTTTGTCAAAGTCAAAGTGAAAGTGTCAAAAATTAGTAAATAGTAATGGATGATGAGGGCGATGAGGCTTTGTGTATATTATCTTTGTGATGAGGTGAGTTGTATTTAAGATTAGTTTAGTTTTAAATTCATTCAGGATTTTAGTTCTAATAAAGGAAATAAATGTAAGTGAACCTTTAAAATGTCATCACCAGGTATAATTCGTCATAGTTGTTTTGCAAAAAATTGTAATAGCAAATATTGTTGGCCACTTCGCAATTTGGAGTTTAAGAATAAAATATTTTTCAAGTCTCCATCTGATATTAATCAACAGTAGTACAAAATTTTAGAACTTTCTTATACTTACATCCAAAAATCAAAGGTTGTGTGAAGATCATTTCAATAATAATGCATTTACAAGTACCTAGTTGGACATAATAATAATACCCAAGCTTTTGAAAATACTGTATTGCCTGTAAAACGAAAGCGTATTTTATTCTGACAATAATGATGGTGAGAGGTGTACCAAACAATAATAATTATTTTTTCTTTGTAACTTAATGTACCTACTGCGTTTAATTTTTTTGGTTTCAGACCTGTTCCTGTCTTCATAGAAATGGATAATTTACCTAGTTTTTAATTCCTTTTTATAAAAATATTTTAAAATATTGTACAATTGGTTATGATATTGGATTAACTTTCTTAAATATAATGTAATTTTAGTAGTGCAGTTTAATCAAAATTTTAAATGTGTCTTGATTTCTTATTTATCTAAATTGTGTCTTGAAATTGTTTAATTATAATCATTTCATTAGAAAAAATGAAATTTTATTTTATTTTTTCTAATGAAATAATTATATAATAAACAATTTTTAGACAAATTGTAAAATTCACCTACCCACAATCCAAACTAACAAATTTAAATATCCCGCCTTTAAAAATTAGTTCCAACAGCCCTTCCTGGTGCGCTTCGATCAACGTGATGCCAACTGTTAATACAGGATCGACAACTCTCATTATATATTATTTCTCTATGTAATCTTCATTGTTTATTGACAGCTGACACATTCGAACGAGTACGACAAGAGTTTACTAATAGGATGTATTACTGTCAGGAAGTAGACGGAGCACATTTCGAACGCTTGCTATAAGTATGGTATGGTATTTATTTAATTTATCCGTCAAAATTAGTTTAAACCCAAACAAAATTAATATGGCTATGTAGCCAATGTCAATGCCTTTCAAACGAGATGTCACTAGCCATAAGGTTCTATTTAAAATTATTGGCCAGAGTGGCACTGTGACGTCATCTATTACTATTACGTCACCTGTTACCATTCGTAGAGAAGTTTACAACACTTTATTTTCACGCTCCAAATTTTATGAATGTAAGTGTAGCCGTTCAAAAGATACGAGGGGGGGAGTGAATAGCACTGTATAGATAGTGTAAACTCGTCGTGAATCAGCCTGTGTAATAGAGCAAGCACACAAATACTTTATTCAATATACATCCTAACTCGTTTTAAGTAATCATCATTATTACCAGCAAAAAAAAACAAAAAAATTAAGAGCTATAAAATTTTGATTCTATGGAAATCTAACCTGAAATATATAAAATGATCAAAAATAAACTTCCAAAAATGCATTAGGTACCAATTTTCGGACAAAGTAAAACCTTTCTTATTTATTATTTTTCCGTTAACCCTTCACATTTTTTTTTATATTCTTAGCGAGAATTTATAAATTTTACCAATTTTTTCGTATCGTACAATTATTGGTAAGCCCCTTGTAACATTAAACATTACATTCTTGTTCAAATGCATACGGAAATAAACTTTTCCAACATTTAGCCAACCTGTACCTGTACGGTAAATATATGCGTACATTTTTGAATATAACAATTCGCGCTTGCGTACAATCTCAAAATTTCCGTTCTTAGTTATTTCGATGAAACGTTGCCTGCGCTTCGTTAGAAAAAAATGTTCCAAACACCCACACCGTATTATCGTATGTTCATACATAACATTATTCGTGTCGGTTTCCCATTTGACACGCGTTCACGTTCACATTCATAGCCGTACGTACTCATCTTTCAATAGCAAATTTCCAGATGCAGCCACACACCGTTTATTAATTTAGTTTGTGGATTTCGTAATTTTATAACAAAAGTATAGCTGTACCGATGTAAGCATTCATGGTAAGTTCTGATAATATAACATTTTATCTTTTTTGTCCGCATATAAACGCGAATTATTACTATTACCTACGAATCTATAAGTGGAAATTAAAAATAAATTTAATCCACTAGCTTCGTTTATTTAAAATAATATTTGATTTAAGCTGTGTCTTCACTTAATATTTTGAATATTGCTGCCGTGGCCTTGGTGTATTTTCGCTGGAAACAACTGCATTTTTAACGATATGATATAGTTTCGCATATCTACTTCCACTGAATTATTTTATAATTTTCGCATAGAATAATCTGTTTATCTTTAACACATTACTTTAACATTTGAGAATAGTTGAATTAATTGCATTAAAGGGATTTCACGATTCTCAAAGTTTGATCCACTACATACCTTCCATATTTTCTGCGTCAGTGTAAATGTTAATCATATGTAACATTGTATTAATGCTTTTTATCTTTAGAGAAACCAGATCATTAAAATGAAAGTGTCTGCGAATTCTTATTATTTGAATATTTAGCTTCCAATTTATTGAATACTTTGTATAATTGAAAATGCACCCTATTACTCCATAATAGGTTCACCTACTGACAAGTTGACACTAATGACAGTCACCCTGAAGATAAATAGTTATTTGGATGGATTTTAGATTTGTAATTTGGTTGCTTTGTATTGATTTAATGATCCTTTTTATAATAAACAGTCATATATTTTTTTCTACGCTCATGCAGAAACAAAACTTTATTGAACTATATTTGGTGAAAAACCTGGTTCTTTATTTCACTCATCTGTCATTTTACTAAAGCGTTTTGTCATCATGACAAACATAAACATTCAAATCTACGCCATTTTAAGTCCATTTAGAGCAACCTAATAAACCATTTTTTGGTTTTTGTATGAACATAGAAAAAATATTGTATGCAACTCGTGCAAAAAGTTTATTACACTCAACGTACTGTCCAACTCGGCCTAACGGCTACGTTACACAATTTCACGTCGCGTGCAATATACACATACTTTTTGCACTTGTTGCATAAAAAACAATTTTCTACGTTTATGCGAATAATAAAACTTTATTTAACTCTATTTGGTGTAGAAACTAGTTCTTTATTGCTCAAGCGCAATAAAAGTTTTATTGCACTCATCTGTCGTTTTACTTAGCGTTTTGTCATCATGACAAACATAAACATCCAAATATACGACATTTTTAGTCCATCATTTAGAGCAACCTAAATAAGACATTTTTTGGTTTTTGCATGAACGTAGAAAAAACATTGTATGCATCTCGTGCAAAAATCGTTTATTGCACTCAACGTGTTGTCCATAACGTGCAATAAACACTTACTTTTTGCAATAACGAATTGTGCAGAAAACGCTTGTTTATCTCAGGGCGACTGTCAGATGATGTAACGTGTTTACCTAATATTAATTCTATATACAAAATCTACAATCTCTTGGAACCTGACAGTCTCATGGGACAGCCGGTATTACATGGAAACTAGGGAATTTTGCCCAGAAATATCGGAGGGCACTTTTTTATCATTTTGAAATTAAGATTCTAAGAAAATGTTAATTTGATTAGATATTTAACTTGTAAGACGCAGTCGCGGTTAATGGCAGCTTATAATACCAAACAGAACGTTAATAGGTAGGAATCGTCTGTAGCGCAAAGGTTATGCAAGGGCTTTGTAACTGAGGGGTCCCTGGTTCGAGTCCCGATGATTTTCAATGTTCAGAATGTTTAGCTTATATGTATATCACAACTGGGATTTGATCTACGAAACATCCACATGAGACAATAATGTGATGTGATAGTGAGAGGGGGTGACTGGAATTGGCGTGCAGGATTGCCAGGAAAGCGAGATAGGCGTAGGCAGGCAAGGCATTAGACTCTGGAACGAGTTGGTGTACACTCGAACGTCAGGTCCCCGGGCAGAGCCCATCCCGGCCCATTTAATAAGGTACCTGACAGATCAATTTTTAATGACTTTAGGAAATACCCATCTCGTCCCAAACCACTTCCAGGTAAAAACCCACGACTAATTTCAACCCCAACCACCAATGCTAGTGAATCATTTCATCCTCATTTTTATAGTTGGATATATGAAACACATCCATCTTTATTTATTTTTGTTAATGAACTTCTCAATGTTCGAACCAAGTTTATATAAAATGTAATAGTATTAACACACCCTTAGAGTAAATGTATTAATCTGAGAACACACCAATGTATTTAAAAATTTTGCCACAAAGAAAAAACAAATTTTTGTTGCTAAAAAAATTGAAGAGTATAAAAATAAAAAGATTTCAAAGTTGTCTTATGTTATAATATTATCATAGTTAGCTATTCTATTTATAAGTAGACATTAATAAAATCTAATCAATCTGATTGAAGTGTATTATTGTAATAAATGTGGGCCGACATGGGCCATTCCAAAACAGATCAATTTTAGACTCGGGCCGACTTGGACGATTTTTATTCAGTATACCTGCCTGATGGGCCGAGATGGGAATCGTCCAGGTCTCCAGCTTCCTCGAGGACGAGGAGCGGAGCAGGATAGCCGAATGTAACCGTTCTAAGCGGTTATGAAGGGATTTGTAACTGAAGTGAGGCGTCCCGATGGATTCGCTTTTTCAGTGTTCAGAATATTTAGCTATAAACTTTAAAATTTTTCTTTTCTTAATTTTGGAAATACAATTATGTACTAATTATTTCTATTGTAACGTTTTTAATTATATTATATTTGTCTTCATAAAAAATAAAAGAAAATGTTTTTAAAAACGGATATAGCTCACAATTTCTCATTCACAACCACTTAGACGGAAGTGTTAAGATTAAAATCCTTGGAAGTATATCTTGTTAATGTTTATACTTGGTTTAAAGATAGATTCATTTTAAATACAGCATACGACTGACTGCTTAGGAGAGGGAATAGTTTTCAAATGTAAAACACGAAACGTTTTTATTTTAAAAGCAACTAATTTCTTATGTCCGGTCGTAATAGCATACTGAAATAATATTCCAAATAAAACCGTCGCGCAATGATTATCTATTCAACTAGTGCATACAATGTTTTTTCTACTACCGAAACTTTTATAAAAAAACAGAAGTTTAATAATAATTTTTTTTACGAACTATAGTATAAGTAGTGTGTAAAGTAATATGCACGAAGAAATGTTATTCACAACTCTATTATTATTTTCCAGTTTTAATTAAATATTTACTAATATTACCTCAGTGAGTACTTTACTGAATATGTTTCAATATTTGATTAAAAAAAAACAGATTTAATATCCATTTATTTTTCAATCATAAAATAGTAATTTCTTTTAGTATCATATAACCTGCAGCATTTCACTTATAACCGTCGGATTACCAATAATCAAATTTTAGGTCATTTTAAAGTTAATAATTTTCCATACTATTGCCCTACATTTTAATATTTAAAGCCTAATCAAACTTGTAAACTAATTTAAACGGTTTTAAATTTCTGCAATTACCATTTTTTGTTTTTAAATACATTCAGTTAATTAGCTATTTTACTAGTATATTACGTGTGCAATGACTCATTAAGAAATAGCCTGGAATTATTTTTTTAACGATAATTATTGCATAATAATTATTGTTGAAGTCATATTTTATCTAAAAATTATCACATTTTCATGCCTCATTATCAACGGCGCAATGTAAAATGGAAAAACCACGTAGCTTTCAGCTTATGCTGTTATTAATTTTTATTACATACATATACAGGGTGATTCAGGTTTCATCTTAATTACTTCAGGAATCGACAGAACATGTGAGAATAATAGGGGTTTGTTCTATGAACTATAATAGTTCGATAACGCTTTCCAGAGATAACTATGAACTATAGTTAGATAAAGCTTTCCAGAGATAAATGGTGCCAAAATTTAAATATTGTAACCATTTTTTGTTTTTATCTCCTAAATGGAAATAAGTAGGATTTCCAAATTTGTCATGCGTATTAGATGGGCAATAACAATTATTTTGCAGCGATTTTGGTGAAATCGTTATACCGCGTGATATTTGAGAGTCTACCTACCCAACCAAACATTTTTGCGTTGCGCCCTGATTAAATTCAATCTAATAGCGTGTTTGACTTGTTCTTGACCAACAAATTTTCATCTTAAACTGTTTTCGATTCCTGCACTTGAAATTCCTATGTACTATTCTAAGTAGATGCCTTCATCAGCAATTAGACACAACAATGCCAGTACTGTTTCCAAATGGAGAATATGCCAATATACCGTTTTCAAACAAAAGTACTATGAAGTGTTTGTGTACCATCTCCGAGTTTCTGAATGTGGTTTACGCTGCTTCAATAAACAAAGTTGAACCAAACATATACAGAGTGATTCATAAATAATGGGCCAAATAGTAAATCTACGTTCAGAAGGCCAAAATAATAATATTTCCATTAACAATAATGGGTCTTAGTCTGCTCCTTACTGAGGTACAGGATGTTAAAGCGAAAAAAATAAAATAGATTTTTGTTAATATATCAGCTACTTTTCTACATAATGACTTGAAAACTGGGTATGAACTAGTTTTTGTAAGGGTAAACAAGAATGTGTGGGAGGATTTGAGTTAACTCGTAGATGTCGCCACATGCGCCATATGAATTAGATGAAATCAGCTACCAATTTTTTATCGCTCATTATTTTACAACTTACTTATTTAATTTGGATATCCTCATCATTTCTGTAGAAAAAAGCTATACTTCTTTGATCTTCAAAATATTAACGAGATATTTGAATTTTACTAATTCACTACACTACATTTCACGGTGGTCGACGTAGCATTAATCTGTTAAGACACAAGCATGCCATGGAATGTTGACATTTACCTAACCGTAATTGATAATTGGTAATAATATTAAAATAAAACACATTTATTGTACGCCAGTTAATAAAACGAAGACAGCATTAGAACAGACTTGAACTAGGACCACTTACAACTCTTATCAAAACCTACTTGTTAAAGTTGTGCGAAGTTAAATTAAATTTAAGCTTAATTATGACCTACTGTAAAAGCTTTTCAACATGGCCACCACCAGCATTTATACACGCATTTAACCGTTTGGTTAAGGGTTGACTGACTTTAAAAAATGTAGCAGGATTATTTCGTATTATTGGCTGCATCTTGAATTCTATTCCATAACTCGTCTCGTGTATTTATAGGAACAGCATAGACCATTGATTTCATGTAACCCCACACATGAAAATCAAGTGGATTAAAGTCGGGACTGCGAGGTGGCCACTGAAATTCACTACCACGTCCAATCCAACGGTGAGGGAATGTTTCATTCAGATGTTCGCGCACAGCAAGAGAAAAATGTGGAGGAGCACCATCTTGCATGAACCACATATTTCTTCTTAGTTGTAAAGGAAGATCTCCCAAGAGGTCGACTAAGTCATTATTTAAAAAATTCAAATATGACTCTCCATTTAAATCAGGAGGTAATTCAACTGGGCCCAGTAATGTATTGCCTATTACACCGCCCCACACATTTATTTTAAACTCGTGCTGGAAATGTCTATCTTTTTTTTAAACGAGGGTTTTCGGTTTCCCAGGCATGAATATTTCGCCAATTAAAAACTCCGCGTCTGGTAAAGGTTGCTTCATCCGTGAAAAGAATGTTATTTAGGAATGTTGGATTATTATTCAATTTTCCTTTTAGCCACTGACAAAATTGAACTCTGATTCGATAATCTCTTGGAAGTAAATTTTGCACAGGTGTAAAATGATAGGGATATAAATTTTCCTTGTGCAAAATTCTAATCACGGACGGTTGGCTTATTCCAATAGCTGTAGACAATCGACGAGTGCTTATTTCAGAATTTTGCGCAATTCTTACCAAAATTTCATCTTCTTGCTGCGGAGTGATAATTTTAGGACGCCCTGTATGATATTTTAGACGAAATGAACCTGTTTCACCCAATCGATTATAAATATTTTGAAATATCTTCCGGTTTGGCTGCCTTCTGTAAGGGTACATTTTACGATATTTTCTGGATGCTGCTTGCTCAGAAAAACGTTCTTGTGCGTAAACGCATAACATGTCTCTCATTTCTTCGATCGAAAAGTGATTATGTCTCGGCCTTTTTATTTATGTTAGGACAAGAATGAATCAGTTTACCTAACAATAAAATGTTTTAAGCTCTTCATTAAACGTCAAAGCTTTACTACACACGTTGTTACTGTCACTGTCAACATTCCATGGCATGCTTGTGTCTTAACAGATTAATGCTACGTCGACCACCGTGAAATGTAGTGTAGTGAATTAGTAAAATTTAAATATCTCGAAAATCGTTAATATTTTGAAGATCAAAGAAGTATAGCTTTATTCTACAGAAATAATGGGGCTATCCAAATTAAATAAGTAAGTTGTAAAATAATGAGCGATAAAAAATTTGTAGCTGATTTTATCTAATTCATATGGCGCATGTGGCGACATCTACGAGTTAACTCAAATCCTCTCACACATTCTTGTTTACCCTTACAAAAACTAGTTCATACCCAAATTTCAAGTCATTATGTAGAAAAGTAGCTGATCTATTAACAATAATCTATTTTATTTTTTTCGCTTTAACAACCTGTACCTCGGTGAGGAGCAGACTAAGACCCATTGTTGTTAATGAAAATATTATTATTTTGGCCTTCTGAACGTAGATTTACAATTTGGCCCATTACTTATGAATCACCCTGTATAATTAGTAATGTCCAATTTCGAATTTTTAATGCCCGATTGCACTAGTTTAGCTTCAATGTAATACTTAACAATGTGCAGCTCACTGATAATTCCACTCTCTCATTGCATTATGTTTTGCCTAGTGAAACCACGTACAATACTTCAATCCACAAAGCTGTGCTTGCAATTTAGTGCATATTAGCTCCGCTCAGATAACGGTACAGCGAGCTTAATTTTTCAAGCATGCCTTACTTGTTAAGCCAATCGGGCATAATGTGAACAAGTCAAACACACGTCGAGCGAGAGATATTTTCCAAAAATGACTTAAGCCAATTTTGAAACACTCGTGCGTTCATTTCTTTATGATAGTCGCCGTCAGTTTTTGGAGTAAATACTAACAAACTATTTTCAATAAAACCAGATGCCGAACCAGTATGTCCAATAATCAAACGACAGCCTTTACGAAATACGTTGAAAATAATCGTTTTTTTGTTTAGACTTAATGGTCTAAATTTCGAGAGTTTAGTACAACGTTCACTTATTTTCACGAAACTTTCACAAATACAACCCTCTATCGCCCAGTAGCCAGTAACAGATTTTCATGACCAAGTCCCTCCCAATCGAAAATTCGTGAAATGCATCAGGGATATATACTATGAATACTCGCGACCGTCAGCTACGACCCCGTGGGTGGGCCGGGCAGTGTCAGCCTCCCACGCATGAAGAAAAAAAAGAGTTTTTTCAGTCATTTCTTCTTATTTGAAAATTTGTCAGATTATAGTTTATCTAGTATTTTGAAAGAAAAACAAAGTCAGCTGACCATAACACGGTGGATTATACGTCAGCTGACTGCTTGAACATGAAAAAAAATATTTATATTTTCAATGATTTTCTCTCAACTAAAAATTTACCCGTTTGACAAACTAATTCTTTAAGATACCCCCATAAAAAAGTCCAGTTGCGTTAGATCGGACAAGCGGAGAGGCCAAGCTATAGGTCCTTAAGTACCTATCCATCTGTTGTTAAAAGACTGATTGAGATACTCCGCAACAATGCCTGTATTATGAGGTGGAGCACCATCCTGTTGACAGATCTTTGTATTTCGCTCTGTCAAAGGAATATCTTCCATAAGTTCAGGAAATTTGTTTTCAATAAAATCTAAATACCTGTATCCAGTCAATGTGGCCTCGTAAAACTATGACTCAATCAAATAACCATTGAATAACCCTCACCAGACATTTATACCCATAACTGTTTAAAAACGAGTAGAACGAAACCAGTGAGGATTTTCGTTCGACATTGTGTGTAATTGTGAATTAACTACACCATTGTTGTGGAAGCCGCTTTTATCACTCCAAAACATTTGATTTGATAGTAAGGGATTCTCGGCAATCATAACATTGATTAGAGATATAAATTCTAACCTTCTGTAGAAATCAGTACGCTTCCTTGAACTAAATGTAGTTTGAATGGGTGATATTGCTTATTCCCAGTTCGGTGCACGGTTTTTGTTTGGGAACGAACCGCTGTGCTTTTTCCGTTCCAATGTAGGACACCATGTGTGATAGCTGAGGACGTTGAGGAAAACGTTCTTTGTATATACCTACGGGCCGCTCACCGACCATTTTCCTGCACTCACCATAAACCAATAGCATATCAATGTACTCGTCTGGACTGAATGTAAATGGCATTGTGCTTTTAACAAGATTAATAATTTTGAATTAAAATTTGTAGATATAGTTTAAAACTAATTCATCGATTAACACACTGGGAGCTATTCGCTAGTGGTTGTTGTTCTACACTTATTATTAACTGACATTAATTTTTTGACATAAAAATCATCAAACGAAATATTTATCTGCTTCTATCTCGTGAAGTTTTTAAAAACAGTGGCGGAAGCAATAAGGATAATTAGGTAAAGCAAAATATCAAAAAATGTTGATTTTTTGGTGCTAGTAATAAAAAACTAACAAGTATGTTACATCGTTGTATTCCAAATAGAGTGACAAGCGATTTTCAACGAAAATATACAAGGGTGCCACTTGAAAATAGAAAGTGATGGGTGGCTGCCAAAGGACTGTTCAGTGAAATAAAATTTTTGATACTATGAATGATGACTATGCTAAATAAGGTTCTACACCTAAGACATAGGCGTAGGTGACACCTCCCCCTTCCGAATGAAGCTTCCCCAGAAAGCTGAATATTTTCTTCCGTTGCTGTGGATTTCGGTGGTTCCTTTCTTGATTTTTGCTTCTTCTTAAATATGGTCCTTGCAAGAGCTAATAATATTGCTATGTACAGAGTAAAAGTCCAAATGCTTGGAATGTGAAAATTGCTTGTTTCAGTAAACACTGGTGTTACTAGCTGGTTTGGAATGTCCTTAAATTTCAATGTTTTCAAGTCTATCTGCATTGGAGAGACATGTAACTGATTACATTTCAATTCTAAGTTGTTAGTGATGAAAGGTTGCCCAAATGATTTTTGCTGGAAAACTAGTTCTTGGTTTTTGAAAAAAATTTTACACTGTGAATTTTCTATTAAATATACCCTTTCAGGATTTTAGCTTCTGTTTCTTGTTTACATTTAATAATTATCTTCTCTTCAATTGGAAATATTTCTAAAAATTTATTAATTTCCGAGATGATTTCAATATGATTTTCTGTTATATCAATTTTTGTGACATTGTTTATCTATTTCTAGATCAAAAGGTGATCTGTTATCAAAATGACCTGTTACAATTTTGTATAGCTTCAATTTTGTTACTGAATGAATGCTGTTATTGTAGCTAATATTGCATAGTTAACTTTTTGTTCTATAGGTTTATTTTTAAAATCGTTTTGGTTATTATATAGCCATATCTGTATTGACCCTACTTTTCGCCATGACTTTGTAAAGTCTTGCCGCAGCAGGTATTGTGTTTATATCTTCACAGAATTTTCTGAAGCTATTTCTTTTAGCTTTTCTAATTTCCTTGTAGTAGGTTGCTCTATTAAAAAAGTCCCGGGTTTGAGATCTTAATTCTGACAGATGTTTGTTCCACCAGGGTGCATCCTTGCTTCTTCGTTGTTCTTGAAGAGGGTAGCTCGATTCAAATGCATCGATTATTGCCCTGTTCAGATCCTCAAGCTCATTTTCCAGGTCGAGATGGTGCTTAGCCCTTCCTTTCCTCTGGATATGTGCTAGATTTCCTTTCAGACAGGTTTTATAGTTGTCCCAATCTGTTTTTCTTGGTTTTCTCCTGAGGCTTACCTCAGGTATGCCTAGCTCTAGCTTGAATGTTATGATACTATGATCGGAGAGAGATAGTTCACCCGATACTCTCCAAACTTTTACTATATGTTTTAGATCACGAGTTGCCAGTGTGACATCTAAAACTTCTTGCCTTACCCTTGTTAGAAATGTGGGGGTATTCCCTATATTGTGAATATCAAACAGTTTATATAGTCTACGTCTTTGATATTTATAACTGCATTTTTCTTAATCTCAAAGTTAGGGGTTTTGTTAATTTAGAAAAATCTTTAATACATTTCCTATAATAAACTAATAATACTTTCAATTGCTTAATATTTTTTGGTATTGGAAAATTTTCAATAGCTAATATTTTGTCAGGGTTGGGCTTAACACCTTCCGATGTGACAATATGCCCAAGGTAAGCGACTTCCTTTCTTAGAAATTAGCACTTATCAATTTGAAGTTTAAAATTTGATTCTCTTAAAAGGTCAAAAACTTCTTTTAAGTTGTTTACGTGTTCTTGTAGGCTTGTGCCTATCGTCAAGGTACACCAAACATTTTTTGTTTTGTATACCCCTAAGAATGTTGTCCATGACTCGTTGGAATGTTGAAGGGCTGTTCTTCATTCCAAAAGACATACGCAATAACTTTTCCGTGTTCTGTACTAAAAGCTGTTTTCGGAATATCTTCCTCAGCCATCTCCATCTGATGGAAGCCAGAGGCAAGATCTAATGTTGAAAAATATTGACAACGCCCTAGTTTATCTAATACCGTTGTTATTTTCGGTAATGGATACCGATCACCAATTGTAATGGCGTTCTGCTTTCGGTAGTCGATAACTATCCGAAATTTTGGTTTTTGAGAAGAATCTATTTTTTGGGTACAATCCAAATATTACTTGACCAATTCGAATTAGAATGTCGTATGATATTTTGGTCTAACATATTTTGTATTTGGTTTTGTACTTCTTTTCGGTAAATTTCAGGATATCTGTACTTATGACTGAATATATTGGTACTTAATTAGTAGTTTTAATATGATGTTTAATTTTGTTTCCCTCAACATGAAAAATATCCGTATATTTCTTAACTAATTTCAATATAGTTTTAACTTCCTCAGAATTCATGTGATCTGTTCTAACTTTACAAATATCAAACTTAAATTTTTCAGTAAAAAATGTTTGTAAATTAGAGTGTGAAACACGTTCGTTTTCATCAAACGTTTCAGCTTCTATAAAACAATTTAAATTTACTTTAAAATAAGATTATGTGGGGTTAAGAATTTTACAAATAGCCCTATTATTTTCAACTTTTGCTATGCTTTCAGGAATTTCTAATTTCCCTATTTGTGTATATGGGATGATAACATCACCATAAGCTAAATTTTTTATATTCAGTCTTATTATTTGTTCGCAACGAGGATGCACTACTATGAAATTCATGCTCTCTTTTTTTATACGGAAATAATTTAACTCAATCTTACTATTTGGTGTCACGAGTGACTTTTTTGTAAAATCAATAATAGCCTTTAATTTTTTAAATTATCTAATCCTAACAAACAGTCAAAGTGACTATGGAATTTAAAAACACAATATTCTGAATTAAATTGTTTTTTGTAATTGAATATACTGGATGTAGGAATTTTCGTACAGAAGTTTTGTCTAGATGTACCAAGTGCTGAAGTTACTTGGAATGGTTTTCCGATAAAATATTTTTTAAAGTATTTTTCTGCGATTTCTGGTGTCACAAAAGATCTTGTGCTCCCAGTATCGATTGAAACTTTTAAATTTTATTCTGGAAAAACTATGTACGGTAATTCACTTTCTGGATCTGTTAAATTCAATAATTCTATTCAAGTTCTTGTGGTCCCGAGGCTGTTATCTCTAACAATATCATTCTGTTCTTCACTAGAACATTATCATCTAAATTGTGTAATTCCTCAGGAAATTTTTTTTTGTGTTGCCTCACAAAACTATTTTGATTCTGTGAGTGATATTGATTTTGTTGAGGCTTAAATGTATTTGCAGTGGATACACTCATAGGTGTTGGTCTTTGTAACCGATGATTTTGACCGAGTTTGAAAACATTAGTACTATTTTTGTTCAAATTTGTATTATTCTGTTCAGGTGAATTTCTTTACGTATTTGGTATATTTTGCAAATTAGTATTTAATGGTTGGTTTCTCTGTATAAGATTTATAGGAGTACCTTGATTACCTATACTGATTTGATTTTGCTTGTTGTGGAGAAATTGAATTATTTTGATATTGATTTCTACTTTTATTTTGGTTATTTACGCCATTAAATCTATTTTTTCTCCAATTGACATTAAAAGCGGCCTTGACACTTGGCAGGCTTAGAAGTTGTACTTTTAATGCCTAGGCAGAAAAAGTTCGTTGCTAGACAACCTTCCCAGTAATAATTTAAATCAAACTGGTTATTAAAATTGACAATGACATTAAGAAAACTCAAAATGATGCTGATGATAATAAACTGGTTTTATTGCATTAAAACTACAAACTACAACACGAAATTTTTATTTATTAGATATATTTATGGTGAATTGTGAACAATTATTTAATACAATTGAACTCTGTCCACTTCCCTCCTTTCCAGTAAAATTAACAACTTTAGTATTCACACTTTATACTCCGGAAACGCCAGAAAATATTTTATTGCCGATGTTCGACTTATTGGCTAGCGAGTCCTCAATATAGCCCTCCGCGACAGCGGAAGACTTCCATCCTCCATGTTGCTTCAACATTGTTATGTCCCCACCAGAATGCACCAGCAACGTGGCCGAAGTTCTGCGAAAGCACTGCCCGGTATACTCTTTCGCATGGGATAGTCCCAGAAAAGTAGCAACTTCTGGCATTTTACCGAATTTGTGAATGCCAATGAATTGATGATGTGCTTTACCGTTCGCATACTTATAGAAGACACGCCGATTATTTAAATTCGAGGGTCTGGAGGCTGCATATTTTCTGTAAACGCTTAAATATTCCGTTACTACAAAAAATCTTGATCTTTTGATCTTAGTATTTGGTAGCATAAATTATCAATTTGTCGCCCATATCATTTATAACATCTGTTTTCATTTGCAAAAGCTCATCACATCTACAAGCCCCAGCGACTGCAACAATAAGTACAACCTAAAATATAAATTGAAAATTAGTTCTTTAATCCATAATAAATCATTTTCAATATATTCTTACCTTCGTACACAAATACAGTTCATCTGGGGCATCTGATAAAAATTACTCGATTTCTTCTCTTTGAAAAACTCGGGATTTTTTTGCTTGGAAACCGTCTGACTGAGACCTAAGAGATCTATTGTGCCCCTTTACTTCTAATTAGTTCCTGAGGAAAGTCTGAGACTAGTAGCTCCTTTAAATATATTTTCCGGAAGAATTTTAGGATATCTGCAGGCTGTAACATAAGTAAGTGTCCCTCTTCTATCCAGTAATCTCCTAGGTGTTGTGCCCTTCTCGAAGTATGCTAGGGTAGTGATTCAGAGGCGGGAGTAACGGCGAGCTTTGAGGTAGGTTTGGTTGGTAGGCATCCCTTGGGATGAGTCCAACACTGTCTGGGTCATGGCCCATTCGAACATAAGTTTCCCATCTCGGCCCGAAAAAAAAAAAAGGTGTTGTGCCCAAGGATTCCAGGATTCTGAATTACTGTGCAGTTCGCAAGTATGTGTCTACATTCTTCTTCCTCCACTATTTTGAGCTTTTTCAGGTGTCCATTCAGGCGACAATCTCCCGTTAGGATCCCTGTTAAAACTCTCAGTGCAGTCTCATTCTTACTTACGCATTCATTTGATCTCGGCAGGTTGTGGTCACCCAGAAGTATCTTTGATTGTCTAAGCCCTTCTAGATCTTTTCAATAGTCTGATCTTCTGTTTTTCTCGGCTTTTTTATTTCTTCTAATATTACATTGGTGCAGATACCCTAAAAGGGTTCCGGCACCAAAAAGGGTGTTTCAGTCATAGAGATAATACACATAGAGTAGGCATGTCATAGGGGCTCGTGTAAGCGTATTCGTCCACCCATTAGAAAGAGATGGACAACCAGTTTGGTATTGCTTCCTCTTTCTACATTCTTGAAAGGTTTGTAGTGTTACAGTCTTCACGCATGTGCATCACGCGATGTTCGAGACAGCATCACCAATTTCATTCGCCATCTCTTTTTATTGCATGGGCGCTTCCGACTATAGGTTGCCTACTCTATGTATATTATCTCTATAGTTTCAGTCCCCTTCTTTGCTAGTACATCTGCTATTTAATTTCCATTGTGTCCTGGAATCCACAGCATGGTGACTATATTCTTCTCGCCTAGTTCATTTAGGTTGTCTAGACATTCCCACACCATTTTGGAACTGATTACATGAGAACAGTGCTTTAATGGCTGCTTGACTATTCGACATTATAATAATATTTTGCCTTCTATATCCTTTGTCGTTATTGAACTAGGCACACTTTCATATGACGTGAATTTCCGATTGAAAAATACTTGGAGTCTTTCCCAAGCTTTCAGAGTGTTTGGTTTCTGGCCCGTACACTCCTACCCATTTCTTTTTATTGCTTTTAAGCTGTCTGTGTACCATTGAATGGCATTCTTCCCAAGTCTGGTAATGGAACTTGGATCCAATTCCTTCTTGTTGGTTAATTCCGTACCGAATTTCTTTAAAAAGTTATACTTTTTCAACTTAACATGTCCAAAGTGCCCTGATTTCTAAGAAACGAGAATGTAGTTATTTTTATTCCCTCTCTACCTAGTCTGTATCCTCCTTTTTCTGCAACACTCTCCACCAGCATATAGGTGTGTGAGGTTGAGAATCACTTCCATGGCCGCCGTTGGCCATGTTATCATTGCTCCTGTAATGCATATACACAGGCAGTTTTTGAATTTTAGAAAGGTTTTCTCTCGTCGTTAATGGGGTAGTTCTACTACTCCACGCAATGACTCCATAAGTGATAATTGGACTCACTGTGGCAGTGTACATCCAGCTCAGGATTTTTGGACAACAACCCCAATTTCTCCTTGCCAGATTTATGCATATCATTTTTGCTTTGTATATAATCTCCATTTCGTATTTGTTTAACAGGAGTTTACTATCTAGAGTCAAATCTAGATACTTTAAGATATATGGTATTCTACACAGTGACATTAAAATTTAAGGTAGAATTCGAAGAGTTAATAATATACAGGGTGTTAGATTTAAAATAACAAAGTTGTCGTTCACTTTAGGTATAACCAAAAGTGACGTATGTCAAAATATTTTCCATAAATGCTCCGTAACTTGTTCTCTATCTATGCCAATTTATATCGCCGTGAATCGGTCTGTATATATAAAATATGATATAAGTATTATTTATATTTTATCTGTTTGTTTTTAGATATGGTATTTTCGCTTCCACTGGTCTAACCATTAAATATGAAACTGCATCGTCGTTGCATTTCAAAACGAATTAAAATTTGTGGATATGTCTTTTTCCGCTTTGCTGGCGCTGTTTTTATGATGCCAGTAAAACGAAAAAGGCTGCTACCCGAGTTTTAAGCAACAAAATCTTTTGTAGCTGCGAGGGACACATTCTGCACTCATATGATAATCGCACATAGTAGGACGTTGGTAGTTGTGAAATTTTGTCGACTTGGAAGAATAAATAACTATTTGCAGAGCTGTTAGATTTTGTCATGAGCTACCGTACAACAGCTCTGTTCTCGAACGAAAACTGTCAGTCATAGTTGTCAGTCGGCTGGATAGATAGTGAATTTAGTTTTAAAAACATCGAGTAAGTAGTACTTCATGTCTGTGATAGTGATTATGCTAAGAGTAGAGCATTGCTTTGTTTTACAATTTAAACGTGAAATTATAAGAATATTAGGCCAGTAAAAATAGAATTTAACCTCGCGTTAAATTTCCGATCCAATTTTTTTAAAAGGTTTAGGAACCTTACTGATTATGCAATCACAAAAAAGAGTTTTTGGCCGATATCTCGGGAACTTTACACTGTGGGGCGAAAGTCATTGGGAACATTATTGTAGAAAATAAAATTTCACACCTTTTGTCTTGTTTAAACTTTTTTGTAAAATTTACCGTTTACGATTTATAGCCCATTTAATTGAGCGGTTATTTTATCTCAGCCGATAACTTCTGTTTAATAGTATGATAGCCATTATTCACGCAGGATGACGTTTGCGTCCCGAGCCACAGGCGAGGGGCGCAAGTCACCCGAGTGAATAATGGCCATAAATTGCTAGTTGAATACTGCAAGAGCCAAACGTGATCAGGCACGTGAAATAATTTTGAAAGTGTTCAATTATTTTCAAAGTGCCAAATGTGAGTCGGATACGTTATCAAAATGTGAAAAATAAAACATCTCTTGCTACAGGTAACATTAAATAAATTTCAAAAATAACTATTTCAACACAAATCTTATTTTGTATTAGGTATTTCGATAGGAACCATTGAAAGAGTGGTTAAAGAAGGGGAGCAATTAATTTCTGCAAATAACGTGCCAATAAAATTTTCCACCTCTAGAAAGAAGCGGCCTAGAAGAGCAACAATAACTGATATTCCCGAGTATGAGTGTTCCAATATTAGATGGATTGTTTACGTCTTTCATAAGACGGAAGGGTGTCGTAATTTAATTTGTGTTTTTACAATTCTGCTAATGGTTTGTCTAATTATTATTATTTTTGTAACTTGGGTTATTGTGTCGTGGGCAAATAGGCCAACCTGCTATTTTTTAAAATAGCAACCTTCATATTAATATAATAAAAGATTTATTTTCTTTAGCCTTAGACGTCAAAATAATAGTGTAAAACTATTAAAACATTTTACAAATTAGAAAATTACTTTCCAAAGGATAGACCGTTCACCAGGAAGCAACATCTACTTCTCGGGCAATATGCCCCGCCAGACAATGAGTTTTACACTATTATTTTGACGTCTATTCATAACACGCTTTACTTAAATATGACAATTGATACAGAAAACTGTAATCAAGTAAATTCTTAAGCCTTGATAATCATTTCATTTATCATTTTGTTTTTCTTTGGATATGGTTAAATATTCGATTATCCAAAAAATAACACTACAGTTCATGTAGGTCCCTGACTTATGGTGTCTACAGGCCCTTTGTTTCCATTGTCTTGACAATTTATTTCCATATTTTTGGATTATTTACTTTTACTTCTTTATTTCTTATACCCTCTACATCTTTTTCTACTGTTGTGAACAATTTTTTCATTCAAAATGAAAGTTTATATTTAAAAATGTGGCAACACATACTTTCAAAGTAGATTAGATTTAGGATTGCCACCCCTTCGAATTTAAAAGGGAGACACGCAAATTTCCAATAAAACTCCCACTTATCAACAAACATATTTCCCGATAATGACAACTTCGCATTGCATCCTGTATAGAATTTGCAAAATTTACGCAGAAAGAAGACATTGAATGGAAAGATATTGCATACATTTCTTATATTCTATTCATTATTAAGTTAAAATCTTAGTTTTTCTTCATATTAGCTTTCTCTTTGTTTATGACAATTATATTTCGTTTATTTTTTACAATTATATACCTGAATATACACGTAAATGTGTTTTATTATGAACTGTTTTTGTCAGAATTACTGTTTGAAAAAACCTGTCAACCCTAATTAGACTTTTGCATGTAAGTTGAAACTATTCCTTTAAATGATTAAATTCACGTCAACGTTATCAACGAAACATGCAGAAATAGTTACTGAAAGAAGAAATATTTACAAATACGTTTCATAAACTACGACATACTGACACACTTTTTCTCAGTGCGACTCGAGTGAAGCCCATTTTACATAAACACATTACTGAAATTATTTCTATGTATTTGATACTCGTATATGACTTTGATAAGTCGAATTGACTACAGCTGGTAAAAAAATATGCATAAATCAGACTTATCAACTACCCTCGTATTTTCAATAATTTGATCATTCTAAGGATAATATTTTTTTTGTTAATTTTAACTCACGTAGGTTAAAAAGTAAATTTCAATAGTTCCATCTATAATTGTATTCAATTCTTATTGAATAAGTTTCAGTGAAAAAAAAGTTTCAAATGTAATAATCATATTAAAGATTTTATTACAGACTTTTGTATTTCACAAAATATATTCGATTGTGAATGAGAAAACTGTTTTAGAACATTAACAAAAATATACAAAGAATATTCTAATCACATATTAACTAGTTACACTGAGATTTCTTTTTTTGTTGATATTTTATTATTTTTTATTCTTGCTTATTACTATCAGTATCATCAGTCTGCTGAAATTGAGAAAATAAATAAGGATTAGGCTCACTTTTCAATAAAATTTTCATACATTTTGATTACAGATCCCCATCAACCTTTTCTATTAAAATAGTTCAAAAACACAAAAACCCAAGAATATTTTGAAAATTTGACAGACATGTCGATAATAAATAAGTGGTTGTGTTAAATTGAATAAATGCATCGAGACAATTTAGAAACGATTTGAGTAGAATTATTGGAACCATTTAAGATGCTTTTACTTCTAGATCTTCCCGCTTAAACTCCACTAATAGGGCAACGAGCAACCAAGACTGGAACAGCTACAGATATAAGCTCTCGCAGTACAACAAAGAAATACGTAGTCAAAACAATTAATAGAGGACATTTTTCGAGGGAATCTCGGATGCTTCGGATGCTCACGAATTTACAAAGTCCTGGCAAATGATGCGACAACCAGAAAAGAAGAAGGTATCGTTTGGAACGTGAACCTATACAGAAACTAATAAACGTCCACTTTCCGGCCATGAAGATTAATAAGCATACCCTTTTGTCTATAAACGTTAGAAAGGCTACTAAACAGATACACATAAAAAAAGGAAGTGTTCAAAGATAAACCACAATGATCAGACGGGGCACGCCTGTCACAATATGGCGATGGATGAAGGCGACTATAGAAGGTAGGACCATGATATTCATTTTGGGGTCATGAAAACTAGGACGGGTGGATAATATCCTCAAGGAGAACGGTTATCACCGCCTTAGTATACAACCTTTATACGGAATTGGCAACAACAAACTTTTACAATGTTTGCCGAGGTGGAAATAAAGCAAATAGCTTTAAATATAGTTGATAATTGGTGCAAACAAGAGTGCGCAGAAAACAAAAATTATTCATTTTACAAAAAGAGGGTAATACCAAGAGGTTGTTTTATTGGACAATCAAACAAAATACCTGGGGGTACATTTTGTTCAAAGACTTTTATTATTCTCCAGAAGACGATACAAAAGGCTACCACGGGGATAGCCTACGGATCAGTAGTGAGGTGGACAAAGAAAAAGCAGTTAAGAGTGATAAGGCTGAGACTTGTTTGCCTGTGCCAGTTGTAATGAAGATTTTATTGAATTTACCACCACAACACACATTTATATAATGCTAAGCCAGTTCTCCAAGGCACAGGCTAATTCAAAGTCAATAACACAAAAGGTAAGCGCTCAGTGCTGATTATTGAGGATATAAGATTGGATGATTTGATGGGATGACCCCATGACGCAGCATCACCAAGATATAACTTGAACAATAAGTTTCAAACAACTATACCAAGTAGGGGAGATTGGAAAGAAGTTTAATAGGTATGCAATGATAATGGGGTTGGCAGGCTGTCACCTAGTGGATGAAACTGGATATAATCTATGCCAGTCCAACTTCCTAGCGAATGTACTCTTTCTTGTACTAGGAGAGGAGAAACCACTGGCAAGAAGCTACGTGAAAGGTTCAGCTAACTGGCTACATAAAAAGAATCGGGCTGGAGAATGCATTTTAGATTCATTCTGAAATTGTGGCAGAATAAATGGCAAATTAACCACTTCATCAAATCTAATTTTCTTCGAAATCTTCTACCTTAAACTACATCAGTGATCCCATAAAAACTCTCCAGCAATATCAAATTGACAATTTTTTCTGTACAAATACACCTCACTGTTCCTATTTTAACTAAAAATAAAAAATTACAAGTAAATTTATTGTAAAGCTTACCTCTCTATTTAATAACTGAGAACTCAATCTTTGACTCATCACGCGATATTTCAATTTTACTTTTTCGTGAAATTTCGACGGTATAACGGAGATAGTAGTCAGAGTATTCCCAATAAAAAGTACTAAAAACATCATACTTAACACTGGTACCTGAAAAAAAAAAATCTCACTTTCAACTTTGATATTTATGCCGTTACCTTAACTACCTGCATATACACAAAAAAGCCACCTATACCCACAACTAGGCAATTGACTCCACCAATCCCATCTTACAGACTAAGAGCAATCTCCACTTCTTAGACATCATGCCACACTTGCTCAGTTATGACAGATCTTATTAAGAAAAGAGAAAATCTTCGCGAAACCCCGCACAAAACGGTAGTAAGACTCACAAAAATCTGTTATAAACTCAATTTCTTGGATTTTTTGAACGTAAAAGCCATGAGCTTGTCAAATTCATGAAAATTCCCACTTTACCATCTTTACGTTGCAGTAAAACATTCTTCTATACTTTCAGGAGGCTTCATTGACAACTTCCCAGGCAAACTTCAACACATTCTCACCCAAACCACCATCTAGCTAGAACATTCAACCTTCACTGCTGCTTTCCAAAAAGAGTACATCAATATCTAAAACACTCCATGCTATTCTCTTCTTCCACAAAAATTCCCTTCTTGAAGGTCTATAACTCCACAAATCTTATCGACAATTTCACCCCATATTATTTATCATCTGAGTCCTGGAGAATTACTTCCAGAGTTACTGAAAATATCACATCACCAAAAGGATCAACTATCAGGGTTATTTCGGGTACTTCTTTTTCACGTCCAAGAAACCCATCCATAGCGAAAACCCCATCATTCGATATAATTTTCTCTCAGAAATGAAACAATAAGCTAGGAAAAACAGCACTTTTTATTGTCATTGACAGTTCTCTATTCAAACACTCTTACACATTTCCAAACACTTCCACATCTTTCCGAACATTTTTTCGCTAAAAATACGACAAAATTAAACTCTCTTCCGCTTTCCCATCATTAGAAATATGGAAACACATATTTTCAATTGGAAAAAGTAGTGGTTCAAATGCACACTCTTATACATGCCACGTTATCGACATGGTAAATGACTAGACTACAGTGGCAAACCCCATTGATTGGACCCAAATACTTACAAACCCCTTTAGAACTTGGAGCAGCAATCACTGTCAAACTGCAAATCTTTGCACACACGTCTTCACTAAAGATACGACATAATCAAATCAAAATCATGATTAAAAGTATAGAAACACAAATTTTCAATAAAAAAAATAGTACTTCAAATGTATACACTTATACATGCCACGTCGTTGACTTAATAAATGCTTAAATTACGGTAGTTGACACTATTCCTTAGACCTAAAGCAGCAGGAGCCCCCCTTAAAACTAGAAGCAATCACAGTCAAACTCTACATGTTTCCATATACACTTTATCAATAATAATACAGTATCAAGCTATCCCACTGTCACCATTATACCTTGTTTTTAAACTAAGAGGAGCGATTTTAATTTAGGTTGGCATCTATTGATGAAACTGACAACGACATTCGTCAGTTTTGTGTTTATTTACATAAAAATATTCATTAGTTCAATCTTTATTACCACTTTTTTGCGTTTGTTGTTTTATTTTTAACAAAGTATTATATTCTAACCAAATTAATTGCTATTTTAATTATTTATTCAGTTTGATAAACAAAATCTATTGTCTATGCTTTTTTTTCTTGTTAATTATATAAGTTTCCAACTAAAATCTTATTTGTTATTTTTACATCAAATTTTACATACATTACAGTACAATATTATGGTATTCATTAGTATTAAAACTGCTATTTACTTTTAGTGTGTGCTATACCAAAGTCTCAAATGTAAGTAAAGAATAATTGAAAAATATAATTGCATTCTACATACTTATTTATCCTCAAATTAAGGAGTTTAAGGTGAATGTGACAAAAGCTGGTTTTTATGACAAGAACAACAGTTAATGTCTACCATTCAAAACATAAGATGTTCGCAGATATTTTATCATTGCGAAAATCTACTTTGCTTTATTTAAAACCATGATCCCGAAGCATGGATCTCAAAATTTAAATTGACGTTTTTGCTGAATACTCAACGCATCGGTTGCTATAATAGTAATTCTAGGAACTTTTGACAAGTCACCATTTCATTTCTGTCATTCTGTCACTAGTTATGTCAGATGTCAGTTTCATTTGTTTTCGTTGATGTTCGTTTAGTCGTTTATATTTATTTTCCATTAGTCTTTTGTAGTAGTTCTAGTACTTATTCTTATGATTGTTTCTTCCACTAGCATCTGACATAACAGTGATAGTGACATAATGACAGAAGTGAATTTTTGACTTGTTAAAAATTCCTAGAATTATCGACCGCCGTTGCGTAGAGAATTCAGCCAAAATTTTAAAATGATAAATTAACTCCAATGTTAAAATGTCATATACCTGGAAATGTTATTGTCACTTTGACATCGATAAAAAAGGTGCATCCTTTTTCATCGATAAAAAAGGTACATCCTTTTTTATCGGATAAAAACTTCTCTTCCTCAATATCTAGTAAGCGGACGTCACTTTTACACAATGTTTGTTAATTATAATTTCACAGCAATTAAGTGTTGGCAAAACTGCAAAAACTGTCAGTTAGTCTGTCAGATTTTTGTTGTTGTTCATCTATATATTCTGTAGTTTATTGTATTAATAAAGATAATTATTGTTGTTGTTCATCCATATATTCTGTCGTTAATTTATCTTGCCAAAAAACACTCGAGCTTTTCTTTTATCAGATAAATTTCTCTTTAACTCAAAGTTTTGCCAATCACTAAATTTGCTCGAAAAACTGACATCAGATAAAATCGCTCCACCTTCGGTGTCGCGATTTTATCATATCAGTTTTTCTCGTAAAATTAGTGATTGGCAAAACTGTTTCGTTGCAAAGAGAAATTTATCCGATAAAAAAAAGCTCTTGTGTTTTTACTGTTGATAAATTAACTCCAATGTTAAAATGTCATATACCTGGAAATGTTATTGTCACTTTGACATCGATAAAAAAGGTGCATCCTTTTTTGTCGGATAAAAACTTCTCTTCCTCAATATCTAGTAAGCGGACGTCACTTTTACACAATGACAATGAGTCGCAAGTTTGGTTACTTATAATTTCATAGCAATTAAGTGTTGGCAAAACTGCAAAAACTGTCAATTAGTCTGTCAGATTTTTGAATTTTAAACATATATTGCTTTTATTTTGAATCGGTGTGGTAATTATTTAACTTTGTTAATAAAGATAATTATTGTTGTTGTTCATCCATATATTCTGTCGTTAATGTATCTTGCCAAAAACACTCGAGCTTTTCTTTTATCAGATAAATTTCTCTTTAACTCAAAGTTTTGCCAATCACTAAATTTGTTCGAAAAACTGACATTAGATAAAATTAGTGATTGGCAAAACTGTTTCTTTGCAAAGAGAAATTTATCCGATAAAAAAAAAGCTCTTGTGTTTTTACTGTTGCCTGCAAAAATTTAATGTTTTGAATGATAGACATTAACTGTTATTCTTCTCATAAAAACCACTTTTTGTTGGTTACACTGAGCTTACACTGAACTTCCTCTATTATTAATAAATTTTACATAAACTACTTTTTTTAACCATACATTTTTTGTGACCAATATTCAGACATGCATTAATCTCTCATAGACCAGTCCAGAATGACGTCACTGACAGGTCGGCCATATTGTTACGGAGGCCTCATGTAAAAGTTTTCCAAATTATCTAAAGTGTCATCGTTTTGTTAGGTGTAGAATGCGGGGAGCAAAAGATAAGGTCTTTTTTTCGATTTCCGGCTGTTTTAACCAAGTGAGTTGATCTATCTGTGCACCTGAATTAGTTGCTCTTGAATCACATAACTCCTCTGTTGATTGTCTTTTTCGTCGTCTGACATTTTATTTATTATTTAAATTCAATTTAGATACAGTTTACTCCATGTGTTATTTGCAAAGTTTTTGTTATTTAAATGAAATATATATTACATTGACATTGTAATTGTCTGTCTGACAACCAACTGACTTACAGCACATGCCAAAACACACAAGCCAGGGTTGCCATTTCGATTTTTATTTCATCAGTAAATACCTTTTCAAAAGTTCAATATAGTCCGGGAAAGTTGGGCCGAAAGTTGTCGTGAAATCGAAAAGATTTCCACCAGAGATTTGACTTTTTTAAACGAAAGTATATGTTGTATAGACTACTTTCTTAGATTTGTGACAAGATTCCGCTGGAGCTTGCGATGCAGCTTGTACGCATAGCTTGGAGCACGAGAAAGTTTTTCGTCCATAACTTTTTTAGATTTGATTGTACAAAAAAATTGTAGGCATCAAAATTGTAGGGAATTTTATACCCTATAAGATGACGTACTGCAATATTTGAAAAAAAATGTTTCAACCCTTAATTTTTGAAAAATTAAGGAGAATGGTTTTTTAAGCGACAAACATAATTAGAATAACAATAACGAGTTCATAATATATGAAAATATAGTAGTCCGGCAACTGAAAACGTATGTAAGTATGTATTTTTTTTGGGGTAACATTCACTGAGACCTAAAAGATCTATTGTGCCCCCTTACTTCTACTTAGTTTCTGAGGAGAGTCTCAGAGACTAGTAGCTCCTTTAGTCCTATTTCCCGGAGGAATTTTAGGATATCTGCAGGCCTCAACTTAGGTAACTGTCCCTCTTCTATCCAGTAGTCTCCCAGGTACCGTGCCCTAGGATTCCGAATTACTGTGCAGTTCGCAAGTAGAGTTTGTTTAATCGACCTTTGCCGTTACGTCATACATTGCCCAGCTTTATCTCTCATTCATTAAATGGATGAGACGGAATTATGACGTCATTAACGTATTTCTTAACTAATGTCGACGTAATTTTTATTTGTTACTTTTGACAGTTCAGTTGTCACATTTTGATTTGATCAGTATTTTTGGTCATTTTCGCTTTTTTCAATTAATTTTTCATTGTCAAAATTCCTTCCCGGTATAATGAGAAAGAGCAAAGTTTAATTTTGAAGTTAATTAATTACTTTTCAAAAGAAAGGGATGCTGGAATGCCGCTTTTACCGTTAAATGCAGTCTACAACGTAAGTATCTATCTGTATTATGCAAAATTAGAGTTAGTGTCTATCTTGATTTGATTTTAAAATTTTATAATCGTATATATAATTTTATAATCGTATATAAAACATTTTCAATATATATTATATAATTCGCCATTTAATCACAATTCGGTAATCCGTAATTTTTTAAATTCAATAAAAAATCATGCTTAGGGGCGTTAAACATCCTCAAGCTGAAAATTTGAAACAAATCAGTTAAAAAAAACGGGGATTTCAAATTAAAACAAAACTAAATTAAGTAAAAAAGTACGTAACGCATAAAGCAAAATACAATTTTTGGCATTACTAATTTATTCATACAAACACACCTTAACAAATGTCATTGATTATGATTTTGAGGTTAAGTGTAAAATAACATTCAACTAATATGAGACAAACGTAAAACAGCAGAATACGTCACCGATTATGACGTAACGGCAAAGGTCGATTAAACAAACTCTATGTGGATGGGGGTTTCCTCTTCCATTCCACAAAATCTACAATCTTCCTCCACTATTTTGAGCTTTTTAAGGTGCCCATACAGGCGACAATGTCCCGTTAGGATTCCTGTTAAAACTCTTAGTGCAGTTTTGCTTTGACTTATGCATTCATTTGATCTCAACAGGTTGTAGTCACCCAGAAGAATCTTTGATTGCCTAAGCCCTACTAGATCTTTCCAATTGTCAGATCTTCTCTTTTCTTCGGCTTTACCTATTTCTTCCAATATTACATTGGAGCTGATTCCGCAAAAGGGTTCAGGCCCCCAAAAGGGTATTTCAGTCCCCCTCTTCGCTAGTTCATCTGCTGTTTCGTTTCCTTCTATTCCAGTGTGTCCTGGAATCCACAGTTCTCGCCTAGTTCATTAAGTTTGCCTAGGCATTCCCACACCATTTTGGAACTGATTACACAAGAACTCGGTGCTTTAATGGCTGCTTGACTATCAGACATTATGATAATCCTTTGCCTTCTATATCCTTTGTCAATATTGAACTGGGCACACTTTCTTATTGCGTGAATTTCCGCTTGAAGGATACTTGGGGTTTTTCCCAAGCTTTCAGAGTGTTTGGTTCCTGGCCCGTATACTCCTATCCCAGTTCCTTCTATTGCTTTTGAGCCGTCTGTGTACCATTGAATGGCATTCTTTCCAAGTCTGGTAATGGTATTTGGATCCCATTCCTTCTTGTTGCTTAATTCCGTAACGAATTTCTTTGAAAAGTTATACTTTTTCATCATACCATCTTGTGGCATGTCCCAGGTTGTCTGATTTCTAAGAAGTGAAGAGGTGGTTTTTTTTTAATGATTGGTGTTTTTTGGTTTTAAAAATTCAAAATGGCGGCCCTACAAAATTTCAATATATATATTTTTTTCAATCTTGTCTCATTTCATGAACATTAACGCTATCGATACGAGGTTTGATGCAATCGATAGATAATAAGTTGTAGTTTTATGAACAATAATAAGAATTTTTTTACATTCCTTTTTACGAGTTTAACTGAAAAAAAAATGTTTCTCTCTTTTTTTCTTAAATTTGACGTTGGAAAATATGATTCATGGATTCATTAATATTCTGAAAACGTTTGTCTTCAAAAATTACGTATTTTGAAAAAAAAATTCAGATTCGACCATTAGAAGCGGAGAAAACAGTATTCAAAGTTCAATAGCCACTGAGACAAAAATATTAAAATTTTCGAGTTTCTGATCGACTTGTTGAATTGTTTAATAAAAACTCTAAGTACTCACATTTTTCCATTTACGTACTGTCAATGAATGAATGAATTCGAAATAGAATAGTACTTTAGCCCGTGCGTCAAGGTAAAGAAGATGTAGATGCAGAGCTTGTTCGTTCGGCCATAAACTATTCCTCACAGTATTCTTTTGTTAGCATTGTTACTGAAGACGTAGATATAATTGCTATATTAAATCAATTAGCTCACAATAATAAGAATATTTACTTCAAGTATCCTATGCTCAAGGAATTCATTACATTATCACATGCTTTTAGCGGCTGTGACACTACATCTGCTTTTTATATGCAAGGTACATTTAAATTCGTGAAAATTCTTAGCGAGAACGCAGAGCTTCAAAATACTCTTAAAATATTTTATGATCAAACAGCAAATAAAGTTGATATGGAGAAAGCTGGTATTGAATTAGTAAAATATGCTTATCAAGGAAAACCAAACGAAACCGAAACTATAAACGATTTGAGATTTACGTGTTGCCAAAAATCGTTTGCTAAGAAAACTTTTAATTTGGCCATTTTACCACCGACTCAGGCAGCAATGAAATTTCATTCTTTTCGAGTGTTCTATCAACTACGACTGTGATGAAAGTTCATTGCAAATTACGGGCTGGTGCCAGAAACTACAGATGTAGAACTGATTCCTAAAGAATTAATGTCGATTATTTCATGTGCTTGCACCACTGGATGTTCTAATGCGAGGTGTGGATGTGAAAAAGTTGGGATTTATTGTATGGAGAAATGGAAAGTATTTCATTGAATTATGATGATGATGATGATAATATCAGTTTAAGTAGTGAGCATAGCTTTGACATCAGTAACTTAGTTGAATGTGAACTTGCAATTGATACTAGCGATATTGTAGATATTTCATGCGATGAGAATGACAGAGAAGATATAGAGCAACCTCGACTGAGACCGAAAAGAGCGCGAACTGTTCAAAGATATTGTATATTTATGTATAAAAATATTGTTTGTAATTTAAATGTAAATGTTAGTAGATTGTGGAAGATTTGTGAATAATTGTAAAATTTGTACAATATGCGTAATAAATTTACTTATGTAAATAAAATGTTCTATTTCTGGCACCTATTATAATCATTTTATACCCAATATCTATAATAATTATACAGAAAAAACTGTAATAAGATTTGTAACTCCAATAAAACCGAACTGCCTTCTTCGGTTCACACTTGTCAACTATGAATTTTTATTAGTTCATTGGCAGTACGTAAATGAAAAAGTGTGAGTATTTAGAGTTTTTATTAAACAATTCAACGAGTCGATCAGAAACTCGAAATTTTTAATATTCTCAGTGGCTATTGAACTTTGAATACTGTTTTCTCCGCTTCTAATGGTCGAATCTGAAATTTTTTTTTCCTAATACGTGGTTTTTGAAGACAAACGTCTTCAGAATATTAATGAATCCAAATTTAAGAAAAACGGAGAGAAAATTTTTTTTTTTCAGTTAAACTCGTAAGAACGAATGTTAAAGAATTTCTTAGTTTTGTTCATAAAACTACAACTTATTATCTATCGATTGCAGCAAACCGCGTTTCGATAGCGTTAATGTTCATGAAATGAGACAAGATTGAAAAAAATATATATATTGAAATTTTGTAGGGCCGCCATTTTGAATTTTCAAAATCTAAAAACACCAACGTTTTCATGTGCCGGAATACTATATTTTCATATATTATGAAGTCGTTATTGTTATTCTAATTAAGTTTGTCGCTTAAAAAACCATTCTGCAAAAATTTTTCAAAAATTAAGGGTTGAAACATTTTTTTTTCAAATATTGCATTACGTCATCTTATAGGGTATGAAATTCCCTACATTTTTTTTGTACAATCAAATCTAAAAAAGTATGGACGAAAAACTGTTGCATTTCACGTGCTCCAAGCTATGCTTGCCAGCTGCATCGCAAGCTCCAGCGGAATCTTGTCACAAATCTAGAAAAGTAGTCTATACTACATATACTTTCGTTTAAAAAAGTCAAATCTCTGGTGGATATCTCTTCCATTTTATATCCTTACTTACCCGGACTAATAGGTTTATTTTTTGCTATACAAATTTCAGGAAATGATAATGACGTCAAAAAAATATAAATTTTTTTGAAACAAAAAAGCAACGAACAAAATAGAAGCAAGCAAAACAAACATTAAAAAAAATGAAGTAAACGTATGCCTAGTTCTTAATTTAAAAATACTACAAATATCACAAAATAAAGTTACATCGGTACTGTGGCGCCCGAAAATTAATTTAAACATAGCGCGCCGAAGTATCCAGCCACTTGGTCGCCGCGGTCAGTTTTGTCAGCGGGAGTTCCATAATGTCATCGACCACTTGGTCGCCGTAGTTATCAATCATTAAAGGTATTTAATTTTGTTAGGTATATGTGTACTGTTTAATTTCACATACAAGTTGGTTCGGTGAATCTTTTCCCATGTATGAAATTATTCACATCCTACTTTTTGTAGTACGTCTCTTTCCTACTCACAGAATCTAAAACCCCGAAATGATTCCGTTTGTTCCATTACAACATAATATAACAAACAGAGATAGCCATATGATGAATGTCGGCGATAGGTGTAACCTACACAACAGAAGTTCTGTGGTTTTGTACTTTGACAGACCAAAGACTTTGTTTACATATTTATTTTACATTTTTATCCATTTTTTTGCCCTTTGCATATAAATTTATTTCAAAAACAGTTGTTATAACGACTAACTTATACCGGAGTGTTCGAATTATTGTGGTAAGTAAATATTATTTATCTACTTTTTATTTATTTACTTCGCAATGAAAACTAACCTTAAATTGACATTTCATTATGATTCTGGATAGAACTCCATCAAACTGAATTTATATGAATAAGGATAAGTACTCAATTAATTCCCAAATTAGAAGAGCCATCTCTTATTGTTATGGATAATGCTCTATATCATAGTGTTCTTTTAGAAAAGCAACCTTCTACTAATTCGACAAACAATGAGATTGTTACATGGTTGATAACAAAAAACATTAAGTTTGATACAAAACTTACAAAACCTGAATTGCTACAAATTGCAAAAATGAATAGAAAAGTATACGTGTATATAATTGATGGGTTACTACAAGAACATGGTCATGAAGTGCTGAGACTACCGCCATATCATTGTGAATTCAACCCATATTATAATAAATATATTGGTAAAGATGGGTATTCAGATAGTTATGTTATAAATATGTGGAAAGAGGCACTGGGACAATGTAATCAAGAAATTTGGGAAAAATGTGTTAGACATATCCATGAAATTATACAAAAGTGGTATGCCCGAGAGCAGAATATAGTTGATATTAGCATTCAACCAATTACAATAGATATAAATACCGGTGACAGCTCATCCGATTCTAACTATGAGGAAATAAATAAAATCTATTGTATATATCTATGAGTCTTAAATATACATATTTAAAATATTTATTAATATTTATTTTTGCAAACCAAAAGATTTTTATTTTACATTGTTGAACTGTATGGGTGGGACCGCGACGGCCGGATTGCATCCCGCTAAGAGCAGGTAGAATTTTTACCATCCGAGTTGCATCCCACGACCATCCGAATTGCATCCCATTAACCAATTTTATTTTAGCAGCAAAACTAATGTATGTTCTGATAATAACCAACAGCGTTGTCACGTTTACTTAATACTAAATAATACTTAATCAATTGTAACATTCAAAATGTTTATTGACACATAAACAAATGTTTACTTAATACTAAATAATACTTAATCAATTGTAACATTCAAAATGTTTATTGACACATAAACAAACGTTTACTTAATACTAAATAATACTTAATCAATTGTAACATTCAAAATGTTTATTGACGGTTATTGATGGTTGCATTTAAAAAGGGCTGACGCTTATACTTTACCAGTAGTTCAAAATTCTGATTCGTTTCGCAAAGATCGTAGTAACATTTTGTAGTTATATATTGTGTGATTTTGGTGAAAATATGGAGATCAATACGGTTTTAAGTGAAAAGGGTAAAGTTTTAATTGTTATTCAGGGGTATACATTCTGTTTTCAAAAAATGTTAGGTAAAGATACGGTGAAGAGGTGGCAATGTACAAAACGAAATTGTAAAGCTTTTCTTAAAACAAATTGTGTAAGTGATGAATTAATTGAATCGGTGTTAAATCACAACCACGAGAAAGTGCCAGCGGAAATTTTAAACAGACAAAACATTAGTAACTCTGTTAAATGTGCTGCTGTAAGTGACATGTGTGAAAAGCCAATGAAATTAATTCGGAATGAAATGAAAAATAGGGAGATAGATACTATAACAACTAAGGATGTAGAACGAATTCGTAAAAACATTCATAGTGCAAGATCGTCAAATGGTTTAATACAGGTTCCAAAAAGCGTAACAGAATTTCACAATTCAATTGAAGTAGTCCCCATCGTGACCAATAAAAATGAAAATTTCTTGTTGAGAAACGATAAAGAAAATAACATCATTCTATTTTCTTGTCAAACCAACCTTAATTTATTGTCTTCTTCTTCAGATCTTTACGTGGATGGTACGTTTCAGTATTGTCCAAAATATTTTCTACAATTGTTTACCATTCATGCTTTAAAAGATAATACCTATATTCCCCTAGTTTTCTGTTTACTTCCTAACAAACTCTCTTTCACATATTCTCTTGTTTTTCAATACTTAAAAGAAGAGTGCTTAAATCTAAATATTCCTTTAGCCCCTAAAACCATAACCGCAGATTTTGAAATTGCAATTCATAAAGCAATTTCAGAAACTTTTCCTTTGGCATCTATCCGTGGCTGTAAATTTCATTTGGGACAATCCTGGTATAGAAAAATTCAAGCGGTTGGCTTATCAGTTCCGTATCAAAATAAGTCAGGCCAATATGACGAAATTTCGAAGTACTTGACATACATCTTTGGTTTATCTTTTCTTGACCCTAAAGATGTTGGAGAAGTTTACGCTTTTGACTTGGCTGCAATCCAGCCAGAAAATGACAAACTAAGTGAATTTTGCGACTATCTTGTCGAAAATTATATAGAAGACAACGCGACATTTCCGCCACATATTTGGGCTGAACATTCAGAAACTCTTCAACGAACAACAAATGCTTGTGAATCTTTTCACTCCAGGTATAATAAATCCTTTTACTGTGCTCATCCAAACATAAATGTATTTTTAGATGTACTTTTGCAGTTTCAGATCGACACATACATAAAAATTAATAGTGTACACCTTATACCAAAAGTTCACACCAATGTATTAAAAAAACGAGATTTTATTAAAATGAAAATTAAAGAGCTAGAAGAAAATATAATTACAAAGTTTGAGTTTGTTAAAACAGTTTCGTATAGGTGTAAACCTAAGGTTTAGGGTATTTTTAGTTATTATTGTACCTTTATGTATGTTATGAAAGATTGAACCTCTTAACCTATAATCTACATAAAAAAATGTTAAGTGCAAAAGTTTATTTTATTTATGTTAACTAGATATTTTACGTTTAATACATTTTTATCCTTTTTATGTGTATCTTTTTATTTAAATTGATTTATTTCCAAATATATAAAATACAAATAATTACCTAAACTTTTAATCGGTACATTGATTTTTAAACTATATTTCAAGAATTTTAGCACAAATTGGCAACGTTGCGGCGCAGTTTACCTGAAATGGTGTTATTAATTAGTAAATACCTTTTTTCGAGGTGGGATGCAATTCGGATGTGACCTTTTCTTGGCCAGGTAAAAGTTGAATTTTTGGGATGCAATTCGGATCTCGCCGGTGGGACGGCCCAATAGTAATGGTTGCCAGCCATAACCCTAACAGGGCAATTCTGATTTGCAAAGTTTCTACTTAGGAAGTTGTTATTAATACTAACTCTTATGCAAGTAAATTTGCTTAATAACCCCATAAAACTCTGGAATACTAACCGTTTTTTTAAACTAAAGGCTTAGGTAGCACATTGCTAAATTGCTGTAAAATATTTACAAATATCTAATACACCAGCTTCTATACAATAATAAATAACGTTCACCGTCATTTTAGCCACATCCTAATTAAACCATCAATCTACGACCTACGTGTTACTTAATGTATCGATGTATTGCGTTTGTATATGAATGATGACGCATGGGAAAAGATCCACCGAACCAACTATAAGTATTTAACTGAATATCGAGAATTACATCCACAAATTTGAATATATCGGGATGTGCTGAATAAAAAGCGGAATTAAAATGTTTGTGGTTAGGTTAGGGTTAGGTTAGAGAATCACTTTTCAAATAAAAAAATTAATCTTTTCAGTAAGAATGCAGACAACTAACTGATGAAAAATATTTTCATTTTGGTTGTCGACAGGTCACAAACCCATATTAGTATTAGAGTAATTAAATAAGCCCATAATTTTCTTGGAACCCTTAATCCAGCATTGGCGACCAAGTGGTCTGAACCTTTCGAATAGTGAAAGGATTAAATTTGGGTAAAACTGACCGCGGCGACCAAAAGGTATATTCCCGATATACGTGTAAGTGATTAAATAAAGATTATTAATAATAGGTGATTATAATGATAAATGTCATAGTTTTTTTTTTCAGTATATTATGGAATGTTTCAGTAGATCAGTCAATAAATATGCAAATCAGTGAATCTACTTATAACTCAGTAGAACTGGAAAACCCTGACACAAGCTTCAACACCAACTGATCGGTTGTCCTCCAGAACAATATGGCCGACCTGTCAAAGTCTTTTGTTCTAGAATGGTCTATAGGCAACGCCAACTCCTAGCAGTACAATACATTTTTCTCGCAATTGTCAATTAATTCAAAAAGTCTGAACCCTGAATCTTTTGGAACACACTCCTAATGTAGTAACTTTTAGTTGACATTTCTTAAAATGCTCCTTATCGGAAAAAAAACGCAAATCCTCGAGAACTAGTATTGAAATAATTGAATTTTTGAAGAATAGTATTGAATGTTAATGAGAGAATTCTCGTGCTTCGAGCAATGAAAAGAGACTTGAAACTAGAAACCCTAATGAAAACATTAATTTTTCAATAAAAAAAAAAGTAATATTTGAATGTACCACTTACATGCCACGTCGTCGACATAGTATAACTCAAAACGTACAACGCGTAGGCGTTGTACAATTGAAATGAATAACCTATAAATAAAAAGGGCAACAAGAAACTCAATCCTCTCCACATCCACGAGTGAAAACCTTCGATGGTAATGTCCATATTGTGTCGTTCTCCGAGGGCTTTCAGTCTGTATAAAACTCCTCTTTGGTATCGGAATTGAAGGTATTGAACTAAGCCTAAAAACAATAAAATGTTAACTATAATTACTTGTAATGATTGTGAAATGAAATATGTTGGGTAGACTAAGAAGTCTGTAAGAGTTCGTTTTAAAGAGCATGAAGCTCATTTTAAATATGGGCATACAGATGAGTTTAGTGGAAAATTGTTAAAAAAAAAAGTATCCGACGAAAGAATGTTGGATGCATTTGAAAGTATAGAAATAGTAATAATAGTTTAAATAAATACAAAGGACCTATATATTATCGTCCGTTGTATAGTTAATTAGGAAATTCATTCATTCCTTGAGAATTCTGGAACCGTTGGTAATACTCGATACTGAACCCAGTTTTCGCTACCACCACATCAACATTAACACTTTTCCTATTGAACTATGCAACGTTCAACTTTAGTTATACACATGGATTAAATAAAACCTGGGAAAGCAATAAGACGTATTCCGTCAACTGTTTTTCCTCCTTGTTATAATATTTAAGTCGCAAAGTAACCACATGGTTTACGTTTACATGGATCAAAATTTTTTTTGAGTATGGGGACCACTTTGATAAACAGTATGAGGGAACGGCTAATGATATTTTTGTTGTATTTGATACAAATAAAGCAAAGTCGACGACTTTATTTTAAAATTAAATTTAAAGTTTTCGAGTATTAAATTTGTTTAGACAACTCAACACTCACAAAATTTCGGTACATAGGTGACTAGAGATGGGGGTACAATATGAAATAAACTATTAAATCTGCGTACTTTGTTTAGGAAATTTATTTCTGAAATATATCGTATCGATAAAATATCGAAATTTTTTGTATTGATACTTTTCATAACGGTATTTTTAAAACAATATATTTATAACGGTACGGTGTATCGATACTTTACACAGTATCGCCCATCTCTACATGTCACATTTGACGTACTCCAGAAATTTATTAATTTTGACGTTAGAATTTTCAATAATACCAGATTATTACTTTCCGTTCTACACTCGCCTTATTTAATAAAGAAATTAAGGGTCGTGGTCAAAGTATAGTATTCTACACACAATTTATGGCCATTATTCACAAGGGTAACTTGCGCTTCTCGCCTACTGCTCGGGACGCAAGCGTCACCCTGCGTGAATAATGGCTATCATAAATTGCTCGTTTAATAATATACTATTTTAATAGAGCGGGATAAAATTTAGTTTACAAATCAAATACTTTAAAACAGCTGTTAGGTAATCCTAAAGATAAAATAATGGATTTAGAAATTAGTGGTATTTACGAAATTAGGTGTAACGATTGTGGTATGAAATATGTTGGGAAAACTGTGAGGTCTGTCAAAGTTCGCTTTAAAGAGCATGTAGCTTATTCAAAAGTGTTGCTGTACATGTTTTAGATCGCAATCATTCAATGAATTTAGATACCTAGTGTAAACTTTATAAAAAATAAATAAAGACAAATGTCCTATACCTTATTGTATAGTTTATTAGGAAAAAAGTAATTGTAAAGTTTTTTGCGCTGTGATGGTTTTTCCCAAGGATTAACCAATTTAAAGTGATGACATTCCCTGAAGATAACTTGGTTATCGGTAAGATAATGGAGAGTGTTTGTGTTGGTTTAGTCGTAGTGTAAACTGTGTTCATAACCATATAAAAAGTAAAGTCCATTTCCCTTATTCTTCTTCTTTTTGCATGTTGAGTTGTAAGCAAAGTTAATGGTACAATAATTGGTAATATTGTCAATGTATTGATAAATCTTTTACAAACTTCGTGCCAAAAGCGATGAAACCAAAAGTGGCAGTAGTTAAGTTTTCGTCGGGTATTTTTGGCTATTTTTGAATTTTTTAAGACGTTAAGCTAGTTTATCTGCGAGTGTTGTATGTTTTATTTGATCTAAAACCATATCTCCTAAAATACTTAGTGTTAAAGGAAACAATTATCGACAGTCAAGGCCGACAGATTCTAATTTTGTGCTAACCTACAAAATGTGTGTCGAATGTCAATTTTAAAAAATGGCGCTGGTTTTGACAACACGACTGCAACTTCACGTAGCTTCTTCTTATGTGAAACGGAGTCTATGTCCACCCATTCACTATCAAATCAAGTAACTATTATATAACAGTTCAAAACCATGAAGACAATTCTTGATAAGGGATATTTTTAAAATTTATTCGTTTTCTACTATTGTTTGTGGTATCCACTGGCGTGTAGAGTTTAATAATAAAGATGGGAGATAACCGTACACATGCAAAGTGAATCTGAGTGATAAGGATAAATTGGTTACTTGTGGTAGTTACCACGCAGTATTTCAAGCTATTGATGGTTGCACTAATCTTGCAGCTTCTAAATTAAGGGCTGTTGTATCATGAAACAGATCACTAGTATTCTTCTGTAATGACTGTCCTGAGGCATTCAAAAAAATTCCGTTAATAGGTACTGATAGAGACGGAGATCAAAGATTCAGTCAATGAGTTGAAAATGAAAACAAAATATTGGAAGAAAAGGTACAAACAATTAAAAATAATGATATGCCAACTGATATGGTTGAGTTCATGAATGAAGTGGAGGAAAGAAGAAACAGGTCAAAAAAATACTATGTTTTTTAATATGAATGTATCGACTGCTGCGAATACAAATGGAAAAATAGAAGATGGGGAAAGATCAGTGAGAGAGGTTTGTCAAATGTGAATATTACACTTAATTATTCTAAAGTTGTTAAAACGGGAAAATATGATGGAAGAAAAACGTAAAAAAATAGCTGACAAAATTCCTTCTATCAATCTTCGCAGATCAAACAGTTGAACAGCGTGAGTATTATAAGCAATTAAAATCCAAGTTAGGTGAATTAATTGCTGCTGGTGATAACTCAAAAACTATTAAATATGTGAATAGAGTTTTCCAAGATAGTAAATAAATATCTCCCAAAAAACTAAATCAGGGGGACACGTTTTTACGGTTTTTTTGGTTCGCTACTTTGACCCACTAGTGGGGGTGAGCATCACCTCAAAATATTTAAATGGTATTAGGGGTAGAGTAAGGTATCATTTTGAATAACTTTCAATTCTCTTTACAATTGTCTTAAAATTTTAAAATTCGGCCTAATACTTTTTATTAAATTACATTTTAAAATTTAAATTATATATTTGTTCAGTTCCTACAAATTGGAATTTTGTTAATTCTTGTCGAAATAGTGAAAATGACACATGGGTCGTTGAGTACGCCAATGCAAATGTGCAAAGAACGTGAAATTAGTGGATTCGTAAATCGAAGCGGTTTTGTTTAATTGTGTTTTTGGGAATTAAATACCATGGTTTATTACATTGCGGATAGGGTAGATATCATTTTGCTTTATTTTATGAACAATAAGTGTGTAAATGTAACGGCTCACTTATTTAATGGAAAATATCAAGATAAACAAATCAGTAGAAAGTATGTTCTATAGTTAGTGAAAAAATTCAAAGATACTGTAAATATACCTAATAAAAAACGAGAAAATAGACCGCCTTTACTAATGAAGCTGCAGTTTTGGGACATGTTCATATAAATCCTACGTTAAGTACAAGGTAATTAGCATCTATATCTGGGATCAATTGAACTAGCATTCAAACCATTTTGAAGAAGAACAAATTCCATCCGTATAAAAAACACTATGAGGATGAGGATGAGGATGATTTATGACCGCCGTTTGCAATTTTCTTTTAAAATATCTGTTTTTCCGAGGAACTATACTGTGAATCATCATAATTGCCGCTACTGGTCTGATTCAAACACAAGAATTCTCCAACAGTCTAGTGAAGATCATTTAATGTTTCCACGGCACTGGATTGGGAGAAGAGGTAGCATTGAATGGTCTCCATGGTCACCAGATTTGTCGCCCCTTGATTTTTTTTGTGGGGATACCTCATAAGTGAAATCTACAAAACACAACCAGATTTGGGTCAAAGGATTGTCGATTAGTGCCATCGAATCACTCAAGTTTTCGGTATGTGCTAGAACGTTTCCAACAAAATCTTTATTATTGTATGTACGCGGGTGGTCATCAATTTGAACATTTGATTTAACTAAGCATAATTTAATCTTTAAAATGTATTAAAAGTTATTGGGCGGAATTTTAAAATTTGAAGACTGTTATAAAGGGCTTTAAAATGATACCGCACTCGACCCCTCGACGAGTCTCTGCGTTTTTTTTCCTTTTTGGTCCGGCTACCCTGCATGTAAGTTGTGGAGGTGCTAAATGGGTAATACAGGAAGCTTTTATCATTTACCTAGTGGAAACCACGCAACTTTTCTTGATGAATTTCATATGCTCAGGGCATATGTCAGAAAGTAAAAACATACAGGAATTTCTTTATGTAGATAAATATGTTATTACAAAGAAATGTACTAGAGTAGTTAGGAAGTTAACTGATAAAAACCTATTTACCATAAATTTAAATTTAATTGATAGTCAATTTTCACTTAATAGTACTGATGTTAACGATATTTATAACAATACTGAATATGTTTTCCAAAAAGTTATTAATGTGGTTGGATTCGTAAGAAAAATAACATATTGTGGGAACAATTTACCTTGGAATGATGATGTCAGGAAACTAAGTAAAGATAGATATGTTGCATACAACACATTCAAAAGTAACTCCAATAGTATTAACTGGGAAAGGTATAAACAAAAACGTAATGCTGTTATTAATTTGATAAAGGAGAAAAAACATAATTGTCATTCAATTAATGTGGAAAACCTTGAGAAAATTAATCAATCCAAAACAATTAAATAAATAACTTCTGTAATTATGTTCAATTCGAGAATAATAGCCAGGTTACTCTTGTAAGAGATGCTAGTGTGTTTTCTGAGCATTTCAGTACTTCCTTCGTTAATGGAGTTGATGTGGGGCCTAATATTGATGGTTTTTGAATTTATTTGTGATATTCAACTGTGTGAGAATATTTACCATCAGATATTAGAACATATTAATACAAATTTTCTGTTATTTGTTAACCACTCCGGTTTTAAATCCAAGCTGACTGTCACCGGGTGGAAAAATTAGCAAATACTATAGCAATATCATTGAATCTATGACGGGCATTTGAGACCGTAAACAGAGGCATACATTTTGAAAAGATATTGTTCATATTAATGTCAACATAGGTAATAGAAAAATTGAGATTGTAAAAGAGTTGAAATTTTGTGGATTTATGTTAGACAATAATTTGTAATTTAATAATAACTTTGAGTACCTATATTAAGAAGAAAATTTTTAAAAAAACTGTATTTTTTCTAGAGCGCCTCAACACCTAAGTTTAAAACCATCATTCAACCTCATTTTGAATATTGTTATACTTCCATGGTTTAAATAAGATATCTCAATTACAAAAGTGACAAAATCGAGCAATGAAAGTTATTTTGAGGTATAGTAGAATCACTCCTATATCATTGATGCTCCAAACATTACAAATATTTACTACTGAAAGATTATAAAATGCTACACAATCTATTGCTGGCATATTTAGTTAATTTACTGTATTCACTAATCAAATTCGCACATACAATACTCAAAACCAAAATAATTTTAAAATATTGAAAGTAGTACATATAATGTAAAACTTAATTCAAAAATCAAAAAAGAGGATTTTACACTTCAAATAATTTACCAAATAATTTGAAAAATTCGAAAAGTTTCTCTGAATTTAAGCGACACAACCATTATACCATAGATGGATATGAAAACATTTGAGTACATTTTTAATTGTTTTTAATTTTTGTACTTGTATTTTCATGTATTAACATTATTGTAAAAGTTTCTTTTAATGTACGTTGTTTTAATACTAAATATTGATTACATTCTTCAACCAAACTCTTTTTATGTAACCAATAAGCATCAAGACTGAACTATTCTCTTAGTTTCTTGCCAGTGACTGTTCATGGCTGTGGCGCTGCAGATTCTTCTTCTGGGTGACAGAACCTACACATGACTTCGTCTGTCAACCTCAATAGCTTTGCTTCCTGTTGCATACAATGCATTGCTTATTAGGTCTGCCATAAATTTTGGCGTACCTATGCCCTCCATTGAACTGCCTGCCTTCAGTGTAGCTTGGCTGTCTTTGAAAATGGCAAGTGAATGATATGTTCCTTCCTGTTTTTCAATTTCTTCGACGCGGGGTGGTTAGAAAGTTGTCAGTTTATAACATACTAGCAGTCTATAATGAATTTAGAAAAGACAGGAATTCAACAAAACGTAAAAACTAAATAGAGTACCTTGGTGTTTTGTTATTACGCAAATTTTAATATTTTTAAAAATAGTTTACCTTGAAAAAATAATCTGATGAATTGTAAGTTTTTTTTGATAACTTAACGATTTAATTATAAAATTCAATATAGTAATGAGAATTTTAATTTTATAAAAAAATTAAATTGATTAATAGCAAACAAGGTCATACTTTCGCAAGAGCCATGCGGAAATAATGAAAAATAATTTAGCTTGCAAAGAATTTACGTCAAAGTATACTTTAGTTGCATATATTCAATCTTTATATAGGGCGAATCATGAGGAACTTTACATACTTCTACCATATGTAGAGTCCTTCTTAATTAATTTACAGGGTGATTTGTAAAACTCACCATAAATTTTAATTGGCATAATGTTTACACGGTCATTTGACTTTTCTAATTTTTTCTTGATACAGTACACTACTATCAAACATTCGATTGGTATTAGCTAAACTTAGAAATTCCAGGACCGGCTTTGGAAAAATAAATATTGAACCAAGTATATAATTTTTCAAATTTTCAAACTACTTAAATAGCCAATGTTGTCTCACTTCTATTCAATTTTTAGTGAAAGATCAAATCTTACCAAAAATAAAACAACCATAATGACGTATAAAGTAATGATTTAAAGAAATGTTATAAATTTCTAGTATTTTAACTAAAATGTGTACCTACAACATAATATTATATGTATAATGAATTCAACTACATCATACTGTCACTTTGTGTTATCTCTAAGGACATAATCAATTGTTTTACAATTTTGAATTTTTAAAAGAAAATACCCATGCTATTCGAGAATATCGTTCCCAATTAAGGGTTTCGGTTAACGTGTGGATTGGTGTCATAAATGACAAACATTTTGCCGAATTTGCTTACCAACATGAACGTTATTATCTGATGGATGTATTTTCAGCATGATGGGGCACCCCCCACTTTTTACTGGCAGGTCCTATTTCGTGGCCTTCAAGATTCCCTGATTTTAATCCCGTCGATTATCATATTTGGGGACGATTGAAGCAATTAATAGATCGAATTGTAATGTTTTTCTTATTTATTTAAATAGTTTTTACGGTGGGATAAAATTATAAACACACTATGGCTAATTGCTATTGACTTATTTATAGAAACACTTACACACTATATCAAACTTAATTTATATACACACTTTACTTAATGTCTACTAATTTATTTACACTCGGTGGTATAATAGTTCGAGTTTATCTTCACCACTTGAATATTACACTATTTATCTTCACTAATTCACTGTTTACTAAAAACTTACTAAAAAACTGTCCAACTAACTCAAAAATCACGTATATATAGTCTTTCTCAATTCCCATACGTTCTTGAATTTACCTCGCTCTTCGTATGCGTGAATACCGTTCCAGAAAGTTCTAGAGAACCAACGCTTCGCATTCGCCAACATTTATAGTTTAGCGACAGGATCGGCTTCTGAGTTGGTGACTTCGTAACAGAATAATACTTTTTTATAACACTATTAGAAACGATCCCCAGAAAGGCCGTAATTTAATACGACAATTAACAATTCGGCAACAAAAATGTTCAGGGTTCCATTTCAAGAATCTACTTTAAATTATTTTTATTTTGTTACCATTATTGTATTTTTTTCAATTCTTATTTATGCTTAACTACATACTTTTAGATTGTTGTTCGTTATTGTTATTAGTTACTGTTTTTTGTTGTTTAGTGTTTGTCATTTGTTTAAATCAATACCTTATTATGTGATACGTCATTATGGTTGTTCTATTTTTGGTAAGATTCGATCGTTCATTAAAAATTGAATAGAAGTGCGACCATCGTTTTTATTGGCTATTTGTTTATTCTGAAATTCACCTATTGCATTAAAAAAATTATATACAGGGTGCAATATTTATTACAAGAGCCAAGTAGATGTCATATACACTGACTTCTCTAAGGCTTTTGATAAGATAGACCACTCACTACTTATAAACAAGTTGCAACTTTTTGGCTTTAGCAATTCGCTTGTACTAGTCTTTTTAATACAGTCCAGTTTGTTTCTTATAATGGGTTTTCCTCTACAACCTATTCCCCAGCATCAGGTGTTCCACAAGGGTCCAACCTAGGTCCCTTATTGTTTTTGCTATTTATAAATGACAATCTAAAAATTTATTATTTGCTGATGATTTAAAAATATTTCTAGAAATAAAATATGTTTGATAGTCACTTGCTCCAATTGGAATTAGAGAAAGTTAATGAATCGTGTACAAGAAATTGACTTTTTCTAAATTTAAGTAAATGTAAAGTAAGTACCTTTAGCCGTAAATCTAACCCTGTCTTTTACAATTGCCAAATCGATAATGTGGACTTAACTAGATGTACTGAGGTTAGAGATCTGGGGATAACTTTTGATAATAAATTGGATTTTATAAAACATACAAATAGTATCTGCTGTCAAGCCACTAAATCCCTTGGATTTATAATCAGGAACTGCAAATTGTTCTCTAATGAAGATGCATTGAAAACGCTATTTTTCGCTCTAGTACGATCAAAACTTAAATACGCTTCTCTTGTGTGGAGTCCTTATTACCTAAATCACATTAATTTGATTGGGACCGTTTTTAGCTAGTAGGATCGATGAGAGGATACGCGAAAGGGAGACTGAACAATCGATTCTGCTACATCGTTTTGGTATTGACTACTTGCAACTCAGAAGAATAAATAGTGGTCTCGCTTTTCTGTTTAAGTTGAATCATAATTGTATTGACTCTCCAAATTTATTAAGTCAGCTGAATTTTCTCATTCCAAGATTTCACTCACGTCGTAATCTCACTTTTTACTGTGGCAATGCAAGAACTAACATTCTTTCTCATCCTCCATTACACATGATATGCTCAAATTTTAATCAAATTGCAAATGACTGCGACCTTCACTTCAATTTACTAATGCACATTATTGATAAATCCAATCAGAATTTTTATTTTAATTTACAGTTAGGGTAGGTTTTTATTATTTACCTATGACCCCCCCTGTAATCAGTCAATAACACACAGTCGACACCAATGTAATGACGTCTATTACGCACGGTAAAAAAAGCACACAGCTGTAAAGTAAATCGCACGGCTTCCCTAGCAACATCTTAGCCACTGTCAATAGACGTCGCCATTTTATTCAAAAATATGGCATAAGCCGTCAAAACATCAAACTTAAGTAGGCCACAATAGCGATTTTCCTACAACCACCATGCAAAACACGCTTTTCTACACAAATTTCTATACGCAAAGCAAGCCTTTTCTTAATTCTTTTGATAACTGTTAGAAAAGTAATGCGAAAAGTACACGCTATGGCACTTTTCCGCACCGAAATGTCAAACAAAGCTACCTATGACCTGTCAACTTTTTTTGACAATTCAACATATTTATTATACTTAGTGAATTTCTGGGTTTAAAAATTTTAAATTTAAACCAAAAATAAGTAAACTATTCATTTGATTATTTATTTATTCATTATTCACTATTAAACATACACTCAACTGATTTTTCTATATTAAATTTTCATTTTGTATGTCCTTTCTGATCAAAGTTTTAATAAAATAGCTAAGTATATACATTTCTGTTTTTATTTCATTAATAAATGTGGTTGTAGAAAAAATATTGTGTACAACTTGTACGCAAATCACTTTTCCCACTCGCTAGATTTGCGGCACTCGCCATACGGCTCGTGCCACAAACTTCTGCGCTCGTGGGAAAAGTGACGCTTTGCGCACTAGTTGTACAAACTACTATTGCGAACGAACTGTCAAAAAACTTCTTTATTATCCTTATAACTGGTTTGTGTAAAGTTTTATTCAATTAAAATATGTCGAGTGAAAGTGAGATGGATTTAACTCCACCAAATATCACGGAAATCGCAGAAATAGCCATAGCCAAATTCAATTTATTACCAGCGAAATCTGAGGGTCGGTACAAACTAACGTACCAAAAATTTATGGAATGGAGGTCAAAAAACGGCGTAAATTCATTTTCCGAGAATGTTATGATGGCATATTTCCAAGATTTATCAAATAGTATGAAACCTTCTTCACTTTGGTGTTTTTATTCTATGTTGAGGACCACAATATATATAAATCATAGTATAAACATTGCAAGCTATTCCAAATTACAAGCCCTACTTAAAAGAAAATCTGACGGATATAAACCTAAGAAATCCCAAATTTTAACAAACGAGAACATCAATAACTTCCTAGAAAATGCACCAGACGATAAATATTTGTTTATTAAGGTAAAATATATTGTATTCAATTTAATATATAGATAATTATATACACTGTGTTGTTTATAAGATGCGACACTGTACAAAACTGTCAAACGCGAGCTAACTTTTTTTTAGGTTGTTCTTATAATTGGTGCAAGCGGTGCCTGCAGAAAACAAGAATTACGAAATATAAAACCATCGCATGTTCAAGATACAGGAAAAAATCTAGTTATTGAAATTCCTGATTCAAAAACTAAGCGACAACGTTCTTTTGTAGTTTCAGAATTTTTTTATCCCAAAGTGAAAAAATATATTAACCTTCGCTCTGCCGTGAATAAGGCTACAGAATTACCTTTTTTTCTAAACTATGTAAACGGAAAATGTACCGGGCAGTGTGTTGGTATTAATAAAATTGGGAATGTACCAAAACAAATCGCTTCATACTTGGAACTACCAAACCCAGCATCTTATACAGGATACTGTTTTCGGCGTTCGTCTGCGACTATTCTTGTTGACGCGGGTGGCGATCTATTAGATTTAAAAAGACACGGTGGATGGCAGTCATCGACCGTAGCTGAGGGCTATGTGGATAATTCCCTAAATAATAAAAAAAACAATTCATCTAAAATAGCATCCGCTATAGCAGGTGCAAGTAATAGAGATGAAAGTTTACCAAGCACCTCTAATGTAAATGTTGTTTCTTATGCTTCAACAAGCAAAGGAAGCGATTTACCATTTGTGTTCAATAACTGCAATGTTACTATAAACAATTATTATAATAATTAATAGGTATTATGGAATTAAATGTTATATAATAAAATTATTTAAAAAACCTATTGTTGATGTTGTTCAAGTATTATTAATAATAAGAGTATAAATACAAGTACAAGTAGGTCGTAGGTAAAGAATAGTACGTAACTCGTGTTGTAAAGCATTTTACGCACTCACGGAATTACGCACTCGCCTCTACGCGGCTTCGTGCGTAACTTTTCCATTCGTGCGTAAAATGCTTCTTACCACACACGTTACGTAATATACTATTAATGGTTGAATAAAATAATTACATTATTTGTATTATTTTTGTTATTTTATAGATAAACCACCATTCAGTTATGTTATCAGTTTTTCATAGTTTTCTCTATTTTTTTTAATAATTCGTATATTATATACTATAATATATGATTGTTAATCTTATATTGCTTATGTTGCTACTTTCTAATAATATTGTTCTGTAAATGGATTTTCTGTTGGACAATAAATTAATATTATGATTATTATTATTACGAATCCCCAAATTAATTTTTCCGAAGCCGGTCCTGGAATTTCTAATACCAGTCGAATGCTTGATAGTAGTGTACTGTATCATGAAAAAATTATAAAAATCAAATCAGCCCTGTAGGTAAACACTATAGACAATTAAAATGTATGGTCAATTTCACATATGGTAGAAGTATGTAAAGTTCCTCATGACTCACCCTGTATATAAATATATATTTCTTCCGTGCTTCTAAGTAACTGGATGGTTTATATTCACAATTAGTCCCGGTAGTAGGCGCTACAATCGGGTTCCTACTGAACAACTCCTAAACGGTTGGTCCGATTTTGGTGAATATTTTTGTGTGTGTTTGAGTACGTAATTGGATGGTTTAAATTAACAATTGGTCCCGGTAGGTGGCGCTGCAATCGGGTTCAAACTGAACAACTTCTAAACGGTTGTTCCGATTTTGATGAAGTTTTGTGAGCATGTTTGAATAAGTAACTGGATTATATTACATTAATTATAATACATATAATTGGAAGAGGAAAATTGAATTAACAATTAAGATAGACAGGAAACAATATAGCCGATAGATATGAAAAGCAATGTTTATGTGATATTATATGTAGGTTCAACAGGACATCGTCGTATATATGAGTACTGTTTCATTAAAAAAATGTTGAGAAAAATTAGGTGGAAACTATCACTAGGTGCTGTTTCAATTAAATATGGTGGATGAAACTTACTTATATAAATGTTGAAAACCATAAACTGGTTCCTAAACAGAGACCATGTTTCATTGTCTGGCCAAATAAGTAAAATTCCAGCTGCAACTGTTGACAAAAAGTGATGCAACCTCCACCAGCCTTTTATTCGAGAACCATTGACCTACACCAGACAAAACATTTCAATATGCACTGACACAGTAGTTAATTTCTCATGTATAGTTTTTATGTACAAAACCAGTTGATTATTCAATCATATTAGAAAAAGTATGGAGAAAGTAATACAAAGGATGAATTTGGAGGTCAAAGAAAAATTTGGCTATACCTGTATAGAATCAAAAGACAGATAACTGCAGAAAAAATACAAAATTACATAAGAGAACAAGACAGCTTCAAAGATGCTGGCATAGTGGTTAAAGAACTATCAACAACAGAATTTCAAAACAAGTGTTTTATGTTTGGAATAGATTTTGAACTAAAAGATGAAATATACAAACCATCGACATGGCCAAAATAAGTTGCACACAGAAGATTCGATTTCCAAAAATACCATAAGTAAAATTAAGTATGGCCAAGAAGAAGATGGTTTTTAAGTAGTGAATCTACTACAGATAGTGGATATAAGAATTAAAACTCCGAAAGAAGAGGAACAAAATGGACTCAAAATAAAGAATATTTCACACTACTACATCTAAATATGCAATCTATTGGTAATAGTATTGGAAAAATTTAAAAATTTTTAATTGATAATCTGAATTGTTATTTTATATGTGCTACAGAGCACTGGAAATGGACTCAACAACTGAAATATTACAAAATAAATAGTTATCATTTAGTGAACAGTTTTTGTTGTAGTGAAAATAGACATGGAGGGAGTGCTGTATACTGTAAACAAATGATCAAATATAAACCACTAAATTATGTAAATAAAATATCAGTTGCTGGAGATTTTGAGTGCTCTGGTATTGAAACCACCATATCTGATGTGACAACTATTATTATTTATTTATATAGGCCAAGTGGTGGAAAACTGAATATATTTTTTGACAAATTTGAATTATTGTTAAATAAAATTGTCGTAGACAATAAACTAATATTTGTTGCAGGGGATTTCAATATACTGTCAACAAGTCTTCCTTTATTTCTGACTTATTACTATGAAATATATTGAAGTTTTTATTAAGAAATCGTCGACAACAGACATGTGAATAGACTCAATAGTAGAATTCTATAGTGTGTAGAGTTCCAGTACAGGTGACTAACACACTAAATTTATATGGCAGTCTCTGTTTTTCTTACTTACTTAGTATTTATTATTATTAGTTATACCAATTTTATATAAAATTGGAAATAAGCATTGAGTGGTTGTGAAATTGAATAATGAATATACACTAAATATTACATTAAAATGAAAAACAAACAATTAATTAAAAAAAGAAAAACGTTACTATTTCTGATTAGCCAAAAGTGGGTGATACGAATTAAGAATTTTTACATTGAAATTATTATCATTAGCAATTATGAGACCTCTGGTAATTGTTTTATTTTGTCTCTTGGATGAAATGGAATATTGAACATGGACATTAAAGTTAATATTCAGAACAATAAATTTTACAAATCTATGATATTCCAGGGTGTTTAAATTCGTTATTGTTAAAAAATCATTATTTTGATATGTGCCCCTGATCAGTCTTAGTTTAACAGCTTCATATACTAAGAATTATTTTGGTTAAACATTGTCAATTTAATTAACATCAGTCATTCAGTATGGATTCCATACAACTCAACAACAAATATTTTATTGATCTCATCACAATGCCCAGCATTTTATTGAACAGAACATTTAATTCTAAAGAAAAAATTACCTTAAGTATGCTTTCTCTGATAGTTAATGTGCAGTAGTACCATACCAGTAAAAATATATAGCTAAGTTCAAGTGGTCTAAACCTTATGACAAAATTTAATGCTGCCATAACTATTCCAATAATGCTCAAAATTAATTTAAATTTTTCATATTCATCCTTATACTTAAACCTAAAAAAAATGTTGATTAAATTATGTCATGGGAGATATTTTGTAATTTCTACAAAAAAAATGGTTTTACTCAATTATTTTAATTCTGACGGGAACTGTAACTGGTGGCACTAATCTCATTATTACAAATGATTATAGTTAGTGACTGTAATAAGTAATTCATATACTTACTTTTCTTCCTTATCAAGTATAGAAACATTAACATTGCCTAAAATTATTTTTAAATAAATGCCATTCTGTTTGGGTAACGTTTGTTCTATATCATACAACTGTGCTTTTCGAGTCATAATGTTGCTTTTCAGATCAGCTATCTTGGGATCATCTCCTTTCTTCTTTAACCTTAAAGTATCAAAATTTAAATATTATCAAGTAGCTATATTTCAACCACAAATGCTTTGAAGTGCTATACATACAAATATTATGTTATCAAGTTACAATTTATATCAATATAGGTAATTAAGCTGAAATAGGTGGTAAAAATACTTTGAGCTTTTGTACTTACTCTCTTAAAGATTTGGACAAAACTCCAATTCGGTAACGCTGATGAGCAATATGGTTTACACATTTTTTCTGAATACTAGATAATTCATTCAATTCTTGAAGATATGTCTTGTTATCTACCTAAAATAAGCACTGTTCATAACCTCGATATAGTGTTGAAGCAATGTTTCACTCATAAAATGGACTTTACTATTAGTAAATACATACCTTAATAAAAAACAATTTCATATAAAATACCCAACATAATCAAGAACTAACCTCCAGTTGTTTGAATTCAGTGCTTAACTCTTCCCACTCTTCAAAAACTTGATCTAACATTGTTTAATAAATTGCCTATAGGGATATAAACAGTGTATATTATAAACTAAATGCAATTAAATTATAAACTGCTCTAATCTCAATTGTGAAGAAACAATACTTTTTCGACACTTACCAACGTTTCGTACAATAATTTATAACTGCATATAGGTAATGTAACTAAAGTTTACAGTTAATAGTTACCATACAGGTAGGTAAACTTTAGGTAAACTGCACGAACTTAGAATCCTAGGCAAAGATTATATACACAGACCTAGGTTTGTGGTAAACTGTTACTGTCATTATTTTCGATGACAGCCATAGATAACAAACAAACGGATAGATAGGACACTTACATGTTAGCCTGAATTTCAGCGCCATCTAGCTCATTGGAAGCATGTCTACGAGCTGACAGTTGACAATAGCCCTGGTGAAAAACAGTTATTTGGTTAGATGTTAGATTTGTTATTTGGTTGTTTTGTATTGATTTAATGATCCTTTTTGTTATGAACAGTCACATATATCCTTTAAATTACCTAAGCAATTAAAACAACGTCGCAGAAAGCCCTAAATCAAAATCAAATAACTATCAATAGCCACGGGTTGTGCCCATTAGATTCCTGATCGCTTGACGTCACGTGAACTTGCCCTATTTAATATTCCACGTATGTTATCAAAAATTGAAATACAAAAGTATTCTGAAGATATTTGTTGATGTCCTTTTTTTTAAATACATATACATAATAGTCTTAAATGTATGGAAATTTCAGTCTCAACGATTTCAGTCTCAACGGTTTTGCGCATGCGTTTCGTTACCGATATCACTATGGCTACCGTCCGTAATATAGCGGAGGGTGCCGGTAGCGTTATACGTTAAATGACATTTCAAATGTCATACTTGTCAATTAGCGGTTACCGGTGATCATTTTTATACGCTTCGAAAACTGTCTATTTAATCATTTTTCAACACAAAACATTAACTTTAACCATTTCAAAACATTTTCATAGTTCTGGGCAGTAATGGGTTAAAACATAACTTGAGAAAGTGTAGCCTCTTATTAGTATTGTTAATATCCATCCTTCCTAAAATACAGAACTTCACATGGTGGCAGCTGGTAAAAGTGAGCAAAGTAGAAAAATTGAGAATTGAGGTTAGAATTACGGCATGCTCTGAATCTGGAAAAAACGCTACAAAACTAAAATTGAATATGGCTGATTCTCTAAGGTGCCCTGAAACATTTCAATTTGAAGGCAACATATCTCAAAATTGGACGTTGTGGAAACCGAAGTTTGAGTTATATTTGCTAGCAACCGGCAAATGTTCTAAACCTGACAATGTTAAAGTGGCAATTCTTCTTAATCTGTTAGGAGATGAAGGACTTAAAATATACAATACATTTGAGTATGAAAGTCAAGAAGATGCTACAAACCTGAATGTAGTACCTAATCAATAAATTCGAGAAATACTGTAAACCACTCAAGAACATTGTGTACGAACATTTTAAATTTTTTAAGAGAGACCAATTTCCTGGTGAAAGAATTGATCAATTTATAATGGCATTGAGAAATTTGGCGTCAACCTGTGATTTTAAGGAGAGCGATACCTTAATATTAGACAGGATTGTACTGGGTGTTAGTGATGGAAGAATACAAGAGAAACTTTTGCAAAAACCTGATTTGAAATTGAGTGAAGCAATCGACATCTGCAGAGCAATGGAAAACTGCAAAGAAACCCAAAAAGAAATTACAAAGGAGTCCAATGTAAGTGTAGTACAAAAAAATGGAAAATATCTCGAGAAGTGGAAAGAACCAAATGCAAGCCAGTCAAGATTATACAATACACAGTTAGCATATACTTAATTCCTGCAAAAGGTGTGGACAGAGTCATAAGGGTAAGTGTATTGCACTAAATAGACTGTGTTCAAATTGCATGCAAAAAGGACATTATCGTAAAATGTGTCCAAATAAGAAAATATATGAAGTGGCTCAAGACCAAAACAGTAATGATAATAATAATAGTGATGATGATTCATATATTGTGTGGACAATCAATTCCAATCTTTGTAGCATAGAATGGTTTGAAAAAATTAGTATTTTAAATACAGAGATAGACTTAAAGATTGATTCTGGCAGTGAAGTGAATATATTAAACTTAACTGACTTCAGTAAATTAAATATTAATAAAAAACATCTATCAGATGCTACTTATAATTTAACATCTTATACAGGTCATAAAATAAAATTATTGGGTCAGGTAATGTTAAAATGTCAATTTAAGGGAACATATCATAATCTATTATTTTGCATACTGGATTCTACGTTGCCAAAATCAATTTTAGGTCTGCAAGGTGCAAAATATTTAAAAATAATTCAAAAAGATAACTCAGTGAATGTAATTAATGAAACAAATTTAGGGCTAAGCCACATTCTGAGCAAGTTCGATGGTATTTTCTCAGGGATAGGCCAATTGAAAAAAGAATGTCAAATATCTCTTACAAATGATGCAATTCCTAGTACTAGTCCAGCAAGAAAAATACCGATAGCTTTAAAAAATAAAGTTAAAAATAAAATTGATGAAATGGTTGCTAATAAAATACTCACTCCTGTAACAGAACCAAGTGAATGGGTTAATAGTATTGTCGTTGTGCCAAAAAATAATGGGGATATTAGGATTTGCATGGATCCTAGAAACCTAAATAAATACGTAAAGCGTGAAATATTTCATATACCTACTAGTGATTGCCTATTTTCAGAACTGACAGGTGCGAAATATTTTACATCATTAGATGCGTCATCAGCTTTCTTACAAATACCTTTAACATATGAAAGTTCCCTGTTATGCACAATTAATACTTGTTTTGGTAGGTATCGTTATTTAAGATTACCCTATGGGTTAACATCGGCTCCTGAAATTTTTCAGAGGTACATGCAAGATATATTAGGTGATACATCTGGAGTAATAGTGTATTTTGATGATATACTGATATATGGCAAAGACATTGACGAACATAATAAAAATCTTACAAATGTACTAGAAAAAATTAGGTTGAGTGGAATGACATTAAATAAACAAAAATCTAAATTCTGTGTTACAAAAATAAAATTTTTGGGTCATGAAATAAGTGCTCATGGTATATCACCTGACAAGTCCAAAACTATTGCTATTAATTCAATGACAGCCCCACAAAACAAAAAAGAATTACAACGCTTCTTAGGTATGATTGTATATTTGTCTAAATTCATACCTAATCTTTCCAATAAAACTGGACCTTTAAGGAAGCTTTTAAGTGAAAAAAATGAGTGGATTTGGTCAAACACTGAAAATGAATGTTTTAATAGACTTAAAGAACTAGTTTCAAAGGAAATTACCTTGTCATATTTTGATAATAATAAAGAAGTAACTTTATCGGTAGATGCAAGCCCCTATGGTTTAGGCGCTGTAATTACACAAGATAAAAAACCAGTTGAATACTCTTCAGTATCACTTACGACAACCCAACAAAGATACAATCACATAAAAAAGGAATTACTTGCACTGGTCTTCGGTTGCGAACGCTTTAATTATTACCTGTGTTATAGAAAGTTTAATCTGGAAACTGATCACAAGCCTCTCTTAGGTTTTTATTGCAAAAGCCTATTGAGGATATGTCTCCAAGGCTGCAAAGACTTAGCCTGAGACTTCTAAGATATTTATTTAATTTAATATATGTTCCAGGAAAACTTTTAAAAATTCCGGATACTCTAAGTAGAGATCCAATGAAAGAAACACTCAATACAGACTATTTAGAATCTAATTTGAAAGTTCACACAGTATTAGCTACGTCAAAAGAAAATGAAAAATATTAATAAAGGCCATAATTGAAGATCCAGTGCTCCAAAAAGTTAAACATTTTACAATTTTTGGCTGGCCTGACCATAAAAGCTCAGTACAAGCCAATGTTAAACAATATTGGCCTATACGCCATGATATTTACTTACAAAGTGACATACTTTTTTATAAAAAACGAATTTTAATTCCAGACGCAATTAAAAATGAGTTTTTAGAAATAGCACATAAGACTCATCAAGGTATTGTCTCGTGTAAAAAGATTATTAAAGATTCTTTTTATTACCCTGGAGTCTCATCAGATATTGAAAAAATTGTTTTAAATTGCACAATCTGCCAACAATACTCCAGAAGTAATCAAAAGCAACCATTAAGTCCTCACCCTATACCTTCTCTACCATGGGAAAAAGTTGGTGTTGATTTCATGACAATTGGTCAGTTAGATTTCCTAGTAATTGTTGACTATCTCAGTAAATATGTCATAGTTAACAAACTTACATCAAAGACAGTCAGTAGTGTCATTACTAACTTTGAAAATGTGTTTTCGATATTAGGTTTGCCTCAAGAAATATTTTCTGATAATGGACCACCATTTAATTCTATTGAATAAAACAATTTTGCAACAAAATATTATATTGATATAAAAACTTCAAGCCCTCATTATCCTAAGAGCAATGGCATGATAGAAAGGACTATCCAAACGGTCAAAGGTCTTTTCAAAAAAGCAATCCAAGCAAGTGAGGATCCTTTCTTAGCAATATTAAATTATAATACAACTCCTAAACAAGACATTCCAGCACCTTGTTCCTTGTTAATGGGAAGGAAATTGAGAACATTATTACCTGTCGGAAAACATGTTTTAAAACCTGAATATTCCTTAGAAGGTACATATAATAAATTAGATCATAATCAGAATAAACAAAAATATTTTCATGATCAGCATGCTAAACAACTAAATAATTTAGAACCTGGACAACATGTTTTAGTTCAAAATAATATTAGAAATTGGAAACCAGGTGTAATTATAAATAAAAATGAGTTTGATGACTATACTGTCAGAGTTCATAATTCAGATTATAGAAGAAACCGGCACTTTCTTAAACCTTATCATACAAATAAATGTGAAGTTGAGACCCCCGAAACTAATACTTCAGATCAACAATTGAATAGTGAACAACCAGTTGAATGTGCTCCTAATGTGGCTTCTCCTCAAAGCACCTTGGTCACAACCCGCAGTGGAAGGCTGGTTAAACCTCCCACTCGGTTAGATTTATAAAAGTCTTATGACTATTAGAATTATTTTATGGAGTTAGATATTACGTTATGTTTATTGTTTAATATTTTCCTAAAATGTTTTTTATTTTATATTTAAACTGTATGCCACTTTCATATTGCTGGAGCAATGAATTTCATTTTATCTAAAGTAAAATATAACTTACTATTTCTTTAAAAAGGACGTGTAATGTATTGCGTATACCTAGTAGGTATACAACCGGCAAGACAGACAGAACACAGATAGACAAGAGCAACAGCAACGTGGAAGTGACCTTTTAAGTATTAATGTTCTGCTTTGTTATTAAAACATAACTTGAGAAAGTGTAGCCTCTTATTAGTATTGTTAATATCCATCCTTCCTAAAATACAGAACATCACACGTTTGATTCGTATTACTTTCAACCCCATGACCTCCAGGGCATCTACCCCTAAAATTTTAAAAAGCAAACCCTATTTCATTTGCCATTTTTGAGTTCTTTATGTAATTCTGTAACGTACCATTTACGATGGACCAGTAGTCAGTCCGACACAAGAACTGTCAACGTTCAAGTCTGTCACTGGTGTGTGGTTGATGTTGGGTTGATGCAATGACGTATAATAAGACGTGATTGGCCGGTTGATGTATGAAAACCATAGAGACAATACACATAGAGTAAGAATGCCGTAGGGGCTCGTGTAAGCGTATTCGTCCCATAGAGATACTACAGATATAGGTAATAAGCCATAGGCCGCTGTGTAAGTGGGAATGTCCCACCAAACTCCAATGAGAGAGAAAAAGATAGACGATCAGAGGTTTTCCTGTCTTTGTCTGTGTATATAGTATGCGCGCTATAAGAGAAATACAGCCTATACCTCCGACTCTATCTCTTTCTTACATGCTAACGGGTTGCGAGCTGGCTTGTTGCCTCTATCTGTAGTATCTCTATGATTCGTCCACCCATTAGAAAGAGATGGACAACCAGTTTGGTATTGCTTTCTCTTTCTAACACCGCATGCAATCGTATGTATCACATACAGCTTAGTCTTCACGCATGTGCATCTCGCGATGTTAGAGAGAGACAGCATCACCAATTTCATTAGTCATCTCTATTTATTGCGTGGACGCTTCCGACTATAGGTTGCCTAATCTATATTTATTATCTCTATGATGAAAACACGTTGTCTTTCTGTATATTCAAGTTTATTGTTTTTTTTTTAATATCAGTGAGTTTAGTTTTCTTTCAATGAATAAAGTGCAATCAATTTATCAACCGGTTATTTACATACCCCTCACCCCAGCAAGTAGGAAAGATTCTCACAACTGACGCCCAAACGTGGACCTAACCTAAGTTGACAAGTGTCAAGAAACAAAATTCTCTCCTATTGTACTCATTACTTCATAACTTCCTATGCGAAACAGATGGGAACAGAGTCTTCCAGACGTTCTTGCAACTAGGAATTATAGGTAAAACCACTCGAAGCCTGTAAGTACATTTTTCATTTCTGCATGGATCAAAGTAACCGCACAGCTTCTCGCTTCAACCTACGATCACAATCAACTGTAATAGAGAGATATTGCAAGTTCAACTTAAAAGTTTGAAGTAAATTCGATTTTCTGTTCTTTCCTGTTTGTTTTTATCTCGCATTAAAATTTATATATGAAATCTTTACTTTTTTTTAGTTTTATATTTTTTTGTTCTAATATTTTATTATAAATAAAATTTCGTAAATTATTAATCCAAAAAAAAAGATTAAAACTTAAATTGGCCCATTGATTAAAAAGGTTGCTCACCCCTGACCTAAACAAATGTACGCGATCATGACCACAGATAACTGATCATGACGCGAGCGTACCCGAAAACGAATAAGGTCACCACTATTTACAGTTTGTAGGGTTTCTTTCTACTTGATGGGATGAGGGGTATGTAAATAACCGGTTGACAAGTGGATTACTCTTTATTCATGGGCACAAACAAAACACATTGATTTTGTAAAAGAAATATAACAATTAATAAGTTTTGTCGTAGACACGACCACGTGCATACATGAATGAATGAATGACAATTGACTCTTGTGACTTGTGACATGACAGACATCACACTATTATTGATTTTATCACTGGTCCGTGGTACATGCAACCATAGAATATTATACCAGTTGTATGGTACGTTACAGTCTCCCCCTATGCGAGGCTCTGGCGTCCCGCGAGAGGAGCAATAGAAAACTCGGGGGGCTGATCCTCGGGACAGCAAGGGCAACTCGACTTCACCGTAGGTCGGCGACGACGGACAGGACGGGCTGCTATGATGTTGTGATCCGGCGCAGTCGGGTTAGTAAGCGCTTCTGTGGATGAGGCTGAAGGAGAGGGCCCAGGTAAATCCGTGGCTTCTGGGGCTGAGTCTGGGTGAGTGCCTTCAGTCGAAGAACTGTCAGGAATGGACTTCGGTGGGCGACCTCGTTTACGAAGGGGTTGCACAGGGTTAGGCAGTGGCGTGTCGGAAACACCGCGCAGGGGGGTGAGGGCGGACACGTGATACTTTCCGGCGGGAATGTCTTTTGAACTCGGGAGAGAAACTTCGTAGGTAGTCGGAGAAATCACTTTGGTAATCACGTAGGGTCCATCGCGACGAGGTGCGAGCTTAGCCGCGAACTTCTTAGACGAGTCACTCAAGGGATGCGATTTTACCAGTACAAGATCACCTACTTTTAGCACGGGCGTCGATGAGAGTCTATGTAAGCGTTACGTCGGTCTTGGGTGCATTCGTGCGTTTCGCGGGCGCGGCATAGTGTCTGGCTCAGCGTGCGCAAGTATGGGGTTATTTGAGCCACGAAAGTGTCGCTTTCAATGATAGCACGGAAGTCTCGATTCGCGTCGTCCGGGGTACGTAGTTCTCTACCAAATGTTAAGAAAGCGGGGGTATGGCCGGTAGACTCGCACTTCACTGTATTCATCGCGAACCGCTCTGCAGGGAGTTTATCACACCACGAGGTGTGGTCGTCTTTAGTCAGAATAGCTAATTGCGTTTTAAGGTCTCTATTTTTGCGCTCTACGGGGTTTGACTCGGGATGATACACTGGGGTTAACGTTTGATGATACCCTAAACAGTGAGCTACTTGCTGCATAATGGCGCTGACAAATTGAGGTCCGTTATCACTGATCACTCTACGGGGTACTCCAAATCGCAGAATTATTTCATCAATCAGCCAACGAGCACAAGCGGCGGCGGTAGCGGATTCCAAGGGAAACAATTCTACCCAACGACTAGTTGTGTCCTCCACTATGAATATGTGAACGTAGCCTTGGGGTGTTTGCGGTAAAGGTCCGAATAGATCAATCGCTAGTGATTCAAAACGCTGAGCTTGGACGGTGTCTGTAGGAGTCCTGATGGTCTTAAGTTGGAGACTTTATAGCGCTGGCATTCAATGCACTTACTGACATGTTCGCTGATCGTTCTTTTCATCCCAGGCCAGTAGTACCTCTTGTTGATGCGTTGATAAGTCCGTTCGAGACCATAGTGTCCAGCAGTTTCGGAATCGTGGTATTCATATAGAACATGAGGAATCCGGGTTTTGGCTACCACTAGCTGAGGCTCTTCTTCATCTACCTCCGGTATGTATCTATACAATATACCATGTGAGAGTAGGTATCCTCGTTCAGCCCACTTTTTGAAGTCTACGTCAGTGGTAGACGAAGAATCTTCTAGACAGTTAATGATTTTCGATATATCAGGATCACTCATCTGTTCAGCACGGTCATCCGCTGCACTTAGCGTGGGAAAATCAATAGATGCAAAATTTACTTCGATATAATTAACCGAGTCACCGTTAGAGGGAGGTCTAGAGAGGGTATCGGCTATTACGTTCTTTTTGCCAGGTACAAACTCTACTTTCAAATCGTAAGGCATTAGTTCTAGGGCCCATCTGGCCAGGCGTCCTGTGGGTGATTTTAGGGTCATTAACCATTTCAGTGCCTGATGATCGCTTTTTACTATGGTAGTGGCTCCTTCCAGATAACCCCTGAACTTCTTAACGGCCCAAACTACTGCTAAAGCTTCGCGTTCTGTGGTATTGTAGTTCTGTTCGGCAGGGGTCAGTAACCTTGAAGCGTACTCTACCGGACGTTCATCTTCTTTCTCCCCCTGTAATAGACATGCTCCGAGGGCGTAGTTACTGGAGTCAGTGCGGAGAGTGTAAGGTAGGCGGTTATCGGCTTGTCGTAAGATAGGTGCGGAACACAATAAGGATTTTAGTGTGTTGAAAGACTCCTCTTGTTCTGGTCCCCAGGTCCATTTGACTTTCTTCCTAGTTAATATTGATAAGGGTTTAGCGACATGGGAGAAGTTTTCGATGAACCTACGAAACCAACTACAAGTTTGAAGGAAAGTGAGTAGTTCAGAAACATTTGAAGGTGGAGACATGTGCAAGATAGCTGCTACTTTGTTGTCGTTGGGTCTCAGGCCGAGAGGTGAAATAATATGTCCCAAGTAGTGTACTTCCGGACAGAAGAATGAGCACTTCTTACGGTTGAGACATAATTTAAAGGTACGTAGTCGGCTAAAGATGCGTCGTAAATCTTTGATATGGGCGTGAAAAGAGGGAGACAACACAATAAGATCATCTAGATAAGCTAACAGGTTGATGTCCTGTAGACCGGATCTGAATTTATCAATCAACCTTTGAAAGGTGGCGGGACTGTTACACATTCCGAATGGCATTCGAGTGTACCGGAACGTGCCGAAGGGGCAGGCAAATGCGGTTTTGTCACGATCAGCTGGACGGACTGAGATTTGATGGTAACCGTTTCTTAAGTCTAAAGTGGTCATATAACGGGGTTCCTTAGTGGCGTGGAGAATGTCCTCAATCCTTGGTAATGGGTACCTATCTGCACGTGTTATGGCGTTTAATCGCCTGTAGTCGACTGTTAATCTGATGCCGCCATCTTTCTTCGGAACCAAGACCACAGGAGCTGCGTAGGGAGATTCGCATTCTTCAATTATGCCTTCCTCTAGTAGTTTATCCAATTCCTTACGAAGCTGTTCTTTTTTCACATCTGACATACGATATGGAGGGACAGAGATCGGTATATCGTCGTTGAGAGAGATGGAATGCTCTGCATATGGGGTTGGCTCTTTGTTATGTTCGAATACGTCACTGTTTTCTTCGATTAGGTCGTTTACAACAGTCTTCTCCAGAGCAGACAGGGAAGTTGCTTCGTCGTCTCTAAGTTCTATATGAGCAAGAGTTATTGAATTGGCCGCATGAACTTCAGCCATCAGTGGATCCCTAGAGAAGAGGTAACGAGAGTTGGGATTGTGACCATAAAACCAGCAATCTCTGGGAATATCTAATATTATATCGGCTTTCTTTATAAAATCTGCGCCCAACAAAGTTCTACTCTGGGAATGTTCGGGGATTGAAATTAAAGAAATGTCGTGTGACCTATGTTGTAACGTAATGGTTACATTAAAAACTAACACTTCAACTGGAGTAGTGTTGCCATCTGCTAGAGTCATTAGCATGGGCTTTTTGACAAATGGTGTTCCCTCTTTTAACAAAATTTTCCTTAACCTAGAACCTGCGATACTGCACTGGGCACCAGAATCCAAGTAAGGGTAACCGAGATAACCTCCAATCTCAACCTGAACTATTGGTTTCAATTGCGTCGCGTGTTGTAACTCAACATTAAATATATCATTATTATCTATAGTTTCTACTGATCCAAACTCGACAGAAAGCGTTTCGGACTTTTTTGAGCATCTTGGACAGTTACTTCTAATAAACCCTGGAGTGTTACAGCAATAACAAATAACAGGTTTATGCACCGGCGTGTTATTTGTTTGCGTTTTTGGCGTACTGGAAATTTTGAGAAGGTGGTTTAGATGAACTAGGAATGCTTGTTTTATTTTCAGATTCTTTGGCATTTGCTGCCGCTCGCTTTCTACATTCCTCTTTCGAGTGTCCCGGATTTTTGCAATATGCGCATTTGGTTCGTAAGGATTCTTTGTTAACTGTTTGGTTGTATTCAAAAGTTTCTTCCGCTAACCGTGTTTGAGTCAGCAGCTCACTGAATGTAGTAACTTTATCACGAGGAACTTTTTCTCTGATACGTCTATGTAGTAAACCGTAAACCATATCAAGTTGGATCGTTTCAGTTAGCGTACTAGGGGGTAATTGCGCTAAAATCGAACGCGCTTTGCATATAAATATGTCCGATGCCGTTTGAGAGTCTTGTTCAAACTCGAATAGTTCCTTATATACCCGGTAAGGAGGTTTTTGAGGACCGAAAGTAGATCGCAATAGGCTTATAAATTCGTCCCACGTATCTACCGTTGACTTAACCCCTTGATACCAGTTTGCTGCGAAACCGTCTAATAGCATAGGTATGCCTTTTAACGCGTTTTCGTCCGACACTTGTGAGCAGTCCTTGTATATGGTGACAGCATCTATAAACGCGTTCACGTCATTGTCTTTAGAACCGTCAAATCGCGACGCACATTTTGTCAAGTTACCGTTTTGCACGTAAGTCGGCTGATTAGCCACTGCCAACCTGTTCAAAAGCTCGGCGAATTGATCTGTTGTTAGCGCGATTGATGCCATATTAGGTTGATTAACTACAGGATTATCCTCTGGGATAGTTATTACTGTTGATTGTGATCGTACAGATCGTAGATTGTAGCGAGAAGCTGTACTGTTACTTTGATTCATGCAGAAATGAAAAGTGTACTTACAGGCTTCGTGTGGTTTTACCTATGTCTGGAAGACACTGTTCCCATCTGTTTCGCACAAGAAGCTATGAAGTAATGAACATACAATAGAAGAAAGCTTCGTTTCTTGGCACTTGTCAACTTAGGTTAGGTCCACTTTGAGCGCCAGTTGTAGGGTTTCTTTCTACTTGATGGGATGAGGGGTATGTAAATAACCGGTTGACAAGTGGATTACTCTTTATTCATGGGCACAAACAAAACACATTGATTTTGTAAAAGAAATATAACAATTAATAAGTTTTGTCGTAGACACGACCACGTGCATACATGAATGAATGAATGACAATTGAATCTTGTGACTTGTGACATAACAGACATCACACTATTATTGATTTTATCACTGGTCCGTGGTACATGCAACCATAGAATATTATACCAGTTGTATGGTACGTTACAAGTTCTTAATACCCCCACAATTAAGGGCAACCACTATCTTTAATAAAGTTAGCGTTATAATTTAAGCATTTTGCGCATGCTGAGATGTCAAAATAACTTCGCACTATTACCACAGAGTACACCATCTAGCAAGAGACGAAAGCTTTGTCGGTTCCTTTGAAGTCGGACTTACACGATATTGAGCGGAAATATGTCGAGGCTTGAAACATAAACTATAACCTGATTCACTGAGAAAAGTAACACGAGTATTGATTTGAAGTTAAACCATAACTACACTAAGAAAAATAGTAGTGTTGATGAACAACCCGCCCAGTTAGGACTATAGAATATTTTTTTAACTTAACTTTTTTAACCTGGGTTAATAATGAAATTCTTGACTTTTTTAAGCAAATTACCTGGAAAATTATTCATTTTATGAAATGAATTCTAGAAAATGTCCTTAGACAGTATGTAGAAATAATCAAAAATTGAAAATCCCTTAAAATAATAGTAGGAATGATGTTTATTGAATTCCATCAGTTTCAATGGTTTTCCGTCACCAACTTCAGTAATATTTCAAACAAATTCTTGACAAACGTCACATTTCATTTTAGGTCACCCAAATTTTGATTGAAAAATCATCTTCAAATTTGTTTTGGGAAGATAGTGGATCAAATATGGTATTGCACACACGCCTGGCAGGATAATTCATTTCCAGGAAAGTCAGTAATTACTGACAAACCGGCAACACGGTGAACTGAGGGAAATGAACGGAAGTGATGACTTGACATTGACAGATAAACTAATTAATTCACACATTTGCGATCACGAAAACTACTTTCTTTCGCCTCTTGTTAGATGGTGTACTCTGTGCTATTACTGCCTGGTATTATGTGAACTAGCAATATCTCTCTAATAGCTATGCCAGGCAATAATCCTGTAGTTAATCAACCTAATATAGCATCAATCGCGCTCATAACAGACCAATTCGACGAGCTTTTGGACAGGTTAGCAGTGGCTAATCAGCCGACTTACGTGCATAACGGTAATTTAGCAAAATGTGCGTCACGATTCGACGGTTCTAAAGACAATGACTGTCACCATAATATAAAGACTGCACACAAGTGTGAACGAAAACGCTTTATTAGGCATACCTATGCTATTAGACGGTTTCGCAGCAAACTGGTATCAAGGGGTCAAGTCAACGGTAGATACATGGGACGAATTTATAAACGTATTGCAATCTACTTTGGGTACTCAAAAACCTCCTTACCAAGTGTATAAGGAACTCTTCGAGTTCGAACAAGACTCTCAAACGGCATCGAATATATTATATATATGCAAAGCGTAGACCTGAAATACGGTTACCATCAAATATCAGTCCGGCCAACTGATCGTGATAAAACTGCATTTGTCTGCCCCTTCGGAATGTGTAACAGTCCCGCAACTTTTCAAAGATTGATTGATCAATTCAGATCCGGTCTACAGAATATCAACATGCTAGCATATCTTGATGACATTATTGTATTGTCTCCCTCATTTTCCGCTTATATTGAAGATTTACGACGCATTTTTAGCCGATTACGTACTTTCAAACTATGTCTAAATCGTAGGAAATATTCCTTTTTCTGTCCGGAGGTACATTACTTGGGACACATTATTTCACCCTTCGGCCTTAGACCAAACGACTGCAAAGTAGCTACTATCTTGCACATGTCCTACCTTCAAATGTTTCTGAATTCCTAACTTTCCTTCCAACTTGTAGTTGGTTCCGCAGGTTCATTGAAATGTTCTTCCATGTCGCTAAACCCCTCTCAATCTTAACTAGGAAGAAAGTCAAAAAAATGGTCCTGGACTAGAACAAGAGTAGTCTTTTAACACTCTAAAATATCTGTTGTGCTCCGCACCTATCTCACGACAAACCGATAATCGTCTACCTCACATCCTCCGTACTGACTCCAGTAATTATGCCCTCGGAGTATGTCTGATGGAGGGGAAGAAAGAAGATGAACGCCCAGTAGAATATGTTCCGAGGTTACTGACCCCTGCCGAACAGAATTACAATACCACAGAACGCGAAGCATTGGCAGTAGTTTGGGCTGTCAAGAAATTCAAAGGCTACCTGGAAGGAGCCCATACCGTAGTTCAAAGGGATTATCAGGCACTGAAATGGCTAATGACCCTAAAATCCCCCACAGGACGCCTGGCCATATGGGCCCTAGAACTAATGCCTTACGATCTAAAAGTGGAGTATGTACCTGGTAAAAAGAACGTCGTAGCCGATACTCTCTCGAGACCTCCCTGCAACGGTGCCCCAGCTAACGAGGTCGAAGTAAATTTTACCTCTATTGATTTTCCCACGCTAAGCGCAGCAGACGTCCGTACCGAACAGATGAGTGATCATTCACTGCCTAGAAGATCTACATCTGACGTAGACTTCAAAAAGTCGTCCTAACGAGGATACATAATCTCCCACGGAATACTGTATAGATACATTCCGGAGGTAGATGAAGAAGCTAGTGGTAGCAAAAACCCGAATTCCCCATGTTCTGCATGAATATCACGATTCCGAAACTGCTGGACACTATGGTATTGAACGGACTTATCAACGCATCAACAAAAGGTACTACTGGCCTGGAATGAAAAGAACGATTAGCGAAAATGTCAATGAATGTCAGCGCTATAAAGTCTCCAATTTGAGACCGGCAGGATTTCTTCAGACACCCGTCCAAGCTCAGCGTTTTTAATTCTTAGCGATTGATCTCTTCGGCCCTTTACCTCCAACACCCCAAGGCTACGTTCACATATTCATAGTGGAAGACACAATCAGTCGTTGGGTGGAATTGTGTCCCTTAGAATCCGCTACCGCCGCCGCTTGAGCTCGCTGCTTAATTGATGAATTGATATTGCGATTGATTTGGAGTACTACGCCGCGTGATCAGTGATAAAGGACCCCAATTTGTCAGCGCTGTCATGCAGCAAGTAGCTCACTGCTTAGGGTATCACCAAACAATAACCCCAGTATATAATCCTGAATCTAATCCTGTGGAAAGAAAACTAAATTAGCTATTCTGACCAAAGACGACAACACCTCGTGGGTGATAAACTACCTGCAGTGCGATTCGCGATGAACATAGTGAAGTGCGAGTCTACGGGCCATACCCCCGCTTTCTTAACATTCGCTAGAGAACTGCGTACTCCGGACGACGCGAACCGAGATTTTCGTGCTATCATTGAATCTGACACTTTCGTGGCCCAAATAACCTTATACTAGCGTACACTAAGCCAGACACTGCACCCGAGACCGACATAACGCTTACATAGACTCTCACGACTGACGTGTGTGTTAAAAGTAGGTGACCACGTATTCGTAAAAACGCATGCTTTGAGTGATTCGTCTAGGAAGTTCGCGGCTAAACTCTCTCCTCGTCGCGATGGACTGTATGTGATTACTAAAGTTATCTCATCGACCACCTATGAAGTTTCCCTTCCGAACAGTAAAGACACTCCCGCCGGAAAATACCACGTGTCCGCCCTTACCCCGCATCGCGGTGATTCTGAGACGCCACTGCCTAACCCAATTCAACCACTCTATAAACGAGGCCACCCACCAAAGTCTCTTCATGCAAGCTCTTTTACTGAAGATACTCCAGATCCAGGATTTGCCCCAGAGCCTTCTTACTTACCAAGTACCTTTCACTCAGCACCATCCGTAGAAGGGATTTCTAACGCGTCTGTCCCGGATTCCAACAGCATTGCAGCCACTCGCCGTCGGCCGAAGGTTAAACCAAGCTGCCCACCGGGCCCTCAGCTGCTCTTCTCGCGGGACGCCAGAGTGTCGTATAGGAGGAGACTGTGACGTACCATCTAAGACGGACCAGTAGTCAGTCCGAAGGGTGACACAAGAACTGTCAACGTTCAAGTCTGTCACTGGTGTGTGGTTGATGTATGAAAACCAATGAACTATAAATACGGATGGAACAGGCACTTTGCGTATTAATTGATGTTAGAATGAGACAGACGAGAAGGATAACGCTAGTCAAGGCAGAAAACCTGTTATGAACCTGTTATTTACGTTAAATAACATTAGAGTGAGGATATTCATCGTGTTTGTTTTTAAATCATTTTGCTTCAGGTGAATTTTTAAAATAATAATTTCAGTTTTTGATGATTATTATAAATATTTATAGACTTATAGCCTTTGAGAGATTTTGATTTTGTGTTATATTTGTCTGAAAATGGTTGAATCTTGCAGTGCAGTGAATTGTACTAATAGACGAACGAAAGGTATCAAAATGAAGTTTCACAGGTTAGTTTAATCGTTTAATCCATTTTGGTGTGGCGAAAAAAATCTGTATTTTTAGGATTCCTAAAGATTCGAACTTGAGGAAGTTGTGGTTTTAAGAAGAAAACATGAAGAATTAACCCTAAATAGCCACATACAATGCCCTGAACTGTTCGAGTTAATTAAATAAATTCAATTCAAACATTCGTAGAACGCATTAGGTATTCTGTTCTATTTTCATCATACCAAATATGGTAAAAATGAAGTAACTAGAATTCTTCGAACAGCAAATAGCTATCACAACAGCTTAGAATTTTTTGATTCTTCTTGTTCATCATTTGAAAATAGAGTAAAAATGTTGCAACAATAATCAAAAAAACTAATAATAGGAAACAAACCAGTTTCCATTGGAAATTGCTTCCAAATTTTAAAATAAAATTCAAATTTTATTGCAGTTTCCGACCACCACCCGAGGATTTCCGAACGCTACGGATGATACGTGTGATGTCATACCATGTGATTACTTTTGTCAATATGGCCGGTATTGCATTAGGTTCTGTGTAGTTTTGTGTTTATATTGTATTTTGATTAACTATTATTTGCTTCATCGACGTAAAATAGTATATTATGTTACTAGGAGTAGAAGGCCAACATTATTGTTGAGCCCAGATTCTTGCACTGCCGAGGCGCTAGCCGAGGCTGTGCAAACTGGGCGAAACATATAATGGGCCTTCTGCTCCGAGTAACATATACTATTTTTTCTTCAAGCGTAATAATAATATGCATTTTATAAAAAATATAGAAGGCTTTGTTTATATCTCAACTATTTAATTAATACAAACGAAAAATTACATAAAGTGTTACCTATTTATTAACAGTAATATTAAATGTGCAGTTTTGTATACTGCAGTTGTTTAAATTTAAGCCACTGCCACCGCTTTCAGCTTCGACATTTACAATTTTGTCATTGGTATACATCATATTATTAGTAAGTTGATTGTCGATTATTATGTCAGCGATTCCAGAACTATTACTTGGTTGTTCTTGCCAATTAAGTATTTTTTGTGCAGTTTGTGTTTTACTGGAAATGGAATCCTCTAAGTACCCTTCAGCAACACTGGTGGATTTCCATCCACCATGCCGCTTTAAAGCGGTAATATCACCTCCGTTGTCAACTAAAATAGTTGCGGAAGTCCTCCGAAGGCAATGTCCTGTATATTCATGAGGATTTGTTAATTTCAAAAACGTAGCAACGTCTTTTGGTACGTTTGATATTTTGTGGATACCCATTACCACACGGTGACATTTACCATTCTGGTATTTAATAAAAAATCGCTGCAGGCCAATATCATCCGGACGAAGAGCCGTATACTGTCTTACCAAATTCAAATAAAAATCGCCAATTATAGTAAACGACCGTTGTTTTTTGTTTTTTGTGTTTATGATTTTAACCAAAATTAAATTTCCCAAATCTTGGATTTCGCTAGACTTTAAATTAACAAGTTCATCGCATCTAAGGGCTCCTGTGACTCCAAATATTAATATAACCTAAAACAAACGTTGAAATAAATAAAAAAAAAAGCTGGTAGCACCGGGATTAGAACCGCTGACCTTTGCGACCGAAGACAAAAGCTCTGCCACTGAGCTACCGTCATTAAATGTTATAAGTAGGAAATGAGGTAATATTTGCTGTCAAGTTAAATATTGATCTGCTAGTAGATATCACTGTCAACGGTTTAATAAACGTAATAATGATTAAAAAGAAATAAGAAAGTACCTACCTTTGTTGCTAAATAAACATTATTTGGTGCATCCTTGAGAAATTTATCAAATTGATCTTGTGTTAATACTTTTGATTTTTTCGGTGTATAATTTTCCCCTTGGCGCTTTATAAATGCAATTAATTTGCTATATTTTTCTATTTTAACATTATGTTTAATGTTTAATTGACTTTTAATCATTGAATACTTTGCCCATAGAGTAGAACTTTTAAACTTTCTGGACAAATTCGTGAAGTATGCAAGCATAACGTTTTCCGTGTATTGCTGTACATTATATTCATTGCACCATTTTAGAAATTTTTCGTATGCAAAATCATACAGTTTACGCGACTTCGTTGGAATTAGAGTTTCAATACTGGAATTAGCTATTTCAACTAATTCCGGAGGCGTACATTGCAATTCTTGAGACATTTTTCACAAAATTTTCAAAACAGACAAACGTCAAATTAAATAAGTTTAAAAATGACAGTTCCTACCTACTTGATTACAACGCCCCATTATTTTATTAGTACAATAATGAAAATTAATTTTTGTACTAGTAAAATAATGGGATATTTCTACGGTCTGTGTTGCAAAAAGTAATATAGTTATTATTATACGCTTGAAGGAAAATATCATTTATATGTTTGTTTGAGACCATTACGTGTTTGTGTGTGCCTTTTTTTTATTTCTAAAAGTCAACGTAAAGTGGAAAGTGGACATAAATATTCGATATTTCTGAGGATATTTTAAAACTTTTAGAAGAAAATATTTTATTTACTAGTTCAGTGACGCATAGCTTGCAACCGCAATGCCCTTCTCTTAAGTGCATTTTTGCTTGCGCCACCAGGTAAAGTAACAAATATTTTGTCTGGAGCTTTAATAGTCTTTGATTTACACTCTGGAACAATGCAATACTTGTAATACAAAGGTTTTTTTTTTCGGCTTTATCCATTTTTAAAGCTTTCAGAAACAAATTAGGTCACAAGAACTCAGAGCGTGATACACGAATAAGAACGTAAACAAATGACGTCACTCCATGGGGCATCTTTATGACGTAAAGCGAGCTTTGGCGGACTTTCAAATTTTATGATTTTTAAAGTAGTTTTAAAAGTAAAGTTAATATTTTTTTAAAAAAATAGGCATGCAAGGTGTTAGGAGACCTGATTAAGCGTCAATTCCCACCAATAGCAAAATTTATGCTTGTACCCTATTGCTGATATAAATTTAAAAATTATGTTACTGTAAATCCGCTACACTCCACGCTTAAATTCGCGGGCATTTTGCCCTGAATAGTTCCTTCTCTGTCTCGGACCTTTCTGTCTTAATATGTTGGCCGCAAACACGTTTCATTGTTTAAGTGGGAAGGGGCCATTCCATACGTCACAGAATACACCAAACAACAAGAAGTGAAGGCCGGCGAAAATCCTTTGATGTTCGAGGTCCAAAAATATATAACCTTGAACAAGCGTCAACTACCTTATTCATGCACTGAGAAACATAATTACACTTGATTCACACTGAGAAAAAGTGTGTTTAGTATAAAGTCGTATTTTATGAAATGTATTTGTAAATATTTTTTCTTTTGGTAACTATTTCTGCACGCTTCGTTGATAACGTTGACGTGAATTCTGCCAAAAATAGTTCATAAAAAAACACATTCACGTAGGTATCTAGATATATAATTGTAAAAAATAAACGAAATATAATTCTCATAAACAAAGAGAAAGCTAATATGAAGAAAACCAAAGATTTTAACTTAATAATAAATAGAATATAAGAAATTTAGGCAATATCTTCTTTCTGCATATATTTTGCAAATTCTACACAGGACGTAATACGAAAGTTGTCACTATAGGGAGTAGAAATATGTTTGTTGATAAGTGGGAGTTTTATTGAAAATGGACTGTAGAGTTGTTATTTTTTGGATAATTAAATATTTATCCTCTTATCCAAAGAAAAACAAAATAATACATGAAATGATTGTGAAGGTTAAAGAAAATAAATCTTTTATCACATTAATATAAAGGTTGTTATTTAAAAAAAAACAGTAAATGAAAAATAGACTTGTTTCAGCATTTTCTTAAAATTCAAATAATACTGCCAAATATCAGAGCGGACTATTTACAGTGACCCACACCATACATAAAAATCATACTCATTTTGAATAGAATTGAACAGTGCTTTTTATTATCATTTGTATTAATAGGGATTAAAAGAAGACAACTATTAATTTTTAAATGTTTTATTAAATATACCAATTAATTACACACAATAACCCAAGCCACAAAAATAAAAGCAAATAATACACCAGCTAATGAGACAAACCATTAGCAGAATTGTAAAAACACAAATTAAATTAATCAACACCCACATCACAAAACCCAACAACTTACTTCATTCTTACCTACATCAAAGTATAAATGAGATTTTAATACATTTTATCTAAACAGACTGCACAATGTTTGTCCTGTCTTGTCATTGCTTTGACTTTAATTTTCAATGCCTAAAACACTTCATTATTTTGAAGGCCAGGTTTTGGTATAAGGCTTCTAGTTAATTTGCAAAGTTCTTTTAGATGGCAAATAAAGAATTTTTATCAAAAAATTGTAAGCCCTGGGCCCCAAAAAATTTAGTGTCATTACATACTTTTTATATTCACTGGAATATCGTCTGCCAAAACATGTTTTATTTTTAAGCATTACTTGCTCTTTTACAATTTGAGCCAAAGATTTATTCAGAAATTGATCACACATCTCCATAAAATTACCAGGAGTATATTTATTTGGCTTCTTCTGTGTCAATTTGTAGTATTTCCTTTTTAAACTTCCTCACTTTTACTTTTAATTTTCTCCTCCTAGGGCTGTCACATGTCAAGCATGGTGATGTTTGTGTTGACATCGGAGAAAACTGAGGAATGGAAGCTGTTGCATTTGCTTTTTCAATATCTATTTCCAGTATCTCCCCTAATGATGATGTTCCAGGTGCGGATAATTCCCTTGATATCCAACGATGCTATCTATAAAATTGAAATATTTACCAATGTTAATATGAATCACATTCTACATGTTATAATTTGTATACAGTCCATTGGAACAGCCTGTAGACTTATAAGTACTTACATAGACCAATGGAAAAACCCAAAAACAATTCCAGAGGACTATAGAAGTGATCCTTGGTATGTTTTTTGGATTTCTCTATAGATTGATGTGTATTTATAAGTTTATGAGCTGTTACCACTGACTTCGTACCAACTACTCGTATAGTATATTTTAACAATTCATAAAAAGCAGACTAACCAGTTGGATAAATTTTCTTTGGTTAATTCTCAATTTCAGGAATGATAAAATGCTTAACAGTGTGTGAGTAAATATTATGGGCTCAACTTGAATAAATAAGAGTTTTCTGACATCACTACTGCTCTTATACTTTTGTTCGTAATCAACTACATCTTCTAGTTACATGCTGTTAACCATGCTCGAATCCTAAAATAAAATATAATATGTAGGTAACAAATATGGACTACAAAACATTATACTCATATTAAATTTAATTAATATAGCAACATGTCGGCGATACAACATTAACAAATCGCAGTAAAGATTTTTTACGTTAACTGCAAATGTAGATACGTACCTGATAATATCATTTGGAAATCTGAACAAACTTAGTCCTTCTCCGGTTTTGGAAACACATCTACTTACAATACAACTTATGTGTGTGTGATTTGGTTTCCCTTGGCTGCGGATACTAAGTTCATTCGCCAACATAAACAATACAACTTATTTTCCCCATAATTTTACTATTTTATAATGATAAATGTAAGATGCAAAATATTATAAACTGGGCCCGTATTCTTAACCCTCGGCAAGTGACGTGAAAAATTTCACCATTACTGGTGACGTCGGTCCACCAGACCGATACACTCATATGGGGTCTATATGGTTATTAAAATATATTTTTTTATCAATTTTTTTGTTTTAATAAAAAACAAACGACGTAGGTGTAAACAAAGTATTTATTTTAAAAACCACTAATGAAATACACGAACAAAAATATAAAATATCATGAACACAACTTCTAAAATAAAATATCATTTTCACAGAAAAAAAAAACAAAACAAAATGCATTTGTGTCTACTTGAAACGTGAAACCTATATAATATAATATAATTATTATAATTTACAGTTTTTGCTCAGAGCACTGTGAGCAGATAATGATGACATGTTCCAGACAGAGAAACTTATTGCAAATTTTGCAATAATATTTGGTTTTCCAACACTAAGCCGTGGTCAGGCGACAACTGGCTTAAAATGATGCATGTAACTTAGAGCACAGAGCGGCCCGCTCTGAGTCGGCGCAATAACGCATGTTTCTAGTTGTCGTCGGTCATACAGACCGTACGTCACCACTGGAGGGTTAAGGGACTAGTGAGAATCTCACCAATGAGATAGGTGTATTGCATGGTTGCCTAAAACATGAGAGTTTCAAATTTGTCGTATTTTTAAAGGAAATGGTGAGATCTGCACTGTTGTCAGACTTCTACGTAAATTTGAAAAAGTTAAAATGTTCTTACTCGTTTTAGACCAGTTTTATCGGTATCATATATTATTATACAAGCATGCAAGTTATAGTTTTGTATGTTTTGTAAAGTAGTTATGTATAATAATGAAAAGTAAAATTCAGCCTTCCAGACGGCAACATCGCTAAGCAAATTTAACCACACTTTTCTTCTTGTTGACAGTTGATCAATGCACAATTACACTGTTTACAGTTTACTTGTTTACTAGAGTCTCATATTTATTCGTGTAGTATAATTATCTTGTGTAAGACAATCCTATTCACTCAAATCAATAATGGATTTAAATAATTTGTTGGATCCCCTCAATGTGAACATGATCAACCAAGTTATGGGTGATCTCCAAGAACTTGAAGAGGATGTTTTGGATCAGCCAGATGAAAATGTGCAATTTGTTGGAATAGATCCTTTCGAAACATTAAGTGGAGATCAATTTCAAAAAGTATATCGGCTAAGTAAACCATTAGTCATAGACTTGATTGAACTCCTTCAACCATACATGAAGCCACCAAAAAATGAATATTCCTTGAGCTTAAGGATGAAGGTAATTAAACTGATTTTTCCTAATATATACAGCCCTCCAAATATCTTTGTGTGGTATGCTGTAGATAGTTATAGTTTCTGAAGGACTATTTACGTTAATGATTGAAATATTCTAGGTACTTATGGCACTTCATTTCTATGCTAGTGGTAGTTATCAGGCCATAATTGGTTCCAGTATGTTTTATGGAGTTAGTCAAAGCTCAATGAGTAGAACCATTTTAGAAGTGGCCCTGGCTCTAAATCATCCAAATATATTTGATGAATGGGTTTCCTTTCCACAAAATATGGAACAATTAAATTCTGTTAGTCAAAGGTTGGTATAATAACTTATTTATATATAATACCAATGGAATTATATATTAGTGAGTTAAATTATGTGTTTGAGTATTAATGTTTCCTTCTTAATTTATTAGGTTTTTTGAAAAATATGCTTTTCCTGGCATTGTGGGATGTCTCGACTGCACACATGTTGCCATTGTCAGACCTATGGAAGATGAACATGTTTATGTAAATAGAAAGACATATCATTCCATAAATGTGCAACTTGTAAGTATAGTTATTAAACACATGTAAGTAATTAATTAATTTTTCCCATTTCTATAGATCTGTGATGATAATTTACGCATTTTAAATATAAATGCCAGGTTTCCTGGAAGTGCACATGACACTAGAATATGGAATGAATCCCATATTTCAAATTTAATGGAGGAAATACACAACCATCACCCAAATAAATATCATTTATTGGGAGATTCTGGTAGGTATTGTTATTATTATTTAGAATAATAATAATAAATAGGAATAATTTGTTGTTTAAGGATACCCAACTAGACCATGGCTATTAACTCCAATACAGAATCCACATCCAGGCTCACCCGAAGAGCGGTACAACAATGCTCAGATGAGTATCCGAAGCCTAATTGAAAGGTGCAATGGGGTGCTTAAAAATAGATTTAGATGTCTATTAAAACACAGAGTTCTCCATTATTCCCCAGAACGAGCATCTCTTATTACAAATGCATGTGTGGTACTACATAATATGTGCATTGCACATAACATACAAATGTTGTATGGTGATGGAGAGGAGGAAGTTAATGGTGAGGAACTTGGGGTCATTATCTTCAGGAATGATGCCAATGGACAGCCTGCTGCTAATCCAGGTTTAGCTGCTGGTTTGGCTAAAAGAAGGCACATCATTCAAACCTATTTTTAGATATAATTTTTCATTATTTTGATATCACTTCCTCATATCCATGCTATATATTAATTAAAATTATTCAAAATAATATTTAGTTTTATTTTTAATAAAATGTACTCAAACACAATCATTCAAACAAAAATGAATTTGTTAGGAAGCAATACAAGTTGATGGAATAAAAAAATATTTCTATTCCATTTATTTGTTAATCAGGAGAAGTGTGAAATAAAGAAATGCAATATAGAGATTAAATATATATATATTATATTTCAAAAGTAGTAACATATTTAAATTAATAAAATATTGACAAAACACAAAAAGGAAAACCACTATTATTCAGAAGGTTGCAAGGCATTTTTTATTTCTCCAAGTTCAAAGCATATTTGTCTTAACAAACTAAGTTTTTCATTTCTATAATTTCTTGTCTCATTTGCCTGCTCTTTTGACATTTCCAATAGTCTAGCAGATTGTTCTTGAGAAACTTTTAATCTATTGAGTTTAGTTTGTGTTCTGTTTCGTATTTTTCTTTTAAGTGGCTGTCTCTTAATTGAGTAGGAATGATCTGAACATAATAAAATCAAAATATATAAGTAACACAATAACTATCTAGTACCAACTTCCTGATCTAATTGAATGCAATACAATATTTCAACTACAGTTATAAAACTTGGATGGAAAAAATAATTATGTTCAAAATAACATTAATACATGAAGACATACCACCAGTAGCTCCTGCTTGAACCAAAGGTGTGTCACTGCGCACCTGTCCTTCGCTGGGTAAATGAGTTTCTGACAATCAAAGATTGAATTTGGTTTAAGTTAAAACTATCAAAAAGTATAAAAATATCAGATTTACCTTCTACGAAAAAATCTTCATTGTGAAGCTCCATTGGTTCATCACTGTTTAATGTTGGTATTTCAGACTATAAAATAAGCAAGTATTTATAATTATTTTTTTCTACAAACTTCCCCAAATTCTTACCTGTTTTTCTAATGGATCTGCTTCAAAATTAAAAGTTAGGTTTGACCCTGACTCTCGAACACCGCTCTGTCCTTGGATGATGCATTTTGGGATCAAATCTAAAATTCGCTGTTCCCACAGAGTGAAAACCTCCAGTTTTGCTGGCCCGCCACCAGTACCTGTCATTATTTTCTTGTTTTTCCCAGCCTTGGCTACCGCATTTTTTTTTAAATCTTGCCAGGTCTAGAATATATTGAAATATTACAAAATTGCACAAGACGTTAATCTATCGGTTTGTACCTTTCGCCACTTCAACCAGTCTTTCTTGGCCCCTCCAATCACTGAGTTTAATTGATCAGCAACTTGTTCCCACAATTTTTTGTTAACCTGCCTGGTAAATTCTCCTGTAAATACCCCGCTAATCAATTCAGGATGCTCTGATAAAAACTCAACCAGAATGAGCTTTTGCTCATCCGTTGGATATTTTTTATCTCCCATTTTAATATAAAAAAGGGTTCTTAACAAAAAATTTAACTTAAAACGAAAAAAGGGGTTCTTAACAAAAAATTTAACTCAAAACGAAAAAAGGTAGCAACACAAACGTTATACTAGATGAAAAAAATTAAAAAATCATACGAAAAATAATGGCGAGATGCAAACATAAAATAACTTTGGATGCAAAATGATAAGAAGTGCATAGAATAATTAAACGTAGACCCATAGAATAATAAATTATTTGCTACTCTATGCGTAGACCCAACCTTCCTTATCTCTGAACGAGGTGATAAAAATTTCAATATCACCGGACGAAATCCAATACGCATGTTTCTAAGCTTCTCACCGCTTTTGGCGAGATTCTCTATCGGTCCGAACCATGAGAGATTGAATCTCTCTCGTTTCAGGCAACCCGTAATGCATCAATCTCATTGGTGAGATTCTCACTAGTCCCTTAAGAATACGGGCCCTGGTAATGACCTACAAATTGTCTACACAGAACATGTTACTGCAGACAAATGTCAAGTGTCGACTACCTTAAAATATGGCGTCTGAAGACACCGTTTTATGCGAAGCTTCGCTTCTTGTTGTTGGTGTATTCTTTGCATACGTATTTATAGTTCATTGATGAAAACACGTTGTCTTGCTGCATACTCAAATTTATTGTTTTGTTAATATCTGGGATATTTTTCGATGTACCGCCTTACTGCACGTTCAGAACTACCCTGACATTCTACTAGTAGCAAATGCATGTCAGCATACTCCACAGAACTGTAAAGCACCATGTTAATTACTACTATCTAATACTATGTACAATAACTGTATACCCGTTAAATATTTTCAAAAGTAATTATTATTAATTATTTGACATTGACAGCTTTAAGACAATGCATAGGCTATGCTTATGAACAAAATTAAATTGTATCAAAATTTTTGTCATATTTAAGGATTTCAACAAATACGAATTAATTTAAGGGAAGATAAAGTGTTTTGTCTTACTGCAATAAAAACTTAAAAATCTCAAAAATGGAGTGTTGAATCGAGTTCAACAAAGAGTATCTTTTATGTAGGAAATTGAATAAAGAATTGCAGACAAAAGTCTTTAGCTCTAAATACAGGGTGTTTCAAAAATATGGTACAATAAAAGTTTACGAACCCCTCGTACCACGCCACTAGCTTATTAGAATTTGACATAATTAATACTGTTAATATGTTTTGAGGATATAATAACCTACAAAAAATTTTAAATTTGTACTTTCATCCTCCGAGAAGATATGAAAAATGTGTATTTCACTATGAAATAAAACAATAAAAATTTTTGTTTAAACCTTCATTATAATTGAACTATGTTCAGATACAATTTGTGAAGCGTGATTCGTTTGATAAAGCTACTGTGTAGCGAAACGCGTCACAAATTGTATTTGAACATAGTTCAATTATAATGAAGGCTTAAACAAAAATTTTTATTGTATTATTTCATAGTTAAGTATGAATCTTCATCAAGTAAAAGCCTCATCTATTCAATGTGTATTTCTTCTGCACCTTTTAACAGCTTGTATCTCACAAACTGAGAGAGTTAGAGAAAAGTTGTATTTGGGTATTTTGAATATTTCTAATTTACTTATTTACGGGGCACCCTGTATAGTATTTCTCAATTCTCGAACGTTCTTGAGTTTACCACGCTCTTCGAATGCGTGAATACCGTTCCAGAAAGATCTAGAGAACCAACGATTCGAATTCGCCAAAATTTATAGTTTAGGGGCAGGACCGGCTTCTGAGTTGGTGACTTACGTAACATTGCTCCCTCATATGGTATTAATAGGTTAGTGTCTTAATCGGACCCTGATAGCGAGGAGTAGAGCAGCAGATTAATAGGTGGACACCGGTATCTTCGAAGATCACTTCCACCATATTCCTGATGACTCGCCAATGCCAATCCAACTGGTTGCTCTCGATCTTAGGCACAGCTAGTTCCTTCACGTTGGATTCCAGCACATGGTCTCGAAGGCTTCGCAGCGCTTCCCACACATTCCGGTAGGTGGATCGATCTTGAAATTCGTTCTTTGTTCTCTTTTATAACTGGTAGTCAAATGGGATAGTCTACATATCTATAGGTTCTTGTTATTTTCTTTTTGTTCTATCCATGTTCGTATTTATTAGTTTTACGAAATCCCTTTTGATTAACCTGTGAAAATTGATAGTGAAATTAATGTTCACCAATATAAAAAACCAAATATATTGTCCATTTTCACTCCACCTATTCTCAAAATTTTCATTCCATTTACTATGTGTATTAAATCTTTCATGATTTTTTTTCTTTTTTATAGAAATTCACGATGAGTAACGCGAAACGAGTGATTCATAGCCAAAGGCGACAAATAATTTATAATGTTTATAAATTTATGAAAGGTGAGACGGAAGGTGGACTAAACATACCATTGCATGCACTCCAAGAAATAAGAGTAGCCAAATCTATAGGTGTTGGAATAAATACAGTCAGAAGGATTGTAAAAGAAGCTGCGTTAAAAGATGAGGGTGCAACATTTAAGTCCCCTAGAAAGCATGTCCACAAACCCTCTACTTCAAAAGGAGCTGTTGATGAATTTGAAGAAGAAATTATTCGCAGAATAATATATTCTTACGCTGCAACTCATAAAAGAAGACCAACAATGATAGCCATTTTTGGAGAAGTCAAAAAGGAGGAATCCATTTTACAGGAAGAATAGGTTCTTTTCGAAAAAGCGAAGACAACAGGAAAATGCTGATAGAGGAGTTTGACATTAGATTAAAACGAACAGAATATCTAAAGAAACATATATTCACAGTTCTCACACTTCGACGAAGGCATGGACTGACGGAACTGATCAAAAGGAAGACGACTTATAATTTTGCAAGCTGGAAGTTAGTCAGGCTTCGTACCTGGCGCTCTAAACATATTTAAATCTGGAGCCAAAACGGGAGACTATCATGATGACATGAACTTCGAAAACTTTTCCAAATGGATAAAAGAGAAGTTCATGATTAATGTAACCAAAAAATCAGTGTTAGTCATCATAGACAACGCTTCATATCACAATGTTTTAGTAGAACCTAACCCCACTTCGTCTTGGAGGAAATTCGCTATGCAAAAGTGGTTACGAAAAAAAGGCGTTTTTTACGAACAAAAGGCCAAGCTCTACGCTAAAATTCAAACCAATAAGCCACTAAATAAAGAATACGCCATTTACAAAAGTTTGGCAGAGCAAGACATTCCTGTATTGCGTTTGGATCGTTGGAGTAAATACCTAGGAATAATAATATTATTTAGGTATCATGGAATTCGTTCACAAATTTCTTTATTCACTAAAAATAATCAATTCCATATTTAAATAGACCGGTAAACAAATTATATTATATAATAATATTAACAATATGTTCCTACATACAAAATTTTTATTTATCCAATAAATACACATAGGTACGTTAAATATATCAGTTCTAGTGTAAATATTCTCAAAATAATATAATATATTTTTGCGCTACCCGGAACAAGGAACAACCACATGAATGAAGTAACCCAACTACCACGTGATATGCGATGTTTTTGGAATTGACGATTGTCCGATTGCCGGCTTCACTTGGCGTACAGGGTTGCAGCTCCATAACCCATGAGATAGAAATAATACACTAACTCTACAGTCTAAATCGTTCAACTCTAGGGTCGCGTAAATAGAGCTAACTCTACGCACTCCTCCTCACGAGGTGGTGCACGTAGAGCAAGCATGCACATGTGCTGGGACTCATTCAAATTTAAGAATTATCACCGATTGTCGAGGTTATTCCATTGCTCAAAATTAACTGATAAATAGAAATTACGGCTAAGTAAATCACACAGACATAAGGCGTCTCACTAATACTAAATACTATCAACATTTTAAGTACCTATTTGCTAATATTTATAAAAAATGCTCTGATTGCTCTATGATTGTTCGGTTAAGTAACGGATCTATAAATATGGATTACTCTTCGATCACGTGACACCACTCCATACTACGTTCTCTATCTGCTCCCAATCACTTTCACTAGCCGAACTCTTATATACCTTGTTTTTAAACTAGAGGAGCGATTTGAATTTAAGTTGGCATTTCTGCCGCCTAGTGATTGGTCAGATTGCCACCAGTTTCACACAGCACTTTTGATACCACTGACACTGACATTTGTCAGTTTAGTGTTTATTTATATAAAAATATTAATTAGTTCAATCATTTCTACCACGTTTCATTGTTTATTTTTAACAAACTATTATATTTTACCCAAGGTATTTGGTATTTTTATTATTTATTCCCTTTCATGAAAAAAATCCATGCTTCCTTTTTCTTGTTAATAATTTAAGTTTCACATCAAGTTTTACATACATTGCAGTACTATATTATGATATTTTTCGATAACAAAACTTCTGTTCACTTTTAGTTTTGCTACACCAAAGCCCCAAATGTTAAAAAAAAAATTAATCATACAATTGCATTTCTATATTCTCATTAATCCTCAAATTCTTAAAACATTTTACATATACGACTTATTATAACCTTACATCTTTTCATAATAATGTGACATTTGGTTACTACACTACTTTCGCAATGACTTGTGGCCAATCATCATTCGATATTTAGCACGTTAATCGCCATGTGAAGCGGTAGTTGGTTCTCAATTCAAAGAGCCGCCTAGGCCCAGTGACTTGACATACGGGCTTCAATACTTGCTTTCACTTTATGCTCTGTGAATCTCCGTAGGGATCACGTATCACATTGCAACTTATGGAATATTGAAATATGGGGCCTGGAGGTCCCAAACAACTTTTGAGCCTAGAACTTTTCTCTTATGTTGAAAGGATAATGCAAAAGATATAATATTGATTCAAAAATAACTTTATTATTATTTCGAGCATATAGTAACCATATAAATGTGCCAGAAAAGATTCATGTTATTTTTGACATTTATGAACATCGAAGAAACACGATAAACAATAAAACTTCCATGATTGATGCCCGGTTGCACCAGCTATAAATCAGTCCGTTGAATCGGCCGATCGACCGAAAAACATAGCTTTCGTGTTGCACCACCCAAAAACTGTCCGTTAATCGATTGACGATCGACAGAATTAACCGACCGATTTCGGGCGATAATTGCTAATACGGACCGTTTTTGAGTGTAATAACCTCACTATTTTACTAATGACATTTGTTTGATGTTGTGAAGTTTAAAGGGATTCGGAAATTGTTTGATATATTATGCCATCAGTCTTCTTATATTCTCAGTTATGCCTTTATATCATAAAATGATATCAATTGCACAATCATTTTCTAATTGAGCGAAATGATTATTATTACCTTCCATTTTATGTTTTATATGACATTGACAGTACGTATAATGTAGGGTTACAGTTTAAACGCTCACTTCATTTCACATCAAACGGTCGGTTCAAATATCAACTGTAATTTCTTCTGGTGCAACTGGTATTTTGAAAAATCGGAGAATCATCGATTAATCGGTTGATCACCGGTTATTGTATCGACTGTTTTTATGGCATGATGGCATGATGCTTATTTTCTCGTAGCAAATAACACATCTACGGCGATTTTTAGACAACACTTCATCCAAAACATGTTGTTCATTTTCATTGGCTGGTTGCTCTGCAGTATTCAATACACTTTCGATTATTCGCTCTTTGAATACTGTTATTGATATATTATCTTTGGTTATCTTTTTATAGAGAACATATGCATTCACCAACGATGTTCCCAATAATAATTCAAACCCAAGTTTACATACCATTTTATGCCCTTTCTTAGAGGCGTTGAATAAGCTTTGAGTTGATCAGATAGATCAATAAAAGATTTACTATTGTTATAGTCACAAATAATTGTGGGTTTTTCAATTTCTTCGCCTCGTCCTTTTACTTTTGTAGTTTCCGCTGTGTGGTTTGTACTGAGACAAAGAACATCTCGTTTGTCTTGCCTTTTTAGAACAACTACTCCATTACATTCCCTCGCGATAATCTGGCCTTTTTTTAGTTTTGTCGTTGTTACGTCAGTAGGGTTCAATTTTCGATTCTTCCTGAGGGTACCCACCAAGTGAGTTTTCCGTTTGAGGAGCTCTTGAGCAAGAGAAACACTGGTATAAAAATTGTCAGTGAAGATGATTCTACCTTGATGAAAAAGTGGCTCACTTAGTTGCAATACAATTTTTGTTGATGCACTTACGTTTTGATCTTTATCATTTCCACAGTAAACTTTCAGATCATAAGTATAACCTCCTTTGCAACATAGTTTATACAGTTTGATGCCAAATTTGAACCGTTTATTTTTTATGTATTGCTTGAAGATGAGGCGTCCTCTAAATGGGACTAGGGTTTCATCAATACAAATTTCACGTTCTGGGATATAAACTTTTTGTCGAGCCCTTAACTCTGAAATCACAAAAGCGAACGCGGGGTCGCCGCACTTTTCGCTCCAAAGGGGCATCTCGAACGGTTTTGGAGCGAAGAGAGCATGCGGAGTGAAAAGAGTGTGCAAATCGAACCCACCTAAAGTTGGCTATGTCATGTGTCAACTGTCAACTGTTCAGAACCATAATCTGATCTGACAATAATATTAAAAAGTTTCATAAAAATTAGAATATTTTGTTTTAGGAAGGTGCTAGTTAAATTTTAAAATAAATATAATGTCAGCAGCATCACGAGCAATAACTAAATTCGCGATTCCCGGTCCTTTTGGAAAAAAACATGTGGAAATAGCTACAAAATGGTATGTTCTTTATTGAAAATGTTAAGAATTTAGTTATGTAATGTTAATGATTTTATAGGATTGGAACTGCAGCAGCTTTTGGGGCTACAGCTGGGGTTACACTATGCTATGCTACTGACTGGAGACTAATTGTTGATTATATCCCTTATTATAATGGAAAGTTCAAGGAACAGTAAATTAGTTATATATTATCCGAATGTATTGTCATGTTAGTTCAAATTAAATTACATATTTATTAAATCTGTATTTTACATACTTCTTCAATACATAAGAAGTAAGTACATACCCACAACATAACTTTTCTACTAGCAAGCTAACTGATATAGTTGACAGTACTTCAGTGAAATATCAACTTTTAGTAGTGCCCAATATGAATCAAATAGGTAGTAAGTACAAGTAAAATCATAAAATGAGTAGATAATATGATAGTATATAATTTCATACTAAGTAAATCAACACCTGTACTGAAACGATTTACAATTGTTTATATTTTGGTTTCACTTCAATAATTATTAATATGGGGTGCTCTATGATCTTTTTTGCTTTGTAATAATGATAATTGTAATATTATACAAAGACACTTGTTGGTATCTTCTAAATGATCAACCACTAACTGTAACTATGTACCTGAATTCTCCATCCACATACTCTTGGACTGCACATCACTTCAGAAACTTGGGAGACTATTGGATAGGAGAGGGACTCTTGCCTAAACACCTCAACTAAAGCCTGCAGATATCCTAAAGTTCATTCTGTAAATAGGTCTAAAGGAGCTACTAGTCTTTGAGACCCTCCTTAGAAACTAAGTAGAAAAATGGGGACACAATGGATCTTTAAGATCTCAGTGAATATCACCCCAATATACATACATACATGTTCCTTGATATCGGCAGTGCTATAGTCTGAACATATATTATACATTGAAAAAAATGAATTAGATTCTGAAATAATAATACAGATGGCAGATGTAACTTATTTAATATTAAAATGCTTAAGGAATGATTTTTAATATTTATCGCACTGTAGGCTATTATGCATACATAGTATGACCAATTGTTCTGATTCCATAGATAACTAGGTATAGTGAGATCAGAATATTTTGGCATAATACTTAGACAATAAAATGTCCAAACCAATCACAATAAGGAAAAATGTGAAAGGTCTGTTTCTGTTTTCACATGCTGTTGACTAAAAAGAGTGTTGTTCCCTGCAAACTACCATATTTGATATTCTAAAAAGTAGTGTAGATGATAGGAGTATAGGGAATTTCATGAAAATAATAGGTATGACTGTTTTATATTATACTTGTAGGTGATGACAAATGTTTAGCTGGGCTCACTTACAGGGGAATTTTCAAACTGAGTTAGTAAACTCTTCAACAATTTTATTTCATAGAAATTCTTAATCCTTTTTTAATGATTTTGTTGTAAATCTAAATCTAATTTAGAGTTAATCCAAAAATAAATTTACCAATTTATTTCTAGAAAATTAACTTAGGGATAACATTGTCGTAGTGAGTAAATATTATATTGATATGGTGTAGTAGGTACAGTTTGGGATTTGGAGAAGAATATGTTAAAACCGCTAAAATATAAAGATGTCGTCTAGATGTAGAAGATATATTCTATAGTGCTCTTAAGTTTCCATATTATGTAATAATTGTAGATTTATAAGAAGTATAAATAAGGTATTGTTATATTATCTTCCCCCGGAAATTACTTATTACTCCATTATCTACCTAATTCAATTTTTGAATGTTTTATTGGCTTCAATTAACTAATGCCAATAATGGGGTCCTGCCCTATTATGATTATTAGCAAATAAAACATTTTCTGAAAAGTAGACAACACAATTATTTTGTTTCAAGAAATCGTATAGTACAAGTATTCCACCAAAGGTGAATGTATCTTTGAGAGAAATTCGAAGGTTATATACTTTCATTGTTTGGAATGGGTTCATTATTGTTAATTTCGAAATATTTTAAGATTTTTGTTATTATGCAAGTGAGAATCAAGAATTTTGTTTGTTTTCAAGATATGACTGGACCAGCATCAATAAGTAATTTTAATTTAACTGTTTTTAAGTGAGTATAAAGAAGTGGTTTTATCAGTTAACTGGTAAATTCTAAGGTTTGAAGACAGTTCGTTCTAAAAAAATGCTCGTCAAATTCCACTTCTATATACCTATAACTTCTTCGTAAGAGTGGTAGTTATATATGGACAATATTTTGGTAGGTTTTGGAAAAGCATTTTTGAACTGCATGGATTTACCGACTGAATTGAGGAAACAGGGCTTGACAAACACCTCTGCATTCCTGAGGTATTTTGCAGCATATTATATTCTCATATTTGATAATTTGAGAAAAATAACAATTTGTTTGTTCTAAAATTTCTTGTTTTTGTTGTCAAAATAGCGGTTTTATTATGAAAATTGTTTAATAGTATATTACGTGTAACAAGAGTTGTAAGTAACTCATTACGCACGAAGCCGCTCATAGGCGAGTGCGTAAATTTCACGAGTGCGTAATGGGATTACAACTCGTGTAACGTACTATACTTTTTCTACGCCCATCTATTTTCTTCTGTGTGTGCTCATAATTTCATCTTTTTCACTACTAACAGACATATTCTTAGGTAAAGTTGAGAAAATGTTCGGATACTATAATTTGTTACAAAAATTGACAGCATAAATGAGATGATGTTTATTTCCATATCAAGAAAAAGCGAATTATTTTTTTTGAAATTGTTTAATGTGTTGACGACATTTGGGGCATCACTCTTTTAATCTAAAATGTATTTCACTAATGCTAAGAGCATTTATGTGTTTCAATTGATTAAAAGTATGTAAATAAACCAAATAAAGTAGTACGTAAATAAAAATTTGATTGCAATTCGATTCAACAAAGAAATTAAAGGTTTTCTATCTGAAAGCACGTGTATGTTATGAGATTTTCATTACGTGCATGTTATTGTTAAATGTCACTTACAAGGAATATCTGTACAGTGCGATTTTTGACGTTTACGGACATGGGCGTAGAAAATTAGTAAATTACGTAACGTGTGTGGTAAAACAAAATTACGCACTCGCCGCTACGCGGCATCGTGCGTGACTTTTCCATTCGTGCGTAAAATGCTTTACAACAGTAGTTACGTACTATACTTTACCTACGACCTACTTGTACTTGTATTTATAATCTTATTATTAATAATACTTGAACAACATCAACAATAGATATTTTTAATAATTTTATTGTATAACATTTAATACCATAATATTAGTTATTATAATAATTGTTTATAGTAACAGTACAGTTATTAAACACACAGATCATAGATCGCTTCCTTTGCTTGTTGAAGCATGAGAAATAACAGTTACATTATTAGAGGTGCTTGGTAAACTTTCATCTCCATCTCTATTACCAATGAAAGAAGCACATTAAAGAACTAACGTTTAATAAATATATTGTTAATAATCAAAAGTCCATTTTTCAATTAAGTATAATCAATACATACCCCTTTGGGCTTTTCATAGTTAAACGTGGCAATATCGAATGTTTTCAAATAGTAAATTTTGAATAAAATGGCGACGTCTATTGACAGTTGCTAAGATGTTGCTAGGGAAGCCGTGCGATTTACTTTACAGCTGTGCGTTTTTTTTACCGTGCGTAATAGACGTCATTACATTGATGCCGACTGTGTGTTATTGACTGATGACAGGGGGGGTCGTAGGTAAAGCTATAAAACGTACGTTAACAAAATAGAAACTTAAGTATATAATGCCAAAACATTGTAACTGCCAATGGAGATGCAAGTGAAAACGTTGTATGTGCCAGGTTTTTAACTACTACTTTCTATAGTGAAAATTCGATCCGAATGTGCTAATTTTTCTTCAATGTACTGTTTCGCTTCAACGGAAGATTTTGGAAGCTGTAAGTTTTTAAAATCTTCCAATGCATCTGTATAGATTTATTGAGTGTATTGATCTCAATCCATACAGCTAACTTGCCAAAATATTTGTCCATCATTACCACACCAAAATTCTCTTTGGTAAGACAAAGCTACGTAGCTGTTGATATTCCTAGCTTTTTCGTATTGCAATTGTTTTCAAATTATAAAAATCGTCAACCATCATGCATGTAAATGAATTTTTCTTTCATTCTTCTTACAACTGTCCTCACACCTTCGCTTCTTTTTAGGAGATTTGTTTTGATTAGCTTCATCCATATCGGCTTCAAACTATTTATTTTAAAAAAGAACAAACATCAACAATAAAAAACACTGTCAAATACCTAGGACTACATCTGGTTAGAAAACTCCTTTGGAAGAATGTATCCACAATGTTATTAAAAAATCAGAAAGTTCAATCAACATTCTCAGAGCATTCTGCTACACAAAATGGGGAGCAGATCCAAATATAGCCTTAATGTTTTGAAAAACAATGATAAGAAGTGTTTTGGATTATGGCAGTCAGTTATATGGCTCAGGAACAAATGTCCATTTGAACAAAATTGAGTCACAAAAAAATAAATGCCTTAGGATCAGTCTAGGATATCATAGATCAACACCCATAAACATAATGGAAGCAGAAGCTCTGTAACCACCATTACAATATAGGAGACAATTGATCAGTCATAAATTTATAGCCAAGGCAACAGAAATGAGGCAGAATACTTAAAATCCATACATAAGTTGACATTATTGGTATAGTTAACGTAATATATATAGTGCCAGCCATCTAATCGTATATCCCCTTTAAGTTATGTTGCGGAGCTAAACTCTGAAAGGTATTTATATTATTTTCGTCTATTTACCAAACATAATTATATATTGTATTTGTATTTTGACCCATCAGTCCATCCTTTCGCTTAACCGTGTCGTATGTATCATACCGAGTTTCGTCCAAATACATAATTGCTAATAAATATATGTATACTTACTTACAATTTCCACACAAAAACACACACACTTTCTTGATGTCAGACCACCGACTAAAGAGAACACCTGCAACTATCCTTCAAAAATAGTTATAGCTCAGTCAAACTAGTAAAGGCACTCACTCGCTAATGCTCCTTCGTGCTTTAAACAGTTTCCTTTATTAATCGACTTCATTAACAAACTAGTTTATTATAAATAACTATTAACGATTATTAGTTGAAATTATAACATTAAATGAATTTTATCGTCATCTAAGTAAGCATTTTAAATAATTATAATATTGACTGGGCTGACGGAATACTCTTAGTCTTAGAGCCGGCAACTTTAAGTTCGCACAATATATTTTACGTCAACTATACTAACTCAGTTATATCGCACCTGCTCAAAATACAACAACATTCTCTCTACTAACAACACTCTGCCATATTATTTAACGGATCCGCAAATACTTTTTTCACACAAAATCTATACATGTCAAATAAAACCCGAAAATCTAGACGAAGCTTCAACCTCCTACTGGCCAAATTATCAATATTTATACACAGACGGATCAAAAAAACAAAACAATACAGTCTGTGCAGTTTACGGAGAAAATACAAAAACCGTGAATAAATTTAAATCACAAAACGAGACAACAATATATTCAGCAGCAAAAAGTAACGTATTGAAATATATAACAGACAGAAACAAGGAAAACTTCATCATTTTCTCTGATAAAGTGCAGTAGACTGGATTAACAATTAACACATATGCTTAGAAGTAGAAATCCTGCAGTATAACTATGATATAAAATCCCAAAACAAAAGGGTGGCAGCATGGATAAAGGGACATTCAGGCATAAAAGGAAATGAAATGACAGACACTTTAGCAAAATCAACTTTAGCTTCCTGTATAAATTTGAATAACAAAGTTACTTATGGAGACAAAAATGTTAAAGAAGAACAAAAAAATAAATGGCAAGAAAGATACAGGAACTCTATCACAGGACTAAATTATATCAACCATCAAGACACCATTTCCTTCTGAGCGATGGTTTAGATCAGAGAATAAAAGACATTTTATTGTGATCATTAACAGAATACGATCACAACATGCCCTAACCCCACTATATCAATTCCGAATGGGAATAAACGACAATAAATATTGCACATGCGCAATATCGGAGATTTGCTACATATGATATTAGATTGTAGATTGTACAATAAAAGCATTGACTGGGTATACAACGATATAATTGAAAATTATATTAGCTTACCAAGAAGTGTTAATTGTTTAGTACTTATTTAGTAGTAACATCCAGGTTTACATGAGTTTGTACAATCACATTATAAGGAGTAAAATTTGATAGCAATACACACGTAAAATAAATTGCAATGTAAAAGTGTCAACGAAAAGATTATAACAAAAAAACAGATACACGTATTACTAACATAACTTATATAGAGTAACTGTAAAAAAATAGGTCTGGCTAATCGGTCTATGCCAAAGCCATAAAACTAATTAAAAAAAAACAACCATCACCAAAATAAAAAGAGCCGACGCTCTGCAAGTAGATTCTAGGATATAAAACATGACAAAACTGATTTATCAAGATACATTCATATGGGTCATATTGGCACTTACACCGTTATGGAAATGCACGCTTTAATTGTTCTTCGACTATAAAATTAATTGATTTTTTATTAAAACATTGCATGAAGTGACATAATTCAAAATTTATATAGGTACACTGTGAATCAACATTTTTTCCAAACTTAGAAAGAAGGTAATTTTCAATTTCCTGCCTAGTAGGAAATTCTCTCGAGCCAATCAAATCAAGTGCTTCTAATCTATATACTTTTTACAACTGAAGGAAAAATAAGCAGCACTACTGGGTCAAATTTAAAAAAAAATAAACTCAATAAAATCAAAGTGATTACGTAATTTTGAAGGGGAACCATCTTATTCATTTTTATAGCTTTATTACTATTAATATAATTTTGTGGGCTGATAACTGAACCAGATGGCACAATCGTTTTTCGTCTTAGATTCGTCAATTTCACAAAAATTTAAAAAGTAATAAAAAGAAATTAAGAAACAATTCGATAAAATATTAATTGAAATGTAGGTAGGCACTCAAATATAGGGGGAAGATTGAAACAAACAAAATAAAATTGTAACTCGACATACCATGTATGGGCATAAAGCATAAAGGAAGGGCTAAGCACCACCTCGACCTGGAAAATGAGCTTGAGGATCTGAACAGGGCAATAATCGATGCATTCGAATCGAGTTGCCCTCTTCAAGAACAACGAAGCAGCAAAGATGCACCCTGGTGGAACAAACATCTGTCAGAATTAATATCTCAAATCCGGTACCTCTTTAATAGAGCAAAATTCACCGGGGACTGGCAGAGATACACCGAGGTGAGAAACACCTACTAAAAGGAAATTAGAAAAGCTAAAAGAAATAGCTTCAGGAAATTCTGTGAAGATATAAACACAACACCTGCTGCGGCAAGACTTTACAAAGTCATGGCGAAAAGTAGGGTCAACACAGATATGGCTTTGAGGAAGCCAGACGGCAAATATACCGAAAATGAGGAGGAAAGAGTGCGACTCTCACTAGAAACTCATTTTCCTGGAAGTACCCCAAACAGAGGAGTTAATCCTCTCGAAGGTCATAACAGGCCTTCGAGAGAAAGTACTACAATGGCCAAGCACATTTGTAGTGACGATAGGTTGAAATGGGCTATGAACACCTGTTCACCTTTCAAAGCACCTGGAGCAGATGGGATTTTCCCAGCATTGCTCCAGCAAGGACAAGACGAAATTCTTCCACATTTGATTAGAATTAGTCGAAGTAGTTTGGAACTGGGTTATATACCAGGAGCATGGAGAAGGGCAATAGTAACCTTCATCCCAAAAGCTGGAAAAAGGGACACAACACACCCCAAATCCTTCAGACCAATTAGCCTAACATCGTTTGTGCTTAAAACGATGGAAAAAGCTATTGACAACTATATTAGAACGGAAATCCTAGAGAGACTACCTCTCCACCCGTATCAACACGCTTACCGGGCAGGCAGATCTACGGAGACTGCACTGGTACAACTGACGGAGGATATCCGAGGGGCCTTAGACAACCAAGAAACTGTAGTATGTGCATTTTTGGACATAGAAGGAGCTTTTGACAACACTCCACATGAGGCTGTCAAGAGAGCATTAAATAGAAGAGGTGTAGACAGCACAACATCCAAATGGATGTCGGAACTGCTCACCACCAGAGTAGCAGAGACGAGAACGAGCAAAGACATTGTCTCCATCTGCACAACCAGAGGATGCCCACAGGGAGGAGTAGCATCCCCATTAATGTGGAGTCTGACGGTTGACGAACTCCTGTGTGGTTTGACGGACCTCGGAATATCCTGCCAAGGATATGCCGATAATATTGTCATAACAGCCAGGGGAAAATTTGAAAACACCCTTTGTGACATCGTACAAAAGGGTCTGAACTATACATATAGCTGGTGTAGGCAAGTGGGACTCAGCATCAACCCCACCAAAACCATCTTGATAGCCTTCACTAAGAAAAGAAACCTCAACCTCAAAACCATTAAACTTGATGGGAACGACGTTGAATGGAGACAAGAAGTCAAGTATCTAGGTTTGACTCTAGATAGCAAACTCCTGTGGAACAAACACGAGAAGGAGATTACATACAAAGCAAAAATGGCTCTAATGGTGTGCAGGAATCTGGCAGGGAGAAACTGGGGTTGTAACCCAAAAATCCTGAGCTGGATGTACACTGCCATAGTGAGACCAATCATCACTTATGGAGCCATTGCGTGGAGTAGTAGAACTAGCCTCTTGACGACGAGAGAAAACCTCTCTAAAATTCAAAGACTAGCCTGTATATGCATATAGTCGCGTCAACCCTTGCGAACAGTTCCTAAATTGGCTCCACAGGTCGGATCGGGATGCGGTTTTCTGCATTCTCTTCCAAAACGATTATCTCGGAATGTGCCTGGATAGATTTTTCCCGGAGACCGAAAATTGCATCGCTGCAGGGAGGCCTTTTGGAAGATTTTCAAATTTGATAAATAAGGGTCAGAACTCGCCCGGATCGGGTACTCGGGGGTTTTCGAGGCCGCTGATCACGAATATAATGTTCAAATTGACCTCCGAACACCTGGTGCACCTGAACCTGACCCTAAACGTCATCTCCGGGAGTTTTCCTGACACAATCAAACAAGGGCAACCAAAAATAATTTCGGGGGGTTTTTTGGCCCGCCGAATCCAAATCTGGCATCGGCGAGCACCCCAATCGCACCTGGTGCACCGAAACCCGGGCTAGAACGTCGTCTCCGAGAGTTTTCTTGAGAGGACTGCCAAAACCCACCCGAAAATCATAAGAGGGCGGTTTTCTGGGGCGGTGGTTCCGAATTTCACGTCGAAAACAACTCCCCGAACACCCGGTGCACCTGAACCTGACGATAAACGTCATCTCCGGGAGTTTTCCTGATACAATCAAACAAGGTCAATCAAAAATCATTCTGGGGGGTTTTTTGGCCCGCTGAATCCAAATCTGGCATCGGCGAGCACCCCACTGGCACCTGGTGCACCGAAACCCGGGCTAGAACGTCATCTCCCAGAGTTGTACAGACACGACCCCAACAAACTGACCAAAAACCGTCTCATAATTTCACACATTTATTAATGTGTAACTCTCGCGTAAGGCCCTCGAAAGAGTTGTTCCAGTGCTGCAGGAACAACGAGAATAATTCTCACCCCCTCCCCGCCCTCCACCCAAAGATCTCCAAAGCATGCCGAGCGGGCCTTTCACTTTCTAACGGAGCGTAGATCGAGCAGCTGCCGGCATCCACAGTCAGGAGAAACACGTGTTCGTTTTTGGAGCATTTATGTTGCCACGAGATATATTTAATAATAACAAATAGTTCTGTGAGTGACATTTTGTGTACATGTCAGTGAGGGACATTTTTCGTGCATATCTGTGAATGCTTATTTATTCATCATCTATACCTCAGTCAGCGATCATTCGTAGTTGTGCATATCTCTTGATTAGAGAGGTAATTTATCAGTGGAAGTCTCATCATAGAAACATATCGATAATCAGGGTGAGTTCTCCATAACTTTCATAATTTACTGGAAATTTGGTTTAATAAATTGGATATAATTTAACGTTTATAACCTGTAATGATTCCAGAATAAATATTTGGAAACATTCTGAATAGAAAGAAGCGTAAGCTGAAGATATCAAGTATCCTGGAACAAGAGTATTTGACTTCACAAGACATACTGGTAGCAGCGGACAAAATATCCATTTCTCATAAAATAACCAGCTGAAAACTTGTAAATCCGTAAGTCTCAATTGTGGAATACTAAAGCTATAAGAGTCCGAGTGTGAGTCACAGAGTGTGAGAAAGTGTTTGTGTGTGTGAGAGAGAGAGAGAGAGAGAGAGAGAGTGTGTGAGAGAGTGTGTGTGTGTGTGAGAGAGAGAGAGAGAGAGAGAGAGAGCGAGCAGCAGCTGCTTGTTCTCCCACCAATCGGTGTACGTGTATATACATTTTTTTGTCAGTAAAGTACGTTGTGCTGCTTCTGGAGGGGGTCAGGACACGGGCGCCCAATGCCATTACAGTTCTTTCACAATGTCTCACAAATTTCTTACAATCTTCAAATTAACTATTTTTGCATTTCTAGGATCATGGATAATGCTGAATCGTGCGTTATTTGCGACCACGTTGAAGGTTGGGTGTCTTATTCCCCGGACAAAACGATCACCAAAGTGCAGGTCAAAGGGATTGCTAACATGGTCTACTTTTCACGTACAATACGGGAAGATGGTTTGCATAATGTTATTGAACATCTTGATTCCATTTACGTGCACGAAAAGTGTCGTGCCAGATATATTAAGGCTGTGAATCCATTTTCAGAGCCCGAAGCCAAGAAACCAAGAGTAGCCGCCAATTCAGATGATGTTCAACCTGTTGAGGACCAGGCTGACTTTGATCTTTCGAAACGTTGTGTTATATGCACCAAAAAGCTTGAACGTAACGGTCCACACTCAAAATGTTCTACCGAGAGTGCAAAACAAAAGATCATCAACTATCTCGAGACAGATGAGTCAAATTTGCCATTATCCACGCGAGAAAAAATTTTAGACAAGCTCTTGGACCCCAATTATTCAAGTGAGAAGGATGGGGCTATCAAATATCATCGAACTTGTTATTTCAAACTACGTGCTCCCCACGATTCTAAAGTGGGTGGTAGGCATGCAAAAATTCAAGAGTCTATGAAACAGATATTCGATCACATAGATGCAAATCCACAGTTGGAGTTCAACACTGATGATTTTCGTAAGCTGTTGCAAGAAAAAGATATGCTCGTACCAACAGAAGATACTATTTGGCGCCATATAAGACGTCACTATCAACAAGAATTAGTTTATGAAAGTAAGAGGGGGTCAAGGACATTCTGCTGCTCAAAAAATCTGGCGTTTAATGTTCTGAAGCGACACAGTAACGGGCGGAATGATAACGAGAGTACAGATTTTGACCTCCTTGCTAAAGCAGCGAAAATTCTTGTAGAAGACATTCGCGGGTATCGGTCGAGTAAAGAGTTTTATCCTGCAAGTGATTGCATGTTAGAAAAAGCTAAAGTTATCCCGGATAAACTAAAATTTCTCTTACAAGAGATTTTTGTCAATCACCATGAAAAAAAAATTGAAAATTGTGAGTCCGAACTTATTTCAATTGCTCATGCCATAATGTGTGCAACGTTCCCCAACAACATATTCTCTCCACTCCAGATCGCTTTCGGAGTGACTTTACATCGAAAGTTCGGTTCGCGAGAGTTAGTGGATATGTGCAACGCCATGGGATTCTGCTGCTCTTATAGCGAAGTTCAGAATTACGAGATGTCAGCTACTATGCAGGGACAACTTGAGGTCGAAGAAAATTCTTTCATTCAATTTGTTCACGATAACGCGGATTGGAACGTAGAGACTTTGGACGGAAAAGGGACATTTCATAGCTTAGGTGGCTGTGAAATTATCACACCTGCATCGTCTCAGGTGCCCAGAAAGCCTCTGCCTCGCCTCACACGCACAAGTCGTCAGGAAATCACTGAAGAAAGTACAATCACCATCATGGATTACCCACACCACCCAATGGATGGGATGAAATTTTTTAAATTCCCCCAGCCGAATCCACGCTTAAGCCTAAAACTTACACACTCTTCAAAAATTAATTGCTATTGGATGTTTCACAAGTACGTTAACCCCAGTTTCGAAAAAGGTTGGAATGGTTACCTAGAAACCTTGACAAAAAATAACACACAATACGAAGTGTCACTGATAAATTTCCTGCCTTTCATACATGCTTATCCAAGTGACTACAGTACACTATACACAGCGATAATCAACTCAATCTCTGAAGCCCAGCGGTTGAAAATGGCCACGTGTATCATAACATTCGATCAACCTTTATACTTAAAGGCTCGGGACATAGTAGGCGCAGCAAACTTGTCAGATAAAACAGCTGTTTTCGTTCGACTCGGTGGGTTCCACACACTGCTGTCGTTCCTTGGGAGCATTGGCTTCGTTATGAAGGACAGTGGGCTGGCCCAAGTTTTATCGTCTGTATATGGAGAAAATACGATTAAGCAAATTTTCAGCGGGCACCAATATGCTCGGGCGGTCCGGGCACATACCTTGGTTCTATTGGCCTTATCAAAAATCATATTTAAAAGAGCAGAAAATACATCAGATGAGATCAAAAATTGCGTTCAATTTGTAACGGAGTATTCCTTCATGTCGCCTACAGACATTGAAGAGCTCCAAAGGGATGAGGATTACCAAAGACTAACCGCAGAGTTTGAAAAAGAACTCGAAAGAATAGAAGGACTCAATCCAACATGCAAACTATGGGTTCAATATTGTCGAATGGTATTCATAGTAAAAGATTTCATTCACGCCGAAAAAAGTGGAGATTGGGCACTACATTTAGATACTATTGAACGCATGTTGCCTTTTTTTCATGCAACTGGGCATTTTCCATATGCGAAATCTGCTCAAATTTATTTAGAAGACATGAAAGCTCTCGAGAAGAATATGATTGAGTCTGACTACAAAAAATTTACCATGGAGGGGTACTGGACAGTTCGCAGGAGCGACAAATTTTTTAGTGGGATCTTTACGGATCAAACTATTGAGCAAACACTTATGAGGTTGTTAAAGTTTGAAGGAGGCTTATTTCGGAGAGGTGTAACTGAAAGTGTAGCGCATCAATGGATTAAAAGTTTTTTGTTCTCAAAAGATCTTATCGAGGGCATGGAAGAGTTCACCAAATGTGCATCCTTAAGAAGTCACCAACACAAAGATTCAACAGATTCCAGGATCCGGACAGATTTGGCATCATTGAAACTGATTGAGAACTTCTTCCAGCAATATGATCCATTCCCCGAATCCATAGACTGCCTCATAAACATAGCTAATGGAATGAGTGCGGGCATCGAGAGCAATTGCCACAATGCTTTTGAAGAAGGTGTGAAGGTTATGCAAGATATTGCGGGAACAAATTTCAAGGATCTTAAATTAACTCGAGCGAAAATCGTCAAAACTATCGCCTCCTGTGAGAGTAAACTTAAAGTCAACAACAAAGTTATACAAATTGACCCCGACGTCCTCTTTCAAAGAATATGGGCGTTAAGAAAAGGTGATGAAGAAATGATGGAGTACCTTAAGTTCGAGTTGTCTCCATTTCCTCAGGCATACTTTAATAATTTCGGAATGCTGAAGAATACAAAGTCCGAATTGTATTCACAGTTCACGAGAACTTCCGAGAGTATTCGTGATCCTGAAAAGACATTTTTTGTCCTGGACGGAGGATTACTGATTCACAAAGTCAGATGGACAATTGGACAAAAATTCTCGGTGATTATGGAAAATTACGTGAAGTATATTTTGAACCATTACAGCCGACGCGTGATAGTTATTTTTGATGGTTACCAATCACCCACTACTAAAGAATCTGAAAGGAACCGTCGCGCCAATCGGGGAAGTTCAGCAGACGTGCGTTTTACCGAAAGCATGGCATTACAAATACACCAAGATAAATTTTTACAAAATAAAAATAATAAAAATAACATTATTAAAATGCTCCGGGCCAAACTTACCACATCCGGGATAGTTTCTGAGCAATGTGTAGCGGACGCTGATCGTACGATTGTAACGACAGCTCTGAAAGAATCCATGGACGTTACAAAAAAGGTCGTTATAGTCGCTGAAGATATAGACGTTGCTGTAATATTAACCGCACTCTGCCCGGCAGATAATGAAATATTCCTCCAGAAACCTCCGAGGGCCAATAAACCGGAAGCAGTATACTCTTCACGTAGCTTGTCTCATGTGCCACGATTGGCGGATAATATTTTGTTGCTTCATGCAATAACGGGTTGCGATACGGTATCCGCAACGTACTACCAGGGAAAAATGAAATTTTTCAACACCTTCAAAAACTTCCCAGACCTTGAAGCTCATGCCGCGAAGTTCAAGGAACCTGGTTTGTCAACCGAGGAAATTTTTGAAAATGGGGCCCAGTTGATCCTGGCAATGTATGGTGCCCCACTCTCATTCAGGAAGCCGAATATACCTGATGAGTGCAAGCTAACATGGGAGAACTTACTCCACACGTACAGGCAGAAAATGTATCTAAAAAGTGCCGTAAAGGGGAGAGTAAATTTAGGGAAAATTCTCCCCACACTAGACGCCATCCAGCAGCATCTAAAGAGGGTGTATTTGCAAGTCCAAGATTGGCTGCACGGAGACCAGGTGACCATGGACCCATCAGAATGGGGATGGATGAGAAAGAAGGACGACACACTGGTCCCTGTACAAATGACACAAAAACCTGCACCTGATGATATTTTGGAACTAATATTCTGTGGATGCGCAGGAAATTGTGATCGGATGTCATGTAGTTGCAGGAAGCACGGTCTCCCTTGTAATGTTGCATGTAAAAATTGTGAAGGGTCTAGCTGCACCAACACTGACGAATATTCAGTAGAAACCCTTATAGCGGCGGAGAGCGAGGCCTTAGATGAAGAAGACTGTCGCCTTCACAATATGTCAGTTATTGAGGAAGAAAATGAGAAGAGTTCTGATGTGTCATTTGATGATGGAGTTGATATTCAGCAACGTATATAAACATTGATGTTATTAATTTATGAGGGAGAAAAAGTTTGAGTTGGGTTGAATTTGATCTGAATTAAATAAAAAGTTTTTAATCAAAAATTGTATATATACTGACTTCTTTATTTACTTTACACTAATTTTTCTACTCCTCGCCTTATGTAAGTAGAATCAATAATGCCACAGTGTCTAAAGATCCAAATCCCAGCGCGTCAGGGGCCGAGAAGGTTGATTTAGACGTGAAATTCGGAACCACCGCCCGACAGAACCGCCCTCATATGATTTTCGGGTGGGTTTTGGCAGTCCTCTCAAGAAAACTCTCGGAGACGACGTTCTAGCCCGGGTTTCGGTGCACCAGGTGCGATTGGGGTGCTCGCCGATGCCAGATTTGGATTCGGCGGGCCAAAAAACCCCCCGAAATTATTTTTGGTTGCCCTTGTTTGATTGTGTCAGGAAAACTCCCGGAGATGACGTTTAGGGTCAGGTTCAGGTGCACCAGGTGTTCGGAGGTCAATTTGAACATTATATTCGTGATCAGCGGCCTCGAAAACCCCCGAGTACCCGATCCGGGCGAGTTCTGACCCTTATTTATCAAATTTGAAAATCTTCCAAAAGGCCTCCCTGCAGCGATGCAATTTTCGGTCTCCGGGAAAAATCTATCCAGGCACATTCCGAGATAATCGTTTTGGAAGAGAATGCAGAAAACCGCATCCCGATCCGACCTGTGGAGCCAATTTAGGAACTTGGTATCCATTTCCGCAAGGGTTGACGCGACTAATAACAGGAGGCATGAGTACATGCCCAACGGCAGCAATGGAAGTGATTCTCAACGTCACACCATTACATATGGTGGTGGAGAGTGTTGCAGAAAGAACAAGATACAGACTAAGTAGAGAGGGAATCATTAAAAAGAAAACCACCTCTTCACTTCTTAGAAATCAGACAACCTGGGACATGCCACAAGATGGTATGATGAAAAAGTATAACTTTTCAAAGAAATTCGTTACGGAATTAAGCAACAAGAAGGAATGGGATCCAAATACCATTACCAGACTTGGAAAGAATGCCATTCAATGGTACACAGACGGCTCAAAAGCAATAGAAGGAACTGGGATAGGAGTGTACGGGCCCGGCACCAAACACTCTGAAAGCTTGGGAAAAACCCCAAGTATCTTTCAAGCGGAAATTCACGCAATAAGAAAGTGTGCCCAGTTCAATATTGACAAAGGATATAGAAGGCAAAGGATTATCATAATGTCTGATAGTCAAGCAGCCATTAAAGCGCTGAGTTCTTGTGTAATCAGTTCCAAAATGGTGTGGGAATGCCTAGGCAAACTTAATGAACTAGGCGAGAACAATATAGTCACCTTACTGTGGATTCCAGGACACACTGGAATAGAAGGAAACGAAATAGCAGATGAACTAGCGAAGAGGGGGACTGAAATACCCTTCTGGGGGCCGGAGCCCTTTTGCGGAATCAGCACCAATGTAATATTGGAAGAAATAGGTAAAGCCGAAGAAAAGAGAAGATCTGACAATTGGAAAGATCTAGTAGGGCTTAGGCAATCAAATATTCTTCTGGGTGACTACAACCTGTTGAGATCAAATGAATGCATAAGTCAAAGCAAAACTGCACTAAGAGTTTTAACAGGAATCCTAACGGGACATTGTCGCCTGAATGGGCACCTTAAAAAGCTCAAAATAGTGGAGGAAGAAGATTGTAGGTTTTGTGGAATGGAAGAATAATCCTCCATCCACATACTTGCGAACTGCACAGCAATTCAGAATCCTAGGGCACAGCACCTGGGAGACTACTGGATAGAAGAGGGACAGTTACCTAAGTTGAAGTCTGCAGATATCCTAAAATTCCTCGGGGAAATAGGACTAAAGGAGCTACTAGTCTCTGAGACTTTCCTCAGGAACTAAGTAGAAGTAAGGGGGCACAATAGATCTTTTAGGTCTCAGTGAATGTTACCCCAAAAGACAAACATACATACATACATACATACATACATACATACCATGTATTGTACTTGCTTTATGGGACACTGCAGTTTTCACCGAAATGGTTGGGACTGCAAGACTGAAGTCGTGAAAGCTTATTCCGGTCGATGATCAGTTGGACTGCTTACAGGTAACAGCTGTTTCCCTCTTTGGAGATGCTGTACATTTCAGAAGCCAAGTGACCTCACACTTAAGTTGGTTGAAGTTGATGTTCGTAGGGAAAATTTGGGAACTGTGACTGAAATAAAAGTGAATAATGGAATATGCCTTGTCTTATCTTGCCTTATTAAAATCAGAGTCATCATCATTTCCATCCATAACTTGCATACACGGATCTGCAACAACTGATTTAATTTACTGTATAGACTCGGCAGATTCGTCCACTCGTCCAGTTGTCACCGTAATGGGTACGTAAAGTCTATTTCACGAATTTACGCCTGTTTCGGATTATCGGCAAAAACGAGCAGTGTTTATCTTGTTCAATTCAGTAAGAAGGACGAAAGTAAATTGCCCTAGTACCACTTTTAGACATAAATGTAAAACAATTTTATTTTTCCCATGATTGTATTCGTATAAATAAGAGATCTGATTACCAAGAAGTGATAAAAATAGATTAAAGGGAAAAACATGATTAAAAAGAATAAAATTTCGGGTTTCTAACGCATCAAATATTGGGAGAATTTACTATCGAACCTTTCAGTACAGTTTACCATTTCATTCGATTCTTTTATGACTAATCCGAAACGTAAATTCGTTAAATAAACTGTAGTAGGTTTGCAATGTCTTTTTTAGTTACTTTTACAGGTACTCCTGTAGTAATTACAGCAGGTTGAAGGTTATTAAATGAGGCACCTCTTTTAAGTAACGAGTTAGGGACCTACCTCTGGCGTTTAGCCATTTTTCGCTTCCAAGTTGATGTATTCCTTAATAATATCTTTCTACATTTTCCCGCTGCAGCCGCAACCATGTGTTCATCACGTTTGATATCCTGCTCATTATCTTCATTCATAATTTCGTTTTAAAAAAATAGTTTTTACTTTGCACAATTAGTAAAACGCGTTTTACATAAATCGGTAGTGTGCAACAATATCACTCGGGGCCGTCTGGAAACATACTGATGGTCTCGAATAAAATATCAGCCGCTAGAGAATCACAACGGATTTTCCGATTTTGTCCTATTATGCAACCGCCGATACGTCACCCATTCAAAATAGCTGGGATGAGTCCCATTCTGCTACTTTACACTGTTGTATTGGATTTGTCCTCCACTGTATCCTAAGGTAAATTACATTTGTCCCAATTTGGCGCACGAAATGAAACTTTGATATAAAATTAAACTGTGATATGGAATGATTGGCATCCTGAAAGTTAGGTGGTATATAAACATTCTAATGCTCTACATTATGGTTAGGTTATGGTAAAATCTCTAGTTTGGTCATTTTTGGACTTGTCCCCTTTCGTAACTATGTAACAGAATCTTCTATACATCCCAGCAAACCGTCTTCTGGCCCAATGCATGATCGGTCGGCGATATGCTGGCAACACGCGTCAAAGCTACATCGGCAAAATGTCGGCCCAATATATGGCATATTGTAATCGGATACCTACAATCCAGCCAGCAATGGGCCAATACTTTCGACCGACATCATAAAAATGAAGGCCCGTTCAAGTGTTATTGTACAAATTATTTGCCAGCGGACCAAGCTATTTTGAATAGAATTATTATTATTATTTTGAGTGAAATTTGTCGTATAAAAATAAAATTACTTTGTTGCTTCCTCGAGTAAGGAATTATTAATAAAACCTACTGACCAATTCCCAACCCAATATATCACACAATTATGTCCTGCTGAATATGTGGTACTGTGACCCGTCCCGTGACTATTAAGGAAAGTTTCAACCAGCACTGACGCCAGGTACACATGCTGGCTTTCAGCTTCTGAGCTTACGGCGTATCATCATCTGAATGATTGAATGAAAATCTCTCATTCAACAGCTAATTGAAAACGAGTATGCGATAATCGAAAGTGGTCATGTGAACTATCAACGTAGCGTGAAACTGATTCTGTCGACAGGTTTGACATTTGACAGTTTTGTCACGTTCGTGCCATTCGTGGTTCATTGTTTATGTTTATGTTTATTCTAATTTTGTTTTGTTTATATATTTACCACTAATACTTTTGTGAACACCAAGATCCGGTCTGGGCAGTAAAGAAAAATGATGACGACTTCTCCTGATGTGTTGAGGTAAGTTAGTATTTATATCTATAATCGCAGTTGTAGCGTCAGTTATAAGAAACAACCTTCATTAGTTTAGAATTTAAGAGTTTAAGGAATGTTCTAATGTGTATTCATTACATGATATTTTTATGGTTCTGTATCTCAGACCCTTAATGTTACCACTCACTAACACTTACATAGTAATAAAAAAAAAATTGTTCTTGAAAATTATGAAAAAATAGGAATACTAGAACTTCACTTAATCCAGGTTTTGTTGTTTCTGAGAAATCAATGTCAATTGCATGAACCCTTCATGTGCCAGTTACATTTGCACTTGACCCCAGTTAATTTTTTTCAGTTTGTCTTCGAAAAAATCCGTTTTGCAGAAATGCCACAGAAACTGAAATTGCCAGTGTAAATAAAATCTGGCTAAGAGCTGCATCTGACCGTCAAGGATGGAGGAACAGAAGGAGGGCAAAGCCAGCAGAGGAAGGGGAAGATGGTACACACTGACACATTTCAATGATATTTGTTCTTTCATACCAAAGAATTGTTTTATGTTGTTTCCTTTATTTTATTTAATATTTGTGATATTTTTTACTTTCAAACCAAAGAATTCTTTTATGTTGTATCCTATACATGTTACGTGTATTTCATTAAAGTATGTATAAACTTTGGATTTTTCTCCAGTTTTTCGTGATAATTTTATAGGAATTCAAGTTCATTTTGGTTCAATTGCTTAAGGTAAATTTGAACTTTTTTTTTCACTGAAAATATATTGAACTTTATTAATTACTTTTCAATTAAAAGGCAATCATTTAATGTGTATAATTTTCAGTGGGCCAGCCCACTGAGTAGGTAACTTCCATTGCAATATTTCCACTGGGCCAACAATTATTACCACAGCTTTGCCTTCAGAGACCCGTCGTTCAAAAGACACTGTTGACAAGCATTGGCCCTGATGATGGCCGGTGTCTCCTATGTTCACCGGCCCGCCATAGGCTATAGGTGCTTTGCCGTTCTGGCCTGATCTGGCCAGCATATTCTGGGCCGGAATAAGGCCGATCGAAATTGTTTGCTGGGATATAAGGTGCCTTGTCCTGAATGACTGACTGACGAATCAACGCACAGCCTAAACCGTTGATCGTAGAGACCTGAAACTTGGAGGGTGTGTTCTTTGTATGACGTAGGCACACTTTTACTAGCCCGGCTTTTTTGAACGATATATTTTGGTGCCGAAACCAGGAAATTGTTTGATAAAAATTAAATTGACGTAAAGCGAAAATGATAAAAATGAAATCAGTCTATATGTGAAAATTATCGTAGACAAATAAACCAGAAATCGGTAAAACTACCTGAACTTGATTCATAGAAATTTATTGGCGACCTGGAAGCATAGCCAGTTTTCTGGTAGCAATGCAGTCAAGCAATACAGAATCATCCAGAGTTACGAATAAACTGTAAATTTATCTTTTTGAAGTCGCTATCAACGGGTAGTGATTTTGGGATTAACGCGTAGCCAAGCCAGTATAATGGTGCAAAAGGCTTGATAAATATTGATGAATATTGTCAATTGGAATGAATTATTAACAGTTACGTGCAAAAACTATGTGGTATTCCGTCGTTGAAATACGATAAGGCTGTTAGTGGCTTACGCCGCCTATCAGGGCTCGCTCTAGCCTTCATGTCACCCTGGACAAACAGACAATTTGCCGCTAGTTTTTTTAAATAAAATAAAAATTATGTTCAAATAATTTATTTAAATAATATATGTAATACATAATAAACCTTTGAAAAACGCAAAACTTGAAAGTTCTTGTACATATAAGGTGCATTTTTTTGCTATACTTATATTCTATTGTACAAAAAATTATTGCATAACCAAACAGAGAATTTTTACATTATATTAAAACATAACTATGAAACAAAGTTACCTAAAAGAAATTTTTCTTTCTAACTTTGATTTCCGCAAATGTTTTTATTACATATTTTAAGTTAACTTGAACATAAAAAATTCTTGATCAATTTTAATTTGGAAAAACTTCTTTCTCCTCTTGCAACAGTTACTGGTATAAACAGCAATACTCTTAAAGAAACACTTAGGTTTGGGGTACAATTTAACATTGTTAATAATTTTAGAACAATGCTTGGGCTTTTTTTTCTGTCCATAAGCCCAGATACTGTACAAATTTCTTCTGCTAATTCTACTCCATTAATATCAACATAATCACTGAGAGCTAAAATACTTTCTAGATCGTTGCAATTTTTTAAAAGATCTTCTTTAGACTTGCCCTTTAAATTATATATAATTATAAAAAACTGAAAATAATTACTATGGTGACTAAGTTGTTCAAATCTAGTATCTATTGCATTTAGTGCCTGGTCAATTGTAAAATAAAAAAATCTACCTTATAATTTTCTCTAGGATTCTCGATCGGTTCATCTCGAGCTTCCTAAGAGGAATTTCTTTTTCTTCTTCTTACGCTGAGTCATGGTATTGTTACTTCAAAATTGGCTTCAACGTCAATTTCGTCAGCCAGTCCTCTCGCATCAACAACAATTTCATTAAAAGATTTATCCGATCGAAGATCCTGAAAAACATTTTCCAAGAGATTAAGTACCTACAGACGTTAGATCATAATCTTTTTTCTGTAATAATTTCCTTCCTTATTTAATAATAATTATTGAATAATTATTTTTTCGTAAATATCTGTTTTCTTTACAACTATATAGATGAAAAATAAGTATTTTATCTTTCTTGAAAAAACAGTGATAAGAAATGTTTTAACAAATAATGAAAGGCGGCATGCTATTATTATTAATATTTTCTCACATTCTGCCGCCCCGGACAGATGTCCGGGTTGTCCGGACTTGAAGCGGGCCCTGCGTCGATACAATATGGCTTCCTCGATAACGTGCTCGTTGGGAGCTTCAGGGATATCAGTTGATCAATATGGGTTATTGATGGTTGAATCCATAATTTTCAACGTTTCACCGTGAAAGTTCAATTATCGAAATCAGGATCAGTTACTGCAGATTCAGTCTCAGTAAATTATGTAAAACAGATCGCTATTGAACTTTATGAAGATCAAAAAAACGCGCTTAAGCAGGCTTAAAGTAACGAAAATAAAGACGATAAAAAAACTCGCGAGGGCGGAGGTAAATTTTGGAAATCATTTTCAAATCATGCAATAACGAAACATTTACCTCATAGGAACTATTGAGTACGGCTAACGACCAGTGTTTTGTACAATTTTTGAAAAAATAAAAATCATTTGATTAAAGACGGGTTTGAACGAAAAAAGAAACTTATACAGTTCAGTTGCAGATGTAGTACCGGGATTATAAATTTTGTTAAACGAAGAACATTACCTACATGTAAAAGGTGCTTAGGTCGACTTTTTGAGGTGGATTCGTGCAACATGGACTAAACTTAAATTAATTTAAGATTAAGATTAAAAAAAATCAAACTAAGAATATTCAGCTGTTCATGCAATATAAATCAAAAAATTAATAAACCAACCGGACTTTTTCCTTATTTTCAATCATTTGTCAAATCTTCCAATGGTAATCGAGCTGTCAGATAACTGAAAATAAATATTAAACGTAAACCAACTTGTTCACGAGAAATAAAGTAATAAAGTAAAGTAAGTTATAAAAATGTTACACAACCTCATGTAAACAATAACTTAACACAAGTTTATGGAAGAAATTAATTTATCAGTTGAAAGCTGGCCATCTTTCTTAGTTTTAATTTAAATCTTAATTTCCTAGTTTCTTGCATGAACATCTGCATTTTATTGCATGGTTTTATGTTCTTAGTTTTAAATTAATCAAGTTTTAATTTTAAATTGCATGAATCCACCTTTTTGTGCGAACCTTCATTTAAACAGAAAAATGGAGATATATCTCAAAACCAACAAAACCTCAGCTCTAACGAACAATCAGCGTTTTCTACAGGTCGTCTCAAAAAATTTTATTTGCAGACCGCATTATTTTCGTGAAATTGAACGAAAATAATCAAGGAATATTTTAACGTGCTGTCTTTGATGCAGAATGCCAATTAACTTATTTTCACGTGAACTTAATTCACCGATTATCGGAAAGCACAAAATGTTAATTTGTGTTTTCTGAAGTTTGCAGCACGATACCACTCGTGGGAGCTGTATGACTTTGTCGTTGGTGGAGTGGCTCAGAAACTATGTTCCTTCTCGAGCCGCAAGGACGGAAAGGAATGAGTGAAGCAAACAAACAGTTCAAGAAATGATCACTGGTGGGGCTACTGATGTCGAGTAGGTAGCACCAGTAAATGCCAGCAGAGGATCCAGCATGCCTAAGTTACAACCGAATCCACTGACAATTCCTACCAGTTATGGAGGGCGAACGACGAGATCCCGGCGCCGGAAAACTGGGACCACTCGGCTATGGTATGGTAACCCAGACAAAAGAGTCTTGGTGGAGTAGACCAGAGGAAAACAATCTTCTTAATGCCCAGGTGCAACACCGTCGCACCCAGGGCATGCGTGGCATCAGGGGTCGCAAGTGTGTCTCGAGCGATGCCCAAGGGAGGGGACTTCAAACCTAAGCCAGGTATGGGAGCACTGCCCCGCCGGACCAATCTTTCTGCCCTTCTCGTGGGACGAAAATGAGTAAAAGTTCAAAACATTTTAATATAGAGGGAGAGGACCAAGATATATCCTTGACGGAAAATAAAAGTGATCCTTACAATAGAATTGAGAGCTCAGAAGCCTACGTTATAGTGGAGGCATTAGAACAGATTCGCCAAGTATCGAGTGATCTAACTCGACTCATCACGGTAGTCCCGAACACGGATAACGAAATTTAAGAGCTAATAGTCACAGTGGAAATAAATGTAGCCGTGTTCGAACGGATATCCATTCAAAAATGGTCCGATAAACATAAATACGAACAGATAAAAAAGGTTGTCTGTGATGTTGACACCCAAACCGAGAGCATATTTTCGACCAGTTATATGTCCACACAAACTAATCCATTTCAAATGTATGCAAATAGCACATTGGAATCGCTAGACCTAAACATCCACAACGATGGACGCAAGCCTACCTTTGAGAGAGAAAACTCGAAATCGAATATCTATAGACAATACCTTTTCCGACCAAAAAGCTGGAAAATTTTGTAACGCGCTTTCATCCTATCCGTGGTCTTCTACCACACTAACACGTCACTATGGACACTTTTGACGTAAAATCTTACAACGAAATGCTCGGGCGCCAGATTTTTAACGTGGTTTGCTCCACGGCCCCTTGACCCTTAGCGTCAAGAGTTCCGGATAGCCTCAGATGGAGGTTCGGCGAATTCCAGGGGACTTGTTGAACTTAATTTAATCAACTACTCTCAAATTTACAATAAAATATCGGTTTATGTTCAACCAATGAGTTAATACCGGAGTAAATAGAAATTTTCCTTTGTTATACTGATAATACTCTGTGGTCTACTGTCGTTATAAATCTATAGGGCCTGAAAAACTAACGGGGAGAAGAGAGGGGCGGACTTAACAGTCTGAGCCAATCCGGTTACTAATACGGAGTGAATCTGCCGGGTAAACGAACAAGCGTAACTGAGCCACCTCCAAGTTCGAATATCCCTTTGGATTTAAATGAAATCCGGAAAATGACACAAAAATTTGTATATCGGTTACTGAGTAAAGGGAACAAAGTTATAAATCTGTCGGGTAAACGAACAAGCGTAACTGAGCATCCTCCAAGTTCGAATATCCCTTTGGATTTAAATAAAATCCGGAAAATGACACAAAAATTGTATATTGATTACGGAGTAAAGGGAACAAAGTTATAAATCTGCCGGGTAAACGAACAAGCGTAACTGAGCCACATCCAAGTTCGAATATCCCTTTGGATTTAAATGAAATCCGGAAAATGACACAAAAATTGTATATTGATTACGGAGTAAAGGGAACAAAGTTATAAATCTGCCGGGTAAACGAACAAGCGTAACTGAGCCACCTCCAAGTTCGAATATCCCTTTGGATCTAAAAAATTTAAAACGGTACACTACTATTTCAAATAAGAAAATAGGTTCGTTTTTCCCAGGTTCCAATGATTCTACCTATCGACACACAGAGTATAGTAAGCATAAAACTCGGAAGTAAAATTGAAATATCGATAGTAACGGTATATAAATGTCCGGTAAAGAAAACACATAAAATCGTAACTTCAATAGAGAACCGGCGAATTAATACCAATTAATTATCTAGCAATAAAAAAAACCCAATTTTCTAGAACAAATTCACTTTTATTCAACATCGATATTATTATATAACAAAAACTAAAACGAGTTTCAACTCGACGGAAGTTAAAATCAAAATCCGAAAACAAAAAAAAATAAATTTCCTCACCATTAATAACTAATTACTATGATGAAAACGAATTTCCTCAAAACAAATTACAATAATTTAATATTGCCGGTCATTTACAAAAACTGAACAAAGTAAAAGTTTTCACAAAAAAAATCAACCGGTCCGGAAATAAAAGAAAAAAATATCAAAATATTTCTAGAGTACGGAATACGGAAATTGTTGAATATACGATAATCAATACAAAAATTTTACCTTCTTAAATCGGCTTCGGTATCGGTCTACACTGGTTTCACTACTTTACAAAAAGAACTAGTGTCTTTAAATATAAAACTCCGGGAACCGGATCGGAAAACAAAGTCTCGGACTAACACGGTACAGCACTATCAGTTTAAGGATCGGTAACAGTAGCAGTCGGAGCTCTTAAAGAAATAAAATCTTCCTCTATATACTCGTATATTCTCATTAGCAAAATTTTATTTAGAAACTACAAAAAAGTTTGTCATATACTAGACGTCTTTCGGAATTAATTAAATTAAATTGAATGGTTTATATACCAAATGTCCTTTTTGATTGAAAAATTTTAACTTTGGAAACGACTAAATTTTATGATTTAATATAAATTTGCGTACCTCCGGATTAATACTAAAAATACTTAAACTACAATATAACGGTAAGAATATAAAAAAATATATGATTCGGTAACATAAAGGGAATCGGAAAGTAAGTAACGAGTTATTTAAAACCAAGGGGTGAAATAAAATAATACAATACGTTACGAGAAAAAAAAAACTTAAATATGTGCAAAAAAAATAACTCGTTACAATTTATCCAAAAATGGAAAGTGCTAGGGAAGGAAACTATAACAGAGCACCGATATAATATACTATGAAGTAGCAGGACCAACAAAGAAACGCTCAGGTTTCCTGGCCATAGAGATAAATTGGGATGTGTTCACAACAACATTACGGCAACAAATAGAGAGACGCTGCAGTGCTTTTGTGGAGGAGGCTACCAACACCCTTAAAAAAGGCTTTCACTGCAGGGAAGAAAAATACAAACAGTAATAGAGATATCCCATATTGGTGGACTATCAAGATAGGGGAAATGCGACAGAAATGCCTCGTGACTTGAATAACTATTACAAGGCGTCGTTGAATTCCCTGACTATTCAAAGGCAATTTTTTCAGAAATCTTAATACGTATAGGTACTGTGGAATTCAAAAGTTTCGACCAAGATGAAAATTTTTCGATTAACGTATATGATTCGGTAACATAAAGGGAATCGGAAAGTAAGTAACGAGTTATTTAAAACCAAGGGGTGAAATAAAATAATACAATACGTTACGAGAAAAAAAAACTTAAATCTGTGCAAAAAAAAATAACTCGTTTTCTTCGGTAAAAAAAATGAATGAACGAAAGTCCAGCTTTCGATCATTAAATTTTTTTCAGCCCACCATGAGGTTTAGTATAAAAAATGATCAAGAAAGCAAAACAAAAAATAAGTCTCGAACCAGTGGTCTCATTGCCTGGAACGTCGGTGTCGGGTAGAGTGGTTCGGAAGATAGGGTCCTCTTCCACAGGACGATTGGTGTCCGTATGTCCTGGAACAGCGTCTGGCTACTTCCTCTGAGCGGTCCGGGATCGTTCGGGGTCTAGGCGGCACTGGACGGCGGCGTCTTGCTTCTGGCGTGGTGGTTTGGAACTGTCGACCAGATGGACCTGGACGGCCATCGATCGGGTACGGGGAGTTGGCTGGTCGCACGGGCATTCTCGGGACATCCGTCCCACTCGTCCACAGCGGGAGCAGAATAGGATTTACGGACGGTTACAGCTTTCTCGGCGGTGACCGGAGGCTCCACACCTCCAGCAAAGGTCCTCCGTCAGGGTGTTGAACGCCCTATGTACCATTGGGGAAGATAACAGCGGTGGTCGGTCTCGGTGGCCCATTCTACGGATCAAAAAACAGTAAATTCTACTCATGGGCGGGTTTTAAATCTTTGACATGTACGCGGTTATACCGTTTCCCGTTTTTGTCTCGCAAGTTATATACCACCGGCGAAATGACACGTACGACTTCGTACGGCCCGGAATATTTCGGAGCGAGTTTCGCGGCGACGTGATCAACGGCCGAGGATAGCGTATGCTCCTTTTTCATAACTTGGTCTCCAATGGTGCATTTCCAGTCTCGACGGCGCAGATTATAGTTGCGACTTTGACTGGTAAATGCCCTGGACAGGTTCAGTCGGACAAGATCGAAACACTCCTGCAGTTTCCCTATTCGCAAGAGATGCGGCTTCGGATCTTCATCGGTGGTGTCGGTCAATTCGGTGTCATCTTTCGGACTTTGCTCGGTGTTATTTTCAGCTTGATTTCGGTAGGAGTTCGGAATCTCGGGATCTCTGCCAAAATTTAGGAAGGCAGGTGAAAAACCAGTCGAGTCGTGTCTTGAGTTATTCATTGCGAACTTTAAGTCCGGCAACCTCATGTCCCAGTCTCGGTGATCTGTTTCGCAATATTGTGCAATCATTGTCTTCAGGGTGCGGTTGGCTCGTTCTACTGGATTCGCTTGGGGTGTATACGGCGGCGTAAAGCGGTGTCGGATTCCTAATCCACTCAGCATGTTCTTGAAAAGCTTACTGTCATACTGAGTCCCATTGTCGGTCAGTACGGTGCGGGGGCATCCAAATATCGTCAACACTTCTTCATAAAAAGCGGTACTTATGCTACTGGCAGTAGCATTCCTTAACGGTTTACATTGTACCCATTTAGTGAATCAGTCTTGGAACATAATAATGTAACAGTTCCCTTTCTTACTTCTGTACTTCTGGGTAGCAGTCCAATGATATCGGAACTAACGGTTTGCCATGGTTGCCGGTTTGCTGATGGCTGCATCTTTCCTGGGAGTTTTTGTTGCGACGGTTTGTACCGTTGACATTGTAGTCATCTCCTTACGTACTTGGTGATGTTCCCTAAACATTCCTGGCCAATAGTACAGTTTCGCAATTCGGGTGATGGTTTTAGCAATCCCTAGGTGTCCGGCGTTTGGAGCATCATGGTTTTCATGCAGGACTCGGGTTCGGTCGGGTTTTGCGATGCAAAGTTTCCAAGGATCAGACATTTCTGGTTCTCGGAAATCATTTATGTCCCAGAAATGACGGTATAGACGGTCTTCTTTGATGCAATAGTCCGGAAACTTCTCTGGGTCCTTAAGGACCTCCTCCTTCTTGGTTCGGTACCACGAACATTCAGCGGTTACCTCGGTTAGACAAAGGGCAGACGGTAGATCGGCCTCGGTGGTCATTGGTAGCGGATTTCTAGACTAGGCATCGGCTACACGATTTAGAGCACCTTTACGGTATTGTATTTCGAAATCGTACTGTTGCAGAAAAATACTCCACCTTGCTAAACGTCCTGACGGACTAGATATGGAATGTAGCCATCTAAGAGATTGATGATCGGTAACAACCGTGAAATGGTAGCCCTCTAAATAAGGACGCATCTTTTCAATCCCCCAGACAGTGGCAAGACACTCTTTCTCGGTGACGGAGTAGTTTTTCTCGGTAGGACTCAGGGTGCGACTTGTATACGCTACCACGTGCTCGTGGCCATCTTTCTGTTGGGTAAGGGCTATTCCCAAACCATATTCGGAGGCATCGGTCTGCAAGGTGAACGGTACGGTAAAATCAGGACAACTTAGAACGGGTGCTTCTGACAGACAGGTTTTAATCAAAGTGAAAGCGGTTTCTTGTTCTTCAGTCCACTTCCATCGCTGAGACTTACGGAGCAATTTTGTCAACGGAGCCACCTTTTCTGAAAACGATGGCACAAATCTCCTATACCAGGAGGCAACTCCCAAAAATCTTCTTAGTTCTCGGATATTTCTTGGTGCTGAAAATTTTACAATACTTTCTACCTTCTCGGGATCGGTACGGATTCCATCTCCAGTAATTACATGTCCTAAGTATTTCATGTACGGTAGACAGAAATGAAATTTCTCCGGATTAAGTTTCAGCTGGGCCCCTCGTAATCGGCGGAACACTTCGGACAGGTTTTCCAGATGTTGATCAAATGTTTCTCCAAGAACGATGATGTCATCCAGATACGCAAAAGCGTAAGGATCTAGATCTGGGCTTATTAATCTATCGACCAGTCTCTGGAATGTAGCAGGTGCGGAATGTAAACCAAATGGCAGGACCGTGAATTGGAACAATCCACGTCCTGGTGCGCTGAAGGCGGTAATGGGTTTACTCTCTGGTGTTAACTGAACTTGCCAGTATCCACTCTTCAGATCCAAACTGGAAATATACTTGGCTTTTCGCAGTTTATCGAGAATGGCATTAATAAACGGAAGAGGATAAGCATCCTTCATTGTTACCTCGTTAACTTTCCGGAAGTCGATACAAAAACGGTTTTTCCCATCTTTCTTCTTCACAATGACTATTGGAGAACTCCACGGACTTGTAGAAGGTTCGATCACTCCCTCTGCCAACATGGCATCTATTTAAGCATTGCAAATTTCCTGCATTTTCGGATTCTGGGGTCGGTATCTTTGTTTGATCGGACGGGGTTGCAGCAATCGGATTTCATGCTCAACTAGTGACGTCGGGCCTCGTGAGGATTCAAATTTCGGTAACTCTTGGTCTAGGAAGACGTTTAATCTGTCTGTTTGTTCTTTTGATAGGTTTCTTTCTGTGAACGGAACTATACTATCCAACGGACAACCTATATAATCATACTTCTCGTCATCCCCTAAATTTTCCAGGGAGAACGCAGATGTTACAGAAACGGTTGGCTCCTTGTCAACACCAGGGAAGTCGCAGAGACTTCGGAACGAATTTGTTCTTTGTCCACTCCTAACTCCAGGGAGGACGCAGAGACTTCAAGAACGGACTGCTCTTTGTCAACCCCTAACTCCAGGGAAGACGCAGAGACTTCGAGAACGGACTGCTCTTTGTCAACCCCTAACTCCAGGGAAGACGCGGAGACTTCGAAAACGGACTGCTCTTTGTCAATCCCTAACTCCAGGGAAGACGCAGAGACTTCGAGAACGGACTGCTCTTTGTCAACCCCTAACTCCAGGGAAGACGCAGAGACTTCGGAAACAGACTGATTTTCAGAACGGCGGTCTTCAGTAAGACGATGATGGGTATCTTCCTTACATATTATCGGTACATCGGCCTCGATTTCTTTCCTAGGCGGGTTCACGGCCTCCAATATTCCAACAGGACTGGCTAATTGTGAACGCCTCACTAATTTATCCTTTATGTATATATTTCCGGTTCCTAAGTCCAGACGGAAATTATACTTTTGTAAGACATCATGTCCTAACACAATATCGGTTATCAATCCGGGGAAATGCTCTAACGAACCCTCCATATTGACGTCATTGATCTTCCATGTCAGCTCATAAATATCGGTGATGGAGACTAAATTTCCATTGGCTAAACGGGCCTTCGTTGTTTGACGGGCGGTAGTTTGCTTCTTTTGGGAAAATGTCCTAGCTACTTGATCACCAATATATGATTTTGCTGCTCCTGTATCTAACAATGCTTGGAATTTATGATTTCCAATTTCAACGTCTATGTGTGGTCGGGAGTCGTTCATTTCTGCCGGCGGTTCGGTATGAGAGGCAAAGATTTGCGGAAGCTGTGTCGGCCTCTCTTCGGTACAACTTCGGATTAGTTTTCCTGCCTCCTGCAGGAACAGTCTCTGGAAAATACGCCTTCTTTACGGCAACGTGAACAGAAAATTTTCGGGGGATTTTGACAATTATTCCGGTAGTGGCCTGATTCACCACAACGGAAACGGCGGACGACGAAGAGTGTCAGTCGGTGACGGTTGGTCTGGACTGGCGATAGGCTCTCGGGATGGACCAGGAGTTGAGTTGTGAGATGGTCCATATCTTGGTGCTATCGGCTGCGGTCTGACGGGTCCACGGTTCGGTCCACTGTGGCTGGGTACATTTCGGAGTTCCTTCCTGAGGAGCTCATATTCCCTCACCACCTGACAAAATGTGGAAAAATCATCAAAGTCCCCTTTTCGGACTTGCAGACGGTATTCCGGCAACAGGTTGCGGTATAGCCACGCCAACTGTTGTTCGGGAGTTAGCTTACCATGGCGTCGCATCAGAGTTTGTAGTTCTGTTATATAGGTTGCGGCGGACTCATTTCTTCTCTGCAGACGACGCCGACGGCTTATCTCTGCTTCCAAGTCTTCCTCGTAATTTACCGGATAGAAGAAAATGCGGAAATCGGTTTCGAACTCTTCCCAGGTGGAGTATCGGCTTCGGTTATTCCGGTACCATAGTGCGGGTTCACCGGACAGTAATTCTGGTAACACCGGAAGCAAATTGTCCTTCTGGACATTCTTGGCCGTGCATATTTCCTCAATTCTTTCTATAAATGCGGCCGGGTCTCCCCGGTTTCCAAAAGATACCCTCCAATCATTTACATTTATCGGTGTAGTTGCCATAGCGGTTGGAACGGTTACGGTATCGGATCGGTCAGAAACGGGTCGTGGAGTTATATTTTATTTAGAAACTACAAAAAAGTTTGTCATATACTAGACGTCTTTCGGAATTAATTAAATTAAATTGAATGGTTTATATACCAAATGTCCTTTTTGATTGAAAAATTTTAACTTTGGAAACGACTAAATTTTATGATTTAATATAAATTTGCGTACCTCCGGATTAATACTAAAAATACTTAAACTACAATATAACGGTAAGAATATAAAAAAATATATGATTCGGTAACATAAAGGGAATCGGAAAGTAAGTAACGAGTTATTTAAAACCAAGGGGTGAAATAAAATAATACAATACGTTATGAGAAAAAAAAACTTAAATCTGTGCAAAAAAAATAACTCGTTACAATTTATCCAAAAATGGAAAGTGCTAGGGAAGGAAACTATAACAGAGCACCGATATAATATACTATGAAGTAGCAGGACCAACAAAGAAACGCTCAGGTTTACTGGCCATAGAGATAAATTGGGATGTGTTCACAACAACATTACGGCAACAAATAGAGAGACGCTGCAGTGCTTTTGTGGAGGAGGCTACCAACACCCTTAAAAAAGGCTTTCACTGCAGGGAAGAAAAATACAAACAGTAATAGAGATATCCCATATTGGTGGACTATAAAGATAGGGGAAATGCGACAGAAATGCCTCGTGACTTGAATAACTATTACAAGGCGTCGTTGAATTCCCTGACTATTCAAAGGCAATTTTTTCAGAAATCTTAATATGTATAGGTACTGTGGAATTCAAAAGTTTTGACCAAGATGAAAATTTTTCGATTAACGTATAAAGCGGTGAGATTACCGAAACAACAATACCTACAAAATACTTTAACGAATATTCAGAGTCCTCAACTCGAACTTCCTGAATAGGCGAGTACTTTGGTTCTAACCATAACCATTTGGGACCAATAAACCACGTGGGATGGTTGACTAACGAAGAAGGACACAAACCTCGAGAAGCGCAATCCACTACATTTTCCTTTCCAGGAATAAATAACCAATAGGGCGGAGAAATCATATTTTGAATTTTCAAAACTCTATTTTGAACAAATAAATGTAATTTCTTCTCTGGGGTTTTTATCCAATTTAAGGTAATCATGGAATCACTTAAAGCAAAAAGCTGATCAATATTATGTCTAAGAGCGTAAGTTTCAATGGCATGAGAAAGAAAGTTTGAGAGGAGTAGAGCTCCGCAGAGCTCTAACCGAGGAAAAATAATTGTAGACATGGGCAAAACTTTAGATTGAGGGTACAGAAAAGTAACTTTAACTTGACCTGTACAATCAACAACTCTGGTATAAACAATGGCTGCATAGCCAGCAGCACTCGCATCTGTAAATCCTACAAACGATAATGATGAACTAGGCGTAACTGCTATATGGCGTGGAATCTATTTTGTGAAGAATATGAAATTCGTTTAGAAATTTACTCCAGAGAATTTCTATTTATTTGGGTGCAATACTATCCCAATCAATTTTCAAAAAGTCATTTTATCAACATTTTCAGAAATAGGGTTATAGGAGACAAGAATCCCAAGGGATCAAACATGCGAGCAACAAGTGAGAGAATGTTCCTTTTCGTACAAGGAGACATTGAAGACATTTCTACCCCAGAACTAAAGTTATCATGTTTTTCTTCCCACTGTAGTCCTAACGCCTTAGAAACTGACTTATCAAATTGTTTGGTTTTAATCAATTGAAGGGGCTCGCCTATTGTCGACAATAGCTCGTCAGAGTTGGACATCCACTTGACTAATTTAAAACCTCCCCTTTGAAATAAATCTACCAACTGAGTGTGTGCAACTATAGCTTCGGGAACACTACAAAAACTTCTAATAAAATCGTCCATGTAGTACATATCACGGGATATGGGGACAATGACGTCAGGAAACTTTTGAGATTCGTCCTTGCATAACTGTCTTACTACTCTAAGACTTAAATATGGCGAGGATTCCAAAAGTTAAAGTATTTAACTGAAATATAGAAATGGGATCATTTGTGTCGAATCTCCACAAAACTCTTTAAAATGCACAATGAGGTTCAACGATTCTAATCTGCCTATACCCATTGCCCATTTGTTTTAAATCCGCCACAACTGCTACTGGAAAAAGGCGAAAGTTCAACAAAGTGGTGGTGGGATTATTTTGTAATTTTGGACCTTTGTGGAGTACATCATTTAGTGAGGGACCTCGACTTGTTTTCATCGAGGCATAAAACACAATTCTACAAGGGGTGGATGGGCTGGCTATCTGGTTTAAAAACACAATTTTGAGGGATATAATACGACAACGAATCAATATTTTCAATAGGAACTAAATTCATGTGTCTTTGATCTAGATAGTCATGGAATATATCACTATAAACTGCTCTTAGTTTTGAATTTTTAGAGAGGCAATTTTCTAGGGACAACAATCTATTTTTGGCAAGTAAAAATGAATCACCTAACAATTTAGGATCATCTTGGAAAGGCAAGGATACTGTGTATCTACCGTCTGGATCTCCATATACATTTTCAACAAAGAAATTTTCACAAATTTCATCTTCTGATGAACTAGGAATAGGTGCCAAATCTTCTAACTCACACATGCCATGGCCGCGAAACTTTTTAACGACCTCAAGATTATCTTGCCTCGGCCGCAAGCGGCCTCGGCGATAACTGTTCTTTCGGTACGTTAAAAAGGTATTTCGCGGCCTAAGCATACAAATAACTATTTATTATTCCCACTATGCAAATAAATGTTACAGTCATGTTAATTTAACATCACATTGCGATAATGTTCTTACCTTTTTTTCTCTTGTTTTTATCACATGCACATCTTTACAACCGCTTATACCCAGCTTAGGGCTGTTAACTTTTGTGATGTTACAACTCAACTTCTCTGGGATGTTAAAGCGCTGCCTTTTTACATTACTGTGAGGTTATTTAGAACTACCTCAAAAGGAAGTCTTTATAATGAACTAAAAGCAACCTTTCTATTACATTAAGAAATGCCTTTTAACATCTAGTATAGGTAGTTAGCGTAAAATATATAGTGCCAGCCATCTAATCGTATACCCTTTAAGTTATGTTGCGGAGCTAAACTCTGTAAGGTATTTATATTATTTTCGTCTACTTACCAAAGATAATTCTATATTGTATTTGTATTTTGACCCATCAGTCCATCCTTTCTTAACAGTATCGTGTGTATCATACCGAGTTTCATCCAAATAGATAATTGCTAATAAATATATGTATACTTACTTACAATTTCCACACACACTTTCTTGATGTCAGACTACCGACTAAAGAGAACACCTGCAACTATCCTTCAAAAATAGCTCGTTCTTGCTTTAAACAGTTTCGTTTATTAATAGCCTTCATTAACAAACTAGTTTATTAAATAACTATTAACGATTATTAGTTGAGATTATAACATTAAATGAATTTATCGTCAAAAGTAAGCATTTTAAATAATTATAATATTGACTGGGCTATGACGGTATACTCTTAGGCAACTTTAAGTTCGCACTATACCTTTTACGTCGACTATACATGTTGATGCAATGTCTATAAAATAACATCTTACCAATGAACTAAATCCAACATTTCAATACGTTATAGTATATTCTCTTGGATGTTGCATGGACATTACTTAAACCTCTGAATAATATACCTCAAACATTCTAGATGACATCCTATAGATGTTTCTGTGCCTAGTTAGCAAATACACGGTGAACAACTAAAAACGCTAGCTGTCGGCCATATCTGAAAAAATAAATATTTTCCAGCGATTTTTCTTTCGTAAAGGTATTTGTTTTAAATTTGTACCACGATTCTTTTCTGAGATATGGCCTACAGCCGTTCTTAGTTGTTCACCCTGTACATTTAAAATAAAAAAAGCAATGAAATATGTGAATAGTATATTAACTATTAATAACTAGAACAGTAAATTGAAAAAAAAGGTACAAAATTAAAAAATTATCTTCTCCAGGAATCCAACCTAAAAAAATACCTTATCCGGGAATCCAACCTAAAAAAATATAATAGTGTAAGCATATTACATAACAAGTGTGGAAAGTGATATATATGACACATCTTAACAAAAACTGAATTTGTGTGCAACTGTTGTACGGAATTTTGAGTAATGTTCGGATGTTTTTTGATAGAAATGACATCTTCACATCTGTTCTTAAAATTTGTAATAAAGAATTAGCACTGTTATGGGAAATATTGTTGTTAATAATCAATTATCTAAATTTTTTTTAAAAAAACCACATTTCACTGTTTAGCAGAAATATCTGTTTTTAAAGTCTCTAATTGTACACAAGAATTTTTAGTATTAATATTAAAATTTTCTAAACCTGCAAAACTATATTGATTTGTATGACTACCTACTATTGCTGCTACTACAAAAACTAGAACTGGAGATACTTGATTCAACATATTTGGAACTATTTAACACTTGGATATATCAACTGAAATAGTTACTCCTCTTTTTTTACATCATTACCAACTATTTGTTTTTTTATTTTATTGATCTAGGTTCTGGAATATGTTGAACATTGAACAGATTTACATCTAGATCCAAATCTCTGCAAAAATATGAGCATTATCTCGGAGTTAATATTTTGGATCCTTTTTAAAATATACCATTATATCTTTCAATAAAAATGTTCCAAATAATGTCATAATTATCTGGAATGGGTTCTATAGAGCTACGACTTTTCAGTGCTTTCCCTGAAATACAACTTAACAAATATTGCAATTTATCTGCTTTCGAATATTCTATTTTAGTATGCACAAACTGTTTGAAATTTTAATAAAAAATAAGCCATAGGGATAAATTTTCACCATCGAAATTCACTAACTCAAATTTAGGCATTTTAAGGTGAGATTCATTATTATTTGGATTATTATTCGAAACAACAGATTTTTTCAATAATAAAGAGGCTAAAAATTCAATATTAGAATAAATATCGTAAAACACATCTAAAGGGCCATTATAATCAATCTCGGCATCTGGGTAAATTTCTTGCTTTAGAACAACTATATCTTGTACCACTTCTTCGTAATCTAAATGCGTTTTTTCAAATGTACTGTACCTAACTGAAAAGTTACGAATTTTTGTTGCATTTTGAGGATCTTTTTCTAAAGCCTGACCAGCGTCAAAACACAACTGAGCTCTTCGAAAAATGTTTTCACGTTTTGCTCGAGAACAATGTTTTGGTTGGTCTATCTACTATAATACCGGCTGCAAATTACTCTAAAATAGTTAATCAACAAACGAAATACTTAATTGATTTGAATCGGAAAACCAACAACTAAAAATTTGATTCAAATCACATAATCGCGATTCGAAGACTAACATTTAAATCGGTATACTAACAACTAAACTTGATTCAAAATCTAATCCGCGGGTCGAAGTGACCAATAAACGGTGATATAGCACAAATAATAATCTCTATTCTTTTACAAATAAATAAAATTAGTGGACTGTATGATAAATTAATCTTACCTTATGCACCTGTAGGTTTGTAAGTCCTTAAATCTTCGGTGAAATAGCTATAGGGTAAGATAGAGGAAGGAAAAAGATAATCAATTTCACCCTCCGCATGTGCGACGGTTTTTAAAACAATGTTCTCTCTGCTAGGTACGAATATTTACTAATTACTGTTTTAACGATCAAAAACGATTCTATTATAGGTACCTACTAATAGCCTGTTTGGGCTTAATTTTTACTATATCTTCTAATAGGCAATACTAAACACACGCAACATGTCTGATAAATATACTAAAATGATAAATACGCCAAAACAAATCTATAATAATAATATAATAATAGTCTTTACTATTTCCAATGATTATTACATTTTTTTTTTAAATTACCCACTAATATGGAAATAAAGGGCGAAATACATTTCCATTAATTAAACCTAAGTTTCATTACCGAAACGCTCTTACATTTAACCCTAACCTTACATATAACATAATGAATATAGAATAAGCCCATCAAATAACCTTAAAAAAAAGTAAAATATCAGGAGTATAACACTAAAATTAATCATTCTTGCCTATTTAGTAGTAGAGACCTATATTTATCTTTAAAGTACAAAAACTGAGATATTTAAAGTCTTGCGGAACGGAATTGTGTAATTGAAATATTGGGTAAGTGAAAGAATGCCTAAATATTTCTGTTTTAAATTTTGGAGGAGATAATAATCCTTTGAACCGTAAATTTAAATTATGCACGTCTGTTGTAAATGTTACTTTATAGCATAGATACGTGGGAGTATTGGACACAAGTATTCTAAAATATAATGAAGTTGCTTGATCTGTTCTCCTATTTTCCATATTTAACCACCTAATTTCCTTTAACTTATGTGATATTCTTTGACGTTTTTTTATGCAATAAATCAATCTTAGGCACGCATTTTGTACCCTTTGAATTTTGTTTTTATACAAAGTCGTTAAATTGGGACCATATACCGGGCTGGCAAAGTTGAGATGGGATAAAACCAATGTATCACATAGTTATTTTTATTTTTTAAGGTAAAAATTGACGGTTGCCATAAATCAGAAATGGTGTGATAAACAAATAAATCAACTACTTCCCTTAATTCGAAAGTGGTTGGAGCAATACTATTAGTTTTGTAAAAATGTAATAAATCGTCAGATGGCAAAGTATTTGGAATAGAATTTATCAGGGAGTCGTTAATCTCCATTGGTTTTTTTAGAATTTCAGGAATATCGTGACATCTGTCACTAACAAAATTATTAATCTTAAGTGTACGCCATAGGTCACGTGCATTAAAATTATTGAGCTGGGATAAAAAATATGCTCTTTTTTCCCTTTTTATGGCCCGATTTGTGTAATTTTTCAAATCTTTATAATACTAAAAATGTGCTGCTAACTTGGTACGTTTAAATTTTTTTAATGGCTTGTCTAGTTCTTTCATCATTTCCCACAAATTGAATGTTCATTTTTGAAGTTACCACTGGTGCATGTCTGTCAAACAAATCTACTAAGCAATTTACCAAATAATTAATCTTCTCATCTACAGTTTCCTGATCAAAAATACGATAAAACGAAATACTTCTCAGATCTTGACTGAACAACTCCTCATCAAAATGTTTGAAACTTCTATAGGTGCACATTCTAGAGACATTTACATTTCTCACATTAATTTTACAAAAAACTAGAGAATGATCTGAAAATTTATGTTTACAAATTCACCTTTTCAACTACAATTTTTTCATTAACTATAATCAAGTATGGTTCTTGAAGTTGTCGTAATCCTGGTAGGCTCATCAATAACCTGTCTCAAATCAATTATTTCCAAGATATTAGTAAACTTATTTAACACCTCATTAGTTTTAAGAAAATCCATATTAAAATCTCCCAAGCATATTACTTCATCAACAGTTGGAAATAAAGTTACCAAAGAGTCTTCAAATTCATTTAGAAATACCAATCTGCAATTTCATGTGGTTTGTGAATTACTCCTAAAGCATACGTTTTTTGTGTACAGTTAATTTTATCCACAATTGTTCCCAAACATACCATACACTTTTTAATTTTATTTCCGTAGTGTATCCACTTTTTACAAAAATACACAACCCCCTTCCTCTAGCGTTTCTATCTTCTCTATACAAAACATAATCATTAATATTCAACATATCAGTAACATGTCCAAATACCATGTTGCACACACCATAAAAATATCATAATTTTATTTTTGTAATACATTCTTAATATCTCTCAGTGAAAGCAAAAGAGAACGAATATTAAGAAAGGCAATGTTAAGATAACTCATTCAATTATCATCAATCACTTTTTTCTAAAATAATAAGACTTAATTACTCTCCCAATATCTACCTAAACATACAATATAGAATTAATTCAAAGTTAATTTGTACAGTTAACAAAACTGATAATACTTTAATTTCAGAGTGCAGTGCTTGGCTTCTTGTAATACTCAGAACCTTTTAATAAAATACTGAATGGATTATTGTAGATTTATTCTTTCAATACAGCACAGATTTAACAAAACTTTTAATTCATTTTTATTGACAATCGACATCTATATACCAACCATTGACTGACTGTCTGTCAATCCACAACCATAGAATACAAAATAATATTTTGGTGTAAAATTGCTCTAACAACACCTCCCCTCAATTTTACCACCATACTAAATACAAAACTAAATAACATAATGTAAGAAAAATTAGTATCCACAACTGAAACAAACCAAGACAAGAATATCATTAATTCAGTTATGGGAAGTTACACCTAATGCAAAACGTAGCTTACAAAATTGTGCAGTCTTAAGTCCTTTGGTGAGTACATCAGCCTTTTGTTCACTTGTGTTTATGTATAAGACCTCAAGTTCATTTGAAGCTATCAATTCCTTAATAAAATGATACTTCACATCAATGTGTTTTTGTCTTGAATGATTTGGCTTTGTTAAGAGATGAATGCAGGACATATTGTCTTCAAATATTTTCACACTTTGAACAGCTACATTCATTTCTAAAAGAAGATTTTTCAGCCAAATAAATTCGCACGCTGCCTGGCTTAGAGCGACGTATTCAGCCTCCGTAGAGGACAGAGTGACTATTCTCTGTTTCTTAGTGCACCACGTTACTAAATTACCGAAGACTTCAAATAGGTATCCGCTTATAGATTTCCTGTCATATTCATTCGCCCAATCAGCATCTGCATATCCGATGAGAGGTTCTGTAACATTTCTTGTAAAAACTATTCCATAATTTAAAGTTCCTTTAATATATCTTAGTATACGCTTCAAGCCAACCCATTGATTTTCAGTTGCATTTGACTGAAACTGACTATAAAAATTAACTGCCATACTTAAATCAGGTCTGGTTGACACCATGGCATACATTAAACAACCGACTAATTCTCGATAAGGTTTGACTTCTACAATACAAGGACCCATTAAATCTCTAGGTGGTTTAGCCTCCAGTGGCGTTGAAATTGGGCTGCTTTCATCCATTCTGAATCTTTTCAATACACTCCTCAAAAATTGTTCATTTGATAAGAACAATGCTTCGGTACTGTAAGTGACATTAATTCCAAGAAAATAATTTAATTTTCCTAAATCTTTTGACTTGAATTTCAACATTAATTTTGTTTTTACTTCATTTAACTCGTTAATATCATCTGATGCTAAAATCATATCATCAACATAAATGAGAATAAACATGATCCGAGTTTTTATTTTTCGAATATAGAGGCAATGATCATTTTCACTTCTTCTAAATCCCAAACTTGTAATTAAATCATCAAATTTTAAATTCCACATTCTCGGAGCCTGTTTTAGACCATAAAGTGCTTTATTTAATCTACAAACATACGTTGAACCGTCTTCTAACCCTTCGGGCTTCCGCATATAAATTTCTTCCATTAAGTCGCCATTTAAAAATGCATTATTAACATCAAGTTGTTGACAAATTAAACCTTTAGAGACTACTAGAGATAACAACACCCTTACAGTATCTAGTCTAGCAACCGGTGAATATGTTTCCTTATAATCAAACCCTTTACGTTGACTACAACCTTTAATTACTAACCTTGCCTTGTAAGTATGAGGATTCCCTTGTGAATCACTTTTTATTTTAAAAACCCATTTATTTTCAATAATTCTTTTATCCTTTGGTAGTTCACATAATGTCCAGGTATTATTTTCATGAAGTGCATCCAGTTCGTTCTTAACAGCTTGCTTCCAGTGTATCTCATCAGTCCTTCCTTTAATATCACCATATGTTTCTGGAACATCATCTACAAAAATTTCAGCATTAAATGCAAGTGCATCAAAGTCATCATCAACAACATAGTCTTTGAGATAATTTGGTGGTTTTCTAGTTCTTCTACTTTGCCTTGGTGTAGGCTCATGTTGGTTCATCTCATGATTTCCTGTGTCATCAAATTCTTCTATGTTTTCTTCTTCAATGTGTTCATCATTTTCCTGTTGATTCATGACTTCTACCTGTTCTGATGTTCGCTGAGTTGTGTCATCCCAGTCAGTTAATTGTCTTTCAATGTGTTTTGAAGATTCATCAAAAACTATATCATGACCTTCAATAACTGCTTCTTCCTTTGGGTACCATAACCTATAGCCATTATGACAATACCCAATCATATAACAGGTTATCGTTCTGGAACCAAACTTCCCGTTCAGCATATGTTTTATTACCAATTGCACACGGCTCACACATAATAATATTTTTAAACAGAACAAAAATTTTAAGCGCTAACATCCAAACAAAAACAAAAAATACATCATCATCCCCAATTAAACTAATTTGGATTATAAAATAACAAATATAGAAATAAACGCCTCGACTTATTTAAATTAAATATAGAAGGCAAAGGATTATCATAATGTCTGATAACCAAGCAGCCATTAAAGCGCTGAGTTCTTGTGTAATCAGTTCCAAAATGGTGTGGGAATGCCTAGGCAAACTTAATGAACTAGGCGAGAACAATATAGTCACCTTACTGTGGATTCCAGGACACACTGGAATAGAAGGAAACGAAATAGCAGATGAACTAGCGAAGAGGGGGACTGAAATACCCTTTTGGGGGCCGGAACCCTTTTGCGGAATCAGCTCCAATGTAATATTGGAAGAAATAGGTAAAGCCGAAGAAAAGAGAAGATCTGACAATTGGAAAGATCTAGTAGGGCTTAGGCAATCAAAGATTCTTCTGGGTGACTACAACCTGTTGAGATCAAATGAATGCATAAGTCAAAGCAAAACTGCACTAAGAGTTTTAACAGGAATCCTAACGGGACATTGTCGCCTGTATGGGCACCTTAAAAAGCTCAAGAAGATTGTAGATTTTGTGGAATGGAAGAAGAAACCCCCATCCACATACTTACGAACTGCACAGTAATTCGGAATCCTAGGGCACGGTACCTGGGAAACTATTGGATAGAAGAGGGACAGTTACCTAAGCTGAGGCCTGCAGATATCCTAAAATTCTTCCGGGAAATAGGACTAAAGAAGCTAATAGTCTCCGAGACTCTCCTCAGAAACTAAGTAGAAGTAAGGGGTCACAATAGATCTTTTAGGTCTCAGTCAATATAACCGCAAAGAAAAATACATACATACATACATACATACATACATATTTAAATTAAATATCACCTATTTTCACAAACACAGCTTTTGTAAAATTATAAATACTTTGGAGTTAACGAAGCAAGCGGAAGGGGTAATAAAATCATAATGCGCGTTAATAGAGTTTTCTTCCATTACCAGAAGCTGCTAACTAACAAAAGCCTAAGTGAAAATATCAAGATGAGAATAAACAAAGCCTACATTAGACTTACGGAAGTCTCTCAGAAAGTTTGCAGGTATCGCATACCTAAATACAGTTTTTTAGTGAACTGAACATAAATAGTGTAGAACATCGAAAGCTGAAACCATGCCCAAAATATACGATAAATCTGTTGGCACAGATACCGTGGCAATTGCAAACGAAATAATCATGAACGACGAACAGTATTTTACACTGGATAATTCGGAGATTAGGGGAAATAATAGGTTTCACAACGACAATGTACAGATCCTCTGGTTTTTAGGATCAAAGCACAAACTTGTTGCGAGTTACACAAAATTCTCGATTAAGAGCCTGTGTGTGTGTATGATTAAACTTGGAGATTCTTCAATACATATATTTACAAGAATTAGTTAAAACTAGGACTACAGACTGACAATTATAAAAAAACTAATAATTAATTTTGACACTGACACGAGAATGAATGAGTCTGATTTTAACAAGTGGATGTAACGCACCAAAACTTAACGTTTAAGGTGGATTTCCACAGATCCGTTATCCGACGATACGGTCATCCGAAAGTTTTGTGATTGGTGGAAAAATTCAAAATTGACAAGCCGCCAAATATTGGTCCGAAAGTTTTAACTTGCGTGCGTCATCGGAAAAAGTTGAAAAATGTTAATTTTTATCCGATTTAACCTAACTTTTTCTTCTTTTGCTCTTTCTTCGGGATATTATTCCAGAATTAATAATAATAATTATAATGAAAGGCGATTGAAAGCGCCGATTGTGTTGAGAAATAGAAGGAAGTAATTAGGGCGTAGAATCTACAGAAAAATTAGAGAGATAGATAGCGAGATGTCGACAAAAAGTTGCGTATTATTGAGGAACAAGGACCCCTTTTTTCTGTTTGAACCGATAGATAATGTTTTTGTTTATAATGTTGTTAATACATACTTATTTATAACTAAAATTTAAATGAAGTTGTCTTTGGTATTTTAAATTTTATAAATATGTGCAAAAGTTTTGAGACAAGTAGGATACACAAAATGGTACAAATGGGTAATTTTAGAAAAATATTTTTATTAAAGAGAAGCAGATTTCATACAATTATTTTTACCACTGAGAATATTCCTGAAAAAATTATTTGAATAAAATATAAACGAAAAAAAAAAATCTTTCCACAATTTAGGTTTCAAATTCATATTACTGAAATGGCACATTTGCTTAATAACATCGTATACGTTTTTTCCGGGACTAAATGTGTCTGTCGTTTGATTCATAGCGACTATTATATAATCTCTCGGTAATTTATACTGCGTTACTCCTTGATCTAACAGCAACAAGAAACTGTCGATCATATCTCTAGTCATATTATTATGATTGAAGTCTCCTATAAAACTAATTTCTATACTTAATCGGTCATAACAATTTCTAATGTCCCATCCTCCACCCACGTAAATCGTACCATCGTCGGCTATAAAGAAATTTTCACAAACGTTCTCATATCCTAAACTGGTGATTTCGTATTCCAGGTACGATTTTAATATTTTCGAACAATCTTGGAAATTGTTACAGGCTTTAGTTCGTGTATCGCCGATAATGACCAGTCCTATGGGAAGTGGATTTTTTTTGGGGTTCCCGTCCACTTTGCCCCATTGATTTATGTAGTAGACCGAATAATTTCCTATTTTGCTGTCGTTGTAAGATATGTAATAATTTTGTTGTATTGCATTCATCGAAACCACACCGAGGTATAGAAAGAGAGCACAGGTTGTTAATATTGTCGACATAAACAGTTTCAATAGGAATTTTCCAGCGTTGGGACAAAATTTTATGTAGAGTTCGTAGATTTTGAGGGTTGTTTTTGCGACGCACCCTGAAAAGTAAAAAAGAGTATATATATAAGATATTAATTAAAGTAGGAAATGTTGGCTGTTTTATAAAAATTGCCTTTGAGCAAACAACCCCACTTCCCTTACGCAAAATGGGTCTAGGTTAATTTTTTAACATTTTGGGAATATTGAAGAGTTTGATTTCTCAAACTACAGTGTCCATGGGCATATTTCAGTCCTATTACTAGTTTTTTATATATAGGTCGATGAGTCCAAAAACTATCGGTTTTACGTGCTAAAATGGTAATCTAATCATCTGATTATGTCAAAATTTAACATTTGAATATTTCACGCAGGGTAAGTCAAAAAATCGTTCAGTATTTAAAAATGTATTGTTTATATTTAAAACTTCATGAATACTCCACTATATGATAAATATTCCGAAATCATCCTGTTGTGATTAGCTTAGGTTTTATGATTTTTGGAAATTGTTATACCAATTATTTTTTCAGATAAAATTTTAGTCAGTTCCAATAAGGATCATCAACGTCATAAATGACTATTTACCGCGTAAGCATAAAATGTATATTTAAGGTGCACTCAGTTTGTGTACATGTGCCCACATTGCAAGTGTCCTTCGGTTTCTTCGCCGTGTATAAAACAAAAAAAAGGAAGACTTCCAATTTATTTCACGTTTGATTCTTCCAACGAAGGATGTTGGCCTTTTCAGGGCTGCCCGATAAAGGAGAGTCGCTCTTTTAGACAAGCCATCTGGTGGAATAAAGAGCTGACATCGCCAAGGAAAAAAACAACACGTTATTTCAACTTATCGGCAAAAACGGGTATCTTGCAAGCCTTAAAGATAAACTAGGTGCATATACTTAATACAAAAATAGAAGAATTCAAGGAGAGGTCCGGGAGAGAATTATGTGAGGACAAGTAGCGTCAGAATTAACAGAGTTCTCAAAAGGGATACTTCTTGTTGGAGACAATCTTCAACACTTCTTTTAAATTTACCTCCCTTTTTTAATTGTACGAGGTTGGCACTGTCAGCTACCTCTCTCTTGCAATAATGGCAAATAAGTGAACACGCCACTTAGTATCGTGCCATATATTTTTTGCTAAAATAAAGGCTCTGATATTATATCATATTCTAAACACTTCTACCAGCTTTGTTATATTCAGTTGCCAAGCGGAAAGTTTTCAAATACTCCAGGTTCGGTAAATGCTATGACAACGGGCGGGCTGCCCAAACAAAGGCCACCAAAGAGGACTGGAAACTTACGAATGAGTTCTTCAGACCCCATCTTCTCATTTGACCCTTAAAAAAACTATAGGACCAGATGGCATATTCCCCAGGCTCACAGACTACAATGGGCTTACTAAGCAGTGAAATCACGAGAAGCTGCCCTACATAATTTGGTCTCAGGTAAAGAAAGGAATCTGAATCATAGGGCCCTTGCAGCATTTTTAGACATCGAAGGTGCTTTTGATAACACATCGATGTCGTCAATAAACATATCCCTTAACAAAGGGGGATAAACAGCACCATACGCAAATGGATAGGATCCATACTCGAGTATAGAAGAATAACTGCACATATGCACTTACACCTTTAGGACAACTAAAGGATATCATCTCACCTCTTTCATGGAACCTAATTGCGGATGAATGGTCAAGGCATATGAAGGCAGGGCTTTGCGGACGACCTTAGTGATCATCACCAATGAGAAATTCCCAGAGGTAGCTATGAATGTCCTACAAGAAGCACTACGAATTGAGTAGGACTGGTGCATTGAGAAGTTTCAGTTGATCCAAAAAAAAAAACTAGCTGCTTTTACGAATAGTAGAGTTCTCCCGCAGGGTAGAGTACTGCTGTTCGGAGAAGAATTAGTAATATACAAGAAGTTATATATCTAGGAGTGACCCTTGATTCCAAACTGAATTGGAAAACACACCTGGGAAAATTACTACCAGGGCAACTAGGCTTTTCTGGCAATGCAGAAGAGTTATGGGCAAATCCTGGGAAGTACGACCCGAAGTGCTTCGCTGGCTTTACACAACTGTGATAAGGCCAACGATCACCTATGGAATAATAGTCAGAAGTGTCCTCCGCAATAAACGTATTAACTGCAATCCAAAGACAAGCCCTCCTTAGCATTATCGGAACAATGAACAGGACGATTTACTCTTGTATTGGATTTACTCTTGTACTGTTACTTTTGTAAGGGCGGAGGCGATGTTGGCAATTCTTAGGCAGAAATCAGGAGACTTAAGGTCCCCGTCTAATGGTCGAGAAGGACACACTGATACAACTGGGACAATACTAGATGAACCCATATTTCAAATGAGTTTTGATATGACACCGGAAAACATTTTCACTGAGTGAGTGAACATCATCATCCCATCTAGGGAACAAGTGATGCACCCAGGCTATACTGGAGAAATCATCTGGTTCGCCGATGGTTCCAAAACCGACCATGGCACTGGGGCTGGTATAAATGGACATAGAAAGCTAATGTTCTTTAGTCTTGGTAGAAATACGTCTGTGATTCAGGTAGATACGATTGCCGCTATAGCCTGTATTGATGAAAACATCAGAAAAGGATATATCGGAAAAAAATTGAAATATTCACTGACAGCCAGGCTCTGCTTAAGGCTATCAGCAATCAAACTACTAGGTCTAGACCGACAAAAAACTTTAAATAAACCCTCAACAGGCTGGCAAGATACAACATATCTCTAATATGGGTGCGGGCACATGGGGGTATGGCAGGTAATGAAATGGCGGACCAGTTAGCTAAAGAAGGTTCTAAAGTAGTCTTCATAGGTCTGTAACCGTTTTGTGAAATCAAAAAGGATAAAATAAGAGATATAATCGGGAGCTGGCTCGATAGAAGACACGAAGCTTTTGGAATGGAAGTAATTAATATGGGAAATGGTAATTCAGTTCAAGTGACTGGGCTCTTGAGCACCACCCAAACGAATGAATGGGCGTTTTCAGTAGAAGCGTAAATTTCAATAAAAGTATGTTAATTTGAAAGCTTATTGATAATGTTTTACCTTGTGCAACTTTGTTTCGAATATAAAGGTAGCAGAGGTCTCATTCGACATTGAAATGAGCGACGTCAGGGAAGCAGCTTCACTGTCGTTTTCAAGGTCGTAGGCTACTTGACGTTATAAAGGAGGGGTACGTGACGTTATATTCAAAGCGCGCACTTACTCTCCATACTTTTGATACTTTTTTTGGAATACAAATCGTACTGAATGAAAAAATATGGCCACATCCTTCAATAAAATACTATCAAAAAATCAATGGAACAGATTTAGTGAAAAAGCCCAATAGCCTAGTCAAAGTACACAAAATATCCGTAAAATGCTGCAAAAAATACAAAAAACTTGAAAAATCAAAATTGGGAATTTAAGAGGGTTGTTTTTAACATGAGTTTACAATGTTAGGCATGTAATTTTCCGGAAAATCGTCGAGTGACAATTTTTGTTTTTGTTTTTTCGCTCTAATTGTTTAAATAATAAATAAGTAAACAGAAAAACTTCCAAATCAAAATTTGTAGCTGATGCATTTATCTACAAATTTTGCCTGAAAAGTTTTTCTTTAAAAAACGAGATAAAATTCAGTGGTAGTTAGTCAATTCGTAGTTACGCGCGACTTAATAGTTAATAATTTTGGGCTTATAACATTCTGAAAAAACAAATAAACTTATATAAAATCTAGAGAAAGATCTCAACTTTTATATAGAAATACTTTCAAATTTGAAAAAGTAGATTTTCTAACTGTAAAATCAGTTTATTTATGAAAAAACTAGAGCTAAAAAGTAAACAAACAATTATAATTCCTATTTAATTAATACTTATCCCAGCGAAAATTCTTTTTGGATTTAGCATTGCAAATAAGCATAAAACATTATTATTATGAAAGCAATGCCATCAGTATTTAGAATTTTAAACAAATGCTTCTTAAAAATCTGTTTTTTTTGCATGCTTAATTTTACTTGTTTTTTTTTAAACTTCATTCATTTTTCGAAATTAATATAATCCAATGAAACTTTACAACTAAACACTTTGAAGTATCTACTTTCGACACTACTATACAGTTTTTCTATAAATATCAAATTTTTAAAATAATAGACAATTATTTACAATAAATACCTAAATCAAACGTCTTTCAGCAAACCTTCTATAACTTTTTATACCGTTTATGATATTATCTAAAAATTTGTGAACTTTATAATGAACCTATTTAGAAGTGATCGCGATACAAAGATCACACCTATGGCTCAGGTAAGAAAGAAAAGGGAGCAGAAATAAAGTTGAAAAAGCAATTGATAGAGCGGTTTAAACAAAAATAATAATAATAACAACAACAATAATAATAAAATATTAACAACAAAAATATTTAACGAATTACATTAAAAATAGAGGCTGTTATTACAACAATAATGAAAATAAAGTTTTCCAATATATTATTTAAGTTTCAATTACCTAACTATTAATTAAAAATAATAGATACTTAACAACAAGGTACTGTTTTTCAAACAACTTTTAATTATCAGTTAAGTAATTTAATATTTAGGATATTTTCTGAAGGTTGGCAATAGATAATAATAATAACTTTATTGCTTATAGAAAACAATGTTTACAGCGAGGTTAGTGTGTGATAATATACAAAAAAAATAAAAAAATTAAGTTTACAAGACAGTTTGTAATAAAAATAAAATAAAATAAATACATTATTCATCTAGTATAAATGACCTCAATTTGAGAATATTCCAAAAGTAGTATATATAGTTTTTCCCTCAGATAGGTTCATATTTTGTAGAGTATTTACTAATGTTTCCAAATTTTGTAGACAGGATTTGTTTCATGACTGTATATATCGGACACTCAAACAAAATATGAAAAATAGTTTCCTTCTCGTCCATGTTACAAGCAGGACATGTTAGAGTAGGATCTATACTGTAGGTTATGCTTTCATTTTAAATTGATTAACCGTACGGAGTTGAGCCAAAGTACGAGTGATCTGAATTGGAGACTTCAACAGTAAAATATTGCTTGGATCACGTGTTGTGGTGAAAGCATTATACAGTGCTATTCAAAAGTCCCTTCCCCCCCTCGTATCTTTTAAACGGCTACACTTACATTAATAAAATTTGTAGTAATAGATGACGTCACAGTGCCACTCTGGCCAATAATTTTAAATAGGACCTTATGGCAAGTGATATCTCGTTTGAAAGGCATTGGCATTGGTTACATAGCCATATTAATTTCGTTTGGGTTTAAACTAATTTTGACGGATAAATTAAATAAATACCAAAATTATTGAAATTATTTTTTTAAATTTAATTAACCAAATATCAACAATGGATTCTTATAGCAAGTGTTCGAAATGTGCTCCGTCTACTTCCTGACTGTAATACTTCCTATTAGTAAACTCTTGTCGTACTCGTTCGAATGTGTCAGCTGAAATTGCATTGCATTCTTCAATAATTCTTTCTTTCAAAACGCCAATGCTATCTGGTGCCGTAGTATAAACCTTGGATTTCAAGCACCCCCATAAAAAAATCTAATGGTGTCAGATCTGGTGACCGAGGTGGCCATTCTATAGGACCTCGCCAGCCGATCCATCTACCTCGATATTCTTCATCCAGGTAACGTCTTACTGCACCATAATAATGTTCAGGAGCACCATCTTGTTGAAATGTTATTTCCAGATGGCCGAATTCATCTGGATTATCTTCCAGAATTTCAAGAATTAACGGCTCAATTGCATTTTGTAACATTTTTCTGGAAATTGGGTATGTTGTTCACGAAAGGTGTGAGGATTTGTGTCACTCCAATACCTTACATTTTGTGTATTCACATTTCCATTGAGGCAAAAAGTTTTTTCGTCACTAAAACAAATTGTTTTTGTGTAATGTGGGTTTTGACTAATTTCTTTTCAGATTCACCAAATATTAAGATAGCTGCTACTTTGTCGGCTTGAGTACGTACCATTTTGCCTATGTAAACTCTTAAACGTCTCATTAAACAATAGTAAAATTTATTATCTAAGCTATTTAGAACAACTTTGCAAAGCAACAAATACTATTAAATTAAAAACGTCAATTTTTTTGACAACTTACCAGAGGCGGACTGAAAAATCTTCTATGTTTAAATGTGAAATAATAATTTTGGTATTTATTCAATTTATCCGTCAAAATTAGTTTAAACCCAAACAAAATTAAAATGGCTATGTAGCCAATGTCAATGCCTTTCAAACGAGATATCACTTGCCATAAGGTCCTATTTGAAATTATTGGCCAGAGTGGCACTGTGACGTCATCTATTACTATTACGTCACCTGTTACTTTTCGTAGAGAAGTTTACAACACTTTATTTTCAAAGTCAAAAAAACATTGTATTATGTGTAAAATTTTAATATAAAAATTTTACACATAATACAATGTTTTCTTGACTCTCTTGTCATGTGTACTCAGCTATAAGGATTTTCACTTTATTTTCACCCTCCAAATGCTAGAGATTCTAGAGTTTGATTCTAGGGTACCACGTGTCAATTTTTGCCTTACACATCACAGGAATGATAGCGCCAACGGCTTGTTTACCTTTTTTTACAGTTGCAGTTGACATTTCGCTGAATAAGCCAGAGGAAGTAAACGTTACATCTAAATATGTATATGTATTACTCAATTCTATGGTCTCGTTATTAAAATAAAATTTGTAGTTCGGTTTTTGGAATCCACCTTTAGCAAACCTAACAATTTTTGTTTTCTTAAGATTAACAGTTAAACGATTAGTGTCAGTATATGTTTCCAAAATTTTCAGTTTCCTTGCAACATCAATTTCAGAATGAGCCAGGATAACGAGATCATCAGCATAAAGGAGTGTTAGTACATCATTTTTATTATCGATATTTACCCCTGGAGCTCCTTGAGCATAAAAGTAGTCTTCCAAATCGGCGATAAACAGTGCAAATAAAAGGGGACTCAAGGGTTCTCCCTGTAGAACACCTAAAGTTAGATTATATAATTTTGTCAAGCCATCAGAGCCTTTTACTTGAACAGTGGCTTGTGAATAAAGTGTTCTTATTAAGCCAATAATTTTTGATGAGACTCCAAGATTAAATAGTTTCAGCCATAATAAATTAACTATGAAATAAAACAATAACATTAATTGTTTAAACCTTCATTACAATTGAACTATGTTCAAATACAACTTGTGACGCGTTTCGCTACACAGTAGCTTTCTCAAACGAATGGAGGTATCATGAAAAGTTTTTAATTTATATACAGTGCATTGATAAGGAATTTTACGGATAAAAGTATTATAATCTATTTACTTGGAAATAAAAAGCAAAAAATTTGGGATTAACTGAAGTATTAAACAGGTTTACCTGGAAATTCATTCACAACAATCGTACAGGAAGTTTCTAAGTAAAAAGGTTTAATAAGGGAGAATTGTTGATATCTATTTGGTCGTTAAGGAGGTTATCTGAATATTTGTTTTTATTTATCTCAAGAGCTTCTAAAAGATTTAATTTCAAGGATTTAGGTTCTACATGCAAAATTTGAGTCGAAAGAGTGTTGGTTTGCTAATAAATGATTTGAGTAGTTGGAATCTAATTTTTGGTTATCATAGCTACGTTTGTGTTCTGAAATTCTAGTTTTAAAATTCCTAAAAGTTCTACCTATATAAATTTTATCACAGTTGTCATTACCACATTTTAATTTATAAACTCCTGATTTGTTTAATTTTGAAGATTTAGATTTGTTGTTTTTAATGAATTTGGATAATTTGTTATCGGTTTTAGAGCAAATATTTAAGTCTAAAGATTCTAAAAATGATTTGGTTTTTAAGGATGGTATTCCAAAATATGTTACGCTTTTAAATTGGTTATTTTTGTTTTTATCAGAAGGAAATACTTGGTCTAGAGTATGTTTTCGTATCTTTTTATTTATGATATTGTCTACTAAATTTGGATCGTAATTATTATTAACTGCTATTTGTTTTATGATATTTAGTTCTTTGTTGTAATTGTCAGTATTTAATGGAACTGTTAAAAGTCTGTGTATCATACTATTAAAAGCTGCTAATTTATGACTGAATGGGTGGACCGAACTGTTATGGATTGTAATGTCTGTCTGTGATGGTTTGTGAAATATAGAAAAATCATGTGTATTATTTATATTTGTAATTGTAAGATCTAAAAAGTTTATAGACTTGTTTTGTTCAATTTCTACGGTAAATTTGATATTTTTATGAATTGAGTTGATGAAAGTAATAAAGTTATCTAATTGTCTAGTTGTGCCGGTGAAGCCTAAAATGTCATCTACATATCGGTGCCAGTACACGAATTTTTTACTAAGGGGGTGTTTATGAATTATTTTTTCTATATTATCCATGAAAATGTCTGCTAATATATCCAAATTTAATAGACAATATCATAAATAAAAAGATACGAAAACATACTCTAGACCAAGTATTTCCTTCTGATAAAAACAAAAATAACCAATTTAAAAGCTTAACATATTTTGGAATACCATCCTTAAAAACCAAATCATTTTTAGAAACTTTAGACTTAAATATTTGCTTTAAAACCGATAACAAATTATCCAAATTCATTAAAAACAACAAATCTAAATCTTCCAAATTAAACAAATCAGGAGTTTATACCACATTTTAATTTATGTATGAATCTTCATCAAGTAAAAGCCTCATCTATTCAATCATAATAAATTATGCTGGACTGAGTCAAAAGCTCTTTTGAAATCGACAAAAATTGCAACCACTTTTCGGTTTTTATGTCTAATATGTAGATTAATAACAGAGCTCAAAGTGAAAACATTGTCGATACACCCTCGGCCTGCACGAAAGCCAGACTGACACTCATTATTGAGGAATCAAAGATTGATTTGAACAAAGAAGTTAAATATATTATAACCCAGTTATGTGGTAGGTTCTTGTAAAATTCAAAGGAAATGCCATCAGCTCCTGGAGACTTATTATTTTTACATTTATACAGTACATCATATATTTCCTGAGTTGTAAACGGAACGTCCATATAGGGGTGACCAGCATCTAGAAAATCAACCGTAGTTATTGCTAGAGAAGGGTACAAGTTTTCATAGAAGTTTTCCCATACTTGAACTGGTAACACTTTATGAGTGAAACTGTTTCTAAATTGTTTTACCGTCAACCAGAATTCTCTTGAGTTTTGTAAATTTGATAATTTCGGAATAATTGTTGATTGACATTCGATTTTCTTAGATTTAATTATATTTTTATACTCAAATTTTAGTTTTATATAAGTTGCTTTCAAATCTTGGAAAGTTTTGCTCTCGGCATATTCCTCTTGGCAATACTACATGTGGCATCAAACCATGGCTTATTAATCTTAAGAAAATTTGATTGAGTAGAGTGGTCCCTTTTCAAAGAATACATATCTAGGTGAGTTGATGTTTCACGAATGGCATCGACAAGATTAGAAAAAAAGCTAGCTGGGTCACGAATAAATATTGATCTATTTGAATTTTTCATACACATTTTATAAGATAGAGAAAAATGATTATTCCATTTAAATGAAAAGTTGGGCATATTATTGAATATGTCTCTATTGCTGTGCTTGTGTAATTGAATACTATAGTTAAGAATTAAGTTGATAGGGTAGTGATCTGATAAGAAATCGTTGTCGGTAACAAAAAAATTGCCTATATCTGATAGAAATATATTATTTAACCAAACCAGATCTATAACACTTTTGCCCTGACTACTCAAAAAAGTAAATTTACCGGGATTATCGAGTAATGTTCTGCCATTTAAAATTGAAAAGGAATTTTCGTCCATAAAATCCGTAATTTTTGTACCTCTTGTGTTCAAAGTAGTGTCTAAACTTAATCGTTCTTCAAGTAGATTAGAATCTTGAATTAGTTCAAGTAGATTAGAATCTTGAATTAGTTCTACTGTAACCGCTCCAATATTACCAATTCGGCTATTAAAATCCCCGCCAATAATAATCATAGTATCAGCCTTGAATAATATAGTATCAGTATAGTTTTCCGATTCATCCGTCAGCAAAATTTGAAAAACATCAAGCACGTGTCCCAAATCAATTGATGGTTTAAAATATATGTTGCACACAATGAATTTACAGCTAACTGTGGAAAATAAACAAATAAGACAATAAAAAGATGTATGTAAGACGGTAACCTTAAAATAATTTCTAAAATAAATACACAATCCTCCACTTGGCTGTCCCAAAGATTTTTCTTTAGTAGCATTTGCAGTTACGTAATTATAAGAAGACAAAAAATTAGGCACATTAAGATTATCATTGATAAGCCAAGTTTCGGAAAGACATAGAATGTCAAAATTAATTGGTTCTTCGCATAAGTTGAAAATGTTATTGTAGCCATTGCAGTTCCAAAAGGTTGTTAGAACTTTTTTGGCAAAACAGTTTTTTTGTTGACTTTAAAAGATTTTTTATTTGGAGAGTGATCTTCTTCTCGTTGTCTTTTCTAAGCAGGAACAATGGTGGGTTGGCTGGAAATAAACTTCATGCGAACATTCTCACCATCGTTATTTCTTCTACTAATTTCTTGATTGGCAATAGATACTGTAAAGTTTTCGCAAGAGATGTAGTATGGTAATATCGTCGCTAAAAGAAAAGAAGAACAATAGTTAACCTAAAATTTATTTTAATTACCTACCGTTCTGAAGGTTTATATTCAAAGGTCGGTGTACATACCTAAAAATAATAATAATAATACGTTGTGGTGGAACTTATTCTTGATTTTGTAGTAACTACGACGATCACAGACCTATTATTACAATGAACGTTGAAATTAAGTAAGTATACTTTAATTTAAGGTATTTTAAAATAAATAACAAATAACCAATTTTATTTTTAGGCAAAAGCGAGAACGGGCCCCAAATTTCACTCAAGAAGAGGAACAAAAACTAATATCATTAGTAGAAAAGTTTAAGAATATAATAGAGTGTAAAAAAAACGGGAGCTATAACATGGAAACAAAAGCAGAATGTATGGGACAGAATTGAACGAGATTTTAACAGCGAAGCATTAAACGGGCACACATTTGCAAAACATTTAAAAAATAAATACACCAATTTAAAACAACAGACCAAAAGAAAATATACGGAACATAATAGAAACCTCTTGAGAACAGGTGGTGGAACATGTCCAGATGTAAATTTCACAGATGTTGATTTTACAATAAAAAAAATGATAGCTGAACAAATTGAAGGAATACATAACGATGTAGATTCAGACAAAATAGTAAGTTTCACAACTACTAATCTTAAATCAGAACACAGTATGAAAGTGTTTTGGAGATCTGCTTTTTTTCCTATTGTTGATAGCAGAAACTACAATCCTTTTTTTATTTTCGTTGCTACAAGGATTGATAGCATGACCAAATTCATTTTATGTTTTACATTTTTAAGTGATGGAAGTTTGATCTAAACTCATTGGATAGAAATTTTTTTCATAGAACTCATTTTATCGAAAATATATTTGATAGAAAATACATTTGATAGAATCTAATTTCCGTCACCCTACATTTTTATTTGAACATTTTCATTTATTCCCCTACAATTTTTTAGATATAATATATATTAGTTCAATAGGTGAACAAAATAGAGGAAGCTCCAGTAATTTTCTTAAGTGAAGAGGTTGATGACTTTTTAGAGGAAAATAATAAATGGAACTCCTATTGTACAGAAATGTTAAAAGCCCCGTTACCAGAAAAATTAAAATTGCCAAATTCAGTACAATTTCCAGAGTGCTCTAACGATAATAATCTGATATCTAGCTCCGAGCCCTCGAACACAAAAAAAGTAATAAAATGAATTTAAAAAATAAAGAAAATTTACCGAATATTAAGAAAAGCGAGAAACTTATTAAACACAAAGAGTACTCGACAAAGTATATACATATACAGGAAACATTAATTTAAAAAAAAATCGATTTTGCCACGTTCCAGAAACAAACATGTTTAGAAGAATTTAATACAAAAATGGAACTGATAGAGTTAAAAAAAGTGAAAATCCATGAGGAGTACAAACAAAAAACCGAATTACATGAAAAATATTTGACATTAAAAGAGAGGGCTTTAGAAGAATTTAATTTGAAAATTGATCTGCTGAAAAAAGAAATATTATTAAAACAAAAGCAGTTAATGATGAAGGAATAATTTTTTACATTAGATATTCATAATACTTTTTCAAGAATATGCTGTTTGAGTTAGTATGTTTCAGCACAGAACAAACTGTTTTTGTTCTGTGGTATCAGTCATAATATATTATATAGGTTTAAAAGGTTTTTGTATTGTTTCTCTGACTGAATAAAGCAGATATGAATAAAAAAATTTTTTTGAAGTTTTTTATTTTTTATAATGTGATATCACTAAAATAATACAAATACCTATACTACAACTGATTAAAATAATTATTTATTAAATTGTACCTAGTTCTTTCATTACCAGAAATTCTTCTTTCATTGTGGAAATTCTGTGGCATGTTATTAACAAAATTTACCGCGGCTTCTTGTGCTTCATTTACAGCAGGAACTTTCTTTACAGGCGATATTATAAAGAATAGCTGTTGCTACTATTACTTCTTGAATAGTATGAATATTTAGACGCAGTCCCATTGCTAATGCACGAAATCTGCGCTTCCATACCCCATACTGTCTCTCGACAACATTTCTAGAGCGAATTTGCGATTGATTAAATAACGCTTCTGCTTCGTTCCTTGTATTGAGTAATGGGGTTATCAGAAAATTAGTTATTGGGTAACCACTATCACCAACAATTACACTGTTTCCAAAATGTCCATTTTCAAATAAATTGTGCACATTAGAATTTCGAAATATATACGAATCGTGTGCTGAACCAGGCCATCTGACTACAATGTCCTGAATTTCAAGCTGTGCATCACTGATTGTCTGAACATTCAAAGAAAACAATTTTTTACGATTCCGAAATATTTCTGCGTTTTCCCCACCTGGTGAATTAATACGGATATGGGTAAAATCTATTGCCCCAATACACCTAGGAAATCAAGCTATTCTATAAAACTTTTCTCTGCTTTCTCTTATTTTATTAGGTGTTTGGGGCATATTTATGTATCTGGGGCGAAGAGTACAAATAGCTCGTGCTACTTTTTTAATTGCCTTGCAGGCAGTAGATTTACTTACTCCACAAAAATCTCCGGATATTTTTAAAAACGACCCATTTGCTGCAAAACTCAGAAATAAGAGTAATTGCTAAGTAGAAGAAAGGCAATCGTTTCTAAAAAAAAGATGAAATAAAATAATTTTAATTTAATCCCTGACTCATCAAATTTTTAAATTTACCTATCAGTTGGATGTGAAAGAATATCTTCTAGTGACTCGGATAAATGTTCTACCGTATCTTTACTTAATCTAAATCTGTCCAAAAAGTCGTTATTGTCGTATTCCTCAAAAAAATTTGGTCTAGGACGTATAGTTTTTGGACGTCTAGGCTCTTCGTCACTAGAGTACACATTCATAACAAAATCCATGTATGACGACGATTTTAAAGTACCAAAAACACAATATAAACGAAATAAAACACTTTTTTGCCACAATTAACGAATAAAACAACCAGAAATTCAAATGTCAATAAATTACATTTCCCTTATGACGTAAAACACGTGACAGCTAAAAATCGTTTTGATTGGCTTCTACGAACGGCGAACGGTGTCACGAACGGCCGACGGAAAAAGTAAGTAGGTATTAATTTCTTAAAATACACCACATCTTTACGTTAAGTTTAATTGATACTTTTAATCTAATCAAACATTGAAAAACCGTTCCTTTGCATTAATCATCATTTAAATTTTAATAAAAACTTTATATTCAATTGAAAAACTGGCCGTAAACCATAATCTTTGAAGTATGCTATGTTATATGATTCAATTTTTTAATTTATTAATGTTAATTAGAGGAATTTGGTGAAAAAAACTTGTTAATAGAGGTTTACGTGGAAAATCGATGATAATACATTAAAAAATTTAAAAAAATATTTTTTTTCAATGTATTAGTAGATATTCTATTTTAGAACACATTTCATAAGAAATTTTTTTTTCTAAATCTCATTGTTCATCTACTATCGTAAAATTAAAAACATGAAAATTGATGATGTTCAAAAATACTACTACGGAAATTTCCTATATTTTAAAAACTAATGCAGATACAAAAATAATTTTCAGACAAATTTTGTAGATAAATGTATTAGCTACAATTTTTGATGATGATTTTGATTTTTCTGTGTTTTCATTATTTGAACAATTAGAGTGAAAAAATAAAAACAAAAATTTTCACTCGACGATTTTCCAAAAAATCGCATGCATAACATCTTAAAGTTTTTCTCATGTTAATCACAACCCTTTTAAATACTCAATTTTGAATTTTCAAGTTCTTTGTGTTTTTTGCGGCATTTTACGGATATTTTGTGTACTTTGACTAGGCTATAGACTTTATTTTCATTATTGTTGTAATACTGTCTCTATTTTTAATGTAATATGTTAAATATATTTTTTAATGTTTTATTATTATTATTGTTGTTATTTATGTTGTTGTTATTATTAATATTTTTTCTTAAACCGCTCTATCAATTGCTTTTTCACCTTTATTTCTGCTCCCTTTTCTTTCTTACCTGAGCCATAGGTGTGATCTTTGTATCGCGATCACTTCTAAATAGGTTCATTATAAAGTTCACAAATTTTTAGATAATATCATAAACGGTATAAAAAGTTATAGAAGGTTTGCTGAAAGACGTCTGATTTGGGTATTTATTGTAAATAATTGTCTATTATTTAAAAAATTTGATATTTATAGAAAAACTGTATAGTAGTTTCGAAAGTAGATACTTCAAAGTGTTTAGTTGTAAAGTTTCACTGGATTATATTAATTTCGAAAAAAGATATAATTGAATGAAGTCTAAAAAAAAAGTAAAATTAAGCATGCAAAAAAAACAGATTTTTAATAAGCTTTTGTTTAAAATTCTAAATATTGCATATAATGTTTTATGCTCATTTGCAATGCTAAATCCAAAAGGAATTTTCGCTGGGATAAGTATTAATTAAGTAGGAATTATAATTGTTTATTGACTTTTTAGCTCTAGTTTTTTTATAAATAAACTGATTTTACAGTTAGAAAATCTACTTTTTCAAATTTGAAAGTATTTCTATCTAAAAGTTGAGATCTGTCTTTACATTTTACATGAGTTTATTTATTTTTTCAGAATGTTATAAGCGCAAAATTATTAACTATTAAGTCGAGCGGTTAATAAATTTGGCTCACGGACCGTAGGTAACTACGTGCGTAACTACGAATTGACTACCACTGAAATGAATTTTATCTCGTAAGATTTTCAATTTACAGAAAAACTTTTCAGACAAAATTTGTAGATAAATGCATCAGCTAAAAATTTTTATTTGGAAGTTTTTCTGAATATTTATTATTTGAACAAAAAAAAACAAAAACAAAAATTTTCACTCGACGATTTTCCGGAAAATTGCATGCCTAACATTGTAAACTTTTTCTCATGTTAAACACAACCCTTTTAAATACTCAATTTTGAATTTTCAGGTTTTTTGTATTTTTTGCGAGATCTTATGTGTACTTTGATTAGGCTACAAATCATTAATTAAATATCACTTATTCGATATAAAAAATGCGACAAATTCATTTTTAAATAGTTATTCTTGTATTACTTGTTACTTTGGTTTCAGTTTATACTTACAACCTTGAAAATGGAAGTTTAGTAGGTAATAATTAGTTTGCATTTTTGGCTGCTTTCCCCGTGAATCAAGAAAGACTTTTTTGTGTAAAAAACTGTTTTCTTAAATTTATTTTCCAACTAGTCAGCCGTTACTATTTGCCAGTTTTGGTTTATATATATATATATATATATTTTGTTTGTTTGTTTGTTTGTTCGCATTTGATGGCTTGCACTTGCGCGAAGGTTATAGGATAGTTTTTATCACAGTAACGTACCATGGCTAAAGGATACAAAAAAAAATTTTAATGGTTGTTGTGTTCTATTTTATCTTTATAAAGCCCATATCTTTTTGGATCCAAAAACATACACTTTTCTCTCATTTTTCTGTAATTCTCATAGTCTATTCAACAATATTAACGAATCAATAATATTGAAATTTTAATGACAGTTTTACTTGGCTTGTATATGTTTTTTTTAGTTCAGTTTTATTTGATTTGCTTTATATAAAATAGTCTTACAACTTAATTTTGATTTCCAGTAAAATGTCGCGGAAAAAATGTTACCTCAATAATGCGTGAAGGAATGCGTGTGTCTACAACTAAACTTTATTTTTTGACAAGATAAACAATTATTATAGGAGCATAGACAGTTACAGTAAGCGCAAATTTTTTATTTTCGTTAATGGATAGTCCTATACATCAGGTGCTGTTATTCAACAGAGAATAGAATTATTATTATCGATGCCGATCCAATTATGTTATACAGAGATTTTTCAGTGAGAACACCAATTTTTCTATCCATCCAGTGAATCGTGTTAACAGTTTCGTTAAAAACCATATCGCGAAGAAAATCATTTAACATTTATGCCTAATGGGTTAACAATGTGAGTCGAACAAATCATTCGTTTTTAGTAAATTAACAATCGACGTTTCTCTGGAATTCCCATCAAAGCTATCAGTTTGCCAAAAACTTCCAGGGTTGGAAGCATGCAGTCAGGAAGGAACGTTGGTGTGGTACACAGACGGATCTAAGACTGATACTGGAACAGGAGCTGGGGTCCATAGTGCTAGACCCAGATGCAATATCCTCGCATCGTTGGGGAATCTTGCATCTGTATTCCGGGAAAAAATCTACGCCATCGACATGTGTTTGCAATTGAATATCGAAAGGGGTATAGAGGCCAAAAGATCCTTATACTCTCTGGTAGTCAGGCAGCACTAAAATCTTTAGCATGTCCCCAGATCAGATCTAGACTGGTCTGGGACTGTCTACAAAAACTATTAACCCTGGCCAACCATAACAGAGTTATTCTTAAGTGGGCCCCGGGGCACAAGGGCATTGTAGGAAATGAAAAGGCAGACATCCTAGCAAAGCTATGGTCTAAGACTGCATTCACTGGTCCTGAACCAGTATTTGGGATATCTAAAACTGCTGCACGTGGTTGTACATCTCGGTGGACTCAAACTAAACATCAGTCGTACTGGGGACACGTCCAAAACAGGAACACAGCAAACTCCTGGTCAAAAAACCCTCGACACTGACTAACCAAATACTCAACCTTAGCAGGGTGAGATAAGGATAGTGACAGGTTTACTCACCAGTCATTGAACCCTAAGGAAGCAATTGTATCCAATCGGCACATATAGGGAGGAACCTATCTGTCGGTTGTGCATGGAGAGTAGGAAACAGCCTCTCACATTATCTTCGATTGTGAAGCATTATCTCATTGGAGATATATACTCCTAGGACTAGAACATCCAAGGGAGGATTTCTCCAAGAAGGACCTAGTGAGAAGACTGTTGAACCTGATAAGGGCTACCGGTCTCTTCACATAAACGGCACAACCAAGAGCACAAAAAGCCTAAGTGCTGAGGTGCAGAGAACTCTAAGCCTCTGACTGGAGGTGCTGAACCAATCAATCAATTGCCTAAAATGGATTTATAAGTGCTGGTACCGGTCCTGGTTTTTCTCTTTTCATCTGTAGCAATGCTCTCAATAAATCTCTGCACTCTCAGTTGCAATACCACTAAAGAATAAAGATTTTCACCTTTATGAAGGTAGATAGATTCCGTTTCACATAAGAAGAAGCCACGTGAAGTTGCCAACTGTCTTGCGCAGAAAGCAAAATTGGTCCTGTTTATCTATGTCGCTTCGTAATGATCGTTTCATGCCCTTGGCGTTACAAACGAACATCGCCAATCGTTAATTGAAAGTATAAATATTTTAACCAAGTATTTTCACATACCTACCAGGGTCTATTGTATGTGAAAATATCCCAAAAAGCTTCAAAGAATTCCCAAATATGTTTTATTTAAATTAAACATGTAATAAATACTTTTTTAATATTCTAATTTTGTGTTAATCTACAAAATGTGAAAGTGTTACGCTACTGATTTGAAGTTGAATATCTAGCATAATAGATACAAAATGATATCTGCTGTCCAATAAAATACGTTAAAATTAAATAACTAATTTATATAATATTTACAAAATATACAATTTTTAACATATTTACACTTAAAAGTTGTAATTAAAATACGTTTGCCAATCATAATTATAATTCTGCCAGGTGATAACTTCTTTATATACATTTCGTCCTGGACTATCGGTACCGTTCAAAGTCTGATTATGACACAATAAAGAAAAATTTCCCGAAATTAAATTCGTTTCGAGACCATAATCTACGATAACTTTAGTAGCCCGAATCATATGCTCGTAATATTGATCAAAATAAAAATTTCCGTGGATGGCGATGTCCAAGGATTTAGTAACGTTCTCTCCCAAAACGTTGAATCCTCTTCCGATGTAAATGTTGCCGTCACCTCCTATAAGAAAATTGTAGGCTATGTCGCTGTAATTTTTAGAGATGTGCTCCCGCTGGATGCGCTTTGTCAGTTGTTTACATTTGGCTTCGGTTTCGCAAAAAAATTTACCGGTGTGTTTTATAATAACGAATTGTATGGTATTTTGTCGAGGTAAGATAGACGACGGTCTTATGCCGCCCCAATCTTCGCGGTTAAAAATAAAAAATTGACAATTTGACGGGATGGTAATACCATCGATTTTGCTGTCTCTGTAAATACAATTTTTGGTTTGGGTATTCATGTATTGCACTGCCGTCAGTATAAAAAAAACCGCTACTAATAAGCAACTGATGTAAGAAACACTGTATTTTTTTAAAACCGTCAGAAATTCCAATATTTTCAGTTTTACGTAATTTGAGTCGTTGCCGTTGTAGGTACAGTCGAAATCTGCAAGAAAAAATATAATTAGATCCTGAAATGAAAGTTGAATTTTATCGTGAAAAAGATTATCTGGCACTAATGAACAAAATATTTTTGGAAAATTAGTTCAAATGTATAAAAAGCGTATTAGGAGTAATTGGAAGATTCGACATGTATACCACATTACAAATATGTTTGCAGCGCAATAGATTGCAGCCGTTTGCGTTGTATACAGGGTTATCCTTAAGTACCTACATAAAATTACAGTAGATTCTTCACTTCAAAACATACAGGGTATTTACTGAAGGAGAAATTTGAAATTTTGTTTCTTACAATAATTTCAACTCTTGGGACATTTATACATAAAAAATTGGATCGGGGTTTTTGGGTACGAGGAATTATAAATTCTGTTCCGGTATGTCAGGAGGAACTGTACATATTCCCTCCTCGTATGGAAACCCTTATGGGGAATGTCAAAGGGCCATTATAAAGTGCCTGCTCCCATATTTTCATAATATACAGGGGAAGTTGTGAATTTTGACTGATATTTCTTTTGATCAAAACCTTTGAATGGTGATTCCGATTTGTCTCATATTCTGGTAAAACGTTACACTACCGTCACCTAATTAACTGATTTATTCAAACTAGAAAAAAGTCAGGGCCGGTCTTGAAAAATTAATTCGTTTTGTTCATATAAAAAATTTCACCCTGCAATGGTTTTTCAAAACTCTAATGAGGATATTACAAAGTACACAAATAGACAACGAAAATGGCGTATCTATTTTTTCCCCTCATGATTGCACAATTTTTAACAAAAAACTCAAATTGAACTATAAATTAAAAGTTTAGCAACATGAACCATACATTTCAAAAAATATAATTTCCCAAAATCCATTTCTCGTACAAAAATTACATTTTTAATAATCGGTAGTACCCATAGCTTGTGCTATATTTTTAATAATACAAATATTTTCTTTTCCGAATCGGCGTTCAAAAGGTTGACTAATATTAAAACATCACCCTGTTTAACATATCTTTAATGATTCCTCGATATTGTCATTTTATCGAATTACCCAAATTTGGTTTTAATTTTGCTCAAAATACAATGATACGGTAATACATAATTCAATTTTATTCTGGAATTAATGAAAAATAAAAATTTAATTTAAAACAACCTGCAGCTTACAATTTTATTTAAAACTGCAAAATGGGGCCAAACATAAATAAAACTATATTAAACAAAATTGAACAAGAAATATTGATAAATAAATTTCGTTCTCTACCCTCTCGGTGAATAATTCGACTTTTCGTTTTCCATAGTTGTTATTTGCTTGTGTTTATATATTACACTATTGTTTTCCATTGATTTTTAACGTAGTGTGAGTGATTTAAAATAAATTTAATCAATCGGAAAATGCTACATCAATTTTCAATAGCAGAATATGCGGACATTTTTTTTTGTTTACAGAATTTGTGACGGAAACGGTAGAGCTGCCAGTAGAGAATACCAAAGACGATATCCACAACGCCGAGTATCGAATCATCGAACGTTTGGATCAGTGTTTAACTACTTAAAAGAAAATTGAACATTTCCTTAATCAAAATCTGAGTAATAGATCGTTTACAAGAAGAAAATATTCTTGATGCAGTCGAAGCAGATAAAAAAATAAGTACCAGGAAATTAGGCATCCAATTAGGCGTTTCTTAATCAAAGGTTAAGAGACAATAATTTGCACCCTTATTGCATCCAACAGGTCCAACGACTTCATCTACGAGATGAAATCCCACGGTTGCTATTCGCTAGGTGGATTGCCAATAATCACCGCTTATTCTGCCATAGTGAGATCAATCATCACTTATGGAGCCATTGCGTGGAGTAGAAGCACTAGCCTCTTGACGACCTCTCCAAAATTCAAAGACTAGCCTGTATATGCATAGCAGGAGCAATGAGTACATGCCCAACTGCAGCAATGGAAGTGATTCTCAACCTCACACTATTACATATGGTGGTGGAGAGTGTTGCAGAAAGAACAAGATACAGACTAAGTAGAGAGGGAATCATTAAAAAAAAACCACCTCTTCACTTCTTAGAAATCGGACAACCTGGGACATGCCACAAGATGGTATGATGAAAAAGTATAACTTTTCAAAGAAACTCGTTACGGAATTAAGCAACAAGAAGGAATGGGATCCAAATACCATTATCAGACTTGGAAAGAATGCCATTCAATGGTCCACAGACAAAAGCAATAAAAGGAACTGGGATAGGAGTGTACGGGCCAGGAACCAAACACTCTGAAAGCTTGGGAAAAACCCCAAGTATCTTTCAAGCGGTAATTCACGCAATAAGGAAGTGTGCCCAGTTCAATATTGACAAAGGATATAGGAGGCAAAGGATTATCATAATGTCTGATAGTCAAGCAGCCATTAAAGCGCTGAGTTCTTGTGTAATCAGTTCCAAAATGGTGTGGGAATGCCTAGGCAAACTTAATGAACTAGGCGAGAACAATATAGTCACCTTACTGTGGATTCCAGGACACACTGGAATAGAAGGAAACGAAATAGCAGATGAACTAGCGAAGAGGGGGACTGAAATACCCTTTTGGGGGCCGGAACCCATATGCGGAATCAGCTCCAATGTAATATTGGAAGAAATAGGTAAAGCCGAAGAAAAGAGAAGATCTGACAATTGGAAAGATTCAAAGATTCTTCTGAGTGACTACAACCTGTTGAGATCAAATGAATGCATAAGTCAAAGCAAAACTGCACTTAGAGTTTTAACAGGAATCCTAACGGGACATTGTCTCCTGAATGGGCACCTTAAAAAGCTCAAAATAGTGGAGGAAGACGATTTTATATTTTGTGGAATGGAAGAAGAAACCTTCATCCACATACTAGCCAATGTAGCCTTCCGAGGTGTGTACTTTATGCACGACGGTACAGCATCTTCATGCCACTTACGAAAATAAGGAGATAGGAAACAGGGGCCCCCCAAGCACGGCCATATCGATTCCCTAACTTCAGCCCCGTCAACTATTCTATATGGGTTAGATTGAAAGAAATGGTTTAAGAAGAAAAAATAAATACACGACAAGAATTGATTGACAGAATTATTGATTCTTATAATACTATTAAAAATGATCCCTTAACACTCAGGAAGTCAATTAGACATTTAAAAGTCCAACAAAGAAATTGTTTCGAAGCATGTGGACGTCATTTCGGAAATCTATCATAAATATGTATTAAAAATTCTCCCATTGTCGTTTTCTTAGACATATAAATAAGTTCGTTCACTTTTAATGTTCTATTTTCTTTTCTTTTCTTTTCCTTAATAAAGATCAGACTGTATTTTTCCATTCGAAACAAAATTTTGATATCGGATTAACGACTACCTGTTGTAGGTTTTACTGTTAGGTCAATTATGTTGGCATAAGTCAGAACGAAATATCCTGGAACGAAGTATACTTTATGTGTTACTACGATTCTTGGCTGAATGGGTTCTCCAATACTCAAATAAAAAAAGAAAACGAAATGAAATATCTTGAAACAATCTTTATATACAATGTATTCGTTTCAATTAATAGTATTTATTAATGCTATTTTTATTGAAAAACATGTTTTTATTACATTTATGATCGATATATTTATTGTTTTTGATTAAAGAACATTTACTTAACGGCAGATGGCTCAATTTTATGGAACTAAACTGTAATCAACGTGTAAATAATAAGAGCTAATATTATAACATGACCTGTTTTGATAAATAATTATATACAGGGATATACTATAGGTTCGATAACCCATTTCTTTTTTATATGTTTTGGAACGTTGGAGAAATAGAGATTGCAGCACTAAAAAATATTTTTAAACAGCGTAAGTTGATTATTATAGAGAAGTTAAACTAGTTGACAAACGGTATATCAATTTTAGATTAGAATAACTGTCTAAAACTTGGCAGATTTTCGTTTTCTATTAATGTGAGATTTGCGATTCCAAAGCAATTCAATAAGATGCATGCTAGAGCTTTCGTCATTTTATTGCAAATTTATTATTTACAGATAAGGCAGCTATAAATTGCAAAAATACGGAAGTATAGAAAGAAAATACTGAAGATTACACACGAAATAGAAGAAAACTTTATAGTTTAAAATATATAGGATATAAAAATAATAAAAAATAAAGTGCTGCTTGTTCCTCCTACGCTTTCACATTAATTTTTTTCCATGTAAATAGGAATAAATACAGGCTGCAGCAGATAAACTGTCAATCAGATATATCTCAAAAGCTGAAGTCTGATAATATCCCGTTAGGATAATTGAAAAAAGTAAATATGCTAAACCAGGACAGCAGCTCAAAACTGGTTTAAATTTATTTGTATCCCTTTGCCCAGTTGCCAACAAATGATATCCCATGTAGATCTTCTCAAGGGAACACATTTTTTATCCAATGCGAAAAGGTTAAAATCAGCTTTCGATTTACATAACTTTAGCTTTTTTCAAAGATACGTTACTGTAGTGTAGTGATAAAGACAAAATATGTATTCTCTCGGGAAGTTTCACTCCCTCAGTCTAGAATACGGCACTTGGAGGCTTGTTAGCAAGATTGGTTCCAGTATAGTTATGAGAGCTATCTGTTAGCTTTTGAATAACAGGCGAGCTTACACTATCTATTTTTTGGAGACTCTCACGCATTCTATTAAAAATGGAGAGCAAGTTAAAGCGAATTTATGTCGTATATTTTGTTCGGTTATACCGTAAGTTAACGAAAACTATTTATTTTAAACGTAACACTCTGTATATTATTAAATTTTTTCGGATTCTACATTTAACTTTGATGCCACTTTGTGTAGAATACCCTGTATCTAAGCCTTCATATTGAAAATTTACTTTTAATACATGCTGAATATGACAGAGTTGTTACTATAGAGCATGTGTTTTATTTGTTACAAGATATCCAGATTGGCCCCGACCCAGCCGTAACACAGTGGAAAGAATAATAAGCAATTTAACACAATTTGGTTGGTTTCAAGCAAAAGTTGAGAAAGTGAATCCTGTTATAGATAATAGTGATCTTCAAATCAATGTTCTCGGATACTATGCTGCTTATCCCAAAGCGTGATTACGTTGTGGTTCGAGAGATTTAGGTGTGTATTCAACGAATTTAGAAAAAACATGAGTTTCATCCCTACTCTTTTAACACAGTTCAAAGTTTTGAGCAAACTGACTATAATAGGGGAATATAATTTTCAGAATTTGTGTTGAAATGCCATTTGGAGACTATTATGTGGTGCGATGAATCAAAATTTACGAAAAATAAAAAATAAGGTATATTTCCATCCCTCTACAACAAAAGAAGGTTGTAAACGTAGAGTTCGCAATGCGTTCAATTCTCTCCCTGCAGCAATTATTAAGCATGCAACAAATGAAGGTGTGATAATCAAAAGCTTGCAGGTTCAAGGACGAAATTTTGAACACTTGTTATAAGTTCTTATAATTTATGTATGAAGAATAACATTAAAAAACACGACCTAATTATAATAAGCAACAATACGGCAAAAATAACTAGAATTTCAATTCTATTATCATTATAATTAATAACAGGCTTCACTTTCTTAACTTTTGCTTGAAAACAACCAAATTGTGTTATATTGTTCAATACTCTTTTCACTATGTAACGGCTGGGTCGGGGCCGATCTGGATATCTTGTAGCAAATGAAACACATGTTCTAGTATCAACTTTGTTACATTCACCATGTATTAAAAGTAAATTTAGGTAATCTCAATTGTTTAATCTCAAACGAGCCATTTCTATCGCTGAACGATGCGATTGACTTCAAATGATGGCAATTAATACTATTTAAATATGACGTGAATATTCAGCTTGCTAAAATAAATGAATAAATAACACTTTTCGCGCCTACGCAATAATAAGTCTGAAATAATTAATATTTCTAAATACATGTTAATGTCTTAAAAACGCGTAAGATTGGGTATATATGAAGTGAACATAAACTGCCCTTATTTTCGGTGATGGAGTTATGTAAAAGAATAAAAATATAGTTGTTTCATTAAAAACAAGATATTTAACAGTCTTGAACTTGAACTATTCATCATCTTTTTAACAACCCAGTATACAAAAAAGTTTTCGACATCGCCAATTACATACCTTGATCATTGTACCAATAAATACGACAAGATATTTTTTTATTTTGTATTGGGAATGTTTATCACAGAATTTTCAATATGCAGGCCTGCACCTGTCCAATTTTTATATAAAAAAAAGAATATCTCGATAAGTATTCTACCAAAGTTACTTTGAAATTCAAAGTAGAATCCGACAAGTTAAAAATGTACAGGGTGCTATATTTAAAATAAAGTTGTCGTTTACTTTTGGTATAATCGGAAGTCGGTGCCATATTTGAATTCAGCGACCCGAAAAATCCCCAGTAAAGATTTTTGGTTGGTCTTTTTCAATTGTGTCTGGAAAACCCTCGGGGATGACGTTCAGAGCCAGGTTAGGCTGCACCAGGTGTCCGTGGGGTGTTAGCCGGTGCCATATTTGATTTCAGCGAGCCAAAAAACCCCCGTAACGATTTTCGGGTGGTTTTTTCAACTATGTCTGGAAAGCCCTCGGGGATGACGTTCAGGGCCAGGTTAGGGCGCACCAGGTGTTGTTATACAGGGTGTAACAATAAAGCAGAAACATTTATTTGGCAACAAAAATAACAATTAGTTGTGCGGAACGATACTTCGCTTTGAGAATCTCCAAATAAGGTGCAAGTACGGCCCCTAATAGGTCTTAAATGTTCTATTAATAATTGTATTTCAAACAAAATTTTTTTGCTGAATTCAAATATGGCACCGACGAACACCCCACAGACAGTCTTTTTCAATTGTGTCTGGAAACCCCTCGGGGATGACATTCAGAGCCAGGGTAGGGCGCACCAGCTGTCCGTGGGGTGTTCATCGGTGCCATATTTGAATTCAGCGTCCCGAAAAATCCCCAGTAAAGATTTTTGGTTGGTCTTTTTCAACTGTGTCTGGAAAACCCTCGGGGATGACGTTCAGAGCCAGGTTAGGGTGCACCAGGTGTCCGTGGGGTGTTGGCAGGAGCCATATTTGATTTCAGCGAGCCAAAAAACCCCCCGTAACGATTTTCGGGTGGTTTTTTCAATTATGTCTAGAAAACCCTCGGGGATGACGTTCAGGGCCAGGTTAGGGCGCACCAGGTGTTGTTATACAGGGTGTAACAATAATGCTGAAACATTTATTTGACAACAAAAATAACAATTAGTTGTCCGGAACGATACTTCGCTTTGAAAACTTCCAAATAAGGTGCAAGTACGGCCCCTAATAGGTCTTAAATGGTCTATTAATCATTGTATTTCAAAAAAACTTTTTTGCTTTGCAGTATTTAAAGAACATATTTGTTATTCTGCTCTGCATTTCCTTTCTGTACTCAAATTATTGGTTTATTTTGATACTCACCTTAATGTCATTGTCATTTGTGATAACTTAACTACAATAATCACGATGGTTCACAGCATACCTGAACTTATGGAGATAATTTTAATATTTGGCTCCCAGAACGGAAGTTATTATATTTGCAGACAGCTAACGGTTTAGGGCCGGTTGTACATTTCAAGTTCACCAACAGTTCAATGTTGACTGTAGTTTAATGACAAAATTAAGGCCCGGTTGTAAATGCATAGTTCAACTGTGGTTCTGCGTTGAACCGAGTTTAATTGCAAATTTTTGTTGTAAGTACGTCAGTCACTACTGATCTGTTGTTCAAATAGAAGTTTACGTGAACGGTCCTCGAAGAGCGTTCAAAGGCGGTTCAAGAGGGTCTTGGCATTTGACATTGAGTTGTTAACCTCAAAAAGTGAGGTTGAATATCTGATAATTCATTATTTCAATCAAAATGAACGAATTATTAGAAGAATTAACCAACGATGAAGATTTTTTACAAATTTTGAATGGTTTTTTACATCCTAGAAGACCGCAAACCTATAGAAATAGACCCAGTCATTTTGAAATATGGTCTGATATTGAATTTAAATATAGATTTCGATTAGAAAAACGAACTGTGAGATTTGTAATCGATCAGATCTCAAATATATATAGTTTCATTCCAAATAAACGAAAATAAATCGAAATATAATAAGTCATCACACCATATTCGTTACGTATAAATAAGGTTAGGATATACGGGATATACGCGCCAATCAACACTGTCAACTGTCAGTCAACGATCAAGTTTGGCATGGGACATTAAAATTTCAGATGAAAAGCGTAGTTCAGTCCAACCAACGTGACCTGAACGGCGTTCAACCAAAATAATGTCGATCCTGCACTCTACAACGAAAACCAAAATGAACTCGGTTCAAAGTCGACTGGCAGTTCAGTTAAACTAACGTTCACCTGTGACATCTACAGTACAAACCTCGTTCACTGTTGATCGACAGTTCATAAACAAAATCATTTGAACGCTGATACCTTGTCGGTTCTAAGGTGGTTCAAGCTTGATCTCTCATTTTGTTGACATCATCATTTCTAATATATATATTATATAAAATGGATTTTTTGAGAGAATTGATAACATAGAAAATCCATGTTTATAACCAATCTATCAATCAATTTACAACCACGTTTATAAGCAGAGATAGATCTTTGACATATAAATATGTCATTGATTCTAACTAACCAAGTTGACTGACAGCGGAGACAAGCAAAAAAGAAAGAAGTTATTTTATATTTATAGAATCACGAAACACAGAACCGCCACGAATAAGCCCATAGAGGTCAATAATTCAGTAAAATACATGCCAAGGATAAGATGGTCTCTATTTATAGAACTACCAACATTAGAAAAAAATCTCATCATCGCCGATCAGTTGAACTAACGTCAATATGAGTTGTAACAACGCGTTTTCTTTTGAACTGAGATCACCAGTGACTAACAGTTCAGTTGATCTACTGATGAACGTTGTTTCGTACAACTCGGCCTTAATGAAAGACATCTTGAAAACATGTAAGTCACGTGTATATCCGTGATTTAGTCGCAAAATTTAGAGAGACGGTTTCAGCAGCTCTAATTAAAGTTTTTGGACAATTTGGAATAGATTCTAATTTATCAACGCGCCACATCTCTGCAATGACAGGACTATCACATGAGTCGGTACGGAAAGTTTTGAAGCGTCATAAATTTCCGAGTAAATTTCACCCCTAAAAATGCAATATCTTCAAGAATTGTCCGATGACGATCCAGACCGAAGAATTCAGTTTTGTGAAATTATGACTGAAAGAATTAAGAATCAACCCAGATTTCTAGAAAATATTTGTTTTAGTGATGAGTGTACATTTGATTTAAATGGTAATGTAAATAAACAAAACTGTCGTTATTGGAATGATGAACATCCACATCTGTTTAGAGAAAACCACACTCAGTATCCTGAGAAACTAAATGTTTGGGCAGGGGTATTAGGAGATTCTGTGATTGGTCCCTTAGTTATACCGGAAAATTAAGCTATAACTATTAAGCCCTTAATTGTTCATGAATTAGAGAACCAACAGAACGGCGATGCCAATCCTGCTCTAGATGAAAATGTGTTACACTTCGAGCAAGATGGAGCACCTCCCCATTACGCAGTAGCAGTTAAGGACTGGCTAGACAATAATTATTCAAATAGATGGATTGGAGAATTAGTCAAGCATGTCGTGATATTACTAAAGCAACGTTTGTTAGGAGTTTGAAAATAGGTTGTACCATTGTTTACGAAACAATGGAAACCATTTAGAATATTTACTAAATTAATGAACATTTTTGTAGTTCGACATTTAACACTTTTTCATTTTGTTGTCAAATAAATGTTTCTGCGTTATTGTTACACCTTGTATAATTATTACTTAGACCGTTGGAACGCATTTTCTATGGGGTTTCCAGCGACGTATCACAAGTAGGGGGTTGCCATTCAAATTTTTGTGAGTGAGGTAGGTCTCTACCCTAGAAACAGTATTGAAATTTTTTTGATATCTCTTCTCGTTCACAAGTTACAGCCCATTGTAAGTTTTAAAATTGACACCCTGTATATAGATTATAGATAGTGTATGTGATGGAGTGCAAGGAGTAATTTCCGTACCTTCGGTTCGACCTGAGGTATTAGCTAAACGTGGTGTGAACTATCTAAGGATGAAAATATTCTGTACCTATTGTGTTTTCGTAGGTTATAAGGAACGATTCTGATAGGAAAGTTTGGGGGATACACAGTGTGTTTCTAAATTCATGCGAATAAATACAGGAGGTGATTGCCCGTATGCGATTATGATGAGACTCTTCTATGAAAACATTTCCTCAGCACAACCCATTCCGAAATATTATCCCTTAAAGGTACCGAGTGGAATTGAGTTTTTAGTTTTTTTCTCAAATTTGAATTAAGATGAAAATCTTGTGATTTCCATTACATTGTAAAGAGCTGAAATAATCTACATTTACTTCATTTAATATCAAATCTTTTGTTTTGAAAAACTACTATCGGAGTTTTTTCGTGGAAATGAGAATGATCGCCTCCAGCCAAAATACATACACGTAGTCTACGTCTCAACGATTGTCAAACACGCCTAATCATGTGAGGCGCATTTCTTACAGTATCACACGCTATTCAAGTATTCTTCAAATTTAAGTATTGGCTAGAAGTATGACAGAAATGTACCATCGTGCATAAACCATATGTTTTGTCTAATATTGAGTGGGATTTCCTGAAGTAGCTCAGGGACATCATTTTCGAGAAAACTGGTGTAAGCCATTCCATTTGATCATTACGGCAGAGAATGTGGCCCACTTAAGTATTGTTTCTGGGTGTGGAATTTCATCCAGAATATCTTGTTCTACCCTTACATTTCTAATAATTATCCTTAAACGACTAGGTACTATTGTTAAAATTCTTTTGTAAACTTTCAGTTTTCGAGAAGCGTTGGTCAATACGTGGAGTTAAATAATGATGATACGTCTATTTAAAAATAGAAGTCAAAATAATAGTATAAAACTATTGAAACGCCTTACAAATTAGAAAATTACTTTCCAAAGGGTTCACTAGGAAGCAACATCTACTTATCGGGCTATATGCCCCGCAGACAATGAATTACACTTATAGTTAGAAGGCGTATTTGCGCCTCATCAGTACAAGGTAGATATTATCCGTCCAGAAGCTCTAAGGGCATAATCCTGGACGGAAGAGAACACTGAAATCACATTAATACATTAAACCCTATGAAGGGAATGCCAAAAATGCGATAATAACATCTCCTTGTACTGATGAGGCGCAAATACGCCGAAACCGGTCTGCAAGTGTTATTGCCTTCTCTAATTATAAACCATATATTTCATATATGTTGCTTCCTATAGTGAACGGTCTACCATTTGGAAAGTAATTTTCTAATTTGTAAGGCGTTTTAATAGTTTTATACTATTATTTTGACTTCTATTAAATAACACGCTTTACTTAAATATGACAATTGTTACAGGAAACTAATCATGTAGCCAATTAGTTCCGATATTGACTCTCTAATCATTATTCAAAATAACCTCCAATATCTCCCAAAAGATGATTCGGTTGCTGGTCCATCCAACGAGAATAATGCATTTATAGCACCAGAACTATTCAGACCGGCTATGAAGGCTGGACAACAACATGAGAAAACCTCGGAAATTGGGTAGAAGTATAATAGCTACAGACACTCCGGAGAAAAATAAAATTGCTGTAGCTCGAGAAGAAAGGAATAGAGAGAAAGAAGCTGCAAGAAATAAATCGACAAAGCGTAAAGTTTTACAGAGTGATTCAGAAGAAGACTGTGATGAGGTGGTCTACCAAGATACTGATGACGATGAAGAATGGTTTGAAGATGAAAATGTGGATAATGAAATAATACTGACTGAAGAACGTCTGCAAAATAAATTATTGAGAAAAGTGGAAGTGGATGATCATGTTCTTGTTGTATTTTGTACAAAGAAACAGAGAGTTTATTACGTGGCAAAAGTTTTAGAAACGCTAACAGATAAATTGGAATATAAAGTTAGTTTTTTCAGAGCAGTTGTTTAGTGGATCAATGAAGAGGCAGTCTTATTATACATTTCCAGTTAACCTGTCGCTCTTGAGCATACGTTGATTTACGTAACATATTATTTTCATAATTGAAGTTCATTAAGATAAGTACTTAGTACCATTATTTGTAGTAAATAGTTACTTTGAAAACACGGAGAGCTTTAAGTTTGTAGCCAAAGAAAGAATAAGAAGAATTATCAAGTTTTTTGTTATATTGTTTCGTTTTTCATATCTGATTTTTTAAATATTACGTAAAAGCATACTATAATAATTGTTTCTATTACATTTTCCAATTAAAATGAAAATTCTCACTAAATGATCCACTGTGAACCACCACACATTCCACTGTATACCATCATGGATCATTCTGCAGTTTTAAGAAAAAAAGAGATTTTTACATTTTGTGGTGAAGTATTATCCTGACGAGTATCATAATTTGGTACTATAATAAAAGAAGTATTGGTTAAATTTTTGCCGCCATAATATACATAACAGTTGCTGAGATATATGATTCGAAAAATTATATGATCCACTGTTAACCAGGTTACCCTAAATAACTATTTTCCAGATCTTTCTAATCAACGGTTTATCTGCCGCACCTATACATAGCACCCCATATAAAATAACTCAAACAAAAAACATATAATTTTTTCTTGGACACTCAACCTACCGAAACTATAAATTCCATCCAGTGTATTGTTAATTAGCAGGGGTTAGTACAAGCTTATTTACAGCGGTTAGAAGAGTTTAGTACTCATATACAGTGTGGTTCATTGAAAACAACAGCAAATATATTCATTATATTGAGAGAGATAAAGTTGAAATATTTCGATTCTAAATACAAAAAGGGATCATTTCAACTCTTCCCTTTCACAATAACTACAAATTTGGATGAAAAACCGACGTAACTAAATATTTTTCTATCAAATCTATTGAATATGGAGCTGGTTGGTTTTCAGTGGTACACTCCGTCAAGAGTCGTAAGCTTTGGCAAAATAACAGATCTTACCGGCAACCGCTTGCCTAAATAATTTCGGCCATCGTAATGCGACCATTTTTGCACTTCTACTATCACATTTATTCCAGGACTCATCGTGGCACTTGTTTGATTATGATTGATCAGTCTATAATTTCTCGTCAACATATTTTGATCTAAGCCGAATTCCAAAAACGCTTTAGTTGCGTTTATCATCGCAGGCGTGAATGGATCTAATGCGAAATTGCCTATCATTACCAAATCTATTCTGTCCTTACCACTAGCCGGCTGCACATTCCAGTCTCTTCCTATGTAGACGTTGCCATCTCCGCCTACCGCAAAATTAAAATAAACATCTTTTAGTTTGTTAATAGAAATATCGCTGCTTTGTAGCGACCGCATTTTTTTGGCACAGCTTTCGAAGTCCTCGCAAGTGCCTCCAGCAGTGTGTTTGACTATAACGAGATCGACGGGCGGATTCATTGGTGTCATACCCGAAACTATCTTGCCGTTCCAAATTTCCTTTGGAATTAATTGGTGATCACCTATATCTATTGTATCTTTAGGCGATTCGTATACTTGTTGCTGAGTATCTTTTTTTAATAGAAAAAAGAGGATCACAGTTATTCCAGTTAATAAAAATAGTAGTAGGATTGCTCCCAAGTAAAATTTGAAAGTGTATTTCCTTTTCGTCCAAAAAGTAACGTCCTGTTCTTCCTTTTGGGGTCTCGAAGACTGGTCTATAACAACAAAAAAACAACAATGATGAATCTACTGTTAACCAAAAAACATTAAAAAAATTTTTCAACTATTCATTCGATAAGTATAGCTGGTACATCATAAATCCCAATGAACATAATTGAAAATCAAAACAGTGATAAGAGCACATCTATTGGTTTGCCTTATATTGTTTGGTTTACTACTACAGCCCACTGTGAATTGGTATGCTCTGTCACTTTTTGAACCTAATTAAATTTATGGAATAGACCAACTCGTCACCAAACCCATGACGTTATCAACTTGGAAAAGCCAACTGCCATCATTGACAGTTGGTAATTTTAAATGATTCCATAAAATATTAGCCATCCGGAAACTTGGGAATAGGATATTATTTTTATATTATTCTTACCCGCCCCCAGGTAAGATACGTTTTTTCTTACAGAATATACCAACTGACTAGAAGCGAAATTCCTTTGGTGCTGGAGGGATCGAATAAATGTCCTTGAACGATACAGCTAACTCCGACATACACTGAGAACCATAATAAATGCTTACAGCTTTTTTCGAATCACCTCCCCCAAGGAGCTGTGAGACCTGGTCGTTGATGGGTGAACTAAGTAGCTGTTCCTCATCAGGAGGAATACGTGGAACCAAGGACAACCGTATCTAGTGGAAGGTGGTTGATAAGGTATATTCACTAGATGTGGGGGCTTGCCTTAAACAGCTGGCCAAGTGGAAGGAAACCGCAATAAAATACCCTACAGGTCAAGGTGGAACAGCATGTGCCGAGGAATGCGTGGTCAAGGTGGAGCTTGATCGCTAATATGCGGACTCTGGATACCTAGGGACATCCAGATAAATACCCTTACTCCTGCATGCGGGGCTCTGCAGGAGTGTACCTTATACTTCCTTTGCTACTCGTGGTATCAACCATGGATGAGAAATCTAAAAAAAGAAACCAAGCGGGCAAGCACCGCAATCGGGCGTAAGTCATAGCAATGTATCCGCCGTGCCCAAAAATACAATAGCATCATCCCCACACGCGAGCAAACTTCGTGTTGATGAAGCTAAAGAAAAACAGGAGAGGAGAAAGGCAGGGGCACCCATATCCTCCACATCCTCAACTGATGCGAGTCTCCGGGAAAAATCCTGGACAAAAAATAAGAAATCACCCACCCTTACTGAACTGGTAAACGCGGAGGAAGGGACGATCCACTAAGGCGTGGCGGGGGTAGGATGGTAACTTCGCTTTCTTGAAGAGGAACTTGCACCGGAGGAAGTGAGAAAGAAGTCCTCAGAGCGTAAAAAACAAGGAGATGAGAAAAACATCCTTCCTAAAGGAGAAAAACTAATAAGAATGACACTTCTTTCCAAGGCGTACCCTGAGACTAGTGCGGACGACCTTGTTGTAGAACGCAATATTAGAAGAAATGTATGCTGAATGGGAGCATAAACTCCAGTTTAGTGGCATACATATCAGACCAGGAATCGTTCTAATCGACTGTGAAACACTACAAACTGCAGCATGGCTCCGGCTGACAGTACCACAGCTAGAAAACTGGCAGGGAGCAGAACTGACGGAGTGCCAGGAAGGCGACATCCCAAAAATGCATGACTCCACGATCTTTCTCCCAAGAAGCAAGAAAATAGCGGAAGAAATGCTTCTTCGCTTGATTAAAAATACCCAAGAAGATGGTGGAATTAACTTAAGGACAACTCTATAACACCTGTCTGAAAAGAAATCTAGCACATATCCAAATGAAAGGAAGGGCTAAGTACCATCTCGACCTGGAAAATGAGCTTGAGGACCTGAAGTCAGAATTAAGCTCTCAAACCCGGGAACTTTTTGATAGAGCAAAACTCACCGGAGACTGGTAGAGACACACCGGGGTGATAAACAACTACTACAAGGCAATTGGAAAAGGTAAAACAAATAGCTTTAGGAAATTCTGTGAAGATATAAAAATAACACCTGCAGCGGCAAGGCTTTACAAAGCCAACGCGAAAAGTAGGGTCAACACAGATATGGCTTTGAGGAAGCCAGACGGTGATTATATCGAAAATGAGGAGAAAAGAGTGCGACAGTTACTAAAAACTCATTTTCCTGGGAGTACCCCAAATAGGTTAGATAATCCTCTCGAAAGTCTTCGAGAAAAAGTACCACAATGACTAAGTACATTTGCAGTAACGATAGGTTAAAATGGGCTATGAACGCCTTTCCTCCTTTCAAGGCACCAGGAGCAGATGGGATTTTCCCAGCATTGCTCCAACAAGGACAAGACGAAATTCTACCACATTTGATTAGAACCAGTCAGAGCAGCTTAGAACTTGGTTATACAGTGCTTTTCAGATAAAAGTATCCACCTTTAATAACTTTTGTAATACTGGTATTTAGAAAAAATCCAAAAACACGTCAATTTATGTTGGAAGGGGCAAGCATTATGGCTGATTTAAACTTACTGGAAAAGCCACCCCCTCACCCCTAGCAGCATCCCCTTTATTTTTTTAAATTACTTTTCATATTTTTTATGAAAAATTTGGATACTCCTCTTTGAGCTGATTTCAAAAATGTATAATACTTGTAGGTTAAAGTGGTTAGTTTATGAGATAAACAATTTTTCTTTTAAGAGCACAAATTTTACTTATTATTTACTTTCACCTTATTTGCCTGTACTAAAATGGGTTGTACCACAGGTCAAACTCCTTAATCTTTTTAACTGTGCTATTTATTCTACTTAAAAAATCCAAACAACAAAAAACTCTACTTTTTATTAAAGTTTGACATTGTCAACTAGAATTTTCAGTCACTATTGATAGTGTAATTTGATACATTATTTATTTTGTTTCTCTGAAATGGTTTACTCTTTGCAAGAAAGAATTGAAATTGTAGGTTTATACTACCAAAATAATAATTGTGCAAGAGCTGCTGCTAGAATATTTAACGAATTACATGACAGAAGACATGCAACTCATAAGTATGTAATTCAACTGATGGAGAAATTTACCACAACAGGGTCTGTTTGCAATAAAGTGCATAAGCGAGAGGGACTCGTAAATAACGAAGCAATCCAAGTGGCAATTTTAGGGCAAGTCAGCTTAGAGGCTCAACAGCCCCAATCGTTGTCAACAATAAGTAGAGCGATCGGTGTTTCATCTTCTACAGTTTTCCGAGTTCTACATAAATTCAAGTACCACCCATACAAAGTTAAGTTGGTGCAGGAGTTGAATGAAGATGATTTTGATCGTCGTCTAGAGTTTTGCGAATCAATGACGCAAATTATCAATAACAATCCACAATTGTTAAACAATATTTGCTTTTCTGATGAATGCTCATTTTCATTAAATGGCTTAGTAAGTAGGCATAATTGTAGATATTGGGCTGAAAGTGATCCACATATTATGCGTGAATTCCATACACATCATCCCCAAAAGTTGAACGTTTGGTGTGGTATCCTAGGTGACCACATTGTCGGACCTTTCTTCATCAACGGAAATTTAAATGGTGAATCATATCTTGAGTTACTCAGGGAAGGGGTTGACTCACGTATTACAACAATAATAGAAAATGATGATAACCTTTCCGAAGATTTACTGGTATTTCAACAAGACGGAGCTCCCCCACACTATGCTATGCCTGTCCGACAATTTTTAAACTAAACATTCCCCGCTCGTTGGATAGGTAGAAGGGGGCAGATGATGGAGTGGCCACCTTGGTCACCGGATTTAACACCCCTAGACTTCTTTTTATGGGGGTATTTAAAAACAAAAGTTTATGCTACCCAACCAGAATCTCTGGATGATTTACGAGAGAGGATAGAAAATGAATGTCGACAATTAAATCCAGCCGTATTAAGCAATGTCAGAGAGACATTTCAAAATAGATTATACCATTGTATGGAAGTGAATGGTACTCATTTTGAACACTTATTGTAACTTCATAATAAATAGCACAGTTAAAAAGATTAAAGAGTTTGAACTGTTGTACAACCCATTTTAGTACAGGCAAATAAGGAGAAAGTAAATAATAAGTAAAATTTGTGCTCTTAAAAGAAAAATTGTTTGTCTCATAAACTAACCACTTTAACCTACAAGTATTATACATTTTTGAAATCAGCTCAAAGAGGAGTATCCAAATTTTACATAAAAAATATGAAAAGTAATTTAAAAAAATAAAAGGGATGCTGCTAGGGGTGAGGGGGTGGCTTTTCCAGTAAGTTTAAATAAGCCATAATGCTTGCCCCTTCCAACATAAATTGACGTGTTTTTGGATTTTTTCTAAATACCACTATTACAAAAGTTATTAAAGGTGGATACTTTTATCTGAAAAGCACTGTATAGCGGAAGCATGACAACAGTAACCTTCATTCCAAAAGCTGGAAAAAGGGACACAACAAACCCCAAATTCTTCAGACCAATCAGTCTAACATCGTTTGTACTTAAAACAATGGAAACAGTTATTGACAACTATATTAGAACGGAAATCCCAGAGAGACTACCTCCCCACTGCTATCAGCATGCTTACGGGTAGGCAGATCTACAGAGACTGCACTGGTGCAAATGGCGGGGGTATTCGAGGTACTCTAGGCAACCAAGAAACTGTAGCATCTTTGGATATAGAAGGAGATTTTGACAAAACTCCACATGCTCTAAAACACCCTTTGTGGCATCGTACAAAAAGGTCTGAACTGTACAAATAGCTGGTGCAGGCATGTGGGACTTAGTATCAATCCCACCAAAACAATCTTGATAGCCTTCTCTTAAAAAAAAACACAATTTCAAAACCATTACAATTACAAGTATCTAGGTTTGACTCTAGACAGTAAGCTACTATGGAACAAACACGAAAAGGAGATTACATACAAAGCAAAAATGGCTCTAGTGGTGTGCAGAAATCTGGCAGGGAGAAACTGGGGCTGTAACCCAAAAATCCTGAGTTGGATGTACACTGCAATAGTGAGACCAATTATCACTTATTAAGCCATTGCGTGGAGTGGTAGAACTAGTCCATTGACGACTACAAAATACCATTCCAAAATTAAAAGATTAGCCTGTATATGCATTACAGGAGCAATGAGAACATACCCAACGGCAGCTTTGGTGATTATCAGCCTCACACTACTACATATGGTGGTCGAAAGTGTTGAAGAAAGAACAAGATACAAACTAAGTAGGGAGGGAAACATTAAAAAAACCACCTCCTCACTTCTTAGGAATCAGATAACCTGCCATGACATGGTATGTTCGTTACGGACTTAAGCAACAAGGAGGAATGGGATCCAAATACCATTACCAGACTTGGAAAGAATGCCATTCAATGGTACACAGACAAAAGGAATAGAAGGAACTGATATAGGACTGTACGGGCCAGGAGTCAAACACTATAAAAGCTTGGGAAAATCCCCAATCCTTTTTCAAGCCACAAAAAAGTGTGCCCAGTTAAATATTGATCAAGGATACAGAAGGCAAAGAATTATCATAATGTCGGATAGTCAAGCAGCCAGTAAAGCACTAAGCTCTTGTGTAATCAGTTCCAAAATGGTGTGGGAATGCCTAGGCAAACTCAATGAACTAAGCGAGAGCAATATATTCACCTTACTGTGGATTTCAGGACACACTGGAATAGACGGAAATGAAATAGCAGATGAACTAGCAAAGAAGGGGGACTGAAATACCTTTTTGGGGGCCGGAACCCTTTTAAGAAATCAGCTCTAATGTAACATTGGAAGAAATGGGTAAAGCCGAAAAAAAAAGAAGATCTGACCATTGAAAAGATCTAGTGGGGTTTAGACAATCAAATATTTTGATGGGTGACTACAACCCGTTGAGATCAAATGAATGCATAAGTCAAAGTAAAACTGCACTTTTTTAACACGGATCCTAACGGGCACCTGAAAAATCTCAAAATAGTGGAGGAAGACGAAACCTCCATCCATGCGAATTGCACAGCAATCTAGAATCCTAGGGCACAGATATCCTGAAAGTCTTCCGGGAAATAGGACCTAAGCAGCTACTAGTCTCCGAGACTCTCCTCAGGAATTGAGTAGAAGTAAGGGGCACAATAGATATTTAGGTCTCAGTGAATGTCACCTCAATATACATACATACTCGAACCACACTGAGAAAAAGTGTAGCATAAAGTTGTCTTTTATCAAGTATTATATGGGTGTTCATTAATTCATTCATTCATTCGTTTATGTTGTGCTCAACAGCCCAGGCAGTTAAACTGAATTTTTGTATCACTTCCCATATTATCTACTTCCATTCCAGAAGCTTCGTGTCTTATATAGTTTGTCTGGAGGGATTTTCAGCAGTGGTAATGGTTAAATCATTTCCTCTCAAAAGTGCTTCAGTCTGAGTCCTTGTAAGTTCTCGCAGAAGCAGAGTATGTGAGTAGGTCTTTCATTTCAACATTTTCTGCACATAGGTTCACTAACTTTGCCCATTTTGTGCAGTTGTTTTTGTGCAGATTAGTAAGGTGACTGTCTTCAAATGTCTTTTACCCAGTTTCAACAGTTTGGTTGAGAGTTTCTTGTGTTCCCTATCTAGCCAGTTCCCGATTTCCCCTCTTATGCAATCTTTTATGATTTCACGAAACGATTCCGGACCTATGAAGTCTTCTTTAGAACCTTTTTCAGCTAACTGGTTCGCCATTAAATAACCTGCAATCCCCTCATGTGCCGGTATCCTTATTAGCGACACTTTGTTGGCTCTTGCCAGCCTCTTAGGGGATTATTTATATTTTTTTACCAGTCTAGACCTAGTTGGATTACTGATAGCTTTAAGCAGAGCCTGGATGTCAGTGAATATTTGAATTTTTTGTCCGGTGTATCCTTTTCAGATGGTTTCATCAATACAGACTATAGTGGAAATCGGCTCTGCTTGAAACACAGTCGTATATCGACCAAGGCTAAAGAACATTCTCGTTCTAGGTCCCTTTATACCAGCCCCAGTACCATGGTTGGTTTTGGAACCATCGGTGAACCAGATTATTTCTCCAGAATTACCTGTATGCATCACCTGTTCCCTAGATGGGATGTTGATGTTCACTCGCTGAGTGAATATTTTCTACGGGGTCATGCTATCAAAACTCATGTGAAATATGGGTTAATCTAGCAGTGTGTCCTTCTCGAACATAGTTATATAATGAGTCCCTCGATTTCAGCCTAATAATTGCCATCATTGCCTCCGCCCTTACTAAAGGTTCCAAAGGAGGAAGTTCAATAAGGGCTTTCATATGTAGGTGTTTTTCCATCAGTAACTATTTCTGCACTTTTCGTTAACCATGTAGACGTGGACTGGGTAATTTAAGAAGTAATTGTAACCTACAAGCATACCCTAATAGAATTTGGGTCTATAAAGAAGATAAGCAAGAGCCTTACATGTGATCGCAAGACATAAACCGACTTATTTAAAAGATGGCTTCCACAGATTCGTTTTTTTCTGAAGTTACTTTTCTTGTCAGTTGGTGTATTTTTTCTGTGTGCGTGTAGAAACCAAACAATGTCTTATTTAGGTAGCTCTAAATGGACTAAAAATGGCGTCGATTTAAATGTTTATGTTTGTTATGATTACAACGACAGATGAGTGCACTAGAGCAATGAAGAACCAGTTTTCCTATTAAATAGAGATCAATAAAGGTTTGTTTTTTGCATGAACGTAGAAAATACTATAGGTAGGTACTGTGTCTACGACCTTTGATTTTTTATTAAATAAAAATTAAGTAAATAAGGCGAGTGTAGAACGGAAATTAATAATTTGGTATATATGGTATTATTGACAATTCTAACGTCAAAATTAATAAATTTATGGAGTACGTCATATGTGGCATATAGAGATGGACGCCTTTATTTTTCAGTTCATCTTCTTTCTTTTTCCTTAGTTCAGCTCCTACGTTCTTTTTTTTCTTCGGTCTGTTTTATTATATTATTATGGAAGTCTGTTGTATTTTCAGCTATTTCAAAATTGTCAGAGTAATTTTTTCTTGGAGTTTCTGGCTCGCTGCACGTTTCTTTTATTTCAACAGCCGCCTGACCTTCTTCGATTCCAATAATATCTTCAACTGTGTATGGTATGTTGTTTCTGTAGAGTTTATCGCCCTTTATATAGCAACGATCTTGGGTTGTATCTCTTAATGTTTTGAGATAATTCTTGAGTATTTATGGATCTTCATCAAGCAAAAGCCTCATCTATTCAATTTTTAAAAGTATCAACACCAAAATTTTTGATATTTTATCGATACAATATATTTCAGAAACAAATTTCCTGAACAAAATAGGCAGATTATTTAGTTTATTTCATATTGTACCCCCATCTCTAGTGACCTATGTGCCGGAATATTGTGAGTGTTGTGTTGTCATAGCGATACATGCTATTTAAACGAAAAAGCGTGAATTCACTCTAATGATATATGGGTGCCAAATACTTTTAGTTAGGTGAAATATTGACTTTTTATTAAGTGGTCGTGGACAAACATAATTATTACCGAGTGTGTGTGCGGAGAGAATAAATAAGTAAAAATGAAAAACCATACACCCTCTACACTCAATTGTAGAGGATGGATTATATTACCCATCTTTATTTTCCCTCATTTTAACTACCCACAACTTCTAAACGGTTTGAGATAAAAACATGTGGTTTACACTAAAACGTTTCATTTTAGCACAAGTATTGTTTAAAAAAGTTAAGTTTTTTTAATTCGTTTTGCCTACGTCACAACAAAAATGGAGGATGTTTGACAATTTTTTTAATGACTTTTGTTAATGAAACACCCAGTATATTTTTTTGTAGTTTGAAAGAACCGACCTTTACCTATTCTTCAAGGGAAATTTTTTTAAAATCGGACACGTGTGACTGAGCAATTAACTTTTAAAATGAGAGATGCAAAGTAGTACTTAATCACAAAACGTAACAACAATAAAATTCAATTTTATTCAAAACAAGACACAAACTAAAAAGTAATAGTTTTAATCAATTAAATGTTCAATGTGCCGTCCTTCTTGATCAATACACTTGTTTAACCTTACATATAAATTTGTAAAAGACTTGCGCAACATATCTTGTGTAATGCTGTTAAATGCATGACGAATATTACCTAATCTTTAATTCGTCCAAATTTTGTGATGCAGGATTATACGCCAAAGATGTTACATATCGTCATACAAAAAAAACAGGAACTGTTAGGTCACATTAATTAGGAGCCCATTCTACTGGACCACTTCTGCCAATCCAGTTGTCACCAAATTTATTGGAAAAGTTTCTAGCTATTAAAGAAAAATGACCAAATTCTGCCATTATGTTTATTAACTGCCCAGTCAAATGAAATGTGGCTTCATCAGACATTATTAGATTGACGTTTGGTACATTCCTCCTGAGATCCATTAACGTTTCACACATAAAAACACGCTTTTCGAAGTCCCTCTCATTCAATTTCTGATGAATTTGAATTTTATAAGGTTTTAGTTTAATTGCTTTCAAAATGTTATGAACTTTAGACTTACTAATGTTGAAATGGGAAGCAACTTTTTTTAACGACGATTTTCGATATCTCCTAACAAAGTCATATACAGCTATGGTGTCATCTAAGTAATTGTTAACTGGTACCTACTCTTTTCTTTCGAGATAATGATCCAGTTTCTTTAGAAGTGCGGAACCAACTTCTAATTGTTTTTGAACTGGGTGGTTGTTTATCAAAATCTCTGAAAAAACGTCTTTGAGTTAAAATCACTGATTTTGTTTCAGCAAAGGTAATTACAACATTTGCTTTTTCTACGTCTGAAAACACCATCCTCACATAAAAACAGGCAATAAAAAAGTTGATAAACTTGACATTTACATAAATTTGCCAAAGCTTACTATGATTAGAAGTACTAAGTAAGCATCTCTCGTTTCAAAAGTAGTCACACGTTAACCGATTTTAAAAAAATTTGCACTGAAGAATAGGTAAAGGTCGGTTCTTTCAAACTGCAAAAAAATATACTGGGTGTTCCATTAACAAAAGTTAACAAAAAAATTGTCAAACATATGCCATTTTTGTTGTGACGTAGGCAAAGCGAATAAAAAAACAACTTTTTCAAACAAAACTTCTGCTAAAATGAAACATTTTAAAAACCGCATGTTTCTATCTCAAACTTCCACTAAGATTCCACTATTTCAACGCTTTTTTCTTAGGAACCAGAGTTTTTCAATATAGTGTAGTAATGACGACAAACTTCCAATGATGTTCATTGGGATTTACATAGTATCAGGTGTGTATGCGAAATATGGAATAATTTTTTTTTAATAAAAAACATGCAAAACAGCAAGTGTGCATTTATGGTGTTTATGGACGAATAAATTTTGATCCGTTCTTGATAAGTTGTTTCATTATCATGAAAAAACAATTTATCCATCCTAATTTTCAGTCTCCATATTTCTCAAGGTTTTGGTACGACCTTCTGGGACATCCTGTACTTAGTACTAAAAAAATAATTTTTCCTAATACCGTCCGTAAAGTACGTACTTTACGCACGTGTGAAGTTTTACTTTTTAGTACTATTGAAAAACGTAAAATTTATCAAAAATTGTACATAGCTACAAAATAATATAACGTTTTATATTACCATTTTCATATTACCTACCTACATACTTTCAACAAAATCGATATCCACGGTCTGTTTACTTTTAATTAAATGTATGGTAATTAGAAAAAATTATAATTTGAATTATAAAAACGGTTGATAATTTGTTGAGCATTTATGAATATAAGAAAAAATAATTTACTGGTATAAGAAGAAGATAGCATGAAAATGGTTGAATAAAATATATGATTCTGTTGCTTTGCTCAATTCTTCACAAACTTAGCTTTATTTCACTCTCTTTACCTACTTTACGCACTGGTGAAAAAAAGTAAATTACTTCAGGCACTGGTGTGTGAAGTAAATAGTTAATTTCTTCTAAAATTCTGATAAAACTTACAGAGGTATAAAAAATGTTGTAATCAATTCGTGTGTAAATAACCCTTTTTTGACGAATATGAATATACGATATTTTTCAGATAATCTCAAAAAAAACAATAGCCCGATGACCTTGATTGCTCATTTTCTACTAATCCACTAGTTTGAAAAAATTAATATCGAAAGTTGAATGCATAATCTGACGGTGTAACAGAATGACCGACATCTTGCAATTAAATTTCTTTTTGAAGAGTAAAAAACTCATATGTTATGTATAGTATCTCAAAAAAAGGAAAAATAAATTGTAAAAATTCAGTATTTTAGTTATTGTTTTCCTATCCACACACACAGCCAGAATCGGTCGTAGAGTAGGACTATCCTAATCCCATTACAATCGTAAGACATGTTTGATTAAAGTAAGATGACAGTGGCGTTACTACACGTAGTTGATTGGTAAAATAAGTATAATAATAAATATATATTATTCTAATATATATATTTTAAGTAGATAATAAATATTATAAAAGTAAGAAAAACATGAAATAAGTAACACTACACAACAGTGTTTTCTGGCATGTTATCAGCCTTCCAAATTTTCCCTATTTCAATCACGTTCGATTTCCCCCAATTATCTAATTATTCCTTAATACCCACAACCTACAACATAATCTCATTTGTTTTTCTTCGTATTTTCCAGAAAAGTACCTCACCAACATATAGCAAACAGCACAGACTCTCTCTAACCCATTCAGTCTATCAATACAGGGTGAATCACGACTAACGGGACGGAGGTTTATAGCGAAACGGTAAGTGTTTTGAAATGTTTGTCACTTCAGTAGTTTGTACATTCATATAGGCTACATTTTAAAATTATTTTGAAATATACAGCATATTCCAATAAAGTGTGGCGTATCAAAGTTATATTTTTTCTTATGGAACACTTTATATTTTATTGCATTTTCTAATTGCCCCTAAAAATAAAATACTGTTTCATGTTGGTTCCCTATACCTAAATAAAGAGGGTTCCGAGTTATGCTGACTTTTTTAAAAATGTGAACATTTCGAAAAAAATTAATAACTCATTGATATAATGAATTCTAGCAAATTTTCTCTCACAGCTCAATAGTTGGACACTCGTTGAATGTATTCTACGATTGAGTACTAAACATTTCTTTACAGGGTGTTCAGAATGTTCAGTTAAATTATTAGATCATTCAATGTATAATATCGGGCTTATTTTAAATGGATTTTGATAATTCACCATATTCAAAAAAATATCCCCTTTCGAATGGTATAAGGATGTCCTATACCTAGGTATTATACTTTTCGTGTAATTTACAATTTTCTTAAATCGTATGGTAAATCGATTTTAAAACAAAAAATTCTTACATAATCTAGTTGGTCCCTAACTTAATGTCTTTTTATGACATTTCTCAGTTAATTCTTTAAACGATATTGTGTTAGTTTCAAATTTTATTGCTACCAAAAATGAAGCACTATCCTTTAAACGAAAGAGTCGACATGATACTTTGCATTGGGGAATGTTCAGAAAATTGTCTCCTAGCATCTAGAGTTTATGCTCAAAAGTACCCTAATAGAATTCACCCAAAAAAGGAAGTTTTCGAAAGACTGCTTAATAGATTTCGTGATACTGGTAGCGTTGCATACGAGAAGTTGAACAAAACTAAAACAGTTACTGGCGACAACGCCAACGAATTTGAAGTACTTCTGTCGGTTACGGAAAATCCTAATACCAGTTCTAGAAAAATTTCAAGTGAATGAGGAATAAGTCAAATGAGTGTATGTAGAATACTCAAGGAAAATCGCTACCATCCGTATCATATCCAACTACACCAGCAGATGACACAACAGGATTATGATAAACGTTTAAATTTTTGTTTATGGACTTTGGATAAAGTTGGAGAAGATCCTGATTTTTGTAATTATGTATTGTCTACTGACGAATCAACATTCCACAATAATGGGTTAGTGAATAGACATAATTTTCATTATTACGATACAGCATACAAACATTTATTCCGTACTGTTGATCGCCAACACCGATGGAGTGTAAACGTTTGGGGAGGTATTGTGGGCGAGTATGTTATCGGCCCGTATTTTTTTGACGGACACGTGGATGGAAGAAAATTTTTGAGTTTTTTGAAAAAAGACTTCTGGATCCTTCTCGAAAACCTACCACTCAGCATACGGAAGAAAATGTGGCTACAATTGGACGGAGCTCCTGCTCACTTTTCACGTGTAGTTAGGAACTACATCGATAGAAAATTCAGAAATAAATGGATAGGTAGAGGTGGTCCTTATAATTGGCCAGCTAGGTCACCAGAATTGACCAAGATGGATTTTTTCAAATGGGGTTAAGTATATTAAAAATATTGTGTATTCTACACCCCCTACTACTCCAGACGATATGAAATTGAGAATTTCGAACGCTTTTGCGTCTATAACACCCCAAATGTTAAATAATGTAGGTAAATCGTTAGAAGCTAGAATCACGTGTTGCATTGCACAAGATGGCAAGCATTTTGAGCATCTATTATAGTAATTTTCCATTTTTTGCTTCTAATAATTTGTTGTTGTTCGTTATGTAGTATTTATGTATTTGCTCTAATAAAAATTTGTTTTTGTTTTATTATGTACTCAAATATTATATTATTATATCGGTAAAAAAAATTAGTGTACATCAGAAATTACAAGTGTACATATTCATTAGCAGCTTCACTGTTTCTTTTACAGATCATCAGTTGTTTAAAATTAAAGAGAATTGCAGATGTTTCAGAATCGAATTAGCATACAATTTAAGAAAATTGTAAATTGCACGAAAAGTATAATACTTAGGTATAGGACACCCTTATACCATTCGAAAGGGGACATTTTTTTGAATATGGTGAATTATCAAAATACAGGGTGTTCTATTCAAAATAAGCCCGATATTATACATTGAATGATCTAATAATTTAACTGAAAATTCTGAACACCCTGTAAAGGAATGTTTAGTACTCAATCGTAGAATACATTCAACGAATGTCCGACTATTGAGCTGTGAGAGAAAATTTGCTAGAATTTATTTTATCAATGAGTATTAATTTTTTCCGAAATGTTCACATTTTTAAAAAAGTCAGCATAACTTGGAACCCTCTGTATTTAGGTATAGGGAACCAACAGTATTTTATTTTTCAAGGGGCAATTAGAAAATGCAATAAAATATAGGGTGTTCCATAAGAAAAAATATAACTTTGATACGCCTCACTTTATTGGAACATCCTGTATATTTCCAAATAATTTTAAAATGTAGCCTATATAAATGTACAAACTACTGAAGTGATAAACATTTCAAAATTTTCACCGTTTCGCCATAAATCTCCGTCCAGTTAGTCGTGATTCACCAATAATTCTCTCGTTCAATGTATTGATGGCTCATACCAAAACCTCATTTTGCACGATGTTACTACCAGCAATGGATCCCTTCACACATCGAAATAAGTAGTACTTAATTAATTGGCTGATCATCTTGCTTAAAAAGTTGCCTCATCCACCTCCATACCAATTAATTTACAAATCTTCAACTACTTGAAATACAGCATAAAATTAATTCGTTTGTAGAACAGTTCGGTGTTCCCGATTTTTTTGGAGAAACGAAAATGTAGTCGCCAGAAACGCTATACTTATAATGAGTTCTTCACCTTAACTTAACTGAATAAAAGCAACTACAATAGTATATTATACACCAAGGTGGTAAAGATTATTATTATCGACGGAGCACAAAAATTATTTCGCGACGGGGTTTTCCCGAGCGGCATAAGGAGCGAGGCTTATAAATGTCTTCACCACCGTGTTGTATATACTATTTTTTCCACTACTAGCCAAATTTAACAAAAAAATTACATATTGTAAAAATAGGCATAGCCGAGTGTGATAATTTTACAAGTGTGAAAACTTACGTTCGCGAAGGAGATGTGCAGTATTTTTCCCACAATCTTGCGCTAATTTTACGATTTTATTTTGAATTATACAAAATTACGATGTAGTGGTATTGTATTTATAACAGGTGTCCAAACTGCTGGTTCGATCTCCGAACGTTGCCAATTTTAATACCGAGATAAAATAATTACTTTTTTTAAATATTGAATCAATTTCCCTACTTTGATTGTAGATGTGAATATTATAAAGGTGTTCTTAGAAAAGAATTAGGCATTTCACAGATGTAAATCTAGTTAAGTGTATCCAAATATAGATTATGTATTTGGCAGCTTATTCGCTTGGATAAGAACTTTCCATACGAGTGTGAATAGTGAATATAGTTTACATTCCGTGTTACTATGTACGTTGTATGTTAAGGTGACATTCATTCAGAATTTCGTGGTACTACACAGTGCTATATAAGTTACTTTCCTGAGTAGTCGTATGGACAAATATTTCAGCTCTCTTTTCTCAATTATTTCATATTAAAAATCCCCTTAGTTTTTATCCACCCTATATAATCTCATATTCCGTCATTAATTTTCATAATTCCTTAGATGGAATAGTGATTTATTATGTTAAGTAGTAACCACAGGTGTGATTATAACGAAAATAAATTATGCTGTGATTGTTATTATACATTGTTTTATTAACCTTCAATTTGGTTAAAATAATATGATGTGGTTATACGTATGTATACGGAAAGTAAGTTTAAAAATGTGGGTATTTTGATAGAAGTATTAAATTCATTAAATACTAATAGTAATACACTGAATCTGTTAAACGAATATTGAATATTGAATTGGAATTTATATTACAGAACATTGTTGAGGAAGTCTTACATTTTTTGACAGCTGTTTGTTTTGATTTTTACTAAAGATGTTATAGCTGTTGTATTCAATTATGTTAGAGATTTTAATGTACATCAATTAAGCATACTTTATTTTATTAGTTAAATTATGTTTACAAATGGTAGATCGTTGTGTAGGTACTATGCAAAATAGAAAGTAGAAGTAATGTTTACAATACTTCCTTTCACAGGTGAGCAACAATTATTATCATCAACTTCTGAACAGTTCTACACTTTTACAATTCTCAAACTCTCAGTGTCGTATCATTTGATATACAGATTCGGCAAATAATTATGTTCCGTGTAGCCATTCTGAGTGTAAGAGAGGAAGCTATAGAATAACAGAGACAATGTCTAGAGAAGTAGAGAGGGAGAGGGAGAGGGAGTATGCTGTTCTCTCTTGGACATACATAATTTAATTTATAGTGCTTACTGTTGCACCTATATGAGATTCTACATACGGAAGATGAATATTTGCGGAACCTGTATAAATACTATTCACCCATTCTGAAAAGAATACAAATCTAAGATAAATATTTCTATTAAATTTAAATCCACAGCACAGCAGTATAATATAGGAATCTATGACCTTTGCTGTGTGTATTGCTATACTACTAGTTTTGGAGTATGTGATACCTTCAAGAAGTAAATTATTTGACATTTATTACCAATTAAAAACAATACGTTTTATTCACGTGAATTGTATCACGGTCAGTTCAAGTTTACACGATCTATAACAATAGGTGATGTCGGTAAGGTTAAGCAACTCTCACGTAATGTTTACACGCACTTGACCTAGGACATAAATGTATAGTTGGGAACGAGAGGAAGATATGATTATTCATTATAATTCCAAGTCTAATGATTATTCTACTTACAATGATTATTCTAATCCTAATTATTATTCTAATATAATCTACATAGTAGGTTTGTTCGTAGAAAGGAATTTCCAATCGATTGGAAATTTCTCAAACTCTTACATTCCGTTTGTGATTCGTTGTGAATCGATTGGCAGTTTTTGTTCTCCGAACGGGTGGAAAATTTTGGCAGTAGAGAGCATGACGCATGACATTTATTCATTAATATCTACTCCTATTCATCTGATTTTATAAATTTAAATTGAATTTATGGTCGATATTCAAGGTATGTTTGTACTTCTCAAACCTAAACAATATTTTAGAAGGAAGTGGTTTCCTATTTCTTTGTTTTTTTCACAAAACTATTCAAAACCAAAAGATCTGATTGACCAGGCGAATTAACTTTTTTGAAAAAAAAACTGTTATCTTAAGTTTGGTACGTGGAAAATGTAGAGGGGGTTATTACAAACAAGGGAAAAATAAATGCAATAGCTAAAAAGTCGGAGGGATAATTTGGGGGGTGAGAAAATGGTGGATAAAGACATTATTGCGATTTCCGGCTAAAGTTGAGGTCCAAGAAAAAAAAGTTGAATGTAAAAGTTGTAGATCTCAAAAAGATGTACAGCTTTTGCAAATGTTACTTTTTCACATAACCTCAAAATTATCTCAAGAAACGCAAAGAAATGAATTTTTGAAATTCTATTTTTAGTTTCGGTAAAAATTATTGGATTTAAATGAAAATTTGGTACAAGGTAGCTTTTATAGTCGTAAACTATGAAAAGAAATTTCAAATTAAGATATTGGAAATTTTTCGAGTTATGACGGTTTTTCGGTGAAAAGAAACTTTTTTCAAACGAAACTTCTCCTTTGGAAAATTCTCGAAATAAGTTCCGCGGATTATCATTGTTTTCGAGTTTACATCTACCTTCAATTGAAATGAAAAAAATAGTAGTCACAATAAGAGAAATGAATAAAAAATTGTAGTCACAATAGAAGAACATGCTCAAAACTGTAAAAAAAGGAAAAATTACGTCTCTCAAGTACTAATTTTTGCTTAATTATTATAAATTTGTTTAAATTTTTGATGGAATCAAAAAACAAACTTCACCATTGAGTTCTACTGGAAAAAATACAAAAGAAACTGTGTGTAACTTATTTCAATAAAATTTTTATTAGCACTGAGACACGTTACGTACTACGTGCAGAATGTGTTACATGGCTTCAGGTAAAATGAGAAAAGCAACAATTCTTTGGTTGAAAAAATAAATATTTGTAAAAATAATACATAATTATATTCATATATAACGAATTATGAAAAAAAAATAATATTTAAAATAACGTATTTTTAACACAGTAACAGCACATTCATCGAATTAATGTATTATCATCAGTTTCTCCCTAATCTTCTTGAAACGATTCTCCACAAAAACTTTCTTCGGTTAATTCTCTTTCTGAATCAATGCGAGCAGCCTGATCAAATACCAAAAATATGTCACTACACTTGACGCATGCTTTTAACTGAAAATTTGATCCTGGTAAACGAATTCGAACTAAGTATTTTTAAATCACCCACTTCCAAATTGTTTCTACGAACGCTTTTTTTCAATGCGTATGCATCTGACGGTTTTTGATAGTTTCTGAGTGTTCTACGAACAAACCTAGTATCTCATTATTTAATAATTGATATAAAGTAATATATAACCACTATAACCAGTAATATTGAGATGTAGATGTAGCTTTGTTAGTGTTAATAAAACAATCTCCCAGTGACACCCTAGTTTTACTTCAAGTTGCGAGTGCTCCCAGAGGACCAGGAGGTTCACGCTTCGGTGGAGTCTCAACATCGATTTAGATGTTGGTTGTAAACAAAGTGTGTTGTCAGTATAGCAGGTTATTCATCTAGTAGTGCTTTTCAACGACATCAACAATATTGAAATGTAAAATTTTCAAGTAGGTATAGCAGTTTTTTGCTTATTTCGGAAATGTCGTTAATAAAACGCGTTTGATATAACTTTTTTTGTTAGAGATGATTATTTTTGTTTTAAAATAGGTCTAAAACAGTTTTATGATCTTGTGTATTAAACTGTAACTTCGGCACTTCGATGACGTGCAAGTACATTCGTAATGAATAGCCTTTTTATATATATTTATAAATGCATAGTAACATTTCAATCCTATTTAATCATTTTCCAAAATGTAGGTTCCTGTGATATTTTGCCGCCCAGTTCATTACAGCCGAATCCGTTACGGTATCTATCAAATTACCAATAACTCAAAAAAGAAAGTGGGTATGATCTCCCAAAATGGCCAAAAGAGGTATAATATTTATGTTAATTTACATGCAAACCCCAGTAAACCTTTGAAGTTTATGTGATCCACTACTATTTTTTGTAATAAGATGAGTGAATTTTGATAAATATTCTTTCGAAACAAATTTGACAAAGGAAAGCGTAGAAATTTTTCTAGTGAAAGTCTTCTTTACAACGAACCTATACGGGGTAATAAAACAGATATTTTTGGATAAAAGAATATGAATAAAGATCGCTTTTGCTATCGTGTAAACCGGTCCTCTTATTGGACCAACAGAAATAAAAAGGTGACGGTCTGGTAATTTATTACTCTTTACATTTGGTGAGTATTAATATACTGTATAATATATTTGTCATTTAGTCTTATTCACAGGACTGAAAATGAAGCCCTAGAAGAAAATAATACCATAGTCAGCTATATAGAAAATGCTAAAGGAAGGGTACAACCGAGAGAGGTGCGAAAATATTCTGGTTGATCCCGTTCTATTTTGTTTTTTCTATAGAGCCGATTGAATTAGGTTTTCCGCGCTATAATTAACAACCTATGCGTTAAACAAAAAAAGTTTCAAATAAAAAAGATGGCAAATATTATTATCTATAAAAATGATCTCTACTGATTTTGTCGTACGATGCGCGGTTCGCGAGATATTTAATAAAACGTGTTTTTCAAGATAGCGGCTGACGCCCACACGTATTTACATTCAGGGGACACCCCTGAACATATACCAAAAGAAAAATCCACTGGCTAGTACGTTGCACAGCCAACCTACGTTTTTGTTGGGGCTCTTGGAGTATCAGGGACAATTATTTTTCAGATGCAACCGTAGACGCCCTTTAAGGCAAAAAATATGAATTTTACACTTTGGTGGAGAATCAGGTTACGTAGAACGAGCACCTTTGTTTTCTGCATATTATTTACGAAATAACAATTAAGACTATCAACGGGATATATATATAAACTAAGTATTCTTTTTAAAATATGATTTAAGTGTATAAAAATTCCAAAACTGGAAAGTAATAGGGTAATAATAGTAGGTAAATAGCGACATAAAGCCCTATCTAATTCCCGGTTGATACGAAAAAAAAATCAAAAAGTAATTTTACTAGATCCGTGATTTAAGATTTTCTGTTTAAAGATGATTTAGATAATTTCACACACAAATGGTAGGAGCTTCACAATTGGTTGACTTTAAACAAAAATTTGTTACAGGCAACATCCCAAAATATTATGGATTTAAAATGTCACATTCATCACCCCACTCTAACATACACAACCCCATCTATTATGGGCAAACATAAGAAATTCTTTTGGAGGTCAGATCATTTTAAGCAAGGTTAATATAACTTCCCAGCATTTAATTTTTTTCAACCGACAAGGCGCCTGCGTAACATTAAAAGTACTCAACCTAAGCGACTCTGATCAACGTTTCTTTAGGTTGATACATATTTGCGCATTCCATTTTGCAATCTACATATTTGCCAACCACTGCATTTCAAATAATTAAAATAATATTAGAAAATGAATTTTAAACATGAAAATGTTTACTCTCACAAGATTAAGAAAAAAACACCATCCTTAAGATAAAAAAATTTACAATGAACCCTCACAAAAGTAAAATATTTGTTTGAATCCAACTTACATGGTTTATTTCTAAAAGTACATTCACTATAATCATTATTCCTCACACTATCGTTGCTTTGATTTCTGTATCTATGTCTCGAATTCACTCTGATCAACTTCATATTTCCACGCATTTATCGCCGAATTTCAAGAAACCGTACTTTACACACTTCGAGACATTAACATTTTCGAATACACGCTAAACATATAAACAGTAAAATCTATATCCGTTACATGTTATGATCGTATTGGTATTTTCCAGACTTCGAAATATTTTACCGTAGAGAACGAGCGGGAGGTAATTTAAATCATGATATAATTTTATAAAACACCCACTTCTGTTAAAATGATATCAGGTCCGTGTCGGCTATAGATAAATGGCAATGGTTGCACCACCTAGAGGGGCCCATTGGTGAATTAAATGAAATATATTTTATTAATTTGGCTTTTATGGCTTGCGAGGAAAACTTTTCGTGGGCCCGTGCCCCTGATACATTTTTTATCACTCTTTGAATGAGGTCTTAAGCCGATATCCGGCTTTTGGTATTTTAAAGATAAATAGCGATGGTAGCACCACCTAGAGGGACCAAACAATGGTGAATTAAATGAAATATGTTTTATAAATTTGGTTAGCGTGAAGAATCCCTTAACAGACTGGCAAGAGACAACAAAGTGTCTCTAATATGAGTGCCGGCACATGAGGGGATTGCAGGTAATAAAACACACCTCAACATGCATCATTGAAAACAATTCTTAACATTATGTCATTGATAAAATTTTGAGGTTAAGTGTAAAATAACATCCAACTAATATAAGACAAACGTAAAACAGCCGAATACGTCACCGATTATGACGTAACGGCAAAGGATAGTTAAACAAACTCTAGGTACTTATTTTTGATAAACGTCAAAATTTGACGGTCCTGTTAGTTTGTGTATTGTTGTACCTATATTGATGTCGATGTGGTTACTATGGAAATTAAAATATTGGAAAATTTTCGATTGGTAGAGCTACTCTATGTATAATCATGTATTATCACTAGTTATATCAGAAGAGGTGAATATTTTATTACAAAAATTCGTTTTGTCGGGATGTTTTTAAAGAATTTTTGTCTCGCGCAATTTTTACAGAAATTTTACACAAAATATTTATTTAAATATTTATTTACACATATATACCTCGAGTGGTATATGGTCAGATTATATATCGAAAAAGACGAAAACATACAACGAAATGGAAGATTTTTAAAATAATTTATGTAGCTACATAATAATTTATGTTTTTCTTAGGAAAAACGGGCAAAACGAAACGAAACCTAAACATGTTAATTAACAAAAATGTCACGTAAATATGACGTTAATGTGACCACATTAAAAATAGGCTGTGACAGGTGGGCCGGATATTCACTTATGTCAAAAAATATTCAGTATAATTTGCTTCTGATTGGTCGTTAAATGGAATTTGATTGGGTAGAAACGGAGATATATAATCGAAATTATACAGGGTATGTAACTTAACTAAATTGATCGTTCTAATTGGTTGAAAATTATACGAAAAAAAAATCTCCATAATACAATTAGGGTACCTTAGATTCTATTGATATTGAATCTTAATTTTAAATGACAATATGATGTACTGTCAATAATGTTTTCTTAATATTTGGGATAAAAGGTTCATAAGCCACTGACACATTTCTTGCGCAATCACTGAAATAAACAAAATTTTTTGTTGACCTTTACAAAAAATTTTATTTTACGCACTGATTTCCGGATGAAAAATCGTCTATTTTTGAAATATTTTTTTTAACTCCAATCTTAAGCACATAAATGTTAAAGAAAAACTTACAGATAATAAAGATGGTAATACCCATTTTTAGTTGATGTTGATCTATTTGATTGCGAAATTTTTGTGATACACATACACGCACGTTATGTTTTGGATTTGTTTTTGCTGATGTTTATGATCATAATTTAATATTGATAACTATAGCATATCTACCGAGCCGGGATTTACAAGGTTAGTTGCCTGTGGGATTTTTTTAAAAGTAACTTATCATTTTACATTTATAATTTCATCACTATACCATACGAGGATGTATCGAATGATAACTAGTATAGTATAGAAATGTTACATTTTTTTAAAAATATTATTCATTCTTTTTCAATATACTTTTCTCAATCTTCGACCCCCGAACCTTTTATCAAAAAACGATAATTAGAAGTCACATGGAGCATGGTTAGGATAGTGAGAAGGGTTAATTATAATTTTCACTACTGATTTTCTATATAACTGTTCGTTTTCAAAATCTGATTTGTGTCGTTTTTTTTTACAAATTTTGCCTTATGTATGTATATGGGGGTGACATTGACTACTGATACCTAAAATATACAGTGCTATTCAAAAGTCCCCTCCCCCCTCGTATCTTTTGAACGGCTACACTTTGGAGTGTGAAAATAAAGTGTTGTAAACTTCTCTACGAATGGTAACAGGTGACGTAATAGTAATAGATGACGTCACAGTGCCACTCTGGCGAATAATTTTAAATAGGACCTTATGGCAAATGATATCTCGTTTGAAAGGCATTGTCCATTACTACCAAAATTATTGAAATTATTTTTTTAAATCTAATTAATCAAATATCAACAATGGATTCTTATAGCAAGTGTTGGAAATGTGCTCCGTCTACTTCCTGACAGTAATACATCCTATTAGTAAACTCTTGTCGTACTCGTTCGAATGTGTCAGCTGAAATTGCATTGCATTCTTTAATAATTCTTTCTTTTAAAACGCCAATGCTATCTGGTGCCGTAGTATAAACCTTGGATTTCAAGTACCCCCATAGAAAAAAATCTAATGGTGTCAGATCTGGTGACCGAAGTGGCCATTCTATAGGATCTCGCCAGCCGATCCATCTACCTCGATATTCTTCATCCAGGTAACGTCTTACTGCACCATAATAATGTGCAGGAGCACCATCTTGTTGAAATGTTATTTCCAGATGGCCAAATTCATCTGGATTATCTTCCAGAATTTCAAGAATTAACGGCTCAATTGCATTTTGTAACATTTCCATATACACTTCACCACTTAAATTTGAATTTAGGAAAACAGGATCAACTATGTGGTTTCCCAAAATACCTGCCCAAACATTGACTTTTTCTGGAAATTGGGTATGTTGTTCACGAAAGGTGTGAGGATTTGTGTCACTTCAATACCTTACATTTTGTGTATTCACATTTCCATTGAGGCAAAAAGTACTTTCGTCACTAAAACAAATTGTTTTTGTGTAATGTGGGTTTTGACTAATTTTATTTGTCATACATTCACAGAATTCGAGTCTTCTGTCGGGGTCGCCATCCGAAAGGTGGTGCACCATTTTTAACTTGTATGGATGAAATTTATTTTTAGCCAACACTCTCTGTACTGTACTTTTACTTACTTCACAGATAGACGCAACTTTAGTTGGAGAGGAAGTAGGGTTTACTACCATTTCAGCAACTATATCAATTTTTTTATCATCACTCAATGTTGGTCGACCAGATCGTTTGGCATCTTGAACACTACCTGTTGCTTCAAACTTGTGAAGAAGCTCCCTCAAATAAGTTCTCGAGATAGGGCGATCTGGGTATCTCTCATTAAATAAACGTTCCGCTTCATGGAGATTCTTTCCAGATTCACCAATTATTAAGATAGCTGCTACTTTGTCGGCTTGAGTACGTACCATTTTGCCTATGTAAACTCTTAAAAGTCTCGTTAAACAATAATAAAATTTATTATCTAAGCTATTTAGAACAACTTTGCAAAGCAACAAATACTATTAAATTAGAAACGTCAATTTTTTTGACAACTAACCAGAGGCGAACTGAAAAATCTTCAATATTTAAATGTGAAATAACAATTTTGGTATTTATTTAATTTATCCGTCAAAATTAGTTTAAACCCAAACAAAATTAATATGGCTATGTAGCCAATGTCAATTCCTTTCAAATGAGATATTACTTGCCATAAGGTCCTATTTAAAATTATTGGCCAGAGTGGCACTGTGACGTCATCTATTACTATTACGTCACCTGTCACCATTCGTAGAGAAGTTTACATTACTTTATTTCCACGCTCCAAATTTTATTAATGTAAGTGTTCAAAAGATACGAGGGGGGTAGGGGACTTTTGAATAGCACTGTCTATTGTGCCCCTTTACTTCTACTTAGTTCATGAGGATATACTACATAGTAGCTCCTTTAGGCCTATTTCCCGGAAGAGTTCTAGGATGTTTGAAGACATTGGCAAAAGGCTTCCGGCCCCCAAAATTTTTTCTTAAAAAACTCACAAAGTACTCGAAATAAGGACTGAATGTTAAATTTTCAATATTGTAAATAAAATATTATATGCCAGGAAAAAAGTTACGACACCAATTTTCTGATTTACTGATAAATCCTCGTATTTATAATATAAAAATGAGCATCGGTTTTCTACTATCAAAAGTATGCGGTTTCGATTAGGATTTATCATTTATTATTTCGCCAACTTCCGTCCTTTTAATGAGATAAATTGTTCCAAAAATGATTATGCTGATATTAGCTGTCTCTCCTGGTCTGGTCTGTATAACTAGTTAAAATATTCAAACAGGAATATGTGATGGAATAAGGAAGATGCAATGCTAGGAGAGGATCATTTTGCCTTAACGACAATGCGAAAAATCACGGAATTGACGATCGGCCATCATACACATCAGATTCACACTCAAATGTTTTCAAAATAAAATATAGCTGTTTTCACTTACATCTATTTTTGGTTCTCAATTCCCGATATATAAATAGCAGCTACGTAAAGATACCTTAAATTAAATAATTATCTTTTTTTTTTCATCAAAATATTCAGATAAATTCTTAATTTTTTACTTGATTACAGTTTCCTGTAACAATTGTCATATTTAAGTAAAGCGTGCTATCAACAGAAGTCAAAATAATAGTATAAAAACTATCAAAACGTCTTACAGATTCGAAAATTACTTAAGGATTATTACAGTTTCCTGTAATATTGTCGTATTTAATGAAGCGATTTAACAACGTATGTCGGAGAATAATTATTTTTATTCTAACGCTTTATACAGTTTTGAAAAATATTTTTCAAAAACAGTGACCGTTCAACTAAGAAGCAACAACTTCTTACCGAGGGATATTGAAGTACACTTCAAAGTCATCGGTCCGTGACAAGTGTGAAAAATTTCTAATTCATCTGAGGGTGGGTAAAAGTCGAGTGCAGAGGAGTCCAAAGGAGTCAGTTGCAAACATACATACAGGTAAAGCTAATAAAAGCGTGTTAAAAATACGCATGGAAAAATATAATACATGTAAAGTTATTGTTTACTATTAAAATTAGGTCTAAAAGTCTGGTGGTCATATTTTGCCTAATAATAAGTAGAAATAGGGAGAGGTAAATTACCCTAGTTTACACGGTATTTGTACAACAAGTAAAAATTGTTAATTACTTTTCAAGAGTTATCCAGAAATAATAAATGGAAAAACCCCCTGTCATGTCTGATTTTTCAAATATTTATTTAATTTAAGAAAAAATGTTATAAATAATAGAAAAAAAATAAAATAGCTTGTTTTCGCCTTTTTTGTAGTTGTTTCAATCAATTTTTTTTATAATCAATCAACAGTAATGATGTTGATGATGGTTGACCAAGGGCATTGTGTAATGATGAAATGATTCCATTTTGATTGCGTGAAATCAAAAACTGTTCCCTACGACTCATGGTGTTGCAGTGTGTTTGAAAGCTAATTTTTTTTTCTTGGAATGTAGTTGATATGAAAATTATTTTCAAATTTGTGTGATGTAAGAGATGTTAATACATAACACATGGGCTGAAGAATCCCGGTCTAACAAAGAAAACACGTTTTTTTTGTTCAAAATTACTTTTATTCATCAACGTAATTTCCATCAAAAACAACGCAATCATTCCAGCGCTGCTCTAACATTTCAAAACCACTTTTGTAAAACGAGTTATCTTTTCCTCAATATAGTCCTCAGTGGCAGCGATAACTTCTTCATTCGAGCGAAATTTCTTACCGGCTAGCATTTTTTTAGGTCAGCGAACAGCCAGTAGTCGCTGGGAGCCAAATCTGGCAAATACGGTGGATGTGGGAGCAGTTCAAAGTTTAATTGACGTAGTTTTGCCATTGGTTTCATTGACTTGTGACACGGTGTGTTGTCTTGATGGAACAAAATTTTGTTCTTTGCCATATGCGGACGTTTCTTTGCAATTTCGACCTTCAAACGCTCCAATAACGCTATATAATTTTTAGGTGAAATTCCTTATAGCTGAGTACACATGACTATAAAGTCAAGAAAACATTGTATTCTGTGTAAAAATTTTAATTTTAAAAATATTGCAAAGCGCTTTCGGCTGTTACGCCATCATCAGTGCGATACCTGCAAGTAAGTAATAATAGTTGCAATTTTATAAAATAGGAAATTATTATAGAATTACTTACTCGTCAAGTATATATACAAGAAACCATAGTAAAAAATCGACAACACATTGAATAAACAATCATAAAAATTTTAGAACTACATTAAAATTTAAATCTTAAACATTCCCCTATTTGGGGTAAACTGTCGTTAACTTTTAAACATTTTTAATTATATATTTCCAAAAGCTACACATGTTTGTAGAACGGAAATTGAATTGACAGTGAGTACATTAAGGTTGACAAACAACAAAACTAAATTGAATTATGACAAGTGACAGTCTAGGTGAACACAGAACTCAAGTTATCCAAAGTGAGCACAGAACTAACATTGTGACAATTAAGTATAGATGTAAATGTTAAAACAAATAATTTCAATTTGTAAAAATTGTTAATTATGCAATTTGGTAATGTCCCAACACAAATATGTGAATTTCTTAAATAAAAATTGTAATAAATTTGAAATTAAGGACTAATGAGAACCATTTTTCAAACACAATAGGATCAGAAAAAGATTAAGGGTCTAATGAGAACCCATTGCTGAATCTCAATCCAAAAAAAATTTACTCATGAGTACAAAGAAATTCCAAAAACAAATAAATTAAATTAAACTTTAAATCTGTAAATTTCAAGGAATGTAGAAATCGAAGAAATTTCGAATAATGAATCGTGTAATTTCGTAATTTATCATAACAAAGAACTTATCATCTAAACTGAGAAAAAATATTTGATTTAAAGTCTAATGAGAACCTATTACTCAAATCTCATTCAAAAAACCCCGAAAAAAGATTATGGGTCTAATGAGAACCCGTTACCAAATCTAATTCAAAACAGATAAATAAATTGTTATTAAAGAGAAACTCCAAAACCAATAACTAGTTATTCATAGAATGAAGTCTGTAAAAACCAAAACTTAACACAAACAAACATTTTAACAATAAAAATCTAAGTAATCTAAAGAAAAACATTTCTAACAATAGTCAAACTATGTATTCCAGTAATATCCCAAAACCAATATGAAAGTCATTCTCATTGAGAAAGATCTGATTTAGAGTCTAATGAGAACCCATTACTCAAATCTCCTACAAACCAGAACCAGATTGAAGGTCTAATGAGAACCCGTTACCAAATCCAATTCAAACTAACTCCAACAAAAGTCCAGAAATATTCAAAACAAACATCTAACCAATCATCAATTTTGTAAATTTAAAACAAATGGCAAATGAAATTAATGATCACCAAACTGAAATGTATGGTATCAGTCTAAAAATTTATCCATTATATTTATCCACAATATTTTACTTTAAATCAAATCTTTTTTCTCAGTTTAGATGACATGTTGTTTGTTTTGATAAATTACCAAATTACACGATTCATTATTCGAAATTTCTTCGATTTCTACATTCCTTGAAATTTACAGATTTTAACTTTAGTTTAATTTATTTGTTTTTGGAATTTATTTTTACTGATGTGTAAATTTTTTTTTTGATGGAGATTTGGCAATGGGTTCTCATTAGACCCTCAATCTTTTTCTGATCCTATTGTGTGTGAAAAATGGTTCTCATTAGACCCTAATTTCAAATTTATTAATATTTATTTAAGAAATTTACATATTTGGGACATTACCAAATTGCATAATTAACAATTTTTACAAATTGAAATTATTTGTTTTAACATTTACATCTATACTTAATTGTCACAATGTTAGTTCTGTGCTCACTTTGGATAACTTGCGTTCTGTGTTCACCTAGACTGTCACTTGTCATAATTCAATTTAGTTTTGTTGTTTGTCAACCTTGATGTACTCACTGTCAATTCAATTTCCGTTCTACAAACACGTGTAGTTGTTAGAAATATATAATTAAAAACGTTTAAAAGTTAACGACAGTTTACCCCAAATAGGGCAATTTTTAAGATTTAAATTTTAATGTAGTTCTAAAATTTTTATGATTGTTTATTCAATGTGTTGTCGATTTTTTACTATGGTTTCTTGTATATATACTTGACGAGTAAGTAATTCTTTAATAATTTCCTATTTTATAAAATTACAACTATTATTACTTACTTGCAGGTATCGCACTGATGATGGCGTAACAGCCGAAAGCGCTTTGCAATATTTTTAAAATTAAAATTTTCACACAGAATACAATGTTTTCTTGACTCTATATAATATTCACTGTTGATGGGATTTCCCTTTCATAGTCGATGAATATTATACCACGTATATCTCAAAATACCAATGCCATAACCTTTCCAGTTGATTGTTGTGCTTTCGGGCGCTTTGGACGAGGTTCTTCAGTTGCTGTCTACTCAGATGACCATCGTTTTGATTCCGGAGTGAAGTGATGGATCTATGTTTCATCCATCCGCAAACATTCCGGTTAAAATATGGTGAAACTCTGCTCAGGAGCATCAACACGTTATTGTTTCTGGTCAACAGTGAGCAAACGCAGCTTTGAACAGAGCTTTCTCATAATCAATTGCTCATGCAATATAAAGCCAAAACACCTTCTTTTGATATCTTCACGATGTCAGCTAACTCACGCAACTTCACTTTTCGATCATTCAAAACGATTTTGTAGATTTTTTTGATGTTTTCTGGTGTTACCGCCTCATTTGGACGTCGGAGTCTATACGACCACGTTTGAAGTCAGCAAGCCATTGTTTTATCATTGTTTCTGATGGAGCAGAGTCCCCATAACACTTTTCAAGCCATTGCTTCGCTTGAACGGTATTTTCCCCATCAAATTGAAACACAAACAATGGATCAAAAACAATAATCCATTGTTTTGAAAATGTTAAAAGTAGCGTCACTCTTAGAACAATAACTCACGAACTAATTAATAGAATATCATGAAATTTTGAAAACTGTCTTTTTAAGGCTAGTACTAACTGAAAAACAGGCGATTGCAATAAAACTAGCGCCATCTATGTGAGGCCCGGGACTTTTCAGCCCATGTGTTATATAATAATCGCTTACTTGAATCACCCATGTAATATTAACGTTGGATTTATTTTATTTTATGTTCTAATTTTATAGTTTTAGTTTTTAGATCTCTTTATCCACGAAAAGCAGTTTTTCTTGACAACAATGCATATTCATCTGTCTAGCTTATTTAAATAAAAAAAGATATAGTAATGAAAGTGAACTAACCAAAATTGTAACTTTTTATGTAGGCACAACTTAATCAAAAGTTGGTCCGACATTCACATATGCATCTTAAAAGTTTCATAAAACTAACCTTTCAATTGTTTGTGTTTATTATCAAGACACAAGACAATCCTTTAAACCCAATAAAATCACTTTTCTCCAAAATAGTCACTTTTGTGTATAGGGCATGTTCTACCAACTGACAATGACAGTCGCCCTAAGGATAAGCAATTATTTGTATAGAATTCAGATTACTTAGTAATGTGATTCTCTTGTTTCAATATAATTATTCTTTTTATAATAAACACTCAGATATAGCTTTTAAAATACCTAAGCAGTTATAACAAAGTCAAAGAAAGCTCCAAATCAAAATTAAATTAACTCACGCGTGACTTCACGTGGACCTATACCTAAAGACCAAAATCATATTTTTTTTTGTCCTGAAACGCCATATTGAAATTGATTTGACAGGTCGCTGGATTGAATAATATTTACTTTGTAAACCGTGACTGTCAAATTGTTGGATTGGTAATATTGTGGTTTTTTGATTATAAACCATAATTATTTTACTTTGTGGAATCTACTCATATTACTCTTATAAATGAAACTAACTGTTTTTAATTAATTCCACTATTTTATAGAAAAATGATAAAAGTTCTAAGATACTAACTGATAATGATTTCGATATTGAAGTTACATTTGATGTGATGCCTACTTGATGTTTAATATTTATAGTGACTCATCTTGTAATTGACTTAATACATATGAATGGAAAAAAGGAGAAGATATGGCATTACAAATATTGAAGCCAAGTTATTATTAGCCCTATGGGGATAACCTGGATATATTTTTCCCCATTTAACATCAGTATAACTGTGTGATGATATAGGAAACCAAGGGAAACTATATCAGCTGATATTTACAATGGTTACTTGAGAAGACAGTTTGATAGTGTAGAGCTCCCTAAATGTATCTGTTCATTGACGTCTTCATATTGTGGGTCTCTTACGTGTCTTCTAATTTCTAGTTCTCAATGGAAATCTGGTTCTTGTTTTTATCACAAATATGTAGTGTTAGGTGTTAATCCATGATTGGTGTCAAGTACCTATATGTTTTGCGTAATGGGATTTATCTGGCTGTTTTAATCTGTATGCTGGTAAGTGTTCATTGTGTCTAGTTTCGAAATTTCGATTGGTTTGACCAATATGTACAGTAGGGTGTGTTATTTTTAGGCGATATTTTTTTTTACTGGTATACCAGAAAATCTGGTAATATATGAAAAATAAAAAATTATGCTGTTGGGCTAAAGGGTTTAAGTCCAATAGCGGCTTAGCTCATCAAAAAATTCGATTTCCCATTTAAATTACACAGAAAATATTTTTTTTTGGTTTCAAGTCGATTTTTTAATATAAAAAAAATTTTTTTTCAAAAAACCTTTTGATGGCTTTTGTAGGAAATTAAATTCTCTACAAAAATATCTCTTTGGTCGAAGAATGTAGACCCACTAGTTTCGGAATTACAACCCGTCAAAAGGTAACATTTGAAAAAATACACTAAATTCCATTTAATCTTCAATTTATTAATCTTTCATGAATAATTTAGTTCTATTGTACATTGTTAAGCATTAAAATTTTTAATTAAAGTATTCACTCGTTTAAATACAATAATCTAAGTTAAATTATTATTAATTAATACTTATAATTACAAAAATTTTCATTTTTTTACTCTTCTAAAAAAATGTATAACTCCGAAACTAGTGGGTCTACATTCTTCGACCAAAGAGATATTTTTGTAGCGAATTTAATTTCCTACAAAAGCCATCAGAAGGTTTTTTGGAAAAAAAAATTTTTTATATTAAAAAATCGACGTGAAACCAAAAAAAAATATTTCCTGTGCTATTTAAATGGGAAATCGAATTTTTTGATCAGCTAAGCCGCTATTGGACTTAAACCCTTTAGTACAGCATTACATTCTGAACATTTAAGTTTATATATCCCAGATTTTTCCAATGGCAATCTTTTTGTTTTTACAATTAACAAATTTTTAATAATATTGCTTTGTATTTTGAAAGAAATTGTTTCATTTGTTGCTAAAAATATTATGTTTGAAATATTATTAGAAATATTACCAGAGCATATGTGATGATTTTGTATTTCTTCAGGTTTTTCAGAAAAAATTAGTTTTAATGTCATTTTTTTCTCTTTTTAATTAATTAATTTATTTATTACAAGCAATTGATAACCGTTGGATGTGGCTCTGTTTAATTGTATTAATTTGTCTATCAAAATTATATTTGTTCATAGGAACTGAAAATGCTTAATGTATCATTGAATTATATGCTACTAATTTATGTGACATGGGATGATTAAAATTATATGGTATAGTTACATCAGTATATGTTGGTTTTCTGTCAATTGCAAAATCAAATAGTGGAGAATGCCCTAATATCGCACCCTTTTTTGAATGCGTCATTCCTTACAAAGAACTTATTTTAATGCTTTGATTATGAGCTTCCAATATATGTGATCAATAAAACAACAAGTGGCATCAACAGTTTATTTAGAGAAACAGAAATTATCTGTATAAATACGAAACAAGTACCATATTTTCTTAAAACTTAATATGGTATCCTAATAGGACACATTCGGGTGAATATCAAAGAATTTGTCGACGTTTTCTTAGGTTAAACCTCTCATTCTGGTGAAAAAATACTCTGTGGCTTTCTAAATGTTAAATCTTCTATTCAATTTTTTTTCCAGCAGTTCATTTTTCGCATGAAAATTGATGAGGCTAATTATTCCTTGAAGCGAGTTAAAACGCAATTCTTTGTAGATCTGAGAAAGTCAAATCATAGAAACAATGTGCAACGAGTTGTTTTTCCGTTTCCTCCGATAGTGTCGTTCTTCTGCCAACTAGTTCTTCCGTGTTTTAAATAACATTGTTCATATAATCCCTTAATGCTTTCTGACAGCCCATAACATTATTCTTAACTGCCTTTGCAGCATTTTGCTCTGAGTATTTATCTCATTTCTTCCGTTTGTTTTTTGACTCATGTTTTCTGAAACGAAAATAGATAATAATTTTCTTCATTTTTAACAGGTTCCAAAAATCGCATAGTGTGGTATTAAGAACCCCTCAGGGTGCGATATTAGGGGTCACTACACTTTAAGGTTAGAGTGGTGAAAACATCATTTATATTTTTTCTACAAACGTCAAAAAATGACAAGGTTTGCGCACTGACAATATGCGAAGTGACACTTTTTTTCGGATTCTTACGTTACCATGACACCGTGCGCGAAATATTCCACTCACTGCATATAAATGAATAAGACTTTTGTATTTCAATCTTTAAAAAAATGAAGCAAAACTCCAAATTATTACATGAATAACAATTAAATACTTTTAAAATAATGATAGAATTTAACAATAACTTTAGTTATTATTTACAATATCAACATTAATCGTACAACCAGTACACGAACCAATATTTATTCCTAAACCAGATAATTCAGGTTCAGCTCGGGATATTCGGGTTTTGGGGGTTGAAACACTACTAATTTTTGAGGTACAGGTGATACCATGTGATCCTGAAATTTCACAATCTAACATTTTATTTGATATTTGAATCTTATTATTGATAGAATCTTCGTTTGTGCAAAAAATATTGTTTGCATCTCGTGCGCGAACTACCTTGATGGTCTCGGATATTTTAAAAAAATTCAATTCTTGCTCACCAAAGTAGCATTTCGCGCACTAGATACAAAAATAACTATTATTGTTGTGCGCGCTTAAAATACAGACCGGAGCTTATTAATACAATATTTGCACAAGTCGAAACATTTCACTCACCTGTTTTGCGTGAAACTAAATAAATTGCGGACACTGAAAAATTCCACACAGCTGAATTCACGTTTTTCACACTATTACAAGTGTTATGCACTCTTTTGGAGGAACTTTAGAGAATATATTGGTAAGATCAAATGGAATGAGTTTAGAGTTATCTGATATTATTCCTGGATTAATATTTCCATCAAATAATAATTCTCTTACGTGTGTCATGCACTATTTTTGAAAAATTTTAGGGATCATATTGGTTACGTCAAATGAATGTAAGTATTTACACAGAACTATAAGTACCCAGTACATATTTGTGATAAGAAACAAAAGCTAGATTTCATAAAACGATTAGATATTTAACACACTTAAGAGACCCAAAGTATGAGGTCATCAACGAACAGATAAATCTAGGGAGCTCTCCACGATTGAACTGTCATCCTAAGTAACAATTATTGTAAAGATCAGCAGATATAGTTTCCCTTGATTTCCTATATCATCACACAGTTATACTGATGTTAAATGGGGAAAAAGATGTCCTGGATATCCCCATTGGGCTAATAATACCTAAGATATAATACTTGTAATATCATATCCTTTTTAAGAAGGCATCACATCAAATGTAATTTCTGTCATTCTGACGATGATATGTCAATGTCGAAATAATTATTAATAAGTAATAGTACTACTATATCATCTATAAGTTCCTTGTGGCATTACTTATTCTTTTTTCTTATTTTTTTGGGAATCAAACCACAATAATGTTTTTTATTTTTTATTTCGACGTTTCGGTAGCGTTCCAGCTACCGTTGTCAAGATTAACTAGTACAGAAATAATTTTTTGGTCCCTATCTGACACAAAGAAAAAATTTGACAACTAGACAATCAATAATATTTTGAAGTTTAAGACTACAAAACTTTGTTGTCAAATTTTATTGGTCCATTCATAGTAGATCACACCTCTGGTAAAATGTGGAATAAAATATTTTATTTTATGAGATTCTAACGATATGTAGTCCACTAGAAATGGAATCCAGTGAAGTGCACGTTCCAGGAACGGTTTTTATTGGGATAGCGCAATAATGTCTCTGCCACTCCATTCTTTTGAATGTTAAATTAACCCTCCGAATGACAAATGTTAAATCAATGAAGGAATGCTATAGTTATGAATTGAAATTGTTTCCCCAGTTTCATAAGTGTACATTCCTAAGTTGGGGTATTTCTCTTCGTGTTTCTTAGCTTAAATACTCAGCAATATACATTAAACCGTCCGTTTCTTTCCGACAATTGCGACTACTGCTTGACGATGTACTGTTGATTTCGGCATTATCGTAAGGTAGTTACTGTTCTTTTTCTGGTTGTGGTACATCTACGGTGCCGAGCCTGGCTTGATTTACAGCACTTGCTAATATGAACTGCTCATCTTCAGTGTCTTTAGTTACATTAACATTAGCGTGAGACTGAATTAGACCACGGTTTTTATCAAGCACAATAATTCGCACTCTAATTGAGATGGATGGATAGCTGAATATATTAACAATTGAGAAATAAAAATCCACCAAAAGGAGTACCTAAACTATTGTAATATCTTCTGTGTGTTCTTTGTGGTGTATTCATTATTTTTTTTTTCTAAATTATTTCGGGAAATTAAATCACAATCTTTTACATATTCTATATAAAAAAGATTGTGGTTCCATTTCCTAAAATAATCGAACTATTTGAATTTCATACAAACTCCATGAACTGTAAGCGATTGTCACAAGTTAGCAGGCAACCTATACATCTATTGACCTTGATCTTCACCAATCTCCTGTTTCAAAAAGCCGAGACGCCGTTTACAGATATTTATAAATAACACGAATCTAAACATCAATAATTCGTTTTTAAATGTCCTTTCCCCAGTGGCAGAAAATTTTTGGGTTGGCAAGTTGGACCGAAGTACCTCATTGAGTGTTTGAATTGAATAATAAATTCTGAATGGCATTGGCGAGTTGAGTTAACCAAGTCAACACACTACGCCAATACGGAAGATGCCCTAAGAGATAATCTGTTTAATCTATGGAGAAACAAAATTCTATAAACAATAATATCACTTTGATACGTATTTATATGATAAAAAAACTCAAGAGATACTCCAGTTTAAATTGTTTTTTTTTTCATTATAATTTCAATATTGACATATTTTATAGAGGCATGGCATGGCAGCATATTTTTTTCCTATATACCATGAATGTCACTGTTGTATTCTTGAATGGATCTACACTGTTTGTGTTCACGTGTACATATTATTTACTTTTTCCAATATTCAAGTTTTTCAATTAAGTTCGATGGAAAAAATACGGAACTTTCATAGGTAATCACACACTAGTCACTACCAAAGCTGTAACTTTACAGTCAATACTTGAGAATACGAATTATTTTAATGTTAGTTTAGCTCCAAGGAAAAAGTTATCTTCCAAGAAACTGCCGATTCTATTCGAATTCCAGAAAAAATAAATAAAAACGGTCACGGTCTTGGTCACCTGCTGAACACACGCTGTCCAATTGTCAACCATTTGTCAAAAGAGAAATATGGTCCGGTGTTAGAGAATTAAAAGCACGTAAGACTCTCTGAATCATATCTTCCTTTGTCGTAACAGGTTCGGAAAATACCCGATTTTTACTGTAACCAGAAATACACAAAATCTAGAGGAGCAGAGAGTCTTACGTGCTTTTAATTCTCTAACACCCGACCATATTTCCCTTTTGACAAATGGTTGACAATTGGACAGCGTGTGTTCAGCAGGTGACCAAGACCGTGACCGTTTTTATTTTTTTTTTCTGGAATTCGAATAGAATCGGCAGTTTCTTGGAAGATAACTTTTTCCTTGGAACTAAACTAACATTAAAATAATTCGTATTCTCAAGTATTGACTGTAAAGTTACAACTTTGGTAGTGACTAGTGTGTGATTACCTATGAAAGTTCCGTATTTTTTCCATCGAACTTAATTGAATAACTTGAATATTGGGAAAAGTACATAATATGTACACGTGAACACTAGCAGTGTAGATCCATTCAAGAATGCAACTGTGACATTCATGGTATATAGGAAAAAAATATGCTGCCATGCTGCTAACTTCTATAAAATATGTCAATATTGAAATCATAATGAAAAAAAAAACAATTTAAACTGGAGTATCTCTTGAGTTTTTTTATCATATAAATACGTATCAAAGTGATATTATTGTTTATAGAATTTTGTTTCTCCATAGATTAAACAGATTATCTCTTAGGTCATCTTCCGTACTGGCGTAGAGTGTGTTGACTTGGTTAACTCAACTCGCCAATGCCATTCAGATTTTATGATTCAATTCAAACACTCGGTCCAACTTGCCAACCCAAAAATTTTCTGCCACTGGGGAAAGGACATTTAAAAACGAATTACTGATGTTTAGATTCGTGTTATTTATAAATATCTGTTAACGGCGTCTCGGCTTTTTGAAACAGGAGATTGGTGAAGATCAAGGTCAATAGATGTATAGGTTGCCTGCTAACTTGTGACAATCGCTTACAGTTCATGGAGTTTGTATGAAATTTAAATAGTTCGATTATTTTAGGAAATGGAACCACAATCTTTTTTATATAGAATATGTAAAAGATTGTGATTTAATTTCCCGAAATAATTAAGAAAAAAAAATAATGAATACACCACAAAGAACACACAGAAGATATTACAATAGTTTAGGTACTCCGTTTGGCGGATTTTTATTTCTCAATTGTTAATATATTCAGCTATCCATCCATCTCAATTAAAGTGCGAATTCTTGTGCTTGATAAAAACCGTGGTCTAATTCAGTCTCACGCTAATGCTAATGTAACTAAAGACACTGAAGATGAGCAGTTCATATTAGCAAGTGCTGTAAACCAAGCCAGGCTAGGCACCGTAGATGTACCACAACCAGAAAAAGAACAGTAACTACCTTACAATAATGCCGAAACCAACAGTACATCGTCAAGCAGTAGTAATTCTCAATTGTCGGAAAGAAACGGACGGTTTAATGTATATTGCTGAGTATTTAGCTAAGAAACACGAAGAGAAATACCCCAACTTAGGAATGTATACTTATGAAACTGGGGAAACAATTTCAATTCATAACTATAGCATTCCTTCATTGATTTAACATTTGTCATTCGGAGGGTTAATTTAACATTCAGAAGAATGGAGTAGCAGAGACATTATTGTGGACAAATATTATGTTGAAGTACAGAAAAATTTAGCTGTAAAAAACAAATTGTCAAAAATACAACAAATTACATTGTAACGAGTTATTTTTTGGGGCCATTTTGGATTTTACTTAAATTTGTTTTCCGTTAGTATTTTGAGTTTTAGTAAGTTTTATATAACTCGTTACTGCATTCCCGATTTCCATTTCTGGTACCGTTTTAGTATATTAGCATTACTTTAATTATTTATTTTATGAGTAATTAAAAATACATGAATTCGAATATGAAAATATGAAAACTTATAAATTCCGATTGTGTTTTTTTTATTTACCGCACGGTAAAAATTGGAGATCGGGAAAAATTTTCCGTGCGCCGCTCTGAAAATGCCACCTTTACGTCTTTGTAAAAACAGATGAAAACAGGGTGTTTTCAGACAAGTATAATACAAAAGAATTTTTCAAAGTACAATGTTAAGCAAAAGTAAGGTAAACTTTTTCTAGTAAAGCTAGTATTCTTTTCAGTTTAAAAATAAATCTTTGATTTCCGTATTACAATTATTTAAATTTGGTACTGTATTCTATTCACTGTTTTTTTTCATTGACAAGAAAAATTGATTTCTATTTTTTTTTGACTGAAGTGTTTGTGACAATTAGTTGAATGCTTAATATAAAATACAGATAAATTGGATTTTAGATTACATTTTCAGTTTACTGTTTTTATACCCGTTGTCCTACCTTCCGACCCAAACTTATTATAAATTTAGTACGATTTTTTTCTAATAATTAAAAAATTTTAAACTGATTGTGGAGCGAGTGCGTGGCCGATACCATACGTTCTCCAACTTTCAGTCGGCAAAGTTTAATTTTACGCTTTATTATTGTAAAGTTTTGTGTGAGTTCCTATTACACATAAGTCATAATTTTGCTGTTTATGTTTGCGGTAAAACTAACAGTTATCTATGCAACAAGTATATACCTAAAGTGGTGCTTTTTTTCACGAATGGAAAAATTTAGCCGCAGGCGTCGATACCATGAGTGAAAAAAAGATACTTTATGCACTTGTTGCATACAATATTTTTTCTAAGTGCATGTAAAAACCAAAAAATGTCTAACTTAGGTTGTTCTAAATATATTTGAATAAAGGTATTTTAATTAAGTTAATGATTAGATTGTAAATGAATAATATGTTTATTAACAACTAGCATTCTAATAAATTTTTTTTTATTCATACCATGTGCAAATTTTCAATAGTTATTCACTGAAACATTAAATTTGAATGGATATTCTGGGTGACGTCACAGCACGCCAAAAATGCGGCACTCTGATTATTCGAAAGTTATCAGGCAATCTATTAACCTTGGATGAAGATCATGTCTGATTGGCGGAGGTTTATGTTGGAGCTCCTGATTTCACGTCAATAACGGTGATAATATATAGAAAAAATGTGAGTATACTATATTCACAACTCATATTATTGACGTAAAATAAGAAGCTTCAACACAATTTGCGGAAAATCGAATATGATCTTAACAAATATCGATTTTCAGATTTTACTTGTTTGGAGAGCCAAGGGGTAATTTACATATTTATAATTATAAATATTGGGAAACTTTAATATGACAAATTTTTTCTGATATTTTTCTTCACGAATGGTGAAAAATTTATTTATATAAGTTATTGGATTGGCAGCTTGGTCCTTCATTTACACGATTTCTACCTCCATATTAGTCTGGATAGATCACGTTCATTTATAGAATGATAAGACAATATCACTGTAATTGTCTGAATGTTAACATCAATTCAAGTGGCGTTGATACTATAGGGTTCGGAATTTTTAAAATTCAGGTATTCGATTAGTCGTTTGGTATTTTATTCGAATATTCGAATTTGTCAAATATTCGAATTGGTCGAATAATCGAATTAGTCGAATATTCGGATAGACCTTATTAAAGAGAAACACTTTTATATTGAAGAATCATCAATTTTTTTGTTCCTAGTTTCTAACTTGTTACTGAAAGGCGTAATCAGTGAAACTGTCCTTCTAATCCAAATAAACTTTATATGGGACAAAGTGATTCCTTAGTCCAACCTACTTCGAATTTTGGGGGTGATTTGCATCGAAGTTGATATCAATATTCCTTAATGCTTTTGATTTAAATTACACTTTATTTTGGCTTGACACGTTTGAGAACTCAATCTCATTTTATTCAAAAAACGTTGAATTCGCTTAAAACCTTGGTGCAATGCAATACTGATGTTTATAATAACTGAAAAACTAGCTAAAAATTCTGATAAAACCATAATAATGAATATACTACAAGAAATATACAGAAAAAGTCAATTAGTCAAAGCCGAAGAAAAGAGATCTGACAATTGGAAAGATCTAGTAGTGCTTAGGCAATCTAAGATTCTTCTGGGTGACTACAACCTGTTGAGATCAAATGAATGCATAATTCAAAGCAAAACTGCACTAAGAGTTTTTACAGGAATCCTAACGGGACATTGTCTCCTGAATGGGCACCTTAAAAAGCTCAAAATAGTGGAGGACGAAGATTGTAGATTTTGTGGAATGGAAGAAACCTCCATCCACATACTTGCGAACTGCACAGCAATTCAGAATCCTAGGACACAGTACCTGGGAGACTACTGGATAGAAGAGGGACAGTTACCTAAGTTGAGGCCTGCAGATATCCTAAAATTCTTCCGGGAAATAGGACTAAAGGAGCTACTAGTCTCTGAGACTCTCCTCAGAAACTAAGTAGAAGTAAGGGGGCACAATAGATTTTTTAGGTCTCAGTGAATATAACCGCAAAGAAAAATACATACATACATACATAGTCAAATATTCGAATAGTTAAATATTCGAATAGTCGAATATTCGATACCGAAATATACAAAACGAACATACAAATTGACATAATGTTTATAAACTTTGACTAATCGACATAAATGACGCACTAGATAATTCGAAATATTGAATAAATTGTATTCAACGTTTTAAATATAGGTATCTAGTTCATTCAATAAATAGTGAAGAATGGAGGAAAAGAAGAAGAAATAAAGGGAATGTTATTAAATAGGACAATGAATGAGACGTTATTCCATTACTATTTCAGAGCAAATGTCAAATCTTTTTGACGTCAGCGTCTAGCCTACGGCCGCCATCTTGTTTTTTTGAAATGGCAGCCTAGGTCTCCAAGAATTGGCTGAGGATGATTTTGATATACCTACTACAGTTTTGTGAAACAGTTACAGAGAATACAGGAAAAGAAGAAGAAATAAAGGGAAAGTTATTAAATACTAGGACAATGAATGGGACGTTATTCAACTACCATTTCAGGGCTAATGTCAAATGTTTTTGACGTCAGCGTTTAGCCTACGACCAACATCTGGATTTTTTGAAATAGCAGTAGGTCACCAACCTGAGGCTGAGGATGATTTTGATATAATACAATTTTGTTAAATAGTTACAGAGAAACTTAGAATGCAAGACTTCAGATTTTTTGGTATTCACTGATAGGGCAACATTTTGCTTGAACTGTTTTGTTAATAGCGAGGTTAATAGACATAATTGCCGGTACTGGTCAAACTGTAATCCGCATTGGTTTGCAGAGGTTTGTACACAGCGTCCACGAAAAGTTAATGTGTGGGCGGGTTTGATGAAAAACCATTTGATCGGTCCTTATTTATTGAAGGTACGCTTACCGATGTTAAATATCTTGATTTACTCCCAAATGAAGTAAATAAATGTAATAAATCGATTATTTCCCAATATGAACGTATACTTTCAACAAGATGGTGCACCTCCACATTATCAAAGAGATGTTATACAATATTCAAATACAATTTTCTCTCACAGATGGATTGGTCGAAGAGGTGCAATTGAGTGGCTGGCAAGATCCCCCAACATGACACCATTGATTTTTTCACTGGGGCTACCTGAAAGGCCGAGTTTATGTTAACTTGAACGATTTAAACTATTTAAAGGATCGCATACGTCTCGACAGGGAATTACTTCACAAATGGTCAGGATTTAGAGCACTTATTTTGATGAACTATTTGCAACTTAAATTAATGTTTAGTTTATCAATTTCTGTACCATCCAGCTTTGTTTATTAATAGTGATAGAAGTTGAGAAAATAAGAAAAAACAGGTCAAAATTTTCCAAATGTATGAAGTGCTTTGCTTTGCTTATTTTTCAGTTTTTTTTAATTTTTTTCATCCACAAACTTAGTGTTTGTAGGTATATTTATCAATAATTTATGAGGAAATTGCAGAAAAAGAATAGTAGTGCCAAATATACTAAGGAGAAAAAGTCAAAAATCACTTTATTGCAAAAGTACAATGTTAATTAATATACAGTGTGAAACAGCCAAATGGAACAAATTCGATAACGATAAATTAGGGCGTGTTGGGAAAAACCGAGGGAAAAACGATCGGTCATGTCGATTTGTATTTTTTAGTGCGCATTTTTTGCAAAAAAAATTATATAGGGTGTGTCATGTGACAGTAGCCAATACCAACTTCCTTATTTTAAATGCAAACCACTGTGTATTATTTATTTTTTGGATTATTTTAAAATTTTAGACATAATTTATGTACAATGTCATATACCTATCTTTAACTGTTTCGGAAATATTAAGTGTTTTCAGATTTATTACAAAAATTAATATTAAAAAAAGAAAATGATTTTCTTTCACAAATTTGACAAATTACACTAAAAACCTAATAAGTAATAATGCTCATTTGTTAATAATGTAAAATAAACGAAAATACATTCATGTCAATGTCTCGGTCAATGTAAGAAATGTTTAAAATGCTCGCCGCGAACGTCTTGGCAACATGCTAATCTGGTATAGAAATGTCTTCTTAAGTAACTCAACATCTCAGTCGTGGCTGATCTGATCGCAAGCGTGATTCGTCTTTTTGAGTCATCTAAGTTGAAGGGTTTAGTTTTGTACACAATACTTTTACATATCCCCACAAAAAGTAGTCTAATGGCGTCAGATCAGGAGATCGTGCTGGCCATTCTATCAATCCGCTCCTCCCTATCTACCGATTTGGAAAAATTTGGTTCAGGTACTGCCATTGATTGAAATCTTGCTGAAACCATATTGTATTGGCAGGAACTTGTGGGTTTGCTGGATTAGGATATCAGTTTGTGGGTTTTCTTGAAACTCAAGCATAATATCCAATTTCGTATCATCACTTACTGCATTGGTAGCTACTTTTTTTGATCTGTCTTACATGACCAATCTCTCGAAACTCTTTTTCTATATTGCTAATTGTTCCTTGGGATACAGGTGGCACCTTTTTTTTAATTTTTCGTGCAATAAGTGAGAAACTTTCATTGTATCCGTGTGTTATCTCTATAAACAATAATTTGAAGAATTGTTATTTTGTGCATTTCTGTTAAATGAATCATTTTTCTGATATTATTACGTACAGTTAACGAAATTCAAACGACAATAGCACTGGCATTGATCACTACTGTCATGCAGTCAGACAACAAGTTGCTAAGGTTATGAGTTTTATACGAAAATAAACAAAACTGTTATTGTATTTTTTTATTTCATATCAGTGAAAAGGAATGCAGGAATGGTTTTTGCTTACTTTCTCAATATCAAGAGCTAAATGGAAAATAAGTATTGAGTGTAGTGTGTCACATTTGTGAAATAAAATAATTTTCTTTTTTTAATGTTAATTTTTGTAATAAATCTGAAAACACTTAATATTTCCGAAACAGTTGAGGATAGGTATAGGACATTGTACATGAACGAGTACATGAATTATGTTTAGAATTTTCTGAAAAATCCAAAAAATAAATAATATACTGGTGGTTGCATACATAATTTTAACTTTTTTTTGAAAAAAAATGCGCATTCAAAAATTCAAATCGACGCGTTTTACTCAACACGCCTTCATTTATTCGTTATCGAATTCATCCCATTTGGCTGTTTCACACTGTATAATAACAAACAGCAATAATCAATAATTCGTCCAATGTCTGAAAATCATTGGTACGCGGACGAATTACTCGTTTTCGGGGTTCTTTATTTTCAAACTCTGATGAACTGTTAAACCTTTTGATACTAACAAAATACAAATTCTGCAAACTCGACTTGCTATCAATCAAGATCAGAACCGAGAAATGTCAAACTAGGTATTTCCAAAAATCCCATTTAAGTACTACCTAACTTTGATGGTGAAATCGTACAAAAGTCTCATTCATCTTCCTAGAATCTCATAACTTTACCCTTATCCGTTTTGGTGCGAGACTTTTCAGCAGCGCTGTATATAAAAAATCATAGAAAATTGAATAGATAATTATCACTTTCAGATAAAACGATAAGACACCGTGGAAAATTCGTAAAAATCCATTTTTAAATATGGAATCAAATTCTACGTATTTTTTCACGTATAACCCTAAAATTTCATTTCAACAACTTTTTTTTTAAAAAAGTTATGCGGAAAAAATGTTTTAAAAAAATTGATAATTCCATAAATATAAAAATCTTTATTCCGTCTTTACGAATAAAAATAAAAATTTGATATTTGGCATATGTATATTTAACAGAATCACTAAACAAAATAACATAACTATTCATCCCCATCCCCCCATAGAGGGGGGATGGGGGGTTGACACCTTCAAAAATTCGTAAAAATCCATTTTTAAATATGGAACCAAATTCTACGTATTTTTTCACGTATAACCCTGAAATTTCATTTTAACAACTTTTTTTTTAACAAAGTTATGCGGGAAAAATGTTTAAAAAAAATCGATTATTTCATAAATATAAAAATCTTTATTCCGTCTTTACGAATGAAAATAAAAATTTGGTATTTGAGTGTGTCATAAAATTCTACACCCTTTGTTAAGTATGTATGCCAATTTTCATATTTTTTTCTCCATTATTGCCAAAGATATTTATTAAAACGTGTTTTGAATTTGTGGATTTTTTTGGAAAAAATTTAAAACCTGTTGATTTCGAGATACGGGTTTGAACCATTTAGAGTCATATTTTGAAAATAAAAAAAATACTGCGAGCTAAGATTAATGGTGAGTATTGAAACCAAAAAAAATTTTTATGCAAATATCATACCATAGGGGTAGAGGGTGGGGGTGAGTTTGGGAAATATTAGGGTTGAGGTAATTTTGAGTCTGTCATAAAATTCTACACCCTTTGTTAAGTATGTATGCCAATTTTCATATTTTTTTCTCCATTATTGCCAAAGATATTTATTAAAACGTGTTTTGAATTTGGGAAATATTTTTTTATTTTAATAAATATCTTTGGCAATAATGGAGAAAAAAATATGAAAATTGGCATACATACTTGACAAAGAGTGTAGAATTTTATGACACACTCAAAATTACCCCAACCCTAATATTTCCCAAACTCACCCCCACCCTCTACCCCTATGGTATGATATTTGCATAAATTTTTTTTTGGTTTCAATATTCACCATTAATCTTAGCTCGCAGTATTTTTTTTATTTTCAAAATATGACTCTAAATGGTTCAAACCCGTATCTCGAAATCAACAGGTTTTAAATTTTTTCCAAAAAAATTACAAGTCCACAAATTCAAAACACGTTTTAATAAATATCTTTGGCAATAATGGAGAAAAAAATATGAAAATTGGCATACATACTTAACAAAGGGTGTAGAATTTTATGACACACTCAAATACCAAATTTTTATTTTCATTCGTAAAGACGGAATAAAGATTTTTATATTTATGAAATAATCGATTTTTTTTAAACATTTTTCCCGCATAACTTTGTTAAAAAAAAAGTTGTTAAAATGAAATTTCAGGGTTATACGTGAAAAAATACGTAGAATTTGGTTCCATATTTAAAAATGGATTTTTACGAATTTTTGAAGGTGTCAACCCCCCATCCCCCCTCTATGGGGGGATGGGGATGAATAGTTATGTTATTTTGTTTAGTGATTCTGTTAAATATACATATGCCAAATATCAAATTTTTATTTTTATTCGTAAAGACGGAATAAAGATTTTTATATTTATGGAATTATCAATTTTTTTAAAACATTTTTTCCGCATAACTTTTTTAAAAAAAAAGTTGTTAAAATGAAATTTCAGGGTTATACGTGAAAAAATACGTAGAATTTGGTTCCATATTTAAAAATTCATTTTTACGAATTTTTGAAGGTGTCAACCCCCCATCCCCCCTCTATGGGAGGGATGGGGATGGCTGACTTTGGTAAAATTAAAAATTATCATCCACCAATACATTTCCGTGAAAAAATTTTTTTTATCATCTCTGGAAGTATGCTAGACCCGAAAGCCCTACATCAACCCGTGGGGACTCTGGTTCTCCGTCACTGTGTTTAGAAAATTTTATTTATTTTCATTTTCATATCCTCATTAATCCCTTTCATACTTTATTCATAACAATGTACATATTATGGGATTTAATTGTTTGTATCAGTATGACATTTTTTAATTCATATATATCTCATTCTTAGATATTAAACTCGTGTACATATTCCTAGTTAAACTAACCTTCACAAGATCCATTTGGAATTTCCGTATTTTCGTCAATACCAACGGGTTGTCCATCTTTTCCTTGATAAATGGTAACATTACCATTGACGTTAAACTGAGTCACTGGTCCGATGATAACGTCACTAGAGTTGTCAATATTAACATTTGCATTCTCGAGATTAACTAACTCGCGGTTAATGAGCTCCCTGTTGGCAACACCCACGAATTCGTTGTATATCTCCAAACCGGCGTTGTTGTATCCATCTTCTTCGTTATCCTGCAGGACCGCTACATCTAAACTACTAGTGTTTACATTTGTTTTGGAGTTGGTTGGTATTATCACACTCGGGTACATTAACGATGGATAAGTAAAACTTTGCGACATTGAAAACACTCATCATATCTCTCGACAAGGTTAAAACACAACTACGGCGCCATATTTTATGTTACACAAAAACAATTACTTTGTTTATCGCGAAATTTTATTGCATGCAAAAAAAGATATCTCGCTTTCGCGGAGACTCATTCTACTTGTGAATTAAATTTAATTTCATACCCATATTCGTATACGTATATTCCTCGTAATAGTGAGTGGGGATAATTAGGCCAGTATTTGATGTATAGAAAATAGGAAATAAAATGTATTGGTAGTGTTCTTCCCAACAAAGTTGATCAAATAGCGATTTTTAGAGTTATACATCGTTTCTTAACCTAATTTTATATTATATTTTATGACGTCGATAATTATTATTTAATCGTCTTGGGACTAAATTTACTTTAATAGTTTCTAGTGATGTTCATTATTTTTTCTTCAAGCGTATAATAATATCTATATTATTTTCGGCAACACAGATCGTAGAAATAACCTATTCTTTTACTAGTAAAATAATGAACGCTCATTATTGTACTTGTAACAAATTAATGAGAGACGATAGTAACGTCTTATTATGGGCGTTGTAACCAAGTAGGCAGGAACTGTCATTTAATTTTTATTTAATTTGATGTTTGTCAGTTTTGAAAAGTGTATTGTAAAAATGTCTGAAGAACAAGAATTTCAATGTACACCTCCGGAATTAGTCGAAATAGCTAATTCCACTATCGAAACACTAATTCCGACGAAGTCACGAAAAGTGTATGATTTTGCTTATAAAAAATTTATAAAATGGTACAAAGAACATATTGTACGAAAATACACAGAACATGTAATACTTGCTTATTGCTTGCTATGGGCACAATATTCAATGATTAAAACTCAATCAAACATCAAACATAATGTAAAAATGTAAAATTTTACCAAATTAGCTCTAATTTTAAAGCGACAAGGAGAACCCTATAAATTGCATTATTTTTACGCTTGAAAAAAAAAATAGTATATGTCACTCGGAGCAGAAGACCCATTATAATGTCTCGCCCAGTTTGCACAGCCTCGGCAGTGCAATAATCTGGGCTCAACAATAATGATAGCCTTCTACTCCTAGTAACGTAATGTACTATTTTTAGATACCTACAAATGTCAAATATATCTTCAAACAAGAATGAGATCAGGCATTTCATATGTTTATTGACATAACATTCGGCATAAATGACACTTGACAGTTAATGCATCATTAATTGGTAGCGTATAACTTGTTTAAAAAAAAGAGATTGCTTCCACAGCCATCGAATCAATCAGTTGACAAAACGCACATTTCTGTCATCTGTATATCATAAACCGTGATAGTTAGACAGTTGAAATTTTCACAGATGATGTATTTCTGTTGCTGCCATGACAACAATTACTGAACAACAAAATTAAATGAATATTTGAGGGGACTCCCATACAACAAACGTGATTTTTTAAAACAACATCCTGGCGCCTTCTATGTGAAAATAGCTAAAGCAGTATTCGGCTTAATTTCGCTATTCACAAAATATCGATTTATATTCTTATAGCTAATGGTACGGAGCCCTTCGTGCGCGAATCCGATTCGCACTTGGCCGGTTCCATTCCATCTCACTTTCACAAAGCTTGATAGGTACATCAAAAACTGCAATAGACTAAATTCTTGAATTTTCAACCAATTCGACTGAGTTTGCGGCTGTCCAAGTAGTGAGTGCATGTCTTTTATTATCAAGTCTCTCTCATATGTATATACAGCATAATATGTTTGACTGTGTCCGTTTCCCTACCGCATAATCTTCATGTGAGATCTCCGTTACATAGTGTTCAAATCTCTTTAAATTATATTTAAATATATTTTCCCAAGATATTGAAAGACAACACGACTTGCAACCACTTCTGGAAGCAAAGTGTCAAAAATATATTCAGTAGTTTGGTTTAGATGTAGGAAAAACCTGTGACTAATGCGGTTTTAGTTCGTTACATTTACTTGTTAAAATCAGACTATCACTCTCGTGTCGATGTCAAAATCAATTATTAGTTTTTTTATTATTATGTCAGTAACAGTTTTTAAAAATCAAGTCCTAGTTTTAACTGATTCTTGTGAATATATTATATTTTGAAGAATCTCCAAATTTAAATTTATAGACACATGCTCTTAATAATAAGTTTCGTGTAACTCACGTTTAGGTTAGGTTAAGTTCGTGAAACTTTGATCCTGAAAACCAGAGGTTATGAACACATAGTTTCACCTTTACTAGTGCATGACCATCGGACTCTTGCACAGGGCTAGCTGTATTTTTCAGGGTTGATGAATTTTCCATGCATTTGTATGGGAATGTTCATCCAGTAATTTTACGCTGTTTTCTGATCCAGTTCCTAACAGATCCTCCTTACTTAGGTTTTTGGCATATCAAAAATTTGTCCTCCTATGATCGTTTTTTGTCAAGTTCCTCAGCTCTTCCTTTCTTATTGGTACCATGTTAACCATAGATGCAATTCCATACGTCTAGACGTCACTTTCTGGTTCGAGGCTTCCTTGAGTGCCCCCTGACTGTGTGCCACGATATAGATCTGGTTATATACCTTCGACAGCTATCCTGTTTTTTTCCTTTCGCACATTACAAGATCGCGTATACATCCGCCTGAAATACAGAGGATTAATTTCCATATACATAGACTATATTTGTCACCAGTTATTTTGGAGTAAACTTCCGCCTCAGAGCCATTTATAGTTTCAGACTCTACGGTGTACCATGTCTGTCCATTTAATAGTAATTCTTCTAATTTATGTGAAGTTTTTTTTTCAACTCCGTGTGTACTGTACTTTGACTGACTTCACAGGTGGATACAAGTTGAGTTGTTGAAGAAGTAGGATTTACTATTACCTCTGCCAGTATATCAATTTTTCTTTTATCAAAAGTTTGTGGTCTGTCAGATCCTTTAATATAATTAATACTCGTTGTTTCCCTCAAATGAATCTTCGAGACGGGTTGATCGGGAAACCTCTCATTAAAAATGCGTTCTGCTGCATGAATATTTTGTGTTGTTTCACCAAGTATTAGGATTGCTGCTACTTGACCACATTATCCTCCTTGGTTAGGAGACGTTTCACCTATAATTAAAATATCTAGTTTAAATTCTTTTGAAAAATGTCCTCCTATGATCGTTTTTTGTCAAGTTCCTCAGCTCTTCCTTTGTTATTGATACCATGTTAACCATAGATGCAATTCCATACGTCTAGACGTCACTTTCTGGTTCGAGGCTTCCTTGAGTGCCCCCTGACTGTGTGCCACGATATAGATCTGGTTATATACCTTCGACAGCTATCCTGTTTTTTTCCTTTCGCACATTACAAGATCGCGTATACATCCGCCTGAGATACAGAGGATTAATTTCCATATACATAGACTATATTTGTCACCAGTTATTTTGGAGTAAACTTCCGCCTCAGAGCCATTTATAGTTTTAGACTCAACGGTGTACCATGTCTGTCCATTTAATAGTAATTCTTTGTAAGTCTATTTCCACCTGTGTCTAGTTACAAGCGCGAGTAATTCACATGTTTATATTTCTGTTCATGTTAAATATATTTGAGTTTTTGTTACATATTTCAGTAACTGTTCATTGACATGAACTTACCTCTCTGTGTTTGTGTAAAATATTTACTATATTCCAGTATAAAATACAAATTTTCAAAGGTCTTAATAAGTAGCGGTTTCGATAGAAACTGAAATTCAGACCAAGGGCTCTATTTCGGTTTCGGGTGAGAATTCTGTTTTACTCAGACACTAAAATCATACTGCATATACTTATAGCACATTATAATTTGGAGTCCGAGTTATATGATACCAAAATTTGTACAGTTCATTCAATATATAGAAAACTTTGAAATCTCTTTTTAATAACCACATACAAACAGATCTAGATATAAAATTGCAGCCATGGAAGGTTTTTAAATTCAGCGGATACTAGTGAACCTTCTTAATTTTATTCGCATATTTATCTGTTTTCTGTTAATAACTTTCATATGACACATTTATTTTCTTTTTTTGTGTGCAAACAGACTGGAACAACATTATAATTCGGTAAATCTGAACTCGACCACAATATTTAATAATAACAACTATTAAATTCCACATAATCCTTAAGTTGAAGATAATTAGTTAATTGGTTTATAAGATTCACTAATTTAAAATTAAACATTGCTGATAAATTGACACACAAAATTAAGTTCAAACAATTAGGTATACCTATATATATTAGAAACAAAATGCTTTTAGATTCATGGCAATATAACCATTTTAAACTTATTAAAAATGTAAGTGTGAATAAACTGTTTTGTTTTATAAGTTTGGTTATTTTATTCCTTTTAAGAGTGATATTTATGACAAAATGTTATTTTGCATTGTTAAGGTCAGTGGATATTCATACATTGTTATCGCTTACTGGATGAATAAATACAAAAAACATTTCAGTACACTGCAATGCACTCCGAGTTAGTCCGAGTGCTGAATGTTTTGATCAATCCAGAAGGCCGTTCGATGACGTTAAAAGGGTCGTGAAATGTAAACTATAGATTTTTTTTACAGAATTATTGAAAATTGTTGTTTGAAATTTTTAACGTATTCGTCGAAGATAATGTCACAAGGCCATTGTGACTGATAATTCTAAATAGAACCCTATGGTACGCTACACCACTTTTTAAAGCTATCGAAAAAATATATTTTTCTTCAAACGACATAGGTTTAAGTGACAACTTATGTGACGTTTCTCAAGGATATTAAGTGTTATTTATATGAATAGGAGTAGGTATAAGTACTTATACTCGTAAAGGTATAAACACATTATTTGAAATATTTGTTTTGATAGATACCAAACAACTACGTATTAATGATAACGATGCCTAAACGGGAATATACAGTTAAAAACTCAATCTCGTTATCTTTATTAAAAAAATAGTTTCCTTTTATTGCTTTATCTCAAATAAAATTATGAACGTTTGATGAAAAAATAGTGTATACCTACTTATGACATTCGGAGTGTTGAAACCACACGTTCAACAAGTTGTATATTTGTATATATTTATAATTCCTACCGGCCATTGCCTCCTATAATATGTTAATTCAATGCCAAACCGGCTCCTAGAGAAATCCAGTCCACTTGATCGACGGCAGAAAACCTCCTAAAACAACTGTTGTATCCAAAACAGCCGCAACACGGAGAATAAGATACCATAGAGAAATAATATATAATGAGAGTTGTCGATACTGTATTAACAGTTGGCATCACGTTGATCGAAGCGCACAAGGAAGGGTTGTTGGAACTAATTTTTAAAGGCGGGATATTTAAATTTGTTAGTTTGGATTATGGGTAGGTGAATTTTACAATTCGTCTAAAAATTGTTTATTATATAATTATTTCATTAGAAAAAATAAAATAAAATTTCATTTTTTCTAATGAAATGATTATAATTAAACAATTTCAAGACACAATTTAGATAAATAAGAAATCAAGACATTTAAAATTTTTATTAAACTGCACTACTAAAATTACATTATATTTAAGAAAGTTAATCCAATATCATATCCAATTGTACATTATTTTAAAATAATTGACGAAAAAACAAATATTTTCATAAAAAGGAATTAAAAACTAGGTAAATTATCCATTTCTATGAAGACAGGAACAGGTCTGAAACCAAAAAAAGTAAACGCAGTACATTAAGTTACAAAGAAAAAATAATTATTTTTGTTTGGTACACCTCTCACCATCATTATTGTCAGAATAAAATACGCTTTCGTTTTACAGGCAATACAGTATTTTCAAAAGATTGGGTATTATTATTATGTCCAACTAGGTACTTGTAAATGCATTATTATTGAAATGATCTTCACACAACCTTTGATTTTTTGATGTATAAGGACGTTCTAAAATTTTGTAATACTGTTGATTAATATCAGATGGAGACTTGAAAAATATTTTATTCTTAAACTCAAAATTGCGAAGTGGCCAACAATATTTGCTATTACAATTTTTTGCAATACAACTATGACGAATTATACCTGGTGATGACATTTTAAAGGTTCACTTACATTTATTTCCTTTATTAGAACTAAAATCCTGAATGAATTTAAAACTAAACTAATCTTAAATCCAACTCACCTCATCACAAAGATAATATACACAAAGCCTCATCATCCATTACTAATTTTTGACACTTTCACTTTGACTTTGACAAACAGAAGTCAGATTCACACCAACCAATATATGATTGATTTTGTATATTTTCATTTTTAATGACTTAAAAGTTAATATAAGTACAATGATATTTTATAATATTTATCAACATTAAAGGTGAAATGTTGGAGTGTAATGTAATTTATGATATTTTAAACGATTTTATTCTATTCTGCTTGTGTAAGATGTCTTGTAGTTCGCGCGACCGCAGCGACTCGATGCGCGGGTCAGTTGAGAAGAAACGCTATGCCTTATATCGCCTATACTTCAATCCTTCTCTTTTATTTTGTCTATGTAAGATACTTTATGGGCTTCGCATGGTTTGTCTGACGAACATAGTGAGTCAGACAAACTTTCCACACTTAGCACATAAAGTATCACTTATTCTCCTAATATTATAATATAGTATTTTGGTGGTTTATTAGTAAACATTACAATTTAAATTCCATTCAGCATGATATTAATCGTGGATTGAAGAATATACTTCAATAATTTATTGTTCGAAGTGAGCTTTCTGACAGAGTAAAGTAGGTATCCTATTTTGAAACTCTTGTTTTACTTTTTCAAATGTGTCCGCAGAAATAGCATGATATTTTGTGGTCTGTCAGATCCTTTAGTATAATTAATACTACGTTGTTTCAATTTTACGAAAAAGCTCCCTCAAATGAATCTTCGAGACTGGTTGATCGGGAAACCTCTCATTAAAAATGCGTTCTGCTGCATGAATATTTTGTCTTGTTCCACCAAGTATTAGGATTGCTGCTACTAGACCACCTTCTCCTCCTTGGTTATGAGACGTTTCACCTATAATTAAAATATCTGGTTCAAATTCTTTTGAAAAAAGTGATATATCATTAATTTCTGGTATTATATACCTAATATTAATATATACAATATTGAGATTGCCTATCTGTACCTCGGATAACTTTAGAAGTTATACATGCCAATATTCTGGACGAATCTATTATAAACCATGAACTTATTTATTTATGGCAAGATGTCTTATTAATCTAACTACACTACTATTTGGCCTGGTATTTGAAAGATGAACTTATTGCATTTTTTCCATAAATGATTTAATAGGAACTTGCAATAGTAAGTATTGGCTCTTACTGAAACATGGTTGGTGGACTCAATAACTGATATGAATATACAAGAATTCAATGTTTTTCGTTCCGTCAGGCAATTCTGCCTAATTAATAATGCTAGCGGTGCGAAAATAATTTTCAGTATCTGCTAGTGAGATAAATACACGCGATCTACTTCCTGACTTGCCTACCATAGATATGATCTCAGTAACGTTCAAATACAATAATGAATACTTGATGATTGTAAATCTATACATTCCTCCTCAAGTCCCCCCCAGTGATTTAGACATACTCTTCGACAGAATCTCCTCCTTGCACACCTTACATGATAATAAATTATTAGTTGTTGGTGACTTTAATATAGCTGAATATGCACTATCCGAATCTTCTCAACTTGTAAATGCTTCTAGGAAAGTACAGTCTCTAATCAACTTTCAAAATTTTTACAACCTCACCCAATTTAATGAAGTGTTAAACGGCAACAATCGTCTTCTCGACTTAGTTCTATGTAATGTTGACGAGTGTAAAGTGGAGAGAGCACTCGACATACTACTTCCAGAAAATTCCTTCTATGACAATTGATTTCCCTATAAAATATAAAAACAACTTCCTACCCCCTCAATCAGGCACAGGTTGTAATTTCAAAAAGGCCAATCTCCCAGCTTCGTACTAATCTATACTAGATATTGCTTGGACTATCTTAAACTCCTGCGCTAATGTTGAAGACAGCGTAAATCTCATTTACGCAACACTTAATAATTCTTTTAAGCTATATGTTCCCAAAAAAAGGTTTATTAAAAACAATATCCGCATTGGTACAACTATGATATCATTAAAAATCTTGAAATTAAACATAAATTATTCAAAAAATATAAGCTCACTAGAAACCCTCAGGATCGAGATGTAGATCGGAAGTAAAATTGAAAATTAAAACAGTATATGAACATTTTGTTAAAAAATCCGAGGAAAACATTTTGCTTGAGCCTAAATCATTCTGGAACTTTATTAACAGTAAAAAAGGCGTATCATCGTCAATCCCGAATACTATGTTCTTCAATAATGTAAAACTAGACCACATTCAGGATATAGTTAATGGTTTTGGTACGTTTTTTTCAGGCAACTATATGATTTCCAATGGTAATAATTCTCATAATGATCCGACTAATTATGATGTTATACATATTACTAGTAAGTGTCTCTGAGAAAGAAGTTTTGGCTGCCTTAAAAATATTTAATTCAGAAACCACTGCCGGAATAGACGGTATACCTGCCTTCCTGATTAAAGACTGCCGCCAAGCTTTGGCTCAGCCATTAAAAATTATTTTCAACTTGATTTTGAAAAATTCCAATTTTCCAGATAAATGGAAGGCCTCATAAATATGTCCTATTTTCAGAAAAGATAATAAGAATGATATAACCAATTATAGGCCAATAACTATTCTGAATAACTTTTCTAAGGTTTTTGAAATAGCAAAACATGAATATCTCTCCAATAAGGTTAAACATATTATCTTACCAAACCAACATGGTTTTATGTCGGGTAGGTCAACTATCACCAATTTATTCTGCAAAACGCAATTTATTGCAGAGACGTTGGATGAAAGAAGTCAGGATATAGTATACACTGACTTCTCCAAGGCGTTTGATAGAATCAATCACAATATTTTACTAGTTAAACTGGACACACTACGATTCCATCCAATACTAATAAATCACTTTAAATCATATCGATCGGATCGACCGCAATTTGTAAAATGTCTTGGTTATAATTCAGCGGTTTTTTATCAAACCTCTGGAGTGCCTCAGGGCTCTGTCTTTAGGCCACTTCTTTTTGTTTTATATGTTAATGACATTCTGTCAAAAATTGACGTAAAAGCTTTGTTATACACTGACGATCTCAAGTTAATTCACCGAATCGATTCAATCCATGATTGCATTAGACTCCAAAATAATGTCGAACTACTAAATGACTGGTGTGTAGAAAATGAGTTGTACCTAAACGTCAGTAAGTGCAGTGTCATGTCTTTCTGTAGGAAGTAGTTAGGCATCGTGTTTCAATATAATTTAGATAACTCGGTATTGGTACGACCTGACCTAATTAAAGATCTTGGTGTTTATTACGGTCCTAAACTAACTTTCACTGCGCATATTGTTAAAATCGCTGCAAGAGCATATCGCATTCTTGAATTCGTAATTATAAACATGAGTCTATAAATATTTTACTACAATGAATTTACTGTTTTCTGCATTTATAAAGACCAAACTGGAATATGCCAGTGCTATATGGAATCCTATTTACTGTTAGATACATTATCTGAGGCGTGAGTAATGTAGGAAGGAGTGTAGGTTTTGGATTTGCTGGTATATAGACTCACCAATTTTACTATGTACACATTTGTTACAAAGCTATTTACACTGCAACCCAAAAAAATGAGAACATTTTGTTCTTTACAAAAGCAAACTTATTATCGCCCCTTTTTGGAACACACTACTGTAAACTGTCAAATCAGATTGATCAACGTATTATGTTTAAGTGACGAATAGTCAACTTAAATTATGAAAATGACAAAATAACTAAGTGTTGGAAGTTGTTTCCAACATGCTGGGGGCCTTATTTCACATTAAACCTTACAAAATTCCAGCGCCAAACATTACACAAAAAACTCTTTATTTTTAAAGTCATGACCTTAAAGGTCGTACAAGTATATTAAAATGAACCAAATATAAAATAAGAAATGTATCGAGAACACTATCTTGACAATATTAATAGGTTGCTTACTTCTAGCTAAATATTCACAAGCTTATTACAAAAAATATAGAAAATTATTCCTGTATAGGCAATACGGCTATTTTTGTAATTGATCTCAGGTAAGTGCCATCTCTTGTTTTAACCTCTAAAACTCTAACCTTGTTGTCCTTACCCGGCACAGCCTTTATTATGCGAACAAGCCTCCATTTAAAGGAGGGAACGTTATCCTCCTTCAATAGAACCAACATTCTTACCCTCAAATTTGGTAAATCTTTGCGCCATTTCGGTCTACTCTGCAATTACACCAAATAGTCCAAGTGCCAATTGTTCCAAAACTGCTGCTGCATTTGAACACAATGCTTCCAAAGTTTTAGTCTAGGTACTATGGGGAACTTCACTGATGTCAGGTTCTGGGAAACTAGTTATAACTGTCATAAAATGACCTGGGTTTAAATAATCCAGATTGGAAACGACATTTTTGATCCAAAATCACAAACAAACGGTTTAACGAAATAATTGAAATTGAAAATAATGAATCCGTATCGAAAGGAACAAAAATAATGTTAGATACATTATCTGAGGCGCGAGTAATGTAGGATGGACTGTAGGTTTTGGATTTGCTGGTATATAGACTCACCAATTTTACTATGTACACATATCTTACAAAAACTATTTACACTGCAAGGATGGAAACAATCCAGAGCCTTGAAAGATGCCCCCGGAGGCAGAGCTTTAATATTTAACAAAAGGAAGGGATACAACCCAAAAAAATGAGAACATTTTGTTCTTTACAAAAGCAAACTGCTTATTATCGCCACACACTACTGTAAACTGTCAAATCAGATTGACGAATCGTCAACTTGAATTATGAAAATGACAAAATAACTTAGTATTGGAAGTTGTTTCCAACATTTATAATATACACATTTCTACAATCGAACGTATCCAGATGCGCTTCTTCAAGTCAGCATGTTTCATTCTGGATGGTTTGTATCCGGTGCGCAATATACCGCAACAGTACTTTTATGATCGATTTGGTGCACACAGTCTGCTGAGAAGGCGTTCAATGTACTCTGTATTATTTTCACATAAAATTGTACACCTAAAATTAGACTGTAATGATCTAGTTGCCATGTTAGATTATCATGTTCCTATGTTCAATTCCCGCCATAATCAACTGTTTTATCAACGAACTTACCGAACTAATATATACAAATTTTCACCTCTACACTTTCTAATTAAAAATTATACTAATATAAAAAAATCTGTTGACATTTTAAACTGCAGCCAATTGTCAATTAGACATTATTGTTTAGAAACCTAAATCTATCTTACATGCGAAACAGCTTTTAATAACTTTTTTTTTTCTCTTTTGTTCTATATTTTGAATTAACTGATGCTAGTTCAATTTATGATATATGTGTAGTTTGGGTATACATGATTGTAATGTTTTCTTATATTTTGTTTCTTGTAAATTATCGTATGTTATTTATCTAACTACTTCTAACCTTATCCTGTAAATTGGGTATATCCCGTAGGATATTGTAAATAAATGAATAAATAAACTTGCGAAAAACCACCTTGCTTCGTACTATGGGGTATTTATTATCACAATAAATACAAATCGAGAGTCGACCGTCATGGCAGGCGGTTCAAGTAACGATCCTCCTGACAAGTGTAAATCTTGTGCTAAATTTACGTCGACAAATCATGTTAAATGTTTAAATCCTACATGTGATGTTAGATGTTATTGTGCACGTAAGATGTTTTGATGCGATTTCTAGAATTGTAAACATTGATGAAAGTACGTTTTATTGCCGTAATTGTTCTGAGAAAAAAACCAATCGTTCTACTCTTGTAAAAAAATAGTTATCAATTTCATCAAGTGAAAAAATTTTGTCAGAGAAAGAAATTGAGTGCCTATCCAGAGAAAAAGAAGTTTTAAACAAATATGTGTCTGAAATGGAATATTTAAATAAAATCCTAAAGTTAAAGATAATGGTAAGTGAAGATTTTCAATTACAAACTTCCAGTTCTACCAGTTCATTTTTGCCAATTAGTGATAAAAATGCAAATACTTACTCGGCTGCCCTGAAAACGAAAAATGCGGCTTGTGATTCCGTTTTGCTTGTGATGTCAATAAACCAAAACACTACACTACAGGTTGATAACAATATTGAATCGAAAATAAATCTTTCTACTGTTAAAGCCTCTGTTGATGGTACCAAGTTGGTAAAGAATGGTGTATTTATTAACTGCAGTGATGCAGACTATTTGGAAAAATTAAAAACATGTAGGTTTTATTCAATTGGGAAATACTTATTCTGTAACGGAACCGAAGAAATTGAAAACCAAGATTGATGATTAGAAGAGTAAATGCTGTTACTCTCGAAAAACCTAACTTTATGCAAGACCTTCTTACTTAAAATGAGCTCCACGCAACCGAGGTTGATATAAAAATAGTTACAAAAATTAAATTCAATGATGTTTTCAACATAGTACTAGAGATGGCACCGGAACTGTACCAAATAATAATAAAAAGGGGTTTTCTCTATGTAGGGTGGGTTAAATGTTATGTTAGTGCGCACTACAATATTGTGAAATGCTTCAAGTGCTGCAAGACTGTAGCAGTAATTTAGTGTTCAGAACCTCATGAAAGGAAGGACTGTAATAGTCAGAGTTTGTGCTGTAATAATTGTAAATCATTATATTTAAAATATAAACTTAATATTAGTATTGATCTTATTGCAAATAGTTCAGGGTATGGTTACTTATTAAAAAAAGTTGAGCTACTTAAAAGCAGAATTCCATTCGTCTAACAAAAAATTGAAGTTAGCTCATTTCAATATTCGTTCGTTGTTTCCTAAATTCGATGGATTTGTAGAGCTAATAAATTTCCACAACTTTGATATTGTTTGCTTATCGAAAACTTGGGTGACTTCAGATATCTCAGATCGTGCAGTGTATACCGGGATTCAAGATGATTCGTAAGGATCGTGGTTCGAGAGGTGGAGGGATCGGTTGTTATGTACGTGATTCAATAAACTTAAAGGTACAGTTTCCGGACCTCCATTCTCCATTGGGTATCGAACAAATATGGATGACTATAAAAAAAAATAACCCTTTTAGTTGGTGTAATTTAAAGAACTAACGCTTGTACGATACAAAATTTCGTAGAGTATTCTGATAATACTCTTTCGCTCATAGTTTCGCATTTTGATCATATTGTTGTAACTGGTGATATAAATGTTGATCAGCTAATAGGAAATCACCCAAGCACTTGCTTTCAATCCTACGATTTTGTTCAATTGGTAGAGGAGCCTACCCGTATAACAAATACGTCCCAATCTTTACTTTATGTAATATATACAAATACAAATGATCTTATTCTTATTAAGTGCTCGGGTGTTTTAGATCATGAATTATCTGACCATAGAGCAGTTTACTGTGAATTTGATTTAAACAGTAACAGTAAGTACTCAATTTTTGGAATATTATAGAGATTATAAAAAATGTTGCTTAATAATTTTAATATAGACCTCAAAAACATATCATGGGAGAACATACTCTATGAGAATTTCATGAAATACAAAATAAAACTTTTTAATAATATGTTAATTTCCTTATTTTATAAACATGCTCCTTTCATGGAATCAAGAATTACAAAGCCCCATCCCACTAAACATGATACATAACAAAAATATTTTCCAAAGATAACTTTTGCAATATTTGCAAACTTACATTGCATTATTGTTGTCATGAAGTTTCCAACACAATGTTTTCCAGTTACATTTAAATTACATCGAAACAGCATAACCAATAATATTCATTAAATAATATATAAAATGTTGATTTTATGTTGCCCAGATATGTCTCATACATAGTGGTTATGTTATATATCCGATGTTTGTATTTAACCAACTCAAAACGTTACCCACATGTGTACAAGAAACTTGGAATTAATATTATCTTAAAACGTTCCTTAAATGTATTTCCGTTAATCTTTTTTCCTTGAGTAGATAGAAGAGTGAACAGGAAATATACGATTAGCATGTGATAAAGTGAGATAGAAAATCAGGTGGTAGTTTGCGGAACGGGCATTACTTACTGATTACATATATTATTTTGTTTGTTGAGGTTAGTCAAAGATTATATTGAGGTTATAGTTGTATCGTCGTTCTGTTTAACCGCGTGTTCCTCTTCCATCTTTTTACAATATATAATACCAATACGTTTGAATTGATTTATTTAGCGTAAAATTGAGTTATTTAACTGAACAAAAAATAAATAACTAAGTACTATCCTCACTTCAATATGAGTAAAAGTGTAGTGGCGGTTAACGTGTGTGAACAATAACTGAAGAGGACAGCGACAGGGTGAGTTTCTATAAATTCTTCATATTTTAGAACTTTAAATTTGTTTCAAAATGAAGTCAAGTCTGGAAGCATATTATGCGAACTCCGAACATGATGAGATATACCATAATCGAAACACTGTCTATTAACAAAGCATCATTTTCTATCGCATATAATTTACTTAGAGGTATAAGTATAGGATATAATTTATAAATCTCAGATAGCTCCACTATCTTCATTTTTTGAAAAGCTATAATTCTCCATTCCTCCTAGCTGTGCTTCTTTGTATAAAATATGGTGTACTGTTTGTAGAAGTTATAGTCTTGATCAAACATTATGTTCAATGGGATGGGAACTTTTAATTTTAGTCAACAACTATTATTGTTCAGTTGAATCTACCAGGAGTGTGTGAAGATATGTATACTGAAATTATGCTTCACTTTTTTTATCAAAAAAAATTTACCCTACTCAAAATGACAGTCATTTCAGTTTGTTTGTGTTTTGGGATTTTCTTTTATATTTTTATTATTCTATAGGAACAAACTAGTACTGGTCCAGGGATCTGATTATCAAAATTTGATTAGGTGGTGCCTCCAGCAGATTATAGAGGATGAGCTTGCCCAGTATTGCTCGTGGACTGGACAAAAACAAAATTTTGAAATGTCGGATTTAGAATTTTCATCGACATACTCAAACTCACCACTAATTTATTCTCCAACCTCTCTCTCTCTCATATATCTACATATAATATTTTTTTCAGAATCTTCGAAAGAAGTGTATGTCTCGACTACTGATAAACAGTTCGAACTGATTGCAATGGAGTGGATGAGACTGAAAAGGAAAGATTTGTAATAGAGATAAAAGTTATTTTTTGTTCAACACTACATGTTTTATATATATTTATGTTTACTTTTTTTAAATACTATTTTTTGTTTTCTTCATTTCAATATATTCTATATTTATTTATGGAAATTTTAAAGTTACATTATATATTTTATGCAGATAAAGTTTTTTATTCAATATCCCAGTAGCATTTAAATTTTGGACATCATCATTCAACTAGTTCGATAATTTTTTTTCTGTGGCAGGTAAGTATCTCATGGTATACCTTCTCTTTCTACATTTCCAAAAAATGGGGTTGAAATTCCAGAATTGTGTAGATATAAAAAAAATGAAGGTATACCATGCTGCTCCACCCTGTATACCGCGAAATAAAATTGAAATATAAAAGGGTACCAATATGTAACATTATAGGAATGTTATTGAATAAATGTTTTGGAGCCACATTAAATATATGTAATGAAATTACATTGAAGTTTCGTTAAATATGTTACATTTATGTAATGTTTATCATTAAACATTACATTGTAATATTTATAAGAGGCACAAAGTGCTATATATGCAATGTATCTGTAATATCAAGCATATCTTTGTATAACATCACAAAGTAACAATGTGACATAACATTTATATTTTAGTTATGTTTTTATGTTTAGTGGGATGCACCTTGGCTAACTTCTACAAAACAGAATATGATGAAAACTAGAGATGCTGCTTCATCCAAATATAAAAAGTATAAAAATGTTCTTAATTATAATTATTATGAAGATCTCCGGAATTCTGTTACTAACGCTATCCATAAAGAAAAAAATGGGTATTTAAATTATCAATCTGAGCTTATAAGCAAAAAAGAGTTATGGAAAGCAATGGAATCACTTAAAGTTGTATATAAACCAGTAATAGAGATCCCTCAGGAGCTTAAAGACCCCAATGCTATAAACAATTCACATCGGTGTTTAGTCCTATAAATTGTTGTCCTGAGACCGACATTGTTTTCTTTTTTCAACTGACTACCATTTATGAAGTTGAATCACTTGTACTAGATTTCAAATCGGATGCTGTTGGATGTGACTATATTTCTGCTAAGATGCTACTCTCACTCCCTATTACTCCTCCATAATATATAACTCATATTATTAATTGTTGTTTGGGAGTTGGCTATTTTCCGGGTACATGGAAATATGCATTGATAAAACCATTGCCTAAATCAAATAAACCCGAAGTTCTTAGTGATCTTCGTCCAATAAGCATTCTCCCAGCAATGTCTAAAATTTTGGAATAAGTCGTTTATTAACAAATGTACTACTACATATTTAATAATAATATAGTTACACATATACAATCAGGCTTTCGAAAAAGGTTTAGTACAACTACCCTACTTCTTGATTTAACGGATAACGTTCTTCGATCATTCTACCATTCTATTGGATTTTCCCAAAGCCTTTGATACTATATAGATTATGCTCTATTTTGCTCTAAGCTCAGATACTATGGATTTGATGAGACTTCCCTAAGGTTTTTTGAATGTTATTTATCAAACCGTTATCAAAAAGTAATTATTGATAACAATATTTGAAAATTTACATCAGTCACTTCAGGCATACCTCAAGGTTTTGTCCTCGGGCTTCTTCTTTTCTCAATTTATATTTCTGATCATTTAAAATCTTTGAATAATTTGAAATTACATTTATTTGCAGATGATACACAACTGTATTTTTCATTCTAACCTCAGTTTGTAAATTTGGCTACTCGGATAATAAATCGGGATTTAGACGCTATTCGTATCTATACAACTAATGATAATCTTAAACTTAATGCTAAAAAATGTAAGTCGATGTTAAATTGTTCTTATACTTCTATTCTAGAGCCATGTTCAAAAAAAATTTAAATCTGGTTATCAAAAATGAACCATTGAAAACTGTGAATAGTTGCAGAAATTTAGGAATTATTTATGACTGTAGTTTTCGTTTTCAAGAGCACGTCACACTTCTAGTTGAAAAATCTTATTTAGCTTTACGTCAGCTACCTATATAAAAGTAGAGGTATTTTAAACTTTAGATTACGAAAATTACTTTGTGAAATTATTGTTATGTCAATTCTCAATTATGGGTTTTTGTTGTTTTATCCATGTTTGGACAAAGCTACTAAATTCAGAGTACAAAGAATCCAAAATAATTGTTGTCGATTTGTCTTTGGTATAAGAAAATAATATATGATATGATATATGATCAAGTGAAAAATAAAACAACTTGGGTGGTTAAACATAAGTAACTGGCATAAATATCACCTCGCCGCTTTGGTATACCGAATAGTTTTTACTTCAAATTCTGTTTATTTAAGTACCAAATTCGTATTTCGTGGTGATGTTCTCAATATGTCTCTGAGATATCTGTATAGTCTCATGTAACCTAAATATAGGTTATCAATATTTCAACGGTCATTTACCTACAATGCAGTTTCAATTTTTAATATCATTTCTATGAGTTCAAAAACCAAATGTTCAGAATATTGTTCTGTTTTTTGTAACACAAATTCAGTTCCATGTGATGTACATTTTTGTAGACATTCTTCTTTTTTTTAACCTTTTGCAATTTTTCTCTTTGTTTAATACTTTGTATAATTTGTTTTTTTTGTAAACATGAGGTTAAGTAGAGTAGCTTTAGCTAGACTTCGCCTCTTGTATGTATTGTTTGTATTTTTTACAGACTAATAAAGGCAATTAATAATAACAAATGTGAATTTCTCCGATGTTTTCATCATCCACAGCAGCACAAGCTTTGTAAGCCCAACGTCCATAAAGCTGGCAGCCTACCCAACGCTCGAAAGTATATGATTTTCATCACTACAATGAAGACAAATTGTATCTTCATCATCGTTATTTTTCATTTTGGCTGCATTTTCAGTCTTTTGTTTCTTCTTAGCAATGGTCATTGGGATTGGATACTTTCCTCAGTTTTTTCAAATGTAGGTTCCAGCAGCGTTAAAACATATTTCTACTGTGATAGTCTGGCCTCGATCTACAGGTGACAACGTCCTTTTATGGACAATATTTTGCTCTTAGTGCTAGATATAACAGATATACCAATTATATATATTGTCAGGAGTTAATTTATACTTGTCATAAATCTCTCTAAACAACTGGTAGAATTTACTAACTGCTACTCTATTAAATCTCATTGCTTTAGCTGCCGATGTGGCTTCGGGCTTCATTCATTCGGTTGGGTTGTGCTCATCAGCCCAGGCACTTGAACTGAATCTTTGTACCATGGCTTCGGGCTTACGAATGGATAAATTTGGATGACGCCCAAAGAAACGTTTGAGCCAGTCAACCCCTGCTATCTGCTTGTCAGTATCAAAATTGTGCGCCCTATTATTTTTTACAGCCAGTTGAAATACTAGATGTCTCAGATCGGAAGTTGTCAGTCCAAAAATATTTTTTTCCGTATGTCTTAGATATGCCCCCATTATGTATTCTTTTTTTTGTTGTAAATAAAGATTGTTTAGGGCCCAAAGGTACACTTATTGTATCTTCACCACCTTCTTTCATTTTCTTAACATATTAATCCAAAGTAGTATTTAGAAGTTTTCTCTAGCCGATTTCTTTACTTAATACTTTAACAACAGCTGTTTTCATAGAAACTGTTGACCACCCTCAACTTTTAGTTTTTTTTTTATATGTAACGTACCATTATTTTACCAGATGTAAAGCCACGCTATGCACGTACCTATTTACAAAAAAAATATATAACTTAACTTTTGTCCAGCTACACTACAACAAAGTAAACAGCACTAGCAACCATATAGGAAGAGATACGTAAATAATTACTTATTAATTAATTATTTAGTTTTAGTTCATTGAAGTGGTTCGGGGAAATGTCGATGAATGTTTAAATTTTTTGTCTCAGACTCTGGGTTTATACGGTAGGCTCACCTAAGCCTCTGTGAAACGTCACAACTGCGGAGGAATCCGCCCCGCAAATTACAGTGGATTCCCTAAAAACCCCGCCAAAATGCCGCAGCAACGAAGAACAAAAACCTCCGACAGCAAACACACTAGCTAAAAGCTACGCACAGGCAACAAATAAAAACACATCGACGGAACAAGAAAAACAGAAAGAATTTGTGACAATGGCACAATTCAAGGATCTTTTGAAAAGATACTTCCCAACAAGATGGAAAAAAGCCGAAGTAGTCATGATACACAAATCGACTTTTCCACAAAACTACCGCCCAATTAGTCTGTTACCGGCGATGAGCAAAATAGCCAAATGAGTAATACTAAGGATTCTAAAAACACAGGCAAGAGATTTAAACATACTACCGGAGAAACTACAAATTGGTACAGTTCTTCCAAAACTCTCTTTGCACCAATAAAATTGAAAGCTTGAAGAAAGTTTGGGGTGGACAAATCGGTGACAAGTTCCAGATGTACAGCTTTGGTTGCCATACAAACAAATAAGCAAATATATGCTTTGATAGGACGAATTCCGCGTTTTCGATATGGGATCATCTATACAGGACCAGCGTAGTCGCAGCCAGTACGCAGAAAGGGCTTGGTCTGCTGTACTCTAACACTAGGGAGATTTCCCATAAAAGTAATTCGAGGTTTTGGCCTCAATCTAAAACAAATATTACATTTCTGGATTATAAATCGGAAAACACTGCGAGCTGAGAGAATCTAAGCAAGGAAAGGACTAAGTGTGGACCGGCATGAAGGTTGGTTGTGTGACAATGATCAATAAGGAGTTCTACTAGATGATCTTTTTTGGGAAATAATATAGGATGATGTCCGTCAAAATTTAAGTAGGCATGAATCAACCTACCTTCAATTCAAATGACGCTGTCCTTCAAAAAAGGGCGTAAATGTCTTAAAGATGCTGGAATAACACCTTTTGCTACTAGTGCCAATTCAGATCGAAAATGTCGACGTTGAACGACTTTTATTAAGGAAAGTTCTGCAGCTTCCAAATCGGATACTGAAATAGAGGCCGACATTGGTAGCAATTTTACAAACCTTAGGACGTAAACAACTGATTTTAAGAGTTTGATCCATTTCGAATGGCGCAACACTAACGTATAGACAGAATTTTCGATATCTGCAGCTATTACTAAGGAGTCTTTTTTTGGATTCTGGTGTAGATTTTCTTCTAATCAAATTGTACTAATCGTCCATTCAGAGGAGTCTAATTTTAGCCATTCAGGACCAGTTTTCCAGGAACTATTAGAAAGGACTGTTAAGCCTTTAGAAAAACAATCGCTAACATTGTTTTTTCTATTTACGTGAAACAATGAATCACAATAAATTAATAATTGAATCTGAACCACCCTATTCGATACGAAAGTTTGTAGTTTGGACGGGTGGGCTGCGATCGAATTGAGAGTGACAGTGGAATCCGACTGGGCGAAAATATGAGTAATATTTAGTCGAGATTTATAACAATCTATTATGAATCGAAGAAGTTTGGCGAGCAAATGAGCTGCACAAAGTTCTAATCTAGGACTTGTGACGACTGTCATTGGAGATACCTTGGATTTCGAGCAAAGGAGATGAACTTGACTTCCTCAATTGAAATTTACACTACGAAGATAAACGACCGCCTCTTAGGATGTTAAACATGCATCTGCGAAACCTACTAAAATTAATGGCAGATGTCACTCAACACCTATATGACGAGAAGTTTAAAAGATGATGTAATCCTGTAGAATATTGATTCCAACGGTGAACTATATCAGGTGGACAGGGATCGTCCCAATTTAGATGGCCAATCCAACAATCTTTGATCAAAAGTTTGGCTAATAATGTGCAACGAGCGACAGTGGACAAAATGCTGCGTTTAGCACAAGGTTTATCAACAAGGTCAAAAGAAAATGACAAAGAATCTGAATTCGGATGCCATTGTAAACCAAGTATTTTCAGTGAGTCTGTATCAAAATTCACCACATTGGTGGTTCGATTATCAACAGGAATTGTGTCTAATAATGTTTTTGAATTGGTGGCCCATTTGACCAATTGGAATCCACCTCTATGAAATAATTCAATCAATTAACTATACAAATCAAGCGCTAAGCTATTTTAGGATACATTAGAAACAAGATCATCTACATACATGTCTCTTCTAACAACTTCAGATGCTAAATGATAGAACGTTTCTTCATCGTTAGCTAATTGGCGTCAGACTGTAATTTAGGACCAGTATAGAGTAAATCATTTAAGGAATACAAGGTGTCCGTCCTACACGAACCATCAAATACAATACGAACTGGAGTTGTTTGGGAATCATTTTTGAAGACAGCGTGATGTGAAATGAAATATTGTACCATTGAACTATCATTTCCTACTACTTTGGACATGTGACATTGGTCGATGTAATCTTAAATTAGTTCTGTATATTGTAAATTAAGATTTGGACTTTTATTCAGCTTCCTTTCTAATGATAAATATCGTCGGAGAGCTGTGGTGTATGAATTTCCAAATAAAGAACTATCTAGTTTGAAAGGTAACGATACTGTATACCTTCCGGATGAATCTCGATTATAGGTGGATTTAAAGATTTTCTCACATACCAAATCAACTGGATCTACTATCACCGAGGAAGTCGGAAAATCTTCAAATTCCCAGAATTTCTTGACTAACTTTTCGAGAGAGGGCTCTAAAAAAAGAAACCAATACTATGAAACCTAAAGTGGTCTCTACTGCTACTGAGGTGTTTGGCGAACCTATAACTCGTTTGTCACCTATCAAATGAGCAAACAAATTGTCTCCGATAATTCCATCAGTTTTTTGCAGAAAATGAAAACTACTATCAGCTAATGGAAGCGATTTGAAATGTGATAAAGCAGTTAAATCGACGTGAGAAGCGGGTAACTGATCTGCGATTTTGTCAACAATCAATACCTCCAAGGGATACCGATCATTCTAATGAAAGTAAATTACCAAAACTATCTAGAACATGTACTTTCACAGTGGACAATAACACAGTATTGTTAAAAGTAGACTTATTGTGACTACGGGTAGCCGAGCAACAATTTACGACTGGAAGTAGTGGATACTCCACGGACGTCTCACAATTTTTATCTGCAGTGGAAGAAGTCCCTGCCGTGGAATTTTCACAAAATTCAGAGACATTAGAACCCTTTGTCACCGAGCTACTATCGATTGGTTGGTTAGATTAACCTACAGTGTTGTCTTTACTTTGCATCGATGATTTAAAATGTAACTACTGTGATGTTTACTTTGGCAAATTCTGAAAGTATAATTGATTTTGCAGTTAATAACTTTGTGCCTAGATAAGCAATTTAAACATAAATTATTCTCTCTAACAAGATGATAGCGTTTTTCAGGGGACAATTCTAAAAATTTGGAACAAAGAAGTATTGAATGCGAGTGTTCTTTGCATATCACGCAACTAAACTTACTATTATTTCCTTGAACAACAAAGCAATGGGGTTATGACCACTACTTGATCTTGTACAAATTTTAGCTTGCTCTTTTACAAAAGTTACTATATCGTCGTAAAAAGGCATTTCAGAATTTCTTCTAGTATTTTCAAATAATCGTTGAGTCTCAGGATTGATCTTTTGAAATGCTAAATAGGCTAAAATATAGTCTGATAAGTCAGGAACATCTAATTGACGTAGTGCCGTAACTGCAGGATGAAATTCTTCCAACAATAAATTTAAAGTGTTAGCATTTTCATGTTGAGGTTGCCTTAAATGGAATAATTGATCTAAAAACGTATTAGCTCTGACATGCTTGTCTTCAAATTTATCTTTAAGTGCTTGGAAAATAATTGTATAACTATCTCCTGTGGGGGCAATACCTGAGCAAACACACAGAGCGCTACCAGTTAAACAACCGATCAGAGAGTGAACTCGATCTATATCGGTCAAATCACAATTGTTATGGATCAGGTTATTATAACATTCTATAAACAAAGGCCAATCTTTAACATCCCCGCTAAATTTCGGAAGCGGTAAATCCGGTAATTTTCGAGTAGATGTAATACTATTTTGACGTAATGGTTGTGATTCCCTAAAGTGTTTTACTGCAAAAACTATTGCTAAAAGCTCTTTATCAATAACACTGTAATTTTTCTCAGCTTTATTGAGAGACCGACTAGCAAATGCAACAGGTCTATCATCAGCTTTTGATAGTATCTTCATAAAAAAATTCAACAAAATTCAGTCCATTTATATAAAAAATATTATAAATTGGTCACGGAAAAATGGTTCAGGATTTTCTGAAATTGCACAATTCTTAGTCGCATTAGGGTTGTCTATATTATTGTGAAACACCCTGTTATTATTACCCCTGAAGTTGTTACGCCTATTATGCTTATTACTATTGCCTCTAATGTTATAATTTGAGATATTATTGTTTGGTCTGGAACTGTTACCTCTAAAAGTGTTCCCTCTCATATGATTCCCTCTAGAATTATTTGTTCTAGAATTATTTCCTATACATTTATTTTGTCTAAAATTTTTATGTTCTCTTAACTGATATATTTGGTCATTACTTTTGCAATTGTTGTGACTAATTTCTTCTTCCTTAGTTCTTTGAATTGCTTGACTTAAATTTGGATAGTTACGGGCTTTGATTATAATTTGTAGATTACTATTTCGTAAACTATTTGCAAAAGTATTGATTGCAATCTTTTTATTAACTTGACTTAAAATTATCTAAATTATCTCCCGCTTGGGCAAGCGTTAGATTTGCTAAAACTGTTCTATAGTTTTAGAACCCTGTTTAGAATTATGCAATTGTGTGGCTAAAGCCGTTGCTGATTTTTTGGAAATGAAATATTTTCTTAAATCTGCTATTAGTGACCCGTTGTCAGCATATGTTTTCTTCAGCATCATCTTTGCATTTTCACTTAAACTTATTTTTAAAACGTAAGTAGTTAAAAATATTTTGCCGTTTGCATCAAGCATGGAATCATATAATTCAATAGCATCCATTAATTCTTTGGTTACAGTTTCAGTACCGTTCATAACTGGTAGCAGACTTGCCGCGGTTTTTAAATCAAATTTTCCAGACATTTCGTTATTTAAATTTTCTGAACGTGAAGAATTTGAACCTAATAAATTATTACTATTTGCTGTTTGCTCAGTATGCTCCAGAAACTGTAGCCTTTCTGATAAATGAACTCCTATTTCGGTAATACTCTGATCTATTGTAGCAGCAAGTTCTTTAAATTTAATCTTAGTATGCAAATCTATGTCTTATTTATTAAACAATTCTTTTGAATCCTTAAAACTATTTTACCTACTACCAATATGTAATATCAAACATTACGATACTGATATGAGTTTCGTAATGAGATACTTTACCGCACTAGTGCGGTGAAGTAAAATTAATTGGAATGAACGTGTCAAAGTTGACAGCTTGCAGTTTTTCGTATCTATTGCGGGTACTAGGGTTTGTATTGCGTTATTTGCAGCAAGTTCTATATCAGAATCCACACTTTCATAGTCGGAACTCATGTCGATACAATTATACCAAACTGCAGTGAACGCGTCAAAATTAACAGTTCGTAAAATAAAGCAACAATGAGCGCAACGCTTGCTTGTTACATGATTCTAATATCATTAATTTCAAGAATATTGACTAATTTTGAGTAAATAATTTACATTATTGGTAGTAGGTGAAATAATGTACTATATTCGTATCGTAAATTCATATTACGACATTCAGTGGGTTATCAAACTCGGCCTAACGGCCTCGTTTGACAAATTTCCCATCTCATTTCTTAATATGAATATTTACGACACTAATATCGTAAATATCTATTACACTTAGCTAATTGTTCACACTCACGATTTGTAACATTTATATCTGTGCGCCGTACATTATTGTCTTTTACTAAGTTCCATTTATTTTTCCCAAATTATATTTTAATTCTTGTAACCTAAAATCCTAAAAATAAAAATCTTCTCCATATCTTCATAAACTAATTCTTGGCTTGCTCTGATATTCAAATCAATTTTCTTCTTTATAATTTTCTTGCATTTTCGATAGATGTAAGCTAGAACGATTAGAAACGCCAACGTGATAAATATTATTTCCACTACATCTTTTGATTTATTAAATTCATTGGAAGTAGTTTGTCCTCCACTATTTCCTGCTTGAGCTATTATTACTTCTTCTTTATACTCTTTTGATTGATTACTGTCCGTCATATTTATTTATTCGAATAACAATTCTTCCATTAATATTTTTCCATTATTATTTATTTTTCTTCTATTTAAAAAAATGTATACCCACTTTTCGATTCTCTATTGGCAGGATCGCCATGTGATAAGTTAAGATGTTTAGCTTAATTAAAATTCAGTGATAAAAAAAAATACGTTATTCCACCAACATAAGTTTATTTAAACTCCACAAAAAGAATCATTAGAACTAGGAAAGTCAAAGAAATAGTTGATTATGAATATAGTAAAATAAAGCAATAAATTCTTACAAAACTAGCCTAAATTCCAATAAGGTGATATACCTTTTTAAATGTACAGGGTGGTAATATATTTATAGGATGCATCCTTTTACTATGTCACTTCAGTCAACATTTACCTTTTTAGCTACACGCTCTATGTGACAAATTAATTCGTCAAATGTTTCCAACATTTGATAATTTGGAACAAATGTGTCTTTTATCTCGTACTCTAGTGTGTTAATTTAATGTGTTGCGTGAAACCAAGAAACATCACCAAGAGAGTGCAATAGAAGGATGGTACACTACGTGGAAAATGAAAATCATCTGGGAAAAGACACAAGTATTATTCTTCAAAAAAATAAAACATAGATCTGAGGAAAATATTGAAATAGGCGGAGAAGTCCCTTGCACGGATAAAACAAATTATCTAGGAATTATACTAGACAAGAGAGTAGCATTCAACGACCGCTTTCGTTAACACGGCTAAAACAAAACAAGCCAGGGTGAGACTACGCTAATTACTCGGCATAAGAAACAACTTGGACTTGAAGACAAAACTACGTTTCATAAGAAGTATCATAATTCCAATACTTACTTACGCATCTGTAGTTGAGAGACCTGACGAGATATACAACATAAGACTACAGGAAACACAACAGACCTAGGAAACAAACAGAGGAACACCCATAGGATACAAACTACGATACAACTCATCTAAAAAATACAAAATAAAACGAAACCATGCTCATAGGGTGTAGGCACGTCAAGGCGAGCATATGCGTACTCTTTGGCATACCAAAAAAATACTAACAAAACCGTGTGCGTGGGTATGCAGGGAATGTCCATAGAAACTGCACACCCGTACATACACCAAAAAAAATAAAATGAAAACTAAATCAAATAAATCAAAAATAAGCTCAAAAATCACTGTGGTGGCTAAGAAAGAACACAGCGAAGAGGAATCTTCTAATACGGAGGCCTCGCACTTATATTAAAGGGAGCTCGAGGATTCCTGTGGGGTCAGCTCTAAACCAAGGCGGGGGACTACTCATGTTAAAGTCTGTTTCACCGAGACGGATTTCAAAATGAGGCAGCGAAAGCACACACACAACCGAATAGACATAACATCGAACAAGAAGGAAAAGGGAATACAGCTTTATCACGCGCGCACGTCTGTGTGTGTGTGTGTGTGTGTGTCACGATCTTGATTTGAAAATGTACGGGATTTTATCGCTACACGTTTCATATCAGGCGATAAGTGCCGCTGGGATACAAATAGTAAGGGTCGATCGAGATCACCAAAATTCACATGTAGAGCTTCATGCTGCTTCAAAATATCATGTCCAATGAGGACATTGGCACAGGCTTTTGGTAATATTGACATTTTTACATTATTGTAGATATTCCCAAACATCTTTAGGTCAACATTACAGCTATTGTGTATTTGGCATGTCAAAGAACTAGATTTTTCCATATTCAGCGATTTAACCTATTTTCGAAGATTTGGCAAACGCTACCTATCAGGAGCGTTCCCAGGCTGCGGATAGGGGCAGGCCAGAGACGTCATGCAAATGAAAGAACTGGTCTATTGGTAAATAAGGAGGGATCAGAGCTATAATCGCCCAACATTGCCAACCGAATACCCAATCGCTGACAAGCTCGTGACGCAAACCGCAAACTAAATAGCAAAGCAGCGACTCCCTTGTTAGGATAAGGCCTGTGAGCGGTATGCCAAACTATGTGGATCGGGAGGCTTGGCTTCATTTCCTGGCCTGTGTGGATTGGGACCACTATGAGAACCCCCCAAATCCTAAGGTTAAGTGGTCGCTGAAAGAATGGATGGACCTGGGTTATTAGGCCTTGAGACCACTAACCTCGGAGACAGTTGTCACTATCAAAGAGAACCTAGCATGATCGACGAGGTGCAGAAGGTGCCTAGGTTTAAAGCCAGTCGATATCTGGACGGCTACTATGGGCTAATCTGCGACAATTAAGAGTCCTTCATTATAACGAGGGACTATTTATCACAAAAGACCAGCTGAAAGCGCATCAAGAGTGATGAACTTCCAAAGCAGCAACCAGTCCTAGCCCTACTTCCGGAGACTAAGAAGGAGGATCTGAAAGTGAGGTTGAAGAGGCTGGAGAAACAGAATTCAGTGCTGAAGGTCATCCGACAGGGGACTGCATGTGAGTCTCCAGATTGATGAGGAGTCCATGAAAGGACTGCTGCGGGCTCAATGGAGACCGTACTATCTATTCCAGCGGGCCAGTTTTAAAACCCTGGAAAACTCGGCCGACGAGGAAACAGGAACTAATCGAGTACCTGGACCATCAACCTCCAAGTTAACTTGCAGCACAAAAAGACAGCCACCGCTGTTCTACATCAAAGAGTGGTAGCTGAAATCATAGACATCGTTCTAATTCAAGAACCTTGGATAAACAGAGGTAAGATACTGGGGCTTAATATTAGGGGAATGGCACTGTTAATGGGAACCGATTGTACTGAAATAAGAACTTGTATTTGCTATAGATCCGAATACAACTTAATGCCGATTATGGAACTATGAACTGGTGACAAGGTGTCATCTAAGATTAAAAACTCGAAAAAAGGTAGTACTGGAGACAATAATAGTGTCTCTGTATCTTCCCATCGATTCAGACCAACCACTACCGGGGACTAACATGGAGAACCTGATGGAATATTCAAGAATACACAATATGGATGTCATTGTAGCGGCATATACCAACACATACCATAGCAGTTGGGGCAGCAAAGACAACACCAGGAGTAAGAAACTATTTGACTAATTATGTACTACTGAACTTGATATTGAAATGTGGGTAGTTCGCCTAAATTTAGAACATCGAAGGGGAAATCAATAATAGATGTTACCCTATATGCACTTTACGTGTCAGGGAAATGATAGGCAGATGGCACGTATGAGATGAACCATCTTTATCCGATCATTCCCAAATATACCATGAAATTGATGTAGAAAAATCGGCTATTAGAACATACAGGGATGTATGTATGTATGTATTTTGGGGTAACATTCACTGAGACCTAAAAGATATATTGTGCCCCCTTACTTCTACTTAGTTTCTGAGGAGAGTCTCAGATACTAGTAGCTCCTTTAGTCCTATTTCGCGGAGGAATTTTAGGATATCTGCAGGCCTCAACTTAAGTAACTGTCCCTCTTCTATCCAGTAGTCTCCCAGGTACTGTGCCCTAGGATTCTGAAATACTGTGCAGTTCGCAAGTATGTGGATGAAGGTTTCTTCTTCCATTCCACAAAATCTACAATCTTCTTCCTCCACTATTTTGAGCTTTTTAAGGTGTCCATTCAGGCGACAATGTCCCGTTAGGATTCCTGTTAAAACTCTTAGTGCAGTTTTGCTTTGACTTATGCATTCATTTGATCTCAACAGGTTGTAGTCACCCAGAAGAATCTTTGATTGCCTAAGCCCTACTAGATCTTTCCAATTGTCAGATCTTCTCTTTTCTTCGGCTTTACCTATTTCTTCCAATATTACATTGGAGCTGATTCCGCAAAAAGGTTCCGGCCCCCAAAAGGGTATTTCAGTTCCCCTCTTCGCTAGTTCATCTGCTATTTCGTTTCCTTCTATTCCAGTGTGTCCTGGAATCCACAGTAAGGTGACTATATTGTTCTCGCCTAGTTCATTAAGTTTGCCTAGGCATTCCCACACCATTTTGGAACTGATTACACAAGAACTCAGCGCTTTAATTGCTGCTTGACTATCAGACATTATGATAATCCTTTGCCTTCTATATCCTTTGTCAATATTGAACTGGGCACCCTTTCTTATTGCGTGAATTTCCGCTTGAAAGATACTTGGGGTTTTTCGCAAGCTTTCAGAGTGTTTGGTTCCTGGCCCGTACACTCCTATCCCAGTTCCTTCTATTGCTTTTGAGCCGTCTGTGTACCATTGAATGGCATTCTTTCCAAGTCTGGAAATGGTATTTGGATCCCATTCCTTCTTGTTGCTTAATTCCGTAACGAATTTCTTTGAAATATTATACTTTTTCATCATACCATCTTGTGGCATGTCCCAGGTTGTCCGATTTCTAAGAAGTGAAGAGGTGTTTTTTTTTAATGATTCCCTCTCTACTTAGTCTGTATCTTGTTCTTTCTGCAACACTCTCCACCACCATACACATACATACAGGGATACTAAGAGCACTGGGACAATAATAGATGAACCCATATTTCATAAGAATTTTGATAGCATGACACCGGAGAGTATATTTACTGAGCGAGTGAACATCATCATTCCATCTAGGGAACAGGTGCTGCACACAGGTAATTTTGGAGATATCATCTGGTTCACCGATGGTTCCAAAACAAACCATGACTCTGGGGCAGGTATAAAAGGACCTAAACTGGAAATAGCCAGCTAATCAAACATACATACTATACAATCAAAACTTCCAAATCCATTTAAGGATTAATGATTAATCCTTCAAAAGTGGAATGAGGCTGGAAAAAAAACGCTGGTTTATTTTTTTAAGCAAGAACTACCATAAACACAAACAAGATTAAATAGATTTTCTTGATACATTTGAAAAGGGTGTCGCTTGCTATATGGTTTCATTTGAAATTAATGGTCACAAAGAAGTTGGACTTCATCTTTGACAAGTACGTCATCTATCATCTCTAGTAGGAAACTTTACAACCCTCGATATTCATAGATACCGAAGAATAAATATATTATTCTAACGTTTTATCAAGTTTTGGAAAATATTTTTCAAAAACAGTGACCGTTCAACTTAGGAATTCGCAAATACGGGGTTGGGATAAAGTATGGAACCAAGTAAATATCTTTTAAACGAAAAGAACGATATGTATGAAAATTTGCAGGTAAGTGCAATGGAACGAAATGCATCTAATGTATATTTTTTTGTTAATAATATACTTCCGGTTTAACCGGAAATGCCATCAACTTCTTTAAATTTAAATGGGACATATTTTCACAGATTTTGAAAGAGCTTGTTATTTTGAATTCATACATATTGAGTTTAGTGTAAAAAAATTTGTAAAAACGGGGAATAACTCACTGTTAGTTATACAATAGGTGTAAATTTCATTATTTTAGAATAATAAGAAACAAAATTACTTCAAATGTTCAAAATGCTCGCCGTTTACTTGCTGACAATATGCCATCCTATTAATAAATTCATGAGTCACTCTTTCCAAGACTTCTTCACGTTAGTTCACATTCATCAATAATTCTTTGTTTGAATTCCTGTAAGTTTGTTGGTCGTCTAACGTAAACATGTGATCTTAGATAACCCCAAAGAAAAAAATCTAACGGGCTAAGATCCGGAGAACGAGCAGGCCACTCTATGAATCCTCTACGTCCAATCCATCGATTTGGAAAATTCGCATCCAGAAAATCCCTAACCCGTCAATCATAGTGGGGAGGTGCTTCATGAATCCAATGAGGATTCTCATTTGACCAATACCTTGAGTTATGGCGATTAACTGTTCCATTTAAACAAAAAGTTGCCTCATCGGAAAAAACTATGTAAGAAACCAAAATTGTCGTCGACATTACAGATGTCCATTAGCCGTTCGCAAAATTCCAGCCGTCGGTCAAAATCATCGTCTGACAATTCTTGAAACAACTGTACCTCATACGGATGATACTTTTCACTTTTTAATATCTTTTCTACAGAACGTCGACTGATACCATGGTTCAGTGCCAAATTTGTGGTGGAAGTTTGAGGTGATTTTTCTAAATCGATTGCAATATTTTGTTTAACAGTTTCGTTCGTTGCAGTCCGCGGTCTTCCAGGTTTTAGCAAATTTTTTACCATCCCAGTTGTATTAAAACGTTGTAATGTTTTAGTTACTGTTGAGCTCCAGATGCAAATTATTAAAAATATGACACAATTCTTCATGAGTTCTAACTCGATCACCATAGCCGATCATCATTGAAATTTCAATATGCTCCTTTTCACTTAAGAACGAGATACAGACTAAGTAGAGAGGGAATCACTAAAAAGAAAACCACCTCTTCACTTCTTAGAAATCAGACAACCTGGGACATGCCACAAGATGGTATGATGAAAAAGTATAACTTTTCAAAGAAATTCGTTACGGAATTAAGCAACAAGAAGGAATGGGATCCAAATACCATTACCAGACTTGGAAAGAATGCCATTCAATGGTACACAGACGGCTCAAAAGCAATAGAAGGAACTGGGATAGGAGTGTACGGGCCAGGAACCAAACACTCTGAAAGCTTGGGAAAAACCCCGAGTATCTTTCAAGCGGAAATTCACGCAATAAGAAAGTGTGCCCAGTTCAATATTGACAAAGGATATAGAAGGCAAAGGATTATCATAATGTCTGATAGTCAAGCAGCCATTAAAGCGCTGAGTTCCTGTGTAATCAGTTCCAAAATGGTGTGGGAATGCCTAGGCAAACTTAATGAACTAGGCGAGAACAATATAGTCACCTTACTGTGGATTCCAGGACACACTGGAATAGAAGGAAACGAAATAGCAGATGAACTAGCAAAGAGGGGGAGTGAAATACCCTTTTGGGGGCCGGAACCTTTTTGCGGAATCAGCTCCAATGTAATATTGAAAGAAATAGGTAAAGCCGAAGAAAAGAGAAGATCTGACAATTGGAAAGATCTAGTAGGGCTTAGGCAATCAAAGATTCTTCTGGGTGACTACAACCTGTTGAGATCAAATGAATGCATAAGTCAAAGCAAAACTGCACTAAGAGTTTTAACAGGAATCCTAACGGGACATTGTCGCCTGAATGGACACCTTAAAAAGCTCAAAATAGTGGAGGAAGAAGATTGTAGATTTTGTGGAATGGAAGAAGAAACCTCCATCCACATACTTGCGAACTGCACAGTATTTCAGAATCCTAGGGCACAGTACCTGGGAGACTACTGGATAGAAGAGGGACAGTTACCTAAGTTGAGGCCTGCGGATATCCTAAAATTCCTCCGGGAAATAGGACTAAAGGAGCTACTAGTATCTGAGACTCTCCTCAGAAACTAAGTAGAAGTAAGGGGGCACAATAGATCTTTTAGGTCTCAGTGAATGTTACCCCAAAATACATACATACATACATACATTTCACTTAATTGAACCATTCTAAATTGTAAAATTTATTTCCGTCAATTAGAATTTGACACTTGGAGAACAAAAGACGTACCTACTAAACAGTACTCGTTTATTTATTACTATGCATACAAACAACATCAATTAGTTTATCTAAATAGTTTTTTGCTCTAATGCAAAAAACTATATTCCTCGTTTTTACAATTTTTTTACGCTAAACTCAGTATGTATGAATTCAAAATAACAAGCTCTTTCAAAATCTGTAAAAATATATAGGGTGTCCCATTTAAATTTAAAGAAGTTGATGGCATTTCCGGTTAAACCGGAAGTATATTATTAAAAAAATGTACATCAGATGCATTTTGTTCCATTGCACTTACCTGCAAATTTTCATAAATATCGTTCTTTTCGTTTAAAAGATATTTACTTGGTTCCATACTTTATCCCAACCACGTATATATTGGGGTGACAATCAATGAGGCCTGAAATATCTATTGTTACTCCTTACACCTTCGGGTAGATAGGTTTAGATTATATATATAAAGTTTGGTCGGCCACTATGTATATCAAGAGATACCTCTTGCGTAGTGGCTGTAATACCTATACCTTCTCCACATCAATTTTCTACTTTATATATATATATATATATATATATATATATATATATATACTCCTTACTTTTACTTAGTTCCTGAGACTAGTAGCTTCTTTAGACCTATTTCACGGAGGAATTTTAGGATGTCCGCATGCTTTAATATAGGTAAGTGTCCTTCTTCTATCCAGTAATCTTCTAGGTGCTGTACACCAGTATTCTGAATTGCTGTGCAGGTCGCAAATATGATCCCGTTAGGATCTCTATTGACACCCTCAGTGCAGTTTTACTCTGACTCATGCCTTCATTTTATCTCAGCAGCTTGTAATCTCTTCGATTGTCTAAGCCACACTATATCTTTCTAATGGCCAGGTCTCCTCTTTTTTCTCGGCTTTTCCAATATTAGGTGCTGGAGTTAGCCTTCTGTCACTGAAATCTGATGATTTATTGTATTTATTACATTGGTGCTGATACCGCAAAAGGGCTCCGACCCCCAAACAAGCGTTTTAGCCTCCCTCTCTGTTATTTCATTCCTTTCTATTCAATTGTGTCCTGGAATCCACGGTGAGGTGACTATATTGTACTGGTTTATTTAGTTGGCCTAGACATTCCCACACTATTCTGGAACTGTTACATAAGAGCTCAGTGCTTTAATGGCTGCTTTACCCGACATTTTGATGATCCTCTTCCTTTTATATCCTTCAATCAATATTGATCTAGGCACACTTTCTTATTTGTATCACTGGGGGTGGTGCACCACTGAAGCTCCTTCGACATGTTGAGCATTAGCCTGAGCTAAGTTAATTACCGCCATGTTGTTGGTTATCGTTTTGGGTATTTCCCTCTTCCATCAGGGTCAAGTCCCCCTCTGTAGGAGTGCTGTCCCATTTCTCCGACCCGAACTCCATTTCCTATCCGGACAGCGGCGGACTCCTTCCCAGGGAGTTTGGAGATGTGTAGGCTTTCTACACCACCCGAGATGTCGCTGGCCTTGGAGGGAATATACACCTTCTCTGGGTTTATTTCCTCCTCCTGAGGCCATGTAGGGGGAACCCGTTGTTCTTGATTTTTTGAAAGGATAGATTGTCTATTCCTGCCCTCTTTTTTAAAATTGAGGACCTTCCACTGGTTTGGTGCCAAATCTCCGTTCTGCGCTTTAATCAAGCAAAGAAACCTTTTATTTTATTTATTCATTTTATTGTGGTCTCCTTCCACTTGGCCAACTGTTTAAGGCAAACCCCCACAGGTATAAATCATGCAGGTTTCCACGAACAAACTACTGCTCCGACGACCGGCTATCAACGAATTCGTCAAGACAACAGTCCAATCTCCACGCTGAAGATCCAGATATCGAATTTCTGCATTCCACAGGAATCCGTTGAGATGTCCTTGGTTTCACGTATTCCTCCAGAGGAGGAACAGCTACGCCGCTCCTCCACCAACGACCAGGTCTAACAGCTCCTTGGGGGAGGCTTGCTCGTTACTGCGAGCCCGATCCACCCTGTTGGCTTCAACTAGACCCCAGCAGTCAGATTATTCGGGACGAATAACTAGAAAAGCAATGTTATGTCGGTTCTAGACTCCCCCAAGGAGCTGTGAGACCTGGTCGTTGGTGGGGGAGCCGAGTAGCTGTTCCTCTTCAAGAGGAATACGTGAAACCAAGGACAGCTCAACGGATCTCTGTGGAATGCAGAAATCCGATATCAGGATCTTCAGCGTGGAGAGTGGACTGTTGTCCCGATGAGTTTGTTGATAACCGGTCAGTTGCCGGAGTCAGCGGGGTCATCGGAGCAGCAGACTGCTTGTGGAAACCTGCCTGATATAAACCGTATCTAGTGGAAGGTGGTTGATGAGGTATATTCACTAGATGTGGGGGCTTGCCTTAAACAGCTGGCCAAGTGGAAGGAGACCACAATAAAAACCCCCCAAGTCAAGGTGGAACAGCATATGCCGAGGACTGCGTGGTCAAGGGGAAGCTTGATCGCTAATATGCGGACTCTGGATACCTGGGGACATCCAGTTTAAATACCCTTACTCCTGCATGCGGGGCTCTGCAGGAGTGGACCTTATACTTCCCTAGCTACTCGTGGGATCAACCATGAATGAGGAAAAAAAAAAGAAATCAAGCGGGCAAGCACCGCATTCGGGCACAAGTCGGAGCAATGTATCCACAGTGCCCAAAAATACAGCATCTTCCTCACATGCGAGCAAACCTCGTGTTGAGGAAGCTAGAAAAAAGCAGGAAAGGAGAAAGGCAGGGGCACCTATACCCTCAACCTCCTCAACTGGCGAAAGTCTCCGGGAAAAACCCTGGATAAAGAATAAGAAGACCCCCCTCCTTCCAGAACTGGGCAAGCCCGGAGGAAGGGACGATCCACTAAGGCGTGGACTTAGTGGGGCGGGGGTAAGATGGTATCTTCGCTTCCTTGAACAGGGACTTGCACCGGAGGAAGCAAGAAAGAAGGCCACAGAGCGGAAAAAACAAGGAGAGGAGAAAAACATCCCTCCTAAAGGAGGAAAACGTGAGCGGGAAGTGGCGACGGCCCAGTCACCGCAAGTACAGGTGAAGAAGAAAAAGGAGGACAGAATGTCCATCCCTTCTTCAGCTGGCAGCTATGCAGCTGCAGCAAAGCTGATAAGAATGGCAGTTCTCCCTAGGGCGTACCCTGAGACTTCCCTCAGTGCGGACGACCAAACCTTGCTGGAGAACGCAATAATAGAAGAAATGTATGCTGGATGGGAGCATAAGCTCCAGTTTAGTGGCATACATTTCAGACCAGGAGTCGTTCTAATCGACTGTGAAACACCACAGACTGCAGAATGGCTCCGGCTGATAGTACCACAGCTGAAAAGCTGGAAGGGAGTAGAACTGACGGTGTGCCAGGGAGACGACATCCCAAAAATGCATACCGCCACGATCTTCCTCCCAAGAAGCAAAGGCGTAGAGGAAGGTAAGCTGCTTCGCTTGATCAAAGCGCAGAACGATGGTTTGGAAACAGACCAGTGGAAGGTCCTCAATCTCAAAGAAGAGGGCAAAGGCCTAGTCTTGAGGGCAGGAATAGACAATCTATCCTGCCAAAAAATCAAGAACAACGGGTTCACCATCCATTACCGGTTTGGGAAAATCCCCGTACATGGCCTCAGAAAGGAAGAAGAAGGAGACCTGGAGAAGGCTTCCATTTCCTCCAAGGCCAGTTGCGACTCGGGTAGTGTAGAAAGTCTACACATTACCAAACTCCTTGGGGAGGAGTCGCCGCTGTCCGAGGAGGGAATGGAGATTGTGTCGGAGGAAGGGGACAGTACTCCTACTGAAGGGGACATCACCCTGACGAAGGAGGGAAATACCCAAGAAGGAAACCAACAGGATGGCGGGAATTAACTTAGCTCAAGTTAATGCTCACCATGCCAAAGGAGCTTCGGCGGTGATCACAAGATTGTTCACCAAGGACCAATGGGGGATGTGTTTGATCCAAGAACCTTGGGTCAATAATAACCAGGTAAGAGGATTAGCATGTAAAGATGCTAAAATAGTATATCACACTGGTAGTGATATACCAAGAACATGTATTATGATAAGGAAGAATATTAACTATTTTTGTCTTTCAGAATACATGACTCGGGACCTCGTTCCAGTTCGAGCACACCTCGAACATAAGAAGGAGGGCAAGGAGATAGTAATAGCATCATGCTACTTCGAGGGAAATGGGCTAGCACCACCCTCAGAGGTACAAAGGCTGGTGGAGTACTGTGAAGAGAAGAGACTACCTCTACTTCTAGCATGTGATGCTAATGCACACAATACCGTTTGGGGCAGCAGCAACACCAACCAAAGAGGTGAGCAACTTTTAGAATATATCCTTAATAAAAACCTTGATATTCACAATATAGGGAATACCCCCACATTTGTAACAAGGGTAAGGCAAGAAGTTTTAGATGTCACACTGGCAACTCGTGATCTAAAACATACAGTAAAAGATTGGAGAGTATCGGGTGAACCATCTCTCTCCGATCATAGTATCATAACATTTAAGTTAGAGCTAGGTATACCTGAGGTAAGCCTCCGTAGAAAACCAAAGAAAACAGACTGGGACAACTATAACACCTGTCTGAAAGGAACTCTAGCGCATATCCAGAGAAAAGGAAGGGCTAAGCACCATCTCGACCTGGAAAATGAGCTTGAGGATCTGAACAGGGCAATAATCGATGCATTTGAATCGAGCTGCCCTCTTCAAGAACAACGAAGCAGCAAAGATGCACCCTGGTGGAACAAACATTTGTCAGAATTAAGATCTCAAACCCGGGACCTCTTTAACAGAGCAAAATTCACCGGGTACTGGCAGAGATACACCGAGGTGAGAAACACCTACTACAAGGAAATTAGAAAAGCTAAAAGAAATAGCTTCAGGAAATTCTGTGAAGATATAAACACAACACCTGCTGCGGCAAGACTTTACAAAGTCATGGCGAAAAGTAGGGTCAACACAGATATGGCTTTGAGGAAGCCAGACGGCAAATATACCGAAAATGAGGAGGAAAGAGTGCGACTCTTACTAGAAACTCATTTTCCTGGAAGCACCCCAAACAGAGGAGTTAATCCTCTCGAAGGTCATAACAGGCCTTCGAGAGAAAGTACTACAATGGCCAAGCACATTTGTAGTAACGATAGGTTGAAATGGGCTATGAACACCTTTTCACCTTTCAAAGCACCTGGAGCAGATGGGATTTTCCCAGCATTGCTCCAGCAAGGACAAGACGAAATTCTTCCACATTTGGTTAGAATTAGTCGAAGTAGTTTGGAACTGGGTTATATACCAGAAGCATGGAGAAGGGCAATAGTAACCTTCATCCCAAAAGCTGGAAAAAGGGACACAACAAACCCCAAATCCTTCAGACCAATTAGCCTAACATCGTTTGTGCTTAAAACGATGGAAAAAGCTATTGACAACTATATTAGAACGGAAATCCTAGAGAGACTACCTCTCCACCCGTATCAGCACGCCTACCGGGCAGGCAGATCTACGGAGACTGCACTGGTACAACTGACGGAGGATATCCGAGGTGCCTTAGACAACCAAGAAACTGTAGTATGTGCATTTTTGGACATAGAAGGAGCTTTTGACAACACTCCACATGAGGCTGTCAAGAGAGCATTAAATAGAAGAGGTGTAGACAGCACAACATCCAAATGGATGTCGGAACTGCTCACCACCAGAGTAGCAGAGACGAGAACGAGCAAAGACATTGTCTCCATCTGCACAACCAGAGGATGCCCACAGGGAGGAGTAGCATCCCCATTAATGTGGAGTCTGACGGTTGACGAACTCCTGTGTGGTTTGACGGACCTCGGAATATCCTGCCAAGGATATGCCGATGATATTGTCATAACAGCCAGGGGAAAATTTGAAAACACCCTTTGTGACATCGTACAAAAGGGTCTGAACTATACAAATAGCTGGTGTAGGCAAGTGGGACTCAGCATCAACCCCACCAAAACCATCTTGATAGCCTTCACTAAGAAAAGAAAACTCAACCTCAAAACCATTAAACTTGATGGGAACGACGTTGAATGGAGACAAGAAGTCAAGTATCTAGGTTTGACTCTAGACAGCAAACTCCTGTGGAACAAACACGAGAAGGAGATTACATACAAAGCAAAAATGGCTCTAATGGTGTGCAGGAATCTGGCAGGGAGAAACTGGGGTTGTAACCCAAAAATCCTGAGCTGGATGTACACTGCCATAGTGAGACCAATTATCACTTATGGAGCCATTGCGTGGAGTAGTAGAACTAGCCTCTTGACGACGAGAGAAAACCTCTCTAAAATTCAAAGACTAGCCTGTATATGCATAACAGGAGGAATGAGTACATGCCCAACGGCAGCAATGGAAGTGATTCTCAACCTCACACCATTACATATGGTGGTGGAGAGTGTTGCAGAAAGAACAAGATACAGACTAAGTAGAGAGGGAATCATTAAAAAGAAAACCACCTCTTCACTTCTTAGAAATCAGACAACCTGGGACATGCCACAAGATGGTATGATGAAAAAGTATAACTTTTCAAAGAAATTTGTTACGGAATTAAGCAACAAGAAGGAATGGGATCCAAATACCATTACCAGACTTGGAAAGAATGCCATTCAATGGTACACAGACGGCTCAAAAGCAATAGAAGGAACTGGGATAGGAGTGTACGGGCCAGGAACCAAACACTCTGAAAGCTTGGGAAAAACCCCAAGTATCTTTCAAGCGGAAATTCACGCAATAAGAAAGTGTGCCCAGTTCAATATTGACAAAGGATATAGAAGGCAAAGGATTATCATAATGTCTGATAGTCAAGCAGCCATTAAAGCGCTGAGTTCCTGTGTAATCAGTTCCAAAATGGTGTGGGAATGCCTAGGCAAACTTAATGAACTAGGCGAGAACAATATAGTCACCTTACTGTGGATTCCAGGACACACTGGAATAGAAGGAAACGAAATAGCAGATGAACTAGCAAAGAGGGGGAGTGATGAAATACCCTTTTGGGGGCCGGAACCTTTTTGCGGAATCAGCTCCAATGTAATATTGGAAGAAATAGGTAAAGCCGAAGAAAAGAGAAGATCTGACAATTGGAAAGATCTAGTAGGGCTTAGGCAATCAAAGATTCTTCTGGGTGACTACAACCTGTTGAGATCAAATGAATGCATAAGTCAAAGCAAAACTGCACTAAGAGTTTTAACAGGAATCCTAACGGGACATTGTCGCCTCAATGGACACCTTAAAAAGCTCAAAATAGTGGAGGAAGAAGATTGTAGATTTTGTGGAATGGAAGAAGAAACCTCCATCCACATACTTGCGAACTGCACAGTATTTCAGAATCCTAGGGCACAGTACCTGGGAGACTACTGGATAGAAGAGGGACAGTTACCTAAGTTGAGGCCTGCAGATATCCTAAAATTCCTCCGGGAAATAGGACTAAAGGAGCTACTAGTATCTGAGACTCTCCTCAGAAACTAAGTAGAAGTAAGGGGGCACAATAGATCTTTTAGGTCTCAGTGAATGTTACCCCAAAATGCATACATACATACATACATAGACTGAGAATATGTAAAGGTCCATGAAGGAAAAGAAAAAAACAAGCATCTGGTTTCATCTAGAACAAACTGTCATTGAAAGGTTTAGAAATCTTATCTAAAAATCGAGAACTGGCTGGAACATGTAAAAAGTATAAAAAGCGGGACAAGGAGGAACAATAAGATTTTTTAGTTGAGAATGAAAACAAAACTATACTGCTAGATTTGATTGAATACGGTGCGACGTAATTAGTTTCTTCAGAATTATCTACCATCCGTTATGGTAAACAAGAATCTATTTTCAGTTGAATACTATCTGGGAATCTAAGAAGGTTGAATTACTACTCTTGAATACATTTACTGCGCGATAATTCTCAGCAAATCTAATTTTAGTTTAATGCCCTATTTGATACGCTAGGAAGATTCAATTACTACTCTTATATACATTTAATGCGTGATAATTCTTATATTCAACACTTGAAATTCCAGAATATTCTAAAAATTTATATCTAGAGTGAATTTGTCTATGTATTTGAATTTAAAGTGATTTTTATGGATTGAAGTTTTAATCTGATAACGTCAATTAATCTTGAGTTATATCAATGTAATCAACGTTTATCGTCCGCATTTTATCTTGACATATTCTGTGATTACATGATAAATATTTTCTTCATTACTCATCATTCAAATCAATTTCTCATAATTTTTTCCAAGCTGATTGCGTCTTTCTATTTGTTGAGAATAAGCCAATGATTTGGGGTACAAAAATCGCATTGATTTAAATCTAGTGACCTTGCTTGCCAGGAATTTGAAGCGCCTCATTCAATTCATTCTCAGTATGGAATGTCTAAAAACTCGTGCACAAATCTACTAAAGTGAATATCACAAAATCCGTTTAATATTTAAATTAAGATATTCCATAAAATATTCCACACCATTCAAATGTTATCAGTCATTTATGGACCTATTCACAGTTGTTATTATGAATAATACTAATTTACAGTATGCCGACATACTGAGACAGGTTTTTTTTTGGCATTGACTTTCATCGTTCAGCCAGTTGCATTTGTAATATAAAGTTCCGTCAAAACGCGCGCAGCCGCTATTCCTATAACAAACTCACATAGCAGCATGTATGTTTTATAATACATCTATATACTTCCTTATTTACTGTAGATAATAAAAACATTATATGGAGTGGGCATATTACATTTTATTAAATTTTTATAAAGAGAATTGGATTCTTGTAAATATTTGCTGCATTCAAAAAACACATGGTCGAGATCACCTATATCACCACAATGTTTGTAGTTGTCATTTTTTTACTGAGACAGTTCTCCACTAATAGTAAAACAGTTTAAAGTCAATAGTGAGTCTCACTATTGACTTTAAATTTTTCCAAAGAACAGTTATTTCGAAAATAAACTGGATTTCGCAACTAAGAAAGCTTTTGAAGAGCAAATTAAGTCAAATGATTTAATAGATACTAACACATTTCTTGAAGTGCTAGTGCTAGAAGTTAAGTGGAGAATAGGACACATTTTAAAAATAATTTCAATTCAAATAAAACAAGAGTTACATATTACTCTCTAATTCAAACGCTGCAATTCACGAAACTACTAAAATTAACGAATCTTCCTCCAGTAGTAATAATCAAAATGTGAATCAAGGCTCGTCACATATGGCCATGCAATGTGCTTGTTGTAACGATACGAATTATCGCATTTATTCATGTAAAAAATTTGTTCATATGTCTGTCTCAGACAGATTGAATTTTGTCAAATTCAACAAACTTTGTTATAATTGTTTAGGTACAAATCAGTCCTTGGATGGGTGTGGGTCATCTTCCAATCTCTCCATATATATTATGGTCAGATTCTCAAGTAGCATTGTCATGGATAAGTTCGCCTCCTGAAAAATGGACAATCTACGTTAGTAACAGAGAGAGGTTACCTCTGAATCATCTTGGAGGCATATCAAATCTAAATTGAGCCATGCAGATTTGCTTTCTCGTGGCATGTCCCTCACAAATGATTCGTCCTTGGGGTTTAATCCTTAATCTTTTCTTAAGTACCACTTCCTCAGACACTGTTATATTCGATTCATTCCCACAAGTTATCCGATTGCTCAATGGCAACAAACCACCTCAGGATAAGCATCTTTTGTCCTTAAATGTGTTTCTAGACCAAGATTCCATTACTAGAGTAGGTGGTCGGCGTTCCCATGCTGATATACCCAATTCTCAGTTTGTGACTTTGTTACTGAGGTAAGAACATATTCGTCTTGGCCATAGCGGTCCTCAAAATGTGCTCAACAATGTACGCACCAAATTCTGGCCACTTAATGGACTCCGAGAGGTGAAGCGAGTTATTCATAATTGTGTTCTTTGTACCCGACTCAAAGCGATTACATCCCAAAAAATGTCATCTCTTAAAAAGCCCCAGTTACAAAATGTTATATAGCCATTCTTTTGTCTTGGAACTAAGGCAGTTCACCTCGAGTTGGTGTCGGATTTATCAGCGGAGGCATTTATTGGATGTCTTAAACGTTTCGTGAGCCGCAGAGGAGTTCCAATTAAAATTTTTAGTGATAATGCCACCAACTTCGTTGTGGCGCACAACCAGCTTAGATATCTCCGCGATCTCCTCCATACTTCTAATTCACCCATTTTTGAGCATGTAACTGCAACAGCCATTACCTGGAAATACATACCCCCCAGATCACCACACTGGGGTGGAATATGGGAGGCTGCCATAAAAAGTGCGAAGTTTCATATCACCCGTATGTTACAAAGTTCGCATTACGTGTTTAAGCAGTTCGCGACTATATTAGCCCAATTAGAAGCAATCATGAATTCAAGACCACTTTTCCCATTATCATCAGACTCTCAAGACCTTCAGCCATTAACTCCTGGTCATTTCCTAATAGGAACTCCTTTAGTAGCTCTTCCTGACCGAGACTATGATCACATCCCTTAAAATAGGTTGAAATTTTGGCAACAACGTACCAGAATCCAACAGTGATGGCTTGTCCCTCATACAAATTTAAACATTGGAGATATGGTCGTCGTCAAAGATGAGGAAACTTCTCCCTTAAGATGGCCATTGGCCCGTATTACAAAGTTGTTGCCTGGTCCAGATGAGAAAGTAAGGGCTGTCCAAGTCAGAACTTCGACAGGAACTTATTCTAGGTCCATTGTCAAGCTGATTCCTCTCCCGGCTCATGATGACAATGTATACCCTTCCCAACTTTCAACATTCAGGTATTCAATCTCTTCCTCCTTCCAAATCAGATACAAATAGACATTTTATGTAATGCCACTTCCTTTAGCCGCACTGGTCTAAGCTTCTTTTGCTAGCTTCAATTATTTTTTTTTATTACATGAAACTAAAAATATAATAGGTACCCATTACGAGTGTAAAAAATTATTCGAGTAGCAGATGGAAGGTATAAGTATAAAATATAGCGGACCTAGTACATTTTTAATGAGTGTATATTTCGATTCGACCAAAGGATGAACAATGGATTTCCAATGGACGTCCATCATTCAAATAAATCTTCACGTCCAGTGATGAACGAGAACTGAAGGTCCAGTGAATGTCCCTAAACGGATATCCATTGTACTAGTGGTAAATGGACATCCATTCATGGCCACCTCTAACACCAGGCCGGAATCCTAGATGTGGCAACGTGGCGCACCTGTCAAATAGTGGGCCGATGAGAACAATTTTTAGGCCTACTACAATAGTGAGAAATATGAAATAAATCAAGCTATAAAACATTTTTAATTAATAAAAATCGAAATATTTATAGGTAGACTAAATAAAATAAAACTGCAACCCAACCAGCATCGATACGTACACAAAACGTTTGAAGTACGTTATCAACTGACAAAAGTTATGTCCAGAATACATACTTCACTGTACGAAGTACGTACACAGTACATTTTTGGAATGTACATTTTCCACAATGCAGTATGTCCAAATTACGTACAGGAATTACGTACAATAGACATACACATAATATACAGCTAATTAATAGTATGTATGTACATAAAACGTTTGTATTTTGTCTTGTTTGTATCAACCAGAAACACTGCACAGTTGTCACAAACTATGTTCGTCCACTGTACGTACACATAATTACTAATTTTTCAGTTTTTAATTTCCTACTACCAGTTATTTTAAAGTGTACAAGAATATAAAATTTCAGAGATCTATTTTACATTTCTTTAATTATTACACTGTAAACATATTAAAACAACAAAAAATTATCAATCAGAGTCCTAAGAGAAATAAAACAGTTGACAAAGAACAATTAATTCTCACTCACTTCTACACTGCTGTCGCCTGAAGGTATAGCATCCAGTCAGCTCTCTGTCGGTGTAGTCTTCGCGTCCTTATAACGCGCCATCTATGCGCGGGGCAATTCATGCTATTTCCTGCTCTGCTTCCTTATCCTCTGTATACACGTACCTACGTACACAAAGTACGTTAAAAGTTTGTCTTAAGTACGTACTTACTGCTTATTGTATAGTACGTACAACCAATGTACTGTACGTACTTATTTTATACATATTTCGTTTACTATGGGACAAGGACGTAACAACTTAAAAAGAGTCTAAAATGTACGTACACTGGACATATTTTGCTGTTTGGGAAAAGGTAATTTATTGATAAGAATATAAAATATGATGAAAATCAGCCACCACATTCCCTTACAGCTGACCAGACACCACCTTAAAATAATTATTTCTACACCTTCTATTTCTTATACCTTTATTAATACAAACTGAACTACATACAATAATATGACTACAACAGAATTCTTAAGAAGTAATATAAAAAGTAGGTATTTAATATCATTAAACTGGATAGAACTATTGTAATTTAAGAATTTTTCTTTTTTCTGATATTTTGTTTCATGATTATTATTTATATGTTTTTTACTAGCTTGTAATTTATCTTGAATTGTTTTTGAATAGTTATTTATAAAAATTTATAAAAATATTTGCTAAAATAGGTAACATCATTTCTAAAACAAAACTAGTTTGAGGTTGATTGCATGAACAGAAATCCCAAAAGTGAAATTTATCTTTATTTTTGTTAATATACTCCTTTACTAACGTAAGTAAAATGAATTTTTGAGCAAAGGGACACCTTAAGACACGGTGGTAATATCCAGTTTAAATCATTTTTATGTAATAAATTATGCTCAATTCCTACCTCGATTTCCATTGATTCAAATATTTTTATACTAAGTACACCTGACATCTAGTTCATCATTGTCAAATCCCATCAGATTTGTATAAATATATACAGTTTGTTTGTTGATGACACTGCCACTTCTCTAAATGAACACTCAATTTAGATTTAAACTCCACAAAAATTTAAAAAATTCACTATCACATCACTGTTTAACCAATCTTCTTGTTGTTCCTGTTGTCTATCTAGCATCCTTTTTCTTCGTATTCCAGGATTACTTCTTGCAGCTGGATTCTTCTCCAGGTCTTTTCCTTGTAAAGGTCTTCAGATCACCATTCTTATGCTTGTACACATCAGTGAATGAAATTTAATCTTTGGCGTGAAATGTTTAATACACACAACTGAAATTTGACTTGGTTCCCAGTTTACACGTGGGATACTTCTCAACCATTTGTTCTTCAGCTCATCACTTTGTGGAAACTTAAATACTGTAATATATCCTTCACTGCTGGAAGCATAATTACTAGTACAACTTGGTACCAAACATTTCACAGGCATCTACAACAAAATAAAATATTAAATAAAAGTGCTACCCTATAAGTACATAAGTAAATAACCTTATTGACTTAATTTATATACTTGGTTTATGTCCTATGTGGAATGGCTTAACAAGAATCACAAATTGGATAATAATATAAAAATTAATCTTGGTTTAAGTCACCTTTAAACATTGTCAATGAGTTTTAGAAATGTTTTAACCATACTTTATTTGATGCAATTACCATGTTATGCCTTATATTTTATATGAGTCCACAGACCAGAGAGTATGTTTACAAATTATACTGATGCAAACATCTTTTTATTTATATATAATATTAAATATCTTACCTCTAAAACTTAACACAAACAGAAGTCTTATGTTGAAGTTGTCAGTCTGTTAACTGCGAAATAACGAGCACCAAGATCATAAACTTAATTTAAAAAGATTGTACACACTATTACATACTTCAGATCAACTATTACATATCACGAATTATAAATACAGGAGCTATATAAACGAAAATACATATTATATCCACTGATTTCACGTTCTCGCCATGATAAAAATCTGACTTGATCGGCCCACTGTTCACTGTTGCCAAATTTCAGTATTCCGGCCTAGTGTTGTAGATGGCCATGATCCATTGGATGTCCTTTCTGTGTCCATGTCCATATCGTGGATATTATATGGATATCCATAGGTTTACTGGGTAGGTAAAATCTATTCTCATCCTTAGCATGTGCACTAAAAGGATACAACGCCACCTGCTAAAAATAGGTACTGTGCCGCTCTTATCACATGCGATTCAGGTTCATAGAATATACCAAAGATACTCTTGTCAAATACTGAGCATGCACCCAGCACGAATACCGTGTTGGCAATAAGTGTTATGGCAGGTTCTTTTCAAATCCTAGTTAACTTCATAGCATGTTATTAAAGACTTTCTTGTAGTAAGTGTTAAGGATATCTTGTTCTCATCCATTGCATGAATAAAGCTGCAACATAACTTTCCCATGGGCATGTGGAAAGCGAGCGAAAATTCGCACTTACGCATGCCGTGCGGAAATTTTTTTGTGGCGTCCAGTTAAAAAACTATAACTATTATAACTATAGACATTGGGTATATAAACACCACTTTACAACATAGCTCTATTATCATATATTTTTAAAGATTTTATCTACATTAAAAAATGTAAAATAATTCATATTTTTAGGTACTAAATATGTAGGGGTGATCTAGCTTTTCTCTATTTCATCGGCTTAAGCTTTAGCCTTCTTTCTGTCCCCCAAATTTATCCTTCCCTTGGCTTTAACCAAAAAGGTTTTTATCACGTCTACTATGTTAATCTTCAATGATTATACAAAAAACACATAAAAACTAATCAAAAAATGTAAAAAAACTCCAGAGGCCAAGCAACCCTACCCAAAATTCCACAGCAACAAAAATGAATACGGGAAATACGGTCTACCCTAACAATGACAAGTATGGCGCAGGGAAGCGCAAGCCTCGTCTTCCGGAGATGAATCGTCCTCATCGTGTAGTATTAGTAGTTCTTCATATATGTATGAAAGAACCTGCTTGAAGTTGGCACCCTAACTTTGAAACTTTAAATCTAAAATTCTCTTTTTATTTCTTAACAAACAAACTAGATACTAACAAACAAAACTAAGTGCCTACAAAACGACCACCAAACGATTGAGCGTATGTATTTTGGTTCGCATGCTAAAGGTATATAGATACTCGCCTTTGACTTTATTTTATGGTATATGCCATTTGCGTTAAATGTACCAAATAATATTCCATGTTTTATATTTTGCACATGTTAAGGATGGGCTTTTGAGTTAATTCTGATATCGGCAGATGCTGAATATTTAAAATAAAAGGGTACCACACCAATGATGGCTTTAAATGTATTAAACAAAAATAGTAAATATTCATTCATATATGTATGTAAAACGTGCTAAAGATCTGATGTAAAATTACCTGACCTAATTGATAATCCTTATCACATGCTTAGGATATCTGTAAAATAAAATACTTCTGATATTCTTCAAGGTATATACTTAGCATATGCGCTGAATGTACTAAAATAGTTATTTGTATGCTTAGGCCGCGAAATACCTTTTTAACGTACCGAAAGAACAGTTATCGCCGAGGCCGCTTGTGGCAGATGCAAGGTAATCTTGAGGTCGTTAAAAAGTTTCGCGGCCATGGCATACACTCTATTTTTCGTGCAATCGTTAAAATTATTAAACTAGATAATTGTGAATAAATATATTATTGCTCTAAAATCAACAGCAGTTCAATTTATTTAACAATGTGTGTTATGGGAATGATATGTTTCAATATATACAAAATATTTTGACAGTTCTAGCTTCAACTTCTGGAGTAAATATAAGTAATAATACAAACTGTACAATTAATGTTAATATTCATCCTAAATAATATAAGTAATTATGTAGTTGTTGGTATTTAATAAAAAATAATCCTTGTCTTTGTAGTATTTTAGAAATGTCAAATTTGAAAGTGATATTCAAATTTGGAAGTGACGTTTGGTTTCGCAGCCGTTGCTATGGGTATGGAAATTGAATTTCGCGGACTGTGTTGAGAACGCGAAATACTGACTTCGCGTCCGATTGTACAAAGGATCTTATTTAATGGTAAATCATTATTATATGCTAAATATATAATTAAAAAAACAAACTTTGGGTTGCCTTTTATGGTATGTGATCAGCATATGCTAATCATGTACCGAAACGAACATCTTTTAGAGGACTTTGAAGGCATATACTTGGAGTATGAATCTTCTTTCAATGCTATGTGGGTTACACAATAACGGTTCTAAAACACGTTAGATACTTGAAATACCGCACTTATGACGTATTCGCGTATGAAGCTTGCTTTCTGCAACCGTAAGAGAGTGAATTAGGATTTATTTCCGTTTGAATTGAAGAGCACAATTTTTTCGAGATGTTGTGTTTTTACCGGTGTGAAGATAGCAGCCAATTTTAGCTGCAAAAATGTTGAGAACTGCTCAATTCGCGGTTCCAGTGGCGCACAGAATTTACTGTATTGAATCGAATTCATATTTAGGAGAGCCAACTTGATATCCAATCAGTAGGGGTATATTGGTGTAGAGGACACACTGTTTGGAGGAAATTTGCTTCGATGAGTAACAAAGGCAGTAATGTCACCCCTAAAACTGAAATAAATTGTAACTTCCAAAGGAAACGAGAAGCCAACTTAATATTTAGAGGGTAGAATTTCACCCCTAAAATTGAAATAAATTCTAACTCCCAAAAAAAACGAGGAGCCAACTTAATATTTAGAGGGTATAATGATGTTGATGTATAAAATAAACTGTCCAAAGGAAATTTGCTTACGAAGGGGATGAAAGGTTGAAATGCCACCCCCAAAACTAAAATAAATTCTAACTGCCAAAGGAAACGAGAAGCCAACTTGATATTCAGAGGGTAGAATGAAGTTAATGTATAGAATACACTGTCCAAGGGAAATTTGCTTACGAAGGGGATGAAGGGTTGAAATTCCACCCCTAAAATTAAAATAAATTCTAACTCCCAAAGGAAATTTGCTTACGAAGGGGATGAAGGGTTGAAATTCCACCCCTAAAACTAAAATAAATTCTAACTTCCAAAGGAAACGCGAAGCCAACTTGAAATTTGAAGGGTAGAATGATGTTAATGTCTAGAATACACTGTCAAAAGGAAATTTGCTTACGAAGGGGATGGAGGGTTTAAATTCCACCCCTAAAATTGAAATAAATTATAACTTCCAAAGGAAACGAGAAGCCAACTTGATACTTGGAGGGTTCAATGACTATAATGTTTAGAATACACTGTCCAAAGGAAATTTGCTTACGAAGGGGATGAAGGGTTGAAATGCCATCCCTAAAACTGAAATAAATTATAACTTCCAAAGGAAACGAGAAGCCAACTTGATACTTGGAGGGTTCAATGACTATAATGCTTAGAATACACTGTCCAAAGGAAATTTGCTTACGAAGGGGATGAAGAGTTGAGATTCCACCCCTAAAATTGAAATAAGTTCTAACTCCCAAAGGAAACGAGAAGCCAACTTGAAATTTGGAGGGTAGGATGATGTTAATGTATAGAATACACTGCCGAAGGAAATTTGCTTACTAAAGGGATAAAGGGTTAAAATTCCACTCCTGAAATTGAAATAAATTATAACTTCCAAAGGAAACGAGAAGCCAACTTGATACTTGGAGGGTTCAATGATTATAATGTTTAGAATACACTGTCCAGAGAAAATTTGCTTACGAAGGGGGTGAAGGGTTGAAATGCCAACCCCAAAATTAAAATAAAGTCTAACTGCCGAAGGAAACGAGAAGCCAACTTGATATTCAGAGTGTAGAATGATGTTAATGTATAGGATACACTGTCCAGAGAAAATTTGCTCACAAAGGGGATGAAGGGTTGAAATACCACCCCTAAAATTAAAATGAATTCTAACTGCCAAAGGAAACGAGGAGCCAACTTGATATTTAGAGGGTAGAATGATGTTAATGTATACAATACACTGTCCAAAGGAAATTTTCTTACGAAGGGGATGAAGGGTTGAAATTCCACCCCTAAAATTGAAATAAATGATAACTTCCAAAGGAAACGAGAAGCCAACTTGATGCCTAGAGGGTTCAATGATTATAATGTTCAGAATACATTGCCTAAAGGAAATTTGCTTACGAAGGGGATGAAGGGTTGAAATGCCACCCATCAAACCAAAATGAATTCTAACTTCCAAAGGAAACGAAAAGCCAACTTAAGATTTAGAGGGTAGGTTTCAGTTTTAGGGGTGGCATTTCAACCGTTCATCCCCTTCGTAAGCAAATTTCCTTTGGACAGTGTATGCTAGACATTAACATAATTCTACCCTCCAAATTTGATTGTATATCAAGTTGGCTCTCCTAAATATGAATTCGATTCAATACATTAAATTCTGTGCGCCACTAGAACCGGGAATTGAGCAGTTCTCAACATTTTTGCAGCTAAAATTGGCTGCTATCTTCACACCGGCTGTGTTTTTGGCTTAGACTCTTTTTTTTTGTATTAAAAGGGCAAGTGGTTAACTTGATATAGGCCGATCCCAGGCGGGGAAAAGGAACAAGTCGACCTAAGAACCCACATCTGGTAAATTTCGTGCGTTGCAGAGTTGTCACGTTTAGAAGCTTGAAATATAAAATAATCTGTTGGATTGTTTTCCCACATTCTCCCCCGGCGGGTTACGGTCCAATGTAGGTCAGGGGCGTAGAGAACCAAGCTAGGTTGGGAGAAAGTGTGTGTGTGAGTGAGAGAGAGAGAGAGAGAAAATGATCGATACTGTTGATCTAATTTTCAGATTGAGCATTTTTCTCAATAGGTAGGGGGCATACCATAGTGATAGGTCTAATATACTCCCCGGTGGATGTTCTCAGGCGTACGACTCTGACTTTTCCATCCACACCCGGCATTGTTTCTACCACTCTTGCTAGTGGCCATCTGAGAGGGGGATTAGCTTCGTCCTTAACCAAAACCATATCATTAACTTCTATATTTTTAATATGTTTCATCCACTTAGGCCGATTTTGTAACCGGTTTAAATATTCAACTGACCATCTTTTCCAAAATGCTTGTTAAATTTTGGAGCATCTCTGCCATATTGAGAGTCTGTTCTATAATACTAAAGTCAGGTCTTTGTCAGGATATGCGGTTAAACTCGAACCTATTAAAAAATGGCCTGGAGTTAACGCTTGCAGATCCGATGGATCTGAAGAGAGAGGGGTAAGAGGGCGTGAATTAAGTATCGCTTCAATCTGCGCCACGACCGTGCTAAATTGTTCAAATGTTAGCAAGGAGTTTCCTACAATTCTAACTAGGTGATATTTGGTACTTTTTATTGCGCTTTCCCACAAACCACCTGCATGCGCGGCTCTGGGAGCCAGAAATTTCCATCGAATTTCGTTTTGAGCGAGATAATTTTTTATCGAATTGAAAGAGTCTTGAGCTTTCCGAAGTGGAGAAGATTTAATCGAGAAGGAGCCTCCAAAATCTATACCTGTTTTCTGAAACGGACGTGAAGCTTCAACTCGGTCTTTGGGTAGAGCATAATTTGCTGGACCATTTGAGAATTAAATCTTAAGCATGTGTTACAGTTTCTTACAACTCTTTTGACTTCACGCAAACCATCCAGAGGCCAATATCGGAGGCGGAAATTAGACAAAACATTTTGGGGACCGCTGTGCCCCAAAAGTATGTGCTGATATTTGAGCATTAGTGTAACAGTGTGGTTCTTGGAGGGTAGTATAATTGGGTATTTCTGATCGAAATGGATTTGAGCATTTTCCAAGCGCCCTCCCATTCTTAATAGGCCATTCTTGTCAATAAACGGTTTTTAGCTACGTAATTGCTTGTTACTAATATGCTTGGAGGATTTTAATTCGTGAGATTCCTTCGAAAAGTGTGATAATTGAATAGCTTTGATAATAGATGCAAGGGAGTTTGGCAATTCGTCGAAAGTGTTTGAAAATTTTTCTTTTTTATTTCTCATTTTGTAGAGTTAAGAGGCTCGACATGAATTTTTCCCATTCATTTAGAATTTGAGTGTCAGTGATTTCCGTGTCCCATTCCAGCTGGTTGATCCACAATGTTTGTATCAGAATTTTCCCTTTGACGAACACAGGGTCCACCAAGCCTAGAGGATCAAAACACTGGGATAGTGCGGACAGTATGTTTCTTTTTGTGATAGGAGAGATTTCAAAAGAGAGAGGAACAGAAATTTGCAAATTATCTGATTGTGGATTCCACTTTAGGCCAAGAACTTTATTGGGGATTTCATCTAGATTTAAATCACTTTTTTCAGAGCTTGTAAAAGAGAAAGTTTCAAGGAATTGTTGAGAATTGAATCTCCATTTATGAAGAGAGAATCCGAATTTATTGAGTAGGGAATTTAGTTGGAAATGTAATATTTTAAGATCTCCTAATGTATCACATCCACCGAGAATGTCATCGACGTATGTCTGAGATAGTAGAGCTTTTGCAGCTAAGGAATTATCCTTAGCTTTTTGGGCTATTTCATTCAATACTTGGGTGGCAATGTAAGGAGCAAAATTAGTCCCATAAGTGACTGTCTGAAGTTCAATACATTTTAATGACCCGTGAGGAGAGTCTCGCCACAAAACATTTTGTAAAAATGTTTGTCTCGGGTTAATTGTTATTTGTCTGTACATTTTCTGAATATCAGCGGTGAGAACGTATTTAAGAAACCTGAAGCGGCATAAAATATCATATAGATCAGGCTGTACCTGAAATCCTTTGAGAGTTACGTCATTAAGGGAAACGCCTGTGCTTGATTCACAGCTAGCGTCAAATACAACACGTAGACGAGTAGATTTGCTTTTTTCCCTTATCACACATAAGTGGGGTATGAAATATTTATTTTCTGATAGAGAGTTAATTGCGTTCAATTCTACGTATTTTGCATGATTTAAGGACACATAATTCATCTATGAAGTGCTTGTATTCATTAAATAGGAAGGGGTTTTTGTGAAGTTTAGTTTCAAGAGAAAGATATCTTTCAAAGTATTGTTCTTTATGGCTGCGAAACGTGGCAACTTAACAAAACATTAGAACGTCGATTGCTAGCCCTGGAGATGGATTTCTGGCGAAGATCTGCTGGCAGATCACGTCTCGATAGAGTTACAAATGATCGAATTCGACAAATTATAAAGACCGACAAAACTATAGTTGATGAAATTCAAAGAAGACAACTTATATGGTACGGTCATGTTGAACGTATGACAGATGAAAGACTACCTAAATTAGTACTTAGATGGACCCCAACAGAACGAAGAAGAAGAGGCAGATCAAAATCAACATGGATAGCGGGCATTCAGAAAGCGATGTCTGAACGAAGTCTAGCCCCAGGAGATTGGGCTGACCGAAGAGGCTGGAAACTGGGAACCGGAAGGCGAAAGACGCTATGAAGCCGGACTTATATATATAGTTTCAAGAGAGAAGAGGCGCTTTTTTGCTATACAGAGAGTCACCCAACTTTTTATGTTCTTGGGCATTCTTGAGAGGGATATTTACTTGAAATGATCCATTTTCTAAAATTGTTGTGGTCGATTTGAAGATCTCTTCTGATTACTTATCATTAGTGGAAAGAGAGATAGATTTAGATTCAATTTCTTCACTTTACCAGACCTTCGCTAAAAGGTTATGAAGTACTAGGTTACTGGGGGCTTCAGCTATTGTGAGAAAAGTGTGCGAATACAGCGGAGTCTCATCTGAAATGCAATCGTCTGGCAAGGATCCGGATATAATCCATCCCATATGAGTGTTTATTAGAGTAGGAAATCCGTTTCCCATTCGTACAAAAACCACGTGTCAATAATTTGTGATATATGTCACAACCCGCCAGAATGTCAATATCAGAAGGCGTAGAAAAGTCGGGATCGGCAAGGTTGTGCAATATGTTTTGTGGTATTGGCAACCTTTGTGCTAGTATGGGGATTTGAGGAAGCTTTTGAGTTATTTTTTCGACAACAGCACATGAAATATTGTACCGTTTGGAGTCGTCTACGCGGGAGTGACTGAAAGTAGTTACCATTTCATTTGAAGCGCTTTTATTATCACAGATGCCAGATTGTAACGATGTCCCCCTGAAACATCGTTCTAGAGACGACTATGGTTCGATACAAAGCTGTTTTTACCAAGCCAGTGTAGATATAAAAGGACGACCGAGAATCGTAGCAGTCAGTCTAGCGAGGTATTGACTCGGTGGGCTTCCTTCTCCGGTTGGCAAGGTACTGACTTGTCGACAATCCCTCTCCTCGTTCAGCAGGGTATTGACCTGTCTGAATAAACCTGTCCGCGCTGAAGGTATTGACTTCAGCGAGAATCCTGAACCTGCTAGCGTTCGAAAGGTATTGACTTTCGTACTCCTCTGAAGCTCCTGTCCCTAAGGTACTGACTTAGGGATACTCCACCCTCGCTGAAGGTATTGACTTCAGCGTACATCCAGAAACCCGATAGAGAGCGGAAGGTATTGACTTTCGCCCTCTCCTGAATTTCCCCTCTAAGGTATTGACTAGGGATATTCCGCTGCGTTTACTGTACGAACCGTTAGACACTCCTCCGATCGAAACCCCACCAACAGAAGACGTCACCTTCGGCGAAATCCCACGAGCAGAAGCTTTCATTTCTAATTAGCTCTTAAATCCGAATGTCCTTTTTGTAAATATCAACTGTACATAGTGTTTTTAAAAATAAACTTTTATTTTATCTTGGAATCCTGTCTCTGACTGTACGTAACTACCCGGCAAAACGTAACTACCCATACGGAGGGTTACAAGATATATGCAAAGAATGCTTGTAAGTCATTAATCCTAGCTTTTTAACTAGGGAGCGAGTTATGAATGACGATTGTAAACCATTGTCTAAGAGAACTTTTACTGATACAGGTTCTTTGGATTTAGTATATAGGGTTGCCTTAACTGTTGCTAATAACACATGACCACGTTCAGTTAAAGTAGAGTGATGAATGGACGCCGTTTGACTACCAGACGACGACGGTTGTATCGCCACGTCCAAATTTGGCGTGTTTCGAGAGTTATCATTTCGATGATTGTTATCGTGATTCAATTGAGGGAAACCGCTAGACCTGCCTTCTGAATTTGAAAAACTATTTCCGAGAAAGTGTGAACGGTCTCTTTGAGGGTTTGCGCGACCGGGTTGTCGCTCGGAACTTGGGCTGGACCTATCGAAATGTGAATAGGTGTGATGACGACCGTTACAATGAAAACATCTTGACCTGGAGGAGCAAATATTTGTGGAATGTTTATTGCCTAAACAATTTAAGCACAGTTTTCTATTTTTAGCGAAATTTAACCTATCGATTATCGCCATTGCTTTGAATTTTTGACAACTGTAAATTTTATGGGAGGTATCATTACAATAGTTACAGCTGTCATAATTATGCGATGTGCTTGGGGTGGAGTCAGAGGTGGAATTACCACTATGCAAGTGTACTTTGTTGGGGGCCTTTATAACTTTTTTCACTGAATGTGAATCGAAACTTGAAAGATTTTCTAGAATGACACAGCGGTGTTCCATAAATTCGAGAAATTCGACCGTGGTTGGCAAATTTGCGGTTGCTCTGTTTTCTTCCAACTCCCTTCTAGAGATGAAACCTACTTTCTGCTCTAAAATAAATACTAAGAGTGCTTGGAATAAAATTTCAATTGAGAAATCTAGATTTTTTAGAGATTCTAAATTTCTTCTACAGTGTGTTACAAAATCTCTTAAGGTTGCAGAATTACATTTTTGCATAAATCAAACTATGGAAATAAAAATTGACCACCATTTATTTTTATAACGACTTTTTAGCAAATCGATAGCGGTTGTAAAATTATCGTTGGTTACTTTTAGACCGTCTACAATTTTTAATGGTTTGCCTTGTAAGAGAGTTTTTAGATAAAAGAATTTTTCTGAGTTAGATTGGGGTTGAGGGTTATTATTAAACTTTCGAACAAATCAAAAAAGCTATGCCAATCAGCTAATTGACCTGAGAAAATGGGTATGTTGATCAATGGTAATTTCACTGAAGTTTCCATTGAGCATACCTGTATTGCGCGAGCTAGTTATTTGAGGATCACCAAAGAAGTTACTCTCTGTGTCTTGATTATCGAGTTTTTTAATGCAATTATTCAATAAAGAGAGTGTGCTAAAATATTTCTCTTCGGTGGCAATTCTGTTTTCAGAATCTGGGGATAGCTTATTGTCTAAATCGTCATAATATACATTTTCAAAAATCGTCATAATATAAATTTTCAATTTCATCCTGAACATTATTATATTTATTTACAACATCTTTTAGAGTTTCTAAGCGGTTAATAAATTCAAAAGAGAATGTATTAGTGTCTTTGCTAGTTTGTGCCCAATTAAAAATTCGAGTTATTTGAGAGCTTTCCTACTTTTAACTAAATTATTCAGATCCATAATGGCTTATTGTGAAAAAGAGCTTATTACTAATAACAATCACTAGAGTTTTTACTCTATTTTCACCTGAACGCAATTCCCAGCCCTTGTGAGATTAGCTTTATTTTTTTTTCGTGTCCAACGTCGACTTCTGGCAACAGCGCACGAGTTGTGGGAAGAACTTTAGAACCAATAAAGGTTTTATTGCAGTACAGTTGTATTATTTGCGATTTTTTCTTCGAAGGACCACAGAGTCACTGAATACTGATTTGATTCAAATATAATAATGAAAAATAGTGTAGAGATTTGAGATTTGAATCCGGCTCGATTAGGACCACTTTTAATGGCGTGGAACCATTAAACTTTAAATTAATACACTGCTGCGTAAACTTAACAATGTGGTATATTTTGTTTACACAATAGGTATTTATCAGTACCTACAAAACGATTTACACATTACACAATAACGGTTCTAAAGCACGTTAGAGAGACACTTGAAATACCGCACTTTTAACATATGTACGTATTCGCGTATGAAGCTTGCTTTCTGCAACCGTAAGAGAGTGAATTAGGATTTATTTCCGTTTGAATTGAAGAGCACAATTTTTTGGTGTTTTCGAAATGTTGTGTTTTTGGGTTTCGTTGTTAAACTCTTTTTTTTTGTATTAAAAGGGCAAGTGGTTAACTTGAGATAGGCCGATCCCAGGCGGGGAAAAGGAAGGAGTCGACCTAAGAACCCACGTCTGGTAAATTTCGTGCGTTGCAGAGTTGTCACGTTTAGAAGCTTGAAATATACAATAATCTGTTGGATTGTTTTCCAACAGGAACAAAATGCATTTGATGTTCATTTTTTTGTTAATATTATACTTCCGGTTTAACCGAAATGCCATTAACTTTTTAAATTTAAATGGGACACTCTATATATTTCTACAGATTTTGAAAAAGCTTGTTATTTTGAATTCATACATACTGAGTTTAGTGTAAAAAAAATTTATAAAAACGAGGAATAACTCACTGTTAGTTGTACAGTAGGTGTACATTTCATTATTTTAGAATAATGAGAAACAAAATTACTTCAAATGTTCAAAATTCTCGCCGTTTACTTGCTGACAATATGCCATCATATTAACAAATTCTTGAGTCACTCTTTCCAAGACTTCTCCACGTACCTAGTAGTTAACATTCATCAATAATTCTTTGTCTCAAAGACGTGATTTTAGATAACTCCAAAGAAAATATCTAACGGGCTAAGATCCGGAGAACGAGCAGGCCACTCTATGAATCCTCTATGTCCAATCTATCGATTTGGAAAATTCGCATCCAGAAAATCCCTAACACGTCTATCATAGTGGGGAGGTGCTCCATCCTGTTGAAACCAAACATTTTGTGCTAATCACTCATTCTGTTGGAGTGCAGGAATAATTTCGTTATTTAGTAGATCCAAATACTTGTCACCATTCAAGTTTCCGTCGATAATAAATGGGCCTATAAGCCTATTTTCGACAATTTCCATACAAACATTTAATTTCTGTGGATGCTGGGTATGGGCTTCATGAATCCAATGAGGATTCACCAATACCTTGAGTTATGGCGATTAACTGTTACATTTAAACAAAAAGTTGCCTCATCGGAAAAAACTTTGTTAGAAGCAAATATTGTCGTCGACATTACAGATGTCCATTAGCCGTTAGCAAAATTCCAGCCGTCGGTCAAAATCATCGTCTGACAATTCTTGAACCAACTGTACCTTATACGGATGATACTTTTCACTTTTCACTATCTTTCCTACAGAACGTCGACTGATACCATGGTTTAGTGCCAAATTTGTGGTGGAAGTTTGAGGGGATTCTTCTGAATCGATTGCAATATTTTGTTTAACAGTTTTCTTCGTTACAGTCCGCGTTCTTCCAGGTTTTGGCAAAAATTTTACCATCCCAGTTGTATTAAAACGTTGTAATGTTTTTGTTACTGTTGAGCATGATATAGGATTTCTCTCCAGATGCAAATTATTACAAATATGACACACTTTTTCATGAGTTCTAACACGATCACCATAACCGATCATCATTAAAATTTCAATACGCTCTTTTTCACTTAATTTAACCATTTTAAATTGTAAAATTTATTTCCGTCAATTAAAATTTGACACTTGGAGAACAAAAGACGTACCAAACAGTACTCGTTTATTTATTACTATGCATACAAACAACATCAATTATTTTATCTAAATAGTTTTTTGCTCTAATGCAAAAAACTCAAAGGGGGTTGATTGAAAATAACAAGCTAATACAGATATAAATCAAGCTAATAGTTTAAAAAATAAAGGCTTCGGATGTGAAACCACTGATAAATTTATTGCAAAAAATAACAATGATAACGTTAATCGACGTTTACCCCACGAAAGTTAGTCAACCTAGGGGATTACGAGAAGTTTATCTCTGAAATTAGTACTGTCGGGAGGAATCGCATAAAAATAGAATTAACCTCAGGTAGTATTGCTAATAAGTTGGTGGAAGATGTATTCTTTAATAAGAATAATCTAATTGCTTATATCCCAAGTCATTTAACGGAGAAACGTGGTATAGTTCGTTATGTTGATACCTCTCTGGGTGAAGATACTCTCATGAAAATCATTAACTCGCCTGTTCCTGTTTAAAAAGTTCATCGTATGACCAAATTAGTCCAAAAAGAGGAGAGCTCGGTACGTGTTCCGCGTCAATTGATCATAGTCACATTTGTAGGGAAACAATATATTGTTATTAATAAAGTGAGATGCCCAGTAGAAGTCTATGTCAATCCGGTCATGTAATGCTTTCTTTGTTTGCGTTTTGGTCATTCAGCATCACAGTGCAAAGGTAAAAAGATGTGTAGAAAATGTGGGTCTGAGAAAGAAACCTTCTTGTGATATTTTTTGTGTTCATTGTAAAAATAACAACCACAATTCTACTTCTAAAGAATGTCCCGAGTACAAAAAACAGGCTAGAACTAAAAAAGCTATGGCTAATCTAAATATTTCCTTTAGGGAAACCGAAAAAATAATTGATAGTCCTGGCTACTCTAGTATTATACAAAAGAATAAGTTTGCTCCATTAACTGACTCTGACGCAGAATTTCCACCCTTAAGACGCCATCCTCTCAATCCACCTTTAAAATGCCATCTGCGGAAACAAATCGTTTTTCACTTAGCCAGCATTCCACTTCCTCCAAACCTCTTTCCGTGCCGGTCCTGTCTTTTAATTCGGTAGCAAGAAACCTGATAATGAGTTCAAAATATTTATGAATCAACTTAGTACTGCTTTAAAAAAACTAGTTGAACAATATTTAAATGAACCTGCTAGCTGGTCAAACGGGACCAATTATAACGAAGTTGTATTGGAAAATGACTGTAAAATTATTGTAGAAAATATTTTTTCAACTAAGGGGTAGAAAAACAAATCAACAAAAATGTCTGATCATAATAATTATCCAATGGAACGCAAGATCTTTAAGATCCAAAAAACATTACCTCTATGCAATAGCTAAAGAAGAAAATTTCGACATTGGTATATTCTCTGAAACGCGGTTTAAACCCTCCGACACTTTTAAATTTGCTGAATTTAATATTGTGTCGGCCAGTCGAAATAATGGTTATGGGGGAGTTGCTATCTTCATTCCAACAAAATTAAGTATGAAATTATAAAATTTATTACTAATTTTAATATTAAAATAGAAGTTTGTGGTATCAATGTTAGTATTAATAATAAAAAGTTATCTATAGTTAGTCTTTATAGGCCTGCAGACGTTAAGGCAACTGTTCGGAACTATGCGAATATTTTTAACCAGATCAAACATGATTGTATAATAGGTGGGGATTTTAATGCCCATCATGGTACGTGGGGATCTCCTACTTGCTCAAAGGATGAATTGATTCTCGTAGATGCCTTAGATTATTTTCCTAATCTCTCTATTGTAAACGATGGTTCGGTCACGTTTAATGAAAATTGACAGAATACAGTACAAGGCTGTAAGATTAGTACTAGGAGCCTTAAAGTCCACTCCTACCCCGGCTCTATTGGCAGAATGTAATGAACCCCCTCTCCACCTGAGACGCCTATTTTTGGCTGAAAAATTTTTACTCAAGTGAAGCTAATAATCAAAATTCCTTATTAGAAAAAATAGCTGTTCTCTCTATCCAAAACTTAACATCTAAATGGTGGTAAAATAAAAATTCTCCTACCTTAGCTATCGCCTTTCCCAATTTATCTCAATATCAGTTAGAAGGTGAAGGAATTTCGTTTTTCAACTCTAACTTCAACATTTTATTCTCCGAATCCTATGTTGTATTCACCTCTTACGACCCCCTAATACCTGCCAATCTTGTAATCAATGAGGAACTTCGTATCCGGGAACCAATATGCAAAATATACACCGATGGTTCCAAATCCAGTGCTGTTTATGTCCGAAACCTACAAGAATCCCTACAGTACAAATTAAATCCAAACTGTTCAATCATTACAGCTGAATTAGTAGCCATCAACAAAGCCTTGGAATGTATCATAAACAGTAACTTAGAATTTGAAAGTTATATGATTTTATCTGTTTCACAAGCAGCTTTAATGACACTGAAAAATTAACAGAAACATATACAGTGCTTTTCAGATAAAAGTATCCACCTTTAATAACTTTTGTAATACTGGTATTTAGAAAAAATCCAAAAACACGTCAATTTATGTTGGAAGAGGCAAGCATTATGGCTTATTTAAACTTACTGGAAAAGCCACCCCCTCACCCCTAGCAACATCCACTTTATTTTTTTAAATTACTTTTCATATTTTTTATGTAAAATTTGGATACTCCTCTTTGAGCTGATTTCAAAAATGTATAATACTTGTAGGTTAAAGTGGTTAGTTTATGAGATAAACAATTTTTCTTTTAAGAGCACAAATTTTACTTATTATTTACTTTCACCTTATTTGCCTGTACTAAAATGGGTTGTACAACAGTTCAAACTCTTTAATCTTTTTAACTGTGCTATTTATTATGAAGTTACAATAAGTGTTCAAAATGAGTACCATTCACTTCCATACAATGGTATAATCTATTTTGAAATGCCTCTCTGACATTGCTTAATACGGCTGGATTTAATTGTCGACATTCATTTTCTATCCTCTCTCGTAAATCATCCAGAGATTCTGGTTGAGTAGCATAAACTTTTGTTTTTAAATACCCCCATGAAAAGAAGTCTAGGGGTGTTAAATCCGTTGACCTAGGTGGCCACTCCATCATCTGCCCCCTTCTACCTATCCAACGAGCGGGGAATGTTTCGTTTAAAAATTGTCGGACAGGCATAGCATAGTGTGGGGGAGCTCCGTCTTGTTGAAATACCAGTAAATCTTCGGAAAGGTTATCATCATTTTCTATTATTGTTGTAATACGTGGGTCAACCCCTTCCCTGAGTAACTCAAGATATGATTCACCATTTAAATTTCCGTTGATGTAGAAAGGTCCGACAATGTGGTCACCTAGGATACCACACCAAACGTTTAACTTTTGGGGATGTTGTGTATGGAATTCACGCATAATATGTGGATCACTTTCAGCTCAATATCTACAATTATGCCTACTTACTAAGCCATTTAATGAAAATGAGCATTCATCAGAAAAGCAAATATTGTTTAACAATTGTGGATTGTTATTGATAATTTGCGTCATTGATTCGCAAAACTCTAGACGACGATCAAAATCATCTTCATTCAACTCCTGCACCAACTTAACTTTGTATGGGTGGTACTTGAATTTATGTAGAACTCGGAAAACTGTAGAAGATGAAACACCGATCGCTCTACTTATTGTTGACAACGATTGGGGTTGTTGAGCCTCTAAGCTGACTTGCCCTAAAATTGCCACTTGGATTGCTTCGTTATTTACGAGTCCCTCTCGCTTATGCACTTTATTGCAAACAGACCCTGTTGTGGTAAATTTCTCCATCAGTTGAATTACATACTTATGAGTTGCATGTCTTGTCATGTAATTCGTTAAATATTCTAGCAGCAGCTCTTGCACAATTATTATTTTGGAAGTATAAACCTACAATTTCAATTCTTTCTTGCAAAGAGTAAACCATTTCAGAGAAACAAAATAAATAATGTATCAAATTACACTATCAATAGTGACTAAAAATTCTAGTTGACGATGTCAAACTTTAATAAAAAGTAGAGTTTTTTGTTGTTTGGATTTTTTAAGTAGAATAAATAGCACAGTTAAAAATATTAAAGAGTGTGAACTGTTGTACAACCCATTTTAGTACAGGCAAATAAGGTGAAAGTAAATAATAAGTAAAATTTGTGCTCTTAAAAGAAAAATTGTTTATCTCATAAACTAACCACTTTAACCTACAGGTATTATACATTTTTGAAATCAGCTCAAAGAGGAGTATCCAAATTTTACATAAAAAATATGAAAAGTAATTTAAAAAAATAAAGGGGATGCTGCTAGGGGTGAGGGGGTGGCTTTTCCAGTAAGTTTGAATAAGCCATAATGCTTGCCCCTTCCAACATAAATTGACGTGTTTTTGGATTTTTTCTAAATACCAGTATTACAAAAGTTATTAAAGGTGGATACTTTTATCTGAAAAGCACTGTATACAGTAACAGTGTTCAGTCAGTATCCTCGAAAAATTAACAGACCTCAAGAATTTAAACAAAAATGTTGGATTTATATGGGTTAAAGGACATTCTCAAATTCCAGGTAATGAAAAAGTAGATGAGCTTGCTAAAGATGCCGCTGCTTCTGGCCTTGTAATTAACCGTTTATCAAGGGGGATATAATATACCTTGGGAAGGAAAATCTCGAACAAAATTGGGAAATTGAATGGGTAGGTTTTACAAACCACAGTAACAATTCCTACTGCAAGATATACCCTCCACTTCCCGTCACTCCTCTAGCTGAACGAAACCCTCCCTCCAGGAAAGTATATACTATGTATGTCAGATGCCTTTTTGGACATGCTACCGTAAATTCATACCTTTTTAAAAATAAAATGTCTACCACAGATATATTTGACTGTGACGGAAGTTTCGATGATCTCAACCATTGGATGTTTGACCGTGGATATAATAGAGAAGCCACCAAACCTATCGTAAGAGATATTTTATGGGAATTCCTCAAATGCACCAAACGAAAAGTATGACATTGTAGTATTTTTAATTTTAATTCCGCATTAATGGATGTACATTTATTGCATAAATGATTTAGATTTGGTTCCTTGTGTTTGTCCTTTTGTAGCAATTACGCTTTTACCGTTGCCTTTTTTTGTATGTCTGAACAAAGTCGCTATGACGGGCACCTTAGCCTGAAGATTGTGTCCCCGTTTATTACTTGTTACTTGTGTTTCTTTCATTTTCTCCAGAATCTTGAAAGTTTAGGGATGTTAGCATGACAGCATGAAAATAGGGTGATTGCATTAGATTGGGATATTAATTATAATAAAATATACAGTGTCGTGGCTGAAAAATGAATGAATGTGAGCTCCGCGATGGGCGTGTGAAAGTTTAAATCTGAATTCTCTCCATCAAGGACACTGTTGCCAGTTGAAAGTGTTTAGTTTTACCTAATAGTGCATGAGCTCGAAAAAAGTTAACGATAACGGAAAAAAAATATCATTTGTACAAATTAATCTGCGCTTTTGGCAACAGCGGTTAAAATAGGGGGCACTGAACATACTCCCAACTGTTTTTGTTAGCTTATTGAACTGAACACACGCCCATCGCTGAGAGCACAATTATTATTCTCTCTCTTTCAAGTAGTTTTGCTCATATTTTCCTTGTCGTACTTGTATAAATCGTATGGACGAATAGACTTTTCGCAATCTGTATATCTTCATAGCCTGATGGTTTACGGATCTAGCTTGGTGAAGTGAGGAATTTTGGACATAGGATCGAATACCCGTGGCGTTGAAAATTGTGTCATTTGTATATGAATAATCTTCAATATATGTCATGTCTCAGATTAATACATTGAAAATATACATTTGTTTACATTTAAAAGTTAACCCAACATTACATCACATTCTAAGGCAACTTGTCGACCCTTTGCCAGATGTCTTACTTTTCTCTCGAATTGCGACAACAGAATTATAGGACACAATAGAAACGCACAAAATTACATAAAAACGACTTTAAAATAATTATCCTGAGTGGTTTATGTGATAAAAATATGTTTTAATTAGAAACATTTGAGGTTTAAATGAAACAAATGCGTGTTAATAATATTTTGTCTGTCCGAAATATGGCAACACCGAGGAAAGGGCGAAAAACATGTTACTATCAACTTTACCTGATTTTACTACGAAGTTTCAACGTTCCTAGTTTATTAAAGCTCTTGTTTTCGTCTTTTCAGCTGATATTTTTGTGTGTGCGTACAGATATAATTAAAAACAATATTTTTTTGTGAAAATCATGGTTCGTCAGTGCCAAATTTGCAATAAAAACAGTCGGAATTTTCCTAACCTCTCTTTTCACCTGTAAGTAAATAGTTGCCCGACTAGTCCGACAGTTTCTCCCCACTCCTTGAAAGTCATTGATGAAAACATATATGTATGACGATAGAATGTTAGCCGTCTTTTCGGATAGTTTTATGAATGACTTGCGGACTCCATTGGTAGTGTTACTCTAAGTGTCATGTGACCTTTTCATTATCCACACCTATTATTCACTGGTGAATAATGTACGTCATTTTACGTGTGCTTCTTCAAGTATAATGACGTTCATTATTCACCAGTGAATAATAGGTGTGGATAATGAAAAGGTCACATAACACATTTATTGAAGATTGTTCATATATACAAATGACACAATATATTAAATAAAAATTTTCGCCCCGGGGATTCGATCCTATGTCTAAAATTCTTCACTTCACCAAATTAGAGCCGTAAACCATCAGGTTATGAAGATATTTATGATAGATAGTTAATCAAGCTTTTGTATATTCACGAGTAGATCGTTTTATATGCAGTTTTTATCTAACGCATCTACAGTTCCGGATATCAATTTTACAAATTGCACAAATGTAACCGTAAACATAAATAATTAAATACTTATTAAATATACATATAATCTGCTCAATAACATAAGAAGTAATTATTAGTAATTAGTAGTTTTTTGTAATAAAGTATAGTGTTTTAGTTTGACAAAAAAATTTATACCTAAACAGGTAATTCATAGTCGTGGACAAAATATAGTATTCTACTCGCATATCGTGGCTATTATAATGATATAATCATATCATTATATGCTTATTGAATAATATACTATTAATAACGGTATAATAGTGACAGAATGACGTACGGACGGCAGACTGAACGTTTAAATGAAAATTTTTGGTTACACTAATAAAAAAATTATAATAAATTGGATCGAAATGTAAATCTAAACCATTCTCGAATCCACTTAAAGACACATAAAAAATTTCATATAATTTCAATAATACTATCTAAACTTTTTTATTTTCCAGTCCTTCTGGAATTTCCATATAAACTTCATATTTTAATTTTCCATTTAAAAATGCAGTGGATACATTAAATTGTTATATTGCTAGATTTCTTTGGCGAGCAATTGATATCAACATTCTGATAGTTGATAATTTAGCTAGAGTTGCATCATTTGTATTTTCATAATCGTGCACATGAAAAACTTTTTTACTAAACGTGCCTTTTTTGTTTCATTCTCCATAAGCTGAAATATCCATTTAGTGTTAATACCTATTTTGTTAATCTGTTTCAGTCTACGTTTTTTAATGTTTCAATGCATTTAATTCCATTTCAATTGCCTCGCCCACTCTGAGATTTGTCCTAAGACAAATGACAAAGGATCTTTATTTTCCGTTAAAACAATATGCTGTGTGCTCTACAAAATCTAAGACTAGAGACCCTTTTCCACTGAACTGATACATTCGACCCCCATTGCCAAATTACCCCAAAAATTCTATCTTTAATTTTTTTCCTGTTATTGATACAAAATACTTACCAAAATAGTGGAGGAAGAAGAATGTAGATTCTGTCGCATGGAAGGAGAAACCTCAATCCACATACTTGCGAATTGCAATTCAGAATCCTATGGCACAGCACCTAGGAGATTATTGGATAGAATATGGACATTTACCTAAGTTGAAGCCTGCAGATATCCTACAATTCTTCAGGGAAATAAGTAGGACTAAAGGAGCTACTAGTCTCTGAGACGTTCCTCAGGAACTATATAAGTAGAAGTGAGGGGGCACAATAGATCTTTTATGTCTCAGTGAATGTCACCCCATCATACATACATACAAATACTTACCAGTCTAAAAACTGCGGTTGGTTAAGTGTCAAAATTTATATTCCCATCAAAATTAAACAAAATAAATGGACAGAACATCAGTTAATATGAAGCGTGTTTTAATTATAGATATTAATACAAATTGGCTAAGAATACTCAAGTAGGTAATAATTTTTTTCTACGACCATGTCCGTAAACGTCAAAAATCGCACTGTAGACATTCCTTGTAAGTGACATTTAACAATAACATGCACGAAATGAAAATCTCATAATACACACGTGCGTTTAGATAAGAAAACTTAAATTTCTTTGTTAAATCAAATTGCTATAAAATTTTCGTCCACGAACTACTTTATTTGGTCTATTTACATACATTTAGTCAATTGAAAAACATAAAAGTTTTTAGCATTAGTGAAATGCATTTTAGATAAAATGCCCCTAAATGTAGGCAACACATTATACAATTTCTCAAACGATAAGTCGCATTTTCTTAGCATGATATGGAAATAAACGTCATGTCATTTATGCTGTCAATTTTTGTAACAAAATATAGTATCCGAACATTTTCTCAACTTCACCTACGAAAACGCTTAACGAATATCGGAAGCGTTTGTTTAACCATCCTTTGCCGCTACGTCATAATCGGTGACGTATTCTGCTGTTTTACGTTTGTCTTATATTAGTTGAATGTTATTTCACACTTAACCTTAAAATTATAATCAATGACATAGGTTAAGGTGTATTTGTATGAATAAAATGGTAATGCCAAAAATTGTATTTTGCTTTATGCGTTGCGTATTTTTTTACATAATTTAGTTTTGTTTTAACTAGAAATCCCCGTTTTTTTAACTGATTTGTTTTAAATTTATAGCTTGAGGATGTTTAACGCACCTGAGCATGATTTTTTACTGGATTTAAAAAATTCCGGACCTATAATATGATATATTAAAAATGTATTAAACGATTATATTTTTGGGGTAAACCCAAAGGTTAGGTAGAGTTCATACAATAGCCTTCTTGGTGTGCGTCATCGTTTGTGACGTATATCCGGGTTTTAGGCATGTCGTTTATTATATTTGCTATATTGACATATAGCTAACCTTAAATTTGATAAATAAAATGATCAGGATCGTATTCAGCCATATTCGAAAATGATATGAAATTAATAATACTTGGGATATGAAAACACTGCAAAACAAAACAAATTGTATGTTCAATTTACATATTAAAATAACTTTACATTAGTAAATATAGTCCTGCAAAAGAATTATACAGCCTGTTCAATTAAGTCTGCACCATATTTTATTCTAAAGTCTTATGGAAAAAGGTATTCTTCACTTATAATTCTTATTGTTAGTGAATTTCATTGTTTTATTTGTTTAAATGTGGCCACTGTTTTCATTAAAATATGTACAGGTAGTGTATTGAAAATTTATGTATGTATGTATTTTGACATTCACTGAGACCTAAAAGATCTATTGGGCCCCCTTACTTCTACTGAGTTTCTGAGGAGAGTCTCAGGAGTGTTGTTAAAAGCTCCTTCTATGTCCAAAAATGCACATACTATAGTTTCTTAGTTGTCTAAGGCACCTCGGATATATTGAAAATTTAACAAAATAGATATTATTCTATAGCTTTTTGAAGCTACGACCACTTGCTCTGCCATTGAATAGCTTCTTTCCAAACACTAACTAGAGTATTCTATCTTCAGTTACACATTCAGTAGAAAACAAACATAAACATAGTAAATAGTCAAGAAACCAACCAACTAATAAAAAATTAAAAAGAAAAGGATTATGAAAGTTCAATTTTCGCAGTCATCTTCCCATAAGTCCCAATCTGATTCATGTTCCGACTCATTCAAGTCAATAATTACAGGCCATGTATCACTAGCGTCAATAATTTTTGCTGTTTCCCAATATTCCTCTATAATGTTTTGGGTATGCCTAACATATTTTTTCCATTTTTCCGGTGTAACCTACAATAATATAATTAAAATAATAGGAAATTTTTGTTCCAACTGAATTTTGATTTTTGTTCGGGTTTTCTGGTTTTCCCCCGCCCCGAATAGTTGACATTGTAACTAGATTTCTGACTTTTTGATACTCAAAATTAGTTGAGCCATAACTGAAGAAGTGGAGCATTATGAGTGATTAAGTCTATCTAATCTATAAAACAGCACGCTTACATTAACACTGTTGATCCTTACCTCCTACAATAAATTACATCCTTGTATTCTTTATCCGGTATTTTATGTTTCTTCACAATTTTCATAATTTCATCTTTCATGCTAGATGCTGGAAAAGGTATACACCTTTCTTGTAACCAACTAATTAAAGATTGCTTAGTCCAAGATGAATTAGGGATTTTTCAACTTATCTTGAATGATAAGATGCATTGTCCATTATTATTAAAGAAGGTTCTTTTAAATTCGGCAGGAGCTGTTGTTCAAACCATTTTTCTAAGTTATTCGAATTCATCGAATCATGATAGTCTCCAGATTTACTCCCACTTTTGAAAATCAAACTACAATTTTCGACAAAACCATTCTCAGAACCTGCTTGTAAAATAATGTACTGTACACCTTCACCACTTGTCTTCCTTACTGCCTTAGTGCTACCATCTTGCCAACTTTTGCAAAAACTACCTTTACTAAAAATCCAGGTCTCCTCCAAAAAAACAGGCTGTAGAGGGCAAGGAGAACTCTCATTGTTCTTGAATTCTCTCAGAAAATGTAATCTTTTTTGAGCTACATGTGGTTGTTCCATAAGATAGTTTCTATTGGAAATACTGCAATTTAGCCATCTGAATTTTAGTTCCCTTAAAACATTATCCATTGAACCAACAGACATGTCGATTCCATCCAAATCAATGAGTTTTTTATTCGGTGTATGTAGAGTTACATGTTCACCTAAAATAAATAAGTAAACAAACAATATTAATGAATTCAAAATACAAAAACACTTTTTTAATTACACACTTTTATTAGGAAATGCACTAAAAAGTGAATAATAATTTTTTTAATTTCTCATTCACTCTTTCTCACTATCCTAATGAAATAGGATTAACTTGATTTATATTAATTTCACTTATTGTTATATAAAAAATACTTACTTAGTGCACTGAAGTTAAAGGTATCAATGGTTCACCAGCTTCTTTTTCTAATTGAAAATATTTGATACCTTTCAAAATAAGATGCTGCTCTTTTTCCGTGTATCTAGGCATATTTTTGTATTATTTAAATAAATAAAATGCTAACAATAAGATTAATATTCACTTTCCATAAATAATCATAAACAACCAAGTACAGACCTGACGAGAACTGTCAGTGGGACATTAGAAAAAGACGAAACCTACGAAGGGTACGTCTACGTCGTATTTTGAACGATATAAATTCGCCCGATTAATAGGTCGCGCTTGCACGTAAACTAAACATCAACCAATCAAATTTTTCTGTCAAAGATTAGGGTTAACGTTTGTAATACGTTTAAACAGTTCATTATTGTGATATTTTGATTAGGATTAATCACAGACCTGCCTTTTTTCCATTTCTTTCACCGTAATGTGTTAGAAGGACATTAACAATCAATGACGCACACCAAAAAGGCTATTGTAAGAACTCTATGTAAAATTAGATAGAATATCTATATGCTCATATTTTTGTATACTAATTATTGTCTGTGACATTGTGAGAAACAATTTCGTGAGTATTCCTGAGAAATGCAAAAAAACACATGTATGGGAGAGAACAGGCAATAAATAAATTTCTTTCAGAAAAAAACTCCCAATAAAAACAGGAAAAAGGAACGAATATAGGTAGATACTTACGTTTTAGACTGCATTTAACGGTAAAAGCGGCATTCCAATGAAAAATTAATTGAAAAAGGCGAAAATGACCAAAAATACTGAACAAATCAAAATATGACAACTGAACTGTCAAAAGTAACAAATAAAATGTACGTCGACATTAGTTAAGAAATACGTTAATGACGTCATAATTCCGTCTCATCCATTTCATGAATGAGAGATAAAGCTGGACGTAACGGCAAAGGCCGGTTAAACAAACTCTATCAATCTTTATCTTCTGATGTATCATGCAGTACTACAATTATAGATAACCATTAATCACCGTTAAGTAATAAGGCACCAACGACTTACAAAAATTATTCAATTGTTATTAACATGAATATTATAATCAAGTTTAAATAATTGCGGTTTCCTTTATTTCATAGAAGAAAATAGATGGGCGTAGAAAAAGTATAGTACGTTACACGAGCTGTAATACCATTACGCACCCGTGAAATTTACGGGTTACTTGCAACTCTTGTTACGTAATATACTATTAGGAATAGTACATTGTTTAGCGAGTAGGAAAAGCCTAACATTCCTGGACGACTGTGAATATTACTTAGCAATACAGAGTCCACGAATGTGGTTTTTCCTACGAGGTAAACATACCATTTTTCAGCAAATCATTTAAAATTCGACAGATATTAATTAATTCTGAAAAAATCGCGAATAATTTTATTCACAAATAAATGGTGCTTTGAAATTCGCAATAAAACTACTTGGGTTACTATGGAAGCGTATCAAGGTTGAATTGTTAAACTTGACGCACATAAATGTAATTGCTAGTGTTCTCGAAAGTAAAACGATAAGTTTAGTGATGATGAATTTTCTACTTCTGGGACTCGTACAGAGCTGGTTGGTTCATTTGAATCATTGTTTCCAATCATTTATGTAGAACACTAACAACTGTAAGGAAGTGAATAGGGAATCTTGACTTTTTTTTAAGAAATTTGGTCTGGAATGTCAATATTTCCTAGCGATTTGCGGAAAAAAAACATTAAAATCGCAAAGTGAAGATTTGAAAAATAAATCCATCCTGGTGACTTTGTACCAATCTAGCTGAATCTGGTTAAATTTTGGTGAGTTGCAGCCTTAAACCTCCGCTATCGTTGATTTTCAAATGATTTCTTTGTTTTGTTTTGTCGATGATGAAGGAAAATTGATAGAGTATTAACTACTCGAATGTGCTGACGGTGACCAACTCTTTTTGTGTTATCACATTAGCTTTTTCCAATGCTATGGTATTGTACAGATTTATTATCCATTGAGGAATTTGTTAATTCAAGAGATCCTCAAACCTCTTGATAAAATCCTTGTGTAATGCCTCCAAGTGAATGACATAATAAAATGACATCGTCTTTAAGCATTTCTGGTAATTTAGGCAAATGAGGCAACAGTAAATATTCTTTTCTGCTTCAATTTTGTTTATAAAGAATAAGTTCACTCACTAAGGCCGATATTATTTTGATCTAATCGAGTATCTTGAAAGTTTCAAATAAGAAATTAATAGGGGTCGATATAAAGACCTCGTCGAACCCCGAAATCAGTTCCACCCTAGGAATTCGATTTTGACCACTTTTATTTTGTATACTCTCCTTGTTCTGGGTTTCTTGATTCATTTGAATAATTGTTTGATCGAAATCTTCTCATGGGCGTAGCAACTGCCCCCCCTTGGAAGCAAAAATAAATTAAATAATTTTTAAATTTTAATAAACAAAAAATTAAATCTAAATATACATATTTTTCTGTTCTGCATATTTTTTTATCTGTTTTATATTTTTTGTTTATTGTTGTGGTCGTTTGGTTGCTTTTATGAGCATTTTAAAATTAATGGATAAGCTCTAATAAATAAAATTATTCGCGTGTGTTTTAGTGTGAAATATTTTGAAACATTCAATAAATTTAAATCTCACAAATTAAGAATATACTGTAAACTTTTTTCAATTAATTCAAGTAGTTTTAAAAAAAACCACATTTAATTAAAACTATAAACTATCTCACAGTTATAAAATAAAATACATCTATTTATAATTAAAAAAAAAAACACCCTTTACAGAAATATATGGAAATAATATAATATAAATGAATATGAATATAATATGAATGCCGAAATCTCCTTCTATCTTCGTTAACATTGAATGACAAAAAGCACTGTTGCCAGATACTCTACTTGAAATTTTAAAGGAACCCTTTAAAATAAATAATTTTTAACAGTCCGCTAAAATGTATACTTGCAGAATAGCATTTCTACAAAAAAGATTTAGAGGCCCGTTAAAAACTTATTTTTAAGAAGCCTCTAAATTTTAAAGGATTAGTTACAGAATAGATCCCAATTTCGCTTTACGTCAATTTAATTTTCAACAAACAATTTCCTGGTTTCGGCACCAAAATATAGAATATATCTCCTTCTGAGTCATTAGTTTTTCTTGTAGTTCTTTCCAATTCTCAATAGACATTTAGGTATCATTGAAACAACGATTATAGAACTTATTTAAAATTGTTGTTTTGATTTATTTTCTTTTAAAATCGATATAAGTTATGTTAACGTTAGCTAGTGTAGACGAATTTATATCAATAAGCTGAACCAGTACAATCGAATAAGTAGTGATAACTGTGATAAGACCCAAAACGGTGTGTCTATCGATTTTATAAAGCTTTGATATTGTCAAATGCGGCACAAAAAATCTTGCTTTTGCTATTAAATGTTTCAGCTCTTCTTTTTCAATCGATGTGAACGATTTGTTTCCAAGACTTTTGAATGCCAAATCGATGATTTTCTGACTCTCAGTTGTAATGGCGTCCGAGCAAAATATTATTATCGTGCAATAGCTCTAAAAAATAGAAATTATTAAAACAAGTGACACCGACAACACTAACACTAAACCAGTGCTATTCTGCTTACATATTGCTGCAAACATTGTTGTATAAACAATATTGTTATGGTTGCTACATACAGCAATATGATCAGGAGATTCTCTAGCGTTTGCCTGAGACTTCGTCGGCCTAGAAGTCGAAAATGGTCCTAACAGAATTTTCAATACATAATCATGCAAACCAGTCCACAAGCATCGGAATAGCGCTTTCCAGCTGTACCGAAATAAGTACGTCAAAGTCAATTTAAAGTGGAGATGTTAACAGTTTTTTATTTTTACGGTGCTATGCAGATTTGTTGAGATAAAGTCATGGATTATGCATCACGATAACGCACCATCTCTCAAGACTATGTATCTTATTATTATATAGCTCCAGCAGACATTTTTCAATGCAAAACTCAAATTATCGTTTCAACGAACCTGTTTTCTTTCGATAGAAGACATGAAAGATAAAATATGTGGCGAGTACTGTTTGACGTAAGCGTATCATGTCGTAAATGGACTACTTTGAAGGCGAATCTGAATTTCGATAAATAATTGATATATATTGTCTTTCATTGACCAGTTTCTGGTACTTTTTTCACATAGTAGTATTTTCCATTTTCTTTCATTTCTTTTATTTTTTTTTGAGACCCTATGAAATTGATTCATTATGTTCTTTAGTCTAAATAAAAAAGGATCAAATCCTGTTCCTACACTTCATTTCACTCCTTTTCGCATCTCAGAAAGCTGAATTTCGTCTTGTATACGGTGCGGTGGAATAAGTGTTACCCCCCCCCCCCCTAATAACTACTCTATTTTTATATCTTAAGAAAAAAGCTCAAACAGATCAATTTTTATATTAAACGTAGTAAGTTATGACATAAAAGTTTCGAACCTGACATAATCCCTCTTCATGGGGGTGTCATCCCTTCGATTTTTTTAAATGAGAAATGCGACACCTCATTTGAGACCTATTGGAACACTGATTTCAAAAATATATAACACTTTGGTTCAAAAATTTGAGAAAGTTTGAGAAAAAATGGACAGTGACGTACTCATAATCCGTTAATATCGAATAACTCAGACTTTGTTAATTTTTGAACCAAAGTGTTTCACATTTTTGAAATCAGTGTTTCAATAGGTTTCAAATGAGGTGTCGCATGATGCACTTTCTCATTTAAAAAAATCGAAGGGATGACACCCCCATGAAGAGGGATTATGTCAGGTTCGAAACTTTTATTTCATAACATACTACGTTCAATATAAAAATTGACCTGTTTGAGCTTTTTTCTAAAGATATAAAAACAGAGTAGTTAATAGGGGGGGGGTAACACTTATTCCACCGCACCGTATCAGTGCATGAAAAAGTTGAGGTTGAGTATTTTGCCACTACTATCGAAGAAAAAGCAATATAAGTGATCCAAAATTTTGGAGGTTGGAGTAAATCCGTCTTTATTTTACTGTCAACATATTATGTCGGTTTCTTGCAATAAAACGTTGTTTAAAATGTACAAAACCATCACACGTTTTTCTCACAACTCACACAAAACAGGAAGTATTTGTTCAACTGCCCAATTTTTTGTGACATCAAAAAAAAGGGTCTGAACTGTATAAATAGCTGGTGTAGGCTAGTGGGACTTAACATCAACCCCACCAAAGCATTTTAATAGCCTTCACTAAGAAAATAAAACTGAACCTCAAAACCATTAAACTTGATGGGAGCGTGGTTGACAAGAAGTCAAGTATCTAGGTTTGAATCTAGACAGTAAACTCCTGTTGAACAAACACGAAAAGGAGATTATATACAAAGCAAAAATTGCTCTTATGGTGTGCAAGAATCTGGCAGGGAGAAAGAGAAATTGGGGCTGTAACCCAAAAATCCTTAGCTGGATGTACACTGCCATAGTAACACCAATCATCACTTTGGGGCCATGGCGTGGAGCAGCATAACTAGTCTACGAAAGACGAGAGAAAACCTCTCAAAAATTCAAACACTAGTCAGTATATGCATTACATGAGCAATGAGAACATGCCCAAAGGCAGCCATGGAAGTGATTCTCAATCTCACGCCCCTACATATGGTGGTGGAAAGTGTTGCAAAAATAACAAGATACAGACTAAGTAGAGAGGGAATAAAAAAATACCTCTTTACTTCTTAGAAATCAGAAAACCTGGGCCACAAGATAGTATGATGAAAAGGTATAACTTGACAAAGAAATTCTCTACGGAATTAAGCAACAATAAGGAATGAGATACAAATACTATTACCAGACTTGGACCAGGCGGCTTAAAAGAAATAGAAGGAATTGGGATAGGAGTGTACGGGCCAGGAACCAAACACTTTGAAATCATGGGAAAACCCCAAGTAACTTTCAAGCAAAAATTCACGCCACAAGAAAGTGTGCCCAGTTCAATATTGACAAAGGATATAGAAGGCAAAAGATTATCATAATGTCGGATAGTCAAGCAGCCATTAAAGCTATAAGATCTTGTGTAATCAGTACTAAAATGTTATAGAAATGCCTAGGCATACTCAATGAACTAGGCGATAATAATATAGCAACCTTACTATGGATTCCAGGACACACTGGAATGAAAGGAAATAAAACTAGCGAAGAGGGGGACTGAAAAACCCTGTTGGGGGCCGGAACCCTTTTGCGGTATCAGTCCCAATATAATATTGGAAGAAATAGGCAAAGCCGAAGAAAAGAGAAGATCTGACCATTAGAAAGATCTAGCATAAGTCAAAGTAAAACTGCACTAATAGTTTTAACAGGGATACTGACGGGACATTGCCGCCTGAACAGGCACCTGAAAAAGCTCTAAATAGTGGAGGAAGAAGAATGTTGATTCTGTGGCATGAAAGAACAAACCTCCATCCACATACTCGCGAATTGCATAGCAATTCAGAATCCTAGGATACACCATAGCAGGATAAAAGAAAGCCATTTGCCCAAGCCGAAGCCTGCAGATATCCTAAAATTCCTCAGAGAAATAGGACTAAAGGAGATACTAGTCTCCGAGACGTTTCTCAGAAACTAAGTGGAAGTAAGGGGGTGACGCCAGCATTAATACCAACTCAGTAGCAGAAAAATATTGTTTCTTCTCCAAGTTGGCGTTGATAATATTTTTTATTGTTGAACTAATTTCTAAAACTCATGACGTAATTTATAGACGTTTTTTTTCTCACAGCACTGAACCTGGTGCACTTGAAAGCTAATGCACGTTCCAATTGAGCACCTCGGCATTGTGCGCCGCCGAGTTGCATTATCCGCTGTAATTGGAAAACTATCTTAGTTGCCAGGCCTGGGACCACAAACCACAAATGTGGTTTGTACCAGAGTCTGCACACTATAGAATTCTACCGATTATTACCTACAGTATTATTACTACTACTATTCCAGTCGACAGCAGACGAAAGTCTCACTCTGCATACTGTCGACAAGTCTTCTTTTATTTCTGACTTACCATTATGAAGTTTTTATTGAGAAATCGTCGACAAAAGACGTGTGAATATAGTCGATAGTATAGAATTCTGTAGTGTGCAGAGTCCCAGTACAGATACGAGATGTTAACTACCCATTAAAGTTCCTTTAAAATGAAATTTTGTAAAAATTGACATCTTTGTTCACAGCTCAGTGTGTTAAACTTGCTAAAACTAATTCACAGGCTTGTGAGATGTAAAAAGTAGTGGAATAGAGGTAAGATTTATAAGAGGATATTTCGCTGGAAAAAAGAGGAGATTCCCGGACTCTCTATAATGATCGTAGGTACTTACCACATAAGATATTATTTCGAAAGAAGTAATAAATTTGAAATGTTGAGACTCAACGGTTTTTGCCATCAATGCTTGTAAACTACCTAAAACCATAATCACAGCTCCGTAAAACCAAATCCCTACTTTCTCTCCGTTCAAATCGTCAAAAATTTGGACAACTTTCTCAACATCTTTGTGTTGGTTGCCGATTTTTCGAATTTTCATCGCTAATAAATGACCTCTACAAAAACATTTTCCACAAACAACATCGAATGAAGTATTAATGTCGCTATAAAAATTGTGAAATTTATTCAGCATGGTGTAGATGAGAACGCAATCGTTCAAATTGCAAGCAAAGGAAAAGAAAAAGGTGAAATTTATTGTGAACGGTAATTTTTCCTCTAAGCTGAAAAACATGGCCAGAACCAGTAAAGGCAATATTAATAATAAAAGCAAAAAGCTTTTGTTGTTAATTTGAATCGGATACTTTCGCCACATACTATCAAAATTTGTAAAAAGAAAATCATATTTCGATTTTCTTTGAATAATCCTATTTTTTATTAAACAAAAATTGTAGTAGACATAAAAAAATAATATTGCGTGCTGCACTTCAGCACCTGTACCAATCAGATACCTTAAATATATGCTAAGAATAACATAAGTCAGTATTAAACAATAGAACATCACACAAAATAGATTATAAATGAAAAAATATCGTTTGATGTATTTTCTGTTTGAAATTAGTGGAAGGAGACCGACGATTTTCGCAATCAATACGGAAATATTGAAGATATAGTAATTTACTTTGGTAAATGGGTCTCTTTTAGAAATATCTTTTGGTACAGAAACACTGTTTGCATCGAAAACTCTAATAGACTTCATAGTTCACTTATTCTGTACGGAGTGGGAAAATTTAATAATTTTTCCAAAGATTATAATATAATGTTTGTTTAATTTCTTTTTTAATGTACAAGTTTCTTTCAAAGCACTTATTCGTAGGAAGTTTTAGATTTCAAATTGTTCTTTCAGGCCCGGCTGTAGAACTTTTTGTTGAGTTTGATTTGGGAGAGCTTTCGGTTGGAAATATTCAAGATCGCCAGATTTATTTGTCTAGTTTGTGTTATATTAACACACTTTTATTCGCTTCACCTGTGTGTATGTATATGTGTATGTATGTACTTATGTTTATAACCGACTTCTTTGGACTCCATTTTGGCCCACTTTAAACTAATAGATTTAATTCAAAATGTATACACTTGTCAAGGACCGATGACAATACAATAAAGTGATGAAAAATACGAATATAATTATAAGATATGAGGTGTTAAATTCAATTTACAATGTTATATATTTTTATACATTTAAATAAATTTTTACACACTTTATATTAGTTTCACTTGTATGTATGTTTGTTTGCAATGCAACCTTTAAACGCTCAAATTAATCCGAATGCTTGCACACTCGTCAACGACCGATGACTATACAATATAGTAGTGAAACATAGGCTGTTCCATCAGAAAAAAACATAGCTTTGATCTGGTATCGAGTTTAAAAAAAATAAAAAATAAAAAAACGCACTTTAAATCGAACTAAAAAGTATAAAACAAATTATAGTATGAAAAAAACCTGAAAAACACGCTTTATAGTTAATCTAAATAAAAAGTGGAAAATAATCCCTAATGACTGTAAAAAGAAAGGTCATATTCAAAAGAACTGTTATTTTGGTGAAATAAACATCCAAAGAAGCAATGACAACAAAACTGAATTGATAAAGACGCAAAAAGTGCTGTAAAAAATGTCTGTTTCTGTGAAGATGATTAGAATTTGATCGAATGGTACACCGAATCCGGAGCTTCCAATCATATGAGTAACAAAAATTTCTTCGTCAACCTCCGGAGTGCCGATGAAAATAAAATTATGGTTGCAAATGGTCAAAAAATTGCGTATGCAGGAATTGGAGATGGTTTTCTCAAATGCTAAGTGTAGGAAGCGTGTCAAAATATTCATCAGTCAACAACTTACAAATTATTGAACTAACAATGAGTCAATTCTATGAATCTAAGAACTTCCAAGTTAGTCAATTTGTTGATCCCTGGGAGCTTGCTACTGCAGTTGCAGCTCAAGCATCAATCTGGCGAGAATTCTTCAGTTTCAGAGCTGCGAAAGGATATAGATTTGAACCAGATACTGCTATCGAGAAATTGATCGTACAGGAAAGTGTGCGTAAGTAATATAATTTTCTGAAACTAAACAAATGAAATCAATACAATTTTGAGTTTGAGAAATAGCATATAACTACACCATATTTTCCTTTTATTATTGAACATACTAGATGAATAGCCCGCTATACTAACAACACACTTTGTTTGAAGCCAAGATCTTAATCAAATATCTCATTTCAAAACAAGGATAGCAATACACGCAACAAAGGTCACAGATATCTTCTATAAGTTCCTTGTGGCATTACTTGTTATTTTTTCTTATTTTCTTGGGAATCAAACCACAATGTTTTTTTATTTCAACGTTTCGGTAGCGTTCCAGCTACCGTTGTCAAGATTAACTAATAATGAATTAATGAAAAATTTTTGGTCCCTATCTGACACAACGAAAAAAATTTGACAACTAGACAATCAATAATATTTTGAAGTTTAAGACTACAAAACTTTGTTGTCAAATTTTATTAAGGTCCATTCATAGTAGATCACACCTCTGGTAAAATGTGAAATAAAATATTTTATTTTATTACATTCTAACGATATGTAGTCCACTAGAAATGGAATCCAGTGAAGTGCACGTTCCAGGAACGGTTTTTATTGGGATAGCGCTTTTTTCTTGCTTATTTTGGAATTTTTGTTAATATAAACGCGTTTGTTGTAACTTTTTTGTGTATGATTATATTGTTTTCAAAATATGTATAACTCAGTTTGGTGATTTTGTGTATTAAAGTGTGTATCGATTAACAACCATTCCAAAGATAAATCATAAGAAAACCTGGATAAAAACTTATGATGCTATCCTGATAACGCCGGTAATTGATTATTGGAAATTTCTCTTTCTAACATTGGTAACCAAATTTGACTACATTCGGCTGAAATACTAGCTACACATTTATCTGAATTTAGTTGTATTAAAGCACTTTCTTTGATTTTTCGTCTTTTATTATTGGGCTCTTTCAATATTATTTTTGTCGAATCCCATTGAATTTTATGCCCCTCTTCCCAAGCATTGAAAGTCCGAATAAATGAACATAAAAAGTATATCAAAGATAGGGAGTTCTTTAAGTCAGGTATTTGCAAACAAACAAAGTTTTGTAGTCTTTAACTTCAAAATATTATTGATTGTCTAGTTGTCAAATTTTTTTCGTTGTGTCAGATAGGGACCAAACATTTTTCATTAATTCATTATTAGTTAATCTTGACAACGGTAGCTGGAACGCTACCGAAACGTTGAAATAAAAAAATAAAAAAACATTGTGGTTTGATTCCCAAGAAAATAAGAAAAAAAAAGGTCACAGATTCCAATAACACTGCTGTGATGTGTGAGCATTTGAAAGGAATAGAAATATTTATCTTATATTTATTTATTACCCGAGGAATGAATTTTAGTTGTCGTCGATATTGAATAATGAAGGTATATAGTTACACATTCTTTATTTTCTGTTATAATATAAATTTGTATTTTTATTATGAAACGACACGACACTGGTAATTTTAGAACTGTAACATTGTAAAACTTGTTGCTTAGAAAGTAATGTAAACATCACTTATACTTCTTTTTTTATATAGTACACAAGGATATAATGAATATTATTTAACCAATGAATAATAGTATATTAAACGAGCAATTTATGATAGCCTTTTATTCACGCAGAGAATAATGGCCATAAATTGCGAGTAGAATACTATACTCTGTCCCCGAATTTCGATATTTTATCGATACGATATACAGGGTGTCCCGGGACTAATGGGAAAAAGTCAGGAGCGTATAATCTGAGCCAAAATAATGTTAGTACTTTATATAAACTTTTTCTATGCAGGCCCTCGTTTTCGAGTTATAGGCTTCCAAAGTTTTAATTTTGAATTTGGTTTTTATTTTTATTTTTTGTACTAGCTATCTTTATAAAATTCACGGCAAAGCTATAATGTACGTGTATGTTTATTTTGGATAGGTAAACACATTTTCAGTATTGCCTTGAAGCCAGGGACGGACTACTCGCAATGGTTAGTGATCCAAAAAATTTGCAGGGATGGCACACCCTATATGAAATTATCGGAATTGACTTCCCCACACATTAAGCTAACGAAAATGTACTCTTGTGGGAATTCGATAAAATAAGCCGTTTGGCTAATATTTACAGTTTTATTAATACAATAAGTACCAATTTACGCATTCACCATTTTTATAAGTACACAACGAGGTAAAACTAACTTACGATGTCCAAGATTTACCTACAGTACTACAAAAAGATAATTTAACGATAGCAGAAAATAAAAAACATTAACGACTTTAATTTAATGATAGCAGAAGATAAAAAACATTAACGACTTATCAATTCGAAAGTTGGTAAAAACGGTTTAAAAGTGTTTTTACCGTTTATCAAGTACCTAACCATAGGATTAGTTGTCAAACGTTGTGTAGTAGTTCGTAGTCAGTACTTGTCAATAATTCATAAGTCCTTGATTAGTTACAATGGCAGAATTCACTTTTATTGAGTACGCAGATATGCATTTAATGTATGGACTGGCTTCTCGGAACTGTTTAGAGGTCAGAAGGCTTTATGCAGAACATTTTCCAAACAGAGCATTGCCAGACAGACGAATGTTTGAGCGTATTGATCTCAGGTTACGAGAAACGGGTATGAATAAGTAAAAGTAATTTTCCATTTATACAATTTTAAATTTTAGGAAGTTTTTTGCCGAAAAAGGTGGTGAAGGTCCAGTACAAAACCTACGTACTGTAACAGTTGAACAAGACTTGTTAAATGCAGTTGATAATGAACCATCAACGAGTTTACGAAAATTATCAAGAGAACATAAGGTCTCGAAATCAGTTGTTCATCGCGTTCTAAAAAAACAGCTGTTATATCCTTTTCACATGAAAAAAGTACACAGTATGAGAGTGGCTGATTGTCCAGCACGACTTCAGTATAGCCAGTGGTTTCTGCGACAACAACAAGCAGACAATACATTTATTAGTAACGTTCTCTTTACGGACGAATCCGGTTTCACCAGAGATGAAGTCATTAATTCTCATAATATGCATTTCTGGGATGATGTGAATCGACATGGCATTATCCAAACTAGGAACCAGCATAGATTCATGGTTAATATTTGGGCAGGAATAGTTGGCAATCATTTGATAGGGCCATACTTTATTGACGGTACTTTGACCGGTCAGAGATATTTGGAGTTTTTGCAAAATGAGTTATGGAACCTGTTTGATGATGTGCCACTACAAACTCGTAGGAATTTATGGTTCATGCATGATGGGGCCCCTCCTATGGATTTCTTTCTCTAGGGTTATCTCAAAAGTAAGGTATACGCACACTGCAATGTTATTGGAAATAATATGGGATTGCTCTTTCAAGTGCAAAGAAACAACCTTCGTAGACTAAGAATGTGCGTGGAAGTGGGAGCAGCTCATATTGAACATTTATTAGAATAACGTTAGTTTTTGTTGTAGTTTAGGAATTAGTTTTAGTCTAATGTTTTATAACTTGTGTTTTTTGAGGTTTTCGTAATGGTTTAATAATGTTGTGTTCGTAATTTTGATTAAGAGCAACTAATTACGTTGTTTGCATACCTATTTAATTCCCATGAAATAAGTTCTTAATGTTTTTATCATCTGCTTTCATGAAATTATTTCTTTGTAGTACTGTAGGTAAATTAATAAGTTAATTTTACCTCGTTGGGTACTTATAAAAATGGTTAATGAGCAAATTGGTACGTAGTGCATTAATAAAACTGTAAATATTAGCCTATTGGCTTGTTTTATGGAATTCCAACAAGAGTACCTTTCCGTTAGCTTAATGTGTGGGGAAGTCGATTTCGATTATGCAGGGTATTTGTGTTTCAGAATAACGTGCTAATATTTAAGTGGGTGATTCTTGGAACCATTTTCATGAATCTGAACAACCGTTAAATTCTTTAGGATCTAAGAACGTTACTGTTCCTGATTTAGAATCTTTACCGTCAACATCTGCATTTGTAGTCAATCCCGAAATTGCAGAGAATGATGGCTGCCACGAAAATGACCTGGGTTGATATGCAGGACAAACATTTCACCTGACGATGGAAATAAAAAGGATTTGTGAAAAAATCCGTGGGTTTCACCCAAGAATTCAGATTTTGCAGCGGATGCCAGTCATTCGCGAAGAAAATTTAATCATGCTTGGTTAGATCATAATACACACCATGGTTAGTGTATTCCAAGCGACTAAAGGGTGCTCTGTGTAAGCACTGTGTTTATTTCCTTGTTCCACTGGGACAGTAAGGAGAGTGTTAGGTTTATTTATGATCAGGCCATTTACGAAGTATAAGAATATGCACGGAGATTGTCGTAAACATGATACCAATAACTTTCACAATACTGCATCTGCGGCTCCAAAGGCCTTTCTCGAAAATATACCTGTGGACATTCAAGTTCAAAGTTTCCACCAAAAAACAATCGAAGAGAAGAAGTAAATATTGGCCTCAATTATTTCCTGTGTCGTATTCTGTGGCACCCACGACATGCCTCTCAGAGGAAAAGAAGCAGATAAGGTCGTTTTTTTCGATCTAATGAATTTGCGAATTGAGTCGGGCGACATAAAATTAAAAAATCACCGGGAAAAGTGTCGTAGAAATGCCGTTTGTATGTCACCAAAAATACAAAACCAACTGATATATTTATGTGGCAAGGCGAAAGCCATGTTTTACACCGTTTTAGCCCATGAGACAGCCGATGTTTCAGGAAAGGAGCAGCTATCCATTGGCTCGCGTTTCTATGATGAAAGTAAAAGAAAAACCGAGAAAAATTTGTAGGTTTTGTGGAGCTGACAGCACAGGATACCCCAGCAATTGCCAATGCAATAGACAATTTTCTGGCCATCTATAATTTTTCACCGCAAAGTTGTATAGGACTTGGTTTTGATGGCTGCGCTACAATGGCGGTCAAAGAGGGTGGCGTACAAGCGATTTTAAGGAAAAAGTACACACGAGCATTAATTTTTCATTGCTCAAACCATAAAATAAATCTTGTTGTCAATGATGCAAATAATGTTTTGGAAATTAGAAACACTACTGGCACTGTAAAGGATGTTATAACCTATTTTAGGGAATCCATCACTCGCAGAAGTTCCGCTCCTAATCTATCACGACTGTGTGAGACTAGATGGTCTGGAAAATACAAAAGAATTCGCTTATTTGCACAAAATTTCCCCGACATTGTCAAAGCACTTGAAAAACTATCTATCGAAAGAAACTACGCTACGAGAAAATCTGCGTACCAGTTGCATTCCGCCGTTACCAAATCCTCCCTAATTGTTGCTCTAACTGTAATAGCAGAATATTCAGCTTTACTAGAACCGGTAGTTAATGCCTTGCAAGCAAAAACTATGGATTTAATTAAGTTTCAAGAACATCTGAAAGTAATCCTTAACGTACGTAAGAAAAACCGTGAAGACGCCGACCTAGTTACTGATGAAGTCATTAAACTTTGCATTGCATCTATCCCTCGATTTATCAAAAGGCCAATACATGGAAGCAATCCTCCATCAGACTGTGATAGTGACTACTGGAAGCGTTCGTTAATTATACCTATCAGGATTTAATTATAGCCTCTTTAAATATTCGCTTTTCCCAAGAACATAGGTACTCCAGCGTTTGCCTTGACAAAAATACATCCATCATTATATGCTCGACGTGGAAATCAATCAAGTAGGAAAAAATGCACAATATTTTACCCGGTTTTATCAATTGGATTATATTACTGCGGAAATGGACCTATGGTAACATTTGTGGAAGGAAAAACAGACAACTGAGACTGAGGACCAGTTAAAAGACGTCGAAATAATTGGCCTTCTCGACGAGACCGATGTTTTTTATTCCATCCTAAAACAGGCACTTTTGATGTCAATCAAAATTCCATGCACTACGGCCACTGTAGAACGATCCTTCAGTATTCTTCGAAGACTGAAGACTTGGTTGAGAAGTACCATGGGAGAGGAAAGGCTAACAGGCTTATATCTGATAGGTTAGGTTAGGTTAGGTTTATGGTGAGTGGGTCTATGAGGCCCTCCACTGCGACTCGCAAGAGTCTATTGTGGCTCACACCTATTCAGATTTCACCAAACAAATTCAGCTTCTTAACAAAGCTGATTAGCTTATTTGGTGAATGATTTTTCAGGTCCGAGGGCGAGAGAGCATCCCTGCCAAACATCAGATACCTGATTCGAGCCGCGGTGGGGCAGGCACAAATTATATGCTCTGCTGTTTCATCATCTTCCAGACAAAGACGACAGGTCGGATCTTCCGACAGTCCAAGTTTTAGCATATGATGATTCAGATGACAGTGGCCTGTTAAAAGGCCTGTTAGACAGCGTAGGTCATGCCTGCTATAGTCTAACATTTGTTTGGAGACATTCTTCGAAGGATGTATGAAAGCCTTTGAATGAACCAATCCTGGTAAATTATGCCAGAAGTCTAATGCTCTTCTTGCCGTCCAGGTATTCAGTGTTTGTTTGGCAAAACTTATTGCGATGCCAATTGTAGGTTCTGGTCCGATAGAAACACGTGCGGCACCCTCCCTTGAAAGAGAGTCTGCCTTCTCGTTTCCTTCCATGCCAGAATGGCCAGGGATCCAGACCAGCAATACTTTATTGAGTTCTCCTATTGAGGAGAGTCTTTTTTGGCAGTCTAATACCAATTTCGACGTTAAACGGTTAGAGCTAAGTGCTTTCAAAGCCGCTTGGCTGTCCGAGAAAATTTTTATTGTTCTATGTATGAGATTGGCCTGCTCCAATCTCTCCTCACATGAAACAATGGCGTAAATTTCCGCCTGAAATACGGTTGCATAGGATCCTAGAGAGGTTGAGATTTCTGTCCTAGGTCTGCGCCCGTATACACCTGCACCAGAGCCTGAGGGTGTTTTTGATCCGTCTGTATACCAACAGCTGTCTGCTCTCAATAGTTCATCCTTACGGAGAACCCATTCATCTCTATTTGGAATTAGGACGGTATAAGGCAGGTCGTAGTTTACTGTTGGAGGCATTATGTCAGAGGTCATTCCCAGAATACTGTGACTTTCAGTGTCCACTAGCATTCTGCTTCGTTCTGTATAAGCCTGATTTGTGCATTTAGAAATATGCGCAATTCTGTATGTTGTCCATCTAGCCTCTCTCTCCAAAAATATATGGAGAGGAGGTAGGTCCAGAAGGATTTCCATGGCTGCTGACGGTGTGGAGCTGAAAGCACCAGTAATTGCCAGGCAAGCCTGTCTCTGTAAACCAGAGAGCTTTGCTTGCGCCGTTCGCTGTAAAGCTTTTGGCCACCAGGCAATAGCTCCATATGTGATCATTGGTCTAACGATCATCACATATATCCAATAGATTTGTTTGGGTCCCATGCCCCAAGATTTACCACAGATCCTACGACATGTCCACAAGGATAGTCTGGCCTTATGGATAACTTTTTCCAAGTGAGCGTTCCAAGTAAGTTTCATATCTAGGATAATCCCCAAATATTTTACTTCCGCTGCAAATGGAATAACCTCACCATTGTAGTAAAGTAGTGGAAGATCCTCCAACTTTCTTTTCCTAGTGAAGGGAACTATTACAGTTTCACCAGGGTTAACAGACATCTGTTCCCTCTGACACCAACTGTGGACATCGTCCAACGTCTTTTGGAGGATATTATAAGCTACCCTTCCTGACTTGGTCCTTGCCAAAATGACAAGGTCGTCTGCATACGCTTGCAGTTCTACCCCTCTTCTTTCGAGAGCGCTAAGCAAGTTATCCATCAAGAGTGACCATAGTAGGGGAGATAGTACTCCGCCTTGTGGGCAGCCCCTGGAAACCTTAAAGCTAATGGTCTCGTTCTGAAGAGATGTAGTGGCTGTCCTATTAGTGAGCATGGCATATATCCAACCGGTAATGGTTGGTTTGATGCCCTTTTCAGTCAAAGCTGAACCAATGGAAGTCGGTAGTGCATTGTCAAATGCTCCTTCAATGTCAAGAAATATGGCCACCGCAATCTCCTTGTTGTTAAGGGATTGTGTGATTTTCTCAACAAGGTTGTGTAACGCTAAATCTGTTGATTTGCCAGTTTGATAAGCATATTGGTGGATGCTCAGGGGGGAATTATATAAAGCTACCCGCCTGATGTAGCAATCCAGTGCTTTTTCAAGTCCTTTAAACAGGAAAGATGTTAGGCTAATTGGTCTGACCGATTTAGGGTGTGGGTCTGTGCGGCCCACTTTCGGTATATATACCACCCTAGCCGTCAACCAACTGGGTGGTATGTAATTCCACGCCAGACTAGCTCTGTACAGTTTAATGAGGATGGGTAAAAGTAATTCCAGTCCGTTTTGAAGCAGAGCTGGAAATATTCCATCCTCACCGGGAGATTTGAACGGCTGAAAAGATTTGATTGCCCATTCAACTGCCGGTGCTGTGATAACTTCCTTGGCGGCCTCCCAATCGATCTTTTTTGGCCGCCTTGCGCCCTCAAAGAGTGGAGGTCGATTGTTATCCAGAGTCAAACTTCCAGGAAAGTGATTTTTAATCAAAAGCTCTAACGTTTCTTTTCTAGAGGTCGTTAACGTGCCATCAGGTCGCTTCATCGACCCAATCTCAGCAATCGACTCTTTAGAGAGAATCTTGTGAATTCTAGTACTACGAGGTATATCAGAAATACTCTCACAGAACTTTTTCCAAGACTCCCGCTTTGCCTTTCTGATTTCTTTATTATAACTTGTTAGAGTAGTTCTATAAAGCTCCCAGTTGCCTGACTCTTTAGCTCGATTAAATAGTCGTCGAACTTCTTTTCTTCGCTTTTCTAGGCATTTGTTCCACCAAGTAGAGTTGCGATTATCTCTTTTAGTCTTGAGTGGACAGTTTTCATGATAGGAGGAGATCACTGCTTCGCGAAGTTTTTCCGCTGCAGTATCTATCCCATCGCAACTGTTAATTGTGGTGAAACCGTCCTCAATATAAAGTTGAAGGGAATTTTTATATCCACTCCAATCAGTAGCTTTTGAGTCGCGATATTCCACTACTGGCCTCTGGCCTATTTCAATGTTGAATTGAATATGTCTATGATCTGAACACGAAGGTTCAGTAGATACAGCCCAATGCTGTATCTTATTGCTCAGAAAGTTTGAGCTGATAGTTAAATCTAACACCTCTGATCTGTTTCTAGTTACAAAGGTTGGTTCTGAGCCCTTATTAATAACAGATAGCCCTTCCCCTAGTATATAATCAAAGAGTAACTCACCTCTGCGATTTATATTCGTGCTGCCCCACGATGTATGGTGTGAATTGGCGTCACAGCCCATGACTAACTGAAGTCTGTTCTTCTTGCTATAGTCGATTAATCGCCGTATAGCAAGAGGAGGTACAGTATCCATGTCTCCTGGGAAGTATGCAGAGCAGGCGACTATGTTTGTCATACCATTCTTCTCCGGTAAGTACATCTGGATGGCTACTACATCTGGAGTGCAAAAGCCTGTAAGCAAAAAATAATTAATATTTTTCCTGATGAGTAGACATGCTCTAGGTTTCACCCCAGGGCAGACTATTACCTCACCAGGAATATTGCTGAGACCGGTTACTCGGTCTGTGTTTCCTGTGCAGGAAGGCAAGGTCGATTAATTCGTCCTTGAACCTTTTGCCAAGGATATAAGAAGCGGCCTTGGCATGCTGTAAGTTTGCCTGTAAACCATTGAATGTGGCAGAGTGTTAAGTGCCGCAGGCAAACTTGTATCTCCTCAAATATTGGAAGGATCAGTCGGTGGGTCAGTTACGACGCCACCATCTGCTCCTGCCAATGATGAGGCTGTGTTTGGTGCCGTCGACGAGGTTTGATCACCTTTCGTCGCCGCTCCAGCTGGTTTTTTTGGTGCCTTTGTCGAGGCCACGACGGTCTTCGATTTCAGGACACCAGGTCCAGTCTCTTTTGCCGGTTTCCTAGAGGAGACGATAGCCGTCTTCATCTTGGGAAATCCAGCTTTCCCAGCTTTTGGTTGGCTGGTGCCTTGGCTACGAGCCGGCGGTACACTACCCCTAGACTTGTGAGGAGTTTTGGCTCTCCTCACTGCCGCAGGGAGTTTTCCGCTCGGCCCCGTGCCATGGATTTTCTCAGATCCTTTCGAGGGACCTGGTTTTGCTGCCTGTTGGGAGGAAGATCTGGTTTTAGGGCGGAAAACAACCTGCCCAAAACCCAGGTAAGGTTTAAAACCCACCCTCTCCAACTCGGCCATAGATCCATCATCAATGGCGAAGGTCCATGTTTGGCCAGGGCCTGTAACTTCCTTGTGTAGAATAGTCCACTCCAAGGTTAACAGACCATGGTTCATTTTTCTCAGCCTAGTGAGGACCTGTTCAGAGGTTAGTCTACGACTGCCCTCATCAGGTATGTAAGCCACGCAGATGTGTGGCTTTGGAAGTTGGTCACCCAGGACGCATCTCAGGGAGGCACCATCCCATGGTTGAAGGGTATTGACTACTCCAGTCAACCACGAAACACTCTCCTGATCTACACAGGTGACCTGCAGCCATCCAGGCCGGAATGTACAGCTCTGGAACTGCACTTGTGGACCACCTTCCGGAATATCCTCTACAGCGGCCATAATAGCGTACTGAAGAGATTCCAGTTGGTTGGTCGTTATGGAGGTTGTCGGATGTTCAAGGTGTAATATTCCCACCTTGATGCCGGATACAGCCTGCCCATAAGAGGGTTTTTGTAAGTCAATTTTATCTGACGTTACAACTGATTCATCCGAGCAGGGCTTTTTTGCCTCTTGTCCGGGTGAGTCATCATTAGAGCGTAAGCGCTTGCTTGAACCAGCCACAGAGGGAATATTCTTCACCTCTTGCGACTGATCCTGCTTCCGCTGCTCTAGAATTTGGTTCAAGGCGGATTGGTAAGGTACCCCGCTCTTGAGTAGGCGACTGAGTCGCTTCCTGGCTGCACCTCCTAGTTTTCTAGGACTGCTTTCAGGATTGCTTTCAGGAGTTGGAGAACTGAGGAGCTCTCGTTCCTGATCAGATGTTACAGGGAGGTCAATTGGAGTCGATAGGTCGACTTCCATCTCCTCTGTAGTTCCTGTTGTTGTTTCTTGTTTTTTTGTTACTTCTTCCATAAAGTCCCACGAGTAGCTAGGGAAAATATGTCCATCACGGCAGAGCCCTGCATTACCGTGACAAGGCTTACTTACGACGAGAGGGCGCCTAGTATCTCGAAGGTTCCGTTAGTGACAAATGATAGGCTCACTGTCATACATCCCCTCGGCACGGATACGCACACCTTAGGATAAAGCCAAAAACCGTTGGGATGTCATTTAGTCAAAGAATAACAGCACCAAAAATGATCCTGTTATTCCCATTACCAGCGGTGCTAACGTGGAAGCAGACACCCGATAGCTGAATTTGCCCACCATTCCATAACCAAAGCTAACATACATGCAAAAGCAGCAAGCAGTAGCTCAAGCAGTGCAACAATGAGCAAAGACAGCCAACCCCGCCACCTGATAAGTGTGCATCGTGATTTAATTAAACCAAATCGAGAGCAATTTGAAAATAAAGTTTTACATAATTTTGGGACACATCCAAGAAAATTGTTATTAAAGTAAAAATTTAGCTAGTTATGTCAAAATTTAGTAAATAAAGTCAAAAATGCAAAAGCCATTGTTTTTGGTTTTTTGGTCAGCCCCACCCCTATTTCAGATCCTGGGTACGCCCTTGCTGCAGTTACTCCTACTTAGTGATATGCTTGTGCATATTTGCTTAATTTATCAATAATTGTTAAAAATGTTTGACCTTTTATTGCAAAAACATAAGCGTGAACTATTTCGAAAGGTTTATTCGGCGTTGGCGTTAATTCGAAATTTTGTTTTGGGGGGTTACTGTCGTATTTTATTTTTTGACATAACTCACAATTGTTTATATATTTAGTTACAGTTAATTTCGGATTCTGTTTCATTGATACCTCTGTGATTATTTTTACGTTCGTGATACATTTGTACAGTTTCCATCTGTGAATCTTCTAAAACGGTACCACCTACGGTTTTGAGGTGACTGTGCTTTGAAGTAATAATTATTGTTTGCAATTTGTCTAGTAGCGGTAGTCATTGGTGTAAGTCTTGGCAAATTATTTTGATTGTAATTAAGGTTCGGTTTCCACAGATTTTTGGGAGGACCAAATATACATGTGCATTAGTAAAATATCTTTGATTATTATTTTGACGAGGCTGTATATTATGAATTGGACCACATGGAAAATTATTATTAGGTTGAGGGTTATTACTTTGAGAACCGGATGGTTGTTGTTGGAAAATTCTTTCATCATTATTGGAATTAACATTTTGATTGAAATTTCGAGAAATATTTGGAGATTGAAAATTTTGTGTTACTTGAGAAAATTTTGGCCTGATTTTATTATTCAAGTTTCTTGAGTTAGGTTGAATTAAAATTATTTTGTAAATATCTAATATTATCTTCCTTTTCTATAAAATTGATAGCTTCTAGCATAGTTCGAGACTCTTTTGTTCGGACCATAATGCCTGCCAAAAACACTTGTAATGCTTGATTGTTATACATGTTTTGTTTAAATGCTCGTATGTTTATATCGTTCTCATGCAAAGCTAAAAAGTTGGAAATGGTATGTAAACATTTTCTTACTCTATCGTAAAATTGATAAGGATATTCGCTGATCTCTTGCCTTAAGTTATTCAAGTCAAGAGACGAGCAGGTTTCGTCTATGGGGTCGCTAAAATTTCTAATTGACTCTTAACTCTTGTTTTATTTGATTTATTCTATTACAACCGTTAATGTTAATGACTTCTCTTGCAGTTCCTTTCAGCCTACTTATGATAGTTCTAAAAACAATCATATTTTGGTACTTATCAATATTTGTATTATCATAGAAATAATTTACAATACTGCCTATACTTTCCAAAAAAAATTGAAGCTTATTCTCATTACCATCAAAATCTGGAATGGTTTCAGCGTGAACATTGGTAAAATTAGGTAAAACTGCCATTTTTAAATTATCTTTTAAAGAAAGTGAATTTAAGTTTCTTGTGATTAAATCTAGTTCTGAATTGCTCATATTTATTTTGGTACCTAAATTAAACTCTAGATCGTTCTCGCTATCACTAAGGGAAGGGGAATTACTAGAGGAGTCTGACATATACAAATACTTGAAATAATTCCACTATAGTACGGTCTTCATTTGCCCTTGAACAGCTTTTCTTTCTCGAAAGATTCTGGTAACTTTCCTTGATTGAAGATAATCCGAAATGATCAGTTGTTAGAAACACCGACCGATTCGTTTGTCATTTCACTTTTAAGACAGCTGAAAGTTTTTCGCGTTGGATGCCTTTCGCGACAATCCTACAGACTGCGCCAATAATATTTCTTCCGAAACTTTATTTTTGAAAACTTCATTTTTTATTAAATGTCAAACAACATACAATTTATTACAAGTACTAGAATAAGACTGAATTAAAAGTAGTAAAAGGAGGTTCTACGGGAGACGCCAAGTTTACATCTTCTATAACAGTTACAAGTTCTGAGAATAAAAAATAAGATATGATATGATATAACAATAATAGTTAAAGATAAGCAAAAAGGATTATATAATTCGCGCTATAATCAATAAAGTTTAATGGTCCAGTTTTGTTTTTATCCCCAATTGAAATATAGTATTTTCATATATTTTTAAAATCCGCTTTTCAGATTATTACGTCACCAGTATAAATTGAAGTTAGGCATACATTTTGACATGGAACATAATTATCATAAGATAGTGTCGACAAGAAAATTGTAGGAGGAACTAAGAAGTTTAGGATAGATTGACAGTGAGTTATTAGGTATAATAAATATGAACATATATAATTGAAATAATGAGTTATTTTAATTACATTAAAATGATCACGACAACAAAGATAACTAGAAGTTTTCAAACCTACTTTTCCCATCTGCTGTATGTTCGATATAATATATTATGCATTATTCCTTTTGTTTTTCATTTTGAAATCAAACTACAATTTTTTTTCCTACTTCCATCCTGTAGATCATTGTCCTAATTTCAATAGTTAGTTTATTTAACAATTGAAATGAAATACATTCAGAATATTTAATAACAATAGATACGAATATTATTGGTATGTGATTTTATTCAAAACAATAATAAATGACTTATAGATGGTCTTTTGAAATATAGGTGGATTTTTTATTTAGATTTTATGCTTAGACATCAACACGATGTTTATGATACAATCAAACATTTCTTTGGCATTGCATTTTCAAGTAATAATGTAGGTACTTGTAAAAGTATAATCTATAATAAAAGTTTTATAAATAGATACCAAAAGGACTTTCAATCCATTATATCGGCGCAGTAATGAATTTTCTTAATTATGTTCTCCATGTATTAGTACAATATGGTGCAAAGCACGATCTATCTAAATAGTGGTTTCATAATAATTTATAAAATTTAGACACAATAACACAGTACAAAAATTAATAAAAATGGAAAATATTCCTTCAACTAACCAAATACAGACTCTTACTATATTCATTGCTTCAACTTTAACAAGTAAACAACAGTGATATACCTATGTCAAAATAATATCAACATAATATTATTTATTTGTTATGAACAAGCTGGAACAGAGAACAGCAAATGAAGATTATCGACAACTTCACATATATAAACTAGTGACGTATCTGAATTATAAGTTTCATAATTTCAGTAAATTTTGTTTCCATTAAACAATTTTATTTTTATATATCTCAGTTGCCGCTTATTCATATTACCTAAAAAAATACGGGGTCAAAATTTGAAGTTAAACACCCTAATCTGAAGTCACTTTTATAAAAAATTTAAAAATACGTTAAAAATCATATAAGGGGGGACGTGTTTTTGCTCATATATAGACGTTATAACTTCAACCCCTTCCCCTCATGGTCACCCCACCCAATTTTTTAAATGAAACACCCTATACATTTACTTAATTACAGTTTCCTGTGAATAATTGTCATTTTAGTAAAGCGAGTTATCAATAGATGTCGAAGATAATAGTTGAATACTATTATAACGCCTTACAGGTTTTGAAAAGAGCAGACTGTTCACTAAGAAGCAACACTACTTCTCTGGGCTATAATTTATGGACCGTGTGACAAGTATTGAAAATGGCAGCCTTCTGCAGATCAATGTATGTGCTTTTGTGAAGTCCTGGTTTGGTGAGGCTGTCTTGTAGAGTTTTGTGAATTATTATTATTTACTTTTTAGCTCGTTTCAAAAACGTAGTATATTGAATTTTTGCTTATTTCGTGCATTTTTTACTTTTCAGTTCGATTTACTATGAAGTGTGTTTAATAGGAGCTATATTGAAGCTTATTCATATACAGCTGTCACAATACAACAAATAAACAAATTATCTCCATGTCCAGGATTCGAACCCTATGCCTACAATTTATAATTTTTGCACCCAAACCTCTATACCGCTGCTCAATTTATTTACTCATATCATTATCAGAAATATAGGATTTTTCACGGTAATAATGGAATATCTAGTTTGTCATTGAAACATTGACTTATTGAGTGAGTAAAATATTAATGGCGCCATAATAACTACCCTTACTAGTTATCTACTCTTTCACCTCAGACCAACTTTCGACAAGTGCCGCTAAATCGCACTACAATACGATCCACCGCAATATGTGTGTAAAACCACCTCAGTGACCCCAGCACACTTATGTTAAGAATCCTAAAGTGCAATATATCAAAAAATACCGCGTGATCTGCTCGTTACAAATCCATCGTTAAAAAAATTACCGTGTTCCTGAGTTACCGAGATATTGTTAAAAATTTTGCTTGCGCTGGATGACCATTAATTATTTTCTTTCTCGTACAGGGTAGTACCTAGTACATTTTTTTGGATTTCGAGAGCTCCAAACGGTTGCGGTTATTCCAATTATGCAGGAAATGATTTTATTTTATGCAAAACGCGATAAAACAAAAATAACTGTAGTAGGTACATGTTGTATATTTTCCAAACGAATTGATTAAATAGTGCTCGTATGATAATCTTTGTCAACTTGTTGGTATGGTTTAATTGATAACAACTCCCTCTTCTATTTGTATTATTTTTCGAAGATGTGTTGAAGGTTTTTATGATGGTGGAGCTCAATGCTTAAACATAAATGATAGAAACAACTGAGATTATGCAATTTTCCAGGGGTGGATTTAAACATCGCAATTATAAACTTTATTTCAATAATAATAAACTGATATGAGAAGCGGATGAATATAACTATCAGGTCTGTTTAGTAGAATGTCCCAAATAACAGAGCCTAAGTGAAAGTGAATAAAGCGGTAATGTCAATTATGTCCATTTTATCCAAAGCCAAAGTTAATACTTGATATTCACGAATAAAACTTTTTGAATCATTATTTTTGAGGTTTCCAATATCCGCTATTGTATATGGAGTTGGATACTAGATCCATAAGAAAAAGTTTATATTCACCATGTACTGTTGTAAGTATCTACTGTTTAGTCGGTACTCAAAATTTTGTTTCTTACAACAGTTGCGAAAAATGTTTCTTCACTTCGAAAAATACTTTTTAAAAAAACGAAAAACTACAAAATTGAGACGTTTATTATATTAAGGTTACAAACAATCTGACTTTATTCACAATTTGTGTAAATTTATAAGATCTGGTATAAATGCTTAGTTAACTAAAATTGATGTTAACGTTGACGGTTTACGTTTCGTAACTCCTCCGGTCTAAGAGAGAACTATGGAGTTTCTTCAGAGTTCGAAATCACTGGAAAATTCTTGAAGTCCTTGTTTGCCTGGTTTTTTGTATTCTTCTGACTGGTTTTCTTATGTTTTCTTCTAATGATATTGACAGCTAGTAGAACTATGCTTGAAAAAACTATAACATATAATAAAATAGTGTAGAAGCTAATGTTTTGAAAATTTACAGAAGGTAAGTCCAATTTTGTTAGTTTGATTTTGTCTTCTTGAAGCACATTTTGAATATTACTAAGTTCGTCTAAGTTCACTGAATCTATTTGCACTTTACTTAAGTTAAAAGAGTTCGCTTTTGAGTTTTCATTTGAAAATTGTAACTTGGGAAGTTCTACACTTTTAAAATTTGGCATTTTACTTGCAAAAGTCTTCAATGTAATATTGTTTATTGAAACTACACACTGATTATTTAGTTCAATTATATAACTACCGTTTAATGGGATATTGTTTATTACTTTACCACATTTTTGGGAGGCAACCACATGAGATGAAGTGATTACTATCCATTGGTTTTCTTCTATTTTCTGAATTTTGGTATTACTGATTTTCGCTGGAATTTGTTGACATGTGTTTATTGATTGATAATATTTAATAAGTTGGACTTCACAAGGTACATGTAAAGTCATTGGTAGCTTCTGAAGATCTGTGCATAGGAATTCTTCTTGGGATACTTCTTCACAATTTGAGTCTGAGAAGGCGTAGTATTGCTCATTTAAAAGGATAAATTTTGACTTAGGTATAATGGTTTTGAAGGATTGTGTTGATGGAGTGGGTAAAGAATAAAGATGATAGTAATTGTATTCTGAATTTTCAACAATAGGTACTTCAAGTATAAACATAATTTTGTTACCGTTACTATAACTTTTAATTTCAATAATTTTTTCGAGTAGTAAAATATTTTGTAATTTCAATTCAATTGGGAATTTATTATCGTTGTCGATATTTTTACTGACTTCTAAGATTTCAGAAAATAAGTCCTTGGGATCAGCTATAGAATTATGAAAAGTGTTAAGTTTTGCAAAGCTAATAGCTGTTTCAATTACTTCAAGTATATTGTAGGTTATTTGAAAGCTAATAGAAAATTGTGAAACGATTTGTTCTATTGCAAAAAAATGGTAAGTTTCCACGTTTTCAATTTTTATATCTCTAATTAAATCTTGTAAATAATTAATACGTGAGCTTAATATTAATTGGTTATTGTAGTGTACTGTCTATGTCTATGTCTATGGCACTAGCCACTGCCTACTGCTGAGATAGATATGTGACACTACAATGGCGTTTGTAACAAGATATTAAGTTGTCATTAAAAAGTGTAGCTTCAAAGTCTTTCGTTTTATTAAATACAAAGTCCAATACATAACAGAATTTGGCGACGAGAAAAGGTCGTTCTACGTGCCGAAACGCTGAAGTGATGTCTAGAAGTTAATTACGTCTGTTGAAGTCAAGTCGAAAATCAGTCTGTAAGTAAAGTCTAAGTCAAGTTAAAAATGTCTTTAATTGGAACGATTGAGCATTTCAACTGCAAAGAGTCAGATGCAGAGGCATATGTTGAACGTTTGGAACAGTTATTTAAAGTTAACAACATAACCACTGATGAAAAAAAGGTTCCACTTTTTTTAACCTTAATTGGGGGTGAAACATATAATTGTCTAAAAGATCTACTAGCACCTGAGTCTTTAGCTGACAAAAAGTATAAGGAGCTCACAACAGCATTAATAGATCAGTTTGGAACAAAGCATTTAGTAATCGCTGAAAGGTATAAGTTTTGGACAGCAGTTCAAGAAACCGGAGAAGATCTGAAGGCATTTTCAATTAGATTAAGAAATCTTGCAAAGTTTTGTGATTTTAAATCATTTTTATTGGATGCACTGAGAGACAAGCTAGTGTGTGGTGTGAAGTCAAACGCAATTAAGCGAAAACTGCTAACAATTGATCCTTTACCAACATTTGAAATAGCGCTGAAGACAGCAATAGCTATGGAGCTTACTGATGATCAACTACAGTTGTTTGGTAATGAATCTACTGGGTCTGTCAACAAATTAAAATATCAAAAAGCTAATAAGTCAAATTTGAAGTCCAATATTGAGTCAAAGTATAGTCAAAATACTCAGTCATCAGGTAAAAAAGAATGCAAACGTTGTGTAAGAGTCCATTTCGATAACAATAAATGCCCAGCTGTCAACTGGAAATGTTATTCGTGTAATATGATGGGTCATACAGCAAAGTCTATCCTATGTAAAAACAAGATTCATGGTTTATCGGATGATGAAAGTCAATAAGATGAAGCAGATGACGATTCCCTTGCAGATGACGATTCCCTTGAACTAGGTTGGCTAAGTTTAAACTACATATCTAAGGAAAATGAAAGTCTTCAAGTAAAGTTGTGTGTCGGAGGAACTGACATAATTATGGAAGTCGATTCTGGAGCCTGTAAGTCTGTGATGCATATCGACGATTATAATGAGTTATTCTCCAACAATGATATAGTTCCTGTTAGTTTTAAGCTTAGAGCAGTTACCGGTCAAAATGTATCAATAGTAGGTCAGATAAATGTTGAGGTAAGGTATAAAAATGAGATATTTAACTTACCATTGGTAATTTTAGATAGTTTCAATAAGTTTACACCTTTGTTAGGCCGTAACTGGCTAAATGTAATAAATCCAACATGGAAAAATGTCTTAATAGAGTCAAAGTCAGTCAATAAAAGTCAATTAGAGTCTAATAAAAGCCAAAAAAAGTCAATTTTGAAAATTGAAAGTAAAAGTCTTGATTTAATTTCAGAAATTAAAAATGAGTTTGCGTGTAATTTTAAAAATGATACCAATTCTTGCATAAAACAGTTTAAGGCTGAGGTTTCAGTCAAAAGTAATGTCAACCCAATATTCCATCGTGCTTATGACATGCCATATTCTCTTAAGTCGAAAGTCGAAGATGAGTTGTCAAAGATGGTAAAAACAGGGATTTTAACAAAAATAAGTCATAGTCAATGGGCAAGTCCTATTGTCATAGTTCCTAAAAAGAACACAGATGACATTAGGATTTGTGTTGACTTTAAAAAAACTGTAAACAGAGTCATTGATTGTGAACATTGTGTATTACCTTTACCAGATGATATTTTTGCGAGCTTAAGTGGGAGCAAATACTTTACTGTCTTGGACCTTAAGGGGGCGTTCCAACAACTTGAAATAAGTGAATCTTCCAAAGAGCTGTTTACTATTAATACCCATTTAGGTCTTTTTCGTTACAATAGGTTAACTTATGGCATAAGCTCTGCTCCAGGAATTTTTCAATCTGTAATGGAAACTATTTTATCCGGCTTGCCAAATGTCAAGTGCTACATTGATGATATTCTGATTTTTGGGTCTTCACTAGTCAAATGTCATCAGACTGTTAAGTCTGTTATGCAAAAATTGAAGGAATATAATGTAAAAATTAATAAAAAGAAATGTGTTTTTTATCAAAATGTTATTGAGTTTTTGGGTCACAAAATTGATGAATATGGTATTCATCCTACAAAAACCAAAATTGAGTGTATTGAGCAAGCACCTTCACCAGAAAACTTAACACAGCTAAAATCATATCTAGGTCTCTTAAATTACTATGGTAAATTTATTCCAATGCTTTCTAGCACACTCAAACCTCTTTATGAATTGTGTAAGTCAGGTGTTGAGTTCACTTGGACTAAGGAATGTGAAGACATATTTCAAACAAGCAAAAAGTTGCTTACTTCTGAAAATGTTCTTACACATTTCAACCCAACTTTACCTATTTATGTCACTTGTGACTCCAGTGGCTATGGTGTTGGAGCAGTCCTTAGTCACCGTATTAATGGTGAAGAGAAGCCTGTCTTATTTGCTTCTAGCACCCTCTCACCAACAGAAAAACTTTATTCAAATTTGGAAAGGGAAAGCTTAGCTATCATGTTTGCTTTAAAAAAATTTAATAAGTATATTTTTGGTAGAAAATTTACTTTAATCACTGACCACCAGCCACTACAGTTTATTTTTGGCAGAACCAAAGGTATACCGGTTACAGCAGCTTCTAGAATAACCCGTTGGGCTATTACATTAGCTGCCTATGACTATGATATTCAATACAAAAAAGGTAAACTTGTGGCTAATGCTGATGGTTTATCACGCTTGCCAATGCCTTGTGACACTAAAATTCCTAGTACTTTATATTCATTTAACTTGATTGATAGTATTCCCTTGCATTCAGATGACATCTCAAGAGCAACTAATAAAGATTTAATTTTGTTAAAAGTAATAGACTTTACAAAATCTGGTTGGCCAAGTGTGATTCATGATGAGAAGTTAAAACCTTACTTTCAAAGAAAACATGAACTGTCTGTAGAAAATAATTGCCTTTTGTTAGGTTGTAGAGTAGTTATACCGGAATCTCTCCAAACAGAAGTTTTACAACTGTTTCATGAACAACACTTAGGCATAGTTCGATCAAAAATGTTGATAAGATGTTACTGTTGGTGGCCTAGCATTAATAATGCTATTGAAAAATTTATAAGCACATGTGAAACTTGTCAATCATCTCAAAACTTTTCAAACAGCAGTCGTTTATTGTCTTGGCCAACACCATTAAATAATTTTTACCGTGTTAATATTGATTTTTTTAATAAATATGACCATACATTTTTAATCTTTGTTGATGATAAATCTAAATGGTTGGATGTTAAACTAATGGAACGTGGCACTAATGCTAAAGAGACTATTTTAAAACTAAAAGAATTGTTTTCTGTTTTTGGATTGCCTGTCGAACTAGTCTCAGACAATGGCCCACCCTTTAGTTCGAATGAATTTCTTTCCTTTTGTCAGGCAAATGGAATCAAACCATTAAAATCACCACCATATCATCCACAGAGCAACGGTCTTGCCGAAAGAAGCGTACAAACTGTCAAAAAAAATCTAGAAAAAACTTTATTTTTTGAAAAAAAGGGGGAAATTAGTAAATATTCTTTAAAAACTAAGTTGTATAATTTCCTTTTTACTCATAGAAATACACCTTCTACGTCTACAGGTGTTTCTCCATCAGAAAACATTTTTAAAACAAGACCAAGAACTCGATTCGATCTTTTAAAGCCCTCTTTAAATAATAAAAGTACTGACTTTGACTCAAGTGCAGACAAATTTAGAAAAACGAAATTATATTCTTTGAATCAACCGGTATTTGTAAAAAATATTCATCTTAAAGTCTGGCAAAAAGGAAAAATTGTAAAAATTATAAGCCATTCTACCTATTTAGTTCAGGTTGATCATAACATAAAATTTGTGCATGCTAATGATATCCGTATATGTCCTGAAACTTTCTCCAATGACTCTGGTACACAAGGTACATTACCAAATAGAGATTTGCAGGATTTGCCTAAACATGTAGTCCAGAGTAATAGTCCTTTGCCTCCTGATCTTAATATTCCTTTGGAAAATAATACACCTTTACAGGTTAGTCCACCTAATATGTCTAACAAACCTAAAAAGAGCCTGGAAGGTCCAGTAATTGAGCAGCTTGATAAGCAATCACCAAAACTTATAAAAGATAGTCACCCAGCGGATATCGTTCAGTATGGAACTCCCAAACTGTTTGTTAATACACGTTCAGGTAGAACTATTAAGCCTCCAAAAAAATTAGACTTATAAGTAGTTTTTGTTTTTAAGTAGGGAGAGAAATGTAGTGTACTGTCTATGTCTATGTCTATGGCACTAGCCACTGCCTACTGCTGAGATAGATATGTGACACTACAATGGCGTTTGTAACAAGATATTAAGTTGTCATTAAAAAGTGTAGCTTCAAAGTCTTTCGTTTTATTAAATACAAAGTCCAATACATAACAGTTATGAGCTAATATTTTAGAATTATTTTCAAAGTTTTTAATGGATGATTGGAGTAAAGTAATTTGGTTTTCGATAAGAGATTTTAATTGGTTTTGATTGTTGGATAAGGATGTAATGGCTTCATCATATCGTTTTGCATCATTTTGATCTAAATTTCCTGTTATGAATTTTACTGCAGATCCTAGTCCGTCGAATAATGATCTTCGTGATCGAGTTTTCCAAAATGGGTTTAATTGATTCAGTTGGAGTGATATTTTATGTTCGATAAATCGAATCATGTGATAAGAGTTTTTAAAGTGTTCAGTAAAGTTAAAAAATTTAGGAGATTTCGATAGGGAGTCATGAATATTATTAAATTGTTCTTTTAACGAAAGAAATTCTTTGGTTATGTTTGTAATGTCAAATATTTGTATAAACGTCCAATAGTTTGATTTTATTTGTGCGTTTCCTTTGTGAAGGGGATAAAGACCAGGATTATCATTTAGATTGTGAAATTTGGGTGTGTCTAGTCCTGTGACGGTGGTCCAGAAGAGGAACCTGCAACGGGAGGTTTCTTTAGTTCTTTAATATGTATTATTTGTTTGTCTAATGTTAGTTTTTTTCTTTTTAATAATTTTCTAGATATTTCAACTTTATTTCTATCTAATATTTTTGTTATGTTGTAAGGTCCTAAAAATCTTTTATCTTTTTTATTTCTATTTTTAGGGTTAACTTTGAATACAGTTTGACCTAACTTAAATTCTGGGTTTGTGTCACCTTGTGTGTTTGTTTTTTCTATTACTTTCTGTTTTCTCTTGTCTAAATTTTCTTGTACTTCTTTGTATATGCGTTTTAATCTTTCTTTATGGTTAGTAACGTAGTCGGTGTAAAATGATTGAGTCAAAAATATTTCGTTAGGGTTTCTAGAATGAGTATGTCCAAAGGTAAGTTCGAATGGTGTAAAATTTGTGGAGCTATGTATTGAATTATTGTAACCAATTATTGCATAGTCCATTAAGTCATTTTCGTCTGGGTAAATTTCTCTTAAAAGTCGTAAGTGTTCTACCAGAGTAGAATGTAATCTTTCCGCTATTGAATTTGATTCGTGGTGACCTGTTGTTGTAAAATGTACTTTTATTTTATGTAATGCTAAAAGATCTTTGACTGTTTCATTATTAAATTCTGTGCCTCTATCTACTATTATTGATTGGGGAACGCCAAAAGAAACAAAATATTTAATAAGTGCTTTACTAATGAGAATTGCAGATTTACCTGGAATAAAGATAGCTTGAGCAAATTTAGTAAAGGCGTCGGTTAGAGTTAGATAGTTTTTGCCGTCATAGATGAAGACATCCATATGAATAATTTCGAAGGGTTTACTAGCTGTTTCTGTTAACACTATAGGAACATAGGGGGTTTGTCTGGCATATTTATTCTTTTGACAAATGGTACAACTGTTAATATAATTCGTTACTGTAATTTTCATATTTTTCCAATAGTAAAGGTTGCGTAATCGTTCTAAAGTTTCATTGATTCCTCTATGGTTGGTTTTGCCTTCGTGATAGTTTCTTAGTAAAATGATTTGTTCCTCTTTGTCTTTAATTGTATTCTTTAATTGGGTGCATTTAATTAATTTTGGGCCGTTCGCAGAGAAATGTTTCAAATAAACGTTATTGAAATCACGGTATAAATTTTCATTATGGAAGTACATATGAAAAGTATTGTTCAAATCTGTGTATTCGGCAATAAAGTGAGAAATAAAACTTTCATTGTCTTTTTCTGGATTAATTTTCATAATTTTTGGATTTTTGTATGTTTCGTGGGAAACATCTGTTTTTGAATATAAATTTGGATAAACAAGAATTTGGTGTACCTTATTATTTATCATTTCGTCAAGGATCGGTATACCATTACTAGTATTTTCAGTTGCTGAATGATTTGTTTCAGAGTCGTCAGAATCGTCAGAGTCATTTTTTGTCCAAAAGGGTTCTGGTGTGTTTAAACTATTACGTTCATCGTTTTCTTGTGTGTTTGTGGGTTTTTGCATTTGAATGTCAGATAAAATATTTATTTTGGATGGGTACGTATTACTAGTAGAAGGTTGAGGGTCTGTAGGAATAGTTTCGGCCAATTGCTGTAAGAAATCTAGAATATCGTCATGTGAATTTCCGGGGTTATTAATCACTGATTCGGTTTCTAATGCATTGATAGGTATTCGGGATAAACAATCAGCGTTAGAATTTAATTTACCTTTTTTATAGAATATTTTGTAATCAAACTCTTCTAGTTTTAAACGCCATCTAACTAATTTTGAGTTAGGTTCTTTAAGACTAAATAGCCAAGAAAGGGGTTTATGGTCTGTATAAATGTGAAATTGTCTTCCATATAAATATGGCCTGAAATGTTTACATGCCCATACAATGGCAAGCAATTCTTTTTCGATAACTGAATAGTTTATTTCGGATTCATTTAGGGTCCGTGAAGCAAATGCAATGGGTCTATCAATAGGTACATTTCCTTGGGATAAAACTGCACCAATTGCATATTTACTAGCGTCTGTCGTAAGTATAAATGTCTTAGAAAAATCCGGGTATTCTAAAATAGGGTCATTAGTTAATATTCTGGCAAAAACTTTCGAATCAAAATTTAAATGTAAAGTTAATTTCACACCTCTCCCTTTCGTTAAAACTCCCTCTCCATGCTCTATGACTAAATCGCAAGATATTACTTCTCTTAACTGCTCATTCTCCTTCTTAGAACTTACCGCAGCTCTAAATAATTGCAAAAATACCGCCTTCGGTCCTGATGACATCCCGTATATATTTCTTAAAAAACTCTCCAATATAGGTTTACACAAGCTTCTAGATATTTACAATTTAATATGGACCACCAACCAATTCCCTGACCAATGGCGTACTTCTACGATAATTCCTATTAAAAAACCTGAACAAACTGCTACATCGCCGAACTCTTTCCGTCCCATATCACTCACCTGCACCATGTGCAAATTATTAGAGAAGATGGTTAATAAGCGGCTGATATGGTTTCTCGATAAAAAATAATTTAATCTCAAAAGAACAGTCAGGATTTCGAAAAAATAGATCGACCCAAGACAATCTGGTTCTTCTCCAATCCCATATCTCTAGTGCTTTTAATGAAAAACAAGAAGTCATTGCAGTTATATTAGATATCAACGGTGCATTTGATTCTGTTAGCAGACAATCAATTCTAAATAAACTAATTTCTCTAAATATCTCTGGACACATATTTCATTTTATTCAGAATTTCCTAACTTCAAGGACATACAAAGTCCTCACTAATGGAGTTTTTTCAACAACCTACAGTCAGATAGATGGAGTTCCCCAAGGGTCGGTTATAAGCCCTACTCTATTCAACCTTGCCATAAACGATATTTGCACTAATCTTCTTCCTCCCATCAAGTTTTCTTTATATGCTGATGATTTGGTTATTTACTGTCATGGCACGACTATTACCACCACAACTAATTTAATTCAGTCAGCAATAAACACCCTGAGTAAAAATATAAGCCACTTAGGATTAGCTTTCTCAGAAACAAAATCCAAGATTATTAAGTTTAGTAGACGACCACCTACAGTACCCCCTACTATCCTCATTAACAATTATCGCCTTCCCGTCGTTGATAAATGTAAAATTCTTGGACTAACATTCGATTCTCGGCTCACCTGGAAACAACATATTCGAGAAATCAAAGGCGACTGCTACAAAAGACTTAACATTATTAAAATCCTCTCGCATTACCACTGGGGAGCAGACGAAAACTCTCTCATTAAAATATACAGGTCCATTATTCGCTCAAAATTAGATTATGGAAGTCACATATATATTTCGGCCGCAAATCCTGACCTCAATCTCTTGAACCCGGTACATAATACAGCGCTACGCCTCTGTTTAGGTGCTTTCCGATCTAGCCCTGCAGAAAGCATATACTGCGAAGCAAATGAGCCCCCTCTCTGGATCAGACGGCAGCAACTTTTGCTTTCATATGCTGCCTCCGTATCGTCGAACCCCCTTAATCCTGTCCACCCACTTTTCACATCAACTTCCAACAAATCCCACAACTTCTCAACCACACCATTATTGAAACCGGTCCCCATGATTTTATCCCAGCTAATTGACGGTGTTAACCTCCAACAAATTAGTCCCCTTCATATTCCCTCTTCCCCCCCATGGACTATCAACCTTCCTAAATTTAACACATCCCTTATGAGATATGACAAGCACAAAACTCCCAAACAATTAATTATTAATGTATTTAACGACATAATAAATCGTAATCAATATGACTTAGTATTATACACTGATGCATCCAAAAATGAAACAGGCGTAGGCTGCGCTGTAACAACGTCACAAATTGCCATAAAATCTTCCCATATCCCATCAACTTGTAACGTGCACACAGGTGAATTATTCAGCATTCTACAGGCCATTATTTCAATCTCTCCACCTCATAAACAAGTAGCCATATGTACAGACTCACTTGCTTCAATTTTATCCATCCAAAAAATATTTACCGACCATCCCATTGTCCAATCTATACATGACTCTTACCAACCTATCTCATCCCAAGGAATAGCAGTTACTTTAATCTGGTTACCATCCCACATTGGCATCAAGGGCAACGAACTTGCTGACCAACACGCAAAAATCGCAACCATATCTACCGTCACCGACAATATAATTATTGGAAAGGATTTAAAATCGTATTTCAAAAGAAAATCCAAGGTAACCTGGCAGCAGCATTGGAACACTACTGACACAGCCCTTCGTCAAATACAGCGATCAATTGGTCACCCCCAAACTAGCTGCTTTGCAGGTTTCTCAAGACAAGAGTTAGCTGTGATAAGAAGAGTGAGAATTGGCCATTCAAGACTTACCCATGGATACCTGATGTCTACTACCCCCAGACCCATATGTTCCAGCTGTAACTGTAATCTAACCATGAGGCATATTTTGACTGAGTGTCACTAATACACCGTTCAAAGACAACAACTACAACTGAGCCAAAACAACAGAGAAATCCTCAACAACTCAGATCAAATAACCTCCCTACTCCAATTCTTAAAAAACGTTCAGCTTTACCAAAAACTATAAACCATTTGTGTTACTTACTGTGTGTGTATTATTGTATTGTTTAAATGATATATTGTAACCGTATTGTAACCGCTCCCGTGCAAGTGGCCATAGTAGCCGAGCACGTTAATTTAAATAAAAAAAAAAAAATATTAAATCTTGAACTAGGCAATCAATATTCCGTTGATCGCCAAAACTTAAATTTAAAGAATCTTTAATTGCATTCCAAGTTCTTAATTCGGTTCGGGAACCAATTAACATTTGAGCTCGCCCTGTAAGTTTACCAATAATTGCTTTTAACAAAAAGGTGTTCAAAGCTACATCAATTTCACTAGCGAATACTGAAATGAGACTTTCAAAATTTCCTATGAATATAGTTAAAGTATGAGGGTTTCCGTCATAACATGGAATAGAGTCTAGATATAATTTAAGCAATGAATAATTAACTGCTGGAGTAGTCATATTTAAATTATCGATAAAATTCTCTAAATCTAAAGAAGTTTCTAGCAAATTATTTGAAGAATCTGTATCGACTAACCTTAAACTATTTTCTAATAAACTTTCTAATTGTCTTATCTCTAGATCACTCATAAAAATCTTTAAAATATATGCTTTTACTATCAAAGGACAAAGGAAAATTAAAGAAATAACTGAGCTTACTTACAATAGAATTACTCTTCTCATTTTCTTACTTCTAGCTTATTCTAATTCCTAAAGGTCCAAACGATGCTGTTTTGTACCCAGGTTGTAATCTTCGTTTTTCTTTCTTCGTCGAAGCTGGTGATCGGTTGTCTGGAACTATCGGGATCCAATCGATATTCACTCAAACGGATTTAACAGTTCACAATTCGATATACTCTCGAACTAACGACAACTTAAAGTTCAAATTTTCGGTTAATCGTTGAAACGAAAAATCACTCGTACTATACGTTTAATTTCCGAAAATCCTACTGACTGCGCCAAAAATGTTTCTTCACTTCGAAAAATACTTTTTAAAAAAACGAAAAACTACAAAATTGAGACGTTTATTATATTAAGGTTACAAACAATCTGACTTTATTCACAATTTGTGTAAATTTATAAGATCTGGTATAAATGCTTAGTTAACTAAAATTGATGTTAACGTTGACGGTTTACGTTTCGTAACTTGCGGATAATGAATGATGTCTCATATTTACTAACGAGAAATAAAATAATATACAGTGTTTACAAAGTTTGGAATCTTTATAAATTACTTTTTTAAATTCAACACTACGAGATACCATATTAATTTCCGAATCAATTTGAAATTTTATTGAGTTGATATCATTTATTCTTGACCAATAGTATTTTTTTGTTGGCTTAAAATGTGTCATGTATGTATGTTTCTATTATAAACTGCATTGAGTTCCAACGCCTGTTGAAACATTAATCAATTTCAAACCAATGCAACTGTTCCGGGCAGGAGTCAATCATTTTCTTCCCAAGGGCAAAAATCGATCATTTTTTGTTTATTTCAACTTGTATAATTGTTCGCGTTCATCCCAACAAAGTTGATCAAGTAGCCATTTTTACAGCGATCCATCGCTTCTCAATGCTTATCTTGATATAGCACCAGAACCTAATTTTGTTTGATATAGGTATGACTTCAATAGTTATTAAAGCTTATTACAGTTTCCTGTAATATTGTCGTATTTAATAAAGTGATTTATCAACGGATGTCGAAAGAATAATTATTTATATTCAACACTATGAATTTTTAAAAAATAATAATTTTCAAAAACAGTGGCCGTTCAACTAAGGAGCAACAACTACTTCCCGTGCAATATGCACCGTCGGATATTGAATTACACTCCAAAGTCAAACGGGGTTGGACTATCTACAAGATATTTTAAAACCAGTACAGGATATCTAGTTATGGTTGCCTCTGGACATTGAAATTAGCATTTTTAATGCAGAATAGTATGGAAAATATAGTATGTGACGCGGGATGAAACAGGATTTCAGACTTCGGATGATGCCAGCCCCCGCTTCGATCTGGAAGGTAACTTCACACTAGTCTAAAATCATCTTGTCTCACCCCTAGTCACACATTATACTATTACTGGGGTGACATTTACTGATACCTAAAAAATACATTGTGCCTTATTTCTTCTACTTAGTGCCTGGGAGATTTCTCAGGAACTAATAATTCCCTTAGACCTACATATCCGCACGCTTCATGTTGAAAATATTAGTTGATTGATTTAACCATGGAGACTATATAGATTTAACATTCAGTATATATTTTATAAAATAATTGGTTTCTTTGAAGTTGTCAAATAAATATTGAAAATCGAATGTCAAGTCAAGTCAAGATAATTTTAATTCACGAAAATAGATGTTCAATACATAAATTACACGAGATAGAGAGTTAAATTCTAAAGGTATGGCTTGCGTTAATAACAGTTTGGGTTGCGGTAGCAAAATCGAACTGGATGGAAATGGCTCTAACTATCAGCCGTGGATGTTTCAAATACCGATTCTATTGAAATCTGAAGCAGTATTCGATGTAGTTGACAAAACAAGACTCAGACCCTTGGTAGAAAACGATAAAATGTTATGGGACAAAGATGACCTACGTGCTCAGAAGTTTATCGTGACATCAATTCATGAGAAAATAATTTCCCATCTAATAGCCTCTCGATCGTCGAGTGAAATGTGGATTAGAATTCAAGCTATTTTTGGTAACGCCTCTGAAGCCAGCATACATACTCTGCAACACAATTTTATGCATATACTTTCGAAGATCATGGGGTAGCACAGCATATAGCTAAGCTGGAAAACTTAACGCATCAGTTGAGAAGCTATGGTGAAGAAATTAGCGAAAATATGTTGATGAATAAGATATTGATGACTTTGCCAGACAATTTCAAGCACTTCCATTCTGCATGGGATAGTACAGCAGATAAGAATTTGAATATACTAACAACACGTTTAATCATTGAGGAAGAAAGAATTTCAACCAGAGAACGAGAAACAACTGACGTCGCTGGAGCGCTAACAGCAAAACAAACCACATATAAAAGAAATACGAAAAAAACAGAAAGTAGATTTGACAAGAAAGATGAAAGAAAACCAGGAAAATGTAATTATTGTAAAAAGCCGGGTCACTCGCAGAAAGATTGTTGGTTTCGTTTGAATAAAAATAAATCAAGAACTTAATCATCAGATGAAACTTCGAATGCTTTCATAATAAAAGAACAAGAAGATGAATTATCTACAGATTGGTTTCTGGACAGTGGTGCCACTCGTCATATGACGCACTACTCACAATGGTTGATTAAATCTGCAAAAGATATAACTATTGGTGATGGAACTATTATACAAGCTATTGGAGAGAGAACAATTCCAGTAAAGATTCAAACTAAGTAGTGAAAGTAATTGGATAGATTATGAAATTCAAGGTGTATTTTTAGTTCCACAACTAAAGTATAACCTCTTTTCAGTTAGTGCTGTTGTTGATAAAGGTTTCACAGTTGAAACTGATAAAAATAAATGTGAAATAAGAAAACAAGGACAACATATAATCAGTGGTGAGAGAGAAGGGAATTTATTCAAATTGCATGTCCTAATCCGGCAAAAGAACACAGCATGTTTAGCTGATGAAACAACCACTGAAACATTACCAAATTGGCACGAAAAATTAGCGCATCAGAATATTCAACACTGTGTAAAGGTATTGAGAAGCTATGGTTTCTCAATGGAAAACCCAAACAACTTCCAATGCGAAGCCTGCATCATGGGTAAACAACACAGAGAACCGTTCTCTAAATCGGATTCAAAAAAATCAGCTCCTGCTGAAATAATACATGTAGATTTTTGCGGTCCAATGGAAAATACATCTATTGGAGGATCCCGATATTTTTTGCTAATAAAAGATGATTTTTCTCACATGAGAACAGTATTTTTTTTTAAAACGAAGGATGAAGTTTTTGAAAAAATTACGGAGTACACTCCACGTTTTGAAAATGAAACTGGGAAGATAATAAAAATATTGAGATCAGATAATGGTACTGAAATCAACAATAAAAATGTGAACAGCCTACTCACAAGTTATGGGACCAAACATGAACTGACTGTGGCCTTCACCCCAGAACAAAATGGTTGTGTAGAACGAGAGATGCAGACAATAGTTGAGGCGGCACGTTCTTTACTATATGCTAAGCAACTTGCTAAGATGTGGCTGTTAATATAGCAATTCATGTGATCAATCGCACAGGAACAAGTACCATAAGTGGCAAATCTCCTTTCAAATTATACTATGGAGAAAAACGCTCTATCAACGATTTTCAAGTTTTTGGAAGTGAAGTTTTTGTTCATGTACCCAAGAAAATGCGACGCAAATTTGACGCCAAAAGTCTAAAAGAAATTTTTGTTGGGCATTCAGATAATACAAAAGGATATCGAGTTCATTTGCCCCAGAAACGCATAATAAAAGTTTTTCGTGATATCATCTTCAAGAAAAAAGAGTATCCAGTTGTAGTTAATTCACCAGTTATGGAGAGAGATGATAGGGAAATTAAACAGAAAAGAAACATACATGAAGAGGAAAACAAGGAAGAATGATCACTGAAAGCGAAAGTAATGATAATGGAAATTCATCGAGACAACTGAGAGATCGAATAAAAATTCAACAACCCGATAGATTTAATGATTTTGTTTGCTACATAGCTGAAGAAAATATGGACTACAGCTAAGCTGTTGGGGACGAAAATTGGAGAAGAGCTATGGAAGAAGAGATCATTGCCTTGAGAAAAAATGGAACATAGGAGTTGGTTGGACTACCGCCCCACAGGACTGCAATAACCAATAAGTGGGTTTACAGAAAGAAAGTAGGAGATATTCACAAGGCAAGATTAGTAGCAAAAGAGTATAGCCAGAAATATGGACGTGACTATAATGAAACATTCAGTCCGGTAGTTCAATACAAGTCAATTAGAATGATTCTGGGGATTGCTGCAAAAGAGAATATGAATATTGCACAGTTCGATGTGAAGACCGCATTTCTCAATGGAGATTTGGAAGAAGAAATTTTTATGCAACAACCAATTGGATTTGATGACAATTCGGGAAGAATTTGTTTGCTCAAGCGAAGTATCTATGGCCTGGAACAATCGCCACGATGCTGGAATGAAAAATGTGTTGAACTTTTGGAGTCTTTTAAATTGAAGCAAACTGACGCAGATCCTTGTGTTTTCATCAACTCTAGTGATGAAAAATTGATTCTGGTGATTTTTCTTGATGATGGGCTTGCACGGAAAAAAATCATATACTTAATATATGAATTTCATATAATTTGTATATGAATTTCATATACTCGGTGGGACAGCCTGAAGTCTATTTGACGATATCTTACAGAGGTAACTTAATTCAGTTATCCTTTATCATATGAAGTTAAATAGACGGGCATATAAAATATAATAGACAGTCACGAGTTACTTAATATTCGTCATACAAAGTTAAACAAACTATCATATAAGGTTAATTAGACCATCATATAAAGTTGAATAAACAGTCATATAAAGTTTAATACACCGTCATATAAAGGTCAATATGGTCATTTGGAGTTACTTGGTCCGTCATATAGAGTTAAATAGACCATTCTATAACTTTTGCTAGACCCGTCGTTTTAAACTACGTACCCCGTCCTCTTAAACTAGGTAACTTGTCATTCCAAACTAGGGACCTCGTCGTCCTGAATTAGATGGGATGTTTTATAAACCCAAATTATCAATAATAGCTATAACTTTTTATTAAGAAATTGAAAATAACAAAATTGTCTCCTGTTGGTACAAACTGAATATAATAGTATTTATGGTTTGATAACGTATAGGTAAATAAATGAAATTCCATTAATAATTATTTGTTTTATTCACAAAAATCGCAAGCTACACAGCCAATATATTACAAAAAATCTGTAAAACAGCAATAAATAAACAAATCCATAAAAAAATTACCTAAAAAGAAAATTCTATAAAATATCAAAATAAAAAAGTCTTATACAACAGATCAAAGTGACTAAAAAAATCCAAATGTTGATTTGATTTCATGTACATCAAGTATTAATCTAATTGTATCCACTATATAAAAAGATAACTCTCTACAAAAATCAAATATATATATATATATTTTGTTTTGCCAATAAAATTAGCCTACCTGTAAACTGATTATAATTTGATAATTTGAGTCAAAGGACCCCGCGCTTTTCTTATCACAAAGTGGCGTTCCGTCAAATGTTATAAATTTTGGATATGATGTTGTACTTGACTTCCTGACCAACAGTGTCCATGGGACCAATTAAATCCTATGACTAGTTTCCGATATACAGGGTATTAAAGTTGGAAATTCCTTGTTTTTCGTGACCACGTAATTTTACTATTAACAAATAAATATGCATTCTTAATTAATAGTATCATTTATATGTTCTAATTTATCGTAAACTTACATATAAATAGTTCAAAATGTCAACATATACAGGGTTTGACTCAATTATACAAGGACGAATCTTTGTAATTCTATGAAATTCTTATATTGAATTAAAACAGCGTCAGAAATAAAAAGTTATTTCATATTCAATGTTCTGGAATCAAATATACTAATTATAGAGGTATTCCATACAGGGTGATTCTTAATGCAACCTGAAATTAGTTTTATTTTAGTATAATATGAAATAAATAAGTTACACCAGCAAAATAGGCATAATGAACCAAATAATAATCACATTTCTATGGATACATACCGAAGTGTACCAAACCATTGATAAAAATATGAATAAATTGAAGTATTTTATCATCCTGTAGGTATGTACCACAGTAAATTAATAAATAATCAAATAAAATGTTAGCTATAGACTATTTTGCCTATTGTGTTTCCAAACCATTTTTAAAGTGTACTTTGAAAACAAATGAAGTATGCTAGAAATGTCAGTTTGTTTACATCTTATTTCTGACAATTCATTAATTTAGAATTTATTGTTCTAATAAAATACTAAAATAGGCAAAATAGTTTTCACCTAACAAAAAATGTCAGCATTTTATTCAATTAATTATTAATTTACTATGGTACATAAGTACCTACAGGATGATAAAATACTTTAATTTATTCATCTTTTTATCAATGGTTCGGTACACTTCGATATGTATCCGTAGAAATCGGCGGGCGTAATTTCGGCCGGTAATCCCTTGGCCTACCTGCATAAATCAAGGGGTACCATTTATGACAGGGGTAATTTCGGCCGAGGGGTTGATGTTTACGATGAGATTAAAATATTGTGTATAGAAAGCGAATCTGTCGATTTCACAATTCAATTATTCGATTCGGATTAGGGTAGGGTAGGGTAGGGTGGTTTAGATTAGGAAAAATTAAAGACAAACAAGTAAAAAACAAACTAAAATTTATCGAAAACATGGTAAATATGCTTAGATCTGACAATATTTCTAGAATTAATTTCGTTAAATCTGTATCACATCAAAACGTTTTTTAAAAATTTATAGTTTACCTAAGTTATAGAAATAAAATGATGTAATAATTTTATTGAAATAAAGAAATATTTTAATATAAAGCATTCTGTTATTTTATTTGATTTGCGGCCGAAAATACCTATGAGATAAGGAAGCAACTTAAAACCTCCGGCCGAATTTACCTACCGGCTTTTAGTACCTGCCCTTTTTCCGGCCGAAATTACATCCGCCCATAGAAATGTGATTATGATTTCGTTCATTATGCCTATTTTGCTTAGTGCTCTACCCACAGGACCCTGTTTCTGAAAACCTGGTCATAGTAAGATAATGAAATTTTTTCCGTTTATTAACGATTTTAAGCTTATTACAAAAAAAAAATAAATAAATCATTTTGACGGATCGAATTATAAAATACAGGGTGATTCAGAAAAAGTGTATTTTCTCTAATTTTTAAGAAAAGTACTAATATCTAGGTAACCAATACGTTTTCAACATCAAAAACTAATTTTGAAATAGGTACATGGTGTAACTTATTTATTTCATATAGAAAAAAACTAATTTGAGGTTGCATGTTGCATTAAGAATCACCCTCTATGGAATACCTCTAGAATTAGTATTTGATTCCAGAACATTGAATGTGAAGTGACTTTTTATTTCTGACGTTGTTTCCATTCAATTTAAGAATTTCATAGAATTACAAAGATTCGTCCTTGTATAGTCAAACCCTGTATATGTTGACATTTTGAACTATTTATATGTAAGTTTACGATAAACTAGAACATATAAAAAATGATACTATCAATTAAGAATGCATATTTATTTGTTAATAGTAAAATTACGTGGTCACGAAAAACAAAGATTTTTCAACTTTAATACCCTGTATATCGGAAACTATTGATAGTTATTTCGAATTTCCAATTTTAAATTGGGTGAGTTCCTTTCAGGTCGTCGAAGGGATCGGTTCGAAAACAAAAAAGGGGGCTAGTTAATACAAAGAAGTTTATTGCTTTCCCGTTCCTCTTCATAGTTATATTATTAATTATAGTATCTAGTAGAGTTGAGTAATAGTATTTTATGCAACGATCATGTAATGATAGCCATTAAGACACGAGCATGTTGTAGGATACGAAACGAGCCGCAGGCGAGTTTCGTATATAATATGCGAGTGTATTAATGGCCATTACATGAAAGTTGCATACAATATTTTTTCTACTCCGATTAATAAGAATTATTTAATTAATAATTATCATTTATTACAAAAAACAAGAACAATGAAAGGAACTTCAACAAATAAATTTTACAAATTGTACAACAAATAAATTTAAAACTTTTGAACATAATAATATTAATTCTTTAATCTTCTTTGTGCATAAATTATTTATTGTACAATTTGTAAAATTTATTTGGGGGGCTGATCTTGTTCGGATGGTTGTTGAACTGGAGGGCATGTTAAAGTTTGTTTCATTCCTATTTTCAATTGAATTAAAAATTTTATTCGATACATGTATTTTATTTTGGATATTTTCTTCAATATAACCCTCTGCGACCGTAGTGGATTTCCAACCACCGTGTCAATTAAAGTTGGTAATATCACTGCCGCCATCTACCAATACGGTTGCAGATGTTCTACGAAAGCAGTGTCCCGTATATAAATTGGGATTGGGAAGCCCTAAAAAGGTGGCAATTTGCTTGCCCAAGTTTCCAAATTTGTTAATTCCAATGTCAATGTCAACCAGGTATCCATGGCTATATTGAATATTGTGCGAATGTCGCATTCCTATTGGCTTAAAAATCTGTATCATAATGAAAATTTGTATCATAATGAATATCATTATGATACAGATTTTAGTCTTTTAATAAGCATATTATAAAACAGGAGTAGAAAAAAAATTATTTAGTTAGTGATATATATGGAGTTCTCCAGCGGGAGTGATACCCCGGCAAAGAATAAAGGGAACTACCTAGACGTTGGAATGCAGAATCGGATGAAGCGAATACCTTCCAAGATTTTTCAGTCAATCAACAACAAAATAAAGAGCAATCGAATATGCAATCAGGGAATGATATCACAAAAACGTCACAACTAATTATTTTAATAAATATTGAGACAAAAAAGTACACCTAATTACTTACGATAAAACTGATTTATGACCATTCTACATTTATATAGAAAATGTCGATATTAATCTGTCCGGTAAATTTAAGGCAGTAGAAGTAGTCGAAACATTATATAATATACAAACAGAAATGGATTATCAAAATAAAAAAAATTATTTGGCAGGGCACAATCCAGTCAGTCACTTTTAAGACACACTCTGTGAGCGCTAATTCTCTAATTAATTCCAAATTGATTAAGCAAATTAAATTACTAGCATACATTCCAAAATTTTAACTGTTCAAATTAGGTGTAATAAGAGATATATAAACGGATATATCGGAAGAATGTCTCAAAAATAAAATAAAACAGTATCATCACCATAACAAATTCCCAGTAAATTATTTTATAAGAACGATAAGAAAAGTGAATAACTATATTAAAACCTACAAATCGATAATTCTATCATTAGGTATGAAATATTCACCAGATGTGATGTAATTAAGACATACTAAGTTTAAGAGAAAATAGTGTTATTTTTTTTGCGTGTTGCTTCTTATTTCCCTATGATTATATTTTTTTGTAAACTAACATCTGGTAAACTATTTCATAGGTACCTAATTACTACTTTGCTTGGAAACATTAAAATATCTTGAAATCCAATATCTTTAGATATGAGGAATGCTTGATAAAAATAAAAGTATGGTAATAGTAATTTTAGACAATGATATAAAATACAATGTGATCCTGATCCACCATACAATTATACAGGGCGTTGAACTTGTTACGAATTTGACAGAAAATTGGTAATAACTTTGGAAATATCCCGTATAACAGATCGCGATCTTATATTGTTCTAATGGCGAGGTGAAGCAGATTTCATTTTTGAAGTAAAATGTAGGGTGTGAACCTTGAAAAATCCGGTTGGGTGACCAGACCATAGGGGTAAGGGGGTTGAAGCTATAACGTCTACATATTAGCAAAAAAACGATGATGATTTTTGTCGTGTTTTTTCATTAACGTGACGCATTTAGAAATATGTGAGGTGGATGGTTTTTATTGAAATGCTCTGTATATGAGACTTGCATATCTTATATCGACACTTTCATATCTTATATCGACACTTTCGGTCAATTCTTTTTTTTAAGTAGGTACATTATTTGTGACTTTCGAGTCCATGGACCTGAAGATACTTCTAATCTCATAAAACCTATGTGTACTCTGTTACATATATATATAAGACATAAATATATTGTATCGACACTTCCAGTCCATTTTTGTGACTTTCGAGTCCATGGACCTGAAGATACTTATGAAATAAGCTGAAGTATTTTCAGTCTCTATTTAATAGCACTACATTCGTCAATCAATGAATCTAGACTATAATAGAACACACTTCATTAAGAATTAATGCCTCATTTAAAAACCAGGAAGAGTAATTTGAATTTACGTTAGAAATTATTATCAGATTATACCCAGTTTCAAATAATAGCATTTTTTAGTATTGACAGTGATGACATATACAGGGTGAATCAAGACCAACAGGATGGAGGTTTATAGCAGAACGGTGAAAGTTTTAAAATGATTTTCCCTCTAGTAGTTTGAACATTCATATAGGCTACATTTTAAGATTATCTCGAAATAAACAGGATGTTCCAATAAAGTGTGGCGTATCAAAGTTATATTTTTCTTAACGGAACACCCTATATTTTATTACATTTCCTGATCGCACCCAAGAAATAAAGTACTCCTTTATAATGGTTTCCAATACCTAAATACAGAGGGTTCCAAGTTATGCTAACTTTTTTAAAAATATGAACATTTCGAGAAAAAATTAATAATTCATTTATATAACAAATTCTAGCAAATTTTCTCTGGGCTTGTTATCAATGAAATATTTTCTCGGTTTTTTTTCCGTGATTTTGTAAAACTGAATCATCAAAATAACAGGTGAAATTTTTAGCTCTTTAACTTTCCCCACTACTTAGATATTAAAGGTTGAAAATGGAGCTCCGTTAAAAAGCGGCAGAACCGACTATGACGTCACATTGCATATTGTGGTCTGATATTCGGCAGTACACCGCTGCGTTTCACATAGGAAAGTTGGTTCCAGCTGCAATATCATTAAATTTCAAAAGTGTTAGTGATTTTTGCTATTAAAAATGTATTCAGTAGATACTGGGTTTATTAAAGCAGATTCTGCAAACTTACCTGAAGTCGATATCTTTATGGTGATGGACTACTTTAATAAAAACTGTGACCGTGGCTTTGAACTATGCGTTGTAATTCTATTTTTTTGACAATCAAAAAATCTCGGTACAACTCCAGGTTTTAGTTTAACTTTTCCACTGTTCATTGTTTTAATGTATATATAATTTTCTATATCTCCCTCTATACCTAATACAAATGATTTGTGTTAAACGCTATATAAAGCTTATAAGTTATCACTAATTTCAAAAATCTACTTTTGTAATTCAAAATAGCAGAAAGTAGATATTTTTTTTTCATTTGAATTTTCTTTAGCTCCAATGAAATTTTTTTAAAAATATGTTTAGGTTATTATTTATAAAAAGGGATTATTGTTTTAGCTAATCACGAGCTTTCTCATAATAAGGATTTTGGTAGAATATCTTCATCTTACTCCAATTCATCTATACATCCGGTTTTCGAATTTAGGACAGAAATATTATATAGCATGCTATGGTCCATTGACAGATTAAGTTTCAAAGTGAGTTAGGTACTCTATAATATATCAACAAAATATAAAATAATATTTAAAAAATTAGTGATTCAAGCGAATTTGAAGATATAAATAATACACCACCGGATATTTTGGAACAAGTTGATGTTACATTACAATCTCCATTGCCCCAAAAGTCTAAAGAAAAATTCGAAAAACAGTATTTACATTTCAAGCAATGGGCCGAAGAAAAGCATATTCGTATTTACTCAAAAAATGAGTTGTTATTTGAGAGAGGCGGAAAAATCATATGTATAACATGGGAGTAAAATGCTTTTTCCTCCCTTGAATGATTACTGCCCTCTGCTACTCGTCGGGCAGTAAACTTCATCCTCGGGAGGAAAAGTAGCATTTTGCTCCCTTGTTACACAAATAGATATTTCTGGTGCATTCTTGGATGTCAGTCAGGAACCAAACGGTATTTATTTACCACTTTTTTCTCACTCATTATAAAATAAAATAACGAAACAGTACAATTAACAGTCCAGTGTTTTGTTTCTCTCACAACACGATAGGTACTTACAATATACACAGTACACAGCTCTCGACTCGCGGCGTTTCAAACGTTAGGTATAGCATATGCAGTGTGACGTCACAGGTAACCACGCCCCGTTTTCGTTCAATCCAATTTCTTTAATGAATTTGAGGGCTAAAACGTTCGCGGAAAAATCTTAAATTTTGGCAATCCGTTTAAAATGAGGTTTAGTTTCGATTTTTGAATTAATATTTTTTTCTTGAACAAGCCCATTGATTTCAAAACATCTGTAATTTTCTATAAATTGTATACTAATTATCTTGACATAGTTGGTGTAGAAAAATAGTGAAGTTACTAATAAATATGCATACTTGTAATTGCTGGGTACACCAACTCTTATTTACCGATAAGTATTTGAGTACATCATAAAATAAAAACACATTTTTAATATAGCAAATACATTAATACTACAAATTTAACATCAAATTATTAAAAGCAAAAAATGAAAAAATACTATAATAGCCCCAACACCGATGGAGTGTAAACGTTTGGGGAGGGATTGTTGGCAAATATGTTATCGGCCCGTATGTTTTTGACAGACACCTGGATTTATTTAAAATTATAGGTAACAGTAGAATAGTAAAAAAATAGTAAAAAAAAGTCTTATGAGTAGATTCCACAAAGTAAGCGTAAGGGTCCAAACAGTAAATTCAAACTAGCATGAAATTTCGTAGTGAAAACTTCTTTGGGCGCGTTAAGCACTTTTTTGGGGGGGAAAAATTGATTTTGCGTCATCGTCAGACTATGTGTATCTAGACTTTGTATGTGTTCCTTTTATAACATATGGGGATACAATAAAATTTATAAAGGACGTGATTTGTTTGTAAAAGTTTCCTTCCATCAACGCTATTCGATGAAACTTTTGAAAGGAGTCAATGTTTTTGCAAACATTTTCATAACAGGGCCGTACAAGTGAAATTCACGCCTCAATCGCAACTAAAATAAATTTATAAAAACATCATGATAATTATATAATGTATATTTTTCTGCTGTTCTACGTAACACTTTTCCATTGCTAAGCTAAGGTTGAGATCATGGTGATAAGGTTTACAGATTGAAAAGTATTTCCATTAATTGCTTCTGGTCACTTTTCTCAATAAATTCATCATTGAAAACAGTTTCCTAGGTATGGCTGGCATTCTATTTGATTTGGGCACCCAATACGCTCAAGGGTAAAATATCTTGTGAATAAACATCAGGAGATTGTGGTGTCGTCCGTTCAAAGATTAACGATAGGTCATCAGGTTAACAACTTTTCATAGTAACGTTACGACTGTTTGCATTTTTGTGATTAGCCGAAATATGATTTTTTATAAATTTCCAATACAAAACAACTTGTAAACCATTTATTTCGGCATATTTAATCTTGTTTAATGCGAAACATACTTCCTTTTTTGTAGTCACATTAAACTCAGATGAGGATTTATTCTCAGTCAAGCTGCCTAAATATTTTACATCATTCCATAAACGTTAAATTTCAATCTAAAAATTAGGAATATCCATTCAACCATTTTTTGTGCAAGTCGGTCAACGAATAGAATTTCCACCGTACCACGAATTATAGCAGAATTCCGCGTGAATATTTTCACGTTTCAAGAGACAAGTAGACACATTTCTATAATCCCAAAACTAATTGTAGAGTTATCTTCGTGGAAAGAACTGTCTAAGAACTATACTTGTTTTCGTGAGTTGTGTTTATCATTGAGATATGCAATAGGCACATTGAGACCACTGACATGCGGCAACAGCGCGTGGACGGAATCTGTAGATATTAGGAATAAAGAAATTTATAACTCCGCCCACTTTTGGAAGGACTCAAAAGTCCGGCTTGAGGTATATATATATATATACATATATACATATATATTGTACTGAATTTTATAAATTATTATTATTCAAATCACCACATATAAATGAAATTACTTTAACTTATTTTGTTATAATTATTTTTTTTTTTATTTATTAAAGGAGCAAGTTCATACTAAAAGAAAACAGCTATAGGCAAACTATCTATAATGTAATTTTTGACAATTAAAAAAAATATAAATTAAAATTCTTACTATAGTCCAAAAAAAACTTTTACTTTCAAAAATTGTTTAAAATGAAAACTTCTTCACCGTCCAACCAATTCAACATATAATCTTCCAAAATTACAATTTAAATTTTTCTAATTTTCAATGATTTGTTCACACAAATCTCTTCTTCATCTATATAATTTCTATTGTTCTTTCTTTTCCAAATTTTGTTGATTTGTTCGCACAAATCTCTTCTTTATCTATATAATTTCTACTATATCTCAAAATTTTAAAAAATATTTTAACTTCTGACTTTTTTTTTTCTTGACTTTTCTCTCCCAACAAAATCCTTCTTTTCTTTTATCAATCAATTTTTGTCACTCCATATCTTTATATTGGTTGATTTTCTTCTTATTTACTTATATTTAATTTTCATGTGACCATCGCTTATGAGTTTGTCAAATAATTATCAATATTTCAATAATTCTGTCACTTTTGACAAATAAATAATTTTTACATCTTTTATATTTTCTCAAAATAAACAAACATTGAAATTTTTCCCATTATCATTTGAATTGAAATTTTATAAATATTATACTGTCACATTGTCTATCTGAGTGTAACCTTTAAATTTATTGATTCGTAAGTATAAATAATGTCTCTTTTTAATTGTACATTACCAAATGAAAACTTAAAACTTCAATGTATTTTATACTATAAATTTTTTATAAGCTATACAAAACAAACGTAACAAACTTAACTTAAACTTCTTTAAACTCAAACATTTAACAAACCATTTAGGTAATTAGTTAGAACTTTTAAATGTTAAAAATTAATTCTATTTTTTCTTGAATAATATATATATCATGACATAATCCCCTCCATACATTTATTTCCGAAATTATTTCAAATTAAATGTATAAAATTGAATGCATGATATAAATTATTCCCATTTTAAACATTCTCTAAACCTGACATATTTTTTGGTTCAAATTTAAATAATAATTCAATATGATATTTTCCTATTTCTAAGCCAGTAATAATATCACCAAGTAGATATGTATTATTACCAATGACTTTAATTATTTTATATGGTCCTTTGTATGGATATATAAATTTTGCACATTTATTATTCATTATATTTGATACTCTATGTGCTTTCACTATAACTAAATCATTTTCTTTAAATCGAATACGTTTTCTTATCCTTTTATTTTGTCTCATCTTGTATTTTTGTGTATATTTTTCTATTTTTTCTGTAACTTTATTTATTATTATTTGAATATCTACATTTTCACATTGCCATGGTCTATCTGGATTTTTACCAGTCAATATCGTTAATGGTATATAACCAGTGGTAGTATTTGGTACTTCATTTATAAATTTTTCCACATGGTGTAAATATTCAATCCATTTTGTATGATCGCTACCTATTATTAGTCTAATAAATTTTATACATTCTTCAATCAATCTTTCACTTGGATTAGCGTTCGGATGTCTTATTGATGTATGTATAATTTGTATATCTTTATTTTTCCAATAATCATGAAACACTTCATTTACAAAGTATGTTGCATTATCCGTTAAAATTTTATCACATTTTCCATATTTTCCCATAAATTCATTCAAACCATTGATTGTAGTCCATTTTGTACACCGTTTTGTAGGATAAAGTTTTACAAATTTTGAAAATAAATCATAAATAACCAAAATATGTTTATAGCCCTCATTTGTTTCAATTAAATTATTGATGTAATCAATTGCTATTATTTCTAGAGGTTTTTTTACTGTTATACTTTCCACAGTATTTTGGTTCTTATAATTTTTATATTTTCCCAAAGCACAAATTTCACACATCATACATACCCTTTTACACAGATTCACATCATTTTTTGCATAATAATTTTCTCTAAATATTAGCCATAATTTTCTAATTCCGATGTGACCATAATTTATATGTAATTTTTTCAAAATTTTATTAGCCAAATCTGTATCTATTACATACAGTTCTTGGTTATGAATTTTTTTTTATTAAAATTTCTCCTTTTAAACAATATCCTCTATAGTTGATTTTTTTTTTTAATATTTGTTTTATGGTCGTGAATTTATTTTGACTTTTCATGATTTCTAATTGCGAAAAAATACCTGTTATATGATTTAATTTATTGAGTGATATTATTGCTTCATTTGGTTTAAATTTCAAATCATATTGCCTACTAAATAAATCTGCAGAAATATTCTTTTTTCCTTCAATATACCTAATTTTACATGTAAACTCTTGTATCAATAATGACCATCTATAAATTCTGTTATTTGCAAATCTATTACATTTTAAAAAAGATAATGCTTGATGATCTGTTTCTATAATACATTCATTACCCCTAAGCCAATAACCTAATTTTTGTAATGCAAAAACTAAAGCTAACATTTCTTTTTCTCCTACCGAATATCTCATTTCACTTCCTCTCAATACTCTGGATATAAAATATACAGGCACTTCTACATCATCGTATTCTTGAGATAATACAGCAGAAATTGCAAAATCTGAGGCGTCACACCTAAGAATAAATGTTTTTGAATAATCAGGAATATATAATAATAAATTTTCATGAAACTCTTCCTTTATACTTTGAAAAGCTTTTATCCTCCGATCATCCCATCTCCATTTTGTATCTTTTCTCAATAATTCTATTAATGGAATCTCTTTTTCTGATAAATTTGGTACAAACTTTTTGTAATAATTTAACATTCCCAAAAATCCTCTTAACATTTTCAAATTCTTTGGAATTGGAAAATTTTTTATTTCATTTATTCTTTCAGAATCTACAGTCACACCTCTATCAGTGATTTTATATCCCAGATATTTAACAGTATTTTGGAAAAATACACACTTTTCAAAATTTAACTTTAGACCATTGATATCTAATGCTTTAAATATTATTTGTAAATGTTTTTTATGGTTTTCTGGATCATTTGAAAATATTAATATATATCATCAACATAATAAATACAAAAATCTTCATAACAATCTAAAATACTTCTTAATGCACAAATTAATGCAGCTGAACTCGATTGCAGACCAAATGGTACTACTTTAAATTGATAAACTTGTCCATCAACACTAAATCCAGTATATTTTCTCGATTCTGGATGTAAAGGAACTAACCAAAATGAGTTTTTCAAATCTAATTTAGAAAATACAGAATTCTTACCAATCTTAGTAATCAAAACATCGATATTTTGTGGACTATCATATTGTTTCTTTGATATTTCATTTATTTTTCTTGCATCTAAACATAACCTAATACTCTCATCTTTTTTTAATACTACTACTAATGGATTCAGATAATTAGTATAAGCTTTTTCTATTATATTATTTTTTTCCATTTTTATCAATTCTTGTTTTACTTTTTCTTTAAATTTATGTGGAATTGGATATCTTTTGCATATAAATGGTTTATCTATTTGAACGTCTATTTTATGAATATATGTTAAAACAATTCTTGATTCATAATTTACAAGATTTTCATGTTTACTTATCAATTTGAAAACAAATTCATTATATTTGCTAGGACAGATAATCTCACTAGGTTTTAAAGCTTGTTTTTTTCCATTTCCCTTTTCTATAAATATTTCATTTATATTCAATTCCCCATTCATATTTTGGGACTTCTGTCCAACTTCATTCACATTTTGGAATTCTTGTCCATTTAATGTGATTATTTTTATTATTTCATCATTTACATGTAGTTCTCCACTACCTATATTAATGATAGCCTTAACACCATTGAGAAAATCTTCCCCCAATATAGCATCTGTCGTCAAATTTGGAACAATAACAAAACTCATAGGAATCAATTGTTTGTTTAATTCAATATTTATATTCAAAATATGATTCAATTCCGCTAATTTTTTCCCATTAGCAGTTATTAGTTGAATTTTCTTTATTTTTGAAATATTTTCACGAAAAATATCGATATTTTGCCTTATTATATTTTCATTCACTAGAGAAATTTGAGCACCCGTATCTAATAAACTTATCATATCAATATCTTTAATTTTAATTTGTATGTACGGTAAACTAACTTCAAAAAAATTATCAATTTCTGGTTCTATACTAATAAATTCTTTTGGATGGACATAATTTATTTCATTTAGTCTGCTATTTAATGAAAATCCTGATATCTGGTTGGAATTGGTTCAATATCAGCACAAACAACTATTTCATTTTCATCATTTTCATTTTCTACTATAAGTTGTTTTATTTGATTAACATTATTTACTTGTCTATTATTTGAATTTTCATGTTTATTTCTATAAATTTCATTTTTCTTTTCATTCTGTTTATTTGTTATTTGATTATACGTATGTTTATTATGATTTTGATGATTATTATATGAACTTTTATCATTTTCCCTATCAACGAATTTTCTTTGAGATAGATTATTTCTATTAAAATTTTGTCCTTGGTCTCTGCCATTTTGATTCACTTGTACTTTATTTTGTTGAGATCTTCTACCTTTAATATCATCCATTCTCCTAAGATATCCTAAAAATCTTTCTTCATTGTCAATATTATTTATACCCACGTAATCTTCAACTTCATAACCAAAATGCCTTGACACATATTGTATAATTTCTGACATTATTAATTTTGGTTCCAAATATTTTGCAGTACTAATTTTTTTCATAGCATACATTTCTCTGCTAGTACCATATTCTTCTCGATATTTCCCAGTATATAATGTTTCTCGTACTTTATTCTGGATAGAATTTCCCCAGTAATATTGTAAAAATTTTCCTTTAAATTGTTCAAAATTTTGACATTGGTCTTCTATTATTTGATACCATGTTATTGCCATTCCTTTCAATGATTTTCTAATATAACTTTTAAATTTTCTTTTTTCTTTATTTTCTTCCAATATCTCCTCCAATTCCTGTATAAATACAATTGGATGTACTCTATTGTCTCCAAAAAACTTCAAATCCCATTCTACTTGATGATCCACCAACATTCTATTTTGTATTGTTCCAGATTGTATTTTTATCGTGATATTATCTACTTCTTTTCCAATCTCAGTGATTTTATCATCCTGTTCTATAGCTTGTTGTACCAAATTTCTTATTTTCACTTCTTGTGAAACCGTTACATTTTTAATTTCTTGAAATTTGCCATTAATAATTTCATAATTTTCTTTAACTTCCACAATCTCTTTTTCCATAATTTGTTGATCTTCCATCATATTTTTCACTTTATTATTCATATTTTCTTCTATCTTCTGTTGAGATATCTTCATCTCTTGTCTAGTATGTTCCATTTGTTTCATTATCTCTTCTTTATCTTTTTTTATTTCCAAATGTATCTCCACAATTTTTCTATCGACACTTTCCGTGATTTCTTTTTTTATTTTATTGATTTCTCCTGTAAGCTCTTCTTTATTTATTTTCATTGTTTTCTTCATTTCTTTCTGATTATCTTTCATCATTTTGTTCATCTCTTCCATCTTTTGTATGATAAAAGCTAACGCATTCTTATCCGTTTCTGTTTCCTTTATATAATGATGTACCTCTATTTCTGGCCTTTCTTCCAAATTTTCTTCCTGTTGTATTCTTCCTTCATTATCCTGTTCCATTTGAATTCTTCTGCTTATTGCATCCATTCTCAAAGATATTCAATGTTTCAAAATTTAATTTAACTATTCAAACTCAATTTAATGTGATCAAACCAATTCCAATAGTTATCAAATTTTATCCAAAATTAATTTATTACCTTCATAATTATATTTTAAAATGAATTATATGTACCAAAATATAAGATGAGACATTTATATGTTCTATACGTATTCAATTCAAATATTATTGTTTTGGATCAAACAATATACCTAATTATTAATTATATAGAATTAATTTTTATGGATTATTCACACGGTAAACAATACAAAAAAAATACTTTTCAAATTTCAAATAATATCAACTGTTTCCTTTTAAGCATTTCTCGCCCCACGTTGGGCGCCAATTATTTATATGTACTGAATTTTATAAATTATTATTATTCAAATCACCACATATAAATGAAATTACTTTAACTTATTTTGTATTATATTTATTTTGTTATAATTATTTTTTTATTTATTAAAGGAGCAAGTTCATACTAAAAGAAAACAGCTATAGGCAAACTATCTATAATGTAATTTTTGACAATTAAAAAAAATATAAATTAAAATTCTTACTATAGTCCAAAAAAAACTTTTACTTTCAAAAATTGTTTAAAATGAAAACTTCTTCACCGTCCAACCAATTCAACATATAATCTTCCAAAATTACAATTTAAATTTTTCTAATTTTCAATGATTTGTTCACACAAATCTCTTCTTCATCTATATAATTTCTATTGTTCTTTCTTTTCCAAATTTTGTTGATTTGTTCGCACAAATCTCTTCTTTATCTATATAATTTCTACTATATCTCAAAATTTTAAAAAATATTTTAACTTCTGACTTTTTTTTTTCTTGACTTTTCTCTCCCAACAAAATCCTTTTTTTCTTTTATATAGTAACCAATCAATTTTTGTCACTCCATATCTTTATATTGGTTGATTTTCTTCTTATTTACTTATATTTAATTTTCATGTGACCATCGCTTATGAGTTTGTCAAATAATTATCAATATTTCAATAATTCTGTCACTTTTGACAAATAAATAATTTTTACATCTTTTATATTTTCTCAAAATAAACAAACATTGAAATTTTTCCCATTATCATTTGAATTGAAATTTTATAAATATTATACTGTCACATTGTCTATCTGAGTGTAACCTTTAAATTTATTGATTCGTAAGTATAAATAATGTCTCTTTTTAATTGTACATTACCAAATGAAAACTTAAAACTTCAATGTATTTTATACTATAAATTTTTTATAAGCTATACAAAACAAACGTAACAAACTTAACTTAAACTTCTTTAAACTCAAACATTTAACAAACCATTTAGGTAATTAGTTAGAACTTTTAAATGTTAAAAATTAATTCTATTTTTTCTTGAATAATATATATATCATGACAATATATATATATATATATATATATATATATATCTATACTTTTATATGTATAACTTTCTTTCTGTATATAAATAGATGTTTCACTAGCTACTGGGAGTTAACAATAAAAATTAACTTTGTTACAATTTTCATTACGAGCCAAATAATAAATGGAAGTAGTTTTGTATATATTATAAGGTCAAAACTATTATGTCATTTAATGATTTAAAATAATCTGTAATCGACAAATTCACATCTAGTCTAGGAGGAATCGGCGCATGAGTACCGAAAACTATTTGACCTCAATTTTTTTATGCGATCCTCTTCAAATTGCCCTCCTTATGATATAAATGCATGTTGCCATGGCGCAACCCGGTGCCATATTGTTTAAACCGAAATTGTTTAAACAATTGCAAGGAATTGTTATTTTTCAACCGGACAAATTTTTTTTATATTCTTTATTGAAATACCAATAAAAAAGGTCCTATGACTTTTAACGATAAAGTTAATATTTTTAAAGATATGAATTTTTAAAGGTTCGAAAAATCTCAAATTTAGGTACTTTCGACCCATGAAAAATATATTAAAAAAAAACATAATGTCTAAGTAATAGTTTTTTTTAAACTCTCTATACAATTGTTAATAATATTGTTAAAAGAGATTTAAAAAAATTTCATTGTTTATATCTTTTTTTTAATTGTTAATTCCGCGCGCTCACAAGTATGCGTCGCTTACCTTTAAGTATCGCTGTCTCTCTCTGACTCATGCGTTGCATCGGCCTCTCTGTCTAGAATCATAATTTATCATTTATCTTTAGTATATATATAGTATAGTATATTATCATTAGTATTATTAGTATATATAGTAATTTTTGCCTTTATATCAACAATAATAATAATAACAAAAAAGTAATAATTATAAACTGATAAAAAAGTAATTTTAATTACATGTTTCGATTTATGCTTAAATAACTTTTGAAAAATTGATTTCAGAAAAAAATGTATAAAAAACAAATTGTAGACAATTTAATTATTAATAACATTGCTCTCTTTAACAATCTTGATAAAGTTGATAGTTTTCAAGATAAATGATAAATAATGATTCAAGACACAGAGAGGCCGATGCAACGCATGAGTCAGAGAGAGACAGCGATACTTAAAGGTAAGCGACGCATACTTGTGAGCGCGCGGAATTAACAATTAAAAAAAAGATATAAACAATGAAATTTTTTTAAATCTCTTTTAACAATATTATTAACAATTGTATAGAGAGTTTAAAAAAAAATATTACTTAGACATTATGTTTTTTTTTAATATATTTTTCATGGGTCGAAAGTACCTAAATTTGAGATTTTTCGAACCTTTAAAAATTCATATCTTTAAAAATATTAACTTTATCGTTAAAAGTCATAGGACCTTTTTTATTGGTATTTCAATAAAGAATATAAAAAAAATTTGTCCGGTTGAAAAATAACAATTCCTTGCAATTGTTTAAACAATTTCGGTTTAAACAATATGGCACCGGGTTGCGCCATGGCAACATGCATTTATATCATAAGGAGGGCAATTTGAAGAGGATCGCATAAAAAAATTGAGGTCAAATAGTTTTCGGTACTCATGCGCCGATTCCTCCTGGACTAATCAAAAATACAGCACCACCAGTATAATATAATTAACATACCTACGTTCCAGTAATATGTAAAACAGACATACTTAGGTTTCTCAATATAAAACAGTAACATAATAAAATAATAGAATAAGTACAATAGTTACCCTTGAAAGATTCAATATATTCAATTTCTAGATTGAAATAAGATTTTAATATTTCTTCCACAATAGTAAGCGCACCTTGCAATACACAAAAATGCATTAGCCAAATGACCACAATACATACCGCGATATCTCATCAACGAAGGCGTCAATATATATGACGATGGGGTACGAACCACGGTCGTTACATTTCGGTTGTACCTATCTCATTAAGATAGAAATACGTCTAATACGGTCTAAAGTACGAGAATGTAAAATTAGATTGCTGAGAGTATACTCGTTATCTGAAATTTCCAGGTCAATTCGGAATACTTACTTAAGACACTGGTGAACCAAATTTATAGGACGGGATATTTGAATTTATAGGATAGATTTTTATTTTAAATAGATATTTCTAGAAAGATTAATTTATCTGTCGTTGTATTATGGATTTTTCACCTTTGTTTGTAAGACTGCATATATATGTTTTATTGGAATTTCATATAATTGATATATGAAGACGTTTTGTAAGACCGTCTATTAGACCGTCTTTTTTCAGTGTATCTAAAAATTCCAACAAAATTGAAATTTTATTGAGACATCTAGAATCCAAAGTTGAAATAAAAAGAGAAAAATTGGAGAGATTTTTAGGAATGGAAATAAAGAAACAAGAAGATGGTTCGATTTTCATAAGTCAAAATGATTACATTAAAAGGATTTTAAGAAAATTCAATATGGAAACGTGAAAGTAAGTTTCGACTCCAGGACCAATTTGGACCAATTTGGAAAAAGGAGAAGGTGAAACAGTTACAGTTCCATCTTTTCTTATTATTGCGTTACCCAATGAGGTATTTGTTTTTGGTTACGTGACGTCGCATTCAAAATTATTAATGGGACAACCTGTATATTTGTGCCTTTCTGTGTTCCTCCCGATAAAACAATTCCAACTAACTAGCATACTTGGGGTCTAAAGTGATTAATTCAAGAGCTACAGGTACTTAAAGGATTGTAAGTTAAAAAATTCATAATTGAATCCCCTGCGATTTTCGGCAATCTTACATTCGTACCTAATGATTAAGACAAACCAATATAATAATTTGTAATAATAATTCAAATTAACTGTCACAAAAAAAACTTACAATCTTAAAGGATATGTTCAAATTGATGCCCATCTTCGTAAATGCATTTCTCAAATCTTGATAATAGATTTCGGCTACATGCTGCCCTAATCATTTCCGGTGTCACAGTTCTACAAGCATCGCGTATTTTTCTTTTCAAATCTTCTAAATCTGTAGACGGAGCTGGATAAACGATACCTTTAAGATATCCCCAAAGGAAGAAATCTAAGGGTGTCAGATCTTGGAGGCCAGTAAATAGTAGCGTTTCGTACAATCCAGCGTTCTGGAAATATCATGTCCAGATAATTTCTCACTCTTCGATCAAAATGTGGAGGTGCACCACATTGTATTTCTTTCATTCAATGGAATGTTTTCAAGCAGGTCTGGAAGCATATTTTGTAAAAAATTTAGGTATCTCTCTCCCGTTAGTATACCATCATAAAAGTACGGGCCAATCAAACGCCCATTCAATAGGCCACACCAAACGTTTACATTTTGGATTTTCTGCAGACCAGTAATGGCAATTATGTCGATTGACGATTCCGTTATCATCTCGAATCGTCGCACCACAGAATTTTATCCAAAAAAGATAACTCATCGTCTAACCGTACATGCATATCTGCAATAAATGTACATCGTATATCAAAATCTTGAGGATTCAGACCTTGCACCAAATGTACCTTAAAGGGGTGATACTTATGATTTTTTAATATCATGTGGATAGTTGATTTAATTATTCCAAGTTCAGATTCCAAATGTCGAATGGATGTATGAGGGTATGCTTGTAAATATGCTTAAGTATTAATTACACTGTCATCAGTTTGTACAGACTTTGTCCTAGATGTTTCTACTTTGGCTTTCCCACTGGGAAAAGAACCATTGCGTAATTCTTGTTCCACATATCTAAATGTATCTTTACCAGGTATTCGGCGATTGGTATAACGAGGTCTGTATAAATCTCTAGTTCTTCTACAATTTCTTTCACATTCACCATAAATAAGAAGCATATCAACATATTCACTAGCCGTATAAAGAAAAGGCATGTTGACTTACCGTTTCACAACTTAAAAATAACTATTCTGACAGTTATTGGCACTTTTGTCATTATCATGGCAAACTTGACAATAGGCAGTCTTTTTTATAAGATTTGCTATGCTAGGTACTTTTTAATCGATATTTGATAGGTAAACAAGTTTTTGTGGAAAAAAAACAATTCTATGTAATTTCACTCCATGATATACGGGTCGTTTTATTATTAACTTTCAAGTATTATCAAAAATTATGATATTGGTTTGTTTTAATCATTACGTACGAATGTAAGATTGCCGAAAATTACAGGGGATTCAATTATGAATTTTTTAACTTACAATCTTTTAAGTACCTGTAGCTCTTGAATTAACCACTTTAGACCCCAAGTGCGCTAGTTAGTTGGAATTGTTTTATCGGAAGGAACACAGAAAGGCACAAATATACAGGTTGTCCCATTAATAATTTTGAATGCGACGTCACGTGACCAAAAACAAATACTTCATTGGGTAACACGATAACAAGAAAAGATGCAACATTTGATCTAATTTACACCCCCAAAATTATAATTATCTACTACTGCCCAATTCTGCTATATTACTTGTCTTAATCGTCGTGGGACACCCTGTAGAGAAGCTATTGGAAATCTATTATGTTTGGCTTCGATGACAAGACCTGAAATTGCTTTCATAATCAACCAGTTGAGTAGACATATGGAGAATCCAAAACTTATTCATTGGGAGGGAGTAAAGCGGGTATTTCGATATCTACAGGGAACAAAACATCTCGGATTGTTATTTGATAGAGTATTGGAGGGAGATACTTTGAGAACATATAGTGACGCGGATTTTGCAGGAGATCTGCAGACAAGAAAATCTACATCGGGATTTGTCATGACATTTAGCAATACTGCAATAGATTGGTTTTCAAGGAGGCAGTCCGTAGTAGCGCTATCTACAGCTGTAGCCGAATATATTGCAGCAGCAGATGCAGTGGAAGAAATAATAATTATGACCAATTTGACAAGGGAATACATAGATGTTCGGTACCACTTCATAAGAGATGCAGTTGTTAAACAAATTTATCTGGAGTATGTATGCAGCGAACGTCAACTTGCAGATGTATTTACAAAATCGTTGTCGAAAGATAAATAATTGGTTTTTTGAAGTTGTCAAATAAATATTAAAAATCGAATGTCAAGTGATTAATTTTAATTCACCGAACATAGATATTCAATACATAAATAACACGAGATAGAGAGTTAAATTCAACTCTTCAGCTTTAGTGAGTGTATACCTATTATATCTAGTAGCCATCTTAGTATTGTGCCATAGGATTTTGTAATGCTATGCATTCCACAAGCAATTCTGGATGTTACAGTAAATGAGACAAAACCGCTTGTATTGAATGTTTATATTTTTTGATAGCTGTTTGTTTCAATTTTTACTAGATATGTTAGGTCAGCTGTATTCAACTGAGGTAGATATTGTGAAGAGATTTTAATGCATAATATATCGATTAAATGTACTTTGTCCACGACCATTTAATAATAAGTCAATATTTTACCTCATAATAAAAGGTTTATGGTACCCATATATCTACTAGAGTGAATTATGGTTCCATAATTCACGCTTTTGCGTTTAAATAACATGCCATGACAAATCAATACTCACAACATTTCGGTGCATAGGTGACTAGAGATGGGGGTACAATATGAAATAAACTATTAAATCTCTCTATTTTTTTCTTGAATTCTGCCCTTATTTTGTTTTACTCTCATTCAATTCTGAATTATGCTGGAAACTTTATATATCTAACCGATCGGGAAATAAGTTTAAAATGTATTAAAAAAAAAACATATTTTAACGGAAAATAAAATAAACTACAAATCTTGCGAAACAAAATAACTCGTTACAGACTGTACCTACTACGATGATTTTGTGATTGTAAGCCTACGTATTTTTATCCATATCTGATTATAGTTTAATGTACTTTTATGGAAAAAGTTTAAGAATCAAGAATGTCCCATTAAAATAAAACAACAGAAGGGAGTTGAGAAATATTAATGTTAATAGTTTTGATTTTCAGTAATTTTGCTTTTAACATTGGAAAGTAGTAAGTTTCAACTTTTTCGAACTATAATTTTTATGGTGAAATTCACCTACATTTATGAAAATTTGAAAACAGTTTTGGATCACTTCATAGAATTTTGTCGGAATATTTTGTCAACATATCTGTAGCAGGACACAGTCACACAATCGGTTTAAATGTTGATAAAAGCAAATAAATCTCTTTGGGCATTACTATAGCTTAATATTAATTAAAATATGTAAGGACCTCACGCAGTAAATATCCATCGTATCTGCTTCCTCATAACCACTGGCGCAGTCGCCATATTACAGAAATCATATGCGTATCCGCCATTTTTTATATTCTTACCAATTCCTAAAAAGTCTTTTTTTCTTGAAATGTTTCCTATAAAAGTACAATATCTTGGAAGTTGTTCCATTTGGGGATAGTGAGCTGCACGTTTCGCTCCTTTGAAATCGAGGTTTTTATCTAAGTAATTTTTCTGGCTTCGGTGGACCGCTAGTTTGGGTACTTTCCTTCTAGTGCCGTAATGTCTACATCATCCAAAGGCTTTAGACTTGTCATGATCTCTTTCGCCCTCGCACGTGAATCATATGCACTCGTGAATTCCAGGAACCCCGGTTTATGTCCTTCAAGAAACGAACCTCCTGAATTGAGCCATAGGCAGTAATTACGGATTTTTGAACTTTTTCAAGCTTGCCCGTATCCATCTTGAACTCCGGGAACCCGGTACTAATTGCCATTGCCGTCTAGGAGATGACGGATTCGCTTGGGCTTATAGCATTTTTCATTTGCGTTGGTTAACTTCGTCGTCTGCCATGAGGTCCACGTCTTCTAACTACCCTGTGTTCAACAATCCAATGCTTATTCAGTCATGACAAACATAGGATGACAGACTTACGATCCGCCATATCAAAAACCCTCACAAACTAAAATTTGTGATTTCCAATCCTAAATTAAAATTGGACCTAACTAGCCTGCTCGCATATTTAAATATCGATCGAACATTATATCAACAAATCCAATAGCTTTTTTTGAAAAACATCTAGTAGCATATAATATATACGAACTATAAGAACTGGTTCAATAAAAAATTCTCTATTTCACGAAGGTTTATTGATATATATATACAGGGTGATTCATTAAGAATGTCCAATCTCTGAACTGTAGATTCTAGACCTCAAAATATGATGATTCTGCTCAACATGCCTCATGTAAATATTGCTAGTTTAAATTTAAATTTTCATTTTCGCAATAATTTCTTATGTTTTCACAATTTCTCTTTGAAAATTGGCAATTTTACGTTTTTTGGCATGAGGAATCATAATTTGCACTCTAATTTAACATTGCCAATAGAGGGCGCTAGTTACACTTGTTTGTGTCAATTAAATCAAAGTAAACTTTTTTTGGGCTAAACTTACAACTAAAATAATAAAAAAATATTAAAAAGCGTTAAATTCTACAAAGTTCAATAAATTTTAATTTTTTCATAAAAATTTTTTATTATTCCTTAAATATGTAACAATAACTAATTTGTGAACAAAAATAAAAAAACTTCAAAGCAAATGCTCAAAATGCCCACCATTTACTTCAATACACTTTATGATCCGCTTTCGTAAAGATCTCTTAATATCAAATAATCCTTGTCTATTATTTATAATTACATTCACGGCTTCTTCTATTTTCCGTCGCAGTTTGGAAGAGAAGTAATTTTTTCTTTGTAAACTAATGCCTTCATTTGCGACCAAATTGAAAAATCCAAACGATTGAAATCAGTGCCTCTTGGTGGTGGTGTAATATGTGGGTATTTAATGGGTCCTTTTGAACTGCCAACCAATTTAAATGGACCTCTTTATTTAGATTTTCTTCAAGAACATTTACACGAATTACTAGAGGATATACCTCTCGCTGTAAGACAAAATATGTGGTTTTTGCACGACGGAGCACCACCACATTATTCTTTACAAGTTCGTCAATACTTAAACGAACAGTTTCCGCATCGATGGATTGGTCGTGGAAGTGAGTTTGCTTGGCCACCAAGAGGCCCTGATTTAAATCCTTTGGATTTTTCAATTTGGTCGCAAATGAAGGCATCAGTTTACAAAGAAAAAATTACTTCTCTTCCTCAACTGCGACGGAAAATAGAAGAAGCCGCGGATGTAATTAAAAATCATAGACAAGGATTATTTGATATTAAGAGATCTTTACGAAAGCGGATCATAAAGTGTATTGATGTAAATGGTGGGCATTTTGAGCATTTGCTTTGAAGTTTTTTATTTTTGTTCACAAATTTGTTATTGTTACATATTTAAGGAATGATAAAATTTTTTTATGAAAAAATTAAAATTTATTGATCTTTTTAGAAGCAAATAACTCGATAAACGATTGAGTTACACGAATCAAAGAAGAGTAACTTTTTTTGTAGAATTTAACGCTTTTTAATATTTTTTTATTATTTTAGTTGTAAGTTTAGCCCAAAAAAAGTTTACTTTGATTTAATTAACACAAACAAGTGTAACTAGCGCCCTCTATTAGCAATGTTAAATTAGAGTGTAAATTATAATTCCTCATGCCAAAAAAAGTAAATTTGCCAATTTTCAAAGAGATATTGTGAAAACATAAAAAATTATTGCGAAAATCAAAATTTAAATTTAAACTTTGTGTGGGGGGTGAGCTTTTTCATCGGTTAAACCCACGTAATGATTTTTCCTTCGATAGGTCTCTGGTGCTTTGGATTGCAAATAATGTTCCACACAGTCACACAAAAAATAGGATGTTTATTCAGCACAACATAACCTCACGGAGGTATACAGAATACAATAATGTAATGTTTAAAAACTAAGAACAAATAATGTATGATTCTATTAAATTGCTAACAAATATAGCATAGATGATAAATACATGCTTGTTGCACGGAGTCTCAATTAGTACTAAAGAAAATGAGCCGGTACCGCGAAAATGGGCACCCCAGCTCGAGCCAGCGAGCGTGCGTATTTAACCCTCACGGGGTTACAAATAAATTTCGCACATAGGCGGGTACACAAATGAAAATAAAAATATTAAATAAAATACCCAAACAGTTTAGAGGTCTAAACACTTTGAACACCCCAAAGTCTCCCCAAAGACCCCGTATCTCGGAAACTAGCAATATTTGCATAAGGCATGTTGAGCAGAATCATCATATTTTGAGGTCTAGAATCTACAGTTCAGAGATTGGACATTCTTAATGAATCACCCTGTATAATAATTTGCCAATTCCTATAAAATCGTATATTACCCTTAACAGTTTTATAAGAAAATCTTTCAATTATGTTATTTGACATGTAATAAGCACATAGTGTATGATTATTTGGAACTTAGATTTTTGCATGAGAGTTAATTGCCTTAAGGTATACACACCAATTTTCAGCATTACACTGCCATCCTCAGATCAAACATGAATTTTTTTGATTGACTTCTCCACTTCACAAGAAAATGTTTAGCCGACATTTGAGCTTGATACGGTTCGCACACAAGTTGGTTTGTGTTCGTTAGAAAGAGGGAGTGGGTAACGAGCCACAGCTGCCCCTCAAACCCTGAAGAGGACCTAATCTAAAAATAAATAAATATATTGGCTTTTCAATTGAAATTAAATTTCAGAGTAAAATCTTGCTCGAACAGAAAAAAAACGAACGTATACCCGATTCTTAACCTAGAGAAAATCACTTGGTGTCGACGATTCATTGGGGTGTTCAATTTTAATTGCCAGTCTAAGATGATAATATTTTTATAATATTGCTTGCATGAGATCTGTGAGCGGGGTCTTATTTTAAATCTATGAAGTTAGAGCTGATACAGCAGTCTTGGCTAACTCGTCAGCTTTTTCGTTGTGTGTGATGCCCACATGTGATGGAATCTTTAATCTCATTATCAACTCACTTATCTAGTGCCTTTCAAAATTCAGGCATAGGTGAGTTTCGCCGTTTTGATAGTATATCATGCAATAAGCATTTAGTTATAGCTATGCGCATTGACAACAATATGCAAAGTGACAATTTTGTTCGGATTCTTAAGTTAACATGACATCGTGAACGAAATAGTTCGCGCACTAGGGTGCGAAGTATTTCGCACACTGCATGTAATTTAATATGACTTTTATATTTCAATCTTTGAAAAAATGAAGCAAAACTCCAAATTATTATTTATTTTTAAATGAATAACAATTAAATACTTTTAAAATAATGATAGAATTTTATAATAACTTTAGTTATTCTTTACAATATTAACATTAATCGTACAGCCAGTACACGAACCAATATTTATTCCTTAACCAGATATGATTCAGGATCAGCTCTATATCGGGGTTTTGGGGGTTGAAACATTACTAATTTTTGAGGTAGAGGTGAAACATGTGATCCTGAAATTTCACAATCTAAAATTTTATTTGATATTTGAATTCTATTATTGATAGAATCTTCGTTTGTAGAAAAAATATTGTTTGCATCTCGTGCGCGAACTACTTTGGTGGTCTCGAATAATTTTAAAAAAAATTCAAACCTAACCAAAGTAGCATTTCGCGCACTAGATACAAAAATAACTATTATTCACAATCACATTATAATTGGGGTTTTATCCACACCTATGAGGCATACAAAGCACCACTTTGTTCACTAGTGCATTAATTAAAAATACAGCCTCAATTTTTGACCTTACGGCTACTGTCAGAGTGAAATATAAATTCGCTTTTTGATAAAATCTGAATGAATGATTTATTGCCTTCGTGAGCTAGTTGCGTTTTATCCGCCTAACAAAATTAAACCCTTGAGCTTCGCCCTCGGGCTTATACTTCTATTCACACTTAAACCATAACTAACTATTACAATACGCACACATTTTCATTGGTCGAAAACTTGTATCTTATCGAAAAAGACGATGGATATCATTGAAGTACAACTCATGTGGTTTTTTTATTTACATTAACATGGTAGGTAACTATGGCTAATTGCACTGGGAAGATTACAGAAACGATCATAATTGAATTATTTCCATAGTATATGTAGCATATCTGATTATGCTGGTTATTTAAGATAAGATAAATATGGGGCTTATGTGCTTCTAAGAGTCTCTCCGCTACGACCTTTGCATATTGTGCATCCCTCCTGTTATTTTAGAGTTCCTTGTTTAGACCCTTTCTTATTACTGGACTTCGAATGACAAACCTCAGGTCCTTCAAATATTGGGAGAGGTTGTGGTTTTTCCTCCCCTATCGTCGAAAACCTCAGCCTAGTCAGGCCTTCGCAGTAGCACAGTATGTGTGCTGAGGTTTCCTAATCTTCTTGGCAAAACTTGCATATGGATGTGCCATTATTCATAACTGTCAGAAGGCCAACTAGGATCCTGATTGTTCTCCTATTCTGGCTCAGTAGGTTCTCCGAGTTTTAGCGAAGGTTTTTTATCCATGTACTGTTATTTGTTTTTTGCAGTGCTTTCGCTACACCAAAGAAAGGGAGCACTTCGCGCCCCCTCTCGGACTAATGAGTGCCTCTTATTGCCTTTGTGATCTGAGTGATCTGGTATCCAGGCTGAGGACAATCTATTGTGACTGTCCAGCTCTTGTAGCGTCTCCAAGCAGTCCCAAACTAGTTTGGAGTTTATCTTATAGCTTTTATAGTCGCTTGTCGGAGTATATAGCAATGATCTTTTCCTCAAACTCTTGCCTTGATAGCACTTCTGCACTTTCTTCTGCTCTTTGTCGTCCAGGGATTTTGTTAGTAGTCTGTTGATACAGTGCTAAGTCTGTTGACTTGACTGGCTGATACGCGTATTGTCGCTTCTTGAGGAGGTTTGTTGATTAAACCTCCTCTTCAATGTATATGTATATCAGTCTATCCAAAGTCTCAAGCAGGAAGGACACTAGACTGATTGGCCGGTATGTTTTGGGCGTAATGTCATTTAGTCTCCCTACCTTGGGTATATAATTGACTCTCCTCCTAAGCCACTCCGTATAAGTATCTTTGAAAATAGATTTAATTGGTGAATATGGGAACATTTTAATGGCATCTAGTTCTTTTACATGCCGTATACATAATAGCTGTAAAGTTGAACTAGATATGCTCTGGAAATATCTACAGTAATATTAAAATGTGAATTTTGGAGGATCTAGATCGACTCTTACTATTTGTAACCTATAGGCTGCTAAAGTACCCGTGTCATCGTTGATAATGCACTTATCACCTAATATGAAACCATTAGCGATAAAATCCCATTGATTTTCAAGATCGTGACTTTTGCCTGACATGAAATTCAACGAATGATGTGATGATGATATTATAAAGCTAAGCAGCTTAGCTAGGCGGGCGCAAGTGGTTGTGTATCTGGAGAAAATAAAAAAAGAGAGCTCCGTTTCAGAGGCTTAATATATATTTTAATGGACCTCTACTTTCCACATCGCAGAATCTATATCTATTAGTGATCATTGACGAATTTTCACGATTTCTTTCTGCTTTTTCATGTTCTGATGTGTCTGCAGCGACGATGATACAGAATTTACATATCCTTTTCACTGTATTCGGAATACCGTCCTACATCTATTATGACAGAGGCTCTTCTTCTATATCTGATGAATTCAAAGGTACGTAAATTAAAAGTTAAGTTAAAGTTGCGACCAGTCACACTACACCTTATAATTCTCAAGAAATTGGCCAGGTGGAAAGGAAAAATGGTACAATCTGGAAGACTAATATCTTGCCACTTAAGTACTGTGTGCTCAAGACCTCTCAATGGGAAATTGTTCTTCAAGATGCCCTGCATTGTGGACGGTCACTTCTTTGTACTGCCACTAATAAAAATTGGATGGCATGCAGCTGGTATTTAAAATCAACCAGTCTTCTACTTGAGTTAAATTGGCAGCATTCAAAGAGAATATGTTCCACAGTTATTTGGCTCTGACGGCTTAGACAGGAGTTAATTAACTAACTGTGTGTCAGTTTAAAGAGTTCACTGGGATCCATAAATAGTGGTGTAGTGATCACGGGATTAATAGATAGTACGTGTGAGCTGGAGTGAGTTTGCCAAAAATATCGGACGATTAACAATACACAGTGAAGCAGAGAATATTGAGATTCGACAAGAACTGCCTCATTAAGAGAACTCTACTAGTACTGTGTATCCTCAAAAACCTTTAGCTACCCCGCTACCCGTGGTAGTACTACAAGAATCCATAGGAGAATTGCAAAAACCCTCGTCTGATGTGGACCAAGCTTTTGTGGAATACGTCCAGGTAAAGAAACAAAAAGTGACTACTGATTCGGAATGCAAGCGGAAACAATTCCTACTTAGTTTATTGCCAGAAGTGCCCGATTAACCGTAAGCTAAATTTAGAATGTTCAAAAGACGCGTGTTGTGAATTCTGTACGACTTCCAGGAGTCTCATCCACCCATGACACCAAATACTGAGTCAACTCATTTAGGCTCACGATAGACTGATGACACCACAGTATTTTCGCCCGCATCTTCATCATAGCATGTGTATGATACCTTCGCAGGTACTAGCTTACTAGCAATACCGGAGCAATCTTCAAATTTCCAGACCACTGGCGTAAATACCATGAGTACTAATATCGGTATGTTGCAGTAATATAATTTTTGTATGTATGAATTGTATTATAAAATAAGAAATATAAATATACATACCTCAATGTTATGAGAAGCCTTTCTTCCACTGACACACATTTTCTGTAATTTGTATGTCGTTTATAAATAAATGGACGCACCATGTTACATAGAAGATTAAAGCTGTCTTTCGACATGCGGTACACCGATTTCGGCCACATTGTGCTGGAGGGCACTATTTAATTTTTATTGTTCGCAGGTATACAACCGATAATAGTTAGACTTTAATTAACAATTAATTATTCAAGGTATCTATAAAATGCCATTGGTAAGTATGGAATATTGGAAGAAATAGGTAAAGCCGAAGAAAAGAGAAGATCTGACAATTGGAAAGATCTAGTAGGGCTTAGGCAATCAAAGATTCTTCTGGGTGACTACAACCTGTTGAGATCAAATGAATGCATAAGTCAAAGCAAAACTGCACTAAGAGTTTTAACAAGAATCCTAAGGGGACATTGTCGCCTGAATGGGCACCTTAAAAAGCTCAAAATAGTGGAGGAAGAAGATTGTAGATTTTGTAGAATGGAAGAAGAAACCTCCATCCACATACTTGCGAACTGCACAGTAATTCAGAATCCTAGGGCACAGTACCTGGGAGACTACTGGATAGAAGAGGGACAGTTGAGGCCTGCAGATATCCTAAAATTCCTCTGGGAAATAGGACTGAAGGAGCTACTAGTTTCTGAGACTCTCCTCAGAAACTAAGTAGAAGTAAGGGAGCACAATAGATCTTTTAGGTCTCAGTGAATGTTACTCCAAAATACTTACATACATACATACAAGTATGGAATGTGGGTACAAAGAAATAAGGTATATTTTTTTGTATTTTCGGTTATTTTAACAAAGCGAGGTGACATCGTCATTAATTTGCTTAGCTGATGTCCCCAATACTGAACCCTATTCGTAGTATGTGTAGGCCTTTAAGCTTTTAACTGTGCACCAGTGTAAAAACTATGAGCTGAAATTAAATAGCTCACCAATTCTATTATTACATAGTTGGGTAGTTCAAAAGGTTCCGAAAAAAGTACTTCGGTCGAAAGGGCATAATGGTCGATATTGTCTATAACCCGAATTTTTGTATCGTACAGGCACTTGATATCACCACTTACAGAAAAATAATACGTACTTCGAGACATATTTGCTACAATTTTATGAAAATAACAGAATGCGGAGACACACTAATTATTACTCACTAAAGTGAACTCTTCCATACATTTCCAAGCTTTCGGAAAATTTTGCCATTTTCCATTTCCAAGGTTAAAATGTTACAATAAAGGAAAATAGGTCTGAAAATCGAAATCAATTAAAAATTATTATTATTACACAAGTGCTTATAATAGCTCTGCCCTTACACAGTGAACTGAGAGTCAGTATACCTATCATATCTAGTGCAACTATAACTATATATAATATTTCATTTTGGAAAGCACTCTAATGTTTTTTTTTTATGAAAAAATAAGGTATTAGTCTTTTAAATCTAAAAGTTGTACAATAATGATAGAATAAGTTGTGATAACGCTGATAATATCTAAATAGGTTTGTCTGTCGATGGGAAAAAAATTTGCGGCGTGTATAACTGGTAGGCAATATCTTGCTTTGATTATTAAAAGTTTTAGCTCTTCTTTTTGAAACTTTGTTATGTTTTTTCTTCTCAATCCCTCGTAAGCGGAATCGATACATTTTTTACCTGAGGATGTTACTGCGTCTGATAAAGAAATAATGATTATTCCATAGTTCTGAAAAATATAAAAGAAGTTTTCACTGATTTATAGGTATTGTATGGTATTTTCACTTCAAGAAAACGATGAAAACAAAATAATGTTACGCTGCCAAATTATAATTTTTGGTTTATTTATTTAAGGCTGTATTCACTGTTTACATCACTTAAACTTGCTTGACCATTAAACTAGTTTATAAGTACCCATCTTATATTGGCAACATTCAACTACTTAATTTCATAAACATGTATGGGCTTATTCTGTACAACTATCCGTAACAGCTGTAAATTTAACATCGATGTAGTTAAAATCGCAATGTTAAATCAAATTTAACAGCGCGGTTAAAAATCGTATTCTGAACAACCCGATGTAAAAAAATTATTGACAGCGCAATATTACATCGCAGCTAACTTAACTTATATTATGTTGTGTAGTAGAATTTGCCTAATTTTTAAGGTATTGGCCAGATGCTGTAAAGCAAGAGGTCAAGTCAAGGAACCAGAAGAAGAATTTTTAGGTTATCGTTATATTATATGCAGATACTTTATTAGTGGGCTTATATGTTTATCATTTTTATTTAAAAAATGGGTGAATTTGCTAACACATATTTCTTTATTCAGCCAGTAATAGGCAATGGAAAGGTCTTCCGGTATATCAAATGGATTTTGTGAATCGCGTAATATTTTTCTTTCTATACATACTTCCTAAAAAAATATTTCAAATTATAACCTAAAATTTGGCTCATGTTTTTGTTTCAATATTGCTAATACACACGTCGGTAATCTGCCTCATGTAAACCGTATGCCAGAAATGGGATGATATTGTTCATTTTGATTTATTTCTTGAAAATTTACAATTCAACTTTCAAACAAACAGTGTTAAAACACTCCTAACGTCGAATGTTTTGGTCGGAGTTATTTTAACAGCGAAAATGTTATTATACATCGATGTAAGTTACATCAAAAATGTACAGAATAGCTTTTTCGTAACATCTAACCTTTAAAATTTACAGCGATGTTAATGCTAATATTTTTGTACAGAATAAGCCCAATAGCAAAGCTATAAAGCCCGCCGTTTTATAAAATGTCCAGACTTACAAAATTGGTAATACTGGTTTAAGGCTTAAGACCTTTGGAGAGTTGAAATCCGCCTCTTTATAATTCATAATTTTAGTTTTACTTGTATTTAATAATAAACAATTACTATGGCAATACTTATGTAATATTTTAAGTTTTCTAGAAACGTCTATTTCCGACTTGCTCAAGATCACTAAGTCGTCTGAGTACATTAATAAAATAAGACGGGATTTACTGTCTATGCTTACCCCTATCTGACACCCTTTGATTTAAAAAACGTCTCAATATCAGATACGAACAAGGAGAAGAGAAAACGACTCAACGGTTCTCCCAGTAGATGACCAGATATTCTTTAGAAAAGGAAGTGTTAACTTTAACTCTAAAGATTGCGCTACTATACATATCTCAATATTCTTGTACCCTTTGAACTTAAGCAAAGACTATAGAGTTTTGATGCCATTGAACGCCGTTTTAAAGTCCACAAATACTGCATACATATTTCTACCACTTAGCCGTAAATTTATTTGAATAACTGCATTCAAACAGAAAATATTGTCAACGCAACCCCTTTCTGTTCTAAATCCAGCTTGGAACTCGGGTATTAGATTGATTCTACGAAGGATTCTATTCGCGCTAAAAGAATATTAGTGAGAATAATTTTGGGATATAGTTAATTAGTGCAATATACCCCGGAAATTTGCAGGGTTGTCCTTAGTGCCTTTTTTGTGCAGCATAGTGAGGTTAGTTGCTGTCCAAGGTTGGAAGCGTTTCTTAATCTACAATTTTAGAGTATAGATTACATAGGTAGAGCTTCCAGTTTTATGGCAAATTACAGTTTAGAACTGCAAACCTGAATCACCGAACTCTTGTCATTGCTTTATTGCTAACTGTCAGTCAAATTAAACCAATTCTCGTGTGTTCAAACCTTTTTGGCGGCCAGATCAGAAAAGTGACGGGACTACTCACCGGTTACTATACCTTGAGGAAGCACATGCATACAATTGGCATATACAGGGTGTCCAGAAAATAGAGGTAATTTTAAGTCGATTTAGCTCAAATTACCTCAATCCGAAAATGCTTCCTAAGGGAGCTACAGGCCTTTGAAGAAGACGTCCTAATAAGAGTTTTCTTCAAATTATTCAAAAATACCGTTACTTAAAATACTCAAACTTAGTATAATCAATAAACGTTACAAACCAGTCATTCGCTGTAAATAAATTTTTTTCAGATCCATCAGAAGCGTGTCAGTCGGGGGGAGCAACAGGTATTTTTAGTAAAAAAAATTTATTTTCAAGTTTTTTATGTATCCGACACCAAATTTGGAAAATTCAAGATAATTTTCATAAAAAATATTCTCTTCTTTCAAATCGATATCATGAACCGTTTTCGAGAAAAATAAATTTAAACTTTTTGTGTTTCTTACATAAAATCATGTTGGATTATAAAATTGTATCTGGAATATCAAGTTGGCTTTGAAAAATCAACAAAATTTAACAATGTGTCAAATTATTTTGATTCTTAACAGATATTATTGTTATTGTGTGTGAAAGGTAGAAAATAATAGTTAATTTGATCAAAACGGTTTATTTTTCGAATGAAGAATATGCTGATATGCATTTAGTTTATGGGGAAGTACAATGTAACGCCAAACAGAAGGCATCCTGCTCGCGCAGCATTTGTAGCCGTACACCAAAGATTAAGAGAAAAATACTGAAACTGGTAGACGACCTGATGTGACAATGGAATACGAAGACGATATTCTGATATAAATCGAAAATAATCCTGAGGTTAGCATCAGAAGACTCGCTGCTATGTATCCTGGCATTTCCAAGTCTTCCATATGAAATATTATTCATGAAGAAACCCTTCATCCTTTGCATTTTCAAAAAGTTCATGCCACGGTAGATGGTGATTTCCCTGCCCGCATAGATTTTTCATTTTCTTTTCCAATATTTTATTTTGCGATGTGTCCCTCTCCCATCCTGTATGCTGTACTGCTAAAGGAACATCTTATAATATAGGCAATTCATCTCTTAAGAATCTTTAGTAACGCGCTCCATTTAAATGTTCTGGAAAATGTAGCTTCATCGGACCACATTATATTTGAATGAAAATTTAGATTGTCATTTACAATAATCCAGTCGTTTATCGCAGCATTTAATACTTGATGAAGAGACACACGATACGAATTAAAACGATTTCTTTTTAAAATAGATTGAACACAATACCTAGAAATTCCTAACTAGTAGCTAGACACTAACTTGTCGATCTGCAGCAATGTATCCTGAATGATATATTGTGTGACTAGTGGTGAATTGAGACGATTTCAGACTAGGATGAAGTCTGCATTACCAGAAGTCTTAAATCATGATTCAGCATTTTCAATGCAGGTTATATGGACACATTTGTTAAATCTATTTCTGTATTTTCTCCGTAGTTGTATAGACGTTCTCTTATGTTGAACAGATCCGGTTTATTTTAAGCGTTTAGTCAAATTATTAAATGCAGTTCTACATAAGTGTTGTCTCAAGAGATATCTCAATGAATATTCTCTTGCTGCTATCGGAGCATTCTCAAAACATTCTAAATACAATTTTAACATAGAAGATCATGAGGTTCGCTATTTGTGTATTCACTCTACATTAATTTTATATTTAAGTTATCAACAATTTATGACATCTACTACTACTACATTATGTAAAATTTGTATAAAACTCGATCAACTAGTTCACCAATTTTTTCTCGTATCTTTACTTAAAAAATAGATATTAATATGCGGTTTCTACCATTTTTTTAAACTTCGATCATCTTCAAAGTAACTATTTAAAAATATAACATCGCTTTTGAAGAAACCCGAAAAAGGTGGAAAAAATAATTATTAAATCACCGCCAACTAGCGACCGCTGAAACCTCCGGAACGAAATGATGATATAATATTCTATTAGGCATTGGATTCCCTTTCAAATGATAATAATTTTGTCAAAATCCAAAAGGCCGATCAAAAGTTAGCAATATTTGAATTTTGTGGTACCATAACGGCACATTTATTGTAGAAAAATTATGGTTTTGATACTATTGTGAACTACGCCCTCTAGCGGTAGAGTAGGAAACTTGAAAATAATTTCCAGCAGTTTCTCATATGCAAATTTGTAGTTCAGATTGTTTCTCAGATATGTGCAATGAATAGTTACAGTTAGTTACCTCACTTAAGGGTCAATTCTATATAAGAAGTGGTTAAAAATTAACGGCAAGCCGTTATATTTGACGAAGTTTACGCTATTAGAAATATTTTAATCTATACATAGTCAAGATTAGGATTTGAATTTTAGCAAAAAATAATTAATTAAATTATCAAAGTATATTCCAATAATATGAAAAATAAATCAAAAACTCACAAATTACGACAAAAAAGAAAGGATTAATGATGATTTTCACTCATTTAATATAAAAGAACGCATCTTTGATATTTGCCATGTATGCGAAAGTTGATTAAGCTTAAATAAACGTTGGGTTGACTAAATCTAGCAGGAAATTATCAAAATTCTGCTTACATTCAATTTTAGGGTTTATTGCTGTGTACCAGTCTTAACATTAACATCATGGACATCCATATTGCCACAGTTAAAATTAATGAATCCAAAGAAAAGTAAACTCATTACAAGCCGGAATGTCAAACAGAGGTAGGTTCCTCTTAAATGTTCGACAATCTGACGTAGTGTGGACGCCTAGGTATTTTATAATCCGAATTGGCGTTCTCCCGCAAGGTAGACTACAAGTGTTCGGAAAAAACTAGCTAAAAAAGTTAAATATCTGGAGGGAACAGTTGATCCCAAGTTGATTTGAAAGGTACAATCGGGAGAATATTAATAACTAGTCTTTTCTGGCAATGCAGAAGAGGCATGTGAAAGACCTCTGGACACTGGACACTGGCTTCACACAACTGTGAAGTGTCTTCTGCAGTAAGTATATCAACTGGAATCCTGAGACAAACTCTCTTTGTATTACCGGCAATAAACAACACGGCGTCGACATCCATGGCCCTTATTGGTCTTCATATGGAATTTTTTGTAATGGTGGATACTCGGGTGGATACGATGATAAGGATTTCCATCCTGAGATTGGGAAGCATATACAGCACTAATAATGTTCGAGTAGGAAACACTGTTACAACTGGGCCGATACTAGATGAACAAATTTATCAAGTGAGTTTGGATGGCATGACACCAGAGAACATATTAAATGAGCGAGTGAATATTATAATCCCGTCTAGCACATATGTGATGCTGTCAGGTGATACTGGAGATATTATCTGGCTCTCCAATGGCTTTGAAACAAACCAAGTGACTGAAGCTGGTATAAAATGACCTAGGGAGAAAATGTCCGTATTTAACTATTGGCTCTATATCCTGTATTAATGGAAACATCCAGAGAGGATAAACAAAACAAAAAATTATAATACTCACTGACTGCCAGACTCTCAAAGTTATGAGCAATCGAAACACTCAGTCTAGGCTGCTCAAAAAGTGTAAAGTATCCGTTAATAATAATAATGTATTGGCGGACCAGTCAGCTGAAGAAGGCTCTGAAGAAGACTTATTCATAAATTCGAAACCACTCTGAGTATTCACAAAGGATTGCATAGGAGGTAAATACCGGAACTGGTCATCAATGAAAATGGAGATTGAGAGAAGATTCATACAAAGAGTTTCCTGTACAAGCTAGACTAGGAAATATCAAACAAGTATTGAAACCGAGTAGGAGACATTTGAAGGCAGTTAACGACCTGGTCACTAGACACTCTACCCCGAGGAAACACTTACACAGAATGGGAAAAGTCAGTGAAACCCAAGTGCATAAAATGAAAACTGAGAAATAAAACACCTATTCAAATACCCTGCATCTGTGAGTACTCACAAGAATTCAGACAGAAGTATTATGGAGAGGGTACAATATAACTATTAAAATTACTCAAAGTCCCCACAGTTAAGCTTTTGTCCAATATAGTGAACACGAAGCTTCTGGACGGAGCTAGAAAAAATTGGAAATGGTACAAGGATTTAATTCAAGTGCCTGTGCTTTTGTTTTGAATGAATCGTGATAGGCATATAACGAAATAATGAAAGATGAACGAACGTTTGAAAATTTGATCGTTAGAGGTATTTATAAACCGCATAGGCAAACGACGGATTTTGTAATCTGAATACGACTAATAAAACTTTGAATTTATAATGATGAATGTAAATATTATTATACTTACGCCTCTAAGCAGTAAACGGGGATAACGAGCTCCGTTTCTGCAGTGTCGTTTAATATATTTTATCACAAATATACCATTAATTCGAATTTACTCCACACTCACCACACCACCACTGACAATTTACACTTTCAAACGCGCGTTTCGATAATCATACTGTTGTCTACTAAGTGTAAACTGTTCAGTTCAGTGTCGCCAACGGTTTCCAAGTTCTTAACTTAGTCAATTCAATGCATGTTAGTATACACTACAGATTTGCCTTATTGATAACTTAATTAAAAAAAGTAATGTATCCAGAAGCAACAAAAAAACTAGTGAATACTAGGTCAATGATCAAATATCAATTATTGTATAAGCGATGCTATTTTCCAAAGAGAACTAGCAAGGTCTTGAAGTTTTGCAACTCTTTAAAATTTAATATAAATTGTTTCGTGGATAAGTATGAACAATAATTGTATTCAAGCTCGGTGAATTTATGATGTTTCTGTTGTTTATAAAAGTAACTAGAAATGACGTAATCGGACTCTTAACGTAAAAATACCATAGTATAAAATTGAGGAAATGTTTCATTTTGGAGAATTTTTCACATGATTTTTCACCATGTAAGTCTGATTCTTTCCCAAATGACTTCTAATTCTCGCACTTCGCATTTAAATTACAAGGATTATCTGGAGAAAATCTTGGAACACAGTAAAGCTATTATTTCGTAATAATATATAAAAAAAATGTACCTACCAAAACTGAAATTGTTCGAAAGAGCAGAAAATTTTGAAAAATAATCACATCACCCTTCGTTAACAATATATCTTTCAAACTAATCAAAGTAACAGTAACCATAGCACACAACCAAAGTCCTAATTTATCACCATACAATTCATCGAACAATTCGACAATATTCCCCATTTCTTTATATCTTTTACCGATATTTCTTATGCTCATTACACCCGAATAATTTTTCTGGTGTACATCGTATAAAACACTTTTCAATGATAAATTTATATCGTTATAAACATTTTTGAATTTATTCAACACGATGTAAACGAATAAAGTTTCCACCATATTAGCAGCATACTGTGACCCCAAAATAATATTTTCAATGTTGTAGGTTGGTTTCCCTTGAAAAAAGGTAAATAAGTACAACAAGAGAACGAGTATCAAAAACATATATTCGCGACTGAAAGTGTTTGTCTGCGTTACGTCTTCGTGGCACATTTTTCGAAAATTCTTATGAAAACGAACGTATTTAGACGTTTTCTGAAACATGCGGTTTCTTAACAGCAACCAATAGTAGTATATCAACAGAATATTGTGTACGTACAGGATTCCTTCCAGAATACTGGATTGTTCATGAGAGGCAATTGAAATATCGTTAATTGAAAGATAAATTAAAATTACGTAGAGAACCAACCATAAGCTGTTGTAAATTGTTAAGAATATTCTGATGTGAGTCGATTTGTTGTATAAAGGAATCAAACCGAATATTTTTAGGAATACTAGACAAAAATTGAAAATATAAGAGTTGAGTTTAGTAAGTTGATTTTGCATGATTGTTGCTAGCACTATCTAACGGGTTTCGGAAAGAAAATGTAATTTATACGGAATCGATCTAAATAAAAGTAAGCTTCAATAAATTAGTAGAAAAGTTTTCTGCAGCGGCGTAACTGTAATGGAAGGAAAATTTAAGGGTTCCAATCAGTGTTCCCAATTATTAATAAGAAGTTAGTTGATATACGTCAAAGATAATAGTTTAATCTTATTTTAACGCTTTACAAAGTTTTTGAAAATTACTTTCCAAAGAACAGAGACCGTTAACTAAGAAACAACAACTACTTCTCGGGTTATGAGTAGATAAGAAGTAAATTGCTTGTGCTGTTAAGCACAACACAATCGAATGAATAAATGAAGATGTAAGTTAAAAAACTAAAACCGTGAAACTGAAAAAAGTTTAAGACAAAGAAATATTTTCATCCGAAATTGTTTTGTACTGGCTGGACCAATGAGCCGATTTATAGACTGTATATCGGAAATGTTTCATTTTGTAACTTTAGGAAAAAGAGATTTTCAGTAAAATAGGACAAGAGAAATCTCTGGAAATAAATGCCCAGTTTTAGCTTCATCCCTAAAGGGCGTAGTCTATTAAAATATCCAAAAACCTTCAAAACTTTAAAAGATGGGCCTTAATTTCGTACACATTTGATCAAGTAGATACGTCTTCTCCTATTTTCCTAAATAAACCGTAGGTGAGATTTAGAATGTTTTTATGGTAAATATCTATAACTTTGGTTTAGATTGACCGATTTCAACGAAATTGGTCTTGTTTCAAAAAAACGCAGGTATATCAATAAGATATCTACTATGAAACTTGTAAAAATGACATTAATTGAATCTTCGAACAAAGGCTCTTTGTCCAGGATTTTTATGTAGAGGTTTAAGACAGAAGGATCCACTTTGAAAAGTTCTATCCAATCTGTTTCTAGAAAGTATGATAAGGTGCTGCCTAATAGATCCAAAAACCATAATATATTACAAAAAAAAACAAGTATAGCCTATGCAGACGATATCACAATAGTAAGATCACAAAGAGAACTAAAGCAAATCTTTAGAAATCTGGAAAATAATTCGAGACAATATATTTAGAAATGGATGCCGGCGAAAAGACGAGAATAAATATGAGGAGCAGTGGTAGAAACTTTCAAAAAGTGATTCATTTTGAATAATTGGGAGAAACAGTGACAGATGAAAGCGACGAAGATATAGAAATAGACAAAAGGATAATGTAAGCCAGCGGAGTCTTGGGAGCTCCAGAAAATATGATAAAATCAAGATTATTAACAAGGACAACAAAGATCAGACTATACAAAACAATCCCTCCCAGTTATATATCTCAAAAATATAAAGGATTCTGGGATTACCTATACGTCTGGTAACCAGGTAACTATGGAGGAGATGCTACAACTAGTAGATGGACTACAAGTGATATTTGTGAATATGCATGAGGTGCAGTCTCCTGGATTAGCCAATGACAATCATTGGTAGCACCCTCAACAGCGGAAGCTGGAATAGCTGCTGCAAGTGAAGGAGCCAGAGAACTAATCTGTTTAAGACGACTTTACCAGGAAAATATAAATAATAAATTTATAAACTAATCCATTATAGTTACTACGTTGAAACCTTGATGTAGGCTAAGGTCTACGTAGATGGGTGGACTATGTATATTTCAGTTTTTGATTGATGGTACAAGTGATTTTTGATTGAAGCATTTTTCTAGAAGTCACTACAGTTTTTTCTTTAACCCAGATATGTCAATGACTTATAAAGTTGATACATTTAAAAACAGCGGAGCTCAAGGACAGTATAACATTAACAAAAATGATGGAAAACAATATAAACATTATATATTTTCTTATTTCTAGCTAGAATACAGGATGAGTCAATACCACTTGCCTGTATATTTATGCGTTCTAACTTACATCTTTGGTTAGACAAAAGATATCGACACACGGTTTGCTCCATTATACCAATTCAAATATTTGTTTTCATTTTAATTTACAATGCTTAGGTATTTTAACACGAACTAATTTCAATTTTTTCCATTCGAAATTGCCTTCTATGACAATTAAAACTGAATGCAATTATTTTATGGTAAATCTAAGAAGCTCATCTACACACTTCCGAAACTATAGGTATTTATCCATAAAACATTTCTACTTTTCCCCACGCATTATTTAGCTTACTGAATCAAATTTAAATAAATTGAATCGACGTTTTATAAAGTGCCGTCGAACATGAATATCTGTGACAATGCCTTGTATCTTAAGTGATGGCGATTACAACAGCAATGCTCGATGCCACATTTCTCAGTATACAAGAACCTGGATAGAAAATAACAGGATTGCAACGATTCTGGGACCAACAGCTTCTTCTGACTTGAATAATGCGATTGAGAACAGATGTTAATAAAAATCTATGTAAAACGTAAAGCAGCTCGAAGCAGACCTGAATTAATCACAGATGTTGAAAAAGAATGGCAACTTTTTACTAAAAAATACGCATCAAATTCACTTTTAGGCATGCCACAACGGCTGCAAGTAGGTTTAGGTTATATTGCCAGTGCATTAGCAAATTATATTGAAGGTCTTTCAAATACAAATGTAACAAAATAACATATGAAAATTTCACAGCGTTAGCTAAAAAAGTGACGTTTTAAATAATTTATAGCTGATTGCATGCATTTTAATTATTATACTTAATTTAAATTGATATTACTAAACAAATGAATATGAAAAGCGAATCAGACACTGAAATGAATGTTATTCCGCCAAACGTTAGAGAAGCAATAGTATCCTTAAATTTATTGCCAGAAGAATATAAAAAATTATATTTGAAAGTCTTCCTAAAATGGAGAAAAGATAAAAAAAATAAATTCATTTATAAACAGGTAATTAATAGTTGTGTTCAAAATATAGTATTCTACTCGCTTATAATGGCTATTTTTCACGATGGTAAATTTTTATTAGGTAAACTTGTTGAATATTACATTATTATGATGAATACTCAGAAATAATAGAACCTTATTCTATATCTATATTGATTAAGTATAGACTGTGTGACACTTGCGTACGTTCCTTTTGCATACAAAGACCTTTACCGATCATAGAATTTGCATGTATAAAACTTTTTAGATTAATTGAACATCGTTGGGAAAAGTGTGGGTTGTGAAAAGTTTTTCAAATGAACCTCAGTCTCCTTTTTTTCCGGCAAATAGAATGTGAAATTATTTTTCATGAAGTAATTATTAAGATAACGATTTTTTTATTTTTATATTTTCAAATACATTACTTAACCCTTTTTATATTTTTTATATCTTTCTATCCTTGTTCACCTTTCTATTCCACTTGGCGCTTTATTTAAAGTTAACCCTTCTGCTACACTAGCACCCCTAATTAAACGCTTTTCGACACATTTCATAATAGTTTTATAGATTATGTAGGATAGTAGTTTTTAGTTGAATCAAACGTTTTTGACAATAATCGCAATGTTTGTCAAAAACATTCAATATATAGGACTTAACTGAAGACTGGAATATTTTTTCCGTTAAATCCGATTATATCTACAAGCTCAGAATTCATTCATTTTAACACAGTTTACTTCGGTAAAAAATATTTGTTAAGAATATTGGAGTCTTTTGACCTAGTGAACCCCAAAAATAGTTTCTATTTTTAGGTTTCAATTACAAAAAGAATCATTATTGAATAATGAAGGCTGAAACTTCAACATTCGTTGGTAGAGTGTCTCTCTCTATAAATAGTCAATTGATAGCCCGAAAGATACAGAAGAGCCTTTTACTTTGGAAATTACGAGGTGACGATGATTCCACTTTGGTCGGCGTTGAAAATTCACAATGATTAATTCAAATTAAAATGTTGCATAAGTACGTACCCTAAAAGTGTTTTTAAGTAGAGAATTTAAAGTACGTTATTTATCGATTTGTGGATTGTATTGGGTCAAATGTGATAGGAAAAATGAGTGTTTTGAATGTTTTTCTTCACATTGGTCAAACTGACACTAGATTTCTGACTAATAGAAGTATTGCAATAATTGAACTTATTTCGATAATTATACCACTATTTTTGTTGAAAAAATTACCGGGAGTAAGACAGTGAAAAAAAAAGTATATATTATTCATCCAACCGGCTTTAGTACTCGCCGCGAATTTTTTCTTCTATCGCAGAGCCCGGCTCCTGACACAATGTGGTCCAAAGTTTCTAGTGAAAAGTCTTCCTAAATAAAATGTTTCTTTATTTATTGAGACTCCAGCCTGCTTTTGAGATTCTAGCTTTGTCTGTCATCATGTTCTTCAGTATTCCTACCATGAATGATAATGTCATCAAATGGCATATTACTCCACTTCACCCTTATAGCCTTATACCCTTATAGCTTTCAGATATTTGCCAAAATCCATTGTTTGCATCTAGCTTAGAAATAACCGTAGCACCAATAAGAAAATTCTCTATTCACATTTTGGATGGCCGCGAAACTTTTTAACTATTGAAGGCTTTGAATCTAAGGGCTGCAAAAACTGGGTGTTATGATTTGGCAAACAAAACAGAATTACCTCATTCTCATCTGCATATTCTAGCATTTCAACGTTGCTACAATGTGAGGAGTGTCCATCTAATAAAAGTAGTACCTTCCCTGCAGGATTACGCGGAATAGACTGTTCTTGCAGCCAGCCAGGCGGCATTCCATTTTCGTATTCGGAATTCCTGTTCTTCTCTTTAAAGACACATGTTGGAGGTATGTAGGTACCTTCGGCATTGAAGTATACGATGTAGCAGACACGTCGTTTTTGGACCCGTTGGAAGCTAAGACGTTTTCGGGACGGTTTTTGAAGTGTAACCCAGTCTCATCAATGTTGTAGATGCATTCAGGTTCGTTCTCAATCAACATCTGTTCGAGGAGTGTAAAATATGAGGCCTCATTTTCCCGTGTCATCGCATAAAGCTCTGGCAGCAGAAACTCCTTCAGGTTTTAGTATGCTAAGATATCGGTGCCTTCTCAAAAAGGAATGTAACCATGGATACCCAGCCATTCCTGCTTCTCTGTTAAACTTGTGCGGCAACTGCAATCTTTCGGCCAACTCGAACGCCATAGAACGCACGTGAGACCGTGTAGGGGCAAATCCGTGCTTTGTAATTTTTGAATATGTGCCACTATTTTGGCTTCGTTATGATCTCCTAGGGTAAATGTAAGTCCCTGGTTTTTGCTATGGACTGGATATTCCTCTTCTTCATTCGACGCCGTAGAGTAGCTTCTGGGATGCCACAGACGCAGCTTGCTTCTCGGATACTCATATTTTCCGTGTCGATTGCGTTAATTGCTGTAAGGAGTTCTTGCCACTCTGCCCTTCCTCTTGTACTCGGTTGGATGCCTGTAAAACTTCAAATTGTAAAAAAAATGATTTATGATACATGTGTCAACTCTCATCATGTTAGGCTGAGTCAACTCTCCTTACACTACAACATCGAAAATACCGATATACATAATGATATGAAGAAAATAATGATAGGCTTGTTATCATATTGTCGGGATAAAAAAACTGATCATAGCAAGTTGACAAAACTTTTACATCCGACCAACAAACTCAAAGCAAAGGTAATATGAAAGTATCACAGCAATTCACCAAGAAAATATTTAATTACAGGGAGATCTCCAAAAAAAAAACGATTTTCTGATTTTCCTCCATATATACCTTCTGAATAGCCCTGTATATTATATATAAATTATATATATTTCAAAATGACCTAATGTCACCTACTAACATGCAATACAAAGTATATAAAATTTTATTAAATGTAAGATACAGGGCGATCAACTTACTGACTCGTCCTGTAAAAAATGTTTGCATACCTATATCATTATTATAAACCAACCAGAAGCAAATCCAGCCAGATATTGAAATTCCTGAAAGTTGAATTATATTTCAAGTCAACGTTCCGTTTTTCTAATTTTTGAGTATCCCTATAGCAAATGAAACTTTCTCCCATAAGGAACTAATATTTAGTGTAATTAGAACACTATCACAGGAAAAAATTACATTGAAGAAAATAAGAAATACATGCTTTTAAAAAATGGCTATTTTCCAACTTCAGCACCCTGTATCTCTGAAACTAACTACAATATACCAACAATTCATGAAATTTCATCGAAGCCCATTTCTCCATAAGCCGGCTGCCTCATCCTTTGGGAGCACGGAGCTTTTTTGACAATTCTAAGTATTCTTCAGCAGTCTGATAATGAAAAAATAAAAATAAACAAAAAATAAAAATAATCAAAATTATTATAACAAATATTAAATCCCTCGTCTCATACCTATACTAATACTATGCTTACCTGTTAAATTACCAATTATGATTTTCATTACAGATATTTTCACACACTATACATTTTCTCATCATCGTAAATGTGTGTTGTAACTCGGTAGGTTAACCCACTGGTCACGAGACCAGTGGTTAAACTATGTTTAACCACTATTCAGTAGTTAAGCCTTTTTCCGTTGTAACACGAATTTTTGATCAAGGGTCACGTAACCAATGGATTCCAGTTGATATTTCAACCTTTTGTTTCCGTTGTTGTCATTAATATTTAGTAATTTAGTTTCATGCTGGGTGTTTTAAAGTGTTCTCGATTGTATTTGGTATGGGAAATAAGCGTTTTGTAAAATAATTTGACTAATTTTTTTTTATAATAAATATAGCTATTTAGGTTCAGTTTATTAGTTTCAATTTCCTCTATATAATGGGTAAGTTTCTAGAGGCTCTAGGAATCATTTTCGGCTTGAACAACTCTCGAAAGTCTTCATCATCTGTGAGTTCTTCTAAATCAGCTCATGCTTCTTCCAATTCCCCCATTTTGTTTATAACAATTCGTACTTAATGTTGAACGGGATAAATATATCTTGATATAAATTATTTTTTTACTTATTAACCAAAATAACTATGAAACGTCAATTGCAAATATAAATTTCAGGCAGACAGACAATCAGATAGAACAAGTAAAATTGCATTGTTCCGTGTTTGACCATAGGTTAACTCTCCGAGATCAGATGGTAAACTTTTCGAAGGTTAACCAGTTGGTGAACGTCTAAAATTTCGTGTTACAACAACCTTTTGAAATTAACCAATGGTTAACTATAACAATGGTTTAACCTACCGAGTTACAACACACCCTTAAAAGCACTTCAATATACAAATATCAATCAAAAACGAAATAAAAGCACAATTATAATTAAAATTTTATTGACAGATCTCACCAAAATGACAGACGTAGTTCGAGGTTGCAAAACGAACAATTTAAAAACTATTTTACTTATATGGCATTCATATGTAGAGCATGAAACATTCTAGCCGAAAAAAATAGTGAGCTGAGCCGCAGGCTGGTCATACCTTTTATGAATGCTTTCCACTTTTTCTCACTTTTGAAACAGAAAATACTGGTAAAATCTTAAATATATTCATCAATTACTATATTCTTGTTATACGAGATTTGGCATCATGTGCTTAATTGATTACTATCCTAGTTATAGGATCTTTACCTAACGTCTATTTTTAAGGAGGAACTTGATTGTCTTTGATGTAAGATATTTATGGTGCCATCGTTCCCAAATATCTTTCTGTACTCTTCACAATAACTGCCAGCGATCAAGTGTGCCCAATTTGTTAAACCAAAATCGAGAACATCGCTGAGGTTCAAGAGCTGGAAAGTGACCTGGAGAGATCTGGGATCGGAGCTTTGAGGAAAAAGGGGGCGAGAATTCAATAGAGTATGAAATTCGTCGTATGTGAATATTTGGTCATTGATTACTCGGGTCAAATGACTTTTCATTGTCTTGACACCAGCCTCATATCAACCGTTAAAGTGAAGACTAGAAGGAACGTTCAAGAACCACGAAATATTTTCCGTTTCAACTGCAGTTTTCATATATTCATTTAAAACTTGCTTGGCCCCTACAAAGTTAGTTCCACAGTCGCAAAATATATGTGTAAAGTAGCAATACAAGCATCGGTAGTTATAGATTTGAAACCAACTTTATACTGACGGTTTTTGTGACAAAGCACACAAATTAACAAATGTATGCCTTGTGGGATTTAACTCTACGATATTTACTGAACGTAAGATTACACGGATCGGCATAATCAAAGGCAACACGTTGAAATGCTTTAAGGATCCCCCACACCGGTGCGGAACTTTCGGTGTCGCAACCGATGCGAAATCGAGGCGAAACGATATAGACATGGCGTTATACGAACGTGTCTACACCAAATGGCGCGGAATTCGCAACGGTTGTGGCATAGCAGCGTTGTTCTCGTAGGTCGCTGCATGCATGGTTTTTTTCGCTGCCGCTAAGATTTTTCTCGACAGAAATTTTAAAGAAAAGGAGTTAATAACAGAAAAATTAATTGAAATTGTGAAACAATATCCCATAGTTTAAGACCTGAGTCCTAAAGTCATAAGGAAAAAGAATATTTCTAAATAATAATGATAATAATAGAGTAGTTGAATTAGGTACCTATATCTGAAGAAAAAATATATTTGTAGTTACCTGATTTCAGTTTCTTCTCTAAGTGCTAATAATAGGTGTGTTCTTTTTGACTGAGATCTCAGTTAATCTCAGCTCACATCGGTAATGTGCGCGTTCTTTTTGATTTACTCACTTCGAAGTGAGCTGAGATTTTTCCTCCCCCTTCACCGATGCTGAATGTGTTGTAAGGGGGTATCAGTTGGACTTGAGTCGGAAATAAAGTGGTGGGGATGAAGAATTATTTGATTTTGTTTACATATAAACACACATAACCTAATTTTCTTTCTAATAATGGATTATTAGCCATAATAAAAAACTATTTTCTTTGAAACTTTTTTATACCAAAATCAAAATAAAACGTGGTTAACGGAGATATTCAGATTCCAGATGTTATATGTTTTATGTCTCTTATTCACGCATGCGTCGGCAGATCGCGCGTTTCAATTGAGTAGTTCGTTCTTTTTGGTGCTTACTCACATCACTTTATCTCAGATCACTTTAACTTAAGTGAGCTGAGATCTCAGTCAAAAAGAACACACCTAATCGCAGAACTTCTGCATCCGAGGAAGTCATCGTAATTATTAATATTGTAAGCTGGCGATATTCGCGATTTCGCTGCCACTCCGCTAGAGAATTTTCCGCGCCGGTGTGGGGAACCTTTAATTTGGTTTACAGTTAAATAAGGCAAATTTGACATAACAAGTTCAAGAGCTTTGAGGTTAATTTTGAATCTACGGAAACATTTTGCTAGAACATGAATAATAGCACGTTGAAAGGATACAATCCAAAAAATTTTGGGTTGATGAGAAACGCAATGTTTGCAGACCTGGATGGATGCTGCTTGTGAGCGGTACATTCCAAGTAAAATAGCACCATTCTGTTCAGAAGACAGACCAATGAAATTCAATCTTCCGACCACCCTAAGGACTTTATCTCTATAAAAAGATTTACTTCACGAAAGTTCTTGGCAAGTGGTAAGTTATTCTGAATATTAGAGAGTTAATTCTCAATTATTTTGGTTTGTACATAACGAGCTAGGAGTAGTAGTGCCTGATGTAAGTCAGTTTCAAGATACATGCTTATTATTGGAATTTTTCAGATTATGAATAAATCTTAAGGTATATGCTATGATCCGTTGAATTTTTCCCAGAGATGAGAGATTTTGTTTTCTCCATTTGCAGCAGTGTCGATAGCTCTTTGAGCAGGCCGTGAATGTTCAGGCACCGAAACCCAAGCAGGGCCAGGAAACCACAGGGGATGATCTTAAAGTTCAGTACGTAATTGGAAACCTCATTTGGCTAACGAATTATTCACTTCAAGCTGTAATCATCTACATAAATACTGGAATTAAATATTACTAAAGCATTAGGGAAACTTTCCATCTTTAGCTAATTGCTGAAGTGTTCTTAAGGTTAAAAAGGGTGCACAATAGAAATCATAAGTTACAGTGGAGAAATGAAAGTCTTGTATAGGGGATGAAGGAGACTATGTCCACACTATCCTTTGGTAGTCACATTGCGATTTATTTATCAAAATTTGTTAATTTGTTTCAGATCGGCAGTAAGCACAAAGTTATGTAGTCGACGTTTTAGTAGAAGGGCTATTATATCTTGTAGTTTTTTACCATACAACAGCATGTCATTCAAGGAAAGACGACTTTAGAGATATTGTTGGCCTATTAGGATTAAAAACAGGATGATAAGGTATATAGTATGAATTATCAAAAGATGTGGGTGGATTCACAGGTTGCATATCCTTGTTCCATTCAATCTTTCAAAAAATTTAAATATTCAAAAGTTAGCGTGGGATTTTTTAGTAAGCGATTTTCAGGTGAGCAAAATATATGTAGACCTCTGGTTAGTGTGTCTGAAAAGTAGGTATCATTTTCTTTAAAGGAAAGAGATACTTCATACTTCACTTGCTCTAGAATGAGTATCTTCAAAAATCAATTCTCACAATTCATCCTCTTGTGAATGGGCTGTATTGACGGAACTTCCTCTAGTTTCCCAAATTGCTATATATTTTCGGTTAGAGAATCAGCGGAAACTATGTACGAATTTACAGCACTGGCAGAAACAGAATGAGTTTTTCGCATTATAGCCCAACCAAATATGGTGTTAAGAGCAACAGATTCCTTAGGTCGACCTGTAATTTTTCCAATTTTTAACTGTTCATGAAATAAATCTGATCCAAGAAGCATCATCAGCAGGGCCAGAAATGAAAAAATTAGGATCTGCTTATTTTAGGTTAGCTGAATTAGTCCAGTTTTTATATTCAATGTTATAGGTGGGCATTTCGGAAACACATAAGCTTCTTATATGGTTTCAGAGGAACTGTACGTTTTAAGAATACCGGGTACTGTAGGAGAGGCTATGGAAGAACTGGTACTTAAACCATTGATTACAAGAGAGACATTATTCCGGGTGAGCTCCAATTAATTGGCAAAGTTTGAAGTTGATTTCCACAATCCAAGAGAACAGGAATTCAATATTGATTTCTTAGGTAGTTGGGTGAATACAAAGGAATAAATCAGAGACTACTAAATTTGTATAATTCTGTTATACTTAATTTTACAATTAATAGATTCTATTAGGAGGACTTTGTAACTTGCTGTTCAGCCTGTTACGTTTTTCGTTTTGAAAATTATTTTATTTAGTTAATTTTTGTGGCTCATTAATCACTTCCCAAATTTCTACAAAATTTCTAAACATGCCGTTTCCTTGTCGCATTAGTCACTTCAAAATAAAACATTAATTTTTATCAAATTGATTGGAACTCTTTCTTTCCTCTAACTGCCACTAGGAAGTCAACATTTCAATATGTTTTCAATTTATTATTGGTGAACAATTTTTTATCGACTGGCTGCTCTGTTACGTCTAAAGTTTGAGGCAATCATCAAGTTCTTGTTCCAGTTCTCGTTTCCGTGCACTAGGTCCACAACCTGCTGAAGCCATTGCGCTAAGAGCTGCAAATCATCCCCAGCCCACTAAAATAAGTTTCTTTGTCTTATCTTTAGCGTGTGTAAGATAAGGATTTGGCGTGCTAGATTACAATTATTGGTATCCTTTCGTTTGGTTTTTTTTAATATTCCATTTATGTGAATTTTTGAATAATTCAACAATAAATATTTAATATCTTCAATTTTTCCATATATTATTCAATATTTATTAAATTGGGCTCAAGTTTCGTTTAGCCGAAATCAGTTATTTATTATTGATTTTACCTGCACAATAATTTTGGGACCTCCAATTTTCGGCAGATTGGTTTGCATTTGCGGGAAAGCACTGCAATATTTATGTCTTGCTGCAAGCGTCGCTTTCGACAAATGCATTTCCAAATCTGGACGTGTTGTACCAAATATTATCCGTTAGTACGACTCGTTGTGTGCAAAACCAAACAAGGCTCTAAAATATTTAATAATATTGTTATGAGTTTTTTTAAAGAAGGTAAAAAACGTACCTTATTTCGATTTCGGGATACGAATGGCTGTGTTCAAACCACGTGTTTTTTGCGACAGTTTCATCTGGACGACACTTTGCTGATTTTGAACAACGGTGTATGCTCAGATCTTTTTCTCCATGGTGATAATAGGAAAAAATATCAGGTTTGTTACCATGTCCTTTACATTTGGTTTTACATAAGGGGCGTATAGGCAACAAACCATGTAAAATACCGAATTCATAAGTTTCTTGTCGCGAACGAGGAAGAGCCATTTCTACAACTTGAGTCGACATTTTGATGCTTTAACTCAACTGAATATAGAATATTAAATTCACATTATGTACAATGTATACACATTACACACCTACCTTTTATGCTTTATCAGGATTGTCGTTTTATGCTTTATTGACAATTTTTTTTAAATTTTCGCATTTATTGACCATAGCGAAATTAAGTTGATAAGAACAGATCTGTGTTAAAGGTCGGGAAGAGGATCACTGCATAGTGGCGAAACAACGCATTTCCACGGATTTTCATTTTCGTATCAGTGCTTAAAAATAAGTCTACAATATAAAATAACATTAATTTTTCATGTATCTCATTTCGTTACTTCTAGACCGCATTAAAAAAATGGCAGCGCATTTCCGCGGCAAAATTTTTTCAGTAATATACTTCCTGAGGTACCTACCTAAATGATAATTTTTTTTTTCTTTTTTAACAGATTTCGGCTAAACGAAACTTGACCCTTTTATTGGATACACGTGTTCGAGAATAAGTAGTTTCATTTTATTTATTTACGTTAATTTTTACAAGGTGTTTCCAGCTTTCCACCTTTTGCTTTCGATTTTCATTGCTTTCTTTCGATTAAAAAGCTGGTGGCGTCCAATTAAATATTAATTGTACACCCCATCCTAGTGATAGCGAATAAAATAGTTTAATTGATGCCGAATTCCACTCACTGAGGTGGAGCGCTCTAGCCTGGGCCTTTTAAGTTACACATTGTCGCCCAATTAAATGATTTCTAGCTATTGGCTGAGTTGGTGTGTTTAATTAATATTAAAATTTGTTAATTTTTTTTTAATAAGGTTTTTCAGGTATCTTACTTTGACTACTCCCCGTAACTTTTGGTATTCATTATTCCACTCCATTTTTGGGTACTTTTGCCTCTTGTTAATTATATTTAACTTCTTTGGGTTCACCTTAGCTCTGTTGAAGTTAATTATTTAACTGTTGAATAATTGATTGTTGTTTTCTACCATCACGTTAATTATTTCAGTAGAGAAAATTTTAACAGGTTTATTAATTATTTGGTTTATAATTTCTTGTACAGGGTATTGTTAAATACATGTTTATTGAATTATCAATTTTTACATTTTGTACATACTATTATGTTTTGAAGATCACTTAGGTAGTTGGTTGTTTGATTATTTTTTTAGTTTTTCAACAATTTGAATATTTTTCAAACTTGGAATTTTTCATATCGCTTCAAACTTTGATATATTTTGGAAATATTTTCTGACTTGACAAACTTTGAAATTTTATACTACTGTACAAGCAAAGTTAATAATTATTTTTTTTTATGTTACTTAATTTAGTACAAATATTTGCAAATCTGCATTTTCTTAACGTTTTTTAAATAATTTTTGATATTTGACTTAGTAATTTTAAATTATTTTCTCAATATTTTCAATAAAATTGGTATATTTTTTTTATTTCTGTCTTGTTAGTATCTATCGGGTTTTTCATTTTAATTCATTTTTAAAATAAAATCAATATTATGCTAATATGCAAATCATTTAAAAGTACATGAACTCTTTTATGAAATTAAAATTAAGTGTGTTACTGTACCCGATTTAGCTGACGAAAAACGCAAAGTTCTGGTTTATTGACTCGTGAGAAAGCAAACCATACTTTTTCATTACACATTACAGGAAGATCAATATGAAATTTGCAGTACTATTCAGGATTGGACTGATGTCGTGAACAATTTCAGTGGTAATAAACGCCATCCCATGTTTCAAGAATAAATTCACGATTTATTCATTTGACCAATAATAGGATGAATAGAGTGAATGTTGATTCCGATGATAACGAACAAATAAAAATGTCTCTAGATAGAGAAGTACTTATACTTGAATCTGATTCAGACACAAAGAAGGCTCCAATTATTTCTGTAGATAGTATAGAGTAGCACAGTAATCATGTACCTCTTGCATCTTCTTCATCTTTATCTTCTCCCACTGTACCGCATTCTCGACACGATCCAGTGTATAAATGGAATGTTTCTTTCTCTGTGTTAGTTTGGTAGTAAATAACACATACATGAACAGAATACTTTATTGTAACTTGAGTTTGAGAACAGAACTTAACATTGCTTTCTTAACCTATTGCAACTGGCAATCGTGACAACGTGTTCGTGGAGGGAGAGTATTTGTTCGCGCCACCGTCAACTGTCTACCACGCACTGTTCTTGTACCACTCGAGAAGTACTCTGCACCACAGAAATGCACCGTTACAACAGCTCCTCCCTCACTAAACTATAAAGACAACCTATAACTAATCACAAGTCTAACCTTTCGGGAGCCTTACGTGCTCGGGTAGACCTGCGTATACATGTCAATTCAGAATTAGTCCCCTTATCTAAATTTACATCATTTTGCACATCATCGTTAGGGTTTGACAAGCCTAAACTTACATCTACATCCCTGCCTAATCCAACTGAGGGATTTTCATTATTATCAACATCTGTAGGCAATCCTAGGTTTACATTATTTGGTAGAGGAACTTGTGACATGTCCCTATCTGTATCAAAAGGATAACTATCTTTACTAGTTTCTAGTGGAGTATTTGAACCAATGTCTCGAATTTGATCAATGTGTCGTTTCCAGATTCTCCCATCATCTAATTTCACTTGGTAATGCAAGGTACCAAGTTTGTCTTCTACATGACCAAATAACCATTTATCAGAGTGTATGTATTCACGCACAGCAACTCTATTTCTCACGTTAAAAGATCTACATTTAAATTCAATATTTTCCGGTTTGTAACTATCCTTAATCACCGGTCTTATCAAATCAATTCTGGATTTAATTTCGCGACCAAACATTAAGTATGACGGAGATGTCTTAGTAATGCTATGTGGCATTTTTCGATACTGTAAAAGTATTTTACATAAATCTTTCTGTCTATCTTTTGGATCGGGGTCTAAAGCACGAATTGCTTGTTTTATAGTTTGAACATACCGCTCGGCCAGCCCATTCGTAGCGGGGTGGTAAGGTGCGCTTAAAATATGTTTAACACCGTTTTGTTTTAAAAATAATTCGAATTCGTCAGAAACAAATTGACGTCCGTTATCACTAACTAGGTATGACGGGATCCCAAATCTTGAAAATATTTCACGGCAAATTTTAACTGTCGTTTTAGTAGTCATATCATTAGTTATATGAATTTCCGGCCAGCGTGAATACGCGTCTACAAGAATAAAATAGTAACATCCATAAAACGGTCCCGCATAATCTACATGAACTCTCTGGAATGGTTCATCTACCTTCTCCCACGAATGGATAGGTACTGCTTTAGGATTATTCATTATCTTTTTACAATTAAAACAATCCCTGCTAATCGTTTCTATGTCCTTATCTATTGTATCCCACCAACAATAACTACGCGCTAATCCCTTCATTTTAAAAACACCAAAATGCGCAGAATGTAGTTCATTTAAAATTTTGAATTGTAACGTTTTGGGAATAATTACCCGAATTCCTCGAATTATACATCCTTGTTGTAAAGAGAACTCCGTTTGATCAATATTAAAGCGTAAATTTGGTGGAACTATTCTACCCGTTTTTAATGCATCCAACAATGGAATCAATTTTGGATCAGCAGAAGTTTCTCTACTAAGTTCTGAAACTGTTATCGGTAAGGTTTCGATTTGGTTAATTTCGAACACATCAGGTTCATCGTATTGAGTGAAACATTCAGATTTTAATGGTAACCTTGAAACAAAATCTGCATTAGCATGTAATGTACTGTTTTTGTATTTAATGTCAAAGTTAAATGCCTGTAAAAATGTTGCGTAGTGCTGCATTCGAGTTGCAGACAAAACTGGTAAACTTTTATTAGGGTTAAAAATTTGTACAAGCGGTTTATGATCTACATAAAGTACGAAACGTCGACCATATAAATACTGGTAGAATTTTCGAATGCCAAATATAATTCCGTATGCCTCCTTATCAATTTGTGGATATTTTTGTTGAGTACTTGATAAGGTTTGAGATGCAAACTGAATCGGTCTTTCCGTACCATCTGGATATAAATGAGAAATTACCGCTCCCACCCCATATGGCGAAGCATCAGTAGCAAGTATTAGTGGTAATTTCGGATCAAAGTGCGCAAGAAAATCCGAAGAGTTTAATCGATTTTTAACTGTGTCAAAAGACTTTTGACAATCTATATTCCAACAGAATTCTGAATCATTATGTAAAAGTAAATTTAATGGATATAAAACTGTACTTAAATTTGGAAAGAATCTACCATAGTAGTTAACTAGTCCTATAAATGAACGTAACTGTGATTTGTCTTGAGGTTGTGGTGCATTTTGAATAGCATCCACTTTATTCCTCATTTTATGTATACCTGACTTGTCAATAATGTAACCACAGTATTCTATTTTCTCTACTAAAAATTCGGATTTTTCCAAGTTTATTCTTATATTGTGTTTAGCTAACCGTTCTAACACTTGTTCTATTCTTGTAATGTGAATTTCGTCTGTTTCCCCTGTAATTTTAATGTCATCTAGAAAGACAGTAACCCCCGGTATCCCTTGTAAAATTTTCTCCATCTCACGCTGCCAAATGGCAGGTGCAGATGCTACTCCATACATCAAGCGGTTACATTGATATAAACCTTTATGAGTATTTAGAGTCAACAAATGACGTGCTTCTGATTGGACTTCCAATTGTAGATAAGCCTGGCTGAGGTCAATTTTAGAAAAACGTTGTCCCCCAGCCATTGATGCAAATAGTTCATCTATTGTGGGTAATGGATGATCATCGATTTCTAGGTTAGGGTTCAATGTAATTTTAAAATCCCCACATAAACGTATTTTTTTTCCTTTGCATACTGGTACTATAGGTGTAGCCCAATCAGAATAGTCTACCTTAGTTAAAATACCTTCCGAAAGAAGTTTGTCTATTTCCTGTTCAACCCTAGACAAAATTGCAAATGGCACTGTACGGGCTTTCATAAAAACAGGTTTGGTATTTTTTTTTAAGTGTAGAGAAGCTTTAACCCCTTCAATTTTGCCCACTCCAGGTAAAAATACACTGGGAAATTTACTTTTCAAGTTGTTAATTACATCATTACCAAGTACATTATTTATTTGTTCATCCCACAGATTTAATTTGATTTGTCTAATCCATTCACGCCCAAGCAGAGGTTCTCTATCTATTGTAACTATATATAGATTCAAATCATGAGTATTTGTATTGTAAGTAACTGTGCATGGTACATATCCTAATACGTCTAAAGAATTTTTACAATATGTAATAAGTTTTAAGTTTGTTTGCATGATGGGAATATCTGGAAATACTTCTAGAAACTGTTTCTTACTCATAATACTTACAGAAGCTCCACTGTCCACTTCAAATTTAATATCCTTATTGTTTACTGTAACTGTAGTTAAAAATTTTTCTCGAAATTCAGAATGTTCAGTCTCTAAAGCCACAATTTCCTCAACCTCTTCCACCTGGTTTGTATTGTACCTTACGTATTGTGCCTGTTTATTCCCTCTAGCCTTTGTACATACTTTCTGCAAATGACCTTTAATGTTACAGAAATTACAAACAACATTTATTTTGTCACAATTATTAGCAAAATGATCAGTTTTACCACAACGATAACATTGATTTGTAGATGTGCTTTGAATATTATTTTTAGCACTTGTATTATTTTTATCAAGATTGTTATGATTACTTGTAGTATAACGTTTAATATTGAATGACTTTTTCTTACTATCTAAGCTATTTATATTACCTCCATGATGTAACTGAGCTACATCTTTAGAAGAAAGCTCCATACTTACAGCAATTTCTAAAGCCCTATCTAATGTGAGATCTCTTGTTTCTAATAACCTATGTAAAATTTTCTCATTTCGTAAACCAAACACAAACTGGTTTCTTAATGCAGTTTTTAAATATGCACCAAAATTGCAATTGATTGCAAGTTTTTGTAATGCAGTTAAGTATTCTTGTACACTTTCACCTTCAAATTGTTTCCTTTTATTGAACCTAAAGTTTTCAGCTATCTCTAATGGTGCTGGATCGTAGTATTGTTGCATGAGTTGAACTAAATAATCGTAATCCTTATTCCATGGGTCTTCTAGCGCTAATTTGTCACAGAGGGTATCGAAGGCCTCTGCCCCCATATAATGTAATAGATATCCTACTTTCCTATTATCTGGTACACTGAAAATTGTAAATGCACCTTCTAGTCTTTTTACCCATCTTGACCACTGGTATTTTGTATTTTCGAAATGTTCGATGGTAAAAACTGTCTGTATTAGTCTCACCACCGGTAACTGCGGGTGTTGTAGCCATTATTATTATTATCTGTAATTATTGTAGTTTACTTAGCTCTCGTGAATTCGTACTATCCTCGTCGCCAAGTGTTAGTTTGGTAGTAAATAACACATACATGAACAGAATACTTTATTGTAACTTGAGTTTGAGAACAGAACTTAACATTGCTTTCTATTGCAACTGGCAATCGTGACAACGTGTTCGTGGAGGGAGAGTATTTGTTCGCGCCACCGTCAACTGTCTACCACGCACTGTTCTTGTACCACTCGAGAAGTACTCTGCACCACAGAAATGCACCGTCACAACACTCTGGAAAGAATGAATCGCTTCATCTTTTTTTAGAAAAAGTCGAATTACTTAGAGTTCCACGAGGTATTTCGGATAATGAGTTGTTTCTACAGTCTTGTGAGTTATTCCGAGGCCCCGCTTTTACCTGGTATATCAATAATCATGGCAAATTTAGTTCTTGGTCAGATATTGTTCTGAAACTGGAAGCAGATTTTCTTCCGTACAGCTATGAAACAGATTTAGAGTTGGAAATTTTAAATTGAACCATGAGTGCAAATGAGCCCGTTACAGTTTATATTTTTTCTATGGTAGGTCTTTTTAACCTGATTAAGCCTGTCTTATGTTTCACATACATCTTCGTCGAAAAGAAAATGTTCTGTTAACGTTTCTGCTTTAACTTCTTCCGTGTGTTGGAATTGTGGCAGATCTGGTCATAGTTTTACAAACTGTGGTTCTCCTATGTCAATCTTTTGTTATGGTTGTGATTTAAAAAACACTACAAAGCCCAATTGTCGTTCTGGTATTCCAAAAAACGAGGTTCGGACTGATCCTGTAAATCTGACAACAGATTCCAGTCATGTCCAAATTACTTTAGAAGTGAAGTCAGAAAATCCAAAACACAAACCATCAACAAGTTGAAATTAATTTCATGGTTTTCACCTTCTGCTACCAAATGACAAGCTTATCTTAGCTTTGTCAAGGATTTTTTATCTTCCGTTACTTCTTACCATTCTGAAAATCTTGACAAAAAATTATGTTCTCGTACCGTTTTACTTGTCAATTCTGTACTGGATGCTGAAATATCTAAAGAAACACTCAATATTTCTAATATTAATGTTCCTGTTTTATCTGTCTTACAAGCTTTACCAATGCCTACGGTAAATATGTGAAAATAATGGCAATTCTATTTCTACCGATGTTTGTCCTTTGTTTGTTGAGAACTTAGGCTTCAGTATATTATCCTAAGTTATATAAGAAGAAATAATGATATTTTGAGATGTTATAATAGTCATTTATACAACAAGTGCAAAAAGTAGCGTCGCGTGCAATAAACACATTTACATTTTTTTGATGTTCATGCAAAAACCAAAAAATGTCTTATTTAGGTTGCTCTAAATGGACTAAAAATGGCATCAATTTGAATGTTTATGTTTGTCCTGATGACAAAACTCTGTAGTTAATTGACAGATGAGTGCAATATAGTAAATTATTAAACGAGCAATTTATGATAGCCATTATTCACGCAGGGTGACGTGACGTGACGAAGGGCGCAAGTCACCCGAGTGAATAATGGCCATAAATTGCGAGTAGAATACTATACTTTGTCCACGACCCTTGATTTCTTTATATAAAAGTCAAGTCAATAATGCGAGTGTAGAACTGAAATTAATAATTTGGTATTATTGACAATTCCAACGTCAAAATTAATAAATTTCTGGAGTACGTCAAATAATGTGACATATAGAGATGGGCGATACTGTGTAAAGTATCGATACACCGTACCGTTATAAATCTAGTGTTTTAAAAATATCAATATCAGAAAATATCGTTATGAAAAGTATAAATACTAAAAATTTTGATATTTTATCTATACGATATAGTTCAGAAACAAATTTCCTAAACAAACTACGCAGATTTAATAGTTTATTTCATATTGTACCCCCATCTCTAGTCACCTCTATGTACAGAAATGTGTGTTGTAATGGCATGTTATTTAAATGCAAAAGCGTGAATTATAAGTTCATAATTCACTCTAGTAGATATATGGGTACCATGTACCTTTTGTTAGGAGGTAAAATATTGACTTATTATTAAGTGGTCGTGGACAAAAGTTGTTATCGCACTAGAGCAATAAAGAACTATAGTTTTTCCACTGAATAGAGTTCAATAAAGTTTTGTTTTTTTCATGAACGAAGAAAAAATATAAATTTTAGGACTGACCATTGAAATCCATTTAGACCTCACTTCTTTTGTCCTTGAAGTCAAGAAACAAGGCATATAAAATCAAAATATTGAACTCAGCTCCCATATAATTTATGAACATACAATGGATGTCCAATGGATATCCACATTAGTCCAGAATGATATCCTATGGACATCCATACCTTGAACAAATATGGACATTCACTGGACATAATAAATAAACCATGGACCTCTCATGGACTTTTCATGGACCTGCACTGGATACGTTCTGTACATAAACAGGATAGGATATGGACATTCCATGTACTTGTTATGGACGTGAACTATAATGTATTTAGGACATGAACTGGATACATTTAGGACATGAACTGGATATATTTTGTATAAGAGCTGTCTACTCAGTCTAACATCTAATTAGAAGTCAAGATAATAGTATAAAACTATTCAAACGCTTTACAAATTAGAAAATTACTTTCCAAAGGATACACCGTTCACTAGGAAGCAACATCTACTCCCCGGGCTGTTTGCCCCACAGACAATGAATTACACTTCCAAGTTAAACGGGGTTGGTATGCATGAAAATATAGAACCAACCATTCTGGTTTACAATTATAAGTGATAATATCACTTGCAGACCGGTATCGGCGTATTTGCGCCTCATCAGTACAAGGTAGATGTTATCCGTCCAGAAGCTCTAAGAGCATAATCCTGGACTCAAGACAACGCTGAAATCACATTAATACATTAAACCCTGAGACGGGAATACCAAGAATGCGATAATAGCGACATCTCCACAACTAACCATAAACCAAAATTCTATATTGACAAAAAACCCTCGGTTTTGTAGTTATATACTTGATTTACTTAAATATGACAATTGATACAGGAAACTGTAATCAAGTAAATAACGTCAAATGATTATTTATTTTTATGAAACTACAGATGTTCAGCCTTATTCACTCTTCCTCCTTCCAAATCAGATACAAATAGACATTTTATGTAATGCCATTTCCATTAGCCGCACTGGTCTAAACTTTTGCTACCTTCAATTAGTTTTTTTTCATTACATGAAACTAAAAATATAATAGGTACTCATTACGAGTGTAAATTCGATTCGATTATTCTAGTAGCAGACATTTTTAGTGAGTGTATATTTCGATTCGACCAAAAGGTGAACAATGGATGTCCAATCGACGCCGACGTCCATCATTCAAATAAATCTTCACGTCAAGTGGTGAACAAGAGCTGAAGGTCCAGTGAATGTTCTCAAACGGATATCCATTGTACTAGAGGTAAATGGACATCCATTAGATGTCCATTCTGTGTCCATGTCCATATGGACCAATCGTGTGTTTACTGGGCTATTATTTCATATTTATGTTTTTGATGGGATTTGTTATTCCAAACTACTCACTTCAGTTAGGCAAGAACCTACATTTGAAAACAACAAAGTTTAAAATAATCATTCTACAACTACTTTCTAAAGGAATTCGACGTTATCCTTACGCAACATTTCCAGAGCTTCGACAAACGAAATTTCGCTTACAACGCCAAATTTAGCACAGATACTATGTTAAATACTTTTATTCGTTGTAGAAATCGCAAGACTTATTTGAGATGAGCTGACAAAATGGATTTGTAAAAATGTGTCGAAAAAATAGTTCCGATAATCTGCAAAGTTTTCAAAATGATCAATTCCCGATAGTGGTAGGTACTTTTTGACAGAATATATGTGTTGATTTTTGACAAGTTTGTCTTAAGTATATATTAACAATTAAAGGATAGTTTTCCCGTGTATCAAAAATTGTGGTAGGGTGATGAATCGAAATATTAATTACGTAGTCGTGAACTGTGACACATCAGTGGTTACTAGATTAGATTATGGTTTTAGGTTGATGGTATTTTATATATTTCACGACAAAGCTAAAAATATATCATGATTATTATTGTTTTTTTTTTGTTCTCGAAATTAAGTAATTTCCTACGTTTTAGGAAATACTTTTCATAAAAAACCGGAATATTTACAATTCAACCACGATTATCTAAACATAAAAATAGTTTTTTTATGCACTATACACTGTTTGTTTCTATAATAATGAATACATTTATTTTTAAACTTTGTTACTTCCACTTTGGAAGAGAGGTAGATGTTATGTGGGAAGGAACAGAAGCAAAAAGATCACTTTTAACAACTTTGTTCATAAGGAGTTCGAGAACATTTTTTAAAATTTTGAATAATATAATAAGGTGATGGGACGATAACAATGATTTTTGAGTTCACGGATTCAAAAAGAGACATTACTAGGTATAGTCGAAATCGCAAAAGTGGGAGAAGAATGTTTAGATCAGTTTTTTAAAGGTTCGTTATAAAAAAAAATTGGTTATTGCGATCTACATTTCTGCATAGATGAAGTCTATGAAAAGGAACTATTAATCGAGCTAAAAGGTTTGACCGACTAGTGACATAATCTTACCAGAAAAATGAATGTTTTTTCATACTCAATCCTCAGTTGTACTGTTCATCCGATTGCGATAAAACTTTGCTAGCAGTTGCGCGAAGATTAAATAGTAATTGTTGTCCTAGTGTCGTACTATATAGCTCAATGGTCTAAAAAATATTTTCTTGAATTTCATCTCCGTTAAGCTTATATATATATATTTCGGCCAACAGAGCTACAGGAACGCGTGGCCGGGTCTTAGGGGTATACAATATAAAAACCCATGGAATGTTTTCCAGGAAATGATTACATCTTTAAAATAACCAGTTTTCAGATACCAAAAATTAACGATTATCATAAATAGGCTATGACAAATTGTTCTAAATATCTAAATAATCGAACTGTTTATCAAATTCCATTATTATAACGCTTCACCTGTATGTGGAGATGCATTGCAGAGGAATAAAGATTGTTAGGCTGTTTTTTAGATTGAATTGAGAAAACTCAAGCTAAAAATCATTTAACTTGATGGGAGCGAAGCTGAATGGAGACAAGAAGTCAAGTATCTAGACAGTAAATTCCTGTGGAACAAACACAAAAAGGAGATTATATACAAAACAAAAATAGCTTTAATGGTGTGCAAGAATCTGACAGGGAGAAATTGGGGATGTAACCCAAAGATCCTGAGCTGGATGTACACTGCTATTATGAGACCAATTATCACTTATGGAGCCATTGAGTGGATTAGCAGAACTAGTCTATGGACGACGAGAGAAACCTTTTCCAAAATTTAAAAACTAGCCTGAATATGCTTAACAGGAGCAATGAGAACATGCCCAACAGCAGCCATGGAAGTAATTCTCAACCTCACACTACTACATATGGTGGTGGAAAGTGTTGCAGAAAGAACACGATACAGACTAAGTGGAGAGGAAATCATTAAAAAAACACCTCCTTACTTCTCAGCAATCAAAAAACCTGGGACATGCCTCAAAGTGGTATGATGAAAAGATATAACTTTTCAAAGAAATTCGTTAAGCAACAAGACGGAATGAGATCCAAATACAATTAGCAGACTTGGAAAGAATGCCATTCAATGGTACACAGACGACTCAAAGAAGGAACTGGAATAGGAGTGTACGGGCCAGGAACCAAACCCTTTGAAAGCTTAGGAAAAGCCACAAGTATCTTCAAAATTTTTTTATTTCTGTTTGTGAAATGGTGCCGGAAAATAAAGAGAACAAAAGTTTTAAAGTTTTCAGTCCACTTTTCAGTATTGAATAAGGCATATAAGCTAAACACATAATAGTCCAGATACTGCATGCTGTAGACTGCTCAAAAATTAAAAGATTATATAGCAATAAATATTTATTTTAAAATTCATATATTTTATAAACTTATTAGGTGATTGTTTTGATGATTTATAAAATGAGGCCATTATTTGCAAAAGTTGCTAATCGACATTTTTCCAGAAAATCCGTTGTTATGTCAGAAATATTCAAATCGATTGGTTAACTCAGTTTCGCTCAAAACAAGCTTTTTTATACCTAACTTCAACATCAAAACAGCTAGTATTTGCAAAACTAGCCACGGAATTAGTTGCAAAGCTCGCTGAATGCGTTAGAACCAAAAGCATGCGTAAGTATGATCAGGTGACTTGATGCAGTCGTTGTTTTCACACTATTAAAAAAAATTCTTTGTTTCCTATACCATTAAATAAACATAATTAAAATTTGTTTTTACGGTACTCTTTAATACACGGTTGACCCAAAAGACTCGAATGACATTGGATTTTAATTTTATTTGAAAAATTGTCTCTATGAACTTTATTTTTTTTGCAAAATGGTCTTTCATTCTGCATATTAGATATTCTATGTTACTATTGTCAGTTGTTTCCAACAACATGAATAATAATAACTCTCAATAATAGTGAAAAAAATAAATTATTTTTCACTCCTCAGTTCGATCTACTATAAAACCTTGTATTTTTAAGCTATTGACTTTGTTTTTACATATAGTTTACGTAAAAGGTATTGTGCGAACTTAAAGTTGCTGGCTCTATGACTAAGAGTATACCATCATAGCCCAGTCAATATGCTTACTTAGTTGACGATAAAAATTCATTTAATGTTATAATTTCAACTAATAATCGTTAATAGTTATTTAATAAACTAGTTTGTTAATGGAGGCGATTAATAAACGAAACTGCTTAAAGCACGAACGAGCGACAGCGAGTAAGTGCCTTTAATACTTTGACTGAACTATAACTATTTTTGAAGGATAGTTGCAGGTGTTCTCTTTGGTAGGTGGTCTGACATCAAGTAAGTGTGTGAGTTTTGTGTGGAAATTGTAATTAAATATACATTATATTTATTAGCAATTATCTATTTGGACGAAACTCGGTATGATACACACGATACGGTTAAGAAAAGATGGACTGATGGGTCAAAATACAAATACAATATAGAATTATGTTTGGTAAGTAGACGAAAATGATATAAAATACCTTTCAGAGTCCGCAACATAACTTAAAGGAGATATACGATTAGATGACTGGCACTATATATTTTACGATAACTATACTCGAGTCTCATCAAAAGTTTATTTCACAAAACACTTTATTTTTCGGAACATTTTCAAATGGTTGGTTAATGAAGAGAAAATGCAAATTAAAAGTATTTTATTGCTTATATTATTCAACAAAAGTCTAATATAAATAATTCTAAATTTTAAGGATATATACAAACAACGCTTTGGTAGTTCCAGGTATAAATATTCTTCTATGGTAACTAAAGGGTTTTTTAAGGATTGTACTGATTACGTATATAATTTTTATTATGTTACATACTTAAATTAAAATAGGTGAAATTTAGAACTAAAAATTTAGTTTTGAACTTTAACTTTCCTATTATTATTATTATTAACTTAGACAAATTAGCCACCACGGAGTAGAGTCCAGGACGCGCAAGCTATACTCTTTCTTGTAGAAAATATCAAACTCTTGACTTGCGTGTCGAGACTTATCCCTAGTAGCTTTTAATTTTCTATTTGAACTGGAATATAAATATTGCTATTTAATTTTATGATATTGATTCTTTTTATGCGATGAAGTAGAAAGCGACATGTACGTATTTGTTCATTTATTGGAAAATAAATAAATCCCCCTAAGCATTCTTCAGTGAAAATAGATTAATTCTGGCTAGATATACATTTGAAAACATTCGTAAACTTGTTTTTTTTCTTCCTCTTAGCTCACTGCAAACTAGGCATACATGAGAAAAAGACGCTACATGTTTTTTCTATTGAATAAATAAATAAAAATCACCATCAATATACGATTTTTGAATTGCTAGTAACACTCAGTTTAAGACAACAACAAACAAAATAGTTGCCAAATTTTTGTTGCCTAAAAAATGTAGTCAATAACATAATATTATAAAAAATCGAATCTCACTAGGTGGTGATTCGAAATTCAAAGCATCAACTATTCATACTCCGCGGCTTCATTATTTCCAGTACCCATTTTTTTTCTGTACAGGCTGGCAAAATTTATAAGAAATAAATGTATTGTTGATAAGACAAATGTAAAGCCACATACAACAAATAGGTCACAAGTTGATGGGAATAACAATGGTTTTTTGTTAATTTAATGTTGATTTACCTACATGTTATATTTCACTGAGGGTTCGTAGTAAGGATGCGGGGTGTTAGCTGCAGGAGGTGATGGAAGCGACGTTGAAATTGAAGGAGGTGGTGGACTTAAATACGGCTTCCTATCACATTGCGTGGTCTGCATTGAATTGCTGGAAGGTCTCATCACTGAAAACCAAATAAAACAATTAGAAAAATAATTCAAATAGAGATTTTTTCTTTGAGATACTTATTTTGTAAGCTGCAAAATGATGAAATTTCCCAAAAATGTTAAGTCTATCAATTGTTTGGAACACATTTTTTATTTAATTCGTATTGAAATTAAATAAAAAAATTATATTTGTTTTTATTTGGAAAAAAAAGGTTTCGTTAGATTGTTTTGTTCGTGAGGTGCCGTGTCTCTTTATTTTCAATTTAATACCAGATCATTAAAAGTTGTAGATTTGACCACCCAGCACGTGTCACGTCAGAAAGTTTTCTGTCATCTCAATCAACTGATGCGCTCGACTACCGATAAAAGCACATACTCGAATTACCTGATAAACAAAATGCTGCCTTTTAAGCAGTCACTGCTTAAGATAAGTTAATGTATAATTTTTGCAACTATAATTAGAAAATATTATTAGATCTTTGTAAAAAACACAACCTTTTCGATTTCGAGAAAATCATGTTTTGTACTAAAATATTCAGGATCACTAAACATAACTCCGTTTTGGCACAAACTTCTTGTTACTTTGCTATTGGCGTTTAAAGTTGCGATTTTTCAATTTACATTGACATTTTTTCAATACTGTATACGTTGCACTTATCAATTGGCTTTAAAAGGTCATTATAATACTGCGATGTTGTCAGATTGTCGGGAGAATCTTATTTCTAATACTTCTTTCTATTCGTATTTTTTTATTGAAAAATATTAAAATTCAGTGACGGAAACTTACATTTTAAACGGTTTTCTGCTAAAATTGACACAAAATACGAAAAGGTTGTGTTGTTTACAATTGTCAATTTTTTTTTAGTTATAATAGTTGAATACACAATTATTAATTTCACCGTAAAACAAGAGTGGAAATTTATTCTGGGAAAATTCTGAAATTTATATGGTGAACAATAAAGAATTTATTATTATTATTATTATTATTGTTATTGTTATTGTTATTGTTACTGTTACTGTTATTGTTATTGTTATTGTTATTATTATTATTATCATTATCATTATCATTATTATTATTATATAATATATGCACATAAATTGAAAATTGGGAAAAACTAGAAGAATTTAATTAATTGGCAATTTTCTTGTCCAATCTTAAAATATTTGTAAATAGGGAAATATCAACACAACAAAATAGCAGTTTAGAATAATATGGAAATTTTATAGAACAGCGAACTGTGAATAGAATTGCTTCAAAAATGCACTAGAAACATGAATTATGAGTTCAGACAACTTTTTCAAACTACAGATGATTAAATTAAATATGATTCGGTGGTGCTCGAGCCAAAAAAAAATTTGTTTCAAAAACATGTGAAAGGATTTTAAAATGAAGGAAACTTATCCATTTTCAACCCTTCGTGAACGTTGAATAGTTAATGTAAATTAGTTTTTTGTTTTTGATACCAGTGGCGGGCCGAGCCTATGTAGCGCCCGGGGCAATTTTATGAACTTGCGCCCTTAATTGAAATAATAATTAAAATTTTACAAACTTGTATAATTTGTATTTAAAAATATTAAATACATAGGTATAATACATAGGTATCCAAACAATAAAAAAATTGAAAAACGTAAATAACAAAAAACAAAATAAAAATAAAAACAAATTCGCTACAAATATAAACACAACAAAAAAAAATATAAAAATTCTAGTTAAAAAAAACATTAACAAAAACAAACAAAAATAAATTCTCACTAAATTTTTTTTTAAATATTAATTTTTCTGGATTTAACCGAAGCGAATCGTTTGATTACTTCGCTTGAATCAATTTTTTCCAAAGTTTCCTTTTCGATGCTAAGAAGGGCCAGATTAGTTAACCGATCTTGTCCCATCGTCGTTCTTAAATAGGAAAGAATTAACTTTAACTTGCTAAAAGATCGCTCACAACTTGTGATCGATGTAGAAATAGTTAATAGAATTTTCAGCGAAATACGCAAATTCGGAAACACATCTTCACCGTATGAAATGATAAAATCTAAAAGTTCTATAGGAGTTTTTGGTAATGCATCACCTCGAGTATGAAGCAACATTCTACAGTCTACAATCTCTGTAAATAACTCGTTTCCATCAACATCCCTGTTATAAAATTCACCGAAATTGAGGCAATTTTCTTATAATTTGTGATTTTCCTCTTCGTCTTTGTTCTTGTCCTCACCTCCAATTAGATTTTACACTTTTAACAGAAAACCAAATTTTAAATTTAGATCCGTTAGGCGACTAAAGCGCGTATTGAATTCTTGGTATAATCTATCTAGAACTGCTTTCATAACTCTTAGTATTTCCTCTTCGGCGGATAGTCCGGCATCTCTGGCTGATTCTCCAGGCATCCTACGCCTTGTCCTAATACGTCTTTCAGTTTCAATTCCCCATTTTTCCCAGCGCCCCCCAGTGGCTAGCGCCCGGGGCATTTTGCCCCTTCTGCCCCCCCTCGGTTCGCCACTGTTTGATACTTACACTAATTAACTTTTATATTTCATTTAACAACACTTTGTGGCAATCCATTTCATAGAATTCAGATTTTAAAAAAAATTGAGTATTATGGATAGACGTCAAAATAATAGTGTAATATGACAATTGATACAGGAAAATGTAATCGAGTATTATGGAAATAACAATTTTGGTTAAAAAGAACCCCAAGTTCCAAAAAACAAGGTACTTACTAGTTTCCGACGTAGAGGATGTAATGCTTCCATAGGTAGGATAATAATTTTCATTCAACACAGGCGACGGAGCTTCTTGTCCTTCGTTCATAGGACTAAGAGGAGCTTTCATGTAAGAACTGGAAATAGTACTATCAGAATAGGAAGGAAGAAGTCCAGTACTACCACCCCATTCCCTATCACACTGTTGTTGATACACAGAAGGATATTCGTAACTTCCATAATGCGACGCAGAAACACCAGGTACTTGCGACGTACCATTATAGGAGCAAGTACTGTAATCTTGACTAATAAGTGCTTGATGGTCATAGGAAGCCGTTTGATTAACCATATTTGCCATATTATTAGTAAAAAAAGAACCCGGATGATATTGCGGTTTCATAGCTTGACATTTTCTTCGAAAACCTCTAGGTCTCCGTCGGAACGAACCTTCTTCGAACATAAATTCACTAGCAGGATCGATCGTCCAATAATGTCCTTTTCCAGGACGTCCCAGTCCTTTGGGTAACTTAATGAAGCACTCGTTTAAAGATAAATTGTGTCGCACTGAATTTTTCCAACCCTGATAAGAACCTCTGAAGAAGGGAAATCTTTGTTGTAAAAAAGTATATATTTCACTAAGGGTTAATCTTTTCGTTGGCGAATGTTGAATCGCCATCACTATTAGCGCTATATAAGAATACGGCGGTTTCTCTTGCCGACGTATACCCGATTTTTTATCCGTACTCGTCGGCTTCGTGTCGGATTCATGTTGAGTTGTATTATCTTGTTGATTAGTCGTCGATTGGGGTTGCTCGTTATTAGATAAAATAACGCTCGAATGATTTTGATGTAGATGCAATTGATGAAGATGCTGTTGTATGTTGTTGATATTTTGATGCACTACCGGACCGGCTGCTGCACTACTAACTTCAGTTAACTGTGATTCCTTCATGATAAATTAAACATTTACACTAACGAAAACTAAACAATTTAAATTTTCTTCTTTATATTACAAACATTTGATACTCGTAACGACTGTTATATGTATATATGTATACACAAATATTGTATATATACAGTATAAGTTTATATACAAAAAGGTCGGATTTTATATACACACAACTCGAAAAATTTTTAAATGATACTGTACTCGTAGAAGTTAAAGAGTCGTCTGTGAGTAAAGATGTGTTTAGGATGTGGTCTTAGAATATTGGGTAGAGGTCGAGATACAGGCGGGGACTACGTATGTATTTCGGCTTGTGTGGGATGTACCCGATGATGATCATTATCATCATCATCATGAGATTTTTAACTTTGGTTTTGTGACTAATATCGAGAGTTGAGAAACACGGTAAGCGTTCTTACACACCATTCGGTAACAAGTGAAATTTTTTGGTAATAAATATTTTTGAAACCAAAAAAAAAATAGAATAAAATTGAACAATCTTACAAATAAAAATTATTATTTCAACGTTTAAAATACGGGCAAATCAAAACTATAGAGTGAGCAGGAACAAAATTGTTTTCAAAATTATTCAGTTTAGGGAAATTTCACGAGGAAGGTGGCTTTTTTATTTCAATTATATGTACCTAGTGATCAATTATACAGGGTGGATCACGTGTGAGTAGTGTTGTAAACGGACATTTTTGCAAATAATCAAGTTTTGAAATATACTAAACAATATAATTTCGGAGATGTTCTTAATATTCTGCCACGAATGCTACAAGAAAATATTATCATCTAGAGCTACTATTTACAAACTATTTAATATTAATCGTGTATTAAATAATCAAATTACACATAACATGTTTTAATGTATTTAATAGATACATATTCATAAGAATTGAGGGAAAGTGGCTTACGAATATGTACCTACATACATTACCATGTCAATATTATAACCTTCTCTTTTGCTTCGCCGTAGGGAAAAAATCTTTATGTGAATACCTAATACAAAAAAATGAAAACAGCTAGTATTTTGCACTGTTTGTCTTATGATGGACCAACAGTAATCCCCTAAAATATTTTCATCATTGAAATCGTTATTCGAAAATGTTTCAATATTTCTCATTAACATTACTAACAAACAAATGGAAGGGAACTCTATCTCCAGATGACCACTCATGTAAATCGATTATACAGCTTTCATAAATTACATGAAGTAATTTTCGACGAATCTACAATAGGTCTTTTTTTTTAAATGAAAACTGTCCACAAACCTAGGAAACATGATCAGAACTTTATTTACATCTTTCTACTTAAAATTTTAACTTGGATATTTTACGAAAATTTGTTGTTTGAATGGAATATATAATTAAAAATTACTCGTTCGAATGTGTCAGCTGAAATTGCATTGCATTCTTCAATAATTATTTTTTTCAAAACGCCAATGCTATCTGGTGCCGTAGTATAAACATTGGATTTCAAGTATCCCCATAGAAAAAAATCTAATGGTGTCAGATCTGGAGACCGAGGTGGCCATCGTATAGGACCTCGCCGGCCGATCCATCAACCTCGATATTCTTCATCCAGGTAACGTCTTACTGCACCATAATAATGTGCAGGAGCACCATCTTTGTTGAAATGTTATTTCCAGATGGCCGAGTTCATCTGTATTATCTTCCAGAATTTCAAGAATTAACGGCTCAATTGCATTTTGGAAAACAGGACCAACTATGTGGTTTCCCAAAATACCTGCCCAAACATTGACTTTTTTTGGAAATTGGGTATGTTGTTCACGAAAGGTGTGAGGATTTGTGTCACTCCAATACCTTACATTTTGTGTATTCACATTTCCATTGAGGCAAAAGTACTTTCGTCACTAAAACAAATTGTTTTTGTGTAATGTGGGTTTTGACTAATCTTATTTGTCATACATTCACAGAATTCGAGTCTTCTGTCGGGGTTGTCATCCGAAAGGTGGTGCACCATTTTTAACTTGTATGGATGAAATTTATTTTTAGCCAACACTCTCTGTACTGTAGATACTTTTACTTACTTCACAGATAGACGCAACTTTAGTTGAAGAGGAAGTAGGGTTTACTACCATTTCAGCAACTATATCAATTTTTTTATCATCACTAAATGTTGTTCGACCAGATCGTTTGGCATCTTGAACACTACCTGTTGCTTCAAACTTGTGAAGGCGCTCCCTCAAACAAGTTCTCGAGATAGGGCGATCTGGGTATCTCTCATTAAATAAACGTTCCGCTTCAGGGAGATTCTTTCCAGATTCACCAATTATTAAGATAGCTGCTACTTTGTCGGCTTGCGTGCGTACCATTTTGCCTATGTAAACTCTTGAACGTCTCTTTAAACAATAATAAAATTAAATATTTAAGCTATTTAGAAAAACTTTGCAAAGCAACAAATACTATTAAATTAAAAACGTCAATTTTTTAGACAACTAACCAGAGGCCGGACTGAAAAATCTTGAATATTTAAATGTGGAATAATAATTTTGGTATTTATTTAATTTATCCGTCAAAATTAGTTTAAACCCAAACAAAATTAATATGGCTATGTAGCCAATGTCAATGCCTTTCAAACGAGATATCATTTGCCATAAGGTCCTATTTAAATTTATTGGCCAGAGTGGCACTGTGACGTCATCTATTACTATTACGTCACCTGTTACCATTCGTAGAGAAGTTTACAACACTTTATTTTCAAATTTTATTAATGTAAGTGTAGCCGTTCAAAAGATACGAGGGGGGAAGGGGACTTTTGAATACACAACGAACTCTAATTAATTAAATTAATATTTACAGTAAAATGAGGAGAATGATTTAAATTACTAATTATTATAACATTGGGTAATTTGTCTTTTTTTAAAGTAACTTGGTTACAAGACAATAATTGGGATGTTAAATTTGAAGTTGAAGGTGTATCAATATAGATGAAATCGTTCGATTTGGGCTCTGAGATTGAATACTTTTCTGCCAGGGGCATTTTTTCAGAGCTTTGATTTTCGGCTCCGAAAATTTTTTTTGTAGTTTCTTTTTTATTTATATATATAAAGGGTGTAAAACAGTGAACGTTTTATCACAAACTTAAAGGAATTATTTCTTATTTCATCGAAATTATTGTACTGTCATCGGTACTCGACAGGTGTGCAAAATTTCGAATTAATCTGAGCATTTAAAGTGAGTAAAAATCGAGTTTAAAGGTTGCGTTACAAAACAAACAAACATACATACAAGTGAAACCAATATAGAGCGTGTAAAAAATTATTTAACTGTATAAAAATATATAACATTGTAAATTACTTTTCCTAGCACTTTTAGGTATAAGAAATGTAGATTAACATATTTGTCCACGACCACTTAATAATTAGTCTCCTAACAAAAGGTATATGGTACCCATATATCTACTAGAGTGAATTATGAACTCATAATTCACGCTTCTGCATTTAAATAACATGCCATGACAACTCAAGACTCACAAAATTTCGGTACGTTGGTGACTAGAGATGGGGGTACAATTTTATGGAATAAACTATTAAATCTGCGTATTTTGTTTAGGAAATTTATTTCGGAAATATATCGTATCGATAAAATATCGAAATTTTTAGTATTGATAATTTTCATAACGGTATTTTTTAATATTGATATTTTTGAAACAATATATTTATAACGGCACGGTGTATCGATACTTCACACAGTATCGCCCATCTCTTTATGTCACATTTGACGTACTCCTGAAATTTATTAATTTTGACGTTAGAATTTTCAATAATACCAAATTATTACTTTCCGTTGTACACTCGCCTTATTTAATAAAGAAATCAAGGGTCGTGGAGAAAGTATAGTATTCTACTGGCAATTTACGGCCATTATTCACTCGGGTGACTTGCGCCCCTCGCCTACGGCTTGGGACGCAAACGTCACCCTGCGTGAATAATGGCTCGTTCAATAATATGCTATTAAATACATTTATTTCATATGGAAAAAAATGAAATTTGTAAAATAGTGTTAATATATGTGGAACAAATCGTTTTATTTTCAAAATGAATCGTTTTTTATTTTTATTCAATATAATTTCATGTAGTGATGAGATATATTGGTCAGTTTTGATGTTATAAAATTTTTTTCAAATAATCGAGGTTTGAATCTACTTAATTAAACTTAAAATTTGGAAAACCATGTAATATATTCGTTCACAAATACGAAAATACTGTTATTGACTCAAATATTTTAGACAAACTTCTTAAAGTATAAAAATTAAGGTCGTCGAGTGTAACAGATGAAGCGACGAGTGTCTTGGCCATTATAGGAACGGTGCTCTCCGAAGATATATGAAAACTTAAATCCTGTATTAGTTCTGTACCATTGTTGTTCGGGAAAAAACCAGTTAGTGATGAGCAAAGCAAGACTCGGATAGTCTTGGTCTTGCTTATTTAGTCTTGGTCTTTGCGTAGAAAGTCTTGCTCTTGTTCATTTTACCTGATGTTACTTATATTTTCCTTAATTTCAAAGATCACCATGGTTATACATTAGTAATAATTTACAATCAATTATCAACTATCCAAATTATTTTAACGGGCGACTACTGTACCCTATTGATGAGCAAAGCAAGACCAAGTCCAAGACTCGGATTCTCTTGGTCTTCTTGCTAGTCTAAGGATGTTCTTGGTATTGTGAAAAAGCAAGAACACGACCGATTTTGTTCATCACTACAACCTTACTAAAATGTAATAAATAATCAAATAGAGACTCTCATAATAATTAGCGAATATTTTTTTCAATTCGGAGGCATTCATATATTATTGATTAATTAATTCAAAATGAAAATAATATTTTATTGTTATGAAGAAATATTGAACAATAAAAACAGCATTTAATGAAAATGAGCATTTAATGGTGGCTATCAAGACACGAGTATAACAATTAATAAAAAGGAGTGTTTCAATAGCCATCAAATGCCACATACAACCTTTTTTTTCATCCATATTTAATTCAAGAGTCTTGGTCTTGGTCCTTTGGTCCTTTGATCATCACTAATTGCTTTACGCGTTTTTGAGTATTCCGGCTGCAAATTGTTCAGGAAAAAATCCTTTTCCACTATGAATAGGGTAAAGCCTATTTACACCCAAGTACGGGCCAAGGTGAGTGAAACAAAAATTTTAAGAAAACTATGTATGATAGCAGTGCTTTATTAACTAAGTTATTACAATTATTTGGTTCAAAAAAATGTTTTATCATTTTTCCTGGATTTGTAGGAAACTTGTTCAAAACTCTAGTTTCAATCCAGTCTTGATTCTGCTCAAAGAATTTACGACATACGCTCATCAAACTCAGGGGAAAATATTAGCCTCCTCTAAAACTGCAGCCACTTCAATATCCCTTAATTTGTCTCCTGCAAAATCTTTCTTTTTCCACAGATTATCCCACAAATATAATTCTGCAATCATAAAACTCCATGGAAGATTTTGCATTTTATTTTTTAATCTTTTGAAGTAGTTTTTTTTGCATGTATGAAGGATGAAGATGGGATAAGTGAGACAAAAGCAGGTGTATTTTCGTGTGAGAATCTAGCATTCAATGATAAAGTTAAATAGTTAAGATAAGGGATAATCAATGATATTCTCCAGTATTCAATCGCAGTATTAGAAGGCGGGTTATTCTGTATATTTGATTAACTCAACGTCGACTTTCCCTAAGATATGTGATTTTTTAAATTAATTCATCAGAAACATGTTCAATTTCTTGTCGATCTTTCTGTATCTGTATCTGTAGAGTAGGGAAGGTGAGTGTAGGCTCACAGCACTTAGGCCACATGTGACCCATTGTACATCCTCCTGAGGAGTTGTCCTCCTAGGTAAACGTCCATCCTGTCCCTACCAGGAAGGTGGACAGGTCACTAGGAGACATCTCCTTTATATCGGCAGGTGTAGGCCAAGACTCACCGAACACACACTCTCTTATTGACGATAACTCCGGACACTCGCATAGGACATGCCTGACAGTTTCATCTTCCTGTTCACACATCCTGCACAAAGGTGTGTCAACTAGCCCCATAGTATGGAGGTGTTTCCTTAGTTGACACAGGCCAGTCAAGAATCCTACTGTTGAACGTAGGTTTTTCCTGGTCATCGCCAAATATTTCTTCGGCGCCAGCTTCCCAGGGTCGCCCAGGGTGATCCTGGCAAGACTGCATCCTTTGATTCCATCCCATCTCTTAAGGGATTGAGCATGGGTGTAACGTTTGGCTAGTTCCGCAATTGTCGAAGTCGTTAGAACGTAGGTGTCACTGGGTCCTAACATTTTTAGTCCAGAAGCTTCCCTGGCTAAAGAATCGGCAATGCGATTTCCTTTACTCCTATCGTGTCCTTTAACCCACCTCAGGATAATATTGTTATCTGCCGAGGCGTTAGCTAAATCTTGGTGGCATTCTAGTACTTGCCCCGTTATAAAACGTTGTCTGTTCAAGGCTAACAGGGCTTGTCTGCTATCAGTGCAGATTTTTATGTTTTTACCAGAAATTCATTTTCTGCTTAGTACTTTTGTGGCAATTGAGATACCAGCCAGTTCTGTTTGAACCACGCTAGTATTGTTCCCCATTCCCCACTTAATCCTTAGGCTTAGTGCTCTGGAGTAAAATCCTGAGCCTTCTTTCATTTTTGAGCCATCTGTATATATGCGTATTGCATTTTTGCAGCATCTGACTTTGTTTTATTTGTATTTTGTAGGGTTTATTAAACACAAACCTGGGTTCAATTGCATCATTGGCTGCCTGCAGCAGACGTAGCGCAGTAAGCGCTTCTTGCCATAGGCTTAGCCTCAATTGGCCCACTCCTACTTCGGGGTTTACCCCAGCCGTGCGCAATCGTACCATGGCCATTAACGCAACCTCAAGGATCTCACCAATCTGTTTCCTCACCATAATCAAATTGTTACTTTGTTAAACGTTCACAACGGGTTCCAGAATAACAGATAAATTACCCCAATTTCATAATTTGTAATAGTGTAAAAATTTTTATTTATTATTAAAATGGTTATTTCAACAATTGTAATAAATTGCCGCAACAAAATTTAATAACGATTAATATTTTTGCATCCAGAGGGGGCAGCTGCCCCCCTGCCCCTCGCTGAATACGCCTTTGTGAAAATAAATATATGTCAGTCAGTACCAACGTCAAATATAGATAGGATAAATACTACCTATAAGTGAAATATCTCCAAAATGTCTAATGCTTGACCAACATAGATTGTGTTATATTGTCGGGAAAATTACAAAACGAATTGAAAAAATCAGAACACAAGTTTTCACATATTCTGGAACCATTTCAAAAATTACATTTCGAACTACTTCTTTTGTTATACTCATTTGGAACATCTAAAATAATGCAAGATCAAGTTTTATAAAATGTCAAAACAAGAACTTTTCATTCTAAAAAATTTGGTATTTATAAATTGATTTCTCCATAATTTTTGTAGGCCAGATACTTTGGAAACTTTAAATTGAGCTATCCGCGTTTTTTTAATGGTGTCCACAGTAGATCTATTTCACTGTCATTGAACTGAAAATAATCATAAATATACCACAAGGAACAAACAAAGGATATAATTTTTGTGGATATTTTGAAATTATTCCAAATTGTTTCTGTTTTGAAATATAGAGGAGGTAGAGCTAACACAACGAAGCTCACTTTAAGTCAGGAAATTTATAATAACAGACATGGAAATGAAATTTTTTATCTTCTAGTTGAACTCTTCACATGTGCTTTCACAATAACGCGCTCCAGAGAAATCGACCGTTCGTGAAAAGTTCTACAGAATTGATACCCACTTAACCAGCACAAAAGTATACAGACTATAGATTTTGTGTCCGTAGACGTCAAGATAATAGTATCATACTATTATAACGCCTTACAAATTTGAAAATTAATTGAATAGATGAGGCTTTTACTTGATGAAAATCCATACTAAGCGATGAAATGAAACAATTTAATTTGTTTAAATTTTCATTATATAATTATATTTATTTCATCGCCTGAAAATTAATTTTCAAAGGTTAGACCGCTCACTAGGAAGCAACATCTAATTGTCGGCCCCAACAGACAATGAATTACACTTCCAAAAACGTTGAACACACTTTAAACGTTGGTGTAATGCAATGCTGTCCTTCATAATAACGTGAGAAATTAATTGAAAATGCTATTAGAACCATTTTCGATTTTTACGCGAGCAAAAGCTAGTATTTATATAAATTACGTACTTTTCCAATTGAATTTAATGACACTGTTTGGAAAATTCCTTGAAAACGTGTTTAATTTACATCATTCCATTACGAGGTGACGATTGACTAAAAAATGAAATGATGGTTATTTACAGTTTTGTTACGCTACTAAACTAACGCAAATTCCCAAAACCAAGGTTAAATTAAAATATTGTTTTCAATTTCTGGCCGAATGTTCGAAATAGTTTCGTGTTATTCATCTGCAAAAGCTTTTCGATTTTTGACAGGTTCCTAATCAATTCATGAACATTCAAATTGGTCCAGCTGCTAAAGTTTCCTGGCCGTGGCGATTCAGTTTTATCTTATCTTTTTTAATAAGCTGTAGTAGGTAATCTCTCTTGGGACTTCTCAATCGAATAGGGACACATCTGGGACCATATCAGGGTTATACCCTACCAATTTTATGTTTGTGTAGGAGAGAGTTCGAATTATTGTGATGAAGAATACAACAAATGTTTTTGTATCATTATTACTTTGTTGATCGTATCAAATGACCACATTTGAAACGTCTTTAAACGATTGATGCTATTAATCTTCAGGTTACACTTCCGTATTTATAGAATTGTTTACCAGACATAGTATCCCGCGAGTCTAACGACCCCGAAAAATGCACAATGTGAATAAGTTGCCTGGAGTCCATTCCACTCTCAAAATATTCAGGTAATAGGTATTTTCTTATTGGGTATACAGGGTGTCCAGGAACTTAATGCCAAAAATTCGGGAGCAAATAGAAGAGGTCAAAATAATGTTAGAAGTTCAAATAAATTTTTGTCATACGAGCCTTCGTTTCCGAGTTATAGACCTCTAAAGTTTCGAAATAAAAACCTTTGTTTTGTCATAATTTCTAAACTATACATTGGAATACTATAAAATTCCAGTGACGGATTGCATACATCCATGTCCTGTGTTTGACGGTATAAATGAATCTACATTACGTACAGATAAGCAGAGACGGCTTGTGCCCATTGGTTAATAATCCGTAATTTTAATAGGGACCATCTGAATAATATTTAAATTTCAAAAATAAATTTTCCAATCCATTTACTAATGAAAATGTACTCTTGTTTGAACTCGATAAAATTAAGGGTTTAGGAGAAATTTGAACTTTTAGATCTGATCGCCATATTTTGTAAAGACAGACATTCTGAAGAGAACTATCAATAATTGTCACAACTTATAATTAAAAATTCCTTAAGATTGTATTTAAACGCAATAAAAAAATTGCTTTGCAGTTTTAGTTTTAGTTCAAGCGTTTAAAGTCTGACCATGGGACTGGCTTAAGAAAAAGTAAAATTGAACTGTTTTCATCAAGAAGGCTGCTGTCAAATAATGACTAGCCGGCAAAACGTATTGTATTCTTAATTTACATCGAGTTAGTAGGCGGCTTCATTTATGTCAGCTTGTTGTCAAATTTTTAGAGACTTTATCAAAAATTATCTTTATTATTGTGTTTGATTGTTGATATGGCACAATTTACCTTAAATGAATATGCAGATATGCATTTAATGTACGGTTTGGCTTCTGGTAACTCGTCAGAAGCAAGAAGATTGTATACTTTACGCTTTCCTGGGAGAATTATACCCCATAGAAGAACCTTTGAACAAACCGATCGTAGCTTACGAGAGACAGGTATTTACATAAGCAAAATAAATTATTTTCTACTAGTTTGCATTAAATAATAATTTTAGGAAGTATCATACCAAGAAAAGGTGGCGAAGGTCAACCAAGAACTGCACGTACACCAGCTGTAGAACAAAATGTATTGGATGCAGTCGATGGTGATCCCACAACCAGTGTACGTAAGCTCTCAGCACAATTTAATTTGTCAAAAACAAATGTTCACAATATTCTCCAGGAGCAGCTTCTTCACCCCTTTCATATCCAGAAAGTACATGCCATGGATGTAGAAGATTATCCAGCAAGACTTGCCTACGCTCGCTGGTTTTTAGATACACAACGGAATGATAATGCATTTGTTGGAAAAGTTTTGTTTACGGATGAAGCCGGTTTTACACGGGACGGCGTAATTAATTCACATAATTTACATTTATGGGCTGATGAAAATCCGCACGGTATTGTTGAAACCAAAAATCAACGACGATTTTGTGTAAATGTGTGGGCGGGAATAGTGGGCAATAATTTAGTGGGTCCATATTTTTTCGATAATATTTTGAATGGTCAGATATACTTAGAATTTTTACAAAACGATTTTCCACCGCTTTTAGACGATGTTCCTTTACAAATTCGAAAAGACATGTGGTTCATGCACGATGGAGCCCCTCCCCACTATCTCATTGATGTACGAAATCATCTTAATAACATTTATCCCAATAAATGGATTGGACGAGGAGGTCCAGTTCCATGGCCAGCTCGTTCCCCAGAATTCAATAGCATGGATTCATTTTTTTGGGGATATCTTAAAAGCTTGGTTTATTCAACTCCGGTGCAAACAAGGAACGAAATGGTGGATAGAATAAGGTTTCATTGTAACGTTATAAAACAGAACCAGGGAATGCTCTACAAAGTACAAAGAAATATCCTTCGCAGACTCAGAAAGTGCGTCGAAGTGCAAGGTGGTCAAATCGAACATTTATTGTAGCAGTTTTAGGTTTTGGTTTTTATTTTCTTACCATTGCATTGTGAAGTATTAAAATTTATAGGCAACTACAATGGCCTAACATGTACGTAATTGTTTTACTGCGTTTAAATACAATCTTAAGGAATTTTTAATTATAAGTTGTGACAATTATTGATAGTTCTCTTCAGAATGTCTGTCTTTACAAAATATGGCGATCAGATCTAAAAGTTCAAATTTCTCCTAAACCCTTAATTTTATCGAGTTCAAACAAGAGTACATTTTCATTAGTAAATGGATTGGAAAATTTATTTTGGAAATTTAAATATTATTCAGATGGTCCCTATTAAAATTACGGATTATTAACCAATGGGCACAAGCCGTCTCTGCTTATCTGTACGTAATGTAGATTCATTTATACCGTCAAACACAGGACATGGATGTATGCAATCCGTCACTGGAATTTTATAGTATTCCAATGTATAGTTTAGAAATTATGACAAAACAAAGGTTTTTATTTCGAAACTTTAGAGGTCTATAACTCGGAAACGAAGGCTCGTATGACAAAAATTTATTTGAACTTCTAACATTATTTTGACCTCTTCTATTTGCTCCCGAATTTTTGGCATTAAGTTCCTGGACACCCTGTATAGGTATATTCGACTTAGCTAGGACAAAGTTTTTTGGTATTTTCGAAAGTATTTCGGATTTTTGATAAGTTAAGGTAACAGAATAAACTGGAAACTTCAGCGTAAAGTACCTAAGTACCTTTTCCTAGAATCTAATTTTGGATACAAATTATTGAATATTGATTAGGAAGGTCAAGGGAAAATGTCAAAGCCTTTTTATAATCATCATCTCGTTTTTGAGATACCAATTGTGGAATAAAAAAAATTGGATCTTTTCCAGGAAGGTTAGGCCAGCCAAAATTTTTTTGAAATAGGTACTCATTGTAGGGTGTTTTCCCATAGAGATGAGTAAAAATGCCAGAATATTAATTATTTTCTTTTTTTTATTTAACCATTAATGAAAACAAAAAAATGGATGTTCTCTTTTACAAAGAGGTTGAAGAAAATGTCAAGATTTGCACAAATTCACTTTTTTTCCTGAAATATTATGGAATACAATAGAATCGATTTTTCGAAGGAAAATTTTCTATTGTCCTTAAAATACCTGATGTTGAATACAAAAAAAAATGTATTTTTCCTACAACCCTATGCAAAACACGCTTTTCTACACAAATTTTTACACGCAAAGCAGACCTTTTCTTAATTCTTTTGATAACTGTTAGAAAAGTATTACGAAAAGTACACGCTATGGCACTTTTCCGCACCGAAATGTCAAACAAAGCTACCTATGACCTGTCAACTTTTTTGACAATTCAACATATTTATTATACTTAGTGAATTTATGGGTGTAAAAATTTTAAATTTAAACCAAAAATAAGTAAACTATATATTTGATTATTTATTTATTCATTATTCATTGTTCACTAAAACATACACTCAACTGATTTTTTTATATTAAATTTTCATTTTGTATATTCTTTCTGTTCAAAGTTTTAATAAAATACCTATATAAATCTCTGTTTTTATTTCATCAATAAATGTGGTTGTAAAAAAAATATTGTACAACTTGTACGCAAATCACTTTTCCCACTCGCTAGATTTGCGGAACTGGCCTTACGGCTCGTACCACAAACTTCTGCGCTCGTGGGAAAAGTGACGCTTTGCGCACTAGTTGTACAAACTACTTACTATTTTTGACATGCTTTTATTTGACTTGTTTGTTCGGGTGGAATCTTTTAACTGAATTTTAAATCAGTTATCATTAACTGATATAGCTGAAATTTGGTGTACATCACTCGTATTTTAGATGACAATACATGTTTAGCTATGTAACGTCATTGTAATTCCAATATGGTGGATCATCCAAGATGGCGGAATATTTATTTTTTCTGCACTACCACAGCATGGGTATCAAATGAAAGGGCTTGCTGACGAGAACACGAAAACTAATACAACGTCACATTAAATCCAAAATATGGGGGAAGGTCTTATTATTGAAGAGTTATACAGCACTAAATTAACAGACAGACAACCATCTAGCAACGACGTATTAAATGAAACGCACAGACTTAGAAGCATTCCCAATAATTACTAAAAAATAAACTAATGGTAAAAAAACTTATTAAAAACAAGCTTTTTTTAATTACCCTAAAGAGAAGAGAATTAACTCAACAAATTAAATCAAACCAATCAGTTAAGTACATGTATACTCATAGAAGTCAAAATAATATTGTAAAACTATTAAAACGCTTTACAAACTAGAAAATTACTTTTCCAAATGATAGATCGTTCACTAGGAAGAAACATCTACTTCTCGGCTATATGCCCCGCAGACAATGAATTACACTTCCAAGATAAACGGGGTTGGTATATATGAAAATATAGAACCAACCATTCTGCAAGTGATATTATTCCTTCTAATTATAAACCATATAGCCCGAGAAGTAGATATTGCTTCCTAGTGAACGGTCTATCCGTTGGAAAAGTAATTTTCTAATTTGTAAAGCGTTTTAATAGTTTTACACTATTATTTTGACTTCTATTCATAACACGCTTTACTTAAATATGACAATTGATACAGGAAACTGTGATGAAGTAAATTTATTACACAATTTATTAATGATATAAAAGGTTGTCGCGAGAATTTCATATTTTATAGGAAGCATTTTTTTTAATAGAATTACTTATAATAGTATATCAAGCAAGACTAGTTAGTACACAGGAAAATCTCGCGACAAGCTTTTGTATCATTTAATAATTTGAATAATACATGTAGTAAATTGATTGATTTGATTTAATTTAAAGTTTAGAGCAATTAAATAGTAGCTGGTTTTTAAAAAGTTTATTTGTCATTAATTCATTTGCCAGGAAGTTGAGACAAAATTTTCACATATATTTCCTTTTCTTCCTTGAAATAGTCAATGTGGAATAGAAATAATTGGAGTTTTTTCCTCAAGAAATCCCAAAAGAAGTAGGTGTAGGAAATCATTTTAAATCAATTTACTTAATTACAGTTTCCTGTAACAATTGTCATATTTAAGTAAAGTGTGCTATCAATAGACGTCAAGATATCATACTATTATAACGCCTTACAAATTTGAAAATTACTTTTCAAAGAGTAGTGTAATTCATTGTCTGTCGGGGTATATAGCACGAGAAGTAGATGTTGCTTCCTAATGAACGGTCTACTCTTTGAAGAGTAATTTTCAAATTTGTAAGGTGTTATAATAGTATGATACTATTATCTTGACGTCTATTTTGACATCAAATTAGTATCAATAACCAAGAAGCTATTTTGGTATTTTCAACAATTACATCGACATTCTAAATAAAAGTTATGTGAAAATTATAACAAATTAAGGATATTCGTGTTTCTTAGTAGTTCCGAAAATATAACAGCACAAACTAATAAATCTACCAGTTTTACCAATAGTAGGCGTAGAATATTAAACGGTAAGGAGGAGTTGAATGCAAGATGGGTGTTTCTCTTTCGAAAATAAACGAGACGAAACACATACAGCAAACAGAATCGGATTGAGCTGAATGGATATATACTTACAGATGGTAAACATTTTATAAAATAGGAAAAACAAAATAGGTCAACAGTGGAGAAGGGATAGGATGAAGTACCTAGTAAATGAGATGGAGTGTAGATTGTATTGTTGGAATATGGGGGAGAGTAAATGGTAACAAGTAAAAAAGAAGCGTTGCATACACAATATGATATGACAAAATATAATGTCAAAAAATTAAGGGAAAAAATATAAATAAGGAGACAAAAAACTTTGGATAACGTTATATTAGGAAGCATTCGCTGCAGAAGGTAGTTGTAATTCACTCTTTGTCGGGGCTTAGGTAGGTATAGGTAGAGGAAACTATGTTTTTTTTTCAATAAAAATGTTAGAAACATTGTTCATACTGCCCCCCCCCCCACCATTGTGTCGGTTTCTCTCAACTTTTTCTTAACTTGAATTGTTACATATAATAATCTTAGTAATATGCTAGTGGCATGGAAGAAGAAACCTCCATCCACACACTTGCGAATTGCACAGCAATTCAGAATCCTAGGGCACAACGCCTAGGAGACTACTTGGTCTTGCGAAAAAGCAAGACCAAGACCAATTTGGCTTATGTTTAAGGTACACATGGTAATTATAGTTACTGTGTGTTAAATAAAACTATCTAGATAAAAAAAATGGTTGTATATATAATGGTAAGCAATTGATTAAAAATTACAATTTAAGAAAAAATCAACAAAAAAAATTAAAATTACATTAAAAAAACATAGGTTAAGCCTTTTGAAATGTACAATTACTTTCCTATTTTTATATACTCAAGAAACTGTATATCGAGGTTTTCTATTTATTATAGCTTAATTATTCGTTCTGGACAAACATCTATTTTAGATATAGAAAATTATGAGCAATGGAAAAAAGGATAAATGGGAAATGTGAGTTAAAAGAATTTGAATGAAAAAGTAAAGCCATGTGGCATCCCAAAAATAAGTAGCAATTTTGTTCATTATATTCTGCATTACTCAATTATTCCTTAATCTGCAAAGTTACTGGATTCTAGTAAAAATGTTTAACATACCAGTAAACTTAAATTTTGCTACAACTCAGCAGCTTAATTTTAAAGAACAAATGTCAACTATCAGAAATACTGCACACTTCCTATCTCTCCATCGCTTTTAAGGTAATTATGAACAGGAGGCCGGAAACCTCTCCGTTCGTATACAGTGTGAACAGCCAAATGGAATAAATTCGATAACGATGGCGTTTTGGGAAAAACGCTTGGACACGTCGATTCGTGTTTTTATACCTACCAACTTTCTTATTTCAAATGCAGCCACCTGTATACTATTTATTTTTTGGATTCTTCAGAGAATTCTAGACATCTACATGTACATGTACAATGTCCTAAACCTATCTTCAACTATCTTCATTAAAAAAGGAAAATTATTTTATTTCACAAATTCGCTACATTACACTCAATACTTATTTCTCATTTAGCTCTTGATATTGAGAAAGTAATCAAAAACCATTCATGCGTTCCTTTTTACTAATATGAAATAAAAAAAATAAAAAAAAAAGTTTTGTTTATCTTGATATAAAACTTTTAGCCATAGCAACTTGTTGTCTACCTGCATGACAGTAGTGATCGGTGTCAGTGCTATTGGCGTTTGAATTTCGTTAACTGTACGTAATAGTATCAGAAAAATGGTTCATTTAACAGAAATAACCATTCTACAAATAATTGGTTATAGAGATAACACACGGACACAAATGGAAGTTTCTCCCTTATTTAACGAAAATTTTCCAAATTTGTCGCCTGTATCCCAAGGAGCAATTAGCAAAATAGAAAAGCGGTTTCGCGAGCTTGGTCATGTAAGACCGATAAAAAAAGTAGCTGCCAATGCCGTAAGTGATAATACGAAATGGGATATTATGCCTGAGTTTCAAGAAAAACCACATAATTCTGGTACAAAAACAACTGTTCAACGTTAGTCACACATCAATTTTTCGAATATTAAAGGAAAGTAAAATGCATCCCTATAAAATTATGCCAACTCAGAAGCTCACGAAAGACGATTTCGATAGGTAAACGTATTTTTGGGAACAAATGATGGCAATACTAGATAACAATGTGATCCAATTAGAAGATGATGAGAGCATATTTACTCTTCGTGGACATGTTAATCGTCAAAATTGCCGCTATTGGTCTTATGAAAATCCTCACTGGATGAGAGAAAAACATACGCAATATCCTGAAAAAGTTAATGTTTGGGCAGGAATTGTTAGAAATCATATCATAGGTCCCTTTTTCATTGATGGCAGCTTGAAAGGAGATAAATATGTAAAGCTGCTCCAAAATAATGTCTGGTCCAGCTTTGACAAACTTATATCCTGATCCAGCAAACCCACAAATTCCTGCCAATATAATATGGTTTCAGCAAGATGGAGCATCGCCCCATTACCAAATCAATGTCCGGCAGTACCTGAACCACATTTTTCAAATTCGGTGGATAGGGAGGCGTGGATCGATAGAATGGCCAGTACGATCACCTGATCTGACGCCATTAGACTACTTTTTGTGGGGATATGTCAAAAGTATTGTTTACAAAACTAACCTTTCAAGTTATATGACTTAAAATTACGAATCACGCTTGCGGCTAGATCAGTCACGCCTGAGATGTTGAGTAACGTTTCTATACATTTCTATACCAGATTAGCATGTTGCCAAGACGTTCGCGACGAGCATTTTGAACATTTCTTACATTGACATCAATATTTTTTGTTTTTTTAACATCATTAAGAAATAATCCCTATTACTTATTAGGTTTTTAGTGTAATGTGGCGAATTTGTGAAATAAAATAATTTTCTTTTTTTAATGTTTATTTTCGTAATAACTCTGAGAACACTTAATATTTCCAAAACAGTTGAAGATATGTATAGGACATTGTGCATGCATTGTGTCCAGAATTTTCTGGAGAATCCAAAAAATAAATAATATACAGTGGGTTGCATTTAAAATAAGAAAGTTGGTATTGGCCACTGTCACATGATACACCCTATATAAGTTTTTTTTGTGAAAAAATGCGCATTTAAAAATACAAATCGATGTGTCCAAGCGTTTTTCCCAGCACGTCCTCATTTATTCGTTATCGAATTTATTCCATTTGGCTGTTCCACACTGTATATATAAAGTCAACTACTTTTGACTAGTGCTTACTTAACATCGATAGTTTTCGTAAACGTACTCGCCATTATGAAGATACTGTACAAAATTTGACATTTCCGCCTAAAAATTGCAGATAAAAGTTTGGTTGTATGTCATATACACAAAGCACCTTGTTTTGTCAGATTGTTATTATTCATAATGGAAGAGAAAGTAAAACAAGATGTGAAAGAACAAAAATAAAAGAAAGAAAAGAAAAAAGTAGGGGAAAAACTTATTCAAATCCCGAAATTGATACTCTCTTGGTATTTACCAAAAAATATTATAAAATAGTTGAAAATAAAAACAAATATGCTGTAACCTGGGAGGCAAAGCAGTAATGTTGGGACAAAATTACCGATGAGCTAAACAGCTCCGACATTTATGGCAGAAGGTCAGCCACACAACAAAATTTGGGCAATACCGATGTCCGTCCCGCGGTCAGAAAATTGAGGGTTTAGGAAAAGGGTTTTTAATCCCCGACCGATGTCCGTCCCGCGGTCAGGTGGATACACAGGTAGAATGGGCAGGGTAGAATATTATTCCTAGAATAATTAGTATGATTCGTGTATTATCGACACCCTTCCACAGACCCTTACCTATAAATAGAGGAATATTTTAAATAATAGCTAGTAGTGCTTCTCGTTGTTTCGCGTGTGATACCGTTCGACTTTTGGCTTAAAAACGCACCACTTTAATTGGTTAGTGCTTTCGGTGTGTTAAAAAAATTAAGAAAAATATTAAAAAATGAGGAAAAACATTAATAAATTAAAAAAGTATATATTTAAAAATATTAGTGTTGTAGTATTGTAGGTATCTAGTTTTTTTGTAAGTAAGGTAACTTGGTGTTTTTTTTGTGTTACCTATTGACAACTGGATTTTCATCTACTCCATTTTTTTAAACACGCCAGAAAGAAAAGGTCAATTTTGGCCATTGCTTCTGCCAGTCCTAAGCCTGGAAAAAGTGTGAAGGGAAAAATATGAAATAAAATGTAATGGTTTTAGCATTACAAATAAAGTATCTACTACATATTAAATCTTATATGTATATATATAATATCTGCAATATAAATTATCATACGGATCCACGGGACGGACTTCGGACAAACGTCTTGACCCTTTTAACCGCGGGACGGACCTCGGACGTACCTGCGTTTTACCCTGACCGCCGGACGGACATCGGAAACACCGCAAAATTTGCACAGTTTCTTTCTCCCGAAGAAATCTCATAAAAAGCTGATCGTCACTGAGGATTTCATAGTTATTTACCCTTTCTCGTATTAATTTTGGTTTTTGAGTTTGAGGCATGGGAAAGAATAATTCATCCAATTCATCCTCATCTGAGATATCGAGTCCGGGATCAATCATTATTCCTATTATGATACTATATAGGATCTATATTAAGCGCTAACGTCTTTTAGTTACAAATAAAATATTTGTAATATAAATGGAGATGTCCTGTGACAAAAACTACTATTTATTTACAATTGTCAAGATTGTAAAGTCAAATTTCACCAATATTAAGTTAACCAGTGGTTACAATCTCAACAGGAACTCAAAGTACCGGTTATTTTATCCTTTGGTCAAATAACTTTAGCCTATGGTTACAAAGGAGCAAGCGGTCATAGAATAGCAAACCTCTTGTCAGATCTTGTTAACCATAACTAGAACTCTTAACCAGAGGTGGTAGAACCGGCCCTAAGTCGAACATTGGTACATATACATATATTGAAGATTTAAACTATTTAAATTGTTTTATTTCATCGTTTAAATTTTAGTATAAGAGAATTTCTTTTGCTTTCTACGAATTGCATGATGATAATTTTGGTATGACAGTCATACTGTCTGGAATACGTGACAGGAAATAAACAGTTCTGACTAAAATAAAAATAGTTAGTAGAAAATCCGGGTGAACGATTTCATTTATGAATAATCCGAAATTATTGTAGTGACAATTTCCGAAATAAAAATAATGGTTATCGGTATTCTTAATAATTCGACCACAAACACCGCTTGTGAAAATTGGTTTAAAATAGAACGATTTGATAATAACCACAACAATTAAGTCATATTATTCCAATATTTACAAAAAAGATATAAACATTTAACTTTTTGTGTTATTCTAGTAAACAAAATGTAGTACAACTTTCATTTTTCAATTCAACCTTTTATTCAGATTAATTCACTCAAGATATAGTAGTGCAATAAATCATAAAAATATACAGGGTTCAACGGCAGAACAAAATAATAACTGAGAATCTTATTTATACATAATGATAGTCTTATACGGGGGTGTGGTCCTTGAATAATTGCACATAGATAATTAGTAGAATCTCTTTGAACCAACTTGATTCAATAAAATGTTTATGATAAGAGAGATACAGGATGTTAAAGGTGAAATCTTGAATTTTGGTTTTACAACTTAAACGTTTCTGGATCTTTACACAAAAAAAAATGTATCTGGTTGCTTTTTGTCGTGAGAAATAATAATTTTGTATCTACTTTGATGTATTTTCTACTGCTTAGCATGCACTACTTTTGTGAAAGAATATTGATTTTAAATGAAAGACATATACTAAACCTAAAACTGTTCTTGAGGTGATGGCATTTTGAGAATCAGCTGCAATTTTCTTATTTAATTATTCATTCTAAAAAATATGACTTCCATCATATTCCTATGAAACATATATTACTGTATATGCCCAATTCATTTTCTGAAATGGATAATTAAATAAGAATATGGCAACTGATCCGCCATTAGCTTTAAGGCCGTTAAGTTTCGAGGATGGTTAAAGATGTTTATACGTTGAAATGTGGCTTTGATACTCTTCCACAGAAGTAGCGTTTGTAACGTTGATATTAAATACTTTGATATTTTATAAAGAACGTTTTATTCATCATAAAATTTGTACCAAAAAACAACACGTTAGCTCCTTCTGTCACGTCTTAGAAATCATTAAAACTGACCTGAGTGAGTTGTGTCTAAGAGTACCTTAGCGTATAGTTACTTATAACATATAAACATCTCCTTTATTTCCATGACATAATTTAAATACAGAATAATATAAAATAATTAAAAAGAACCTGATCTTGAGATCCAACATAGTCTTTCACATAAGAGGGCGGTCTCACCTCTCTTCGGGTTCTACCCGTTAACACAACATCAAAATTAGTTTGTGCCTCTGTTGGGCAGTCCGTACTCTCATCTTCCTTTCTTTTCTCAATGGAGGGTTCCTGAGGAACTTTCAATTTTTCTCCGACAATCATACATTAAACAGGTGTCTAATATTCTATCGAATAAAGCTACATTTTCGAAATTATCTACATCAAATTTCTTCAAGAATCTCCGATTCCTTATAAGTATATTTTCATTATCATTGCGTTTAACAAAAAAGGACCTAGGTCAATTTGGATCTAATTTTAATTCTGTACCAGGTTCCGATTTATCAGAATTCTGAATAATTATTTTATAACCAGGTTTTAGTGGGGATAGGTCCAAAGATGTATTGTCATAATTTGTATTTTCTTCAGTTTTCTCATTATTAAGGTGGTTTTATTCCGGGGTAAAAGAGTTTTCTCGGTACTTGTCAAAATTCTGATTAACTTACGACCAAATAAAAGCTCTGCCGGAGACGGGACATCTCGGCTGATAAGGGTACTACGCAATTATAATAATGATAGATACATGTCCTTGTTATCTTTTTGTCATTTCTTTAATGTATTTTTTATTGTTTGTACGTGAAATTCAATGAACCCGTTACATTGTGGATATCTAGGCGAACACGTTTGATGTGTTGCTCTCCAATTTCTTAAAAATTGCTGAAATTGCTTGTTGGTAAACTGCGGACCATTATCTGTATATAATAAATCTGGTCTTCCATGTCTAGCAAGTATGGATTTGAAATGATGTATAATAAATTCATGTGTTGCATTTGTTTTTAAGCATTATACTTCAGGGTATTTAGAGAAGAGATCTGCAATCAATAAATCTGAAGCTCTGTGTTGCCAAGTTCTGTTAGGTGATTCTTCCACTATTAAACTTTCTTTTTGGTTTGCATTCTGACACATTGAGCAAGTGGGAAAATTTTTCACTTTGTCAGTTATTTCTTTGTTTATATAGGGCCAATAAACATGCTCCCTCGCTCTCAAAATGCTTTTCTCTATACCAAGATGATTGAAATGTTTTTTTTCTAATATATCAGGTCTCATAGATTTTGCTATTACAAACATTGTACCATAACAGACTATTCCTTTTACGACACTTAGTTGATCTCTAATCTTCCAATATGGTCTTATAAGAATATTTACTTTTTACTTTTCATTACGCCAGCCATCCATGATTATTTTCTGGAATTCTTTCAGCGCTTCATCCTTTAATGTTTCTGTTTTCAAATCTCCAAATTTTTGTTGACTTATATTACTACATTATATCATATCTACATGAGCGTCTACTTCTTCATCTATTATTGTAAAGTTTTATCATCACAACTCGCTCTTGATAAAGTACAGTTGTGCTCCAGGCTTATATTTTACTTCAAAATCAAAGTTTTGCGAATTAATTCTTAGTCTCTGTAATCTTAGAGGACATTGATTTAAAGGTTTTTGGAAAATAGCCTCCAGTGGCTTATGGTCACTTTCCACTTCAAAAGGTTTACCATATAAATATTGGTAGAATCTTTGACATCCAAAAACAATTGCCAGGCACTCATTCTATTTGTGCATAGTTATGTTGTGCTGTTGTTAATGACTTAGATGCATATGCCACTTGCAATAACACTGCACCTAATCCATCTTTTGAACTATCTACTGACAAAATTAAAGGCTTCTCCTCATCATAGTATTGAAGTACTGGAGTTTTCATTAAGATGCCCTTCATGTGTTTAAAATATTTTTCATGTTGCTCCAGCCAATTAAAAATGATGTTTTTCTTTGTAAGCTGCCTCAGTTCGCTGTTAGTTTTGATAAATTTGGTATGAATTTAACAAAATAAATAAGCATTCCTAAAAATCTGGTGAATTCTTTGTCATTTAAAGGACTTGGAATTTGCTTTATTGCTTCTACCTTCAAGTCGTCTATTTTAATAACTTTATTTGACAAAATATGTTCTACATAACAAAGCTCTTGCTTTTAAATTGACACTTACTTTTGTTAAATTTAACACCCATCTCTGTTGCTCTATCTAAAACTTTTTTTTATATTATTAATCATGCTCATTTTCAGTTTTAGCGTAGATCAGGGATCTCCAAACAACGGCCCGCGGGCCACATCCGGCCCACGTAGTGTTTTTATACGGCCCGCGTTCTCATGAGCGATGTTTGCCGAGATGACTCTCATTAGTCTCATTCCCTCTGCGCTGTCGCAGCGTGGTCACATCCCCCTGGGGTGAGTCATAACCCAGCCCACCCGCAGTCAGTCGTCAGTCTTGCTCAGTCTGAGAAACGTATAGCATGTGCTATAGCTTGAGCCAAATTGGACTGACATAGTTGGACAAAAATGACTCCATACAAGTCATACATATGTCAGACAGTCGAAACATGACAATCAAGAAAAACCTAATTGAAGCTTCATACGTTTTTTTTAACCTACATAAAAATAAAAAAATAACGGACGAGGACCTTCGTATCCTTCCAAATCTTGTTGGTACGCCTGGCCTACAAGAGTTTACAATTTGGCCCTAAGGTGCAAAAGTTTGGAGACCCCTGGCGTAGATAATCCGGTCATCAATACCTATTCGAGGAAATTTTTCCGATAGCTGGCGCTGCAGTATCTGTCAAACTTGTCAATGGAATGGGGATAACAAATGCTCATTTGATTCAATGATGAATTAATCATTTCTATTTTGAATTTTGAGCGATAAAGGTGAATCGTGAAAGATGGTACTTGTTAAGATCAGTTTGGTGGACATGTTCAAATATATTGGCGATAGAAATCGGCCGATGGTGGAAGGCGAACAGGTGTTCAAAGCGGGACATGTTATTTTGAGCCAAGTCAAAAATGTAGAAAAAAACCGAGATATTTGGGCTGGTTCTACAAACTTCTGCATTAATATCGAAGCCCCATGAAGTGAATTTATGTTTGAATAATCCAATAAACAAGTGGACATGTGTGTGTTCTTGCAAAGCTGGACAATCTGGTTTTTGTAAGCATGTGGTTGCACTACTTATTTATATTCACAGGTGAGATCAGCTAATGTGGTCGATATTTCATCAATATTTATACTAGCTACTACTCGTTTTGTCAGTTTGTGCTTCCCTTCACAGAAAATTAATATTTTGCTTAACTAATTATATGTTTAGGCATGAAGGAATAGAAGAGTTCAGCTGTAAAGCTTACACCCAAGCGTGGGGTAAAGAAAAAGCAGGCATAAAGGAAATATATGAAGCAGAGCCTACAACTAGTTCTCATCATCAATCGAAGCCAAGGATTAAAGAAAATGTCGTATTTTCCTATCAAACAAATCAATCTATAGATAAGAAACATTTTGACCTCTTTTTAAGTTGTAAGTCTATAATGCAATTTCAAACTTTCATGAATAGTATTCCATGTTATCCATTTTCCAGGTAACAAATCATCTGCCCTACACATATTTGTACAAAGAAGCAGGAACAGCAACAATAGTCATGATTATATAAAACGGAGGTAATGTAATTGGTTTTAGTCCTGTTATGAAGATACTTTATATACATTTTACGTTCCTGAAATCTAAATACAATAAATTGATACAAAAAATATTAGAGCATGCTTCCCATTCTGTTTTGGAATCTATGGAACTGCCAGATTTGCCCCAAAATGACTGTTGTGAAGACATTATTAACAATTTCAGAATAGACGATTTCCTGGATGCTGCAGCATTGAATCAAACAATGCCAGAATGGCAGAATCTCAGAAGATTACGAATTACAGGTCAGTACAATACTTTGAAAAAAGTGTCAAATATTTGAATTATCTTATTATTTTAGGTTCTAGAATATACCTACTCTATATTTACTTATGCCAAAGCGGACTGGTCAAAAAAAGCAGAAAATTACTTTTGGCCCAAAAGTTTCAGCAATAAATTTACTGAGCACGGGAAAAAATACGAAGGGCGTGCATGCAATGCATATGAAAAACAATACCCAATGTATGAAGTGCATAATGTGGGAATTGTTATCAGCTCAAGATATCCTTGGTTTGGGTATTCTCCAGATGGAGTTATTTTTCAGAATGGAAAGCCGATTAAGCTTCTGGAAATAAAATGCCCTTTTTCTGGTTAGTTATATCGATAGATTTCTCACTCCTGTTTATTTCTTGATATTAATATGACTCAGACTTTTATGCTAATCTTATTATTTTAGGTAAGGAGAATGATGCCCAAATAATATTGGAAAAATGTGATTATTTGGAAAGAAAGGATAATAATTGTCTTTTGAAAAGGAAACATAGTTATTATGGACAGGTGCAATTTGAGATGGCGTTACTGAATTTAAAAAACACAGATTTGATTATTTATTCCTCTGCATCTGATTCCTTCTTCAATATTAATGTTGATTTTGATGAAGAATTTGCAAAACATTGAATATTGAGAGTACATGAACTATATTTCGAGTATATGATTCATATTTATTATATCAATAAAGACAAATTTGAAAAATGAATAGAGTATCATTCTCCAGATTCAATCCTGACAGTAAAATTTTAAAGGACCCCCACACTGGCTTTGGTTGAAGTAGCTACTTTTTTGTTTCAAATGAATTGATTAAAGAAGCATATTAGGAAGATGTGTTACACAAAGAAAACAAGTGCCATTAAACATTCATCAATAATTAGGTACATTGGTCTATTTAGCACTAGTATGAAATATATTCAGCATGACGTGTAGGAACTATTATATTTTAATACCTATTTCAGTTTGAGCTAGTGCAAAATACCTTATTTAGGTACTAGTTACAGTGCAAAATACCTTATTTAGGTACTAGTTACAGTGCAAAATACCTTATTTTGGTACTAGTTACAGTGCAAAATGATATGTATTTCAAGTGGTGTTCCAAAATCATACAAGAATATTACATGAGTATAACAATGTACAATCACTAATTATTTTCCGTAGGATTGCAAATGATTTTTTAAAATCTTTATTTTCAAAAAAATATAAAACTTGAACTTTTCAATGTTTTATTTTGTAAACTACAAAAAGAACTGAATAAAAATATTTAAAAGTGAATATATAAAATGTTATTATCTAAATGTAAAATGCAAAGTTCACAATCCTTGGGAAAACGGATCTTGGTACAAAAATATATTTATAATATGTAAAATCACGAATTCAAAAGTCAATTTCAAGTTATAAAGTAAAACATCTTTAGAAAATCATACACAGTTTTTGGTAAATTTTTTTTTTATAAAAACCAGAGAATTTTTGATGTCAATTTTCTGTGGTGTCGGAATCTACAATATTCGTATTGTCAGCGACAACTTCATCAATGCAGTTTTCGAATTTGTTTCCTGCCAGTATTGGTGGTGATAAATTGACTAAGGCACAAACCACAATCATCACATCATTTATATGGGGAATAATGAACCATTCAATTTGATTATTGAGTATGTTGAATAGTTTTATTCTTTAAATAGCTCGTTCTACATGAACTCTAGCACGAGCTATATCGGCTGTTTGCTCAGCCTCCTCTTTGTAAAATTATACTTTTTTTTTCAAAAATGGTGGTCTTAATTGTATGTAGTTCTCAACACATTCATTTTCTATCATGAACCCTTCATCCACCATAATTGCATCATGGGGATCACATTTACTGAGAATATTTTCTTTTAAAAAAATTGCCTTGTCAGTTGCTCTACCTCCAAAAGCACTGCTGACAAAGGAAATTGTTCCCGCAGGTGTTATTCCTATTAACAATTTTAAAGTATGTGTGCCCTTATAGTGGGAATATGTTCTAATTCTACATTTCAAACATTTACACTTTATACTTTTCAAAGCACTTTGGCATATTAGATATAACTTCATCTTTGGTTGGCTAATAGATAACTGGTTTCAATGCCAATGCCAATAAATGCAAGTCCATTACCAACACCAGTGAAGGAAATGATTTTTTTTCTGTGTCCAAGAAATTTTCAAGAGGTGTAACAATATTAGACTGTGTCTGCTTGTCGGCAAATTCAACTTTATGCAGTGGTTCTCGGTAATGAAGTATTTTCAATGATCTGGTTGGTCCTTCTGCTTCTGCTATTGAACTCACTGTATTTTCTCTGAAAACTTCGACATTTTCTTTCCTGGCAAAAGTTTCATCTTGATTGTGGTAAACCAGTTCTTCATTTTCACCTTCTTTGTAATTGTCCGATTCGTTTTTGTTACTGGAAGTACATTCATTAATATAGAATATAGAGAAATGTATTCACGTTTTGTACTCACAATATTTTCCTTTTAGATCGATTAATCACATTTTGGTGTGATGTAATGGGTACATTTTTTGATGGTCTAGCATCTGGTCTCAAAAAATGGACTTTTGCATTTGGATTCCATTTTCCTTAAAATAAAACAGCAAATATTATAACCAATACTTGAACATCAAGATGTTTCCTTTAAATGAGTCAAATTATCAATATAGTGTATGAGATTTTTGAGAATTACCTTTATAATCTGTTTCTACGAAGTGCCTGCTACACACAGACATGTATTTGGTGATAGGTTTTCCAATTTTTAAAATGTTCTGCCACACCTTGCACAATTTTGGATCTTTTGGGAAGCTGTGTATTGATACATTTGTATCTTTATACTGTTTACACTGCGGCACAGAGCAATACCTCTTGCACTTGCTGGTCATTATTCGAATCTTAAGAAGTGATTTGATACACCAAACTTCGACAAACTGTTTCAAGAACAAAGAAAAAGCTTATGATTTACTACTTAAGGGCGCGTTGTATCTCACACCTAAACTCGGTTTAATTATAACTGATGTTTAGACTGATGTAATTAATGATAATAAATAAATCAATACGTCACAGTCTAAACATCAGTTATAATTAAACCGAGTTTAGGTGTGAGATACAACGCGCCCTAAATCACACTAACTCTAAATGACAACTTGGTTTGTTTTCCCCATTCAGAAAGTGTTTAATTTTGACAGTAGATGTCGCACCCTTTGCTCGTTTTCTCCAATACACTCACCGGCAGAATTAACCGCCCACCCAATGATTTATTATTTAGTTGGAGATATTTCTAATTCTGACTTTTTTTTACTTTTCAATGTCTAAGTACATCTTGAAAAAGCAAACAAATACCAATCAAATGAAAGTTTTTGTTTAATTTTAGAAAATATAAATATAGTTTAAAAAAACTAAAAAAACACGCTTTTAAAGAATGTTGGACTAAAAAGTTAAAAATAATTTTAAAAATTAAATTATGACAATAGTACATAAACAATACTAGTTTAATTGAGGGAAAAGCGTGGGGCGCTTGATATACGATAAGCACAATAATCTTAATTGTACCTAAGTATACAATAGAGAACCAAATGGACAACAGTAGCGATAGTGAAGATTTAATATGTTTGTCCACGACCACTTAATAATAAGTCAATATTTTACCTCCTAACAAAAGGTATATGGTACCCATATATCTACTAGAGTGAATTATGTTTCATAATTCACTAGAGTGAATTATGGCTCATAATTCACGCTTTTGCATTTAAATAGCATATGTTGCTATGACAACACAGCATTCCAGCCTAGGTTACTAGAGATGGGGGTACAATATGAAATAAACTATTAAATCTCCGTATTTTTGTTCAGGAAATTTGTTTCTGGAATATTTCGTATCGATAAAATATCGAAATTTTTAGTATTGATACTTTTCATAACGATATTTTCTAATATTGATAGTTTTAAAACAATATATTTATAACGGTACGGTGTATCGATACTTTACACAATATCGCACATCTCTATATGTCACATTATTTGACGTACGTTAATTTTGACGTTAGAATTGTCAATAATACCAAATATCAAATAATTATTTTCCTTTCTACACTCGCATTATTTATTTAACTTTTATTTAATAAGGAAATCAAGTTTCGTGGACAAAGTTTAGTATGCAATTTATGGCCATTATTCACTAGGGTAAAACCCTGCGTGAATAATGGCTATCATAAATTGCTTGTTTAATAATATGCTATTATTCACGTATATTTATGTTATCTCTATTAATATTTCTAATAATGTGATAATTTCATTGAAAAATGTGAATATTTCTATCAAAACTATAGGTTACGTATACTTACGTTCTTCACGTTTCAATAAATAACAATTTGGTTGATAGCTCAATGTTAGAGATGCTTGACTCTTACGCGGGCGATCAAAGTTGGATTCCCGATGGAAACTTTTATTTAAACATAGTCGAGGAGAAAGTATAGTCTTTCACTTGTGTAGAATGGTTATTATTCACTTGGATGATTCAAAAACTCACTCGCTGCGTTTGCTCGTTTTGGAAACTTCATCCGCGTGAATAATAGCTTGTTGAAAAATATACCATTATTATACCTACGCGATAATTGACCAAAAAATGAATAGACCATTCCAGAACACATGACTTTGACAGATCTTTATTATTGTGCTGGAGAGCAGCCTCAGATTAATACATTCAAAAGATACATATTTGTTTACATTTAAAAGTGAACCCAACATTACATCTTATTCTAAGGTAACTTGCCGAACCTTTGCCAGATATCTTACTTTTCCTTTGAATTGCGACAACTGCATTATAGGACACGATAGAAACGTACAAAATAAAAATGTACTTTTAAGAAATTACATAAAACCGACTTTAAAATAATTATCCTGAGTAGTTTATGTAATAAAAATATGTTTTTGATTGAAACTTTTGAGGTTTAAACACAACAAATGCGTGTTAATAATTTTGTCTGTCTGAAATATGGCAACACCGAGAAAAGGGCGGAAACCATTTTACTACCAATTTTACCTGATTTTACTACGAAGTTTCAACGTAAATAGTTTATTGAAGCTCTTTTTTTCTAGTTTTCAGCTGATATTTGTGTGTGTGTGTGTGTACAGATATAATTAAAAACATTATTTTTTGTGAAAATCGTGGTTCGTCAGTGCCAAATTTGCAAAAAAAACAGTTGGAATTTTCCTAACCTCTCTTTTCACCTGTAAGTAAATAGTTCTATTGGCCAGTGGTACTGTCCGACTAGTCCGACAGTTTTTCCCCACTCCTTGAAAGTCATTGATGAGAACATATGTATGGCGATAGAATGTTAGCCGTCTTTTCGGATAGTCTTATGAATGACTTGCGGACTCTATTTGTAGTATTACTCTAAGAGTGCAACCGAATCAATTACCTGGAGTTCAATGTTATGTGTTTGTGTTTTATGAACAAAAATTGACTGATATAGGTACACTAACTAACCTTAGAACACACACGCCAAGTTCAAAGTTAAGGTTCCGTACCAAAGCACCAATCCAAGCATCGTAGCGTTTACCAGAGTGATCAATTAAATAGTTACCTCAATTTATTGAAACAGCCGGAAATCGAACCTCATATTTTCCTCCCTGCATTCCACACTTATCAACACTACAAAACGATGGCATATTATGTATATTAAAGATTCAATTGTTTATTAAAGTCCAACTATTATAAGTTGCTTGTCTGTAAATGTGCCATCCAGTACACCTGCAGGTGAGTTTTGTCGCTTTAAAATTGACAATTGCACTGTGTCATAGGAAAATTATTATTAGGCAATTCAGCGATCAAATAAAATTCCATGTGGCGTTCCAGGGCAAACAAAAAAATGGTTGTGATATTTTGCTATACACAAGAGTGTTGATTTGGGAGACTTGGTTAAGTTGTGCCCACATAAAAACATTAATTTTTCGTTAGTTTAATAATTTCATTACTATGTCTCTTTGTGTTTAAATACGCTTTATTGTCAAAAAAATTGCTATTATTTCATGAACAAGGTGTTCCAAAAACTTAAACAAAAAAATGAGAACATAAGAAAATAAAAGAATTTCAATGTTAATATTACATGGGTAATTCAAATAGTCGATTGTTATATGTATAAATATCTTTTAAATAACGCAAATTTAAAAATAACTTCCAATCATTTGAATTACATTAAGAAAATCAAACCTCATCCAAACACACTGCATACCATAAGTCTTAGGGAACAGTTTTTGAATTTACGCAATCAAAATGGATTCATGGAACAATATCATTGGTGTATCATCATCAACATAAGAAAAAAAATATATTTTTATTCTATCTTCTTCTGCATAGGATGAGGATATGCTTGCAATAAATTTTTGAACTATCTCTTGACCGAACTAATCTTATTCATCTACGGAAACTTCCCCTACATGTTGTAGGGTAATTAAGGTATTTTTCATATAGGTATAGGATATTGCTAATATACCATTCAAAATGAAGATCTCAAGTATTACCTTGCCAACTAAAACAAATACTCCATTCACTAAAGTACTAGGCTTGTTTAACTGAAACCCATCTTTGGTCAGGTTAGCCTTGGAAACAATTGTAATCATTCAACTGACGTTTTCCAACATTAGTAGTGTATGCAAACGTCACACTGATCTGTTTATTTGGTTTATATTTGACAGCGATTTTAAGTATTGTGACTTTGAAATGGCGTTGTTGTTAACAATCCGTCCAAATGTGATAAGCGTGCGGTCATTCAATTTTTGTGTGCTGAAGGTGTGCAACCGTTGCAAATTTATACGCGAATGCAAGCAGTGTATGGAAACGCATGTTTTGCATATCCAACTGTGAAGGAGTGGTGTCGAAAATTTAAGAATGCATGGAGAAGAGAGTACGAATGATAAGCCAAGACCAGGTGCATTGATTACTGCATCAACAGACAGGAATGTGGCATGTGTGGAAGGCCTGATTAGATAAAATCGTCGAATTTCAATCAGAGCAATTTCAGAAAATGTTGGTGTGAGTATAGGATCTGTCCATAGTATCGTACACAAACTAGGTTACAGCAAAGTTTGTGCGCAATGGGTTCCTCGTCTTTTGTCTGAGGACCAAAAAAGCTTGCGAATGGGCTTGTCTCTGCAACATCTCACGGAATACAGTCAAAATGGTAATGACTTTCTCTCGTCAATATTGGTGTCATTATTTTGAACCATCCAGTAAGCTGTCATCGATGCAATGGAAACACGCAAATTCTCCGCCACCAAAGAAGTTTAAAGTTCAACCTTCTGGAGGCAAGGTGATGTTGACATTTTTTTTCGACCATGAAGGACCCTTGCTGATAGAGTTTACAGAACCTAGAGTGCATATCAACGCAAACCTGTATAATGAAACTTTGAACAAGCTCCATCAAGCAATAAGAAGAAAACGTCCAGGGAAGCTTTCACGTGGTGTTATTCTGCTTCAGGATAATGCTCGGCCTCATGTTGCCAACGTAGTGAAAGAAAATCTGCAACGAAAGAAATGGAGGATATTAGAGCATCCACCCTATAGTCCCGATTTATCGCTTTGCGATTTTCACACCTTTGGGCCACTAAAAAAGGCGTTAAAAGGTAACCGTTTTCAGTCGGACGCAGAAGTACAAAACGCTGTGAAAGAATTCTTCCAGCAGCAGCCACAAGAATTCTATAAGCAGGGTATACATCGGTTGGTGAAACAGTGGGATATGTGCCTAAATTTTAGTGGTAGTTATTTGTAACTGTACTTGTCAATAAATTTTTCCTGGACCAAAGATGGGTTTCAATTGAACTATCTTGTAGATTCTACTTTCAACGCAAAGCCAAATTCAAAATATTTGTAGGTGTGTTAGCTCTTGGAAGCCTACATCTGCTTTTTGGTGCAAAAACTGTTTGAAAATACCAAATAACTATTTATATTCATATCTAGGAATTCATCCATTTCTCAAATATTATTGTACTCGAATGAAGGTTGTCAAAGAAACACAAATGCAAACCACAGCGTATACATAATATAAAACACACTAATAAAATCGATGAAAAAATTCTTGAATACTGTTTACATTGAATAGACAAGACAAAACTAATCAGCTGTCCAAATTGCCCTCACGTGATCTGGATTGCCCAATACATAATTAAATTGTAAATTTCTAAATTTTCACTCGGTTCGAAAAATCTCTCTAATAGCTGCTGCACATCAAGGTTTATAGACCCATTTTCACACGTGAACATATATACAAAACATGTGTACGAAGGCTATCAGAAATTTTAAGACCAACAATAAAAATTTTATTCAGCACGAAGACTTTAGACTCCTGACGGATGGTGATGCGATTACATAGACGTACTAAACGAAGCAATTATAAGGAAATATTGAAGCGGTACGGTGGATGACTAGAAATTAAAATTTGTTAACAACATTGCCAGAATCGTTATAAAAATGATTCTCGTTATAGCAAATACGCTTTTTTCCGCCTACCTTACCGTAAAACCAAAAATAGGGCGGAAAGTATTTTTTAGCATCCCAAGTGTAGAAAATTCATAACGTAACGATTTTTCACCCTCTGTCACTTGATTGCTTTGACTTTTCACAGGAATTTTTCAATTAAACGTCAATGTATGTATGTAGATTTTTTTGTTATATTTTCCTATTTTTTGGTTTATTCGGTAGGCGGAAAACAGTTGTGTGTCACACATATGGGAAACGCTTTAGCAGTTATCAACCTCGTTACGCTCGCTCGAGCATCTAAGGCCCGTATTTCCCTGGGGCTGGTCCAGCTCGACTGGAAGAAGCATGCGTTGCACACAGTAGGCTTCTCTATTCTCTCAGCGTGCAACCTACGGGGTACCGAAGGACAAGATGGTATTGGTTGATTTGTTCATTATGCAAAGCTGGTGACGCTTATAAATGTGAATATCAACAATCGAAGCAGAAGTCAAGGGTTGAGCGGGTACAAGCTCATCAATGCGTTTCATATTCACCTTGTTCAGTTGGGCTATGGTTCAAATTAAAAAATATACAAAAAATGGGATTTTTAGATAATACTAGTGGAGATATTGCGCTGATTCACGCGTCGAGCTATAATGTCATGAGATCCTGGACAACTATGTTACAAAACAAGGGATCTATTGACAAAAATAGATAATCACGCTAAAGCCGTCGTGAAACATAGCGATTGAAATATGTGCGTGTGGGTTGGTACGGAAAAAGGTTATTATTTGTGTAGCAATGTTGGGAAAAGCGTTATAGATAGTTATAAGCAAAGCAAAACCAAAGCAGTCATGGTATTGATTTTCGTCTGGTTTTCCTGTCTTGCTCAAATACTTGCAGTCTTGGTCTTCGTCATGTCCTTGGTTTTAGTCTTGCGTTTTCAGTCTTCATCTTACTTATGTCGTTTTGAAAAATGCTCAAGGCTACTGAGCAACAATTTCTTTCAATCAATAAAACTTTATTTCACTATAACCAAAAAAGACACAAATCAGGTGTTGCCTCTTGCTCAAAGATCCCTTATTTGTTCATGGTCTAGATTTTAGTCTTGTTCTTATTCATTCGGTATTTGCCCAAGTTTTGAAGCAATCATATACTGTCGAATATTTTTGATTTTTGAATATTTGGAGACGTTTAGCTAGTTTATCTGCGAGTGTTGTGTGTTTTATGTGTTCTAAAACCATGCCTCCTAAAAAACTTGTTGGTGTTAAAGGAAAAATTATCCACAGTCAAGGCCGACAGATTTAAATTTTGTGTTAATCTACAAAATGTGAAAACTTTAAGCTGCTGAATTGAAGTCGAATGTCAATTTTACAATATGGTGCTGGTTTTGACAAGTTTGCGCATACGACTGCAACATCCCGAGGCTTCTTCTTTTGTGAAACGTAGTCTACGTATTTTGTCTTGGCCGATTTTACTCATTACTAGTACTAAGCAGATATTTTTGTATGAAATTATCAAGTAAACTAGAATTATACTCTCGAAGAAAATGATTTTCCGAAGAAGCTTGTTTCATTATTTAATACCAACATTAAAATAATTTTGATAGGAAAATGAATATAATATGAATGCCAATGTCCTTAAGGTCGCTTCATATCCTTGTATATCAGCCGTTATTTTGTTATAATAACAGAATTAACTATAATTTCAAATAATCATAGCTTGAAACGGATGATAATTGATTTTTAATAAGTTTATATCTATAGTATTCGTATGTTTCAATTTATTTATACAGCGTTGCTGAAATGTCTGGCACCAAGGGATTATCTTTGAAAGGGATAACGAGAAAGTTAAAAAATTCTGGGACGATGAATGAGACGTTATCCTGCATAGTCTAGAACAAATGTCAAAAGTTTTCATCGTGCGTACGGCCGACATCTTGAATTTTTAGATGTTTTATCAGTTATTCAAGAGAGCTCTAAAACATCTACATGTGTATTGGCGAGAAATCATGGTTTCTGTAGCCAGTCCATACAAACTATTCTGTATAAAAATAACTTTTTTTATTTTTCTAATTTGTTACAAACCTTTCCAGCACGCCTATGTATAATAAAACTATAATATCTACCGAAATGGCAGAAAAAGGTTATTTAGTCAAAAAGAAGGAAATATAAAAGGGCCATGTGGGTCAGAACATAAAACCCTAGCGTGGCGCTACATATTCTCTACAGCCACCCATGATGACCGACACTCGAAATATTGTTGTTTCAATATTTTGACAACTCCAATGCCTGTGGCGCCATAAATGACATTTACCATTTGGTAGATGATTTTTCGATTTGTTAATTTGGCAATTTTTGATCATTTCCATTAATTTCACAGACTGTTATTTAAAACAAAAAATTCGAATACCTCGAGGCTTTAATAAAATTTGTACAATTTTTGTATTTTCGTAGTATTTGAAATAGTAAGTAGAATATAATACTGACTTGGAAACATTTTGAAGTAAGATCTGTTTCTGAGATTGAGTTTTGGTGGTTTGGAATCTTATTAGTCACTTTTTTCCGATTTCACTAGATTAAAGGCTATTATACAGGTTGAGCATGAGGAACTGTATTTTCACCTACCTCGTACTAAGACTTGAAAAAGTATACAAATAAATACAAAACGGCGTTTTTCCGTGCACGATTTCTTTATTTTTAATAAATTTGACTGATGTAAATCAAAAGTTGTGCATATATTTAAAAACATATAACTTCTCTTCCGAACATTCAATTTTCAATAACTACCTACCACCGACTTAATGAAGAAGAAAGTGAAAACTCCGAGGATAATAACCATTATATTCGTGATGATAATGATTGTAATTACTATTAATGAAAATTCTCTGCTTCAACATATACAATTGTTTGTAATATTAATTATTTTTAAAATTCAAATGAACTGAAACAATTATTCCCCTTGATTTCTTTTATCGTATTTATAATAATGTATGTTTTTCTCCAAAATAATATTATTGAACTTAGTGATTTTTATAAATACGCCGTTTTTTTTATCTCTTTGTATACCTAGTTCCTCAAAAATCAGAGTCAGTGAATCAGTTAATTGAGTGGTAGCAATTTAAAATTCTACCAAAATATTTACAAACTTACTATTCTATAGTAATGAATGAAATCTTCATTCAAAATTCACATTTCGCCTTGCATATTGTATGTATGTATGTACGAGTATATACGATTGAGTGACATTCACTGAGACCTAAAACATCTATTGTGTCCCCTTACTCCTACTTAGTTCCTGAGGAACGTCTCAGAGACTAGTAGCTCCTTTAGTCCTATTTCCCTGGGGAATTTTTGGATATCTGCAGGCTTCGGCTTAGGTAAATGTCCCTCTTCTATCCAATAATATCCTAGGTGCTCTGTCCTAGGAATCTGAATTGTGGTGAATTTCGCAAGTATGTGGATGGAGGTATTTTCTTCCATGCCACAGAATCTACATTCTTCTTATTTCACTATTTTGAGCTTTTTCAGGTGCCCGTTTAGGCGGCAATGTCCCTGAAACAAATTTATATTTTATTAAACAATGAAACAATAATAAATTTGAGTGCTACGAGACTTAAAAAAATGATGGAAAATATAAAATGTAGGTTCTTACCAAACTGATTTATTATTTGGAGTTAACAAAGCCAGTTCTCAGGGCTTTGTTATCTGATGGAAATTAAGAAACGAGAATAGTTTAGAAAAGGAAAGAAATTTAAGGGCGCCACTAATTTTGTTTCCTAAAACAAAATTAGAAAAAAAATCAAATAAATAAAATCAGCTAACTTTTAACTGTTGAAATCTACCCAAAAAATAATTAAGTTAATGGAAATGATAACTGTTGGTGGAGATTTAATAAATAAAACTTTCACAAAAAAAATTAATATGGATAACTATATTGATATAAATGTTGAACCATGAACGTGTACAAAAAAAAATAACTAAAATTAAAAAAGGTTAGTAACGCCTAATATAGTATAATAAACAAAATGGTCATCAGTTTTGTTACAATTGGAAAAAATGATTATAGTGATACAACCTCTTTATTTTCTTCTGGTCTTAATGGGCTGAACGAAAATTGTGTATACTATTTTTAAAGAAGAATACCCTCTTCTGGAAGAGACTGGTGCGCCTCTGCGCTGCTATGATCCCAGGAAATTGTAGGTACTTCAAGAAAATTGCGCCTCGGAAAACTTGTATACCCAGAAACTGTAGGTAACATCATGAAACTGTATTCTCAGAAACTTGTATTCTCAGAAACTGTATTGCCAGAAACTATATCCCAGGAAACTTACAGGTACATCAGGAAAATACTCCAAGAATATGTTATTCCCAGAAACTGTACTTCGGGAAACTGTGTTCTCAGAAACTAGTAGGTACTCCAGGAAACACACAGGAACTGTCCCCTTTGCACCTGTGTTCCAGGGAGCTGTATTCCCAGAAACTACTCCAAGATAGGTACTTCAGGAAACTATATCCCAGAAACTACTCCAAGATAGGTACTTCAGGAAACTATATCCCGGAAACTGTACCCCAGAAACTGTATCCCAGAAACTTGATTGCCAGAAACTGTGCAGTAATCTAGATTCTTATTAGGTAAAACGTCTGCAAATTTTAATTTGCAATTTTAGCAAAAATATAGTTTTTGGATTACTGCACAGTTCCACACTTGTTGGTTTGACGACAGACGATAAGAGAAGACCTCTCGGTACATTCTCCGTTCATATTTAAAGAAAGTTCAAAATTTTAAATTTCGCGGTATAATATCTCTAGAATATTGATTTTTGGTTAATGAATTTATTCCACCACAAATCACAAATGTGAAATAATTTATTAATTTTTCGATGGCAATATTTTTAGAAAATCGATGCATTCCATTCCACCAAAAATCAAAATTTTAAAGAAATTAATCTATGAATTTATCAACTGAAAGGTTGAACGCAAAGTTCACGTTTCATCCCGTTAGGAACCCTGTTAAAACTCTTAGTGCAGTTTTACTTTAACTTATGCATTCATTTGATCTCAACGGGTTGTAGTCACCCATCAGAATATTTGACTGTCTAAGCCCTACTAGATCTTTCCAATTGTCAGATCTTCTCTTTTCTTCGGCTTTGCCTATTTCTTCCAATATTACATTGGGACTGATGCCGGAAAAGGGTTGCGGCCCCCAAAAGAGTCTTTCAGTCCCCCTCTTTGCTAGTCCGAATTTCTTTGAAAAGTTTTACCTTTTCATCATACCATCTTGTTGCATTACCCAGGCTTTTTGATTTCTAAGAAGTAGAGAGGTGGTTTTTTTAATGATTCCCTCTTTACTTAGTCTGTAACTCGTTTTTTCTGCAACACTTTCCACCAACATATGTAGTGGTGTGAGGTTGAGAATCACTTCCATGGCTGCCGTTGGGCATGTTCTCATTGCTCATTTTGGAGAGGTTATATCTCGTCATCCATAGACTAGTTCTGCTACTCCACGCAATGGCTCCATAAGCGATAATTGGTCTCAATATGGCAGTGTACATCCAGCTCAGGATTTTAAGGGCTACGGCCCCAATTTCTTCCTGCCAGATTCTTGCACACCATTAGAGCCATTTTTGCTTTGTACCTATATAATCTCCTATTCGTGTTTGTTCCACAGAAGTTTGCTATCTGGAGTCAAACCTAGATACTGGACTTCTTGTCTCCATTCAACATCGCTTTCATCAACTTTAATGGTTTTGAGGTTCAGTTTCCTTTTCTTAGTGAAGGCTATTAAGATGGTTTTGGTGGGGTTGATGTTAAGTCCCACTTGCCTACACGAGCTGTTTGTATAGTTCAGACCCTTTTGCTTTTGCTTTTTCGCAAGACCAAGAATATATGTGAGTCTGTCTGTACGTACCTACTTTCGTAATGTTTTCTTTTATAGGAATACTACTGCGTAAAGTATAGGGAATTTTTGTTTTATACCTGGTTCGGCCGCAAAGAGGGATCAAATATTTGAAAAGTAAGCGAACACAAAATAAATGAAGATTTCACTTCTTTTGAACAAAAATGTAATTTCAGGTACGAAATATATGGATTGCATTTTTCTTAGTTTGGTTATTATCCTGAAAAAGACATAGCCAGTTAAATGCGATAAAGGGTGCCTATTTTAGGGAGCGATAATATCTCGTTGACAAAATATTATGGACCGAATTTAAAATATTTACCAACATCCAAATTTGGCGGTTTCCTAGGTTTTTTTTGGTTTTAGAAATTATCAAAAAAAATTTTGTTCACTTATTCATATAGGCTATTAGAAAACGTCGCCCCAATGTTTCCACAACATTTCGTATTGACAGGGCCACCTTTAGTTTAATCTTTTTAATTACGGAATGACATTTTTTATTTCACATTACTAGATGCTAGTGTCCTAACAATAAAGCTCCATTATTTATTCAAATTAACAGTGTATGGTTCAAGTTTCAGCCATTATCAATTGGTTGAAAGCACTAATAGGCCACTACAGCAACTCGTAATAAAAAATAAAAAATGCAGGTTTATACCATAAAAAATAAGTCTTAGTTTGTACCAGCGTAGGGGCACTCTAAACGTACGAGGATAATGCCACCTGGAGAGCCCGATCAGTTACTAAAATTTCGGATTTAATGAGAATTGTAACGTGGTAGTTATTCTATATATTTGCGCATGCCTTAGATTGTCGTCTTACGCCATTTTACGGTTCTTGTGCTTCGTGCTTCTGCTTTTTGTGTGGAAGTGTGAATTAAAAATATTATCCGAGTATCTTCAATCAATATCGGAATAGACAATGTCCAAATTTATTGTGAAATAATATAACGTATAGTGCACTCTGTAAATTTCATTTTAGTGGAATAAAAAAACATCTTTCAGTACCTACATAAAAAGTGACAAAGTACAAAAGTATTTTTTTACTTCCAATCTAGGAAGAACAGCTTTTAATTTGGCTGGAACAAAGGATTTGAAATGGTAATTTTTTAAACATATATTTATTGAATGTAGTTAAATGAGATTATGTTCTAGATCTAGACTAGAAACCAAAGAAGTTATTGAACAAGAAACAACAATTCCATCTACAAGCAAAGAGTGTGTGAGAAGTACTGGAGTGCATTAAGCAATTCTCAGTGATTGAAATCCAAGTCCAACAATTTCCAAAGCTAAGCAGTTTCAAGAAACAAATATTTAAATGCTTACAATATGCTCAAAATTTACTAGATTTTAATTGTAAACTACCCTCTGTTAATAGTATGCAAGTTTTAGTTTTTAGTTGGTTTTATTTGTAGCAAACTGCAGAAGTCGATGTATTGCTTACATGTCATACATATAGCGGTCCATAGTACCGGTTCATGAACCTATTGAAGTTTTTAAGTATATTTTGTTGAAAAATTGGTTGAAAAAATAAAAAAACAGAGAGATATGTACAATTATTGTGCTCGATACATCTTTTTCCGTGAAACCTGAGGACTATTTTCACCTATATGTGGGTACTTGTATATTTAAATATATTTTGTGTGTTTACTCATACCACTTTCCTTAGGTGTTTCTGAACCTTTACAAGACAGAGGACTCTGAAATAAAAAAAGTTGAGCTGAAAGATATACAAAATTTCAGTCCCAATTTAGCATTTCTTCGGTTTACTATTATTTATATTATATTTTTGCTTTTCACATCATTGTTTTATATTTACTTATTTCTGCAATCCACAGTGTTCGTCTTTTTCTTTTTTTCAATATAAACGGTATATCTTTATTTCTTCTTTAAACATGCATTTTTATTACTGATCAATACTTCCCACGGTATATTGAATTTGTCAATGTGATATCAATATCCCCAAAAATAGTCAATTCTATCCGAGATATACCTACTAACTTACAACAGACAAACATCCAGCATCCTGGTTGGGCTCATGACAGGTCACTGTATACCTACACTTGAACAACGTTGGATAGGCAGACACAAGCTTATGAAGCCCTCCAGTGAGCAAGGTGCTGGTTTCTCAACCAGTTCCTCGTCTCCTTACGGATTGTTTGTTTTGTGAGGCCCAAGATCGGGCCCGGGCCGTTAAAAGGAGTAGCCGCCCCTTCCACAGCCAGCGTGTCTGCCCCTTCATTGTCTTCAAAACCAGAGTGGTCCGGAATGCGTCGATCCGTATAACCTCTGTCTAGGTTTATCTGCGCACATTCCAATATAGCGTATACCACAGCCTGATATGCAGACACACCCTTACCCAATGAAACACAGTCTTGTGTTCTTGGGTTCCTGGAGTAAATTCCAGCCCCCGCCCCATCGCTGGAGCATGAACCATCTGTTTACCAGACGATCCCATGAGGCTGTGAATTTCCCTCCCTTTCCCAGAATTCTCTATTCCGGATCTTCACCCTTTAGGGGGTTACGAATGAGTACCTTTGCCGGCAGACATCAGCCGCTCGATTCAGGACAGGGATTTCTCCCAGAAGCCTGTGCTTATTGACGTGTCTGCACCCTTTCTCGTTTCGCACATATCCCAAACTTTTCAAGCGTAGGAGTGCCCTCCCAGCCTCAGCCTCGATCACATGGTGAAGAGGCCGAAGCCCAAGAATCACCTCCAACGCAGCAGTTGGTGTAGTTTTCATGCAGCCAGTTGCCCCCAAACCGACCACCCTTTGGAGGCGTGCCAGTTGCGATCTAGCCGTGGCCAGGGTTACCCTTGGCCACCAGACCAGAGCCGCGTATGTGAGCATCGGCAGCATGATCACTTTATAGAACCACAAGATCCTCTTGGGGAATAGTCCCCATTTCGGACCGATGGCTCTCCTACAGGACCAGTACGTGTTAGTCACCTTGCCCAGGCGACTATCAAGGTGAGCCTTCCATGTCAGCGTCTTATCCAGGATCACTCCCAGATATTTCACTTGTTCAAACACTGGAAGTAGCACTCCACCAAGGTGCAGACCATCAGGTCTTATACCTCTCTTCTTGGTGAAAGCAATTACCTCGCTTCTTGGTGAAAGCATTTACCTCAGCCTTGGCAGGGTTAACTGCAAGTCCGTGGTCGTTGCACCACTCCTCTACCCTATTCAGGACCCTTTGTATTAGGTCCCTGATGACGGTGATATGCCTTCCAACAACAAGGACAACGATATCATCGGCATACCCAATTGCCAGAAAGCCCTCACCGTTTAATAAGGATATTAATTCGTCGACTACTAGGTTCCACAATGTGAGCGAAAGGACGCCCCAAGCCAATGAATTACCATTGGCTCTATTCCATGATCTACTGCAGCTCTACACATTTATTCTACAGGGGTGCTGTCGAAAGCCCCCTGTATGTCCAAGAATGCACCCAGGGCGATCATGCCACTTTGCAGCGCCTTTTCCATCTGTGTTACCAGTTGGTGTAAGGCATTCTCCGTTGACTTGCCACACCAGTACGCATGCTGGTTGTTGTGCAAAGGATACCTAAGCCCAACCTTTTCCCTTATATACCTATCAACCAACCTCTCCAGTGTTTTTAGCACAAAGGATGTTAGACTGATAGGCCTAAAGGACTTAGCCACGGTGTACATGGTACGACCAGGCTTGGGTATAAAGACCCACTCTTACCTGTCTCCACTGCTCAGGAACATATCTGCTTGCAAACAGAACCGAAAGATATGCATTAAGATTGAACCAATAGCGTCCCAGCCCTGCTGAAGCAGTGCCGGAAAGATTTGGTCCTTCCCCGGAGATTTGTAGGGGCTAAACGTACGTATAAACCAAGGACTCCGCTCGTAGGTTACTATTTTTTTAGCTAGAATATAGAAGTACATATGTCCCGCATTAATCTTAATGAAATAAAATAATCGTTTCTAGATAGATAGATAGATAGATAAATTTATTGTGTATAAGAATTACATCTTTTCACAAGAAGAACGGCAATAGAATATATTATAAAATAGATGAATTATTTATTCATTATAAAACGCTCGCAATGTTAACACTAAGAATACTATAAACAAGTTTCTTTTGCTAATTTAAATCATGCGAATCCAGAAGTAGCACCAAATCATTTAGATTCTTTAAATTTGAAAACAACTGCGTGTCCCGAGCACCATATTGGGCATTCAAACAATATATGAGTAAGAGATTCAGGAACTTGTAGATTGCAGATTGTACAGATATCCACAGTTGACACAGAATACACAATACCACGTGAGGTTATTCTTAACGATTTTTCACTGCACGTTCGCAATTGAGCAATTACACGGCAAATATCCCGGCATCATATGTGGATAAATGTTTATAAACAAAAGGATATGAGGATTGGGCCAACCTTCCAACATCAGCATTAAAAGAGAGATTGTGTATAAGTGTCTACAATTTTGTTCAATAATGATGTAGAATTATTTTCTAAAAAAGATAGCCATACAGTCTCACCACCAGCAAGATTAAAATACTCTTTAAGTTGTAATAAATAGTTGTATTCAATATCACTTTCACCTAAATTCATCAGCCGCAAAAAACATTGTTTGGATAGGCGAGACTCGTCCATAGCTTTCAACTGATTTACCCAAATTAATGCAGACTTGAAAATTAAACAGCTGAGTTTGTTCGAACCGGTTTCCAATCTAACAATGTAATTGGGTGTAGACCTTGGTAAACACAACAGTCGTTTAAAAAAGTATGTCTGTACATACGTTCTAATAAGTCTGCATACCTTATGCCCCACACCGCTAATCCATAAGAAAGTGAGGACAATATAATTGATTCAGAAAGTTTTATTCTGGCAGACCAGGAATTAACTTTAGATTCACACATAATATTCATTACAACACCTATTGCTTGTTTCGCTTTAATAACAGTTCGTTTCGTCATTTCCAAGTACAAAGATGATGACGAAAATGTGACACCTAAATAATTGAACGCTTTAATAACTATTTCAATTGGTTCGTTACTGAGAGAAAAGTTTTAACGATAATAACTACTATATAACAAAAAAAAACACATTCCTATGACCATTGACATGTACACCCCTATGCCGCGCATTCTTAAAATATTCTTCAATATCGGCCATAAATAAACTGAATAATAAGGGACTTAGTGACTCTCCCTGAAGTACACCTTCCGAAATGTCGAAACTCTTACTAAAAGTATTATTAACTTTAACAGAAATTTTAGCATTGTCATAGAGATTTTTTATTACACTAATTATTTTAGAGCTAACACCCAAGTTGTAGAGTTTCAGAGATCGTGATTTATACTGTCAAAAGCACGTCTAAAGTTTACAAAAACGGCAAAAATCTTACGTTTTGGTAATCTCAAATGAATCCGTGGAATTGAATTCAAAATAAATTATTATCCATACAGCTTCTTTTTTTCCTAAAACCATATTGACAGTCTGGTAAGACCGAGTACTCTTCACATCAACTTGATAAACGATTTGGCAGAATTAGTGTAAATACTTTTACCATACAATTTACTAAGGCAATACCACGATAATTATTAGGGTCATCAAGAGAACATTGTTTATGAAGCATTATTAATATTATGTCGTACCAGGCTGAATGGAACTTCTCCAAATTAAAAATTTTGTTGTACAAATTGCAGATATATAGTAGCCAATTTTGTGGAAGATCCTTTAAATGCTCATATAAATTTTGATCTTTGCCTGATGACTTACCGTTTTTGCAGACTTCCAAAGCATTGCACAATTTCTCAAAAGAAATTTCAGAATCCAAATAGTGAAACCTAGCATCGTAAAACTCCAAAGGAGTAGGTATCCTTTCTTTGTAGATAGTGTCATAAAAGACCTCCCACTGCGAAATGGTAATAGGACAGTGTATGTGCCTACGTTTAAAAGACTTAATCATTTTCCAGAATTGTTGTTGATTTTTTGTTTCAGATAAAGTAAACAGAATATGTTTCTGATAGTCTGCTTTTTTATGCCCAAGTAGTTTTTTGTAGTTTTTTTTAAGTACTAGATAATCAGTTCGATGTGGTTCTAAGAAGTTATTTTTTTCACAGAGTTTTAGCTTGTTTTTTAAATCTGCTTTACCGTTCTGACAAGTTGAATCAAACCAAGGTCTATTCTTATTATGATTATATTCCAAAGGCACTAGTGAAACACTACCAATGCTTTTAACAGTATTAAAAATCGTATTACATATTTTTTCATAAGAACTATCAATGTCGGTGAGAAGACCGATATTAGGGGATAGCTGCATTAATAACTGGTAATCAGCTATTTTTTCATTTTCCCATCTGAGGATCTCATGTTTTGAAACGGATCCTTTTATGGGTGAAGATTTTTTAACTCCAACACTTAATTCCATGCTTATTGGAAAATGGTCAGACATGTATTGATCTTCCAGTACCTTAAAAGATTTCAATAGGTCAAGTCTGTCAGAACTACAGAAGCACATATCAATGACGCTTTGACCTTGTGAACCAAAAAAGGTAAATTGAGCTGGTTTCTATGTGTCCATTAATAAGTGCCAAATTATTAGATAACATAAAATGTAGCACCTCTTCACCCCTAACGTTGTGCTTCTTATCGTTACTACTCATATCTGGTGAGCTAGGTACTAGGTAAAAGTTCCAGCGGTATAACACTCAGTTCGCCAATTCTGGAATTGAAATCACACACAATAGCAATGGATATATCTTTATATTCTGTAACTATACCATCAATTGATAATTGAAATAACTCTAATAGCACTTCAAATTCCAGCGACTGGTAAAATAAGTTATGCATACTATAAAACTAAAGCTACCATTTCTAACTAAACATAATAGCCACCAGCACTTTCACATTAATACATTTTCTATAAAACATGGCAATACCACCACTCGCACGTCCTCGAGACTTCTCTCTGATCGCTGGAGAAAATACAACATAAAATGCATCTGCTAAAACAACAGGGTCCTCAATATCACTGGTGACCCAGATTTCACAAATGCAAAATAGGTCAAAAGATACATGTACTGTGTCTGCCAATATATTATTAATATGTTGTATGCCATTTGCATTCCAAAAGATTATGGATAGGCTAGACGCATTAGGCCGCTAATAAAGAGACACTTGACTACACAGGGGCTGGTTTCTAAATATTTTCGACTTCTCGCATTTTATCATTCCCGGTTTTTTGGACTACTGCACATACGTGATTCTACTAGTTTTTCTTCATTGTGACCCCACAACCACAACCTTACGTTCACTTCCATCTTTTAGTACCACACCTTGACATTTGATCCAGTTCTTCTCTCTGCCTTTGCGAAATCCCTAATAACTTTCTGAATATGCCTTTCTTTTATCGTGAGTATTGACTCTATGTAAATGTTTTTTCTTTTTAAATTCTTTTTTACTTTGAGTATTTTCATTTTTTCAGCCCAGTCAAACATTTTAGAGTTCATATAATAGCCTTCTTGGTGTGCGTCATCGTTTGTGACGTATATCCGGGTTTTGTGTATGTCGTTTATTTTATTTGCTATTTTGACATAAAGCTAACCTTAAATTTGATAAATAAAATGATCAGGATCGTATTCAGCCAAATTCGAAAATGCTATGAAATTAATAATACTTGGGATATGAAAACACTGCAAAATAAAACAAATTCTATATTCAATTTACATATTAAAATAATTTTACATTAGTAAATATAGTCCTGCAAAAGAATTATACTGCCTGTTCAATTAAGTCTGCACCGTATGGGACCCTATTTTATTCTTAAGTTTTATGGAAAAAGGTATTCTTCACTTATAATTCTTATTGTTAGTGAATTTTAATGTTTTATTTGTTTAAATGTGACCACTGTCTCATTGATGTTTTTACTGACCTCATCTATTTGATGTTCATTAAAATATGTACAGGTGGTGTATTGAAAATTTATGTATGTATGTGTTTTGGGGTAACATTCACTGAGTCCTAAAAGATCTATTGGGCCCCCTTACTTCTACTTAGTTTCTGAGGAGAGTCTCAGGAGTGTTGTCAACAGCTCCTTCTATGTCCAAAAATGCACATACTTCAGTTTCTTGGTTGTCTAAGGCACCTTAGATATATTGAAAATTTAACAAAATAGATATTTCTATAGCTTTTTGGAGCTACGACCACTTGCTCTGCCGTTGAATAGCTTCTTTTCTAACACTAACTAGAGAATTCTATCTTCAGTTACACGTTCAGTAGAAAACAAAGATAAACATAGTAAATAGTCAAGAAACCAACCAACTAATAAAAAATTAAAAAGAAGAGGATTATGAAAGTTCAATTTTCAGAACCTGCATGTAAAATAATGTACCGTACACCTTCACCACTCGTCTTCATTACTGCCTTAGTGCTACCATCTTGCCAACTCTTGTGAAAACTCCCTTTACTAAAAATCCAGGTCTCGTCCAAAAAAACAGGCTGCAGAGGGTAAGGAGAACTCTCATTGTTCTTAAATTCTCTCAGAAAATCTAATATTTTTTGAGCTATATGTGGTTGTTCCATAAGATATTTTCCATTGGAAATACTGCAATTTAGCCATCTGAATTTTAGTTCCCTTAAAACATTAGCCAGTGAACCAACAGACATGTCGATTCCATCCAGATCGATGAGTTTTTTATTCAGTGTAAGTAGAGTTACATGTTCACCTAAAATAAATAAGTAAATAAAAAATATTAACGAATAAAAAATACAAAAACACTTTTTTAATTACACAAGGATACTGCAGGTGGCTTTATTGGACCAGAACTCGCAATTGGCATCAGGCAACAGGTTTTGCCAAATAAGCATTAACTAACTGGACTGCAGGAAGAGTTTAATGCTCCTGGGACAAATTACCAAGATTAGTTCATTGGAAACATTTAATGTCACTAAACAAGTGCTAGAACTTAACCACCACAAACCTAACCTTACCTTGGCTTGTGCACTATTTTGACCTCTCCTACTCGTATGTGTCCAAGTTACTTCAATTATCTTAAATCCACTATATCTTTATCTTATAATACCGATTATAAAAGATTACATAACGCTTTTATGGTTGCTTCCTGTACGACTAAGCCCCGTATAAAAGCGGATCCTATTACGAACATCAAAATATTGAAATGTATTAAGCTTGTAATATTGTCTTTTATTTTAACCGAATAATCATCTCGAGCTGCTTTCATCTTGTTTGTTATTGGAAACTAGAAGGGTCAAAGTAAAAATGATTTTAGGCCGCAAATAGGAATGTGGGTGGTCGGATAAGAAAAGTAAAGATTTTGTTTTAAGTTCGGGAGATTAAAGTCGGTCGAAAAACAAATGTTGATGCCGCAGAAAAGACATAATTTTATTGAGTCGCGCGGTAAGGCGTCTGGTGAACAGCAGGTTAAAGTAATACAAAATATATATATACGTATATCTATAGTTGCAGAAAAGGATATCAAAAATAGATTCATTAAATAGGGAATTTGTATGATAAATATAAACGTATCCTTGTATATATAGAGAGTATTTTTCTGTTAAGGCGGAAATTAGACGGTGTATAGAACTTGTGTTTAATGTCAATTTGTGCCTCGTAAAAAGATCAGATCATTTCTTCAACACCTTACTACACGAGGATGCCTGCCACTTTTCTCTGATAAAATCTACTGTAAACATCAGTTTCTACACAAAACAAAAAAAAAGATGTACGTCCGGCGTTAAACAATTAATCACTGTAACTAGGATTATATTGAATATAGAATTTATTTCAAAATCTGAGCGATAAAACCTTTTTGTAAAGGTCAATTTAAAAATCATTGTATGTATACTTTTCTGTACAAATTTGTATTCATGTATCAGCAAAAAAGTTTGCGGCAAAGTGACTCAAGTACTATACCTAACTACGAAGAGCATCTTAGGAAACCTCAAAGACAGGAGTAAAAGTAACTAGATTGGGAGTGTGTTCCGAAAAGGTCGTGTTCAGACTCTTTGAAATAATTACAATTACGTGAAATATGCATTCTACTGCTCGCAGTTGTCGTTGCCAATAAGGGATCAAGGCTTGTCGTAATATTGAATCATCCTTTGCAACAGACCATGGTGAAAGTAGGAGCTAAATGTCAAATCAGTGTGAAAAATTGTATGGTTGTAATAAATAGTTTATATAAACTTTGTTAATAGTTTGAGAATGTATGTTCCTTGTGGAGTTTCCATTAATATTTTTGTTAACTATTTTAGAAAATTAAGCCACAACTTTTTTTATATTTTTCAATTCAACGTTTCGGTAGCTATATGACACTAACGAAAAAAAAAAATTCGACAACTAGACAATGTCTAGTTGAAACGCTACCGAAGCCTTGAATTAAAAAATATTGTGGTATAATTTCCCAAAATAATTAACAAAAAGAATTATGAATAAGAGTGTAAAAAATGCGATTGTATGTTTAAATTATTCTTCATTTTCATTTGACGATTAGGTATAAACTAAAAGTAGGTAAACAGAAGGTTTGATATCGAAAAATACCATAATATTGTATGTATGTAAAATTTGATGTTAAAATATTTGCCAAAATAAGATTCCATTTATTTATATTACACAAGAAAAAACATGCATTTAGTACCTATAGGTTTTGTTTATCAAATTGAATAAATAATAAAAATGACAATTAACTTGGTTGGAACAACAAACGCAAAAAAGTGGTGATAAAGATTGTACCAATGAATTTCTTTATTTTTAACAATTTTCCAAATTTGTGTCCATATAATATAAGTAGGTATATTTTATTGTCGTATTTTGGGTATTCCTGTTATTCCATTTTGCCAATTTTACACTGTAATTTTTCGTAAATTATTGTCACTTTTGTTCATTGTTTATAATTTTGATCAATTTCTGTCTGCTTCTGCCAAGTTTGGTAGTTATTGATAATTTTTTCAAAATATGTCGATATCTGCTAATTTATAGATTCTTGCTAGTTCTCCTTACTTTTTTGTTAATTTCCACCAATTGTTGATTTTTGTAAGTTTTTGCAAAGTTTGGTTCAATTATTCGTTTGTTTTGTCAAATCAGAATGAAGACGTGACCAACTTTGGCTTGGACTAGTGCTTAAAATTTGAAAAAAACTCACATAATTTCTTGAAATCCTATTCTAGATAATCGGTGGAATCTATTTGGTTGATTTTTTTATTAATGATTTCGAGTTTTGTAGAAATTGTCTCAGATTCTGCTATATTCAGTTAATGACATTCTACTTGGACGTTTCTGCTAACATACAATTATCGGAACGGATTGTAATCCGCACGGATGGAGGATGTTCACACACAGTGTCCACAAAGAATCAGTGTAAGGTAAGGTTTGATGAAAAGCCATTTGATTGGTCCTTTTTAATGGAAGGTATGCTTACTGGTGCTAAATATCTTATCTGCTCCAAAATGCAGTTTTACCTGAAATATACCGACTACTTCCAAATTTGAACAAATACTATCAACAGGATCCTGCACCTCCAAACAACCAATGTCACGTTTGCTAATATTTAAATACCATTTTCTCTCATAGAATAATATAATCTTTATTCTATTAATAATATAATCTTATCTCATAGAATACCTTGGTCAAAGAGGTGTTATTGAGTGGCCTGCAAGATCACCCGACTTGATTATTTCCTCTGGGGTTAAGTGAATGATTTTCAAAGGATCTGATACGTCTCAAAATACAGAGAATTACTTTGGACATGATCAACAATTGCATTCGTAGCATTGAAGAAAGATTGTATCAATATCAACAAACAAATGGACAACAATTTCAGCACTTATTGTAATGAATTAACTTCAAATTATGTATGTATTTATATTTGTATACATGTATGTATGTATACTGAGACCTAAAAGATTTATTGTGCCTCCTTACTTCTATTTAGCTCCTGAGGTAAGTCTCAGAGGCTGGTAGCTGCTTTAGTCCTATTACCCACAGGAATTTTAGGATATCTGCAGGCTTCAACTGTAAATGTCTTCTATCCAGTAATGCCCTAGGTGTTGTGACTTAGGATTCCGAATTGCTGTGCAATTCGCAAGTATGTGGATGGAGGTTTGTTATTCTATGCCAGAGAATCTACATTCTTCTTTCTCCACTATTTTGAACTCTTTCAGGTGCCCAAGAATTTTTGATTGTCTATGCCCTACTAGATGGTCAGATCTTCTCTTTTTTCGGCTTCACCTATTTCTACCAATATTACATTGTAGCTGATACTGCCCCCAAAAAGGTCTTTGCTGTTCATCTGCTACTTCATTTCCTTCTATTCCAGTGTGTTTGGCTTCTATATTATTTATCAATATTGAACTGGGCACACATTCTTATGGCGTGAATTTCCGCTTGAAAGATACTTCGGATCCGTCGTTTTTCAATTCTGCTGAACGTGCTAATCTTTATATAAGAACATAATCTAATTTTATTTTACGTATGACTTTAATACACGACTCATTTTTTGCCCTAGAGTTTATTTCATGATTTTTAGGTTAATTATGCGGTATTATTACACAACGGAAATAAATTCACATCTTTATCAATTGCTCAGTGGGTAAGTACCTACATATTAAAAAAAATATGGCGAGCCGCCCAAGATAGCGGCTTAGTTATTTTCAAAAGGTATGAGTATTAAATCAACGGAAATAACTTCACTGTAAACCCAATATGGCGGACAGATGAAGATGGTGAACTAGTTGTTTTCAAGCATTCTCATAATATGGGTATCAAAATATGAAAGAGTTTATTGAGAAAGATACGAAAAGTGATGATGGGGGACTAGTTATTTTTTACTCGCTTATATGCGTAGATCTTGCAGAGAAGAAAACAAATTAACCCACGTCTGCGGAGATGGTGTTCTACTGCCGGCTAAACGGTAAGGCTTAGCGGGGTCGTGTATTTACTGATCTCAACCTATATCTTTGACAAAGTCTATCGGTGGTGAAAAAAATTAAAAATGGTGTAAAATAAGATAGCCGCTATATCTATTTTGAAGAGTTATACCTTGGCATAAACAACTAGACAGTCTTCTTAATGCTGAACTATACTGTTCTAACTTAACGGACAAACGACCAGTTAACAATGACGCTGTTTAGAAACATTTAGATACAATAGTTCTTGAAACAGTTTCCTTGAATTCCGCCATGTTTTTCGGTCACTTTACAAATAAACATTTAGCATACACTACGTTTTCTATAGAATTTAAAATAAAAAAAGAAGAATACACCACCACTTATCTGTTAGAAATAGTAACTAACAGATTGAACTGGTATGTTTATTGGAATAGGAACTGTTTACCATTAAAAAAAATTGTCGTTGTGTAGTATGCCGTAGTGACACATGAAGTAAATCCCTTTTAAAAAGTCAATATTCATTTTGTGAGTTTCCAAAGCCTTGATTGGAATATCGTCAAAAACGTATTAAGTCAACCGTGAAACATAGTTACTTGTCTTACTCTGGCTCCAACCACTTTCCCTTATCTAGACTTTGATCTACTGGGACACCGTTGCGAATAGCATTCTTGACCATAGCAAAATTTCAATTATTTTTAGTGTTCAGAATTTTTGTTATTAATTAACATAATTATACAGTTTTACTTTTCATTGCTATCTAGTGAACGGTCTATCCTTTGGAGAATAATTTTCTAATTTGTAAAGCGTTTTAGTAGTTTTATACCATTATTTTGACTTCTATTGTCTACAAAATCATCAAAACGGATCGATTCCCCTATTTAATTATTTTATCAATGCAAAACAATATGCACATGCACACCGAATACCAACCCGCACGTGGCAAAAAGTCTATGTACAATATGGTATGGTCAAGCGACAGTCTCTGTCTCGTGACCCTATTGTCGCCGACATCCGAAACTTTTTGTATCGCCGTGTTTCGTCACCTTAAGTGCGCGAGTACAGGTACGTTTCCACAGACAGGTGACAAGCGACAAATTGTCACCGTGGCAAAAAGTTTCTAGTCAGCGCTTAGCTTTAGAGCTTCTGGACGCATAATATCTACCTTGTACTGATGAGGCGCAAATACACCGAAACCGGTCTGCAAGTGATATTATCCCTTCTATTATATATTTTCATACATACCAACCCGGTTTAACTTGAAAGTCTACTTCATTGTCTCCGGGGCATATAGCCCGAGAAGTAAATGTTGATATCTAGTGAACGGTCTATTCTTTGGAAACTAATTTGTAAAGCGTTTTTATTATAGGTTTATACTATTATTTTGACTTTTATAGTTAACACGCTTTACTTATGACAATAGATACAGGAAACTGTAATCAAGTAAATAACCACAAAACCGAGATGGTTTTTTGTAAATATAGAATTTTGGTTTATATTTAGTTGTGGAGATGTCGCTGTTATCACATTCTTGGCATTCCTTCACTGGGTTTGATGTATTAATGTGATTTCAACGTTGTCTTCACTCCAGGATGCTCTTAGAGCTTCTGGACGGATAGTATCTACCTTGTACTGATGAGGCGCAAATACGCCGAACCCGGTCTGCAAGTGATATGATACGTTCTAATTATTAACCAGAATGGTTGGTTCTATAATTTCATATATACCAACCCCGTTTAACTTGGAAGTGTTATTTATTGTCTGAGGGGCATATAGCCCAAGAAGTAAATGTTGCTTCCTAGTGAACGGTCTCTATCTTTTGTAAAGTGATTTTCTAATTCTAAAGCGTTTTAATAGTTTCATACTATTATTTTGACTTCTATTGATAACACGCTTTTCTTTAATATTGATACAGAAAACTGTAATCAAGTAAATGGGATATTTTATCTTTAATAAGCATGATCTTTAACCTTGGCTGATATACGACTGTGTTTCAAGCAGAGACCATTGCCGCTATAGCTTGTATTGATGAGAACATCAGAAGAGGATATACCTAACAAAAAATAAAAAACTGTAAAGATTCCCTAAACAGGCTGGCAAAAGACAACAAAGTGTCTTTAAAATTCCGGCACATGAGGGGATTACAGGTAGTGAAATGACTGACTAGACACTGCACAAAATGGCCAAAGTTAGTGAACCTACGTGCAGGAAATGTGAACTCTATGATGAAACACCTACTCACATACTCTGCTTCTGCGGGAACTTACATGGACTCAGTCGGAAGTACTTAGGAGAGAGAAGATACAACCATTACAACTACTGAAAATCCCTCCAGTCAAACAAGTGGCCTACATAGAAGACACAAAGCTTCTGGAATGGAAGTATATAACATGGGAAATGGTACAAAGATTCAGTTCAAGTGCCTGGGCTGTTGAGCACAACCCAATCGAATGAATGAAAGAAGCGTAGTAGCAGACAAGGTTTTATTCACAACATGTCAACCAAATCACTTTTCCCACTCGCATGAACTGCGACTCGTCTAAATGCTGTCACAAACTTCTGCGTTCGTGAGGAGATAATTATTGCTTTGCGCACCAGTTGTGGAGACAATTAGATAGGTATTTTTGTTTCACGTTATTTGGATAAAAATCATAGAGGTACTTTCATTATGCCCAACCCAATCCAACCCAAATACAATAACATTATAAAATGAAAATAAAGATTAAATAAGTACAACTAATAAGATAATGTCACTGGCGCGTTTTTGCTTTTTTTTGTTTATAAGTTGATTTAAAAAATAATTCCAATTTTAAAATTATTGTTAGGCATTTTCTCTTTGGTACTGATTTTCAATTTTAAAAACCTCTATCAAATGTATGCTATCAATAATTTTCAAATAGACTATAGCAGTTGTAAGAAGTGAATCTGCATATAAAAAAAATTTAAGCAAGTGCATTCAATTGAATTGAGAAAAACTGAGACATTGCTTTCAAAAAACAAGTAGGTAATGAGAATCGAGACTCTCGCAAACATTATATTGATAATTGAAAAAATGTTAAAAATAAATAAAAATAAAAACAGTAAACAAAGCTCAGTATTCATCCGATTCAGACTTAAGTAAAGTAATTAGTCTGTCAATAAACCGGGGTCATTTCTTACTCAGCATATAATCACGGTTCCTAAAATGCAATAAAATTTATTGCTAGCACTGTGCGGCGAGACTTAAAAGTCGAATTTATTTTCATTTTTGTAGCTGATCATTTCAAATGAAATTGCGCGACAAGGCATCGATTCAGTCTCTCATAGAACCACTTTTCAGTCTCTCGAGTGTTACCAATAAAATTTTATGCATTACCATAATTTATTATCTTATTTTTTTCATTTCGATTTAAGACTGTGTACGGGGTAATCCTAGTAAATGTTTACTAAAAACTGCAAAAAATGTCTTATGTGGAATGCTATTATTGACTTTTCTATGTTTAGGCAATATTTGGGAATTTTTATAGATTTTTACAAAATTTTGGTAATTTTTGGTCAATATATAACTATTGGTGACTATTTTGTCGGTTTCAGTCATTTACTGCTAATTCTGATTAACTTCTGCTAGTTCCTGTCATTTTTTGTCAGCCCATGGGAATTTTTTACAGCCCCTACCAATTTTAGTATATTCTGACTGATTCTCAATTTACCCAATTCAAAAACCGGAAAGAGCAATTTGAATTCAAGTTGGCTCATTTTGTAGACTTCTGATTGGTCAGATTGCACCCAGCACTCCTGATTCTGACATATAATATATTTATTTTTGTAATCGCCTTCGCTACCTTCTTACTTTATTATTTTCACTCTATTTCTCGTTTCAGAACTCCAGTATAGGCAATTTTATTGAATATCGGCGATTATGGATCCTTCTACTGTAAAAACTAGTTCTTTTCGTATAGTAAGGCAAAACAACGAAAACAAAGTTGAAATTAAGCCCTTTAGGATTTGCGAAAATGGTATAAATATTGGATGGAATGCAGGAAACCAAAATTATCAAGGGTATTTGCAAAATTTATCAGGCAGTCGATTAACTTTAATCATTACTTTCAAATCAACAATGGTATTAATTGCTCAAATTTTTCTTATGGGAGTAGCAAAGTCAACGGTTTACTGATTACTACATGAATACTGCAGTAGTATAAAGATAATAATTGGCACAGAAAATATTGGTGTGAGACTAGGACTTCTAGAAAACTGTTAAGATAAGATAAGATCATTATGAAGATTATGTGCTTCTAAGAGCCTCTCCACTACGACCTTTGCAGATCTATTGTGTGTGCACTTTTATTCTTATGTTCCTTGTCTAGACCCGTCCTTATTACTAGCCTTCGAATGCCAAACTTCAGGACCTCCATATATGGAAGGGCTGTGATTTTTCCTCTCCCTTCGTCGAAAACCTCAACCTAGTAGAGTAGTAACACAGTATGTGCGCTGAGATTTCCTCATCTTCTTGGTAAAACCTACATACGGTTGTGTCAGACAATCCGATGTTATTGATGTGTTTGTTAAGTCTACAATGCCCTGTCAGGAGCCCAACCAGGATCCTGATTGTTTTCCTATTCTGGCTCAGTAGATACTCCGTGAATTTTGGCGAGGGCTCCTTGATGAACTCTTTGGCTTGCCTCATTCTTGGCGCACTGATCTACTATTCTCGAGACTGCTTTCTTACCCAAATACTGCTTCCCGGGCTAGTGCGTCTGCCTTCCATTACCCTTCTGCTCTGAGTCGCTTAAGTTTAATGACTGCCCAGCTCTTTTAGCGTCTCCAAGCAGTCCCAAACTAGCTTGGAATTTATCTGCATAGAACTGATTGCTTTTTTAGCAGCTTGGTTTGGCGTATCCCTATTTGCGGTGAAGGGCAAACCTCCTCTGCCTGCTCTTGGCGCTTTCCTCCTGAAAAATTGATATAAATGGTATAAAAATGCTGTCCAAAGAATAGTTATAATTTTGTTTCCAAAAATGAAGTACCTACTTATAGTGAATATCATTGAAAGGGAACCCTTCTGCGACATCGCAAAGTTGACAATAAATATGGCCACAAGGAAGTGGACGGCACAGAAACCTCTAGAATTGGGGTTAATCTCACCAGGACAGAGAGAGGCGAAACAATTCATCACAGGAACTGGTTTTCATATTTTAGTAATTGGAAGTAATTTACAGATTGCTAAAAAACTTTCAATGTGACAATCAATTGCCACATCATTTACCATTGCAACCAATGGAAGGTGCTCTACGCTCTGCGCACTCGACATTTTTGACGATATCGATTTTTACTAAATCTTGTAATTTTTTCTTAATCTCTGTGAATTTTTGCCAATTTTTGATTTTTGTTAACAGAAAACTTGAAATTTTGGCGAGAAACCTAAAATTTGAGCGAGAAGCTTGAAATTCTTAACGGGGAAACCTAAAATTTTTAGCGGGAAACCTGAAATTTTGGCGGGAAGCTTGGAATTTTTGGCAAGGAACCTAAAATTTTATTCTTCAATATCAATCACAGAAAAACCTACTACTTTTTTGACATAAATAAATTTTTAAAAATTTTAGATTCAAACTAATGTAACTTTGGAATTATAAAGAAAAATTATGCGGTCTTGACGGTTGTATTTGTAATTTAATAGATTATGAAATACTGAAAATATATACATGGTATACTATTTTAAAAAAATATGTTAATAAGTTATTTAGGAGCAACGGCGCACCCTGTATAATATGAGACATACCCTATAAATCGCTATATTTGCTTAAAATTGACAATTTCTCATACTGTTTCAATTATTTTCAATCAATAGTTGAATCCAAATTGATCTGTGATTTCAATCTATATCAATACAACGTTGTTATTAATAAAAGATAATTATCACCGTGTAATATTTTCAATAACCATAAAATTAAATTCTTACTTGTAATACTGGTTAATAGCATTCGGTGCAATAATATCTATCACAAATTTAAAATTAACGTAAACATACTCGAACATAAAATTTTATTTATAGAAATAGACACTTTCGCCTTAAATTCCGTTATAATAAAACTAATTCTGTAAACACTTCTCTGGACCACCGTTGTTTAATTTAGTGCCCTACGTGCCAATAAACCAATCGTAGCTACCATATCTATCAATCGTAGTTTATTTACATTATAACATGCATTCGAACGAACGAGATAAATTTTTCCGCCAAATTATTTGGTTTGTTATTCTATTGAGTTGCAAAATCTCGTTTTTCAAGAAATTGTCTTTTGTGCCTGAAAAATAAGTATATATAAATCTGTACTTTTGTAGGTTATTAAATTTAAAGTTATGCTTATTTTTTCAATTAATAGTCATTGTTAATGAATTATAGTTGAAAAAAATAATTAAAAACAAGCTATATAGGACGTCGGTCCTTGACGAGGGTGCAAAATTTTGAATTAATCTATTCGTTTAAAGAGGGTAAGAATAGAGTTTAAAGGTTGCCTTATAAATGGAACATCCTATATATTTATTCTACTATATTGTATTGTCATCAGTCCTTGACAAGAGTGCAAAAAATATTTCGAATCAATCTGAGCGTTTAAAATGATAAAATTCTGTTGGGGCCTTGTGTCAGATCTGCGGGAGTATAAGTCTCCCATTATTTATTTTTTGAAAGGGGACATTTCTGAAAATAAAAATCAGTAAGTATGTTTTTTAAGTTCCAAAAATTAGTATTAAGCTTAATTTCAAATATTATTATGAAGCCTGTTACCAGATATTTAAAAAAAGAATGAAGTAAATATTATACCTGTCCAGTACTATCCTCAGAAGTATCCTGACTTCTATCATAACTGAGTTCCCCTTCAAGGTTAGTAGAGCATGATGGAATACTGATATCAAAATCCTAAAAAAAAATAAAAACATGTCCAACTTAAGCAAAAAAATCGGTGAAGGTAACCTCTGGCCAGGGGCATATTCAGTTCTAATTTTAACAAAATCAGAATATCTCCATCAGAAAAGTATTTAATATTCAACTTACTAGATTTCCACTTTCAACTCTATCTCCATCAAACATATTGGTGAGGCCAGTAACGGTTTTTTCATTTATCATGGCCAATAATACCTCATCTGAGGACTCCATTTTAGGTGTTTTTTCACATGGCCCTCCACCTGTTCTGTACGCTTCCATTTTTTCCTCTGCTTTTTCTTTGCGTAATTCTTTCTTCCTACTTTCATAATTTTTTTTAATGAGTCCGAGGTTCTATTTATTAATGCAGGAGAACCTGCATTGAATTCAGTTTCTTTCTTTTCCCACGTGATTTATTTTTGTTGAATGGTTACTGCATCCGTTTTTTTATTTTCTATAATGTCTTTATATTGATATATAATATTTATAAGGTCCTCTAGATCTTTTGAGAGACATTTTGCATATAGTAAGAAATAATTCACCAAATAAATAAAAAAAATCACAATCACACCCAAACCAAACAAAAATGTCATAAACAAATAATGACAATAATATAGCGATAATTCACACCGGTTAAAGTGCAAATAGTTCAGTTTTTTTTATCACGTGGTGTCAGTTTAAAAAGTTTGAAATAATAATTATGGTACACTTAATGCAAATTATTTTAAACCTATTATTAGATAGATAACCTCAATAAACGTTCAATAATTAACAATCGTATTTTGGCTGTATAGTTGTGTATTACAAATAGTTTTTTCAATTTTAACTAGTATAAAACAAATCATAAATTTCTGTTGCTGCAATGGACATGAACGATATGGAGGTGTCTGCATCCATATAGTCGTCATGATCATTACCGTTGCATGCCATTTTTTATTGAACAAAAACCTAATACATGGACACAAAATTCTAATTTTAATTTAAAAAATGAGGTTATACCTATACATTATATATACATATCAAATGTCACTTGATGACAGGATAACTGGGTTAACTCGAATTTAATAGAGTGTAAAAAGTTTAAAACTATTTTGACTTTGACCGAATTATTATCGTACATAAATCAGTTTAAAAAATTGTAAAAAGTTCTGAATTAAAAGACGCTTCGGGTTGAAAAGTTAGAAATGTGCGTAATTATCGTACTCATCTGAAGTCGAAAGATTGTTACCAATCACTCAAATTTAACTAATAATTTTCTAGAATGTGCTTTGATGCCAAACTGCATGGCTACTTAGCTAAGCTGACTTATAATTGACATGGTGCAAGGGATATATTTTTAAGGGAGCCTTATATTTTAAGCTCTACTTAGTTAAGTACACTTAAACAGTGAGTCGGTGCAAATGACCCTAAAGTGGATAAAAATTGAGTTTAAAGCCGGTCCCAGACACTACGTGTATTTGGCGAATAGGCCAATATTTATCATTTGTACGAATGTTTGCTTGATCTCCCACACGGTGCCGTAGTATAGCAAAGGTACACGTAGTTTACTTCGAAAACCTACGGCATCCTTTACTTCGTGCTAGTTTCCGACCAGCGCCGGGAAAATGACGAAGGACGAATATTTGCCAAAGTTAACTTCCCACACGCTACGCGTCCGAATACCAAATGTTTGCCAAATACACGTAGTGTCTGGGACCGGCTTAAAGATTGCGATATAAATGGAACACCCTATATTTTATTATTATATTGTATTTTTTATTACTATATTGTATTATTTATTACCTACTATATTTTATTATTTATTACTAGATTGTATTGTCATCGGCCCTTGTAAAATGTACAAAGTTTGAGTTAAATCTGTTAAAAGAAGGAGTAGCGGAATTAATGTTTGGGAAGTTAGGGAACAAACGCGTCAAAAATAGATATAGATTTTTTTCAAAATCTGGTCCATCAAGCTCAATCCACTTTTATATGCTTTACAACACATTAAAAAAAATGGCTAGATAGATTATTGTTAATGTGAGAAATTAGAAGAGATAATACCGTTACCAGGATTGGAAGGAATGTCATTAAATGGTATACAGATGGTTTCAAAACAATAGAAGGGAATGGTATTCGAGTTTGAGGGTTACGAACCATTCCCAAAGGATGTCCATTTCAATGCTGATAAAATGTATAGGAAGCAAAAGATGATGATCTGGTCAGACAGACAAGCAACCAATGAAGCACAGAGTCTTGTGATGTATGTATGTATGTATGTATGTATGTATGAGGGGGTGACATTCACTGAGACGTAAAAGATCTATTGTGCCACCTCACTTCTACTTAGTTCCTGAGGAACGTCTCAGAGACTAGTAGCTCCTTTAGTCCTATTTATTTCTGGAATCTTAGGATATCTGCAGGCTTCAACTTAGTTAAATGTCCCTCTAATTAAGGGTTGGTTCACTAAAAGTTACTTTTTAAAAAGACTTTATTATAAATAATGATAAACCCTGTTTTACTTACAAATACGAACTAACTAGATATTGGATTACAAATTCGTTTATATAGTAATATAATATGCTGATAAAATATTTATAGAAAACAATTTAATAAGCTAAATATTGTCGACTAGCCTAAATAAAGTATTAAGAGTATTGGTAATGTATATATTCAATAACTAAGAATTAACGAATGTAACTTCTCCATCCCCTGAGGAAGTTTTGTAAGAGACGAACAAAACTGATGGTGGCTCTTCCTGGGAGGTATTTGGTTCAGTAGTTTGGTTGGTCCTTGATAGCTGATACTTGTAGTATCCGAATAGTAGGCATATAGTTACCAATATGTATACGGGGGTCGTCCAAAAGTGTGTGAGATCCATTGGTGGTTTTTCAGAAAGAAGAGGTTGCAGCTGTTGTTCTTCTTGGGTTATGAGTTAATAGTGAGACTGTTTTATTATAGTTAGCCATTATTTCTTTATTCAGACTTATATTACGATTTATTTCAGTAATTATGTTATCTTGGTTATTCATTAGGGTGGAGATGGCTTGGTTATATTTCTCAGCGTCTTCTTGGTCCAGGTTTCCAGATGCATTTAATGATACTTCCTAGTCCGTTAATAAGTCCTCTTTTTTTGTTTAAAGGATGGATAGATAGATTGGAGTTTCTTCGTTACTGTTGCTAATGTATACTGTAAATTTTGATCAAAGTTTTGTAAATTTTCAAAATAAGGTTGGCTAAGTCCTTTGTGAATGGCTTTCGTAACTTCTTGATATTGGGTCTGTAGAATTTCTATTTCTTCGGCTATAGGACGTAGCTGGATGTAGTGAACGAAGTCATGTGTGCTCGTCTGAACTCTGGCTACTCCTAGCTTGAGGGGTAGAATCCATGGGTTGTCCTGGAGGTTCTGGATTCGGACCTCTTGAGCCATGCTGAAGGTACATCTGTAGTATACGGTTGTGGTTAGTTATTTTATTAGGTTGATGTCTTATATTTTTCTTGTGTACAGTCGTGTTCGGTGTATCAATTGTTACGACGTTGTTTTATTTAATGGTTTTTGGGGAGAATCTAGGGAGAAGTTTATTTCTGTTGACCATTTTCTTTGTGTATATTCTAGAAGACGGTTTATATGATAGAGGGGCCTGACGTTTTTCATTTCTTTTCTCGATAACCTTTTCCTTTTTATCTTGAATCTTTTTGTTGATTTCTTTGTAAATTTCGATTATCTTCTTTTTGTGATCGTGGGTGTAGTTGTTTAGTAGATTCCTTTGAATGTCAATGTCAAAAGGATCTTGAGAGTTTAGATGGCCATTTAAAATTTCTATAGGTCGATGTTGAGTAGCAGAGTGGATAGAACTGTTGTAGCCGAATATAGCATATAGCATTTGCTCTCTGATGTTGAGAGACTTCTTCTTTTCTCTAAGTATTCTCAAATGCTCCAGTATTGTCGAGTGAAAACGTTCGATCATTCCATTTGACTGTGGATTGTCTGGAGTGGTGTAGTGGATACTGATTTTGTGTGTATCTATGAATTCTTGCATCAGTCCATTTTTGAATTCAGTTCCATTATCTGCTACGATCAGTTGAGGAAGTCCATGATGGGTGATGAAGAGTAAAAATGCATTTAGTACATTAACTGCGTTGGAGCCTTCTATTGGGTATGCTTGGCCGTATTTCGAGAAGGCGTCAATGACGGTGAGAAACTTTTGGCCATTTGCTTGGAATGTATCTACGTGAATAATCTCTAGCGGTCTCGTTGGTGTTGGTGTCAACATGAATTCGGGTTTGCTGGGATGTCTGTCATATTTTATTCCTCTATGATTGGTCCTTCCCTCATGATAATCTTTTATAATTGCCTTTTGGGTATTAGTGTTATTAATATCCTTTAATAGATAGTTGCATTTGACTAGATCATAGGCTGAGTTTTTAAAAGTTTCTTTTATAACGTTGCACAAGACTGTATATGTGGTATCGTCCTTGCAGAGTAGTGCGTACATCTTTTTGGGACCTAAGTATTCCTTAAATATCTTGAAGATGTCATCTTTGAGATTTCCCTTGTCGAGCTGCACATGAAGTCGTTTCTTGTTAACAAATATTTCTTCCATTATTGGTTTTGCTGGACTATGGTTAACAGGACTGAAGATAATTTGATTTTTATAATGGTTTAAATGGTTCTCACTTATCGGGATTCCCAATATAGGGTTTTCTTGTGCGGTGTGACTAGTTTCGGCATCTTCTGTGTCATTTAATTTTTGACTCAGATTTGGAGAGTCTTTATCGCTTTTTTCACTTGGTTGGCCTTCTTCAAGAAATTCTTCCAATACAGTCAAATCTTCTGGATGCAGTTGGCTTGTTTTTTGTCTTGAATTGGTTGGATAAGTAGTCTCAATAAGAATTTCGTCTATGATTTCTTTTTCTTTTGCGCTTAACTGTGACAATGGTTTGCTCGTAGCAATTTCTGTTAGATCTTCCAGAGAACCAGGGTGGTTGTACATTGAGATTTCGTCGAAGTTTTTGGTGACTAGAGCGTTAGTTATATTGTCAGGATGTTCGTTTAGATTATAGGTTTCTTTCGTATGTATTTCCACTCGGGAAAGGGCGTCAGCGTTGGTATTCGCTTTACCTTTTTTATAAACGACTTCGTAATCAAATTCCTCTAACTTCAGTCGCCATCTTACAAGTTTGGAATTTGGATCTTTGAGAGAAAATAGCCATTGGAGTGGTCGGTGGTCTGAGAGAATTTTGAATTTTCTTCCAAATAGCTACGGACGAAAGTATTTGGTTGCCCATACGACTGCTAGCATCTCTTTTTCTATCGTTGAGTATTTTGATTCTGTTTCGTTGAGAGTTCTTGAGGCATATGCTATCGGTTTGTCGCTACCTACTGGCCCTTGAGATAGTATGGCTCCTATAGCGATGTTGCTGGCATCTGTTGTGAGGTTAAATGGCTTTGTGAAGTCGGGGTATTGAAGCAGAGGCTCGTTTGTCAAGAGATTCTTGCAGGTTTTGACACAGCTAAGAAATTCGGGTGTGTGTTGTATTTTTGCATCTTTTTTCAGGCACGAGGTGAGAGGTTTGGTTATTTTAGCAAAGTCTTTGATAAATTTTCGGTAGTATCCTAATAATCCAAGGAATCCCCTGACCTCTTTTGGTGTTTTTGGGACTGGGTAATCTATGATAGCTTTGATTTTGCTTGGATTGGGTTTTATTCCGTCTGCCGTGACGACGTGGCCTAGGAAATCAACTTCTTTCTTTAAGAACTCACACTTATCTAATTGTATTTTAAAGTTAGTCTCTCTTAATCTCTGAAATATTTTAGTAAGATTAACCATATGTTCGTGAAGAGATGTAGAAAAGATAATTATATCGTCCATGTAGACCAGACATATCTCTCCTTGAAGGCCCTTGAGTACATTGTCCATTACTCGTTGGAAGGTTGCTGGAGCGTTTTTTAGACCAAACGGCATTCTAACATATTCGTAGTGGCCGTTCTCAACGTTGAAGGCTGTCTTCTGAATGTCTTCTTCTGCCATTTCTATTTGATGGAATCCGCTTGCTAGATCAAGTGTTGAGAAATATTGACATCTTCCAAGTTTATCTAGGATATCCGTGATATTTGGTATCGGGTATCGGTCATCTATGGTCTTTTCGTTGATCTTGCGGTAGTCAACAACGATTCTCCATTTTCTTTTTCCGGAGGCGTCGGGTTTCTTTGGAACAACCCAAATTGGTGATGACCAAGGTGATTGGCTTGGCCTGACTATTCCTTGGTCTAGCATTGATGACACTTGTTTTCTAACTTCTTCTTTGTGAATATGTGGATATCTATATGACTTTGTGTAGACTGGAATTTCATCTGTCATTTTGATCTGGTGTTTGACTTGGTTAGTAAAGGTTAGCGGAGCATCTGGGTGATGGAAGACATCGGAGAATTTTCTGCAGAGCCGTTTAATGTGTTTTTCTGCTTCTGAATTCAGATGATCTATTCTTAGAAGTGGGTCGATATTTGAAGTTATCGTTTGCTCTTGAGGCAGGATGTCGGATGAGTAGAGATGATACTCTTCAAGATGGATGGGGTAGCTTTTTACTGGTTTCGTTAATGCTACTTGAATGGTCTCATCGGTATTATTGATGACCTCTGTCCATGCCAGTTGGTGACAAGCGGTGCTGAGAGTTGTTGTCTTGGTAATAGGATAGTGCCTTCTGATTCTTTTACTGGTAGTCGAACTTGCGTTATTGTTTGTGGTTCGAGTTGAATGGTATAGAATTGGGTTTTATTGGTTTCATAATATTGGATGGGGAGCACTGCATTTTCAGTAGTTAATGTTGAATCTGGGATGTTCAGATTTGCTTTAAGTATTTTGAGATTGTCCAAGCCTATAAGGCCATCGAAGGTTTTGTGGAATTTGAAAAGGTAGAATTTGAGATCTATGTTTGATTTGAACTCTGAGAAGATAGGAATTTCTGCACAATAGTCCTGGGAGTGGTTTTGAAAAATTGAAGTGACGACAAATGGCTCATGTTTTATTTGATTTTTGTAAGAGTTAAAAGCTATATCTGGGTTAAGGAATGATTTTGTTGCTCCCGTGTCGATTAGGAGTTTGAGTGGAGGGTCAGAAATAGTTATGTAAGGAAGTTCCTTTTTGTCAGCGAAAGAATGGAGGTCGACTATGTTTCTGTGCTTTGAAAGGGATCCTCGAGAAAATTTTCTTCGCCATCGTATTGAACATCAGAGGTGTCTTCCGGCTGGTCGCATACGTAGTTGATCTGATTGTCCTGATTTTCAAAGTTCCCGTTTTCATATGGCTCGTTGATATCATATCCATAAGCTTCATCGTACTGTTCGATGTTGAATAATTCTTCGGAAACAAATCTTGGGGTATTCTGTTGTATGGGCCTGCTCTTGTATTGGGATGTTGTTCTTGACGTGGTGCTCATCGGGGTTGTCTTAGAAAAGTTTGTTGGTGATTGCCTATTTGTCCATACATTAGTTTGTGGCTGGTTGGGTTGAAATCTTGGTGGTTGTAGTAGTGGCCTTGGTCTGTTTACATGTTGTTGTTGTCTAAAAGTGTTTTGCTGCCATTGTGGTCTAAATGGCGCTGGCTGTGATTGTTGTTGCCATTGTGGTCTAAAGCGTGCTGGTTGCTGTTGCCGTTGAGATAACGTACTGGGCTGGGATGTCAAAGGCTTGGTTGTTCTGTTTGGTACTTGCGATGGTTGCTGGGAGCTATTTCCTCTTTGAAGGTATCTTATGTTATTTTCCTCTTGAATGAATTGAATAGCATCGGCTAACGTTGTTGGTCTCATGGATCTTATCGTAGATCCAAGTGGTTCTCGTAGACCAGCTAAGAATGTCGTTAATGCTTGTTGGTGAAAGAACTGCTTGTTGCTTTGTTTAATATTTGGTTCATCATTATGCAGTTCTATGTAGTTAGAAATCGTGTTCAGAAGTCCCATAACCTTTTCATAAAACTGTTGCGGATTTTCATTTGGATGTTGGCGTAGATTTACTAGATCCCTAGTTAATGAGTTCTCGTTCCGTTGGTCTGCGAAGTTTTGGATCAGTGTATTTTTGATTGAAATCCATTCGGTACAACCATAAATGGATACAACTTCTTTTGCTCTTCCTTTAAGTTTGCTTGATATCCCAGTTGTAAGCATCTGGTTCTGGAAGCATTCTGGTTCGGTGACATTCCAGTAGTAGTTGAGGAGTCTGGTGGCAACATCTATGAAGTTATACAACTCATTTGGATTTCTGTCAAATTCTGGGAGAACGGAAAGATATTTGATATCGAAATCTGGCATTGTTGTTGTATGGTTGGGAGCAATACCGCCGAAAACGGAATGAGTACAAGAGTGCTGTTAGGTTGGCTCGGAGAGATGCCTGGCGGGCCTTCTGCGAGGATATCGTATCGGTACCTCAAATCTCAAGGCTGCGCCGGATCTTAACGAAATCACCGGACAGCGCTATAGGCTGCATGGAAGTCGAACCGGGTGTTTTCACCGAAACCCCGGTGGATACCTTGCGGCATCTACTAGAGACACACTTCCCCGGTTGTGAGGGAATCGAGCGGGTGTATCCTGACATGGGATATGTGAACATACAGCGACCATGTAAAGAGGACTATCTTCTAGCAAAAGAAATAGTCACATACGAGCGGTGTACTTGGGCGATACGGTCATTCAGACCGTACAAGTCTCCAGGAAAAGACCAAATCTTCCCGGCTCTGCTTCAACAGGGCTGGGATGCAATTGGCACAATCTGGCAGGTGAGAGTAGTCTTCATACCCAAACCGGGTCGTACCACATATACGGTGGCTAAATCCTTTAGACCCATTAGCCTAACATCCTTTGTGTTGAAAACATTGGAGAGGGTGGCTGATCGGTATATAAAGGAAAAAGTTGGGCTAAGGTATCCCTTGCACAACAATCAACATGCGTTCAGGTGTGGCAAGTCAACTGAAAGTGCCTTACACCAACTGGTAACCCAGGTGGAGAAGGCGCTGGAAAATGGCATGATCGCCCTGGGAGCTTTTTTGGATATACAGGGGGCGTTTGACAGTACCTCTGTAGAATCTATTTGTAGGGCTGCGACAAATCATGGAATAGAGCCAATGATCACTCACTGGCTTGGGGCCATGTTGTGCAATCGTACAGTAGAGGCCACATGGAAAGACCATGTGGCAAAAGTGATCGTCGCTAGAGGATGTCCGCAAGGGGGTGTTCTCTCGCCCACATTGTGGAACCTAGTCATTGACGAGCTAATAACTCTTTTAAACGGTGAAGGCTTTCTAACGATAGGGTATGCCGATGATATCGTTGTCCTTGTTGTTGGAAGGCATATTACCGTTCTCAGGGACCTCATGCAAAGGGCTCTGAATAGGGTACATGGGTGGTGTAACGAACACGGACTTGCAGTAAATCCTGCCAAGGCTGAGATAGTTGCTTTCGCCAAAAAAAGAGGTATAAGACCTGAGGGTCTAAATCTTGATGGAGTACCACTGCCTGTGGTTGAGCAGGTGAAGTATCTGGGAGTGATCCTTGATAAATCACTGACATGGAAGGCTCATCTTGACAGTCGCCTAAGCAAGGTGACAAACACGTTTTGGGCCTGTAGGAGAGCCATTGGTCCGAAGTGGGGACTGACCCCCAAAACGATCATATGGTTCTATAGAGTGATCATGCTGCCTATGCTCACATATGCGGCTCTGGTTTGGTGGCCGAGGGTAACCTTGGTCACGGCAAGATCGCAGCTGACACGCCTTCAAAGGGTGGTCAGCTTGGGGGCAACTGGCTGCATGAGAACTACACCAACTGCTGCGATGGAAGTGATCCTTGGTCTTCGGCCTCTTCACCATGTGATCGAGGCTGAGGCGGGGAGGGCTTTTCTGCGCTTAAAACAGCTGGGATACGTGCGAAGAGGGGAAGAGTGCAGGCACGTCAAGAAGCTCCGGCTACTGGAAGATATTCCAGTTCTGGCTCGAGCACCTGATGAATGCCTGCGAAAGTACTACTTCGCAACTCCGTACAGGGCCATGATCCGGGATAGAGAATCCTGGGAAAAAGAGAGGAATACACAGCCTAATGGGACTGTCTGGTACACAGATGGCTCATGCTCCGGTGATGGAGCAGGGGCTGGAATTTACTCTAGGAACCCAAGAACACAAGTTAGTGTACCATTGGGTGATGGTGTATCTGCATATCAGGCTGAGATATATGCTATCTTGGAATGTGCGCAGATAAACCTAGACAGAGGTTATGTGGATCGACGCATAACCATATACTCCGACAGTCAGGCAGCAATTCAAGCCCTGAGTGGGTGCACCAGCAACTCAGGACTTGCTAATGAAGGTCGAGAACGACTTGCTAATCTTGCAAGGCACAACGTGGTGCGGCTAGAATGGATTCCAGCCCACTCTGGTTTTGAAGGCAACGAGATGGCGGATGCACTGGCTGCGGAAGGGGCGGCAGCTCCCTTCTGCGGCCCGGGCCCGACCTTGGGCCTAACAAAACAAAGAAGACGCAAGGAGACGAAGAAGTGGCTGAAGAATCAGCACCTCGCTCATTGGAATGCTCTGCAGGGTCCTAGGCAATCCAAACTTTTACTGAAGGGATGGACTGATGGACACGCTAGAGCAGCTACTGAACTACCAAGAAGTAGGCTAAGGAAGATAGCAGGACTCCTAACGGGGCACTGCTGTATGATGAAACACCTCCACAACTTAGGAGTAGAGGGAAGTTCCCTATGCAGGGGTTGCGGCATGACTGACGAAACGTCAGTCCATGTTCTCCTAGAGTGTCCACACTGGGCTGTACTACGCAGGCGAATCTTCGGAGTCCCTGCTTTGGCCCCTGGAGACACAAGCAGGCATCCATTGAAAAAGGTTGTGGCCTTTATTGAAGGGCTCGGCTTTATGGATGTCTAGGTAGCAGGAATGGCACAATGGGCCGCCAGTGGCCTCAGTGCCGGAACCTTGGCATGAGTTTGTCCAGGACAAGGTTCGCCTGCAAACTTAGTAGTAGTAGTAGTATGGTTGTCAAGGATTTGACTTACAGGGATTTTGGGAAGTGTTACTACAAGTCTAGGAATATTAACTTTGAGGACAGGTGGTCGTAGAGGGGAGCGATTGAGGGTAGCGGGAGAATTTACTCGTGGAATGGGAATGGGATGGTTTTGGAGGTTTAGAGAATTTAGTCGTATCAGTAGATCTTCTTGTTGGTCTGAATTTGACATAAGTATGCTTACAGTGTGATGATGATGCTGAGTTGCATGCTGTTGGTCACTAATTTCTTCTTAGATTTGCACTCAATTTGTTTTAAACTATTGCGGCACTTAATTTTTATTATTTTTTGCACCGTATTCACTTTGTTTTTAAAATTATCACTTAAATTATTTACTTTGTTTTAAAATGATCACTTAAATTATTCACTTTTTATTAGTACTCACTTTACACTGACTTTACACTCACTTTTCCCGTTTAACTTTAAAGTTACTTAGGTACACTATTTTTGTTACTTTATTCTTTTTCGCAGAATTTTATTTATTTATTTTTCTTGTTTGTTCTTCTTACTTTACTAAGTTGTTATTTACTTCAGATTCTTTTACACAGAATCCTCGGATGTGGTTCGTTTCGAGTGGATAAACGTTTTAAAAAACGAAGAGGGACACTAAGGGCTCTTCCACTTCCTACTGACTGCGCCAATTAAGGGTTGGTTCACTAAAAGTTACTTTTTAAAAAGACCTTATTATAAATAATGATAAACCCTGTTTTACTTACAAATACGAACTAACTAGATATTGGATTACAGCTTCGTTTATATAGTTATATAATATGCTGATAAAATATTTATACAAAAACAATTTAATAAGCTAAATATTGTCGACTAGCCTAAATAAAGTATTAAGAGTATTGGTAATATATTTATTTAATAACTAAGACTTAACGAATGTAACTCTCTTCTATCCAATAATCTCCTAGGTTCTGTGTCCTAGGATTGTGAATTGTGGTGCAATTCGCAAGTATGTGGATGGAGGTTTCTTATTTCGTGTCACAGAACCTACATTCTTCTTCCTCCACTATTTTGAGCTTTTTCAGGTGCCCGTTCAGGAGGCAATGTCCAGTTAGGGTCCCTGTTAAAACTCTTAGAGCAGTTTTACTTTGGCTTATGCATTCATTTGATCCCAACAGGTAGTAGTCACCCAAAAGAACCCTTGATTGTCTAAGCCCTACTAGATCTTTCCAATGGTCTGACCTTTTTTTGGCTCTGTCCATTTTTTCAAATATTACCTTGTAGCTGATACCAAAATAATGTTTCAGTCCCCCTCTTTGCTAGTTCTGAATGCATAGCTGATCTCAACGGGTTGTAGCCACCCATCAGAATCTTTGATTGTCTAAGCCCTAATAGATATTTCCAATGATCAGATCTTCTCTTTTCTTCGGCTTTGCCTATTTCTTCCAATATTACATTGGGGCTGATATCGCAAAAGGGTTCCGGCCTCCAAAAAGGTCTATCAGTCCCCCTCTTTGCTAGTCGATCTGCTATTTCATTTCCTTCCATTCCAGTGTGTCCTGGAATCCACAGTAAGATTACTACATTGTTCTCTCCTAGTTCATTGAGTATGCCTAGGCATTCCCACACCATTTTGGAACTACACAAGAGCTCAGTGCTTTAATCGCTGCTTGACTATCTGACATTATGATGATCTTTTGCCTTCTATATTCTTGGTCAATACTGAACTGGGCACACTTTCTCATGGCGTGAATTTCCACTTGAACGATACTTGGGGTTTTTCCCAAGCTTTCAGAGTGTTTGGTTCCTGGCCCGTATACTCCTATCCCAGTTCCTTCTATCGCTTTTGCACTAACATAACACCTTAAAGCTGAAATTAGAGAAGAAGGAAAGATGGAATGGAAGAAGAAACCATAAAACAAGTATCTGTTGAATGCATGACCTGGAAAACTGCCGAATAAAAGAAAATACTTGCCTTAGTTGAAGCCTTCGGTTTTTGTAAAAATCTTTCAAGGGCTATGGGAACCAATAGACTTTCCTTAGAGTAGAAGGGGGAGGCAAAATATATTTGGTAGGTCTCAGTGAACCTCAAAAACATAGATATAAAAAGAGATAATTTTGGAACAAATCAGTGGTTCGTTCAGGGACTAATTTTGGTTAGGTCATGGTTAAAATACTTTAGCTGGTTTTACATCTACAAAGTATGCAAGAAGATATGTGACTTTTTTATAGAAATGGTATATTTTACGGAGTCAAAGCAAGAAAAAAAGAAGTGATAAGTTGTCTTTAACCGTTTGCGTAAAGGTCATACAGTTCTCAGGCACCTATATCTCCATTGCCATTGCCGTACCTCACCAAAAAACACATTGCCCTAGAATGTCCTGAATAAATATGAAAAACATAGACTCAACTATGTAGGTGTGATATTCAAGAATGTTCTCACTAAAGTTACAATTAAATACCTTGAAGATATTGATTTAAACAGAGTAAGTTACCGTTGACACGACGCTCCATTATGGCTAAGTGGTTAAATTTATAACTTTTCTGTCTATTCAACAATATGATTGTGTGTTTTTGAGGGGTAGATTTTGAAGTATACAGAGTGTAACAAAAAAAATTGGCATATCAAAGTTCTTTTTTTTTTCTAATGGAACACCCTATATTTAGTTGTACTTTTCAATTGTAAACAAAAATAGAGATTGTATGAGGATGGAGGACTCCGAATACCTACAAATGAAAGGATATGATTTATTAAAGTTTTTTCAGAATAAGAGTGAAAATGTATAATGAGAAGTTCTAATTAACAATTGCCTCATTGAACTTGTTGGAAAGTGCTCTTTAAGATTTTCTCCAACGGCACTAAAGTGTTTAGAATACACCATAATTTTTCCAAATTTTTAAATTGACAATTAATACCGTAAAATGCGTTTGCGTTTGACCTATTTTCGGCATTGAAATAACATCATAAATAATAGAAATAGTCGGACCTTCCTTATTGGAAATTTTATCCTCTTTCTGAATCTTTTTCATAATATCTGAAAAATCTGATATAGTTTTTGAGATATTTCCAAAAAACCAAACCCCATTTGTCCAGTTAATTACTTATATCTTATGCAATTTTTGCAAGCGGCACTTGAAATTTTCCAAAAATCATCTGTTCCGAGTCGAACGACACATTGTTTATATTTTTTGGAGGCGGGGAAAATAGTTTGACCTGGAAGGCAATTGTTGACTATTTGGTGATCAAACAATGATATTGAATATTAAAGTTTTAAAAAATTATAACCTCACTGTTTTAAAAAAAATTCCCATTCACTAAAATAACTTTGATACGCTCTATATACTTAAAAATAATTTTATACCCCTTAATAACACAGATATCCGTAAATAGGTAAAAATCATAAAATTATCACCATTTAGTAATAATGGTTCATCGTGTCAACGGTGTTTTTCCCAGTATATTTAAATTTAAAATATGTGTGAAGTTAATATAACACCTAATAACTATGTAAGTCCTCCTACTAATATAAGCTGTCAGTAATTGATGCTAGATAGTTTGTTTTAAATAAATAAAAATCCGGAAGATATAGAAAATAATATCCTTCAAAAATTAAATTCTAAACCGATCCTGTACCAAATATGCGGATTCGTTTTCATTCCTAACCGTTTTGAAAATATGTTCGTTGAAGGGTTTCTATACTATAAACTGTTACTGACTTATTATAAACAGATTATATGGCGTTAATTTATTGCTTCGGCTTTATTATTTCCCGTCTCATTAGCTCTAAAAATTACGTTTTTTTGAAGTTTCTGTTAGCTGCCAGATTTTCGTTTTAAGAATAATAACACACTCGAAGTTAAAGAAGATTTTTGGGTAAACACTACATTGGTAACGACCACTTTCATGTTAAAAATATTTAAATTATGTTCGGCTTTGATACATTTTTTCGAAAGGTGACGAATCTTGCAAGGAATTTAAAAAGCTGGGCATAAAAAAAATTGGAACTAGATAAAATAATTTGGTATTGATATCTGTAGATTATGGTATTCTTGAAATATGACGCGAAAAAAATAAAAAAATGCAATTTGCAGCTTAAAGAAAGATTTTAAAAAACTATAACTTATACACAGTGGAGATAATAAATCAAAATCCTGATGGGTATTTTTTTATAAACAAAACTTGTTAAACACAAATATTAATTTGATACATCCCGTACTTAATTATTATTCAAACTTCGACTTAATATTACAAGGCATCCAGTCTTGCGTCTTGACGTCTTACGTAAAAAGTTAATTTTAGAGAGATTAGTCGATGCAGATGACATGAACGCAATGTGTGGCATATCATAGTCTTTACTGTTAGCTAGAGAATCATTTTCTTATTTATTTATTCAAGGCGGCAACACAGCCACTCGTATCCATAAAATTTTCAGAAATGGCGGCTGTTTAAGTCGGATCCCAACCGCGTACAACACACAACAAAATATACACAAAACAGAAAGGACTTTTGTTAAAATAATAAATATAATGAACATCTAGAATGGGTTCAATATTATCGGAATATACATCGTGTAATGTTTTTGTGGACGTATCCAGGACCGTCAAAAATTTTATTTTTATTTTCTAATACAGTTTCTAAACAAATCTCTTCCTATAGTTTTTCAACGACAAATAATCAAAGTTGAAAATTTCTTCTAATTAAAAAAAAAATCCTATAAAAGATTTTGGAACACACGCTACGTATGACGTCTAGGTCTAGAATATCGCCTAAATCAACCATATGCCCTTTATTCATGTGGCAAGTTAAGTTAGTCAGACTGTCCAATTATTCATCTTTAAGTACAACCCTTGAAACTAATTAGGTCCTACTAATTTGCTTGACGTTTTTATATATCCAACCCCAAAATATTGACAGAACAAGATAAGCTTTTCTGTTTTTTTCATATAATGGAACAAGAGTGTAATATATTTTTATCTCACCTTATCTGCACCTAAGTTTAAAAAAAAATGCGTTATACAGGGAGTGACTAGACGTGGTTTTAGTAAATATATAGTTTTTACATATTTAAAACCAAAAAACATCACTAATAACATTCAAAGAAAATTTCAAGCTACTGCTGTTTCAATTTCATTGCAAGGATATTTCTTCCTTATTTTTGATAGCATCTTTCCTTCGGATGTGTATGGAAATTTAAACTATGTTTTTTGGAGTGAACATTCACTAAGACCTAAAAGGTCTATTGTGCTCCCTTTCATTCTCTTCTCAGTTCCTGAGGAAAGTCTCAGAGACTAAGTGGCTCCTTCAGCCCATTCTTTGGAGTAATTTTAGGATATCCAAAACTTTTGCTCAGACAAGTCTTCCTCTTCTATATCCTGTAGACACCCAGCTATTGTGCTCTAGGATTCTTTACTTGCATACATTCCGCAATTATGTGAGTATATATTTTTTCTTCCTTGCCACATGATCTACTTTTTCCAACTCCACTTTTCGAGATACCCATTCAGCGGCGGAGTCCTGCTAGAACACTTGTCGAAGCTCTTAATGCAAGTCCATGGATTATTTTGATTTTTCTTGGATGTAGATTCCCTGGACTATATTTGTCTGTCTCAGCCCTACTAGATCTTCCTATTTGTAACTATAAAATGCCGGGACTAGAGAGTTCCACCTTCGAGATTGGAATTCAGCACCAATTAAACGATTTTGTCCACTATTAATGGGATGGGGTATCCGATTAATATTAAATTGGACTTCAAAGTTTTCTGGAATGTTTATTTATGCATTTTAGAAGGTCAAAGTGGGGAATTGAAGCAGTTTGTGTTGTTGGTTTGTTGTGCATGCTTTTTCCGCCATCTAGTCGGTTTTCTCGTTGTCCAAATTTTCGATATGTTCACCTAGTTATTTGAATTTTATACAGCATGATTATTACAAGCATTTCTATGTGGACAAGAGCAGAGTCACAAATCCCCTTTTTTTCAATTGCAAAAAAGATACACATAAAATTACTACTAGCAAATTAGTACATAAAGTAAAGTTAATAAGGTGAAAAAATATAAGATAGCAAAACTTAAGTGTAGTAGTTCATATAACATAAAGAATGAATTTAAAAGTTATTGGGATATATATCAAGCGGTCCAGTTGAATTTTAAATAAATATTGCTAGAAAAAGTAGAAAAAGTTTAAATATCGAGACAATTCCAGACGTGAAAAGCACTATTAGGAAATTCTGTCTTGATCTCTGGTAACGAAGTATTATTTTTCAAGCTTCAAAGCATGCCCGCTGAGAGCCAGTTATATTGGTTTTCATAGAAAGATCACGAAGAGGTTTCCGAAGTAGAATTTAATATATTTGAAATGAAGTTGGAAGATCGCCACGATTTCAAAGGATGTTGAGTTGACCATATTAAATCTCTCTTCATAGGTCATCTTAATTTTAGGGGGACTCTAGTTGCGTTTTTTTCTAATTTTCTAATAAGGTTGAATTAGTCTGGGTATCAGACGGGCCCCCACATTCAAGAATTGATCTGACATAAATGGGGAAAATTTTTTAAACTATTGAAGGCAACTCTTGATAAACATTTGAAGATATTACGTAGTTTGGAGATTGGGAGGAAGCAATCATTGGGAAAGCCATAGTGAGAGAGATAGCTGACTTGTTATTGGATTAAAATATATTTTTATATCATCATCAAGCTGCATGAACTGAACAATTGGATATTTTTAGTTTAAATTTAATTTTATTGTTAAATTAATTTTAGTTTAGTTCATGCTGCATGACTCCACCTAACGTGCCAAGCCGGCACTGTTCGTTGGATACTTCAGGAGGTTGATAGAAAACAGAACATGTAAATAATGTCGTGAAAAATTGGCATCTCTCATGTAGAATAGCTACCATATTGTAAACAATAAATTTTAAAAGTAGGTGATAGATTAGATTTTAAATTGCGCGTATGATAAAAAAAGTCTCCAGGGATTTCATAACTTGATATATTCCAGAAAATTATCTAAAAAAAAGGACTGAGAATTATTATTTGATCAATATATAAGTTTAAATTAAATTATACAACAAAGTATATACGACACATTCAATGGGCAAATATTATGTAACGTTTGGCTTCCGTAATTTTTCCAGGACAACTATATTATTTTGTGATATAATAGCATATTATTAAACGAGCTATTTATATTTATGATACGTTAGGTTAGGCTAGTCACCCGAGAGAATAATGGCCATAAATTGCGAGTTGAATACTATACTTTGTCCACGACCCTTGATTTCTTTATTATCTAAATAAAAGTTGAGTAGATAATCCGGGTGTAGAACAGAAAGTAATAATTTGGTATTTGGTATTTGGTATTATTGGCAATTATAACGTCAAAATTAAAAAATTTCTGGAGTACGTCAAATAATGTGACATAATAGAGATGGGTGATACTGTGTAAAGTATCGATACACCGTACCGTTATAAATATATTGTTTTAGAACTGTCAATATTAGAAAATATCGTTATGAAAAGAATCAATACTAAAAATTTCAATATAATTCGATATAATTCAGAAACAAATTTCCTAAACAAAAATACGCAGATTTAATAGTTTATTTCATATTGTACCCCCATCTCTAGTCACCTAAGCCTGAATGTTGTGTTGTTATAGCAGCATATGTATGCTATTTAAATGCAAAAGTGTGAATTATGAACCATAATTCACTCTAGTAAATGTATCGGTACCATATACCTTTAGTTAGGAGGTAAAATTTTGACTTATTATTAAGTGGTCGAGGACAAAAATATTTATTGTTGACTACTGTCACTAAAAAAATTTAAGGACGATTCAGGAAGAAAATTTTATACCAAAGACTGTATTAAAATAGAATTAAACAGTTGACTTTCTCCTAGTGAAAAAATCAGAATAAATACGTACTGTTGGTCCTAACTCTGGAAACGTTTAACTCAAAAATTGATCATAGCTCAATTTCCTTGAGTACTAAACCCAAAGCTAATATCGAAAAATTTAAAATTCTAGCGACGTAGTTTTCAAATTTAGGGCAATTTAAAGAAAGTCTTAAAATATTCACCATCACCTATATATTTTGTCTCATATTGGTGAGCGCCATATGTAGGTATATTGCAAGGATCATACCTACTCCCAAGTAAATCCAACTCTTTCCGTACCATGGATGGATTTAGAAATGTTTAATTTTGACATAGGCAGATGATTACCATCTTAGCACGTTAGTTGCTTTCCATCATAATCTAGAATACTGTAAAAAATAAAAGCGAGTAACATTTTCATTTTAAATCCTGTATAGCCATCAATATTTTTAGACCAAAATCAGTCTAAAACTAATACTTAATGGGTTTAAATCGAGTGATAGGAATGAAATGTGGCCATGTGCAGTTTTGTTTAGGAGATCAAACTGGTCCACATATCCATATATCCAAATCCATTTTGAATAAAATATATATATCAGAGGTCACTTTCGGGACGTAAACGAATATTGTGAAAACATCCTGATAGTACTACAGTTTACTAAGATCTAGAGAAGAGCGAGTTCTAGGAAAAGAATTTTTTCTCATTGAAAAACACGCTTTATAGGTAACCGAACTAAAAAGTAATAAATAATTCTTAATCTAAGAATAAAATGATTAACGACAAAAAAATGTCATTGTGGTAACAGCGTGAGGTGCTTTGTACTACATTTATACACTAACTCTGCATTTCGAAATAAGTAGAACTAGTGAGAAATTATAATAATTGATATCAAGCAACCCACACCATTACCACAATGATATTAATTTTCTGGTTAATTTAGTTCTTAAATTGAGAATTATTTTTTAATTCCTAGTTTGAGTACCTGTGTTTTAGATTTTTATTAAATATAATTTATTCATTACTTTTTAGTTCGGTTCCCTGTAAAGGGGTGTTTTTTTTTTGTTGTTTTTTTCAAACTACTATTTATCATTCTAGTAAATAAGTAGTGTGGATAAAATTATCAACCTATTCAGGATCCTACGCCTACAATTCATAATTTTCGCAGCCAAACCTCTGTCCAACTGGGCTACGGAGACATAATAATTTATCAACCAAGCTGTTTATATATACATGGTGTAGTGCGAAGAGTTTTGATAGAAAGTAATGGCGGATATAATGTTGTCCTAATTGTGGCACTTCCAGTTATACCGGAAGTAGACGTCCGCTGTATTTTTTTTTGCCAATCAGTTGTTATTATGTTTTAAGCCAGCTAATAAGATATCTCAAACGTGGTTGGATTTAGTTTTAGGGAATTCCGATACCAAAAGAATCGGTTTAAGAAAATATAGCGGAAAATGTAATAAAATATTTAAAGTAAGAAACTTAAAAAGGATTTAAATTGTGCATGTCGGCAGCTAATTTCAACACACCCTGTATAAAATATGAATGAGTTGGACGTATGGAGTTAACGGCGCTAGTTGATTATTGGCTACAATTTCACGTCACTACTTTCGTTATTAATGGATATATCGTTCAATGTGAACTAAGATTTTTTCAAAATTTTGAAAAAAATCGATATATCTCGATAATACTTTATTTTTTGAATAGGGCATTGTGCAAAAATTTAATCTAAAATTCCATCTAGAAAACGAAAATAAAATGAAAAATATTAGGTTCTATATTTAAAATAGCAAAGCTGACGTCTACTTCCGGTATAACCGAAAATGCCACATTCAGGACAACATTATATTTGAACTCAGAGTCATCCAAAACCTAAAATATGACACTGCGTCATCTTATCTAAAGAACCGATCACAAACGTGTGACGTCAACTTTTTGTATACCGTTCGAACTTTTATCGTATTTCCTCGCTTTGCATCGTTTAAATGATATTTACTCGTTATAGAATTCATGACTATCGCACAAAATTATTCAAATTAGTAATCAGAATAAATTTATATTTGCAAACTATGAAATATTTTTGGAGTCTTCACAGATGTGTGATGTCATAGAGACGCTATAAATTTGAATTGTACTTTAAAAACGTAAATTTCTAAATTGGAATTGAATCTTGTTTGTTTGTGTTTTATGAACAAAAATTGACTGATATCGGTACACTAACTCACCTTCAATGAAATGTCGAGAACACACCTTCCAAGTTTAAAGTTGTGATTAACTGAAGGGGCTCCGTTTTAGAGATCAAATAAATAGTCGCCTCGCTTCGTTAAAATGGCCGGAAATATAAAAAAATAGGCCTTATCCCTCTCTCCTCGCATTCCATACTTAACAGCACTACAAAACAATGGCATTTCATATATATACCTTTAAGAACTTTAATTATTATCCGTTGTTTACCAGGAAACAATGAAAACTGTACCCTCCAGTACAATATGGACGACCTGTCAGTGAGGTCATTCTGGAATGGCTTATAGGTTGACATAAACCTTTCTTTCCAATACTTCTACCCTTTTTAAAATAAAATAGTACTTCTAGAAACATGCTTGTATGTCCTATAAGACACTTCGAATCATAATAAACTTTTCAATTTGCTATCAAAATGTCTATAGAATCTTTTCTGCACCCTGTATTTATATTAACTCTTTATTAAAAACGATATAGTGATTCGTCACAATGTTTTGATTAATAAAGCAAAAGTTATACTATCTAGCGGTAAATTTCAAAACTTTTCGATGATATCTTTGTTGTCATGTGTACAGCAATTATTCATTCTATTAAAGTTGTATGATTATTATGTAGATAGCTCTTCAACCTTTTTGTTCCTAAATGAAATGTATGTCGCGTAACTCCACCTATAGAACACAATCTGTACTCTAAAGTCTTGGTAAAGAAAATGTTGATTTGTTTTCAACCTTCACGATAAATGAGTAGATTTCGAGAGTAACTGCGAATCAGTTAATGAAAGCTTTAACTACTGTGTAAGAGATGGCGTCGTGTACATTCATGTGACTATAGATTGTTTACACTAGTATTTAGTGTTTTCCGAAGGTAATCTATGATAAGCGCACTTTAAATTTTATGAAGGACCGATTAATTCTAAATGTTCTGATAGAAATGAAAGCTGGAAAATTATTTAATTTTTTAAATTACGATCATTCAATCAGAGACAAATATTGAATATACCGGAGTAATATGAAATGTTTAATGCATGGGTATTAGGAAACCTATTCAACAAGTTTTCTTTGAAATTTACTTAGATTTAGTTGATTGTGTTAAGCTGGATTTATAAACTCTGTTGTTCCCGTCGTTCGTTGCTCGCCGTGTTTTCCAAGTTGCGATGCGTTATTCACAGTTGTTCCCGAGCCGACTAATTTATATTGTTTTTCGGCTGGTGATGTTGAAATTTGATTGGTCACAAAGGTGACTGTCATATGACAGAAAAATCCACGTGACAGATTATTAACGTTTAGTTATTGTTTCCCGTTTTTGTATCAATAAATCAAGAAAATAAGATAGTAATGAGTTAATTAACAACAAATTTATTATCAAAATATGTGGAGTTCGACACGATTGGCGGATATCAAATTACGTGGCACTAACTTCAGTTTTCATTGGTGAAACTGCGAATCACGAATAACAAGATATAAAATTTAATTATTTGAGAGCAGCGATGTATGTGATGTCTAATGAGCAGTTGCTTTGTTGGTATCGATCACGGATTTCTAGTGATTAATTGTTGTCAGTAGAGTTTACAGTTCGTGAAAGTCGTATATAGTGTTAGCAATCATGGAAAGAAGGCATTTAACTCGCGGTGAAATGATGCGGGAGGTCTGCTTGAAGCTGGGATGTGCCAAGTAGACGATGCTAGACAAATTGGTACAATCCCAAAGCCTTATTTCACGGTTATATCACCGATATCGCGAAGGTGATGTAGCGGAAAGACATAGGGGTCGTGGTCGAATCACTACCCCGAGATAAGACCGTTTTTTGCAGTTGACTGCTAGAAGAAATCGAAATGTTACAGCTCCTGAGCTTCAAATTAGACTCCAAGAGGTCGGCTGATACAGTGCGTCGTAGATTGCATGAGAGCATGCCAGGCGCCCTTTGAGAGTTTCTCCACTAACGCGAGGAAATCGAGGAGCTCGCTTAGTGTGGGCACAATAACACCTTTTATGGATAAATGCCAATTGGGTTAACGTGCTATTCAGTGTTGAATCTTGATCTGGAATTTATCCTGACTGGAGATGAGTACGTGTTTGGAGAGAACCAGGCCATATAAGCCGTTTAGCATTTGCCCAGGAAGTCCATTCTTACCAAGGAAGAACTGATCTCATCTTACTGGACGGTGTTATGACGCCGGTATGTCGTACCGTGATACCATCCTACAACCAATTGTCATTCCATATGCAGCAGCTATAGGTTCTGGCTTTTTGTTTATGCCTGATAATGCTCGTCCGTAGACTGGCAATGGACTTCTTGGATGAGCATACGGTATTGATGTTTTGCAATGGTCGGCGCAGTCCCCGGATGTGAATCCCATAGAACAATGGGATATGCTCCAGCGAGAAGTATTACATATTGGAAGACCTAGGAATAATCCGCAAACTCTATTTTTAGCTTTCACGGACGCCAAGTATGCTATTTTGTATTTTTTGTAAATTTCACTTTTATATATAGGTAGGTACACAAATGAAAGTAGTATAATGTAATTTTTAAACAGAATAACTACTAAACTGGGTTATAACAGTAACTGTATATCATACTATTTACAATAAAACAATAAAAAAATTAAAACGCCAAAAGTTTTACAATATAGAGAAATATCCATAGATTTTGCGGCTGTGTGTACAATCAATTATATACTAGAGTTCAAAATTAAACACCTTAAAGGGAAGTCAGATTATATGATAGATACCTACTATGAACAAAAGGAAGATCACTTCGATGTCGTCGATTGGACAAAGGGGTTGTTTCATATATAAGAAAAGACTGGTGCTGATGTTACCACTACAGAAGGTTATATTCATGCTTGATAAGTTATTCTTTAATAAATAGTAAATTAAGATCGACTTGTTATGGAATTTTTTCATCGTGTATTTAGTTACTTTATGGAAGTACTTTATGTATATTAAATATCTGTCTACTTATCACTGTCTCAAATTTTCAATTAATATCGTTTCATCCTCTTTCCGTCCCTCTTGTTGTTGAAATGTACTATTTCTTACGAGCTTTAAAACGCCGATAGGTAAAATACTTTCGAGTTTCACACTTAAAGTGATTGTCAAGTTTGCTTTAGACTGAATTAACATTTTCTATCGAAGACGGATAACTTTTTTTATGTCCAAAAATCATTTACATTGAATTTAAAATTCCTCGTTTCCTTAATGCTATTTCAATATATTAAACTTGGTTTTGGAAATAAATAAAACATAAATTCAAATGGAAAAATCCAATCATTACAAATAATTAAAAACAAACAATTATAAAAATTTAATCCGGAAACTATTGTGGCTTATGCCATCAGCTTTTTTCAAAATTCTTTTGAATGATAAATTTCTCACGGAAACCACCCACCTACCTTTCAAACAATCATATCTCAACAATGAATAAACCACAAGTCAGTACAGCATTGAAATCAAATCTGTCTAACCTGTCGACAGTTTACCCAAAACATAGATATTCTATATTTTAACACCTTGTGATCAACGTCTATTCTAGAGCATTGTAGTCATTGTCGACAGATTCTCTAATTCCTTAAATACCTGTTAAACGTTTCTTTTATTTGAGCATAAAGGAAAGTTTCTGCAACTAGAGTCACTGCTATAGTAATTGTAAATTGTACCTTGAGTTAAAGAAGTCAGTCAGGTGTGCGTGTCATTAAAACGTATTCTTATAACTTGATTTTTTTTACTTACATTTTGTATGAACTGGTTGTGAAAGAAATTTGGATAAATGGTATAGGGTTTTTAAAATAAAATGAAAGATACTAAAAGTGCTTATTACAAATTGTACTATATAGTATATAAAAAAAAGGTTTTCTACATTCTCGTATACAGTAGAAACGGTGGAGCTTTACCATCACGTGACTGTTACTTTACTCATATACATATACGTATATACGTATAGTAACGTACAGTACGTATAGTAACATATATACGTATATACGTATAGTACGTATAGTAACGTATATACGTATACCTATATACGTATAGTATCAGTCACGTGATGGTAAAGCTCCACCGTTTCTACTGTATTTAACGTACTCATCTCAGAGATAACATCAGTATGTCCATTCCGGACAACACTAGACCCACCATAATACAATAACATCATAAAATGTAAATTAGTATAAGTAATTACAACTACAAAGAGGATGTTATCAATGGCGCAGATTTGATTATTTTATTTCATGAATCGATTGCTAAAAAATGAGTAGACTCTCAATTCGTTGTGTGAAACTTTTTTGTTAATAATGTTGATGACATAGAATTTGTTGTCAGAGGCAAATTTACCAGAGTTTCAGCCGGAATAATATAGACGACCCTAAATGTACACCAATAGGCGTGCGCAGACTTTTTTATTAGGGAGGGCCATTGACTCATTTGAGTATGCCTATTAAAAAAGATAATTAAGCAATAACGCTGCCTTTTCTATAACGCAAAAGTCCATTGCAGGCTCATCGGCGAAATAAAAAAACGTCATTGCCCCATTTCTAATTAAAAGATTTAGTAATTACGCAATTATAAGTAATAGAACAAAATATATTGAACCAAAAAATAAACTAGAAAAACAAAACGTAACATTCGTAACAATACATGGAGTCCAGAGGAAAAAGATAGATCACTGGTCTACAGTGGTTTTGTTGCCCTAGATATGAAAATGATTTTGGGTCTATTTATGCCCACAATTCATGAAACTATCAATGATTTTGTAAGGTTTGGTCTGATTTTTTTTAAATCTTTATTTTCATTTTACATTACAAAAATAAAAAAAAAAACAGAAACAAATAACATATAAGTTTATAATGACAGTTATGTTTTAAGAAATTAGGATACATCGAAGTAAAAAAAGAGGAAAACATATTTTATATTTCCATAAAACGCCTTTTATGAGCTTTTCTTTTATAATTTTTCAGGGGACAATCTCTTTTCAAAGACCAGCAGTAATCTGCCATCATGTGACAATCCCATAAAAAATCATGAATATACGAGCACATCGAGAACTTTCATGAATATATTCGTAATCTGGGACTTGAAAACGTAAAAATTCACGATGATATCCAGGGCAACAAAAAAAAGTTTGTGTTTGTAGAGCTGTGTAATGATAATATCCTATTAACTAATCTACAAACGCATTCGACGTGTTGCTTCGTATAACACTTTAAACTCGTTTATTACATTGTCATTATTCACATTCGCCGTTTTCTTTTGTTCAATGAATAAAAAGAGAAGTGAATCGAGTCTCTGTTGGGACATGGTACTCCTCAGTTTTGATTTAACTTGTACCATTTTTGAGAATGAACGTTCAGAAGAGCAACTAGTAACTGGTATGACAGCAAACATTTTTAAAAGCGTGAAAAAGCTAGTGTATATTTTGTAGTTGTCTGAGGAAAGGATCCAAGCCATCCAATCATCAAGATTAACACCTTTAGGAATAGAATTATCAAATTTTATTACACTCAGTTCGGCAAGCAATTATTCTTTTTTTATTTTAAATTTATTTTCAATTAAAGTGAACGTTAAAATTTAAAAATTATAAAATGTTTTTAATAGGATGATATTTTGAGGAATTGGGGTGGACCGATTAGGGTGGGCCATGGCCCCCCCCCTGCCCCCCCCCCCTGTAGGCACGCCTATGTGTACACCATATAAACAAAGGAGACTGACAGCCAATGCTCAGAAAACACAAGTCATCAACTTTACAACTAAGACAGCACTACCTTTCCTCAGTAGTGCTGAGGAAAACGGAGATTCAACTGCTATATCTTTGGGTAGATGCAAAAAGAGTGGCCCCAAATTGACATTAGGGTTATATACAATAACAACCTAGGGATCTGTGGTGTATAGTAAAGAAAGACACTGCAGAAACAAAGGCCTGAGTGCCACTCCTACAGCGAAGATGAGGATTCTATTGTACTCCCCTCTGCACATTTCAGTACAAGGTGAGGCCAGATTTATCATGCGTAGAATAGGGGGGGGGGGTGAAACAAGGAAATTTTTTTTCCAGTGATCCTATTAAGGGATAAGATAATTTCTAAGTGAAAATGACGATAATCCATCACTGTACAATTGAGTAAAAGTATAAAAATTATCCAAGTGTTGGTGTTGACCCCATATTTTATTAGGTAATATTAATAATGGGCAAAGGGGATATTGGAAAATAAAATTGTTTTCTATTTAGTCTACAAATCAACAGAAAAAAATTTACTAAAATTATGCAACTTATAATGCAGATACGTCCCTAGTTTAAATATGAAGTTGTCGATAGTCTTCCTCTGCTGTTCCATGATTCAGCTTCTTCTTTCTTCTTCATTGGGATCTTGAGATTGTTCAGAACAAAAATCTTGACATCTGACATATCACACTCTGTTGTTTACCTTGTTCAATTTGAATTTGAAGCATTTTATTAATAAAAGGCGTGAAGCCTAAGCTCAAACTAATTAAGAATTTAAACCAAGATGAAACCACATGTGAGTGCAAACAACTCACTGTCACTCTAACCAAAACTTATTTTCTTCTTCAATTTGGGAACTATCCGCTCTTATGATTATTTTGTTCCATATGTGACTACAGCTTCAACTTATACTAGTGACCTCAAAGTCTTAAAGGCGGATTTGAAAAAATTTTTAAAATTCTTTAAATGGGGATCAAAACAACACTCTTAAATTTGATAAAATACGATTCGACGTAATTTGTTCCCTTAGAATTAACGATCGGCTAATCATTAACAAAAATCTAATTTTAGTTTATAATACCCTATTATTTGATTCAATTGATACAACTTTTTAAAATTTCTCTTAGATTTATTGAAAAATGCTACTCTACATTTACCAACGATATTTTTTTCTAAATTATTTAAACATGCAAATCTAGTTGATCTAAATCCCAAAGCTATTTCATTTATAAACTATACAGTTAAAAAATAGATAAATTCTTATATTTTCTTAATTACTTTTGTAATTTAAGTAAACACTATTCCAAGATATTTCGTTTCAACTGAACTCCAACATGAATGATTCAAGAGAAAACACACAGTAGGTCACAGTATCGTATCGTACTCGTTTCTTCGAAAAGATTATTATTTCACAACAGAAATGTTTGGATGGTAAAATAATTTTTTTTTGTTAATTATTTTAGGAAAAGGGAAGCACAATCTTTTTCATATATTTTAATTCAACGTTTCGGCTCTATTCAAGCTACCGTTATAAAGAACAATTAGGTTTTTTATATTCTAGTCCCTATCTAGCACTAACGAAAAAATTCGACAACTCGACAATCAATAATATTTTGAAGTTTAAGACTGGACAAAATTTGTTGTCAATTTTTTAAGCTTTATTCACAGTAGATCATATTATCCTTGATAAAATATTTTGTGTGTGACATTCCAACAATATTATAGTCTACTATGAATGAACAAACATGCACTAGATATCAAACTGTAGGTATTACAATGATGCTAGTGATCCGTTTTTAACAATGCCATTTGCATTTTTATTGTAAAAAAGATTCTGCTTCGAGTCTCGACACCTACTCATTAATCCAAATGCTCTTTCAATATCTACACTCAAGTACTATCATCTGAATATATTTTCTGAATAATGAGCACTTGAAAAAAAATTCTTTCAATACCACAACATTCCATTGAAACAAAGTTTTCAGCTTAATAATAATTTATTTATAAAACACATTAAATTTTCTCATTGTTGAGAACCGCAATAGGGTCTGGAGAAAGAAAGAAGTAACATGACGGTGATTTTTTCTAGCAGCAGAATCAACTCCTGATAATTTTTTTCTCAGTTTGACTCATGTTTTTGTTGACGGACTTTTTAATTTCATAAATTATTGAAGTTTCGTTGTGTAGATGAGATTTTAGTAATAAACTTAAGTTACTAACAAGTAAAATCAACTATTGTAAAAATACAGTGCGTCATATTAAACTAAACTCTTCGGAAATATGATTTTAAAGTTTTATTTGAATTTAAAACTATAAAGACACTGGATTTCAGATAGCAATTTTTTAAATTAATGTTTCTCACATTTTAGTAATAAAAATGAGTTACCAACGGCTAAAATGATCTTCATTTCTAAAACTCTAATTAATTAATTAACTAAAGCTGCCGGAAATATGCTTTTAAGAAAAAATTATGTATTATGTACAACAATATAATATTTCAGAAGGAAAGCGGGAAAGAAAAGCTAAAACATTCATAATATAATTGGTTAGCATCAATAAAAATTATAAGTTAGTAACAATAGTATATCCCTCCAGTCACACTAGTGGCATACATAGAAGATACAAAGCTTCTGGAATGGAAGTAGATAACATGGGAAATGGTACAAGGACTCAGTTCAAGTGCCTGCGCTGTCGAGCACAACCCAATCGAATGAATGAATAGTATATATTATGTTATAAGGACGAAAAATGAAGTTTTTCGGACGATGCGGGGGATTACCGGTAACCCACATATAGTCCGAAAAAAATTGTTTGCCCATGTTACATAGGATATTTTTTTATCCGACCATTTTTTATCCAAATGGCCAAAATGTATAAATAAAATGAATCAATACAATTAATTTGAACGGAGAAATAAACAAAACTTGCCACCATTTGCGTATCGTGGATATAACAAATAATTAAATTTAATTGACGTTTTGTCAATAGGACAGAGTTTTAAAATCGGGAAAGCTCCAAAATGGAATTGGAAAGTAATAGTGGAGATCTTGTATTTACGCCACCTTATGTTCAAGAAGCTGCCAATAAAGTTATGTTACATTTGTTGCAGGAAAACTCTAGGGAAATATACCTATGAAAAAGCTTATACAAAATTTGAAATAAACAGTTAATAGCGTCCGAAAAATATTTTGTCCACGAACACTTAATAATAAGTCAATATTTTACCTCCTAACAAAAGGTATATGGTACGCATATATCCACTAGAGTGAATTATGGTTCATAATTCACGCTTCTGCATTTAAATAACATGCCATGACAACTCAACACTCACAAAATGGGCTGTCTAAGCTCTGACGTCACAACTTTTCCAAACAAATCGATAACGCGTGTAAAACGTCATAAGAGATTTTTAATTTGCGGTTTGCTATTAATAAAGTTATAAATAAGAGTGATCGTTGTTAGAAAAGTTGGCGACTTTTTTACACGAAAATCTGCAAGGTAAGGTTGAAAATTTCTTGATTATTTACACGAGCTTTCGGTTTGTTTGGAAAAGTTTTTATGACCACGCCTCTTATGACGTCAGACTTAGGCAGTCCATTTCGGTACATACATAGGTGACTAGAGATGGGGGTACAATATAAAATAAACTATTAAATCTGCGTATTTTGTTTAGGAAATTTGTTTCTGAAATATATCGTATCGTTAAAATATTGAAATTTTTAGTATTGATACTTTTTATAACGGTATTTTTTAATATTGATATTTTTAAAACAATATAATTATAACTGTACGGTGTATCGCCCATCTCTACATGTCACATTTGACGTACTCCTGAGATTTATTAATTTTGACGTTAGTATGGTCAATAATACCAAATTATTACTTTCCGTTTTACACTCGCCTTATTTAATAAAGAAATCAAGGGTAGTGGACAAAGTATTTCTACTCGCAATTTATGGCCATTATTCACTCGGGTGACTTGCGCAAATGTCACCCTGCGTGAATAATGGCTATCATGAATTGCACGTTTAATAATATACTATTTTGGCCTATGACGAAAACTGTTGCCTATGAATTATTTAATACCTTACTGAAAAGGTTACTTTTTCGATCTATCATTTAAACCATAAAACGTCATTTTTGGACACAATCGGATGAAAATGTAGGTATTTTGACTTTATTCTGAGTGACTTTTGCCAATAGATATAATGCATTTAATTTTTGACAGAAAAATGATCTCTTATTAATTCCATAAGTTAAAAGGAACTATGTATGTATGTATTTTGGGGTAACATTCACTGAGACCTAAAAGATCTATTGTGCCCTAAAAGGAACTAACAAAATTATCGCGATAATCTCCCGTTGCTACAAGCAACGTATACATAAATAAGCCTTCTAATTGGTTGAAAAAAAAATTATGAAATTTTCACTTGTAATCTAGGAGAGCTTATTACTGACGATATGTTTCAAAACTGTCACGGCCTGCTTCAGTCACATGAAGAAAGAGGTTGATGTAATTTTGTAATCTTTTGTTTTTGTTGATAAAACTCACTCACTATTTATATTTCAGTGTATTTTGCCACATAGTACAATGTGGTTAGATCATTGCAATACAATTGTTCAAATGCCAACCAATATGTGGCTACACTAAATGGATAGCTGTTGCAGGGCGAACGGAAAGACGAAGGAGAAATTAAGGGTATATCTATATGTTAGGAATGTTAAAAAGTCGAGGAAGAAAAGTACTCTGAGGTTGGAATGATGTGAACACGCTTAAGGCTTTAAATAACTCCTAATATCACATCAAGGTAAAGAAGGGAGGAAATACTTTTACTGGCAGAACTAGAATCCAGACTGCAGTAGTACAAATACTGTTCGAAGTTTGAGTCTAGACTGATGTATTGGCGCTGATTGCGCCTAGAAGTGCTGCTCAGAGATAACATACTTATAGATGGGCATCTGACCGTGGCGCTCCCTGCGGCGAATTAATTTTACGGGTGGCGTCACCTTGAGAGTCGGAAAAGTAAGCTCTAACACCTTTTTGGCGACATATTCAAAATTACTGTGATTTTTCATTTATTGCAAAATGGTAAATTTTTTGATATCTCGTTTGAAGTAACTCAACATTTGATTGTTATTATATCCAGTTAAATTAAATTAAATGACAAAAGATGGACCATACAAAGCCTGAAGTGTGAAAAATTAAACAATAATCATAACCAGTTTATATATTCATTACCAAACATAACAAAATAAAACTATTTGTTCTTTTTTTAAATTTATTTCAAGGCAAATAGAAAGACATAATATAAGAGCTTAACAACAATACTGACATTTTTTTTATCTTTTGGCTCAACTTTTTTGTATAGTCAACTGTTTTGGAAAAGTTCTACAAATAACAAAAGTGAGATTAGTGAGCACACAAATGTATTTAAATATACAGGAGCCTACAAATGTTAAGAATGTTTTTAAAGTTTCAAGGAAAACAGTTGTATCGAGATTTTTTAAAAACTTCAACAACTTGATCAACCGGTACTATATACTATAACTATATAAAAACACATTGACTGTTACAGGCTGCTACAAATAAAACTAACTAGAACCCAAAACTTACATATAGACAAATTCACATCAAAAATACAGCACCACCAGTATAATATAATTAAAATACCTACGTTTCAGTAATATGTCAAACAGACATACTTAGGTTTCTCAATATAAAACATTAACATAATAAAATAATAGAAAAAGTACAATAGTTACCCTTGAAAGATTCAATATATTAGTTTTCTAGATTGAAAAAAGATTTTAATATTTCTTCCATAATAATAAGCGCACCTTGCAATACACAAAAATGCATTAGCCAAATGACCACAAAACATACCGCGATATCTCATCAACGAAGGCGTCAATATAATATATAACGATGGGGTACGAACTAGGGTCGTTACATTTCGGTTGTACCTATCTCATTAGGCTAGAAATACGTCTAATACGGTCTAAAGTACGAGAATGTAAAATTATATTGCTAAGAGTATACTCATTATCTGAAATTTCCAGGTCAATTCGGAATACTTACTTAGGACACTGGTGAACCAAATTTATAGGACGGGATATTTGAATTTATAGGATAGATTTTTATTTTAAATAGATATTTCTAGAAAGATTAATTTATCTGTCGTTGTATTATGGATTTTTCACCTTTGTAAGACTGCATAATGTTTCATTGGAATTTCAAATAGTTGATATATGAAGACGTTACATTAACAAAGGGTAGTTTACAATGCCAATCTAGTAAATCTTGAGAACATATAACACATAAATACAGGATGTCCTGGGACTAATGGGTTAAAAAGTCAGGAGCGTATTATCTGAGCCAAAATAATGTTAGTATACTTTTTCTATGCAGGCCCTCGTCTTCGAGTTATAGGCAACCAAAGTTTTAATTTTGAAGTTGGTTTTTGTTTTTTTTTGTACTATTCATTTTATGTTTATAAAATTTACGGCAAAGCTATAATGTACGTGTATGTTTATTTTGGTAAGGTGAACAGATTTACAGTAGTGCCTTGAAGCCAGGGACGGACTGCTCGCAATGGTTAGTGATCCAAAAATTTTGCAGGGATGGCACACCCTGTATGAAATTATCGAAATCGACTTCCCCAAACATTGAGCTAAAGAAAAGGTACTCTTGTTGGAATTCGATAAAATAAGCCGTTTGGCTAATATTTACAGTTTTATTAATGCACTACGTACCAATTTACGCATTCACCATTTTTATAAGTACACAACGAGGTAAAACTAACTTATCAATACGATGTCCAAGATTTACCTACAGTACTACGAAAAAAATAATTTGATGATAGCAGAGCGACTTATTAATTCGAAAGTTGGTAACAACGTTTTAAAAGTGTTTTCACCGTTTATGAAGTAGATAACCATAGGATTAGTTGTCAAACGTTGTGTAGAATAGTTCGTAGTCAGTATTTGTCAATAATTCATAAGTCCTTAATTTAACAGTTACAATGCCTGAATTCACTTTTATTGAGTACGCAGATATGCGTTTAATGTATGGACTAGCTTTTTAGAGGCCAGAACGCTTTATGCAGAACATTTTCCAAACAGAGCATTGCCAGACAGACGAATGTTTGAGAGAGTGTTGATCTCAGGTTACGAGAAACATGTATGAATAAGTAAACGTATTTTTCCATGTATATACAAAACAAAGTTTCAAATTTTATGAAGTTTTTTGACAAAAAAAGGTGGAAAAGGTCCAGTACGAAGCGTACGTACTGTGGCAGTTGAACATGACTTGTTAAATGCAGTTGATAATGAACTATCAACGAGTTTACGAAAATTATCAAGAGAACGTAACGTCTCGAAATCAGTTGTTCATTGCGTCCTAAAAGAACAGCTGTTATATCCTTATCACATGAAAAAAGTACACAGCATGACAGTGTCTGATTATCCTGCACGACTTGAGTATAGCTAGTGGTTTCTGCGACAACAACAAGCAGACAATATATTTATTTGTGTTCTCTTTACTGACGAATCCGGTTTCACCAGAGATGAAGTCATTAATTCTCATAATATGCATTTATGGGATGATGTGAATCCACATGGCATTATCCAAACTAGGAATCAGCGTAGATTCATGGTTAATGTTTGGGCAGGAATAGTTGGCAATCATGTGATAGGGCCATACTTTATTGACGGTACTTTGACCGGTCAGAGATATTTGGAGTTTTGCAAAATGAGTTATGGATCCTGTTTGATGATGTGCCACTACAAACTCGTAGAAATTTATGGTTCATGCATGATGGGGCCCCTCCTCATTTTAGTTTAGATGTAATGTACGACATTTTCAATGGCTACCGCGATCAGGAGACGGTAATCCTATGGATTTCTTTCTCTTGGGTTATTTTAAAAGTAAGGTATACGCAACACCTGTGCAAACTAGGCAAGATTTAATAGACAGAATTGTGTTACACTGCAATGTTATTAGAAGTAATATGGGATTGCTTTTTCAAGTGCAAAGAAACAACCTTCGTAGACTTAGAATGTGCGTGGGAGGAACTCATATTGAACATTTATTAGAATAACGTTAGTTTTTGTTGTTGTTTAGGAATTAGTTTTAGTCTAAAGTTTTATAACTTGTGTATTTTGAGATTTTCTTAATGGTTTAACCCTAGAGTGCTTACAGGGATGACCAGTAACCCCAGCGAAATTTTAATTGATAGTTATTAAAAAACCGTAACACTGGCAACCGTGTATGTTCTGCTATGTATCTATATGCCGGTGGCATATTCGTTAACTGCACCCATTATAGACCGTTCGGAAATCCGAGCGTTGCCTTGTTAACTGCAGACGATATAGACAAACTTTCCAACTATATCGTCTGCAATTAACATCATTTTTTTTATACCAAGTAAACAGTAGAAAGCATTGTCACTTTTATTTTCCAAAATACAAAACAAAAAAAATACTGTTTAAAAAACATGAAGTACATTATTTTTTATATTTATTATCTCCTAGAAGAACATTCATTTCAACACATTTATTTAGGACATGAGGTGCTTTTCTTTTCTTTTTGTCCAACATATTAATTTTCCGACCAGCCTGTTGAGATCTTCTCCCTGAAAATTTACTTTTCCTTCGAGAAACTGAAGTTGGTTGGACGGAAATTTTTTTCCCTTTCCTTTGACATCTTGTTTTTTGAGCTTTCGATGGCAGGCCTGAAAATATTGGGAAAATATCAATATAGAGGTAATTAAATAATTTGCAAACTTACCAGAATATTTAAAAGCTGTGTAAAGTCCTGACAACAACGATTCTGAGGACTGAGCATATTTGTTTCGGTTTTCTAAGAAAACTTTGACAGCTGGATAAAATGATGCAGTGTCGTCATCTAGATTTTTTAGTATTGCTTCAGAAAAATCTTTCCATTTTTCTTTCACCTCTAAAACTTCTTGGTCTGATGGAATACTTAATTGTACTGGTTGGTCGCTGTTAATTTCGTTATTAATTTCTTGATATACATGGTCTGATGTTGTTTTGTTTTCAGTATTTTCTGGATTATAGGCATTTTTCACGTTTTTGATTAAAAGGGGTTCCATCAAATTTTCGTTGGCTTCTTTTCCTGTAGCTATAAAATAAAATCTTCTTTTTGTGTCATTTGATAAAACGTTGACTGCTGACTCAATAAAAAAGAGCTTTATAATTGCCGCCTGGTGTTTGCATATTTTACCAGTGTTACCTTCGTAACAAGTGCAAATGCAAGTCTGCATATCGACAAAATAAGTTTTATTATTATCTTTTCAACTCTGTACAGCATATTGCATATTTCCTATGTCGGCTACTTGGCTTGCAGTAACGTCTTTTTCATTTATCTCATATCTCTTTGATTTTTGCTTTTTAAGTCTATCTAAAATAACATCTAAGATCCTCTGTTTGATATAAGATTCAAAGCTGGTAGTTACAAAATCGGTTAGTTGACATAGATTAAATGCTTTTGTCCTTTCTAAAGTAATGTCTTTGAATAACCTAAACATTACCTCTACATAATTATTCGTATCGGTCCCACGTAATTTGTATTGCCGTCTGTAAAACAGACACCATGTTTCTATTCTATTTATCATGTTTTTCACATATTCTTTAAATTTGGGTTCATTACATGAAACGAAAAAAATATTTTTATGCATTTCTAAGTCCTCTTCAGTTGTAGACATTAATATATTTCTAAAAAGCTTGTAAAGGTCCTGAACATTTTCTTGATTTATTTTATTTTTTGCGCATTTTAACCATTTCCAGTATGATTTCAACACATGGAATGTGCAGGGTAATAGAGTTGATTGTGGCCAATTTTTCTTGAGAACATTTCTTTCACCCATATCATCATCTGTTATAATTACAGCAGGAGATATTTTTATCGGCATAATTTCGATTAGACCTTCTACACCTGCATTGAATACATCTATTTTTTGAGAACTACTTATAATACATCCCACAGGAATTCCACCAGCAGGAGAATGGGTCGCTAAGAAGTAAATCTTATGGTTCTGGACATCACAATTACTGGTCGCATCTACAAATAAAACTTCAGAAGCCTGCACTAAACAACGAGCTACGCGTTGCATAATAGGGGTACAAATTGACACCGAATAATGGTCTCCAACTCTACTGATTTTATAGTTCACAAGCATGCTCAAACATTTTTTTTCCAGAACGTTCGCCAAACGATTTTTTAAAATTTGCTTTCCACAACGTGGAAAAATCATTTTTTGTAGGGAAGTAGTGCCTATCCAAAAGAAAATCTTCATAGTTATCATCCAATTCTTCCATTTTTGATAAATAGAATGTGTGATATGCTGATGCAACACTATGACCTTTTTCAAATAATTCTAATATTGCGGTTTTAGTCTCATGTCCGATGGGTCTTTCTTTTAAGGCTACAGCGCTAAGAACAGTGTGATTATGATCATTTCTAAATGTTATAACGCAAGGCCATTTTTCCATAAGATCATCCTTACATTTAGATTTAGTATTTTTTATGAATCTCTTTATAATTACTGTAAGCGTAGCTGGACAATTTGTATTTCAGCTTTTTCGAGTATTAGAGGTTTTATTTTTTATTGTTGAAGATCTCGTACTAAAGTGGCAATGGTAAATACGTTTAAAAATGTTTTTTTCCCTCCGGGCGGAAAGTGGCAACTTTCGTCCCGCTGCGCTAAACAAAGTTGCCGCTTTCCGCCTTCGTCGGACAAAAAAATAGTATACACTCCACGGGAAGTAAATAAGAAAGCCTCAGATCACATGTTTGTTGACCTCGGCTTCGCCTCGGACAACAATTACATGTGATCTGAGACATTTCTTACTTTACTTCCCTAGGTGTGTAATATACTATTTTCCTCCCTAGTCATTTATTATTGAATGTTTTGGTTATTCGCCATGTTATTTTCGTTTTTGATTCTAATTCCGAAATCCAATCCTGAAATATAAGAGTATGGTAGAAATTTACGTAGAGATTCCCCCTTTTAAACCTATAGGTATATGCAAAACTTTTCAAACCCCCTTTAACACCAGCTTATTTAACGTAAGCTAATAAGTTTAATATTATGAATAATTAAGAATATCCCTATAATTAACCTATTTACTAAATATTATTTAAATTGGTTAATTCGTTTATATATATTTTTTTTAATTTTCAAACCTCTTTATTAACACCCCTTTAACATACACCAATTACTTTAATAACGTGTGTAATTATAAAGGCCCTCTATTTAACCTAAATGCAAAAATTTTATTTGGATTAGATTAATCGTCTATTTTTCACGATTTTTTAAAATTATCAAACCCATTTAGCTTCCCCTTAATGTAAGCCAATGCGCGAAATGAAACGAGTAGACAACAACTATTCATTGTCGCGTATAAAAAATATTCTATTTTTTCACTACTAGCTTTTAAACTTAACTTTAATGATTGTTATCGAGGTAGAATAGTTAATTATCAATTAGCTACATAACACCAGCACAAAAACTATAACTGGTAGACCAAGTGAGATCGAAAAACCTAGTTTATGTTATGAACACCGTGTTTTTTTTACAGGAATAAATTATCTTAGCATATTATTGTAGTTTTAAACTAATATTTCGCCTACCTCTACTGCCTCTTTGTCTCCTAAAGTTGTCCTAATCGTAGTACTATCAGTTTTATGATAGTGAAAATCTGTTGGCAATGAAAATTTGACTATTAATTACTTATCACGGTCGCGCGGATACTATAATAACAAATGTTTTTCCTAACTTCGGTAGTTTACTTCATAAATGACAGAATACCAATATTGCAGAATAAGTTAACTGCAGACGATATAATTGCGAAGTTTATCTATATCGTCTGCAGTTAACAAGGCGACGTTCGGATTTCCGAATGGTCTATAATGGGTGCAGTTAACGAATATGCGTCCCGCATTACTATTTATAAAGCGTGTGGCAGTGCTGTTTGTTTTGTGTCGCTGTGAGTTCTGTCGCGGCCGGGGTGACGTGTAACCCCAGTAAGCGTTAAGTGTTATTTGAAATAAATATAAAAAAGAACTTTCGATGGCTGTTCGACCAGGTGACCCAAAATTCGAGGAAACTGTGCTAAGGTGGAATGAGGAACTAGAAAGTCAATATGATTCTGACAATGGGGGTACAGATTTTGAAGATAATGTGTCAGTACAATCAGATTCAGATAGCATTGTATCGATCGAAGAAGAGGAACATGACAGAGGAGATATTATAGATAACAATAGAGAGAATGAAGCTGAAGATAGTGAAGGTGAAAGAGAAATGGATAGTGAAAGTGAAAGAGATCCGCCTCAACCAAAAAAGTTCAGAGGAAAGAATGGCTATAGCTGGTCTGCTGCACCACCAAGTCGCACTCGTACTCCGCTTCGAAATATTGTCTTTCGACTACCAGGCCCAAAAAATGATGCTAGGAATATAACAACTATATTGGATTCCTGGAGACTGTTCTTTAGTGATGAAATTATTATTTCCAACGCTTTATACACTAATCAAGAAATAAAAAGTCAAAGACAGAAATATTCTCAAGATTGTCGTTTTGTAAATGAAACTGATACCATTGAAATAATGGCATTATTTGGTTTACTGTATATTGCAGGCCAAAAAAAAGACAATCATCAAAACTCAAAAGAAATGTGGTCAAAGTTTGGGCCAGAAATTTATCGTTGTATAATGAGCGAAACCAGGTTTAGGTTTTTGATATCATGTATAAGATTTGACGATAAACGAATCAGAGATCGTCAAGATAAATTTGCCCCCATACGTACTATATGGGAACGATTTATTTCAAACTGTACTAAAAATTATACACCCCATAGTTATGGTACCATTGATGAGCAGCTGTTAGGCTTTGGGGGGAAATTTCCATTTAGAGTATATATTGCTTCAAAACCTGATAAGTATGGGCTCAAAATAATGAAAATGTGTGACGCACGCACCTTATATATAGTAAGTGCTATTCCTTATATTGGAAAAATAAAAAGACCGGATAAAGAACCTGTGCCAGATTATTATGTGAGAACACTGACCGAGAGCATTCATGGAACAGGGAGGAATATTACAATGGATAATTGGTTTACGTCAATCCCATTGACCGACAAAATGTTAACTGAATTCAATTTGACTATTGTAGGTACACTTAGAAAGAACAAACGAGAAATTCCTTCATCTTTTCTCCCAAATAAGGAGAAAGAAGAAGGTACTTCTCAGTTCGCATTTAGCAATAAAAAAACATTGGTTTCTTACACACTCAAAAAAATGAAGTCAGTACTATTATTATCCAGCGTGCACAGCGGAAAGGTAATTGACGAAAATAGCAAACCTGAAATCATAAACTTCTATAACTCAACAAAAGGAGGGGTGGATTCATTGGACCAGATGATGCACTCCTCATCTGTCTCCAGAAAAACGCGTAGATGGCCACTACGGTTTTTTTATGGTATGCTGGATCAAGCAGGAATAAACTGCGACGTGACATACCAAATTGTGAAAGGTAACAGAAAAAAGAGTACTCGCCGAACATTTTTATTTGAGCTTGAGTTTGCTCTGGCACACAAAAACACCGCTTCTGTTTTAAAAGTTTTCTTGGAGGTTGTCCTTCAGGTGCAGGCTCTTCTGGCTCTGGCACATGGAAGAACGTTTACCCAAAAATCTGCCTGGTGATTTAGCATCATCCATTAGAAACATACTTGATGTGAAAGATGAGACTGCACCTGAAGGACAACCTCCAAGAAAACTTTTAAAACAGAAGCGGTGTTTTTTGTGTGCAAGAACAAATGACCGAAAAACCAAAACTGCCTGTGGAAAATTTTCAAAACCAATTTGTAACGACCATAGAGTAGAAATATGTATAGAATGTTTGAAATAAAAGTTTTTTGTTCAAATACTGCAATTTTTATTATTTATAATGTCAATTACGATTTTTTTTTGGGAGGGGGTTACCGGTAACCCCATGTAAGCATATAAAGGTGAATATTTTATGTAAGCACTCTAGTAATGTTGTGTTCGTAATTTTGATTAAAAGCAACTAATTCCCATGAAATAAGTTCTTAATGTTTCTATCATATTTTTTTGTTGTACTGTAGGTAAATCTTGGACATCGTATTAATAAGTTAGTTTTACCTCGTTGTGTACTTATAAAAATGATGAATGCGTAAATTGTTACGTAGTGCATTAATAAAACTGTGAATATTAGCCAAACGGCGTATTTTATCGAATTCCAACAAGAGTACCTTTTCGATAGCTTAATGTGTGGGGAAGTCAATTTCAATAATTTCATACAGTGTGCCATCCCTGCAAAATTTTTGGAACACTAAACATTGCGAGTAGTCCGTCCCTGGCTTCAAGGCACTACTGTAAATCTGTTTACCTTTCCAAAATAAACATACACGTAGATTATAGCTTTGCCGTAAATTTTATAAAGATCAAATACCTAACTACCACAAAAAATAAAAACCAAATTCAAAATTGAAACTTTGGATGCCTATAACTCGAAAACGAAGGCTTGCATAAAAAAAGTTTAAGTACTAACATTATTTTGGCTCAGATTATACGCTCATGACTTTTTTCCCATTAGTCCCGGGTTACACTGTATATTTATGAACATTTTTAATTAGCTCAAACACGTAGTACTGGAAAGGTGTGAATGTTGTTCGAAACTATATAAAATTGTTCGACTTTTTTCCAGTAGACTTTTGTTGGCACTTCTTAAGGAGGGTGCCTCCATATTATATTATGGTTTCATAGTGATCCTGGTACATTCCAACCGGTATCTCGTGAAATAATGTGACGATGCGCCGTAACAAATTTGGTTAGGTGGGGATCCAGCAAAGCCAATCGTGTGGTAGACGTTATGCAGTGGGAAGTTCGATATTTTTACACTATTGCAATGTTTCATTTACTCGCGTTATTGAAGACGTCGACAAAGGGGTGTTACGGCGTATTATTCATAATATGCATATAAGCGATAAAGAAGTACCGCAGCTAAAAATATTCTGCCTACATTCAGAGATGCTGTAGGCTATCAAGGTGGACGAGAATCTTTAAGATTAATTATAAGAGACATCGGATTCCGTTGGAGAAAAACAAAAACAAATCGAAGACTCCTAATGGAAAGACATGAAATCCAGAAGCTTCGTATAGACTATTTAAGAGCTGTTAATAAGTATTCAGAAGAAGGTCGCCCTATAGTGTATATACAGTGTGACCCATTTTGTTTGGAAGCACCCCTATAAAATCCGCATTTTTCAACCGATTTTGATTTAGTCTTTTTTGTTAGATTCAGTATCAAAAACAGAATTTGAGCACAAATTTTCATACCATAAGAGCTATTTTCAAGGCACTCTACGTTAATTTTTCTTTGCCAAAAAAGACGAAAGTATATTAGGCATTTTTTTTTCTCAAATATGACTACACCACTGGATTCAGAATCATCACAAACTATCAAAATTTTATAAAAAAAGTTTTATTAACAACAAAGTTATCACTACATGAATTTGGAAAAAGTTGTTTGTTAATCAATTTTTTACTAAGAATGTAGACACATTTTAAAAATGGCAACATGGTAAACAAAAACTAGGACTCAAACATATTGCACTGTAAAAATTCGAAGCCGATACCTTAACCCGTTCTGGAGTTATAGCTTCTGAGAATAATGTAAAATTGTACTGATGTGACGAAAATACAAATTAACACCAAATAATACATTTTGATTATTAAACTACTTAATAATAATTGAATTCTACATTTTTGTAGCCTCGACTAGACCTCAGTTAATTTCCACACATTTCTCGTATCGTTTGCGACTATGTCTTAGAGCTTTTTTATTTCATGTGGCGTTATTCCAGCTCACGCCTGTCGTATTCTGTCACACAGTTCTGCTCTATTCCTTGGACGTGTCTTATACACTTTTTGTGTCAAAAGCCACCACAGATAAAAATCCAATATAGTTAAATCGGGTGATCTAGGAGGCCATTCGATTAACTCGCTACCGCGACCTATCCAACCATTTGGAAATTTTTCGTTAAGCCGCTGCCTGACAATCCTAGAATAGTGTACAGAACAACCATCTTACTGAAATATCAAATTTCTTTTTTCTGCTAGTGGCACTTCGTCAATCACTGCGGATAACTCACATTCCAAGAATTCCATGAAGTTATTGGCATTCATGTTACCCTAAAAAAAGAATGGACCTATTATCCTGTCTTTTAAAATTTCGGCTTCGAATTTTTACAGTGCAATATGTTTGAGTCCTAGTTTTTGTTTACCATGTGGCCATTTTTAAAATGTGTCTACATTCTTAGTAAAAAATTGATTAAAAAACAACTTTTTCCAAATTCATGTAGTGATAACTTTGTTGTTAATAAAACTTTTTTTATAAAATTTTGATAGTTTACATTTGTGATGATTCTGAATCCAGTGGTGTAGTCATATTTGAGAAAAAAAAATGCCTAATATACTTTCGTCTTTTTTGGCAAAGAAAAATTAACGTAGAGGGCCTTGAAAATAGCTATTATGGTATGAAAATTTGTGCTCAAATTCTGTTTTTGATACTGAATCTAACAAAAAAGACTAAATCAAAATCGGTTGAAAAATGCGGATTTTATAGGGGTGCTTCCAAACAAAATGGGTCACACTGTAGATGAAACATACATTCACTCAACACATACCACACGCAAAAGTTGGAGTGATGATTCGAATGAAAGTATCAAGCAACCCACATCAAAAGGAAATCGTTTGATTATTGTACATGCTGGTGGTGAGAGTGGTTTTGTTCAAGGAGCTGCCTTAATTTTCAAATCTGGTACTAAGACAGGCGACTATCACGACGTAATGTCATTTGAAAATTATTTAAGTGGTTCGAAAACAAATTAATACCCAATCTTCCTCCACAAAGTGTTGTAGTAATAGATAATGCACCATATGACAATAAACAAATTGACAAGGCACCAACATCAAAATCAAATATTCCAATAAACAATAGTATGCTAAAGCCGGAACTGTACGATTTAGTAAAAATGCATAAACCATGCACGATATGTACGTTATGTAATAGACGAGATCGCAATAAAATATGGACATAACATTTCAAGATTACCTCCATATCACCCAGATCTTAATCCAATTGAGCTGGTCTGGGCCAGCTTAAAATTGTATGTAGCATCAAAAAATATTACATTCAATATAAATAATGTAAAAGAGTTATGTGAACAATTCTTTGCCACTTTCCCTCCTACTGAGTGGCTGTAATGTGTAATGTAATGTGTGTATCCTAATGAGGATACTGGGTGTAGTAGGATAGTAGAAGGGCCTCTGACTAGGTGGTGCTGCTGGTCACTTGGTGGGTCATCCCCCAGGAATAAAACAACTACCTGTTTCACTATATATACAAAGAGTCAAGTTCACTATAAGTAAACATACATGATACTAGATAATGTTTATTTTCTTTGACATTGACTCGTACGTGTAACCTTTATATTTATTATTTATAAAACAATTCGTGGTTTATTGGAATTAGCTGAAGGGAATTTATTCGATAATATTTTAAATAATTAATGACTTAATGTTTAGGCCAAAAGGCATCACACCTTCCCCTTTTACAAAAAGAATAAATTCCGTTGAGCTTCCTTTCCCCCTAATGAAATGAATTTACAATTATCCTAAAAATAAATGGTAGATGGTTATTAAATAATGTCACTAACCTACGATTACATAATATATTCATAAATAAATGAATGTTCATTGCCTTTAAAAATTGTTTACGATCACTTAGTTGTTTATTTATTTTCACTTCAATGTTTTGAACGTTTGTTATAACACTTTTGTTTATTATTCGGAAATGTTTATAAACTCACTCGCACTTCCAATTTTACAATATTTTAATTCATTTTACAATAAGGATGGATTCTGTTTTTGTGTATTTCTTTTATCACACCTGATTCTAATTTAATTTTACAGTTAACATCACTCACCTCTGTGACTGTAAATGGACCTATATATTGAGATTCGAATTTGGTTCTATTTTCCCTCTTTACTAACACTGAATCCCCTATTTTAAAATCAACTGGATTAGCTACCTTACTATTTTGACTTTGTCTACTCAGTTTATGTTTGGTTAAATATTTCTCTGCTCTCTGATGAGCTACCTGCAGTTTATATTTTAACTCATTCTGATATTCATCAATATTATAGCATGGCTCAATCTCGTTTGTTAGATTCTCGGGTAAGTTAGCACGTCTACCGAACAATAATTCAAATGGCGTATAACCATGATACGAGCTTGGAGTCGTATTATAACAATAAGCAAATAGTTTACACCATTCATCCCAATCATCCTTACTTTCATTTATAAAGTGTCTCACGTACTCATTAAGCGTTCTATGTAATTTCTCACAACCTCCTATAGATTGATGATGATATGCTGTTGAATAATTATGCCTAATATTTAACATTTTAGTTAAAGCGTTGAATATTTCATTTTTATATTCTGTGCCTAAATCTGTCCTAATTAGTTTCATTAGACCGTAATTTGGTATGAAATTTTCAAAAATTCCACGAGCTATCGTGTTCGCTTCTTTGTTTTTAACTGGAATTATTACTGCATATTTCGTTAATTCACATAACATTGTGATGCAATAACGGTTACCATTTTCACTTTGTGGAAAAGGACCGACCGTATCTATATATGTTATATCCCATGGTTTTTCTGCTGTATCCGTTAATACAAATTCTTCCTTGTGATTATTCTTTGCTTTATTGACCTGACACTTGTGACATTGCTTAATATATTTTCTTACATCTTTTTCCATGTTTTTCCATCTAAAATTCGCTCTTAATTTTTTCAATAGCCTGTTATTTCCTACATGACCTCCAAATAAAGGATCATTATGATAAGTTTCTAAAATCTGTTGCTTTTCTTTTTCTTTTTCCACCATCTTAGGTATATCGCAAATACATATTTGTACGTTTTTTAACGTATTGTTTCCTTTTTCCATAAACTCTTTTATAGTGCACTGTGTGAAAATAATATCATTCATATAAATTTTCATCCTTTTTATACCATTATTTACCGCTAGCTTATCAAGCTGAACTAACGTTTGATCTAAATCAAAGTTAACTATATCGGTATTTAATAAGGCTTGGCTAAATCTCATCCTGTTTTTGATCCGTATGTTCATCCTTAACGAAACACGGTTATTTTCAAATTGCAGAATTGGTAATTTATGCGCCTCTAAATTATTCAGTACTTTATATACTGCTGGCTTGCGAATATCTTCCTTTATTTCTGTGGAAACTATTTTATCTTCTCCTATAGGCTGAGCTTTATTATGACGAGTTTTTGACCTCGTTATTGCTAAGATGTGAGCATTGTCAATGTACAAGTCTTTTAATTCATTTATGGATATCCTTGAAATACTGTCCGCATAATTTGAATTTCCTTTCAAATATTGTATTTCGAAGTTGTATTCTTCTAGGTCTAGTCTAATTCTCGTAAGTTTCGAAGTTGGGTCTGTCATCGAAAAAAGATGTGTTAACGGCTTGTGATCCGTTTTCACAATAAAATGTGTAGAACCATATAAATAACACTTAAAATGATTAATTCCCCAATGGATAGCTAACAGTTCTTTCATGATTATAGGTTTATTTAATTCACTTTTCTTAAAACCTCGCGATGCATAAGCTATAGGTAGATCTATACCTTCGTATTCCTGGCTAAGTATTGCAGAACACGCAATATTTGAAGCATCTGTTGTCAATATAAATTTTTTATTGAAATCTGGATATTTCAAAATAGGCGGCTGAATTAATGCCGATTTTAGTATTTGGAATGATTTTCCGCAGTCTTCCGACCACTCGAATTTCACATTTTTCCTAGATAATTTATTGAGAGGTATGCATATTTCAGCGAAATTTGGAATGAAACGTCTGTAATAGTTACAGAATGCTACGAACCTTTTAGATTCTTCTGAATTTTTGGGCACTGGATACTTCTCAATGACTGAATATTTTGCCTTATCGGGTAGAACCCCTTCGCTGGACAAATTGTGTCCTAAATACGTTACTTCTCGCCTGAAGAATTGACATTTTTGTGGATTTAATTTAAGGTTGAATTTCCGACATGTGTCAAACACCCTTTCGAGATTACTTAAATGATGATTTTCTGACATCCCTATTACGACTATATCATCCATATAAAGAAATGCTTTTTCTGGAGTTAATCCTGAGAATGCTATGGACATCATTCTTGAAAAACTATTTGGACTTATATTTAAACCAAATGGTAATCTTGTATACTGAAAAGAACCTTTTTCTGTACTAAAAGATGTATATTTCCTTGAAGATTGTTCTAAGGGAATTTGATGAAAACCTGACATAAGATCTATGACTGAAAACCATTTCGACCTCCCTAACTGATCTAAGATCGAATCTATTCTGGGTAATGGAAATTTATCTGTGACTATTTTCTTGTTCAATTGCCTGAAATCTATACACAGTCTCCAAGACTTCTCTCCATTGATTGCCTTTTTGGGAACAAGTAAAACTGGACTGTTATAATCTGAGATTGAAGGTTCAATTATACCTTGTTCTAATAACTTTTGGACCTGATTATTAAGTTCTGAAGATTGAGAATGTGGCGTGCGATAATTTTTAATATATACTGGAGTATCATCTTTTACCAATAGCTTTTGCTCATAAAAATTATTATGCGTTAAAATGTCGTTCTTTAAAGCAAAAATGTCTGAAAAATTCTCACAAAGATTTATTAGCTTATCCCTCACGTATTCTGGTACCTCTAAATTTAATGTTTTTCTTAATTCTTTCAACCTATTCTTACTTTCATTCTTCACAGCATATACATGAAATAAATTTAAATCCAATATTTTAATATTGTTTGTATTTATCGACTTGCTTTCATAATTTGTGTTTAAAATTCTGACATAAGGATTAGTTTTTGATATAATAGATCTTGCTATAAATATTCCTGGTAATAGTTCTTGTTGCTCAACAACTTTATCTTGTCTTAAGTTTTTGAAACTTTCTACCAACCGATAGACTTCACATCTAGGCGGTATTGCCAAAGTATCATATTCAGGATTGTCAAGAATTTCTAATGTTACTGTATTCCTAGATTTACAATCTATGTATAATTTTAATTCTGAATAATCTAAAATACAATTATAATTTCTTATGAAATCCCTACCTAGAATTCCATTCGTAGGTATAGGAAATTCTTCCTCTACTACATGAAAACAATGTTGAAATGCTACACCCTTAATAAAAAGAAAAGTTTCTATTGTACCCAAAGTTTTAATTTCTCCCTGAGTTATTCCTTTAATATTTAAGATTTGTGTTGTCTTTATTAAGTGATGTGGAAAATTATCTGAAATTTTTAATAACGATATATCTGCACCTGTATCTAATATAAAAGTATCTATATTATCCGATATGTCAGTTTTAATTTGCACAAAGTTTGAAAGAGTTAAATCAAAGTTATAAATGTAATGATTATTATTATGCAAGTTATTTAAAATTTTGGATTTTTCACCTTTCTTTTTCAAAACCCCAATTCTTTCTGTTCATCTTCCACTCTCGTCTCTCCACTCTCACACATTCTTACATTTCTATATTTATTATCATTGTTAAACCTATTGTTAGGCTTGTTCCTATATTCTTCTGGTTTCTCCCTGTAACCAGTAAATCTCCTATTGCCTTGATTGGCGTGAAATTTCCTACTGTTATCGTAGTTATTTTTCCTATGGAAATTATTTTCTCCATTATGATTTACATAAGAGTGTCTTCGCTGAGGAAAATAGGTATTTCGCTGTGGAAAATAGGTATTTCCTGACACAAACTTATTTCTATCTGCCTTATAATGCAGAACACTTCCTGTTGACTGATTGTTTCCCACATTGATGGAAACCAATTTAGTCATCACCTCTTGCGGTGTCGTAAAATTCCCAGCTGCTATAACGGTTTTTATCCGTTCTGATGCTGAGTTGTCGATCAGTGATTTTACTGCTGCTTCTGTTGTATACTTAGTTGCTAAATGTACTGGCATTCCTTCTGCCAAATACGCGGCTTGTAACTGATTTGTTAATTTCTCCATCTCTGAAGCATACTCAACTATATCCTTATTGTTTTGTCTTAATTTGCTTAATTTAGCTCCTACTAAACTAGCACTATCTCCCTTTAGTCCCTTTTTAAGGGTTCCTATAATTTCTACCAACGATTTTTCGGTGGTGATTAGACTCCTGGCCTTTCCAGTTAGCCTAGTTTTCACAAATAGTACAGCATTCTCCTCATGCTCTGCTGCACCAACCTGTAGCAAACTTATAGCATCTACAAAAGATTGCAATTTGCTTATATCCCCATTAAATTCATTTGGTAATATCTTACCAGCTAAATTGAAAAAGTCATTCATACTTAATGCCATTTTCTCCTTTTTATCTTTGCTCATTGCTTCTAATACTATTAAATTATTAATTAAATTATTACGCGTAATTAATTGAGACGGAACTTCATACTGACAATCTAACACTTGAAATGCTTTCTCTACCTTTTCTCTAATTTTGTTAAAATATAAAATACATGTACTCTGCTGATTCTCATTTAACTTATACCAATTCTTATTTATTAACCTAGAGAAACTATTAAATGAATCACACAACTTATTTATTATATCTAAATGACTATCTGAGCTTTTTGGAACCTCCTTTTTTAACACACGCTTACTATTCCTACGTATATCTTCTAAAATTAAATTCAATCTAATCTCAAATTCATCCCACGTTACTGCATTTCCATCACTCGAGGACATTTAAAATTCATTGTCAATAGAAATAAAAATATGAAATATCAATTATCAAAAAAAAAATTTTAGCCACAAAACAGAATATACCCTTAAAGTTTACAAAAAAAAAATAATATTCTCACCATCCTACAGATTTAGCGTGCTTTGCTGTAGATTTCTTCTTATCTCCCTCTTCATTTGTCTTCTATGATTCTTATATATAGACCATCCAAATTGTAGTACCAAAACAACCACAATAATGTAGATAAGAATCTTCACCTCCAGATCTGCTTTGAGTTCCTCTTCTTGTACTATAAAATTACTGTTGACCACGCCATTTTCTTGGACCGCTTGTTTCGTTGCTTTACCACCCATTGTTACAGAACTCCAATTGTTTGCAGGATCGCCATGTAATGTGTAATGTAATGTGTGTATCCTAATGAGGATACTGGGTGTAGTAGGATAGTAGAAGGGCCTCTGACTAGGTGGTGCTGCTGGTCACTTGGTGGGTCATCCCCCAGGAATAAAACAACTACCTGTTTCACTATATATACAAAGAGTCAAGTTCACTATAAGTAAACATACATGATACTAGATAATGTTTATTTTCTTTGACATTGACTCGTACGTGTAACCTTTATATTTATTATTTATAAAACAATTCGTGGTTTATTGGAATTAGCTGAAGGGAATTTATTCGATAATATTTTAAATAATTAATGACTTAATGTTTAGGCCAAAAGGCATCACATGGCAAAGACGATGCAACCATGCAAAAAAATGGGAGCAACAATTTTTGGTTCAAGAAGCAACAATCGAAAATAATATGGAAAAATTTGTCATCACTTTAAGAGACAGTGATTCGGAATGGGATTCTTCTGATGATGAAGAATCAGATACCGAGGATCTCTAAACCCCTATGGGTACAAAAAAATCAGATTCATTTAAACCCCATTTATTTAATAATATCTACTAAGTACTCATTAATGCTATTATTGTTTCATAATTTTCAGTAATTTTTCAAATTAAACGGAATAAATAATTTTGTCGAATGTGTTATATTAAAAATCTAGTTAAAAATATTAAAAGAATAGTAAGAATCATATAATTATTGCCTTATTTAAATATGTATTTTGAAATGTTAAATACTTACCAGTAATGTAGGATATTTTAAAATGAAAGTCCCTTATATAATTGTATTGTTATGACATCATAATTTTATTATGTATGGTTTGGTAAATATTATATTTTAATCAAATCATTATTTTTGTTTTCCTTCTATTCTACACAAAGTTTTAAAATTTTTGACCTGATTATCGATCTATAAGTCATGCAGAGCTTTTTATCGAGAATAATTTTTTTTGTGAAATGTGAGATAAACTTTCTCTTCCTTTGTATAAAACACACTGTATATCATACCTAACCAAAAATCATTCCCTCATAATTTTAGTAATTGAATTGTTGTGTCAATTATTTGAAACTTATTTCTCTAAATATCATACTAAAAAAAAATTACTGTTATCATCCACATATTGACAACATTGTATAAATTTTAATATCTAATGTTCTGGTAAGTTCCATCCCAGTCTGGCCGAATACGTTCTCTCTCTGGAAGCTCCGCCTTGTCACGAGATACCAGTTTACTTGTATCTGTAAACAATTTTATTAATTGTGAATATAATTTTATACTATATGAGATTTATATTACCTCTCATACGATTATCAACCACTCAGAATGGCTTGGTGCACTCCAATACTTCTTAGACACATTATTTGCTTGTAGATGGAATTGTTTCTTGTGGGATACAAACAAATGTCCATTAACTTTGGTTTATAATCCGGAACCTAATCACGTTTAATTACATTCAATAAATATATGTCTAAAAAATTACCTTTTTCCACGGTCGGGAGTAGAAATCAGTTTCTATGACATCAAAATTAAAACAGATGTAGTCGATTATTCCCAAGGGATTATAATGAAAAACGTTCTCTATAATGTAAACTCTCTTGGGAGCATTATACTCACTTGGGAATAATCGACTACTTCTGTTTTAATTTTGATGTCATAGAAACTGATTTCTACTTCCGACCGTGGAAAAAAAATAGTATATACCATTCGGGAGAGATGCTATTTTGTCCTCGGTGCATTGTAGCCCTCGGGCTTCAAATTGCACCTCTGCCAAAATAACGCATTTCTCTCCCTTATAGTATAATGTACTATTTCAAATCCAAAGATTTGTTTCCACTTCGTTCCAACCGAATTAAAAGCTGTTCTTCCTCTGGATTGGGAGTATAAAGCTGTATAAAGAAAAAGCTACTTCCGTAATTGGTCGCTTTTTATGATATGAAAGATGTTTTGTTTTATTTCACTAAAATGATACTTACCGAGTGCACTATTCGTTATATTCCTTCACAATAAATTTGGACATTGTCTTTTTCGATAATGATTATTGATAGATAATATTAACTAATTCACACTTCCGCGACAAACTTAACCGTGGCCATGAGGCATGCTCAAATATGTAGAATAACTACCAGCAGCGTTACAGTTTTCATTAAATCCTCAATTTTAGTAAGTTTTCCGACTCCCTAGGTGGCCGTACCATCGCGCGTTCAGAGTTACCATACCCTGGTGCTGCTCACATGACATCATGAAGTTTGTGATTTGTCTGCTTACGATTAATGCGCAATAAAAATTAGATCCAACCAGTCGGTAAAAAGTAGGAATATTGTGTATTGGTCGGTACAAATCAAGGCTAAGATGTTAAAGAAACGTGTATTATTATGATACCCAAGCTTGAAGGTTGAATAGTGAAGAGATGCATTTATGAAAAATCAGCTTGGTATTTTTATTGTCTTAGTTTTTCCTTGCTTGAATGTGATTTGGGCATATATATATTCTCTTGGTTATTGAAAATCAAGGCTTCCAGCTTTATAAACAACGCAATTACAGCGATGGCGATGTTTTTGTTTGTTCATCCAGGTAGAGGACAGAAGACATATAGAATGGTTCCCAAGTTAATATAATTTGATTCCTTTACATAGTTTCCCTTTCACGAGACAAAAAAAACAACATTTGCAAAATCATATAATTCATTAATTAAACGAAATTTTATTCGGGACACACTGTACATTGTCAGACATAGATCAATAGGCTGGTTAATTTTGTTTCTACCTGTCCTGTCTTTATTAAAATTTAAAATGTACAGAAAACTTTTTATGATATTTGCCGTAAATGTTAATTTGTGTGTAAAACTGAAAATATACGAGTACAATGCCTTATAAACTACAAAACTACTGAATATTCAATTGAGTTAGTTACACAAAGAGCTCACTGTTTTCTTAAAATTAAACTACATACCCGAGACACACTGTGAGTTTCACCTACAACGATGACTTGTAACAAAAATTCAATGAAAAGAATTGAACCGAAACGATAGAGGCAAGAAAGAAGAAGAAGGAACAGTATAGATGTAGATGGTACTTTCTTGTCACCAATCAAATATGACAGCTGGTACGATGAACGTGATGATGAATGAAAGGCAAGCATTACGGACTTGTTCATTGTGGACTGTTAAAAGTGGCCACTGATTGCATTCGCTCGAAGAAGAAGGCATTTGGTCATTGTCAAGTTATACGGGGTGATTCACAATAAACTTTATACTCAAATTTTATTTATATTGTCAATGAGTAAGATTATTGGATTTAAGAAGTGATGAATCGATAATAAAGAAATATCAATTGAATTTACTGTTTGGGTCCTAACTTTATGGAATCTACTCATATTACTGTTAAAAATGAAACTAACTGTATATACCTATGTATGTATGATGGGATGACATTCACTGAGACCTAAAATATATATTGTGCCCCTTACTTCTACTTAGTTCCTGAGGAACGTCTCAGAGACTAATAGCTCCTTTAGTCCTATTTCCCGGTAAATGGGTATTACGTAAATGTCCCTCTTCTATGCAATAATCTCCTAGGTGCTGTGGAGGTTTTTTCTTCCATGCCACAGAATCTACATTTTTCTTCCTTTACTATTTTGAGATTTTTCGGGTGCCCGTTCAAGCGGCAATGTCCCGTTAGGATCCCTGCTAAAGTGCAGTTTTACGTTGACTTATCCATTCATTTGATTTCAACGGGTTGTAGTCCATCTGCTATTTCATTTCCTTCTATTCCAGTGTGTCCTAGAATCTACAGTAAAGTGACTATATTGTTATCGCCTAGTTCATTAAGTTTGCCTAGGCATTCCCACACCATTTTGGAACTGATTACACAAGATCAGTGCTTTAATCGCTGGTCGACTATCCGACGTTATAATAATCGTTTGATTTCTATATCCTTTGTCAATATTGAACTAGGCACACTTTCCTATGGCGTGAATTTCCGATTGAAAAATACTTGGGGTTTTTCCCAAGCTTTCAGAGTGTTTGGTTCCTAGCCCGTACACTCCTATCTCAGTTCCTTCTATTGCTTTTAGGCCGTCTGTGTACCATTGAATGACATTCTTTCCAAGTCTGGTAATGGTATTTGGATCCCATTCCTCCTTGTTGCTTAATTCCGTGATGAATTTCTTTGAAAAGTTATCCTTTTCATCATACCATCTTGTGGCATGTCCCAGGTTTTTTGATTTCCAAGAAGTAAGGAGGGGTTTTTTCAATTATTCATTCTCTACTTAGTCTGTATCTTGTTCTTCCTGCAACACTTTTCACCACCATATGTAGTGGTTTGAGGTTGAGAATCACTTCCATGGCTGAATTCCACTAATTAATGAAAAAAATTATGATAATTCTAAAAAACCTATTGATATTGACAATGATAAGTTTCTCACACTTTTCATAAATTTTTTCACCAAGTAGTGGAGTTAATTAGAAGCAGTTAGTTTCATTTGTAAGTGTAATAAAGCAACATCATTTTTAGGAGAATTACTCTTAGGAGGTGATTGTTTTTTCTTATTCAACCGGATATGCTGAGAAAACTTTGAAGGGACCTGGATCGTTTTGGAACACTCATATTAACCCAAAATTCATAAAGTGTTTTTCATTGCATTTTTTGTTCAGATGTTCCTTCTATTGCCAGCACCACTTCCGCGTTTAGATTCGCAGTACCAACTCGGTAAGTGTAGTCCCCTGCACCAGTCTATACAGGTTCGTCGCAGGTTGGCTGTTGTATTCTTCGGGAATTAGTGTAGGCTGTCCGAATATTGTTTGTCTTTTGTGGTCTTAGATCTCACAGACTTTTGCCTAGAATACCGAGTGTCTAGTGAGACCCATATTTGTAAGTTTTTCCCTTTCTTCACTATATTTTCCAGCACTAGCTCCTTGCTTGAATTTGGATCATCTCTGTACCAGATCATCTCACCAGTTTGCCCTTCATGTTGTGATCTGTCGATCTAGTAATTACGGTAATGTTTAGGAGTATACAAATTCGGCAAATAACTATGTTCCATATAGCCATGCTGTGAGTGGAAGACAGAAAGCTATAGGACAATAAAGACAATGTCTAAATAAGTGAGTGTTTCATGGAGAGAGGGTATTATGCTGTTATATCTTGGACATATATAGTTTTATGTATAGTGCTCAATTTCCCTCCTCCATGAGATTCTGCACATGGAAGATAAATATTTGTCGAACCTGTAGTTTATCACGTGGTTCGCTTCATTACGAGAATACCTCGGAGCTATGGCATTTGAAATGCTACTAAAATTTTAATAGGCCAAAAGTGGATTTCTTTTGCAAATGTCTTTCATTTTAACGATAATCTATGCTTCAATATCACATTCCTCGCACGACACCTGGTTTTCGAAATAGTGAAAAAAGCAACATATTATAACGTGAATTTATACGTCAATAGATCATGCCAATAACGTTCACGACTTTTTATATTTTTGATGTCAAATTTTATACAACTATATTTGACGTCGTTTCATTTCGTGATTATCACTTACCACCGTTTCCTTCTTGTGATTCGATGTATTGCTGGAGTTTTGTAAGGTTCACGCGCAATTAGCCGAATCGTCGCGAACGGAAGCGTTGCGAAACGAAGCGTCATTTTGAAGGTTCACGCGCACTTAGCCAAAGCGTCATTTTGATGGTGTCCGCGCATTTGTGCGAAGTACGTCGTCTAGTGAGATACGATTAGCAATTCGTCAGAAGAGGATCTCTTTGTATTAAGTTTAATTGCCACTATGGAAGAAGAAAAAACAAAAAAAAAATGCTGGGTTTATAATATAAATCAAAAGAGAGACACTTACGGTGAATTTCATCATTTATTTAGAAATTTTTCAAATATTTCCGTATGTCGGAGGAAAAGTTTTTTGTGCTTTTTGGATTAATAAAGGATATGCCGCCAACTTAAGCACCACTTCCTATCAAATATTGCTAAAAACTGATGCTACATAAAAATTAACAAATATTTAAATCTTCTCGCCGCCTGTCACCGCGCATTGAGGCGAAGCTTTAAGAGAAACTTCTCCTAGTTTGTAATTCGTGCGTCCGCTTCGCGCCGCCATAGTAAGCGGGCTACCATATAATTTAATGTAAATTACTCGGGCGAAAAATCTACAATTTTCTTCGCGCCGCTTCCGTTCACAACGCTTCGGGTAAGTGCGCGTGAACCTTTAGAAGTCCCATTCTGGCCTCCAACACGTTTGTTAGGTCAATCGGAGTTATGACATTTGAAATGCTACTAAAATTTTGATAGGCCAAAAAGTGGACTTCTTCTACTAATGTCTTTTATATTAACGACCATCTATATCAAGGGCCGGATGCTCCCGTGTTTCATTTTCCGTCTGTCGTGCGCATGACGTCACTCAAGACCTTATTTGTATTGCTCAGATAGCAGTTTTGTATGTTTTTCTCTATTTACGAGTTTATTTAATTAATTACAAAAAAACTGTAGACACAAAGTATGTTCCAAATGAGCTGTTCTATCCCCTAAAGACATACAAGTTTTGAAATATTATGTAATACTTATCACTCAAAACTCTTTTTTCTCACTGTGAAATTTCTCTTCGATGTATTAAAACTCGGTTTTCATGAAAACGGTGCAAGATAGAGTAAACTGAGAAATGAACTAATTTGTAGAGCACAAAATTCACTACAACATTAGTCTTAGAGGGGAATGCGAGATTAAATAAAAACGCGAAAAATTTTTATAAAAAGTGGACTTTTATTTATGCAGTTTTTACATAGGAATATTTTTCATTTAAACGGTTTCTAAATAGTAAATACCGGATTTCAAGATCACAATTCTTTTCCTACATATCACGTATTCTACATTTTATGAATATTTAATCATTAACAACTTACTTATTATTTTCCTTATTTTTTTGGGATTTAAACCACAATATGTTTTTGTATTTTTTATTTCGATGTTTCGGTAGCGTTCCAGCTACCGTTGTCAAGATGAATTAGATTTTTAAACAATTTTTGGTCCCTATTAGACACAACGAAAAAATAATAATATTTTGAACTTTGTTGTCAAATTTTATTAAGGTTTATTCACAGTAGATCATATCTCTGGTAAAATGTAAATTAAAATATTTTATTGTATGACATTCTAACAATATGATAGTCTACTAGGAATGGGATCCAGTGAAGTGCACGTTCCAGGAACGGTTTTATTGGGATAGCACATTTTGCTTATTTAGGAAATGTTGTTAATAAAAAGCAATTGTTGTTATTTTTTTGTGTATGATTATTTTTGTTTTCAAAATATGTATAACTCAGCTTTGTGATTTTTTGCATTGAAGTATGTATCGATTAACAACTATTCCAATGATAAATCCTAATAAAACCTAGATAAAAAGTTATGATACTGATCCTGATACCTCAGGTAATTGATTATTGGATATTCCTCTTTCTTACATAGGAAACCAAATTTTACTACATTCAGCTGAAATACTAGCTACAAATTTATCCGCATTATCCATAAACGTCCACAAAATACACCAAAAGGTCTTTAAACTGCTCAGAGTTCACTAAAAATCATCAAAAACACGAGAACTCTTCTGATATAACATAGGTAAACAACCATTTTAGGTCTTGAGTGACATCACGCGTCACGACCGCCCACTCATGCGCAACATATTATCTTCGGTGTGTTTATATCGTGATCTATACCTCAATGTCACGTCATCTAGTTTTGGAAGAAGTGAAAAAAGCAACTTATTATGACGTAAATGCATGCGTCAACAAATAATGCTAATGACGTTGTCGTCTTTTTATATTTTCAATGTGAAATTGTATACAACGATATTTGACGTTATTTCGTTGTAAGATACATATATTCAACATAAATCTTATAAAAATTAAACACGTACTATATTATATGTTTTTGTGATGTGACGAGTGGTATACGCTTTGTTTAGATAAGGGAAGTTGTGTGTGTGTGGGGCCTGTTTATAATATATAAAGACATTTATTATACAACTGAGAAATCTAACATATTGTCTAGAGTTGTCTAGAGATAGATGAGTTCACCGTTATATATAATACAAATAATTATCATCACTATCAATTATGTCAATTAAATAATAAGAAAATTCGTATAAAGAAACTTTTTCGTATTTCTATTCATGAAATTTTGTGTGTGTTTCAGTAAGTAAAGTTCATATAATAGCCTTCTTGGTGTGCGTCATCGTTTGTGACGTATATCCGGGTTTTCGGCATGTCGTTTATTATATTTGCTATATTGACATACAGCTAACCTTAAATTTGATAAATAAAATGATCAGGATCGTATTCAGCCATATTCGAAAATGATATGAAATTAATAATACTTGGGATATGGAAACACTACAAAATAAAACAAATTGTATATTCAATTTACATATTAAAATAACTTTACATTAGTAAATATAGTCCTGCAAAAGAATTATACAGCCTGTTCAATTAAGTCTGCACCGCATATGGAACCCTATTTTATTCTTAAGTTTTATGGAAAAAGGTATTCTTCACTTATAATTCTTATTGTTAGTGAATTTCATTGTTTTATTTGTTTAAATGTGGCCACTGTCTTATTGATGTTTTTACTGACCTCATGTTCTTCATCTTCATTAAAATATGTACAGGTGGTGTATTGAAAATTTATGTATATAACTTAAATTACGAAAGGCCGTAAGGTACTTTTTAAAAAAACTTTTATTAAAAAAATACAATATGTCAAAAGACGTTCGATTGGTAAAAGAATTAATTCCAGACTAAAAGTAAAAATACATAATTAGAATGAAGCGAATAAAATGCTTAGTAAACAGTCTTAAGTACAATTACACTATCCGGTTCAAAGTTCTATGGTGACACGTTATAATCTAGCAAGCTAAGGGATATTGACACTATAACACCTCCCCCCTTAGAAAGAAGCCTCCTGGGGAAGATTAATTCTCTCTTCTTTGGAGATGTCTTCTGTTTCTTGCCTAGAAGATTTATTCTTTTTGGGTTGAAGTCTTCTGATGATAAAATAGCCAGTTATAAAGATGGCTAAGACGTATAAAACAATGGTCCAGAAGCTTGGATTAAATAATTTAATATTTTCATGAATTATAGGTGTAACTTGATTTTGAGGAATTTCTTTTAAGTTGAGATTTCTTAATCTAATCGTCATTATTGGAATGTTGGTTTTTTCTAAAACTAAGTGCGGCTTATTGATAACGAGAGGTTTCCCAAATGTTTTTTCTTGAAGTTCTAATTCTTGCTGATGAAATTTTATTTTACAGTTTCCTGTTTCTATTAAAAAGATTCCGTTGATTGTCTTTGTCTCGACTTGATCTGGGCAGTGAATGCTTAGTACATCTTCCTTTGGAAAAACTGTTAAAAATTGATTTATTTCTGGAACCACTTGTATGTGACTTTCTAAAATTTCTAGTTTTAAATAGTTACAGTTGTCTGAATTTTCTTTGATTATGATTTGCTTTTCACAATCAATTGGAGTATTGGAAGGCAAATCGTTTGCACACTGGAAGATTTTGCCTGGTATACACATATCATTCAGAGGCTGTACAGTATTTTCTTCAGACTTCAAAATATACTTTGAATTCGGAATTATTGTTACAAACCCTGACTCATATTTTGTAGGTATGGGTATTAGCTTATAAAGTTCAAACTGTTTTTCATAATTAATGGGAATTGACAAAAAATATTGGATGACATTTTTATCTATCTTACAATTTACTTTAATAACTGATTCAAATTTTAAAATGTTTTCGTATTTTAATTCAAAAGGTAATTGCTCTTTATAGTGACTTGAAATTTTCTCAAGTTCTTTAAGTAATTCTTGCGATTGTATAATACTTGGATGCAACGTCTTCAATTTACAGAAGGTCAGTGAATTTTCGATTTCTTGTATAACATCTAATATTGACTTATAAATCAATAACAATTGATTAAGTAAATCTTTAAAGTGAATAACTTTTTCAAAATTTGATTGAAAATCAACAATATTTTTTAAGTAAAGTATTTTGTCTTTTAAGGTTAATTCGTTAGCCTTTATATCTTGTATTGTTTTATTAAAACTACTAATTATACTATGACTTACGGAATATTCCATGCTAAGCTGATTCTGTAATTGATTTTGGTTTGTTTGTAAATGTTCTAAAATTTTATTTATTCTAATTCCATCTTCGGCATCTAAGTTTCCGGTTATTGTTTTGAAAATACTGCCGAGGCCATTTATAAGTCCTCTTTTATTTCTGTCGATTTCAGTGTGAATATTGAAATTTTCAAATTTTTCTTTAATTAAAATTCTAGTATAATAATTAATCATACTTTTATAGTTATCTGTTTCTGATTTGAGAAATAATGAATCGTTAGCATAAAACGACTGTAAATGTTCATATTGCAATTCTAAATTACTAAATTCTTCGATTAAAGAAGTTATGTCATAAAAGTGAATAAAGGTGTGTTGACTTTTTTGTAAATTTGCCGGTCCTAATAGTATCGGCAAAATCCCTAGATTATGTGTAATTTCTTTTATTATTATTCCTTGTCCGACTGCGAGGAATCTGAAATGAAAACATAAGGTTTTTTTCGAGGTCGTTTAATGTTAGATAAATGTACATCATCTGCGGTGTTTCCGTGTCTAGGATTAATTTTTGCTGTTTTCTTATTTTTATTTATAGACTTAATAGTTTCTACTTGATACTTTGGTTTTGTTTTGCTTTGTTTTTGTTTGTTACGCATAAATACTCTAGTTGGTATTTCTTTGGGTAATTCTTCCCGATTTTGATTTGATTTTTCAATAACTTTTTCTTTATATTTCTGAATATTTTTATTTATTTCTGAATAAACTAGTTTAATTTTTTCTTTATGTTTCGAAACATAATCGTTTACTAATTGTTGTTCTATATTTATATCAAAAGCGGAATTATTGCAAATGTTACCTGTTATTATTTCAAATGGTTTTAATTTTGTGACAGAATAAATAGTATTATTGTATGCTAGAAGAGCATAGTTAACCTTTTGTTCTATAGGATCTTCCTTGTATTCGTTTTGGAGATTTAATAGTCTAATGTGTTCGATTATCGTTGAATGGAATCTTTCGGCTATACCATTAGATTCGGGGTGTTGGGAACTAATAAAATGAATTTTTATTTTATGTAATTGCAATAACTCTTTTACTAGTGAGTTTTTTAATTCTGTACCATTATCTGAGATTATCTCCGTTGGAATGCAATGATGAGTAAAATATTTTATCAAATTGTTAACAGTTTCTATACCTTCTGCAGATTTCATCTTATACATTTGACCGTACTTGGAGAAGGAATCTACTAAGGTTAAAAATTTTGTACCTTCTAAGGTTATAGAGTCCATATGTACAATTTGAAATGGGTGGGTTGCTGTGGGAGTTAGATTTAAGGTAGTTTTAATGGGGGTTCTGTCATACTTTGTTAGTAAACAGATCTCGCACTCATTTATGTACGTTTGTATTGATTTTCGTTGATTCGGCCAATAGTATATGTTTTTTATCCGAGATTCTGTCTCGTCTAAACCTCTGTGATTGGTTTTGCTCTCATGATAATTTTTTATGATTTCCTTAATATCGTTCAGATCAGCATCTATTAATTTTTTTGTACATTTAATCATATTAATCATTGAGTTTTTGAAATGTGTCTGAATAACCACGCTTAATTTTTCATATACGGGGTCTTCGAAATAAACGTAATATTTTACCTTTGGAACAATATATTCTTTAAGAATTTTAATAACGTCATTTTCGAAGTTGTTTTTGGAAAGTTGAATAAGCAATCTTTGTTTAGATTCAAATAGTTTAATTATTGTTGGCGGTGCCGGTTCGTAATTAACTTCTGAGATAATTACTTGATTTTTACCAAAATTTACAGGACAATCAACGATTGGAATACCTATAACTGGATTTTCTAAATTAGTATGTACAGTTTCATTTTCATCTAATTCATTTTCTGAATCTTTATCATCTTCAGCTTCGACTATTAAAGATTCTGATTTTTGGGGATCAAGGCTTTTATTAAAATCCTCCATATAATCAAATATTACTGCTGATGATGTTCCTGCTTCATTTAAATTTAATTGAATTCTAGATAAAGCATCACAGTTTTTATTTTGGGTTCCCTTCTTATAAATTATTTCATACTCGTATTCAGCGAGTTTAAGGCGCCATCTAACTAATTTAGAATTTGGTTCCTTAAGGGAGAATAGCCACTGGAGTGGTCTATGATCACTGTATATCTTAAACTTTCTACCAAAAAGGTATGGACGAAAATATTTTACTGCCCATACAATGGCTAACATTTCTTTCTCTATAGTTGAATAGGAACATTCGGATTTATTTAGGGTACGACTAGCGTAAGCAACGGGCAAATCCGAACCAATTTTTCCTTGGCTCAATACGGCCCCTATAGCAAAATTACTGGCATCCGTAGTAAGGATAAACGGTTGCGAGAAATCAGGGTACTGTAATATTGGCTCATTTATTAATAATGTTTTACAATATTCGAAACATTCCGAATAGTCAGAATCTTTATAATTTAAAACGACACCCTTTTTCAGGCGTTTAGTTAATGGTAATATAATTTTTGAAAGATCTTTTATAAATTTCCTATAATAACCCAAAAGGCCAAGAAATCCTTTAAGCTGAGTAGTATTTTTAGGAATTGGGTATTGTTTAATGGCTCTTATTTTATCGGGGTTAGGCTTAACACCGTCAGGAGTGATAACATGTCCAAGATATGTTACTTCCTTTCTTAAAAATTCACATTTGTCTAGTTGCAATTTAAGATTTGCGTCCCTTAATCTGTTGAAAACTTCCCTAAGACGAGTAATATGTTCTTGTAAACTTGTGCTAAATATTATGATATCATCTAAATATACTAAGCATGTTTCATTTTGGATGCCCCGTAAAATACTATCCATTATTCTTTGGAATGTCGCGGGTGCTCCTTTTAACCCGAAACCCATGCGTAAAAATTCATAGTGCCCATTTTCGGTATTGAAAGCTGTTTTTGGTATATCTTTTTCTGCTATTTGAATTTGGTGGAATCCCGACGCTAAATCTAAAGTGGAAAAATATTGGCTACGGCCTAATTTATCAAGAAGTGCATCTATTAAGGGCAAGGGATAAGAGTTACCTATGGTTTTTTCATTAAGTTTCCTATAGTCAACCACTATACGCCATTTTTGTTGGCCAGAAGCATCGGGTTTTTTACTTACTACCCAAATGCTAGAGCACCAAGGAGAAGTCGACGGTCTTATTATATTTTGTTCCAACATACTCTGAATTTGTTTTTGTACCTCTTTGCGATGTACTTCTGGATACCTATAGGACCTTGTGTACACCGGTAATTCGTCCGTAGTATTTATTTCATGCTTAATCATATGAGTAAATGTTAATTTATTTCCTTCTACATGGAATATATCTGAGTACTCGTTGATAAGTTTTAAAACAGTTTGTCTTTCTTCTGAGTTCATATGCTCAGTACGAATTTTATTAATATCAAATTTAATATTTTCTACGTTAAAGTTATTGAGATTTGGACACACACTTTGTTCGTATTCATCGAACAATTCTGCTTCCACGGAATTTGACAAGTCCCAAGGACACTCAATTTCACTTTTATTCAAAATAGTGCAAATAGCCATATGGTTTTGCACATTTGTTATACATTGTGGAATTTCTAATTCCGAAATTTTCGTGTATGGCACCAATATTTGGCCATTTTTTACATTTTTAATATTTATTTTGACAACTTGTTCAGTCCTCGGAGGCACTACTATGCAATTCGTGGTCTGAGGGACCTTATATAGTAATCAATTTTTATTTTTGTGTTAGGGGTAATAAGTAAATTTTTATTTAAATCTATAGTTATGTTGAGTTTTTTTAAATTATCTACACCTAACAAACACTCGAATTTATCATGGAACTTAAATAAACAGAATTTCAAATCAATAGGTTTTTTTAACTTGAATATACTTGATGCACTAATTTCTGCGCTAAAATTTTCTTGTGAGCTACCATGTGCAGTTGAAATTTTAAAAGGGTCAAATCGAATTGATTTTTTGAAATGTTTATTAGCTACTTCAGGTAATATAAAAGATTTCGTACTGCCGGTATCAATAAGAACTTTTAAATTATTTTCAGGAAATATTATATAAGGCAGTTCGCTCTCTTTATTAGTTAAATTTAACAATTCAATAGTGTGTCTTTGTTGTCTTCCGAGGCTTTTTTCTCTAAAAAAGTGCGCTCGTCTAGATCATCCGGATGTTCCACTAATGGTTGTTCCCCTAAATTGTGCAATTCTTCAGCGATATAATTTCTGTTACTTTTATTAGAATTTTGCCTAAAGTAATTGGAATTATTACTTTGATTAGAAAAATGTTGGTTTCCCCTGAATGTATTTCGAGTTGAAATACTCATAGGAGTGGGGTTAGGAAAACTCCGATTTGGATTTGGTTTGAATACATTTGTAGTTTTTTCAAAATTTTGATTATTATTTATTTGACTTGTACTTGGTCTATGTTCATTATAAGAAGAATTAAATTTTGGTCGTGCATTGTGTTCATAGTTAGTAAGTTGCAAGGGTTTGTTATGTACATTATTATTTTCAAAAAAATTATTCCTAGACCCAAATCTACCTTTAGACGTGTTTAGAAGTTCAATATTTGTTTGAAAATCATTTGTTAACATATTTAAAGCTGAATTTAAATCTGGCGGGTTTTTCGTTCGCATAAGTGAACCCAGAGGCTCTCTTAGGCCACGTAAAAATACCCTAAGTGCAAAATTGCGAAAATATACAGTTAAATACAATATTTCCGTTTCACTAGCATGTGCTTTCAATTGTGAAATTTGAAGATTTAATAAATGCTGAATTTTATTATAATAATTAAATGGTGAGTCGTTTCCTTGTCTCAAATTAACTATTTCTATGTTTAAGGTGTAAATGTCTCTCTTATCAGAATATGTGTTGAGTAAAGCATTTTTTAAATCTATCCACTTGGTTATTATACAAGACGAAATATTCACTGCTGCATTACCTTTAATTTTTGACAATATACTTGACATCAGATATTCGTTCTGAAAATCATGTATATCTGTCGTATTATAAAATTTATTAACAAGTTTTTCGCAAATTTCGATAAATCTTGGTAATAATTGGGTATCACCGTGAAATTCGGGTACCATATCTAGGAATTCTTTCTTTAATACTGGAGTTGCCATTTTTACTTAGTTCTTATAAAGAATTCTTAAAATTGAAATCAGTTGAAAAAGAAAAAAAAATCTGATAAATGTGAGTCGGAATTAGATTAATTTTCCAGAATTTTCAGAATAATCTGAAGAAAAATTTCTGTACGAACCTATGTATGACATGAAATGTACTTACAGCAAAATCAATTTTCCTTCCATGTGCCGGCTGCTTCAAGCTCGTCTCCAATGTCCTTTGAAGATATTGATGCACGAAAGTCCTCAATACACTTGAATACTTGTTGGGATACTAAATTCACCCAACGCGTCTTCTCGTTAGGTTACTCAATTCGCCTAACTTTCGCGACACACGGTATAAAGTTCAAATAGCCAATAAATCGTTGAAACGAACCGATATTATATCCGTTAATACCGTTTGACTATCCTACTGACTGCGCCACTTAAATTACGAAAGGCCGTAAGGTACTTTTTAAAAAAACTTTTATTAAAAAAATACAATATGTCAAAAGACGTTCGATTGGTAAAAGAATTAATTCCAGACTAAAAGTAAAAATACATAATTAGAATGAAGCGAATAAAATGCTTAGTAAACAGTCTTAAGTACAATTACACTATCCGGTTCAAAGTTCTATGGTGACACGTTATAATCTAGCAAGCTAAGGGATATTGACACTATAACATATATGTATTTTGACATTCTCTGAGACCTAAAAGATCTATTGGGTGTTGTCAAAAGCTCCTTCTATGTCCAAAAATGCATATACTACAGTTTCTTGGTTGTCTAAGGCACCTCGGATATATTGAAAATTTAACAAAATAGATATTTATTTAGCTTTTTGAAGCTACGACCACTAGCTCTGCCGTTGAATAGATGCTTTCCAAACACTAACTAGAGTATTCTATCTTCAGTTACACGTTAAGTAGAAAACAAACATAAACATAGTAAATAGTCAAGAAACCAACCAACTAATAAAAGATTAAAAAGAAGAGGATTATGAAAGTTCAATTTTCGCAGTCATCTTCCCATAAGTCCCAATCTGATTTACATTCCGACTCATTCAAGTCAACAATTACAGGCGAAGTATCACTAGCGTCAATAATGTTTGCTGTTTCCCAATATTCCTCTATAATGTTTTGGGTATGCCTAACATATTTTTTCCATTTTTCTGGTGTAACCTACAATAATATAATTAAAATAATAGGAAACTTTTGTTACAACTGAATTTTGATTTTTGTTCGGGTTTTCTGGCAGATTTTTTGTAAAGCGTCGTCTCCCCCGCCCCGAATTAGTTGAGCCATAACTGAAGAAGCGGAACATTATGAGTGATTAAAATCCTCAAAACGAACCATTCTCAACACATATTAAAATATAGTATATTTGATTGGTAGTAATACAGTAATTCAGAAGTCCATCTGGTTACTTCTATCAGCTAGGACTCCCGCACTTCTGAGGAAGGTCAACCATAAAATAAATCGAGAACGCATACGGTTATTTGTGTTATCAAGACTTTAAGAAAAACACACAAAATACAGTCTCCCAGGACTCCCAGGAGTCCCAGAAAAAAATCAAAATACTGGCAGTACGGCAGAAACGTAAACTTATTTGTCCATACCTGCTCAATTGCCTCTTGCCAAACATTTATTATTGTTGCTGCAGTTACACGGACCAAACCATTTCTATTGGATTGAACTGGCAATGGTAGGGAGGTAGTTTTAAAATACGATGACCGTGGTGAAGAGCCAGTCTATCTAATCTATAAAACAGCACGCTTATATTAACACTGTTGAGCCTTACCTCCTACAATAAATTACATACTTGTATTCTTTATCCGGTATATGTTTTTTCACAATTTTCACAATTTTCAAAATTTCATCTTTCATGGTAGATGCTGGAAAAGGTATACACCTTTCTTGTAACCAACTAATTAAAGATTGCTTAGTCCAAGATGAATTAGGGATTTTTTCAACTAAACTTGAATGGTAAGATGCATTGTCCATTATTATTAAAGAAGGTTCTTCTAAATTCAGCAGGAGCTGTTGTTTAAACCATTTTTCGAAGTTATTCAAATTCATCGAATCATGATAGTCTCCAGATTTACTCCCACTTTAGAAAATCAAACTACAATTTTCGACAAAACCATTCTCAGAACCTGCATGTGAAATAATATACCGTAAACCTTCACCACTCGTCTTCCTTAGTGCTACCATCTTGCCAACTCTTGCGAAAACTACCTTTACTAAAAATCTAGGTCTCGTCCAAAAAAACAGGTTGTAGAGGGTAAGGAGAACTCTCATTGTTCTTGAATTCTCTCAGAAAATGTAATCTTTTTTGAGCTACATGTGGTTGTTCCATAAGATAGTTTCTATTGGAAATACTGCAATTCAGCCATGTGAATTTTAGTTCCCTTAAAACATTAGCCATTGAACCAACAGACATGTCGATTCCATCCAGATCAATGAGTTTTTTATTCAGTGTATGTAGAGTTACATGTTCACCTAAAATAAATAAGTAAACAAACAATATTCACGAATAATAAATACAAAAACATTTTTTAATTACACACTTTTATCAGGAAATTCATTAAAAAGTGAATAATAATGCATAGAAAAGATTTTTCTACATACCTTCACTAAACATTCTGTATATACGCGTCCTAATGGCATGCTCGTGTTCCTTTCGGATTGTGGGACCCTTCAACATTTTGACAGACTTACTCATTTCAGTGGTATACTCTGAATCACTGTGAATGCCATTTTTTGCCAAATTTGCTACAGTCGGCAAGGATATTCCCAATGCATCTGAAACGCGCTGAAACACAATAGATAAAAATAAAATATTTAAACAATCCTAATGAAATAGGATTAACTTGATTTATATTAATTTCACTTATTGTTATATAAAAAATACTTACTTGGTGCACTGAAGTTAAAGGTATCAATGGTTTACCAGCTTCTTTTTCTAATTGAAAATATTTGATAACTTTCAAAATAAGATGCTGCTCATTTTCCGTGTATCTAGGCATATTTTTGTATTATTTAAATAAATAAAATGCTAACAATAAGATTAATATTATTCACTTTCCATAAATAATCATGAACAACAAAGTACAGACCTGACGAGAACTGTCAGTGGGACATTAGAAAAAGACGTGAGCTACGAAGGGAACGTCTACATCGTTTTTGAACGATATAAATTCGCCCAATTGATAGGTCGCGCTTGCACGTAAACTAAACATCAATCAATCAAATTTTTTTGTCAAAGATTAGGGTTAACGTTTGTAATACGTTTAAACAGTTCATTATTGTGATATTTTGATTAGGATTAAACACAGACCTTCCTTTTTTTCCATTTCTTTCACCGTAATGTGTTAGAAGGACATTAACAATCAATGACGCACACCAAAAAGGCTATTATATGAACTCTAACTGGTTGCAGGTTTAGTTAGATTCACAATTGGTTCCAGCAGGTGAGGCTGCAATCAGGTTCGTACTGAACTTCTCCTAAACGGCTGGTCCGATTTTAATAAAACTTCTGTGCGTGTTTGAGTAAGTAACTGGATGGTTTACATTACAATTAGTTCCGGTAGGTGGCGGTACAATTGGGCTCATGCTGAATTCCTTATAAACAGTTTGCCCGATTTAGTTGACATTTTGCATAGTTTTTTGGTCTGCGTATTGAATGATTTTAATATTGTCATTTCCCAACCTGTACAGGTCAGCAGTATAGATATTAAATAGAAGTGGGCTTAGAATAGACCCTTGAGGCAACCCGTTATAGACCGTTGGAGGACCGTGTAGCACATTTACATGGTCACGAAAATTTTTTTTCTGTTCACTAATAAATTGATTACATTAACACATACCTTCTCAAATTAACCAATTTCCTTCATTTTCTTTGACAGAATATTCAGATCAACTACATCATATGCTCCCGATAGATCGATAAATAAGCTAAGCATATAAAGATTGTTTGAAAAGCATATTTGTATGTCAGATACTAACTGGCTTACTGCATCTATTGTACCTAGTCCTCTGCGAAAACCAAACTGGTTTTTTGGCAGCATCGAATTACTTCCCAAAAAATATTCATGTCAAAACTTGATCATACTCTCAAAAGTCTTAGACAAGCAAGATATTAAGGAAATGGGCCGATAGGATGATGATAATTCGGGGTCTTTATGCGGTTTTAAAAGTAAGCATATTATTATTTCTTTAAAATTCAAACTTTGCTCACTTATCAATGACCGAAGACAATACAATATAAGTAATAGTAAAATATAGGGTGTTCCATTTATAACGCAACGTTTATACTTGATTTTTACCCACTTTAAACGCTCAGATTAATTCAAAATTTTGCAAACTCATCAAGGATCGATGACTATATAATATAGTAGTAAAATATAAGGCGTTCCCTTTAAAAAAACATAAGTTTGATCTGGCATCGAGTTTGAAAAAACCAAAAAAACAAATTTTATAGTAATTCGAACAAAAACATAAATAATTGTTGAAAAAAAAATAAAAAAACACGCTCTATAAGTAATCGAACTAAGAAGTACAAAATTATTCTTGATTTGAGAATAAAATGATTAACGAGAAAATTAATGTCATGATGGTAAGTAATAGCGTGTGGTGCTCAATATCAATTGAGATAATTACTTACTACTTCTATTCCGAAATGCAGAGTTAGTGTATAAATGTAGTACGAAGCACCTCACGCTTTTACCATTACATTCATTTTCTCTTTAATCATTTTATTCTGAAAATAAGAATTATTTTTTACTTTTTATTTCGATTACCTATAAAGCGTATTTTTTAGTTTTCTTTTTAAACTGTAATTTATTAAAACGTTTAAAACGGTATTGTTACTAGTCTCGCATTTAAGCTTAGAATTGGGACAAACAATCTTCTTGTTATCCCTCAAAAGTCTAGTGTCTACCATCCCGTTTCTTGTTTTCAACAGAGCCTGTTTCAAGAAATTATTTGATGGGAAGTCTGTAATAATGCCGATTAATTGGACGAGGACGATCTGGGAAACAATCATTACACATTTTAACATCTTCACTAAACATCAAAATTGTTTAAACGTTTGGTGTAATGTATTTTTGAATTCTGCTTTTCAAGCTTTTTTCAACAAAGTGTCGCCCTTTTTTATTTAAAACAGTTAGAGCGGCTGCTATCACGTGGAGGGAATATAGGGGGTAACACACTTTCTCATAACATAATGTAATTAATATTATCAATGTAGTTAATATAATTTAATAGGTATGATTAACTAATTAATAACCTCAAATATAATAGTATCCTACACATCTTTGCCCTTTATTATATTCACGAATATTCTAAGACTCTTTACTTCAACATTATATTAATCTAATCAGATATTTCGGGGTTCTTCGTAAAGATGACCCTGCTACTTTCACAAAAGTAGCAGAGCTTTCAAAAGTAGTAGAATATAGAAGTATTAGATGTTATCCTATACCCATGTACTGCCATCAGAATATGAATTCCACTTCAGATTTGCTCCTGGAATGTTGATACTGCACTCCACAAAAGTGGCAAATAGATAATTATTTGATATATTCTATCCATATGTTACTAAAGAAAAATGATTTCAGATCCATACGACTGATTATATATCGCCATTATAATTTTTATCGCCCACAGAACATTTCCTCTACTTTGTATGCGAGCATCTCGACGCCTCATCGACGGTTAACACCTAGGCGTTGCGCTCAACTGGAACTCGACCACTTCAAAGGCGGCTTTCGCTAAAAATACAAACAACGAACGGATCATCATTCGACAGTTAACTGACTTTAGGCCGGTCGCCTTTGATATTTGCTTCACTCCGGATATAGTGAGATGTGTCTAATTTCCCATTTGATATAAAAGAAAAAAGTGCAGAGTTTTCAGGAAATGTTCACACGTTTCGGATATGGCGAGTTAAAAGAAACCGCGGACTGATAACTTCATTGCAAACGTTTGAAAATTTTCACCGAGTCGATATTTTTTTTCATATTACAGACACAAAGAAATATTTATTAAGAGCATTGGCGTAGACAAAAGGTATTACCCAAACAGCTTTATTCCGACTTCCGGCATAATGTTAGTCTATGTCAGCGGCTATTCAACGTCAGTAAATCGAACGTTACTTTTAGGCAGGCAGATAACGTACATTATAATATACCTTTACCTTTTAGGTGACAGACTAATCTAGAAGAAAGCTTGTTTAGAGTGACATGCTACAGTTCTGGTCATGAAAACACGCCTAAAAATGTTTCTTCGGATTATTGAACCTTCGGACGGACGTTTAAAATTAGTTCAAATATCTGCACAATCTGTCATTCTGTATTTATAGACCATTCCAGAATGACTTATCAGGTATTGTTCTGGAGAGCACATGTAGCACTATATTTAGTTTTCATTGTTCACTTTAATTAATAATAAGTTCTTTAATTCATCTAAAATGCCATCGTTTTGTCAAATGTAGAATGCGGGGAGAAAGAGATATGGTATATTTTTTTCTACTGAGTGTTTAATTGATGTCTCTTTGCACCTGAATCTGTTGTTTGTTTTCTTCGTCGTCTGACATTTTAATTATTATTAAATTCAATTTAGAGACAGTTTACTGATTGCGCCATGTGTCGAAAATTTGATTTGATTTTCGAATTCAATAACTTTTTATCGAAAAACCCATAATAAAGAAGTTTCTCATTTGGTGCGGACTTTGGGGATGACGCTTTATATGACATTAGTCAAATAGTAAACATTACTTTTGACAAAAACTTAAAGTAATAACTAGAAGTATTAAAATGTGCAGGATGTGTACGTTGTTAAAATTTATTGCGATAGTGGTTGGTAGTGCAGCTTATTTAAAAAGAAAACGTGAACTGAATGTAATTCACGAAAACCAGAGCTAGGAAATATTTAAATATATTTCATATTGAGAGCCTGTGCATGAACTAATCTCATAAGTAGATACGTTGTGCCTATGGCTTAAATATATACATCCTACGCCTGTTAAACCATGTTCTGTTATAAGTTTTTTTGGCTCATTTATAGTTATATTGAGAGTATCATGGCTGATCAAACGGATTTCTTATCCACAAAATCATCTATCATCTATTTCCTAACCTCACTCACCTCTCACGTGAAAAGCGAACTGTCAATAAAACATCATAACCTCGAGTTTTATGATTGGCTGTTATTGTTCTGCCGTTATGGTACGGATTTTTAACTGGCGCCCTCTACCATGATCAGAAATAGGGAACTTGCCAAAAAAATAAAATCATTTAAAAACAATTAAAATCGTAAGATATTATTATAAGGAACTTCGTAGAAAAAGAAAAATTCCAATAACGATTAAATTACCTGAGAAATAAAGGGTTAAAATTTGAATAATTTGAACTGCTCTTAAAACGCGCTGCCATTGGTTGTGACGTCAGACCGCACTTTTCGAGTCAGGCGATTGTGAACCGACAATTCAAACAACACTTAAAAACCGAGAAACTGACGCTAACGATTCGAATTCGATAAAAAATCAATAATGCTTCAAATGGCTGTTTCTGCGGTTACCGATGCGCGAGGTGCGGTGTGACGTCACAGCCGCTGCCGCGCATTTTTCTTCGTTTGAATACACCCGGTGGCGATTCCAACTTTAATTATTTATTGTGAAATAAGTATTGCGATTTAAGGACTGATATTTGGTATAATGTGTTTTCATATATAAACACACATTTTAGTAGAATAAAAAAAAAATGGGCAAGTTCCCTATTGGAATATATGGAGTCTGATCTCCTTATCTAGTCTCCATGCACACAAGATGCAAGTCCAGCTCTCCAGAACCATATGACCGAGGTGATAACGCCTAACCTCATTTTTTCATCTTTCAACAAATATCCATATCGTCAATTTAACGTTCGGACAACGTCTAACGAAGAGGATGTCGGATGTTTCAGAAAGGTATTGAAAAAGGTGTTTCTGTTCACCGTTTAGGCATGTAACTGTTTCAGCCGCCATTGTTGATACACGAATTTTTTTTTAAGTAAAATGGCGCGTTTGTTTTCTGCCACAATATTGGGCATAGTTTATCAGCAACCTGAACTTCGTTGTTACAGATTTTAGTTTCACTATAAATATGTTATGTAGGTAGGATCTATTGTGCCCCCTTAGCTTTACGTAGTTCTTGAGGAAAATCTCAGAGAATAGTAGCTCCTTTAGACCTATTTTTCGGAGGATACATGTAATAAGAATGTATCTTATATTGGTCATAATTTGTCTGATTCAAAATATAAGACATCATCTTTCGTTGAATTTTTAAAACTTTTCATGTTTCTTAAAAATTACTCAATTTATACTATTAGTTGTGACAATACTTGAGCTGCTTTGTAACGTTGGATTTGGTCAAGTAGATAAGACATTCAAAGTCAGTGCCGACGTTGTAGCGATTCGAATTTCCATTTCCCATTTGGGTTCAGCTTTGGTCGTGACGTGGACACTCCAAAGATAGGTGTGTACGTTGCGTTGTTTCGCCCAACATTATAGAACTATGTTACAACGTCCGAATGTTACTTGGTTAGGGCAGAATCTCAAGTAAATTTGGACATTTTCATCATAGAGCTAAGAAGTTATTATTTTCTCGACATAAATTACCTACCAACGTATGGTGATGGAACACATCGTGTGTTATTAAAAGGAAGTTTCAGCATATTAATTATTATGTAAATCCAAGGAAACGTTCTCTGAGATGTGCGTCTCAAGGAGGAAAGTTCCAAAGACTTGTTTAGTTTGTTGTTTACCGAAAACTACATTTGTGAACTTATCAACTTCCCTTAGAGGTAAATTCTACTCGGGGAAATCAACTTCTTCAACTAAATTTCCATATTTTATCAAAAGACAAATTAACAGATGCCTCAAGCGACTCTACAAGATGGAGTATTTATAACTGGGAACCTTATAGGGTGATTATTTTAATTAAAACGTCAAAGAGGTACGAGAATATGGGAATAAGAAAAAAAAATAAAAGATATCTTTGTGTACGCCAATGGTAACGGAGACTGTATGTCTACCAATACCGAACGAAACATGTGAGTAGTATGCTTTCGTTGACAAATGGCCCTATGGTGAAATCGATACCCAGAACAACAAAACAAAGAGTATCCTCGAGCCGACAAAAATTAAACGACCATAACTATTTTTAAACAGATATGGCATCAAAGACATTCTTGGAAAAGGTTTAAGATACAAAAAAACTTAAAGGACGTATTGTTCTTTTCTTTTTATCATATCAATAACAATTAGCGTCATTGACAAGTTTTTTTGTTAAAACAAAGGACTCATTTATTTTTCTATCACGATTCATACAACCTGAATATTTGAAGCACACTGTACATTCCAATTCTCCCATTTTAACATTCTTCAAAATCAACACGATTTTTTTGGCATTTCATCTATACATACTCATTAAAACATTTGTTGCTCAATTTAGTTGAAAATTTATTTCTATCAACTCTTTTGTAAGATGAATCTGTCAAAAAGATGAATGGAAAAGACTCCTCTTGAATGAATTTTAAACCTATTCACCACATCATAGGTTGGCTACTTAACGTTATAGTAATTTTTCGACCGAAACAATTCCACCACAATGGTTTTCTTGAAAATTTTTTTTATATCTAAAATCTAATTACGATTAATTTTGTTTGTTTCTGAGTTAAAAGTGTTTTTCACGATAAAGGGTTGACCACCTTATTTATCTATAAATATTTTAATCTGTTTGTGTAAATCTAAAAAGAGCTTTCATTGCTTGTTTTCCATTTCTGGCCTGTACCTCACCTATGTACTTTATTTCCAATGCCCTTTTTATATTTACATATTATTGTATTAAAATATTGATAGATAAAATAGAGAGTGGGGATTTTGAGATAATCATTTTCAATATTGTCTCAGACTTTTAATTTGTAATAATTATTTCACTTTGAAAGTAATATTGTGTTCAATAGTAGGCGTCCTAGGACAAAAAAGTGCATTTATCTCCGGATGTGAAGCGAATTGTGAAAAATGTGTTTGAATCATAGAAATATCGAGGTTAAAGTATATCCGATGCAGCAAGAAACATTTAAGTTGATTCCAATATCCACAGTAAAAGACATTATCAATTAGCCTATACATAAACAAAATGATACTTATAATAAAACCAAATGTGTCGACCAAATGTAAAAGGATATAATTATACCAATAACAAATAATACCAGCCCTAGTTATTAAAAAAAATGGTTAATTGAAGACGAAACGGCACATTTTTTCCCTATTTACTGCCAGTTTTTTTGTTTTGTTTACATTCAGCCTGTATATCTGTATAGTACAAAATATTGTTAAAATATGGCCATTTTAAAATTACATCTTTTCTATTTGAAACATTTTTGGGTAACATCTGCCAATTAGATGAAATAAATCAAAGCGTATACGGTTGGCCACTCTGCATGTTTCAACGTTTAATTTGTTCAATTCCAACTAATAAATAAAAGTTACATTTGTTTTATGTTTTATTATCTTTTCACCTACTACGCATCTGTTACTAGTTACTGTACCATGAGGGATTAATAAACTTTTATTATTAAATCCTCAAGACCAGATGCCGAGTAAACGAAATATTCTGAAAGAAGGGGTATGGGAAAGAAAAACAAACCAAGAAATAAGAGGTTTATTTGGAGAACAAGAAATGAGCAGCGTGATAAGAGCAAAAAGACTTGGATGGCTAAGTCATATACAGTGGATGCCAGACACCAGAATGACAAAAAAAAATGATTGACATAGACATGAAAGGAACGCGGACACGAGGAAGACCAAAAAAAAAAGGTGGTATATAACGAAGCCATTGAAGACCTAAAAGAGGGAGGAATACCGGATTTGAAGGCGAAAGCAAGAGATAGAAAACAATGGAAGGAAATGATCACAACACTATGTGCCTAAAAGGCCTGTGTGTAGCATTATATAGTATATATGAATATTATAAAATGATCGTTGTTTTTCCACCTTCTTATATTTTTTCTCCATTATTATTGTCAAACAGTTTATATTAGAATACGTTAAACAGTGGTAAAATATAGTTTTTCGCTATTACTAGAGGAGTCCGTTAGGGATATGATAAAAATCATAGTTTTCAATTCTCCGTAAAATGCCAATATGAAACAATCATGTAGAATGGAATCAACTGAAACTGTAAATTTCCCAACCAAATTAGTTGACTCCTGCGAAATGAGCAATAAAATACAATTAATAAGGTAACACTACCTACCTTATACCATAAATACAATAGGATGATATTCACGTAGATGGTAACAAAAGATAAAAAAAATCCTGAAATTATTATTAGGACAATGGCATACATTGCAGGTGGAAGGGGAGAATATTTATCACTACTGCATACCTTTGGTAATCACGGAAAACTATATTTTACCACTATTCAAAGTATCCCGATCAAGGTATGAGCCAGAAATATGGGAGGGTGTCAAAACAACGGCTAAAATCATTTTATAATATTCATGGTATTTCAGTAGGTAGAAAAATTGTATGTAAGTGTTTTGGATCATGTCTCCAAATTTTGTGATAAAGTTGGATCTGAGTTGTCTCCCACCAAATCAAGTATACTTTATTCAATTAAAACATTTTTTTAAATTCAGAAGTCGATGAAAAATATATTTCATTTCAACAAAACGTAAAAAACGTATAACCAATTGTGAGGTCAAGGAACATTACACGTTGATAAATCAATAGTTGGGGCAAGTGACATTCTAGAAAGTAATCTTCCTCAAATAAAGTGTCAATAACGGGAGACAACACCACCATTTTCCGACCTACCTACCGGTCTTCGGAGACATCTCGACCCTACCGCCAGTTACTATTTAAACAAAACCCTGTATAATTATCATCATGTGGTATAATAATAGTAACAATAATTTTAATAAATCTTATTACAGTTTCCTGTAGTATTGTCGTATTTAATAGAGTGGATGTATCAACAGATGTCGAAAGGAATAATTATAAATATTCAACACTCTATGAATTTTTTGAAAAATAATATTTTTCAAAAACAGTGGCCGTTCAACTAAGGAGCAACAACTACTTCCCGTGCAATATGCACCGCCGGATATTGAATTACACCCCAAAAGTCAAACGGGGTTGGTATATCTACAAGATATTTTAAAACCAACCTTTCTGGTTTGCAATTAGAAGGGACAACACAACTTGTAGACCGGTTTCGGCGTATTTGCGCCTCATCAGTACAAGGTATGTGGTGTCCGTCCGAGAATCTCTAATCCCGGACTGAAGAGTACACTTCAATCACAATCAATACATGTCTTCCAGTAACGGAAATGTAAAGATTGCACGGGAAGTAGTTGTTGCTCCTTAGCTACTGTTTTTGAAAAATATTATTTTCCAAAAAATTCATAGTGTTGAATATTTATAATTATTCCTTTCGACATCTGTTGATAATTTTAATAATTTACCTGTAGTACCGCCACTGTCATCTGTCATTTAATCTAAAATCTTTTTATTGTAATACGATTAAGATGACCTCACTTTAGGACCGATTCGGGGTGTGTACGTAGAAAATAACTAAAACTGAAAATTTCTAAAAACTATCATTGACCATTGCAAGTTTACAATACACCTTCAAGATGTTTGTCATTTTTTATGGGTCCTCTTATTGCAAATTAACATTTTTTTACCAAGAACATTGGTATACAGACTATATGCAAGACTGAGACGTATATTCGTTGGGTAAGACCTCTGGAATATTTTGTATTCCACAAAATTGATAGGAATCAATAGCTGCACCATTTTAATAGTTTATTTTCCTGACACTTCGTTTACCTCTCTTACAGATATCTTTAAAATCTGTATGAGAATCGACGAAAACATATACAGGCTAGGTTAGGTACTCAATTAAATTTCTGAGATCATCAAATTTTCTTGAGGTAAGTAGGTATTTAGATTTGGAGGAATTAACACAGTCGTATTCGACTAACACACTCTTAAAAACCAGTTAATCATTTGATTCTTCTCATATCAAGCTCATTATTATGTACTTAGGTAGCCGATTCATTGGTCAATTAATGAGTGATTAATTTAGAGAGATCGAGTGGAGTGGTTTGTTGGGATTAATTCCTATTTGCAATACGTAACTTTTTTTAAAGTCTCTGTATCTCAAAAACTATTTAGTTTTTTCTTTTTTTTATCGTCAATTATGTTCTTTTTTTTAATTAAGTAAAAGTTCCCATATGTTTTATTCCCAACCAGACACGGTGGCTCTAGCATCGTTAAACTTACAAACCATTGCCGCATGTAGAGGGTTTTGTTTAAAAAAATCCCAACCAAATATAAATAAACATTTTTTATCGACCTAGAGTGTGGAATACAAATAAACAAAATATATTTGTGTATAACATCATGTTTACATCGTGTTATTAAAATTTTTCATATTTACTTTATTCAGATCGAATACAGGGTGGTAGAAAGATAAATAACACTTTCTGCAACTGTTCGTTTTTTTGTTAACTATCACCTATTTGGATTAGATTAGATTTGATGAGGCCGCTAATCCTATTCCACTGCAATATTTTCAGATCTATTGTATTCCTCTGAATCTAAATTGCATTCTCCAGCGCGGTTATTTTTAATTAGCCAATCCGCCTCGAGACTGAATTTTTCATCTAATTTCTTGCCGCATATTCGCCAGGCAATGCATGGGATGTGGACTTTGCGACGCTGCAGAAGGGTTCCGGTTCAATCAATGGCACCAAGTTGGAGGTTTTATCCGCCAATTCGTTGCCCTTATGACCCTCATTCTCTGGTACCCAGGCTACCACGACGAAACATGGTCTCCAAGTGCGTTCAACGCAACTATGCAATCCCATACTATGTATGTCTGTATGTATATACAGAGCATTTCAATGAAAACTATCCACTCCACATAATTTTGAAGGAGTCACTTTTTGGTTTATAACTCCAAATTTTCCCTGTCAGATGCCTGCACATCGTTAGATTCATTTTTCTGTACCTATATATAATCTCCTTTTCGTGTTTGTTCCACAGGAGTTTACTATCTATATAGATAGATACTAGACTTCTTGTCTCCATTCAACCTCGCTCCCATCAAGTTTAATGGTTTTGAGCTTGAGTTTTCCGTTCTTAGTGAAGGCTATTAAGATGGTTTTGGTGGGGTTTATGTTAAGGTCCACTTGCCTACACCAGCTATTTGTAAAGTTCAGACCCTTTTGTACGATGTCCCAAAGGGTGTTTTTGAATTTTTTCCTGGCTGTTATGACAATTTCACCGCCATATCCATGGCAGGATATTCCGATGTCTGTTAAGCCACACAGGAGTTAGTCAACCGTCAGCCTCCACATTCATGGGGATGCTACTCCTCCTTGTGGACTTCCTCTGGTTGTACAGATGAAGACAATGTCTTTGCTCGTCCTCGTCTCTTCTACTCTGGTGGTGAGCAGTTCCGACATCCATTTGAATGTTGTGCGGTCTACTCCTCTTCTATTTAAAGCTCTTTTGACAGTCTTACGAGGAGCACCTCGGATATCCTCCGTAAGTTGTACCAGTGCAGTCTCCGTAGATCTGCCTGCCGGGTAGCTCAAAATTGACTTCGATGAAATCAAGTTCGTTCAGTGCAGCTTGGCTGTCGGTGAAGATGGCAACTGAACGGTATGTCCTTTCCTGCCTTTCAATTTGTCCAACGCGGGGGTGAATCGCCGTCACTTCCGCGTTGAAAGTTGTAGCGTCTTTAGATAGGCTTGTTGGAATATCTATAATTTGCTTTAGCCCTACAAAAACAGCTCCTATACCTACTTCTGTCATGGAGCCGTCCGTATACTAGGTTGCCTCAGCCTTTATAGATGCACCTTTTGTCGCCTTCCCTACCTGGTATAGTAATTTTGAACTTAATATTCAAGCTATATCTCGTGATCGTTGCGACCGATGCCTCATTAATTCATCCGTTTTTAGCTTCCGTTAATGAGCACCGGCTTATATGTTGTTGACTTTGTAGTAGTCTGAGCGTTACAGATCTAGCTTCGCCTTGTATAAAAATGTGTAGTATATGCAGATTCGGCAAGACTTCCATTGCATCACCCATTTATGTTCTATGGAAATTCTTCTAGTGATCACTGTTAAAATCTGTTAAATAAGTTTTCGAGTTTACTTCACACTGAAGTAAGAGGAAATGAAACAGTAGAAAAGATAGCAAAGAGCAAGTAGGAAATAGTTTTCTGTGGATTAGATTTTCCTGCGAAACTACAACCACATTAGATTAAGATAATATTATATAAGCCAGAATAAGACAATACTAAAGATTTGTACAAGTGTTCTAGCAGGACATTGACCACATCAAAAAGCTCAAAATAGTGTGAAGGAAAAATGTAGATTTTGTGAAAAGTGAATAATAATAGCAATGATACAAAATGTCTCATAAAATATCAGTTTTATTTCTCTAAATTAAATTGTACTGTAGTAATGTAAGTTTTTAAAATCGAACAAAAAACAATGGTAGGCATTGAAAACGTCAGCCACACCAATAATTATGTAGAAATTGTCGAAACTGATACTAATTTCAAATTAGCACGAAGTTTAATAGTAAATTAAGAATAATGGCACATTTATCGGAAAAACAACGAATCGAAATCTTAATGTTAGCTGGATATGGTGATCGTAAACGTTCCCATGACGAAGCTGCTCATCTTTATAACGATTTCAATCATGAATGCTCTCCCATAAGTAGATCTACACTGACGAGATTAATAAACAAATTAAATTAAACTGGTAGTGTAAAAGTCTAGTAGATCGAGAAGTGCAACAAGTAAATATGAAACTTTATATATTAAAGGAAACCCTAAAACATCTAGAAGTGAATTGGCAAGAAATAATGGTATTATTTGTAGACAGAATATCTTGCATAATAAAAATCTTCAAGACTCGGCTGAGGATAATTTGATTTACAATTACAACTTGGTGAAATAGTTACAGAAGAAACTAGATGAAAAACAATTTCTTAGACGTCATAAATATTTCACATTTGTTTTAAAATAAGCAGAATAAAGTCTCATCCATCGTCCTAGAATTTCACAACTTTCCCTTCATCCGTTTCAAACATAATCTCTTAGTGCTAGACTTTTTATCAACGCTGTACACCTTCCTATGTGAATTAAATTGTTAAAATTTTTAATCCTGTCCATTGTGTTTGCATCTAACACGAATTTATTATTATTATTACGTTAAATTTCAAACAAAACATTAAATATATGAATGCAGTATAATTAAGTTTAATGAACGAAACTAATTTATATTATTATTATTTCGGGCTGATTATAGCATAACTTACTGGTAAACATTGATATAATTTTGTGTATGTTTAATAAATATTCATTACCCGACAGGTTAGTTAATTCATCTCGTAAACAGTAATTTTGATAGTTCAACAATGTATTTTGTAATTAATACCTCGCCATCTACAGGGAATTTAATTAATCAATTTGGCTGGGTAAATAAACAATGTTTGTACTGCGTTCGTAATTAGATAATTAGTGAAATATTTAACGCAAAATATAGTTTTAGTGAGATTGTTTCATAAAATTCGTTTGTTTAAGTTTATCTATTAGGTTTTATGTCCTTCATTTGTAGGCATACTTTTTCAGTAAGCAAGGTGAAATTAAAATGAAAATTGAAAATGAGTCAAATTTCATTTGGGTGAAACAACGAGAACATTAAAAATTAAAATAAACAAAAAGTACCTTGAAAAAAAGCAAGTTCTATAGGTTTGGTATTTGCTAACCTACTTGGGCAGAGGGGTATAGTGTTCAATGGGATTCTGCGAACATAATTGGTTTGTTCCAGCTGACGATTGAACCGTTCTAGGAATTGTTCACGCAAAAGTGCTGTATTTCTTTCGCGTTCCAAGTTCTAACTGATTATGGTGTCGTTCTTGAGACCGTAAAAAAACTACCTTCTTGAAAGTTGATGTGTCTATCCCTAATTCGAGTTTGCACACTATAGGTACAGTAGGTACTTGATACCATTCCCGAACGGTACCTAAATGCCAGCTAGAACAAACCTAATATCAAAATAATTATCCTATAGTGATAAACGAAAAATTAAAGAATGTCTTGTAATACAATTACCTATATATATGCATTATTACCTTCGTTAACCGGATATAATCAAGTCGTTTTATTTATAGTTTATGTTGGATTTGTTGTTAACTGATGAACAGTTAAATACGCATGAACACAAAACTAATCAACACAATATCATTTAAAAAAACAAAAAATAATCATAATACTTCATAGAAAATATGAACAAACGCGTTTGTTTAACATTTTAAAATAACCAAAAAGGTGGTGTTGTTACCAAAACCGCTTCTGGAATGTTCACCTCACTAGAAGTCTGCTATTTTTGTAGAAAAAGCAGGAGTGTCCTTAAGGCGACCTTACATTATGCTATTTAGGTGCAATTTTAAAGCCACGCTATTTTGAAGCAATTTATGGCTTCGTTTTACACTAAGCTATTTTCGAGATAGTTTGGTTTATTTTGTATAATGCAATTCAGTGTGGCAAACTTAAAAATATTTTTAGGTGATGTTAAATAATTATGAAAATAAATGTTTTCATTATTTTCTGGTATTTAACAATACTTTCAGATACATCGGAGTTTGGGTACATTTCTGAGAGACTAGCACATATTATTTCTTGTATTTCTATTGTGATAATCTTTGGATCTCACGTCGTAAAGACAGGGTTTGCTTTCATATAATAAAATTAAGTGTGTGGCCATATCGGTACTCCAAACATGTTTGCTAAAATAAAAATTAATTATTACATCTATTTTATACCAGATAAAACAAGATAACTTACTTTTCCCCATTTTGTTTTTCTATATAAACACGATTCGAGGTTTGTGTTTCTGCTCTAATATTTTTAGGATTGGTAGCAGAATTATTACTAAAAAAATAACTAAAATTGCCTACAAATTTCTTGAAAATAGAAACTGTTCTAATTATTTTTCTTGCTTAAAATTGCCACATGCGCTTTGTTTATTTTGTTATAGCATGAAACTTGCATTGCACCTAAATAGCATAATGTAAGGTCGCCTTTAGGCGAAAAACACTGGAACATTTCGTTACATGAAGGTATGTTTAAGTGAAAACTACATTGATAATTTTAATCACATAGGTAAAGAACAAGTGCTTCAGCTTATGCAATATTGCATTTTGAAACATTACTACTCGCGAACATTTATTAATTGAATGAAAGTGGCTAAAGAGAGTACGAGACCTACAATTTTAAATTTACTTCGATAGTTATCTTCATTTTCATACTCTTGTTCATTTTCAGACTAATCGCTTAAAGAAATAATTATCTTGCATGTTGTGCACTTTCCAGAAATTGTTCACGATTTTTATTACATTATTGACGTAACTTTCCCAATACTCACTGCTCTGTACTTTTCGTAACCTCCAGAAAATAAATTTCTAGAACACATGTGAATAGAATAGCCAAAATTGATTGTTTGCATCCAAAAACTTGACATGTGACAATTTATGACGAGTACTAAATGCGCGTATATCTACGTTTTTTCTTGTTAATAAAAATACTTCTTATATCATCCTATGATACGACCAGATACAAGATGGTTTTCTTCCCTTGGATAAGCATTCAAAGTGGCAATACTTTTTTATGAGTGATTTTCTTGATTTTCTTAGTAGAACACCATTCTTCGTACAGAATAAACGATTTTTCATATACACTCCGTGAAGGTAAACTACCAATTTCAGAAGCACTAATTATTATTTAAATTTTATTTAATCCTACGTTACAATTGTGTTTGACAGCAGATAAATAAATATTGACGTTACAACCAGAGGTTGTCAAGGAAATGGCAAAACACAGCTCACTAGCCTACGAATATTTCAAACTAACCCACACATAAACTTACTGCTTTAAAAATAGTTGTCATTGTGACATGTCAAAAATGAAGTTCTTAATTTTTGGAAAGTGTATTCATCTAAATGCCATCAGAAATTTTTTTGCATGTGATACGAATCATAAACAATCATTATGGCAGACGTCGTCCTAGCGGATTCGGCTACGCCTCGCCCAATAACATTCAAGACTTGAACGATAATGATCGTCTTTATGATCCTTATTACATAAATAACTATTATTAGACACTGCTTCCATCCTATTAGATGATTCTCTGAAATATTACTATCTACGCCACTGTTTGGAACATCGAACTGTAGCAAAACAAGTGAACATCAAATCGGGGTAAGGAAATATAAAGCAGACAGCTTGGCACCACACAGACAGCAACAGGAAACGACCCTGAGGAACACCCACTATAAAAAGAATGCACCCTAATTCATCATCAACTCGTAAAAACAAAAATAACGACTTCGGCACTACTATTAAATCTTTCATGGCTATTTATTAATGACCGACTTGTCTTCTTTTTTCTTCTTCTTTTCGAGCAGTTTTATATATCATCTGGATTGTCAGAATGTGTGATTGAGTAATATTTTTATATATATTCTCAGATCTGTTTTCAATACAGATTCTGGACAAATCTTGGGATGGTCCTCTAATATCGGCAATTTTACCAACCCAAATTGCTTTTTCAGTGCCAAAGGACATACATTGAAAATAGATACCTCAAACTATGTATTTTTTTAAATTGGCTTCATAGCACCCAAAAATATTTTGATCTATAAGGAGAGTATGAAAAAAAATATGATAAATAACCCAGGTACGTGTACAGAAATAAAGGAGAAGTAAGAACAGAAACAATATTTTGTCAATGTCTAATTTATTTTTATGCTCTAACGATTTCCATATTTCTAAATCTTCTATAGTGAGTGCCATATGTACGCTCCATGGGTGGTAAGTACCTACCTACACATAATAAGAATTAACTTTTTCTAAATATTCCGTCATCTGGTAATATAGTAAATAACTTAACAAATGATAGTTTGGTATTCTTTCGGTTGTCAATGGGACGTCCAGTTGAGTGATTTGTTCTTCCTTATCTTTGACTGTTACTTCCGGAATGAATCAGTGCCACTTTAAAATGGTTAATATTTTACTAGGAATTCTTTTCTTTTTCTATCTTATTAACGACATTCGAGATATTTTTTTAAAAAAATTTGTGATTCTGCTTTAAATTAATATTTTCAATTTCCTCATTGTATTTATTCTATTTTTGAGCTAAGCTCGTTTTTATTACTTTCTGCTTAATTTAAATTCTCTGAAACCACAGCTTTTTTATGACAATCACAACCTAATTGTCAAAAGGATAAGAAATAGAAAAAGTTAATGTACCTACTTTGATCTAATTTCCCTTGTGCAAAGTGAGAAATATTTTAAAAGCAATGAGGTGTAATAATGATTGAAATACATTTAGAACGTATTTTTTGGTATGACATCGTAGCTCTGCGTGCATTTAGTGATACCACCTTTGGTAGAAATGGACAAAATGCAAACAGAAAGTCAGCTCCTCATTTATAAAGAGCGGTCGTAAATTGTGCCACCCCCCTCATTACTTTCCGAAAGGAATGGGATATAATAGTGAAACAAAAACTAGATGAAACTTAAGGAAATTATACTATCGCTACTAATAGGTAGTGACATGCACCTGAGTTCAATTGTGTGATAGAGGGCGTTGCTTACTTTAATACTTGTAATGGAAACTAAGGTCACAAAATAGTTCATTTGGAATATATTTTAATTATCTTTATGTCAATAATTACAATTTAGGATTTTTCAATGATTTTAGTGGCTTATCGAGAAGTAAATTAAATAGCACACTACAATACCAATAACCCTCGTATTTATTTTGTTGCTTTATGAAACGTATTTTAAAAAGAAAAATGCATCAAAATAAATAATTTAATCACTAAGTTTGTAAAAAGTTCGTTTTAGTTACGGTTAGTTGGTAGTTACTTTAATGACAATCACAACAAAAAACTTTGAACAAAACAAAACTAAACTAAAATGACAATACGTAATCTAGTAGTACAGAATACGCCATTCCTTGTTACTTCGCAACGCTTGTCAACAATTATTGTTGAAGAAACGTCAAATTAATTATTCAGCACTCTACTCCTAGCCGGAATTTTTGCGGAACCCGCTAGTGCTCCAACCAGTAGTAGGGTTCTTTATCGAGCGCAACATCCATGTACTGGGGACCTCGGTTTTACGTCTCCACCGAAAGACGGTATATCTACATTATACCTCGTGCTCATTGGTATATCGCCTGCGAACTGTGATATGCTACTCCGCTGCAGGATGTAAGGGCTCTACGACGGTGTTTTTCCAGTGGCCACTCATGTATTTATCGCAGAGGCGTTTCACTACAATGCTGGGTCGACGCCCTTCTTTCAGTTTTAGCTATTGCATTGTCCGGTGCATTACAACAATGGTACGCCGTCCTTTGGAAGAAAAAGATGCGATAATCACAATTTTATACAGAGCTGGTGAAAATTATCATGACGCCGGAAGAACTTTTGAGAAGGGATTTCCTAAACATCCAATTTGTCGAAAGTACTTAAGACAACAATACACTCCTAACCACTGGCATTGTACTGCAAGAAAAAGAAGCATGACGAAAGCCATTATCTGAAGACACACAAATTGATGTAGCTTCTTCCGCGGTCAATAATCAACAGTTTAGTTAAACATAATCTGCACACGCAATACCGGCAAAAACTTAATGTATGGGCTGGAATTTTAGGCAACTACATAATAGGCCCCCTTTTTTGCACGGAAATTTAAAGAGTGATTTAAATTTATTACGACACCAGATAACTAACGAAATAAATCGAATAGTACAACAACACCCAGGAGAGTTTGATATTGACCTAATATTCCAACAAGACTGTGCTCTGCCTCACTACTCAAGAGAAGTACGCAAATATCTTAACCAAACTTTCAGAAATTGATTATTGGTAGAAGAGGAACAATTGAATGACCACCACGCTCACCTAAGCTATTGATTGATTGATTGGATCAGCACACCAGTCAAAGGCTTGAAGTCCTCGGCACCTTAGCCTTGAGGCTTTTTGTGCTCTTGGTTGTGCCGTTTATGTGAAGAGACCAGTAGCCCTTATCAGGCTCAGCAGATTTTTCATTAGGTTCTTCTTGGAGAAATCCTCCCTTGGATGTTCTAGTCCTAGGAGTCTATGTCTCCAGTGAGATAATGCTTCACAATCGACAAATAGGTTCCTCCCTATATATGCCGATTGTATGCATGTGCTTCCTTAGGGTACAGTGACCGGTGAGTAAACTCATCACCATCCTTACCTGGCCCCTGCTAAGGTTTAGTATCTCATTAGTCATCGTCTCCGAGAGTTTTTTGACCAGGAGTTGGCTGTGTTCCTGTTTTGGAACGTGTCTCCAGTACGACTGGTGTTTAGTTTGAGTCCACCGAGATATACAACCACGTGCAGCAGTTCTAGATATCCCAAATACTGGTTCAGGACCAGTGAATGCAGTCTCAGACCCTAGCTTTGCTAGGATGTCTGCCTTTTCATTTCCTACAATGCCCTTGTGCCCCGGGACCCACTAACTCTATTATGGTTAACCAGGGTTTTTAGTTTCTGTAGACAGTCCCAGACCAGTCTAGATCCGATCTAAGGACATGCTAAAAATTTTATTGCTGCCTGACTATCGGAGAGAACAAGGATCTTTTGGCCTCTGTACCCCCTTTCGACATTCAGTTGCAAACACATATCGATAGCGTAGATCTCTGCCTGGAATACAGGATCAAGATTACCCACCGATGCGTGGATATTGCACCTGGGTCTAGCACCATGGACTCCAGCACCTGTTCCAATGCCAGTCTTAGATTCCTCAGTGTACCACACCAACGTTTGTGATAACTTCTGTGATTCTGGAATGACTATGGGTGTTGGTTCTTTTATGCCAGTTCCCATTGCATTCCAGTCTGTATGCAACCATCCTCGCTTTTGCCTTAACGTGCAGAGCAAGAGGCGGAAGATTGAGAATTGCTTCTATTGCCGCAGTCCGGCTGCTTCTCATGGAACCTCTTATGCACAGACAGGGAAGCCTCTGAAGTTTTGATAGCTCCAATTCCGCTTTCTTCTGATCTGTTTTTGGCGACCAAACTAAGGCCCCATAGGTGACCGTGGGTCTCATCATAGTTCTGTACAGCCAGTGTGCGATCCGTGGATTTAGTTCCCATGTGCTCCCTATCGCACGTTTGGCAGCCATTAGGGCCATGTTTCCTTTATTGGTTTTATCATGAAGGTGTGAGTTCAAGTTTATTTTTGCATCCAGAATTATACCCAGATATTTAACCTCCTGACTCAGACACAGCTGCACGTTAAAGAGGCTTGGCAAATTTAGTCCCTCAAGCTTCCTTTTCCTAGTGAAGGGAATGAGCGCAGTTTTTGAAGGGTTGACCCTTAGGCATTCCCTCCTACACCATATCTCCACCATTTCCAGAGCCTGTTGTAGCAGCCCTGATATAACATTAGGGTATTTCCCCAGTACAAGTATTGTCAGATCATCTGAGGAGCTGACTTTCTATTTGCATTTTGTCCATTTTTACAACATTTCTACCAAAGGTACCAAAGGAGGAGGAAAAATTGATCATTTCATTGGACATAGAATAACTAGATACAAACTAACAAGTTTATTGGTTACCTTCTGATTATTGATGATAATCATTAATAGTAAGTAATTAACGAAGTAAATTGCAATAAAATGATATAAAATGCAATAGTTAATTCCTAATCCTGAGAATAAGGTTACAGCCAATTCTCTGTGATAATCGTGATCTAAACGACAATAAAAATTAAATAAATATACTTAATAAATAATAGAATGAAACTGACGATGATGACGTCATCAAAGAAACTTACATGTTATGCGATTGCAAAAATGATGATGGGGATCTATATGGCATGTAATTATATATATAGACAATCAAAATGCAATTTGTCCCAAAAGGTGACAATCTATATACAGGGTGTCCAGGAACTTAATGCCAAAAATAGCAAATAGAAGAGGTCAAAATAATGTTAGAAGTTCAAATAAATTTTTGTCATACGAGCCTTCGTTTCCGAGTTATAGACCTCTAAAGTTTCGAAATAAAAACCTTTGTTTTGTCATAATTTCTAAACTATACATTGGAATACTATAAAATTCCAGTGACGGATTGCATACATCCATGTCCTGTGTTTGACGGTATAAATGAATCTACATTACGTACAGATAAGCAGAGACGGCTTGTGCCCATTGGTTAATAATCCGTAATTTTAATAGGGACCATCTGAATAATATTTAAATTTCAAAAATAAATTTTCCAATCCATTTACTAATGAAAATGTACTCTTGTTTGAACTCGATAAAATTAAGGGTTTAGGAGAAATTTGAACTTTTAGATCTGATCGCCATATTTTGTAAAGACAGACATTCTGAAGAGAACTATCAATAATTGTCACAACTTATAATTAAAAATTCCTTAAGATTGTATTTAAACGCAATAAAAAAATTGCTTTGCAGTTTTAGTTTTAGTTCAAGCGTTTAAAGTCTGACCATGGGACTGGCTTAAGAAAAAGTAAAATTGAACTGTTTTCATCAAGAAGGCTGCTGTCAAATAATGACTAGCCGGCAAAACGTATTGTATTCTTAATTTACATCGAGTTAGTAGGCGGCTTCATTTATGTCAGCTTGTTGTCAAATTTTTAGAGACTTTATCAAAAATTATCTTTATTATTGTGTTTGATTGTTGATATGGCACAATTTACCTTAAATGAATATGCAGATATGCATTTAATGTACGGTTTGGCTTCTGGTAACTCGTCAGAAGCAAGAAGATTGTATACTTTACGCTTTCCTGGGAGAATTATACCCCATAGAAGAACCTTTCAACGAACCGATCGTAGCTTACGAGAGACAGGTATTTACATAAGCAAAATAAATTATTTTCTACTAGTTTGCATTAAATAATAATTTTAGGAAGTATCATACCAAGAAAAGGTGGCGAAGGTCAACCAAGAACTGCACGTACACCAGCTGTAGAACAAAATGTATTGGATGCAGTCGATGGTGATCCCACAACCAGTGTACGTAAGCTCTCAGCACAATTTAATTTGTCAAAAACAAATGTTCACAATATTCTCCAGGAGCAGCTTCTTCACCCCTTTCATATCCAGAAAGTACATGCCATGGATGTAGAAGATTATCCAGCAAGACTTGCCTACGCTCGCTGGTTTTTAGATACACAACGGAATGATAATGCATTTGTTGGAAAAGTTTTGTTTACGGATGAAGCCGGTTTTACACGGGACGGCGTAATTAATTCACATAATTTTACATTTATGGGCTGATGAAAATCCGCACGGTATTGTTGAAACCAAAAATCAACGACGATTTTGTGTAAATGTGTGGGCGGGAATAGTGGGCAATAATTTAGTGGGTCCATATTTTTTCGATAATATTTTGAATGGTCAGATATACTTAGAATTTTTACAAAACGATTTTCCACCGCTTTTAGACGATGTTCCTTTACAAATTCGAAAAGACATGTGGTTCATGCACGATGGAGCCCCTCCCCACTATCTCATTGATGTACGAAATCATCTTAATAACATTTATCCCAATAAATGGATTGGACGAGGAGGTCCAGTTCCATGGCCAGCTCGTTCCCCAGAATTCAATAGCATGGATTCATTTTTTTGGGGATATCTTAAAAGCTTGGTTTATTCAACTCCGGTGCAAACAAGGAACGAAATGGTGGATAGAATAAGGTTTCATTGTAACGTTATAAAACAGAACCAGGGAATGCTCTACAAAGTACAAAGAAATATCCTTCGCAGACTCAGAAAGTGCGTCGAAGTGCAAGGTGGTCAAATCGAACATTTATTGTAGCAGTTTTAGGTTTTGGTTCTTATTTTCTTACCATTGCATTGTGAAGTATTAAAATTTATAGGCAACTACAATGGCCTAACATGTACGTAATTGTTTTACTGCGTTTAAATACAATCTTAAGGAATTTTTAATTATAAGTTGTGACAATTATTGATAGTTCTCTTCAGAATGTCTGTCTTTACAAAATATGGCGATCAGATCTAAAAGTTCAAATTTCTCCTAAACCCTTAATTTTATCGAGTTCAAACAAGAGTACATTTTCATTAGTAAATGGATTGGAAAATTTATTTTTGAAATTTAAATATTATTCAGATGGTCCCTATTAAAATTACGGATTATTAACCAATGGGCACAAGCCGTCTCTGCTTATCTGTACGTAATGTAGATTCATTTATACCGTCAAACACAGGACATGGATGTATGCAATCCGTCACTGGAATTTTATAGTATTCCAATGTATAGTTTAGAAATTATGACAAAACAAAGGTTTTTATTTCGAAACTTTAGAGGTCTATAACTCGGAAACGAAGGCTCGTATGACAAAAATTTATTTGAACTTCTAACATTATTTTGACCTCTTCTATTTGCTCCCGAATTTTTGGCATAAAGTTCCTGGACACCCTGTAGATGCACTTCTCATAGTTTCTTAAAATGTTTTGGAATACAATCAATATTGGATTTTTTGCATGCAGATATACCATTTGCATTATTTCTCATACATTTTCGTTTAATTTCTTACCAAACGTATAGCAGTCTTTCTTTATTTAAAAAAAATGAATATGAAAAATGAGCTCTATTTATAACTATATTCATCTTTTTTATCTAAATGTTAATTATCAGCTTCCCTGAATGTTTCAATTTGCTGGAATTCCTGTGTAAATTCTTGTGTGTTGACTTTACTTCGGATGAATATAATAAATGGCTGTTTTGTTGCCCTATGCCCTTATAAATTGCTTCTTATTCTATTTTCGTCCGTCTAATTTTATCTTGTTTTCTTGTTCGAGGTAAATCTGTTGTTTAACTCGTAAGCTTGTTATTCGAAAAATAAACACCTGTTATAAGCTAACTCTATTTTACTATTCTGTATGCAGAATAAGCTTTAAAATATGAACGGAAAACTCTTGATTGGACACCATACCTGTACAAATTTGAATTCTGATCTTGACTATGTATAGATTAAAACATTTCTAACAGTGGAAACTTCTTCAAATCTACCGGCGTGCCGTTAATTTTTAACCACTTCTATTGGAATTGACCCTATGGTCTGTATAGAAATGTTCTGGAATGATTAAACGTAAATTTGCAATTATATGACCCAAGAAACAGGGTTTACAGCTCCGAAAACTTGCAATTTTTTCTATCAGAAATAGGGGCAAAGTTAATGCCTAAGAAATGACTACTAGGTAGTTAATTAAGGAACCTTGAGTTAATAATAACTGGGTGAAGGATTTAACATTATAAAGTTTCAAAAAAGTACATCACACAAATGGTACGTGTAATATGTCGTGTAATATGTCGAGGAACAATATTTTTTTTCTGAGCAGGAGGGAAATGAGATGGTGACAGCCTCATCCTACTTTGCAACAGAAGGGAAATATACTGCAAGAAGGTACTACCTGTATTTCTGGCATGTGTTCACAACACTGTTTAAGACAGCAGCAGTACCAATCAGAGAGTTGAGAAACTTCTCAAATGAACCTTAATATACACAATATTGGGAAAATTCCCACATTTATAGCAAGGGTAAGGCGAGAAGTTTTAGATATCACACCAGGCACGCCGGATCTGAAATATATGGTAAAAGACTGGAGAATATCGTGTAATCCACCTCTCACCGATCACAGTATTATTACATTTAAATCAGAAGTAGGTAAACCGGAAGTGCGAGCCCCAGTAGAAATCCAACAAAAACAAACAAACCTGGAACATGAGCTTGAGAATTTGAGCGGATCTTCCATCGATGCCGTTTAATAAAGCTGCCCTATTCCAGAAGAAAGAACAATAGAGATGCACCCTGGTGGAAGAATCATCTGTCAGAATTAAGATTTCTAGTCCGGGATCCCTTTATTAGGGCAAAATTTAGCGAAGACTGGCAGAGATATAGTCAGGTGTGCAGCAACTAGTACAAAAAAATTATCTGAAAGTATATAAACACTTCATCCGATAGAATTTTCGTAGCATTGCTTCAGCACGGACCAGACGAAGTTCCATCAGATTTGCTAGAGATATTCGAAGCAGCTTAAAACTGCGCTACGTATCAAAATCTAGTCACTTTTATTCCAAAAGCTGAAAAAAATGGACACAAGGAAGTCAAAAGCACTGAAACCAATTAACCTAACATTGTTTGTGCTCAAAACTATGGAGAAAGCTATTGACAATTATATTAAAACGGAAATCCTGGAGAGACCATCTCTCCACACACATTAGCATACTCACCGAGCGAGCAGAGGTTATCCAAGATACTCCAGGCAACCAAGAAACTTTAGTAAGTCTGTTCTTGGACAAAAAAGGATCAATTGATAATATTTCTCAAGTCGTTTCCAAAACAGCTTTAAATAGAAGATCACAACATACACAATTGATATGGATTACTCTTTGTGGCAACGTACGAAGAGGGCTGAACTATACGAACACGAATAGTTGATGTATAAAGGTGGGACTAAATATCAGCCCCATGAAAACCATCTTGACCCTAGATAGTAAACTTCTGTGGAACAATAACGGAAACGGAAAAACACTCAAAGCAAATATTGCTCTAATAGTGAGCATAAACCTAACAGCAATGCATAGGGATTCAACCCAAGGATCCTGAGGTGTAGATACAAAGTCATAGTGAGACCAATAATTATTAAGTGCTTTACTGACATTGCGTGGTAATACAAAATATCTAGGTATAACACATGGTAGACTGCTGGATAGAAGAGGAACCGTTTTCTAAACTGAAACCTGTGGATATCCTAAAATTTTACCATGTAATAATTCTGATTATACAATCCGTGATAAAATTAGCCAATAGATATAGATAGCCGACGTGGTTTCGATGGATCCAACAATGTGTGTTGCGATAGTATGTGTGTAACCACCTTTTGAAGTTTCTCAAAAAGTCAGAAGACGTCTTAAAATCGCAATGGATTATTCACAAAAATGGATAAGAAATTCATTACCTTCTAGTTGAACTAGTTACCCTTGTTTACAAAATAACACACGTCAAAGATATAGAAAAGTATACAAACTAAGTACCTATAACAATTGAAGTGGATTTTATCAAAATTGTTCATTTGAAAATGTATGCAAACTTTCCAGTCCACACTGTATAATAAAAAAATGAAACATTATTTTGTATTTTCCTTTTTTTGTACTAGTAATTGTCCCACTATAAAAGAAAAAACGACATAAGCTACTGATTGTTCTGAAATGTGTCTATCAAGTCTTAAATCGAGCAAGAAAAGACAAATCGTCCATAAAAATTGTATAAACTTTTTGTTATTTCACGTGGCCGCCTATGGCTTTATTTCCATTGTGCACAAAATAGCATTGTGTAGTTTACCAAAAATCGATTTACAGTGCAACCTGTCGCTCCCTATTTTTTAAAGACAGTTAAATGGACATCAAAAGGAATTTAAATGGATTTTCGTAAAACCAGAGTTTGAGATTCGGCTATTGAAAAAAAATTGTATCCAAAAATATATAACAACTTCTGACGTTTTGAAATAGAAAATTTAACAAAATTCTATGAAGTTAACCGTGCTTACTCTAGAACAGCTGCGGATATAAATATTAGGTATGTGGAAGCGCCCTCTATAAACAAATCTAACTCTTCCGTAACATTTCCATATATTCCCCGAAAAAATACACTAAGAAAAAATTGGTAAAAACGCGCCAGGAATGCGGAGTACATGGTACGAGAGAGCATGTGTGTGTAAAATTAAACAGAAAAAAAATGCAATAGATAAAAATAGAGACAGTGATTGGCTCGACATGTGTAGTAAGTTTGTCATAATAGCTTCGGCTCATAGACGTGCAGAAATTATTTCTAAATACATATCTTTTGTAAATAATGGGCTTCCGTATTCAAAAAAATCTTCGTTCTAGTGCAGTCGTCTGTTTTTTATAATCCTTTGATTAGTTTCATTTGTATGACAATATCCACAGTATTTTTATAACTATGAACTATTGCGATACGCATCAGGAAAAGGAATCACAAAACTCGCTTGGTTCCACTTCCACATTTTTTTATACTAGTACCTACCAAAAACTTTTCAAAGAGATAAATATGCTTTCATATAAGCAGCGTCTTACATACGCGTTTTTTATTAGATTACTTAAAAAAATTTATTTTGTGAAAAATACCACTAATAGAAGGAGTTTTATTTTTTTAACTATTCCAACACTTCCTCGGGTGTCGGATAGAGGAGAGGCAAAAGACTCTCGCATTTGTGGAAGGGGATCGGTTGACTGCGACTAAGAGCCTTCTACAGAGCAGGATAAACTTTGGAGAATCCTGCGCAATAGTCTGCTGCCGACCAGCTCGTGACACAAACCGTGAACTGCTTGATACGACACCCCTCTTGCCATGGAGTGAATGCAGTACTAAAGAGCTTGGGGGGGTCTTGACTTAACTGTATGGACCACGTGGTGATAACCACCATAAAGAGAATAAAAGCTAATCAGGACCAACTCCGCCTCTCGGGAGCACGTCACAAACGTGAAGAGGCCAAGCAGGTTCAGTGGCAAAACCAGAGAGATATGCTATTTAAATCAACAATCCCACCTCCATCCTATGAACTGGTGAACTAGTACAGAGCAGAACACCTGCAAACTATAATTGGGATGCCAATTCGCACCACAATGCGTGGAGTAGCAGTGATATCGTCTCAACAGGTGAGTGTACCTAATAGATTTTATTATTTCTAAGGACTTAGTGAATCGGGTGACAAAACCATTTTTTGCTACAGAAACTTGTAAGGAGATAATTGACATAACCTTAGTGTCAACAGATATAAGCTCTAGGCTAACTCACTGGCATATGTCTGGGGATTGAAATGAAAAAAAATGTATTGGTTGACCAGAAGACGCTATCTGCTGCCCTACCTCGTTTTAGTTTGCATCAATTTTACATTTCATTGCGTTGGTTAATTTCTTCACGAATAAAGAGTAGTGCCAGATGGCACAAATAACAAATGGCACGAACACACCAAGGTTTGGTTTTGCATTCGGTTTTTATTGGATAGTCTATCATTGGTAATTTTTCAAAAAAATACTATAACATAAGGTTTTGGATAAAAATTATGTATGTTGGAAAAAAGTCACTAGAGAATAATTGATACCACAAAAATACACAATTAAATCTATTATTTCTCAACATTTTTTAGTAGCTTATCACCACACTAACTAACTAACGTATGTACAATCACTACTCTCTGTGTTTGCACTGATACATTACAGAAGCTCGTAAGGTTTGGTCCTCTTGAGTTTTCAAGATTTTGATTATTCAACTGTTGCTTAGAAAAGGGCTCAGATCTTTGGAATATTTCAACTGACTAACGTCAATATCAGAAAACCCAAAAACTACACCAAACCTTCTGAGTCCGTTTATAGGTTGCACTGGTAGATGCAAAAATACAGGATTGATGATATACATTGTATAAGGTTGCCCAAATATCACTTATTAAATTCTCAAATCAGTGCCGGAGGGAAAATGTCAATCAATAATTAACATTTTCTAAATATTTTTATTGAAATAGAATGGTAAAAGCAGTCCTAATCACATCTGCGCCACTGATAATATTCCCATAGTAGTTATTTTCAACTAATTTTAATTTACATTTTATGATGCTATTGGTCTAGTGTTATGCCGGATGAACATACTGAAAACCCCATTCCATTCCATTCTATTTCTCGTTACATCCCAGCAGGAGGAGCTGAACCGTTCAAATTTGTTCCAGCTAGCTTTGTTGTGACTATACCACCGAGAGATAAGGCATGGGTCTTCCTAAGGCATTCTTTGCGTCCTAAGGTTTTTAGCCAATGACAAACGAACAAAATTGAAAATAGGAGTGCCTACTTGAATTAACGAGCAGTTTAGGTTACATGTTTGCCGATATAACTAATATTTGCCCACCGTCACCCTCACTATTCCATCTCCATTATTATTTATTACACTTTCACAATCAGAAACATTCGAGTCTTCATCCATATTATAGGAATCATCTGAATTTGAATCGTTAAGTGAAATAATACCAGGTTGAGTCTGATGTGTACATTTTGAAAGAGGCTCGAACCTAACTCTGTTCTTATCGGAATGGACATCATGGTTCTTATTGTAATAGTTTTTATAAAACGCCCATATCAATTAAATAGGATTATATGGGTATTAGGGGATAATCTTAGAAACGTGATAACCACGCTCTTTCAATATTCCGTCTCCTTGTGGAAAGGTTCGTCGTATAGTTGTATTGTCGTCATTTTTTTATCAAAAGTTATATTGTAGATAGTCAACCATTCCTTCTTACAAGTAATTGTTTCGTCACCGTATACACGAATTATTTCCTCTACAATTTTTCAATTCTATAAGTTTACTTAAAAACAAAATTTTGTTCGAAACAACGCGTTTTTATTCACTCAAAATTTTGCGTCCATAATTTTTTTTATTATATCCTACAGATTTTAAAAACCGACACAAAGATGTAAGATGTACGCTGTACGCTTTCCATTGTACCCGAAATTTTCCATAATGACTTTCTGAAGTTTTTTTCAAGAGTTACAAATACATTATAATTCGTTGTCTTTCATACTCATGTATTCTATTTACGATAATTGTTTTGTTACTTTTCCTATTTTTGATACGTTGGTCGGTATATTGTCTCGTTCTTGTATATTATGTACAGGGATATTGATTATTAATTAATAGATATTTTTGTACATCGCAAATATACATTAAATGTAAAAGTTGTAGGATTGACAATAAGTCGTCTCCACGTTTAACGAAAAATAAGTACAATGGCTTACTATAGCTGAGGGATACAAAAATTCTATATATTTTGTCAATGGAATTTCAAGTTTTCTTCGTGAATCACAAATTTGTTTTAAATTAAAAAATAATACTCCTCAAGCTTAAGCCATAGCTGAATTATTAAATAATTGAAAGGGTGGTTATATGACTCACTTGCCTTTTGGAAAATTATTACCTTCATTTTATTAGGCATCTCCAGATCAAAGGATAAAGTCAGCAAAGGAGATAAACTTTTCGAATTGATTTTGACCAAACTTCAACTTCCTTAACTGCTGCCATAAGCACTGTGTACTACCAATCATTTTCAAATAAACGATAGTAATCTAAGCTGGCCCAATATTACGTATCCTCAAATACATCTATATTTTATTAAAATCCCCATCAAAAATTTTAATTATTTGAAATTGTTTATTTACGCCACTTTTAATATCCTGTTAACGTGCACACCGCTGAGTTAGTCGTAATAGCTCCGGCTGTACCATACCTCATTAACACCATCCATCATTAGTTTGGGACACTTTTTTATTTTTATTTTTAAATCCATTTGCATTTTGACTGTTCGTAAAACTTCGAGCGCTGATTTTACGGTAGACTTGAACAGAAAATAGACTGGCTGGTGGCTGTCAGAAGACTAATTACTAATTACTAATATGAGACCAACAAAATTGTTTGGTGGATAGGAACAAAACGGCCTAACTAAAAGCACACGTCAAAAATGTTTTAAAATACTTTTGCCACGTCTGAGAATAGCGATCCGGCAGATTGTACCAAAAAATTTGATGCGTTCAAACGTTAGAGATCTTGTTGGAAGTTTTTCGTAAATTAATCATGAATTTACGACAGTCATTTTTGAATTTTTATTACAAAAACTATGGAGACAAATTGAATTGTCAAATTTTATAGTCTATTTGAAATTGATCGAAAGTGTTCATGGAACAATTAAAAAAGGTTTTTCCACGGGTTCTCCCTAATTACAAAAACTATAGTGGGACTTTCAGTATATCCACACGGTATTACACTTGACCCAACCAAAATCTGAAAATATTGTAAAATTTAAATTAGGCTTAAATAACTACAACTACCAAGAGCATGCTGTCAGTAGCGCATATGATTTTTTTGGGAGCCGTTCTAGTACAGGAAGCACTGCAGCCTGTTGGCTTATTGTACTCTACTCCCACCTTTATTCCACCCACCCAGCCATTCCCGTACCCTCGAGTAGATGATATAGGTCAACTGGATGCATACCATATGCTTCAGGCGGCACGTTGGCCTATCCGAAGATTGTCTGTCTCCTTGAGTCCAATGTCTCACAGTCGGACAAAATATGGGTTACGGTCTCGGTCTCCATGCACCTGAGATCCCCGTTATACAGCCCCTTTTATGCAGGTGATCCTTTACCAGTGGAATGACCCGTTAGATAACCTGTAATAATTATTAGCTTGTTCCTACTAACATTCATTAGTTCTTCAGTCCGTTTTACACATATATCACCTATGACGGTCTTATGCGCATATTATTACGTCCTATATCACTTTTCTCTACGGCACTGGTTCACGATTTTAACAAGCGACGTTTGGTTTGCCCTATCAATTCAATAAGTTTTAAATAGACTATAAATAAATCCATAATAATAATTGTCACCCAGTTTTATTGTCCATAGAAATTGGGGGGTTATTTAGTTATTTACAGTTCTACCATTTGCAATAAATACTAATGTAGCCGATATAACTAAGTTAAATGAAATTATTGAAAACTGCAAGCTTTGTCCTTTTCTGAATTTTGAGCATATTTCCTTTAAGTTTGAAATAGCCTTCTTTATAGATTGTTTTATAAGTGATGGTAACCAGTTATCACAATTCATATTTCAATATCTCGAATTTGTCTTTTTTGTTTCCTTTTAAAATTTTGAACAATAGAGTTAGCCAACATTTGGAGACGTCTCATGGAATATTTCAAAAGGACTCATTGTCTTTTAAGAACTTCCCAGAATGGAATACCTACTTGAAACTGCAACACTTTTCCTTAGAACAAAAATTTGTGTTGGATCTGACCATATAATTGGTATATAGTGCCAAAACAGGAACACAGCAAACTCCTGGTCAAAAAACCCTCGGAGACGCTGACTAACGAAATACTAAGCCTTAGCAGGGGCAAGATGAGGATAGTGGCGGGTTTACTCACCGGACACTGTACCCTAAGGAAGCACATGCATACAATCAACATATATAGAGAGGAACTTACCTGTCGCTTGTGCATGGAAAAGGAGGTAACAGCCTCTCACATAATCATTGATTGTGAAGCATTATCTCATTGGAGATATAGACTCCTAGGACTAGAACATTCAAGGGAGGATTTCTCCAAGAAGGACCTAGTGAAAAGACTGTTGAGCCTGATAAGGGCCACTGGTCTCTTCACATAAACGGCACAACCAAGAGCACAAAAAGCCTAAAGGCTGAGGTGCCGAGGACTCTAAGCCTCTGATTGGTGGTGCTGAACCGATCAATCAATCAAGAACTTCCCAGAATGGAATATTCACTTAAACTGCAACACTTTTCCTTAGAACAAAAATTGGTGTTGGATCTGACCAGTTAATTGGTATGTAGTACCTATTTAAGAGAAGTACTTCATCACGTTTTTAGGGCATCGTCTGTAACAACAAAAATAAACAGTAAAATATGGTACTATAGGTACAAACACATGTACCAAAATTCACTGCAAATATATGTACTAATGTAAAAAAATATGTTTCTACTGTTTTCATGGGTATTTTGCAGCATAAATATAATGATATTCTTACTTCCAGCTGAACAGGTACCTTCAATTTGTACAAAGATCATAAATCTTTGTTACACATTTCATTTGACATGACTACCTTTCAAAGTATTCCAATCTCCAATTATTATAACATATGAATGCGCTTTTTAATTTTTTTTATTGTCGAAACACCCTGTACATCCTTTATAAAACGTGAATGAACGGCAGTGAGTGAAATGATGCTTATTATGTTTAACCGAATCAAAAACAAATATTACTACATACCTAACCTAACACAACTAGTAGTAACTCGCCTAAAGAATGATTATTTGATTTTAAATGGTAGATTCAGGCTACTAAACGCCACGTAAATATTGAAACTGGCTCAAGATAATGTTTTCTATGTAAACAAATGATACATAATTAGACCAGAGGATTGTCATAGATAAATTCACGACGTTACCAGCATTTCAAGGATGTGCCAGACGACAAATAAAAAAAAACAATATGAAATTTTTAGGTTTACATAATAATTACCTGGTAATATATTTTGGAAATGTATCAAAAATTATTCTGAGCTATTTGCTGACGCATATTAAAAATAGATTTTTCGTTAACTACTGAATTGAACATTAAAAAACAAAAAATTGCTATACCCCGTTGGCAGTAAAAGAGATTCAGAAATGGGGGAAAAACTAGAAATATTGCAAAAGTCTTTAATCGTAGGTTATGGTTCAACTTCTATAAAATCGTAATATTATGTTAAATATTTGTAGAATGATATAATTTTTGTTATCACAAAAATCAGAATTCCTTCTGTGAATTTTTTATACCTTCTATTCTATTCAAAATTATTTACCTTCAATTCGTAAACATGAAATAACAATATGTATAGGTAGGTAATCTGTTTTAATGACATCAAACTATTTATTAACAATTACAGGTACTGAAGATTGATTTAGAATTAAGAACATGTAATTTTATAAATTGACCACAGGCGTTTGTGTCATATCGACGTCAAAATGGAAGTATAATAAAATTCAAAAAGTGTTAAATTGGTGCTTAAGGATTTCAGCTATTTGTTCAACAGTAACGATAATGAACCTGTATCAAAAATAGTGCGGTAAGTTTCTGATATGACTAAACTCTGAACGAACGATATTTCAGTATAAGAAAGAAAGTAAAAATAGGTAGCTCGTAAAACCTATACAAAAAAGAATCGGTTATTCGAATAGCCGCGAGAAAAAATACGATGAAGGAACTGTAGAATAAGAAAAGTAGTGTACATTTTTCTGAAGACACATCTCTCCTTGACATAGCACTAGAATAAATGAGGGAAGACTATTGCGTGGATGATATCTTGATGAGAGCGAGGTTGAATGGAAACAAATATCTAGGTATGACTCTAGACAGTAAGCACCTAGGGATAAAACACTAAAAGAAGGGGGATGTAGCCCAAAGATCCTGAGCTGGATATACACTGCCATATATAATAAAGTATAATAATCACTTATGGAGCCATTGCGTGGAGTAGTACCTACGATTGGCCTATTGACGACGACAGACAACCTCTCTAGAATTCCAAGACTAGCCTTCATATGCATTACATGAGCAATGAAGACATTCCCAACAGCGTCCATGAAAATTAATTTCAATTTCACACCTCAAACCACCATATGTATATGGAGGTGGGAAAGCTTGGGAAGAACCACAAATATTGGAAATTCATAGGAAAGTGTGACCAGTCATTGTTGTCTTAAAAGATGTAGAATGGAAACGACTATCATTATGTAGGATAGTCAACCATCCATCCAAGCAATGAGCTCTTGCGTGATCAGTTCTTAAATTGGTATGGGAATGCCTAAGGAAACTCAATGAACTGGTCGAAAACAACATTGTCACCTTACTGTGGACTCCATTGCATACTGGAATAAAGGGGAATGAAATAGATGAGCTAGCATAGACAAGGGCTGAAAGACTCTTTTTGGGGCCGGAACCGTCAGCTCCAATGTAATATTGGAAGAAATAGGCAACGCCGAAGAGTGGAGGAGATCTGACCACTAACAAATGAATGCCCAAGCCAGAGTAAAACTGCACTGAGAGAGAGAGATGTTCTAAGGAGATACTGTGGCCTGAATGGGCACTTTAAAATGCTCAAAATAGTGGAGCAAGAAGAATGTAGTTTCTGTGGAATCCACACACTTGCAGATTGTATAGCAGTCCAGAATCCTAGGGCACTACACCTATTAAACTGCTGGATAGAAGAGGTACACTCACCTAAGCTAAACTAAGTAGGAGAAAGGAAGCACAATAAATCTTTTAAGTCCTAGTGAATATCACTTGAAAGAATCATCAAATTCAGGAGTGGTTGAATAAAAATGATATTTTTTGGAGATAACTTGAAAAATGAAAACTGCTGATCCATTTGAAAACCTTTATGAAAAATACAAAATTGAGTGCATTGCTGAAGAGCAGGGACGAACAATATTGCGCCAATGTTCACATATTTGACGTCTGTTTTGACAATATAAATGATGTGGAATGAATTAAAACGGTAAGTGTCCTTTAAGAACCCAAGTTACAAACTACGTTGAATAGATTTCTAGAGGTTACGGAAAAGTACATAGCAATGGGCATTGGGAAAGTTTCGTCAATAATGTAATAAAAATCTAGAACCGTTTTTGGAAAGTATACAACATGCAAAATGACATTAAACCTATTATAATGTTAAGCGATGACACGGAATATGAATATGATTATGAAAACTAGTGAAATTAATTTGAATTTGTAGTTCTGGTATTCTCTTAGACCACTTTTATTAAATATCAATAAATTTTCATGAAAGGTAATTGTAAATAAAATGATGTTAATAATTTATTATTACCCTTTATATCATCCACGAATATTCTAAGACCTCTTACTTGTACATGTTAGTCTAACCAGAGATTTTGGGGCTCTTCATAAACAAAAAAAGATGCGGTAAAGGCCACCTAACAATAAAGTGTGGGGTGCTGGATATCAATATTGTTATAGATTATAGAAATTCCATTAGGAACTTTGCTTGAAACTTTTCTTTTTAATTAAATTGTATTTCTTACTTTTCAGTTACATTCTATTTGTCATATAAGCTGTTTTTTTAATTTTCTTAACTACTTATAATTTATTTATCTTACTACTATCGCTTTCTCTATCCCTGCATTCGACAAAATTTTTGAAGGATTCCTGAATGGAATTTAGGAATTCGGGACGGTTAGTGTTCCCATCAGTAAAGACATACACGTTACCAAATTTTCAGTTCATAAAAGTGTCTTAAATCGTTTTAAAAGACTATTTTCAAAAATAATTCATGACGTGTAAAAGTCTTAACACCTAATACTTCTTGGAGTGCCTAAAATTATAAGATATATCGACGATTCTATGTTTCAAGACTACAATTACGGTTTTATAAGTGATTGAACCGATCGTCCAGAGGCGTACCTGAATTTTCTCTGTTAGACTATCTCACGTTGAGTCTTATATCTGTGTGTATTCGGGTTACCAGAGAAGGTGGACGGTGGGATCAATGTCAGTTCTTTCTTCTGACTTCCTGAAAATATTCATCACCCTTTTATTAAGAAAAATCATGAAAGAATCAATTCAATATTTTATTTTTCCAATCATTTTTCTTCTAAATAACTCTTTCTCTCGTTCTCGTTCTCGTTCTCTCTTTGTTTTTTTCCCTTGCACTTTCTTTTCTCTCCGTCTGTGGCAAATGATCAACTCCAATTCCAATTCACTCTATTACATACACACACAAACACTTGTTCTATATAAAATATTTTTAATTTCGAGTTTACTTTTTCAATTAAGGAGAAACTCTTATGCTATTTTCAAAAATTTAATTCCTTTTTTATTTCTACCACTGGTAAATTAAAGCATTTCAAGAGCAAAATTAAGGTTGATTGTGGCACCGCATAAAAAACTATAAAATTTAAGTGTGTGAAGAAAACGTTATCTTGGTGGAAATCATATTGTAAACGAAATGAGCAATTTGTTTACAGTATAGACTGAAAATAGATCCGACCGAGAACGAAAGAGAGAGAACTATATCTTTTAACGTACATGTTGTACTGTTTTGTATTTTGTACCCTGCACAGCTTTAATCCAGACAATTTTAATTTGTTATGCTAAAGAAAACAAACAGACAGATCTAAAATTAAAACAAACCATGGGAGTCAGTGTATACAATATTATTTTTTGGATTTTTATATAAAAAAATTATATATTTTATTAAAAGTAATTACATATTTATACCATCGAAACAAAGTACTTTCCAATTTTTATGATATTTCAAGTGTTCAAAACATTAGTGTTGGGTATTAGTAAATACAAATGGTCGTTACCCCAAAAATATCAATGTTTGGTCGGTTTAATGGTATTTGTTAACTGCAGAAACATTTATAGGTATTTTTTACTCTTTTAATTTATAACCACTACAAAAAAAACTATTAAACATTTTGATATTGACCTTGAAACTATTTGACATCAAAAAATGATTAGTTTTACTATTATTAGATTACCATTACATTAAAGAACAATCAATATAAAGTCCCTCGCCCTTGACATTTTAATTTTAATATATGACCACAAAATACAAGTTACAATGAAATTTATTTGTAAATAAAAGTCCTACATCGTTAAAAAACAAAGAAACGAAAAATATCATAAACACATCTCACTATAGAAAATAAAATAGTTTGAAAATTGCAAAGTTAGGCTACATTCGTAATCAATGCGATGGCCAAGTGGCACTTTGGAACGCAAGCTAAGCAAATATATTTCAGTGTGATCGTTCACAACGCAATTTGGCGTCAGAGTTGAAGTTAAAGTCGTCGAAATTCCTTGCAAGCTGCAAACTTTCACTTCGACTTGCACTTCGTGCCGGCTATGGGACATGCGCATTCATTTTTGTTATTTGTTTTTTGATATATCTGACATCATTCTGTCCGATAGTTTGAAATTTTCATCGAATTGATATTCCGCGTTGTCCATCACTACTAAACTCCAGTATTATACTGCTATGAAAAATAAATCCAAATTATATATTATCCTAAAAGTATATATAATCAAGGATATTATAACCTCTAACCTCAGACTGAACTAAATACAGACAATCATGCTTCGACCATATGTTGTAGGAATCCTGACAATTATTTAGGTACGAACCAGCTTGCGTTAAGTCGACTTTGAAGTTATTGTGAATGGAAAATTTCGTGCCAAAGTGCCACTTGGCCAGCGAATTGATTACGAATGTAACCTTAGAGTTTCCGGCGAAACTTAGACAAAGAAAAAACTAAGATTCAGGCGAGTGGCTAATCTTATAGAGCTGGAGATAAGGGAATTGCTTATTATACAATAATATTTACTGGTTTTACGCCGTTTTAAAAAGTCGATTATTTTTTTTCTTGAAATATTCTGAAAATATTGTTGAATTTGATAAGAATAAAATACTGCGAAAGTTTGAACTCTTCATATTGATAATTTATATTTTCCATTTAAATAACATGGAATCAAAATTGTCTAGTGTCTAATGCTTTGGAATTTTGTAGCTCACGTATAGGGAGTAGGTAGTAGGAAATTTGACGCTCTACAAAAAAGAGCTTCTATAATTTTTTGATATTTTCAAAGTTAAATTAGTAATAACTGTTGACATTTTCTCATTTTTTCGACGCTACAATCAAGTTTATGAAAACATTCTGTAGGATATTCTTTGTAGAGCGTTTAATTGGCAAAAACTTATCTTTATAAAATTTGTTCATATCATTTATGGGTCGTAAGTAACTTTAACCTTGAATAAACTTTGCAAAGACTGAAAATATCAAAAAATTATTGGTACCCTTTTTTGTAAAGCGTCAAATTTCCTACAAGAATATATCTCCGTCATTTCGCAGTATTGCTCCCTACAAGAGCTGTAAATTTCCAAAGCATAAGACAATTTTGTTCCCATGTTATTTAAATGGAAAATATAAATTATCACCGGGTAACTCTCAATATAAATATGAAGAGTTCAAACTTTTACAGTTTTTTATTTTCGTCATGTCCAACAATATTTTCAGTATATTTAAAGAAAAAAAGTTTTTTTGAAACACTACAGTGTTTATACACTTCGAAAGTCAAATTATACTTTTGATAGAACCAAGCATACTTAATAGCTTATTGATTGAAACAGATATATTATACAGAAATGACATGTCAGTCAATCACTACAACAAGGTCTTTTACCTCTGACACAACAGTGGTAATTGCTTGATAGGTACTGTAATTAAAAACAATAGGGTTACGCTTTCTACTGAAGATAGTAGACTGATATTTTGTATAATTCAATTTTATACTATCTGTGGTACACTGCCAGATTGTATAAATAGGTATGTTTGAAGGTTCCGATAGACCTGTAATGAATTTAGTCACAATTTTAAATCAACAGCACACCATAAGAATTATGAGCTGATGAAAGAGTTCTGGATATCATTGACGCATATCTTAAGCAGAAGTAAGAAAGATTTATTCAATAGCAAATACTCCCATTGAATAAGTTCCAGGTGATATTCAATAAAGTGAAAATCAAGATAGTATTTCTCCTAAAAATTTGAGTTTGACGTTCGCCTTAGAACTAGATAGGTACCACATTTTTGATTGCTTGAAAAAATAATAACTATAATTTTAATATTTATTACTATCAAAAATATTGATGTCTCCCTTGAAGTTAACATGGTTAACGACCTTTTAACATAGCCGTGACTGCGACTAGAACATTGAACATGTCCATGAGAACAAAAACTACAATATTTACTGTTTAAGATATAAAATTCTGATATTCACCATTCACAATATAAAAATTATTTTACTATTTAAATCGCAACTTTAACATTAACATTGACCTCGATCCTGTCATGTCTTATAGTGTTTATTTATGAAAATCAGTTCGCTAATCTTTGAAACCGCCTAACTGATTTTAATACAATTTTGTAAATGTGTATTCCTTAGCATTTATCCCGATAAATGCCTCTCAATGTTTTGTGTTGCTAATTTGGCGATTTTAAAAAATCCATATAAGTTTTCAATAGATGGCGGTGTGATAAGCGGCACCTCACTTAAGAACCCTTTGTTATCTGTTTATGTACATATATGAGTGACATTCTATTATGCCCTTTTCCTTCTCCTCACTTCCCTATTTTTTCCAATTACATTGGTGCTGATACCACAAAAGTGTTCCGGCTCTCAAACGGGTGTTCTTAGCTGGTTCATCTGCTATTTCATTTTTTCCTTTCGATTGTGTCCTGGAACTTACAATAAATTGACTCAGTGCTTTAAAAGGTGCTTGACTATTCGACATGATGGAAATCATTTGCCTTTTATATCTTTTATCAATGTTGAACTGGGCACACGGTTCTTTGGCGCTAATTTGCGCTTGAAAGATACTTTGGACTCTTCCCAAGCTTTCAGAGTCCTTAATTCCTAACTCGTACATTCCTATCCCAGTCCCTACTAATGATTGAAAGGCAATCTTTCCAAGTCTGCTAATGGTGTTGGGGTCCACTATCTCCTTGTTACGTTATTCTGTATTGAATTTATCTAAAAGGTTATGCCTTAGGCTATACCATCCTGTTGCTTGACCTAGGATTTCTGATTTCTAGTGGTGAAGTTAAAAACCACTTCCACCACCACATTGCTCCTGTAATGCTAGTCTTTGAACAGGCATGATGACAATAACTAACAATAGCTGCAATAAAAATGTAAAATGATTGTATAGAACTTATTTAAAAAAAAATACTAAAACTACATCCTGGATCAAACACTGATCAGAAACGCGTCATTTGACATTTTGTATATCGTTTGAACTTCTATTGTATTTGCTGGTTTTTGATTGTTTACGTGATATTTATTAGTTATAAAATTCATGAATGTCGCACAAAATAACGGAAGTTATTTATCAATATAAACTTTCAAATTGAAAGCAGTCATATATTTGAAATATTTCCAGATGGATGTGTGATATTACTTATTATCTATCGTTTCGGCGCGATATTTGAATTATTTCTTAAAAAGGTAAGTTTCTCCTTCAAAACTTTTTTTTGTTAGGAAATAATTTTGTTTTGATACAGCTTTTGCGTGCGAACATCGTGGAGCAGATTTTCAAAATTCTTTATCATTTTTTTATGGAGGTGTTGACTATATAGTTTATTCAAAATTAGGGCAGTGACCCTTGCAAAACCAATAAAGAATGAACCATCCAATTGATAATGTTATCGAGGATCTTTGTTTTCTACTTTTGTGTTGAGCAGGTAGCTTCACCCTGTATCAGGACGAGTGTAGGGTCTTTTTATTGTCAATAGATTGAACATTAAGTTATTACGGTAGTATGAACAGTTAAACTTACATTGAACCACACATTCTTAAACTCATATTAAGTACACCTATGGAATTTCGCAAATTGATTAATTTATTGCTTTGACGGATTTATTAAGTTAGTCTACTCCACGCAATGGCTGCATAAGCTAACTGTTCTCATTATGACTGGAATGACTACTGGAATGAAAGTAGGTAACAAGGGAAATGGTACAAAGATTCAGTTCAAGTGCCCGGGCTGTTGAGGACATCCCAATCAAATGAATGAATTAATGAGCGTCGCTCAGTTCCCAATTCAAATTTAAATAGGAAATTATTTGGAAAGTTCCCTATACTCGCCACATTGAAATTGAAATTGTGAACATCTACCTCAGGAATGTTGGGCTAGAACCCCAATTTTTCTCAGCCAGGTGTCTGTACACAATTAGAACCAGCTCTGCTTCGTGTTTTCTCTCCTTTCGTGCTTGTTCCACAAGAGTTTACTAATTCTTAGTGAAGATGGTTTTGGTGGGTAGATCTACCCACACCACCAATTCGTATAGTTCTCTCCCCTTCGTACGATGCCACAAAGGGCATTCTCATATTTTCCAGTGGCTATAAGATATGACGGTGTCACTGGTATATTCTTGACAGGATATTCCGGGGTCGTTCAAACCATACAGGAGTTCGTCTATCGTTAGATTCTCATTTCTTGATGTGTAAAGAACCTCGGATATTCTCCATATATAAGCTGTATCAGTAATCTATGTAAATCTGCTTGCCCGGTAACCCTAGTGATGTGGGTGGTTTGTTATGTAAGCTGTGTAAGTATTCAATTGATGGGGCGATGTTTCAATTTCAACCGTTTCTATTGAGCCACAATTCATCCACGTCGCACGTGTTCCACTGATATACATATAACATAAACGACGTATGTGTTAGTTTTTTTAGTATCATAATTTTAATTTTATTTTATTGAGAGTTTTACTTCGACTCTCCATCATTTTTCATTTCTATATCACTTAAGGCGACCTTACATTATGCTATTTAGGTGCAATGCAAGTTTCATGCTATAACAAAATAAACAAAGCGCATGTGCGTGTGCTAGTTTGTGGCGATTTTTAAGCAAGAAAAATAATTAGAACAGTTTCTATTTTCATGAAATCTGTAGGCAATTTAGTTATTTTTTTAGTAATAATTCTGCTACCAACCCTAAAAATATTAGAGCAGAAACTCAAACTTCGAATCGTGTTTATATAGAAAAACAAAATGGGGAAAAATAAGTTATCTTGTTTTTTCTGGTATAAAATAGATGTAATAATTAATTTTTATTTTAGCAAACATGTTTGGAGTACCGATATGGCCACACACTTAATTTTATTATATGGAAGCAAGCCCTGTCTTTACGACGTGAGATCAAAAGATGATCACAATAGAAATACAAGAAATAAGGCAGATGAAATATGTGCTAGTCTCTCAGAAATGTACCCAAACTCCGATTTATCTGAAAGTATTGTTAAATACCAGAAAATTGTGAAAAAATGTATTTTCATAATTATTTAACATCACCTAAAAATATTTTTAAGTTTGCCACACTGAATTGCATTATACAAAATAAACCAAACTATCTCGAAAATAGCTTAGAGTAAAACGAAGCCATAAATTGCTTCAAAATAGCGTGGCTTTAAAATTGCACCTAAATAGCATAATGTAAGGTCGCCTTCATATTGTTTCACGAAGAAATTTGATGAAAGAACAAAATAGAACAAATTTTTTTTAATTTTCTTCCTTTTGTCTTTAAGTCGATCTACGCCTCTGTAGAATCTCCTTTTAAAATATTCTTTGATCCCATAAAATATATACCATTTTAAATAACTAGATCCGTGTACGCCTAACTTACTTTGTTTAATGTGAAAACAAACACCAGTGTAGAGGTTAACCATATTTATTTATATATCCTAATATTATGAACATTGGGGTATTGTACCGAGTTTTATGTAAATATATATAATGGGTGTCCCGGAGCGTTTGATGACTGCTTGTTAAGACTCGGCTTTAAAAAAATAATCGTCCTCAAATATTGTTATTATCAGTGAAAAACACGGTCAACTATATACACATTTATATTGTGTGATGTTGAAATTTTTTTTCAAAATTTTGAATAGGGAAGACCACTTATTTTATCAGCATAATCGTGATTTGCATGCCTAAAAACTGCTTTATGATGTTACTATATATTTTTATTCGTTTGATAATATGAATAATGTATTAAATTAAATAATTTCCATTTGAAACACAAAATTTAATGCGACATTAGTGTAATGCAGTATGACGTACTAGCCCCATCAACCTATCGACCTTAAGCCGACCAATCATAAAACCGAAGTGAATAAAAATCCTTCGCAGAGAGGCTCTGCGCTTGAGTCGTCTAGTTTCCAGCTAATCCTAGTGTTTGGGGTTAGTACGTCATAGCACCGCCTATTTTTTTCGATTATTTTTCAGTTTTTAATTAATGATGATTTCAAAACGCCGGGATATCTGTTTAATACGACTTTGACACATGATATTGTCTGGACACTGAACCAACATCATTATTAATTGATTGAAATATATTTGAAAATATTAGTGGTCTTCCCCATTATGGACAAATCAAAACTATCGTCGATTTCTTGAGTGGAGAAAGGAGAATGGAGAGAAAAGCGTAATTTTATTGTTATTATTTAAGCGTGGTTTCATTCGGACTACGAAGTTACAATCAGTTCTTTCCTTCCTATGTGCCCAGACTTTTTTCATTCTTTCCGAATGAGCCCTTTTTCGTCAGATCAGCCCGTTCCTAGCCTTCCAAGAATATGTATGTATGTATGTATGTATGTATTTTGGGGTAACATTCACTTAGACCTAAAAGATCTATTGTGCCCCCTTACTTCTACTTAGTTTCTGAGGAGAGTCTCAGATACTAGTAGCTCCTTTAGTCCTATTTCCCGGAGGAATTTTAGGATATCTGCAGGCCTCAACTTAGGTAACTGTCCCTCTTCTATCCAGTAGTCTCCCAGGTACTGTGCCCTAGGATTCTGAAATACTGTGCAGTTCGCAAGTATGTGGATGGAGGTTTCTTCTTCCATTCCACAAAATCTACAATCTTCTTCCTCCACTATTTTGAGCTTTTTAAGGTGTCCATTCAGGCGACAATGTCCCGTTAGGATTCCTGTTAAAACTCTTAGTGCAGTTTTGCTTTGACTTATGCATTCATTTGATCTCAACAGGTTGTAGTCACCCAGAAGAATCTTTGATTGCCTAAGCCCTACTAGATCTTTCCAATTGTCAGATCTTCTCTTTTCTTCGGCTTTACCTATTTCTTCCAATATTACATTGGAGCTGATTCCGCAAAAAGGTTCCGGCCCCCAAAAGGGTATTTCACTCCCCCTCTTTGCTAGTTCATCTGCTATTTCGTTTCCTTCTATTCCAGTGTGTCCTGGAATCCACAGTAAGGTGACTATATTGTTCTCGCCTAGTTCATTAAGTTTGCCTAGGCATTCCCACACCATTTTGGAACTGATTACACAGGAACTCAGCGCTTTAATGGCTGCTTGACTATCAGACATTATGATAATCCTTTGCCTTCTATATCCTTTGTCAATATTGAACTGGGCACACTTTCTTATTGCGTGAATTTCCGCTTGAAAGATACTTGGGGTTTTTCCCAAGCTTTCAGAGTGTTTGGTGCCGGGCCCGTACACTCCTATCCCAGTTCCTTCTATTGCTTTTGAGCCGTCTGTGTACCATTGAATGGCATTCTTTCCAAGTCTGGTAATGGTATTTGGATCCCATTCCTTCTTGTTGCTTAATTCCGTAACGAATTTCTTTGAAAAGTTATACTTTTTCATCATACCATCTTGTGGCATGTCCCATGTTGTCTGATTTCTAAGAAGTGAAGAGGTGGTTTTCTTTTTAATGATTCCCTCTCTACTTAGTCTGTATCTTGTTCTTTCTGCAACACTCTCCACCACCATATGTAATGGTGTGAGGTTGAGAATCACTTCCATTGCTGCCGTTGGGCATGTACTCATTCCTCCCGTTATGCATATACAGGCTAGTCTTTGAATTTTAGAGAGGTTTTCTCTCGTCGTCAAGAGGCTAGTTCTACTACTCCACGCAATGGCTCCATAAGTGATAATTGGTCTCACTATGGCAGTGTACATCCAGCTCAGGATTTTTGGGTTACAACCCCAGTTTCTCCCTGCCAGATTCCTGCACACCATTAGAGCCATTTTTGCTTTGTATGTAATCTCCTTCTCGTGTTTGTTCCACAGGAGTTTGCTGTCTAGAGTCAAACCTAGATACTTGACTTCTTGTCTCCATTCAACGTCGTTCCCATCAAGTTTAATGGTTTTGAGGTTGAGTTTTCTTTTCTTAGTGAAGGCTATCAAGATGGTTTTGGTGGGGTTGATGCTGAGTCCCACTTGCCTACACCAGCTATTTGTATAGTTCAGACCCTTTTGTACGATGTCACAAAGGGTGTTTTCAAATTTTCCCCTGGCTGTTATGACAATATCATCGGCATATCCTTGGCAGGATATTCCGAGGTCCGTCAAGCCACACAGGAGTTCGTCAACCGTCAGACTCCACATTAATGGGGATGCTACTCCTCCCTGTGGGCATCCTCTGGTTGTGTAGATGGAGACAATGTCTTTGCTCGTTCTCGTCTCTGCTACTCTGGTGGTGAGCAGTTCCGACATCCATTTGGATGTTGTGCTGTCTACACCTCTTCTATTTAATGCTCTCTTGACAGCCTCATGTGGAGTGTTGTCAAAAGCTCCTTCTATGTCCAAAAATGCACATACTACAGTTTCTTGGTTGTCTAAGGCACCTCGGATATCCTCCGTCAGTTGTACCAGTGCAGTCTCCGTAGATCTGCCTGCCCGGTAGGCGTGCTGATACGGGTGGAGAGGTAGTCTCTCTAGGATTTCCGTTCTAATATAGTTGTCAATAGCTTTTTCCATCGTTTTAAGCACAAACGATGTTAGGCTAATTGGTCTGAAGGATTTGGGGTTTGTTGTGTCCCTTTTTCCAGCTTTTGGGATGAAGGTTACTATTGCCCTTCTCCATGCTTCTGGTATATAACCCAGTTCCAAACTACTTCGACTAATTCTAACCAAATGTGGAAGAATTTCGTCTTGTCCTTGCTGGAGCAATGCTGGGAAAATCCCATCTGCTCCAGGTGCTTTGAAAGGTGAAAAGGTGTTCATAGCCCATTTCAACCTATCGTTACTACAAATGTGCTTGGCCATTGTAGTACTTTCTCTCGAAGGCCTGTTATGACCTTCGAGAGGATTAACTCCTCTGTTTGGGGTGCTTCCAGGAAAATGAGTTTCTAGTAAGAGTCGCACTCTTTCCTCCTCATTTTCGGTATATTTGCCGTCTGGCTTCCTCAAAGCCATATCTGTGTTGACCCTACTTTTCGCCATGACTTTGTAAAGTCTTGCCGCAGCAGGTGTTGTGTTTATATCTTCACAGAATTTCCTGAAGCTATTTCTTTTAGCTTTTCTAATTTCCTTGTAGTAGGTGTTTCTCACCTCGGTGTATCTCTGCCAGTCCCCGGTGAATTTTGCTCTATTAAAGAGGTCCCGGGTTTGAGATCTTAATTCTGACAGATGTTTGTTCCACCAGGGTGCATCTTTGCTGCTTCGTTGTTCTTGAAGAGGGCAGCTCGATTCAAATGCATCGATTATTGCCCTGTTCAGATCCTCAAGCTCATTTTCCAGGTCGAGATGGTGCTTAGCCCTTCCTTTCCTCTGGATATGTGCTAGAGTTCCTTTCAGACAGGTGTTATAGTTGTCCCAGTCTGTTTTCCTTGGTTTTCTACGGAGGCTTACCTCAGGTATACCTAGCTCTAACTTAAATGTTATGATACTATGATCGGAGAGGGATGGTTCACCCGATACTCTCCAATCTTTTACTATATGTTTTAGATCACGAGTTGCCAGTGTGACATCTAAAACTTCTTGCCTTACCCTTGTTACAAATGTGGGGGTATTCCCTATATTGTGAATATCAAGGTTTTTATTAAGGATATATTCTAAAAGTTGCTCACCTCTTTGGTTGGTGTTGCTGCTGCCCCAAACGGTATTGTGTGCATTAGCATCACATGCTAGAAGTAGAGGTAGTCTCTTCTCTTCACAGTACTCCACCAGCCTTTGTACCTCTGGGGGTGGTGCTAGCCCATCTCCATCGAAGTAGCATGATGCTATTACTATCTCCTTGCCCTCCTTCTTATGTTCGAGGTGTGCTCGAACTGGAACGAGGTCCCGAGTCATGTATTCTGAAAGACAAAAATAGTTAATATTCTTCCTTATCATAATACATGTTCTTGGTATATCACTACCAGTGTGATATACTATTTTAGCATCTTTACATGCTAATCCTCTTACCTGGTTATTATTGACCCAAGGTTCTTGGATCAAACACATCCCCCATTGGTCCTTGGTGAACAACCTTGTGATCACCGCCAAAGCTCCTTTGGCATGGTGAGCATTAACTTGAGCTAAGTTAATTCCCGCCATCCTGTTGATTTCCTTCTGGGGTATTTCCCTCCTTCGTCAGGGTGATGTCCCCTTCAGTAGGAGTACTGTCCCCTTCCTCCGACACACTCTCCATTCCCTCCTCGGACAGCGGCGACTCCTCCCCAAGGAGTTTGGTAATGTGTAGACTTTCTACACTACCCGAGTCGCAACTGGCCCTGGAGGAAATGGAAGCCTTCTCCAGGTCTCCTTCTTCTTCCTTTCTGAGGCCATGTACGGGGATTTTCCCAAACCGGTAATGGATGGTGAACCCGTTGTTCTTGATTTTTTGGCAGGATAGATTGTCTATTCCTGCCCTCAAGACTAGGCCTTTGCCCTCTTCTTTGAGATTGAGGACCTTCCACTGGTCTGTTTCCAAACCATCGTTCTGCGCTTTGATCAAGCGAAGCAGCTTACCTTCCTCTACGCCTTTGCTTCTTGGGAGGAAGATCGTGGCGGTATGCATTTTTGGGATGTCGTCTCCCTGGCACACCGTCAGTTCTACTCCCTTCCAGCTTTCCAGCTGTGGTACTATCAGCCGGAGCCATTCTGCAGTCTGTGGTGTTTCACAGTCGATTAGAACGACTCCTGGTCTGAAATGTATGCCACTAAACTGGAGCTTATGCTCCCATCCAGCATACATTTCTTCTATTATTGCGTTCTCCAGCAAGGTTTGGTCGTCCGCACTGAGGGAAGTCTCAGGGTACGCCCTAGGGAGAACTGCCATTCTTATCAGCTTTGCTGCAGCTGCATAGCTGCCAGCTGAAGAAGGGATGGATATTCTGTCCTCCTTTTTCTTCTTCACCTGTACTTGCGGTGACTGGGCCGTCGCCACTTCCCGCTTACGTTTTCCTCCTTTAGGAGGGATGTTTTTCTCCTCTCCTTGTTTTTTCCGCTCTGTGGCCTTCTTTCTTGCTTCCTCCGGTGCAAGTCCCTGTTCAAGGAAGCGAAGAATATTCTTCTGACCAGTTTTACAATAAAAAATCTGATGCTTGAATTTTGACCTAACCTGATGCACTTGAGTGTTTTTTATTACTTTGATCCAATATTATTTATTTCAGTTTATGCTTCAATACGATTGTTTTGAAAGTATACAATTTGATTTGTTAAACTAGTACCCTAGTAACAACGAGACCATAGAATTGATTAATACAATATATACAAATTTAGGTGTAACGTTTACTTCCTCTGGCTTATTCAGCGAAATGATGTGTAAGGCAAAAATTGGCATGTGGTACCCTATGTATGTATGTATGATGCGGTGACATTCACTGAGACCTAAAAGATTCAAATTGTTTGAAGCTCTATCGTCAAGCATTATGTTTAACAGTGTATATGATTGGGGTTCTCGTTATTTAGATGCACTAGAAAAAGTGTAAATACATTACCTAAAACGAATCCTCCTAGTTGCTGTTCATACCTGACTCTGTTATTGGGATAGAAACAGGCCGGAGTAGTTAAGTTGTCGTACAATGTTTTTAAAACGACAATAAATCGGTTACAAAAGATTCTTCAAATGGAAAAATTTCGCTATTCCAGACTTTGTTTTGAGCAACCATTTCGTTTTATAAATCTGCTACCACAAAGTATAATTGGGTATCTCAAATCAAACAATTTCTTGTTGACAATGATTTATTGCAGTCAAGGAATAATTTAACAACTGTTTTCTAAATATTATACCTTCCTGCTCCAATCCGATGGTGCTACATCGTCAGCACCCTTTCATTGCTCTGTATAATGCTTTCATCCCAACGCGTGAACCAAGAAATTGGGTAGGTATTTATTTTTGAGCTCACTTTGTATGATTAATCAATTTAAAATGAAGGTTACATTAAACGGCGTAACCTACTGTATAGATCCTAGTCCTGTTTGTAATATTGACGAGAAGGAAACTATTTTTTATATTTTTTTTTTAGTATACGATATATACAGTCATGAAACAAAATACATCCTGTCTGCAAAATTTGGAAACATTAGTAAATGCTCTGGAATATACCTACTCAAATTAAGGTCATTTATACCAGATGAATAATGTATTTATTTTTTTGTTACCAACAACTGTCTTTGTATACTTAAAATGTTTAAGATATTAGCACACACTAAACTGGCTGTAAACATTGTTTTCTATAAGCAATAAACTTATTATTATTATGCTAGTATTTTTGTAACCATTTTAGATCTCCCTTTTTTAATTTGTTTAAAGTCAGTTTTTTTTATTTGAAACTTATGTTTCAGATGCAATTCTGGTTTAATTATTGTTTCAAGGGTCTGAATTAAATTAAATTTGAAAATGGGGTATCTCGTTGACCCATTTCACTGCGACCTTCTCAGATCTACTGTTGCCCTTTGAATTTAAATTACATTCTCCAGCCCGACTATTTTCATGTAGCCGCTCAGCCTCCAGACTGAATCATTCATGTAGTTTCTTGCTGGTAGCTTCTCATCGTCTAGTACAAGAAACTGCACTTTCTCCAGGCCGTCGCACTGGTATAGGATGTGCTTTGCGGTATGTTTGCAATGGCCGCTTAGAAAATTGTTAAGTACTTTGATAGTCTTATTCTAATAGTTATCCTTTGTCTTAGTCCTAAAATTCTGAATCCGACACCCACCTCTGCAATGGTACCATCCGGAACTCCACGTTGTCTCATTTTCATAGGTAACTTATTATTAAAGCTATATCTCGTAGCCGTTGCCCCATCACGTCATCCGCTTTTAGCTACTCCATAATCTATCGGTACTCAGCACTGAGCGTTTGGTTTATGTATTATGCGTTGCAGATCTGGCTCTCCCTTTTATAAAAATGTAGAGAGTGCTGGTAGATTCAACACAACTTCCATCACAACTGTGCATGTGAGTGGTTTTTATGGCACCCATAATATACAGGTGAGCAAGTCTTTGTATGCTTGTAACGTGCTCTTTTTATTCTTTTACAGTTCCATTATAATTATACGTCTGATAATATTCTATTTCTCAAGTACTCGTAAATAGTGTTGCATACCTTAAGTTCCAAGTCTATTGGTTGCTGTAAATAGTGTCGCATACCTTATTTTGGCAAGATTCGTTCGTTATTGTCTAAGGCATTTTTATTGATGACTGGAGATTGAGTAAGGTGAGGCTAACTATCAACACGGACGAACGCGATTTTTAGTGTTGAATGTAGACTCGCGAATATTCTTGTGGGAAGTCAGTTCCGTGTCATTTTTGTGATTTCCGGCATTGGAAGAGGTTGTTGGTTTTTGGAGGTGATGTTAACAAGTGAGCTGAACTTCACGGTTTTACTATCATATCTGGCTGTATTTGGGCCATCTTAATTGGATTTTGAAGCAAAACCATTTTATTTTTAACTTGACCATTCTGTCTTACCTCAGTGGTTGATATTTTTGGATTTTGGTGTCAAGTTAGAATTACCGCTTGCGGGATTTATTTGAGGGAAGCCATTGTCGATTAGCAGGTGCCGTTCCATAACCGAACAGTGTTTGACTTAAAACCCTATAACATCTAGGTGAGTCGATTATTTTGTCTATATTTCATGTGTACTATCAACGTAATTGCTGTGAATCAATTAATTTCGATCATTTTAAACTATAAATTCGTGTCTACTATAACTCTCTTTAAATTTTCATTTTTTTTTATGTAAAACGTTTAGTATATTTTATTCTATCAATTTTTACTGTAACTCACTCTTACTTACTTTGAATTGGAGATGTAAGTATTTACTAGTAACTTCCGTAAGCTCTTCAGTTTATAAGTAAAACTTAAGGTACTTTATTTTATTGGAAATTTGCAACGTTATTCGCTTTGAACACTGTTATATTACTTTACTGTGATTTGATCTGTATGTAATTTTAGTAGTAACTTCTACTTTGGTATATTATTTTGGTAACTGAATTTTAATTCAATTTTGACTTTTGATTGTTGTTAAAGCCACTTTAAAAATAGACTTTTTGTAATTTTCCTTTCTAATCAAATTGTGAATTTTAATTTAACTTTGGCTTTTAAGTGTTGTTGAAGTTACTTTCTTATTGATTTTTTTTGTAATTTTCTCTTCTAATTAAATTGAATTATCTAGGGTTTTTTTTTTATCCTGGAGGATCCATCCCTGTATTCATCAGGAAGATCTACCTTTTCCTAGTTATTGGAGGATCCCAACTTCAGCAGTTCATCTGAAAGTTCAACCATACCACCATACTGAGCATCTAGAACGCGCTCAAAAGAAAAGGAAGAAAAGGTTCACACTCCGAAGTGACTTCAGAATCAGATAAGCTTATCTAACTATAGTTTTATTTATTTGGTAAACTAAATTTAGTGTGATCACACGTACCCTATATACGAATTATTTTTTTTCTTCTATCCTATAGTATTATCTCTTTGTGCGTAATATTGTATTTATGTTGACATAATTTTGTTCTAAATTTGTTAGACCAGTTCAACTTCACTTGATCAATTTGTTTTGTTAAGTAAAGTAATTTAACGTATTTCAATCATAGTTTTATTTATTTGGTTCACCATATATTTTTATATTTTTTTTTTGGGTAACTTATCTTGTGGCTCTGCTAGTGCCTACAAGACCTAGGGGTTTCCGGCTTGAACCGTCTAAGCCGGTGGCGCGGCTCACTTTTCTTTCTACCCTCTACGGCTGAGCTCGGGCATAATTTGCCAGTAGAGAGACCGCTAGTGGGGTCTAAATAGGGAACTACACAAAAAAACGTGGCAAATTTTTGGCGCCCAACGTGGGGCCGGGTATTTTTTTTTGCGGGTTTAAGTAGATTTCATTTTATTATCATTTATGGTGAACTAAGTAAATTTTATAAAGATCTATCAATTTAGTAGCGTATTTATTCATATATAATATTATTTTTCGGATTACATTTGATAACTTATTTACTTATTGCTAACTTATTGTCGATTTATATATTTACCTATTGCGTTGGGTTTAGTACATTCTCTTTCCTTATATAAATATTTTTTTATTTCTCTTCGTAGTAGGGTTATTCGTACTGGTTTTGCTTTGTTTGAATTTTTGTTTCGTCGTAATTTTGAACAGTTCTTCTTTGCACATCGAGATGGATTACAAGATGGACGTTAGTTATTTGAAAAAGGAAATGCTCATCTATGAACTTGTTGTCCGAGGTATTGCGGCTGATTCCAATCTAACAGTTGATCGGTTGAGAGCAGCTCTGAGACCCGTCTTACAGATGGAGAAGAGGGGATCCTTCACTCCACCCCCGTATTCTTTAAAATTTAGCGATGAAAAAGTTCAAATTAAGTCTCTTTTAGATCAGGTTAGGGAAACTATTTCCACCATTGATGCTGGCAATTCGCAGCAAAAATATCATTCTTCTCTCTCTAAGTTGGTACATCTTAATCACCGTGTCCAACGGATTCCTGAATCGGGGTTGACCCCTCAAGAGATTTCGGAGAGAGCTAATCTGCAGATGGACGTGCTGAGTACATTGGATTCTTTAGAAACCGCCGCTAGAGGTAATCCCGAACTTAGTGTAATCCTTCATGAATCTGATGAGGAGCTCCATTCCTCACCCAATGTTTCGCGATGTAACCCTCGTCCTCAGGCTACGTCGTTACAGTCCAGTTATAAACCACCAAACCTGGAGAAGTGGAATCTCAAATTTACGGGAGATGCTAAATCGTCTGTACATAATTTTCTTGAGAGAGTTAGAGAACTGAGTAGGGCTCGTAATATTCCGGAAAGTCAGTTATTCGATAGCGCGATAGATTTATTTACTGGTAAGGCTTTGAATTGGTATCGAGCCAATATCGATAGGTTTAACGATTGGCCTAGTTTGTCTGATTTACTTCGTCGTCATTTTGAACCTCCTGATTATAGATCTCGTCTTTTTAAAGAAATCATTGAACGAACTCAAGACACTTCGGAAGGCATAATTGAATATCTTTCTTGTATGCAGGCAATGTTTAGACGCCATGGTGGTCTCACTGGAGAAGTCCAATTAGATCTTTTGATTCGTAATTTGTCACCTTTTTATACCACGCAACTTCCTGTCGTCCAAACCATTGAGGAGCTTGAAGCAGAATGTCTTAAGTTAGAGACTAAAAAGTATCGTGTCGAGAACTATGTTCCCCCTTCGCGTAGGAAAAATCAGTTTGTGGAACCTGACTTCGCTTTCGTAGACGTATTACCCACGGCAGCAGATCCGCAACACCTTTCAAATCTTGACAATAGCTCTGTCGGCGTTAATAGGATCGATACACCTGATAGTAGTCGTCCGAACAGGAATATCGTTTGTTGGAATTGTCAGAATACGGGACACATAAACCGGAACTGTCCAAATCCCCGGAAAATACATTGTTTTCGTTGTGGAACGCCTAATGTTACAGTCAGGGCTTGTCCGAAATGTAGTAATTCGGGAAACGGAACAAGGGAGAATCGTTAGGTCGTGACTTTCTTTCCCTAACAACATCAACGACCGACTATGTTTTTCCTAATAAAGTACTTTTAGATTTCGTTATCTCACACGCTCAAGGTGATCAGCGTCCCTATCTTCAAGTTGATGTATTGGGCTATTCTATGTTAGGTCTTCTTGATTCTGGTGCTAGCCGAACTATAGTAGGATTGCCAGGGTACGAAATACTTTTAAGTTTAGGTCTTAAACTCATTAAGCACTCTTTTACCTGTACAGTTGCGAATGGGGAGACTTGTCACAGTATTGGTTATATACAAACACCTGTCACTTTATTGAACAAAACTAGGATTATAGATATTTTAGTACTTCCTGAACTTTCGCATAACATCATTTTGGGAATAGACTTTTGGAGGGCAATGGAGATTATTCCGGACCTTAAGCAGGATGTGTGGCGTTTTTCGGAGCCTTCAGCTAACATCGATGTGTCGTTTATTAAGAGTGCTGATAGCTTAAACCAATCAGAAAGGCGTGCCTTAGACGAAATGGTTACCCGTAAAATCTCGGAAATAGGCACTGGTCTTGGTTGTTGTAAAGTAGCAGAGCATGACATTATTTTAGAACCTGGAACCAAGCCGATTAAGCAACATTATTATCCGGTATCCCCTTCTAAACAGAAGATTATCGACGACGAGGTTACTGAAATGCTGAATTTAGGTGTTATTGAAAGGTCGAATAGTCCATGGTCTAGTCCAGTGTGTCTTGTTCGTAAGAAAGATGGTTCGTATAGATTCTGTATCGATTTCCGTAAGGTGAATTCAGTGACTAAAAAAGATGCATATCCAATTCCTTATATCTCCACCATCCTAGATCGCTTGAGAGATACTCGTTACATTAGTTCCATCGATATCAAATCCGCTTTTTGGCAAGTACCGCTTAGTGAGTCATCTCGGGAGTATACAGCTTTTACTGTTCCTGGTAGAGGTCTTTTCCAGTTCCGTCGAATGCCCTTTGGACTTTCAAATGCTCCTGCAACCTGGCAGAGAATCGTAGACACCATTTTAGGTCCTGAACTCGAACCAAACGTCATGGTATACCTTGATGACATCATTATTATTACGAATAACTTTTCTGACCACTTACGACTCTTGGGGGAAGTTCTTGATCGTTTGTGTAAGGCCGGTTTAGTTGTGTCGAAGGAGAAGTGTAATTTTTGTAAGCCGCAATTAAAATATCTTGGCTACGTAGTTGATGATAAAGGTCTGCGACCGGATTCTGAGAAGGTAGAGGCTATAGTGAATATTCCGCCACCTCGTAATGTTAACGAAATACGTAGGTTTGTAGGGACAGCTTCTTGGTACAGACGATTTGTACCCAACTTTTCCTCTCTATTAGCTCCGATCCTTAAATTGACCAAGAAAAATGCCAGGTGGCATTGGACAGCAGATTGTCAACGTTCGTTTACCAACCTTAAGGAATGCTTAGTGTCTGCTCCTATTCTAACTTCTCCTGACTTTGAAAATACTTTTTATTTGCAAACTGATGCCTCTAATTATGGTCTTGGTGCTGTTCTAACCCAGCAGTATGAAGAAGGCGAAAAGGTTATCTGTTATTTGTCTAGGTCTTTATCTAAACAGGAAATGAAGTTGTCAGTGACTGAAAAAGAGTGTCTTGCTGTTATTTGGGCGGTTGAAAAACTACGTCATTACTTAGATCATGTACATTTTATTGTTATCACCGACCATGCGTCTTTGCTGTGGCTCCATCGATTAAAAGATCCCCAAGGTAGGCTTGCACGTTGGCAGTTGCGCTTGCAGCAATATGATTTTGAGTTGATTCACCGTAAAGGTAAAGATCATATAGTTCCTGACTTTCTTTCTCGATCAGTACCTGTTTCTGTCGATTCTATATCCGTTTTAGATCCTCCCATGACCACCAACGACAAATGGTACTCATCAATGCTTCGATCGGTTCAAGCAAATCCATTGAAATATCCCTTGTGGCGAGTAAACAATGAAACTTTATATAAACTCGTAAAACCATCGATTCCTGATCTCTCGTCACCTGCTGATGACTGGAAAATAGTAGTTCCCAAGGACAAACGGTTGTCTATCCTTCAACGTTGTCATAATTTACCCTCTGCTGGTCATTTAGGTGTCTTTAAGACTTTTGGGAAAGTTCGCCAAAGCTTTTACTGGCCTAAGATGAGAATGGATGTGGCTAAATATGTGAAGTCTTGCAAGAGTTGTGCTCAGAATAAGGTAGAACAGAAGTTGCCTACAGGGTTGATGGGAGAACGACCAGAAGTAACCGAACCATTCCAAGCCATTAGTCTTGATTATATAGGACCACTTCCACGGTCGAAGCGGGGTTACCAATATATTCTTGTCGTGTCGGATTATTTTAGTAAAGCAGTCTTTTTATACCCTTGCCGAACAGCTACAGCTAAATCTTTGGTAGAAATTATGGAGAGTTTCTTTCTTTTGTACGGTACCCCGATGACGTTGACTTGTGATAACGGAGCTCAAATGAAATCCAACGAATTTCGTAAATTGTGTGAGAGGTTTAACACTCAGATATTTTTCACAGCTTCTTATAACCCTCGAGCTAACCCCACCGAACGTCATAATAGGGTAATCAAAACGATGTTGCGTACCTTCGTAAAACAGGATAATCATCGAACGTGGGATGAACATCTGAATGAGATAGGTTGTGCTATTCGAACTTCGCCTAGTGAAACTACTAAGTATAGTCCGTATTTCGTTTTATTTGGTAGAGAGCATAAACTTTATGGTACTGACCATCAAACTAAATTTCCTTCCAAGTCAATCCCTTTAGATACTTTTGTTAAAAATCGCTGTGAAGGATTTGTTAAATTATATCGTCAAATACAGGGGCGCATCGAGACTACACAAAAGAATAATGCTAATCGCTATAATTTACGTCGACGCCCACTTTCTTTTAATTGTGGCGACAAAGTCTGGCGAAGAAATAAATCTTTATCTGATGCGCTAAATTATTATAGTGCGAAATTAGCTCCGGTATATTTAGGTCCTTGCATTATCAAACGAAGTGTGGTACTTGGTCATATGAACTCCAAGACGATTCGGGTAATTCTAAAGGTGTTTGGCATGTGCAAGATCTAAAACCGTTCTATGAGTCTCCATCCTCAGATGTGGAATAACACACCCAGTTCGCTTAGTATATTACTTTGTACTTTTGCTAGTTGTATTGTCTCTTTGTATCTTTTCTTTTCTTAACTTCTCGTTTCTTTTTTTTTGGTGTTTGTGCCCTGTGATTGGGGCTTGAGAATTCAATCACCCGGGGATTGTCCAGGCGGGGAGGTAGGAGCCCTCCAACCTAACCACATTTTGGCCACACTATCATTTGGTTGGGATTGGTGCAGTTGGTTTTGTTCCAGTATACGTTTCTTAGTTCTTTCGCTCTGTCAGATTTGTAGGTGAGTGCAGCCAGGGTTGCTCGTGCCTTAGGGACCACCTTGTGTGAGTACGAGGCTCTGGGCTGTTCTTTTAAACCGCATCTGCAATCTGCAGAATGGCTGAATATTATGTGTTGTTTTGTTGAATACCTTCTTAGCTTCCAGCACCCACCCTATAGAACGCCAGTAGGTCATGTATGTTGTTCGGGTTGTCCAGTACCCTTTGTAGAAATCTGGTCGTGTATGTTGTTCGGGTTGTCCAGTACCCTTTGTAGAAATCTGGTCGTGTATGTTGTTCGGGTTGTCCGGTACCCTTTGTAGAAATCTGGTCATGTATGTTGTTCGGGTTGTCCGGTACCCTTTGTAGAAATCTGGTCATGTATGTTGTTCGGGTTGTCCGGTACCCTTTGTAGAAATCTGGTCATGTATCTTGTTCGGGTTGTCCGGTACCCTTTGTAGAAATCTGGTCACATATTTTGCATCTACCGTTATTTCTTCAAAATTACGTGTAGTTTAACTTGCCTATCGTTTTATTTTTTTTATTATTATAACCTCTCTTTCCCAGGAACTTCTTTTTAGGAAGCACTCATTGATATTTTGAGTCATCGTCGCAAATCTTTAGGAAGATTTCCTCCTTTCTTTGGAGGGGGGATGTTGTAACGTGCTCTTTTTATTCTTTTACAGTTCCATTATAATTATACGTCTGATAATATTCTATTTCTCAAGTACTCGTAAATAGTGTTGCATACCTTAAGTTCCAAGTCTATTGGTTGCTGTAAATAGTGTCGCATACCTTATTTTGGCAAGATTCGTTCGTTATTGTCTAAGGCATTTTTATTGATGACTGGAGATTGAGTAAGGTGAGGCTAACTATCAACACGGACGAACGCGATTTTTAGTGTTGAATGTAGACTCGCGAATATTCTTGTGGGAAGTCAGTTCCGTGTCATTTTTGTGATTTCCGGCATTGGAAGAGGTTGTTGGTTTTTGGAGGTGATGTTAACAAGTGAGCTGAACTTCACGGTTTTACTATCATATCTGGCTGTATTTGGGCCATCTTAATTGGATTTTGAAGCAAAACCATTTTATTTTTAACTTGACCATTCTGTCTTACCTCAGTGGTTGATATTTTTGGATTTTGGTGTCAAGTTAGAATTACCGCTTGCGGGATTTATTTGAGGGAAGCCATTGTCGATTAGCAGGTGCCGTTCCATAACCGAACAGTGTTTGACTTAAAACCCTATAACATCTAGGTGAGTCGATTATTTTGTCTATATTTCATGTGTACTATCAACGTAATTGCTGTGAATCAATTAATTTCGATCATTTTAAACTATAAATTCGTGTCTACTATAACTCTCTTTAAATTTTCATTTTTTTTTATGTAAAACGTTTAGTATATTTTATTCTATCAATTTTTACTGTAACTCACTCTTACTTACTTTGAATTGGAGATGTAAGTATTTACTAGTAACTTCCGTAAGCTCTTCAGTTTATAAGTAAAACTTAAGGTACTTTATTTTATTGGAAATTTGCAACGTTATTCGCTTTGAACACTGTTATATTACTTTACTGTGATTTGATCTGTATGTAATTTTAGTAGTAACTTCTACTTTGGTATATTATTTTGGTAACTGAATTTTAATTCAATTTTGACTTTTGATTGTTGTTAAAGCCACTTTAAAAATAGACTTTTTGTAATTTTCCTTTCTAATCAAATTGTGAATTTTAATTTAACTTTGGCTTTTAAGTGTTGTTGAAGTTACTTTCTTATTGATTTTTTTTGTAATTTTCTCTTCTAATTAAATTGAATTATCTAGGGTTTTTTTTTTATCCTGGAGGATCCATCCCTGTATTCATCAGGAAGATCTACCTTTTCCTAGTTATTGGAGGATCCCAACTTCAGCAGTTCATCTGAAAGTTCAACCATACCACCATACTGAGCATCTAGAACGCGCTCAAAAGAAAAGGAAGAAAAGGTTCACACTCCGAAGTGACTTCAGAATCAGATAAGCTTATCTAACTATAGTTTTATTTATTTGGTAAACTAAATTTAGTGTGATCACACGTACCCTATATACGAATTATTTTTTTTCTTCTATCCTATAGTATTATCTCTTTGTGCGTAATATTGTATTTATGTTGACATAATTTTGTTCTAAATTTGTTAGACCAGTTCAACTTCACTTGATCAATTTGTTTTGTTAAGTAAAGTAATTTAACGTATTTCAATCATAGTTTTATTTATTTGGTTCACCATATATTTTTATATTTTTTTTTTGGGTAACTTATCTTGTGGCTCTGCTAGTGCCTACAAGACCTAGGGGTTTCCGGCTTGAACCGTCTAAGCCGGTGGCGCGGCTCACTTTTCTTTCTACCCTCTACGGCTGAGCTCGGGCATAATTTGCCAGTAGAGAGACCGCTAGTGGGGTCTAAATAGGGAACTACACAAAAAAACGTGGCAAATTTTTGGCGCCCAACGTGGGGCCGGGTATTTTTTTTTGCGGGTTTAAGTAGATTTCATTTTATTATCATTTATGGTGAACTAAGTAAATTTTATAAAGATCTATCAATTTAGTAGCGTATTTATTCATATATAATATTATTTTTCGGATTACATTTGATAACTTATTTACTTATTGCTAACTTATTGTCGATTTATATATTTACCTATTGCGTTGGGTTTAGTACATTCTCTTTCCTTATATAAATATTTTTTTATTTCTCTTCGTAGTAGGGTTATTCGTACTGGTTTTGCTTTGTTTGAATTTTTGTTTCGTCGTAATTTTGAACAGTTCTTCTTTGCACATCGAGATGGATTACAAGATGGACGTTAGTTATTTGAAAAAGGAAATGCTCATCTATGAACTTGTTGTCCGAGGTATTGCGGCTGATTCCAATCTAACAGTTGATCGGTTGAGAGCAGCTCTGAGACCCGTCTTACAGATGGAGAAGAGGGGATCCTTCACTCCACCCCCGTATTCTTTAAAATTTAGCGATGAAAAAGTTCAAATTAAGTCTCTTTTAGATCAGGTTAGGGAAACTATTTCCACCATTGATGCTGGCAATTCGCAGCAAAAATATCATTCTTCTCTCTCTAAGTTGGTACATCTTAATCACCGTGTCCAACGGATTCCTGAATCGGGGTTGACCCCTCAAGAGATTTCGGAGAGAGCTAATCTGCAGATGGACGTGCTGAGTACATTGGATTCTTTAGAAACCGCCGCTAGAGGTAATCCCGAACTTAGTGTAATCCTTCATGAATCTGATGAGGAGCTCCATTCCTCACCCAATGTTTCGCGATGTAACCCTCGTCCTCAGGCTACGTCGTTACAGTCCAGTTATAAACCACCAAACCTGGAGAAGTGGAATCTCAAATTTACGGGAGATGCTAAATCGTCTGTACATAATTTTCTTGAGAGAGTTAGAGAACTGAGTAGGGCTCGTAATATTCCGGAAAGTCAGTTATTCGATAGCGCGATAGATTTATTTACTGGTAAGGCTTTGAATTGGTATCGAGCCAATATCGATAGGTTTAACGATTGGCCTAGTTTGTCTGATTTACTTCGTCGTCATTTTGAACCTCCTGATTATAGATCTCGTCTTTTTAAAGAAATCATTGAACGAACTCAAGACACTTCGGAAGGCATAATTGAATATCTTTCTTGTATGCAGGCAATGTTTAGACGCCATGGTGGTCTCACTGGAGAAGTCCAATTAGATCTTTTGATTCGTAATTTGTCACCTTTTTATACCACGCAACTTCCTGTCGTCCAAACCATTGAGGAGCTTGAAGCAGAATGTCTTAAGTTAGAGACTAAAAAGTATCGTGTCGAGAACTATGTTCCCCCTTCGCGTAGGAAAAATCAGTTTGTGGAACCTGACTTCGCTTTCGTAGACGTATTACCCACGGCAGCAGATCCGCAACACCTTTCAAATCTTGACAATAGCTCTGTCGGCGTTAATAGGATCGATACACCTGATAGTAGTCGTCCGAACAGGAATATCGTTTGTTGGAATTGTCAGAATACGGGACACATAAACCGGAACTGTCCAAATCCCCGGAAAATACATTGTTTTCGTTGTGGAACGCCTAATGTTACAGTCAGGGCTTGTCCGAAATGTAGTAATTCGGGAAACGGAACAAGGGAGAATCGTTAGGTCGTGACTTTCTTTCCCTAACAACATCAACGACCGACTATGTTTTTCCTAATAAAGTACTTTTAGATTTCGTTATCTCACACGCTCAAGGTGATCAGCGTCCCTATCTTCAAGTTGATGTATTGGGCTATTCTATGTTAGGTCTTCTTGATTCTGGTGCTAGCCGAACTATAGTAGGATTGCCAGGGTACGAAATACTTTTAAGTTTAGGTCTTAAACTCATTAAGCACTCTTTTACCTGTACAGTTGCGAATGGGGAGACTTGTCACAGTATTGGTTATATACAAACACCTGTCACTTTATTGAACAAAACTAGGATTATAGATATTTTAGTACTTCCTGAACTTTCGCATAACATCATTTTGGGAATAGACTTTTGGAGGGCAATGGAGATTATTCCGGACCTTAAGCAGGATGTGTGGCGTTTTTCGGAGCCTTCAGCTAACATCGATGTGTCGTTTATTAAGAGTGCTGATAGCTTAAACCAATCAGAAAGGCGTGCCTTAGACGAAATGGTTACCCGTAAAATCTCGGAAATAGGCACTGGTCTTGGTTGTTGTAAAGTAGCAGAGCATGACATTATTTTAGAACCTGGAACCAAGCCGATTAAGCAACATTATTATCCGGTATCCCCTTCTAAACAGAAGATTATCGACGACGAGGTTACTGAAATGCTGAATTTAGGTGTTATTGAAAGGTCGAATAGTCCATGGTCTAGTCCAGTGTGTCTTGTTCGTAAGAAAGATGGTTCGTATAGATTCTGTATCGATTTCCGTAAGGTGAATTCAGTGACTAAAAAAGATGCATATCCAATTCCTTATATCTCCACCATCCTAGATCGCTTGAGAGATACTCGTTACATTAGTTCCATCGATATCAAATCCGCTTTTTGGCAAGTACCGCTTAGTGAGTCATCTCGGGAGTATACAGCTTTTACTGTTCCTGGTAGAGGTCTTTTCCAGTTCCGTCGAATGCCCTTTGGACTTTCAAATGCTCCTGCAACCTGGCAGAGAATCGTAGACACCATTTTAGGTCCTGAACTCGAACCAAACGTCATGGTATACCTTGATGACATCATTATTATTACGAATAACTTTTCTGACCACTTACGACTCTTGGGGGAAGTTCTTGATCGTTTGTGTAAGGCCGGTTTAGTTGTGTCGAAGGAGAAGTGTAATTTTTGTAAGCCGCAATTAAAATATCTTGGCTACGTAGTTGATGATAAAGGTCTGCGACCGGATTCTGAGAAGGTAGAGGCTATAGTGAATATTCCGCCACCTCGTAATGTTAACGAAATACGTAGGTTTGTAGGGACAGCTTCTTGGTACAGACGATTTGTACCCAACTTTTCCTCTCTATTAGCTCCGATCCTTAAATTGACCAAGAAAAATGCCAGGTGGCATTGGACAGCAGATTGTCAACGTTCGTTTACCAACCTTAAGGAATGCTTAGTGTCTGCTCCTATTCTAACTTCTCCTGACTTTGAAAATACTTTTTATTTGCAAACTGATGCCTCTAATTATGGTCTTGGTGCTGTTCTAACCCAGCAGTATGAAGAAGGCGAAAAGGTTATCTGTTATTTGTCTAGGTCTTTATCTAAACAGGAAATGAAGTTGTCAGTGACTGAAAAAGAGTGTCTTGCTGTTATTTGGGCGGTTGAAAAACTACGTCATTACTTAGATCATGTACATTTTATTGTTATCACCGACCATGCGTCTTTGCTGTGGCTCCATCGATTAAAAGATCCCCAAGGTAGGCTTGCACGTTGGCAGTTGCGCTTGCAGCAATATGATTTTGAGTTGATTCACCGTAAAGGTAAAGATCATATAGTTCCTGACTTTCTTTCTCGATCAGTACCTGTTTCTGTCGATTCTATATCCGTTTTAGATCCTCCCATGACCACCAACGACAAATGGTACTCATCAATGCTTCGATCGGTTCAAGCAAATCCATTGAAATATCCCTTGTGGCGAGTAAACAATGAAACTTTATATAAACTCGTAAAACCATCGATTCCTGATCTCTCGTCACCTGCTGATGACTGGAAAATAGTAGTTCCCAAGGACAAACGGTTGTCTATCCTTCAACGTTGTCATAATTTACCCTCTGCTGGTCATTTAGGTGTCTTTAAGACTTTTGGGAAAGTTCGCCAAAGCTTTTACTGGCCTAAGATGAGAATGGATGTGGCTAAATATGTGAAGTCTTGCAAGAGTTGTGCTCAGAATAAGGTAGAACAGAAGTTGCCTACAGGGTTGATGGGAGAACGACCAGAAGTAACCGAACCATTCCAAGCCATTAGTCTTGATTATATAGGACCACTTCCACGGTCGAAGCGGGGTTACCAATATATTCTTGTCGTGTCGGATTATTTTAGTAAAGCAGTCTTTTTATACCCTTGCCGAACAGCTACAGCTAAATCTTTGGTAGAAATTATGGAGAGTTTCTTTCTTTTGTACGGTACCCCGATGACGTTGACTTGTGATAACGGAGCTCAAATGAAATCCAACGAATTTCGTAAATTGTGTGAGAGGTTTAACACTCAGATATTTTTCACAGCTTCTTATAACCCTCGAGCTAACCCCACCGAACGTCATAATAGGGTAATCAAAACGATGTTGCGTACCTTCGTAAAACAGGATAATCATCGAACGTGGGATGAACATCTGAATGAGATAGGTTGTGCTATTCGAACTTCGCCTAGTGAAACTACTAAGTATAGTCCGTATTTCGTTTTATTTGGTAGAGAGCATAAACTTTATGGTACTGACCATCAAACTAAATTTCCTTCCAAGTCAATCCCTTTAGATACTTTTGTTAAAAATCGCTGTGAAGGATTTGTTAAATTATATCGTCAAATACAGGGGCGCATCGAGACTACACAAAAGAATAATGCTAATCGCTATAATTTACGTCGACGCCCACTTTCTTTTAATTGTGGCGACAAAGTCTGGCGAAGAAATAAATCTTTATCTGATGCGCTAAATTATTATAGTGCGAAATTAGCTCCGGTATATTTAGGTCCTTGCATTATCAAACGAAGTGTGGTACTTGGTCATATGAACTCCAAGACGATTCGGGTAATTCTAAAGGTGTTTGGCATGTGCAAGATCTAAAACCGTTCTATGAGTCTCCATCCTCAGATGTGGAATAACACACCCAGTTCGCTTAGTATATTACTTTGTACTTTTGCTAGTTGTATTGTCTCTTTGTATCTTTTCTTTTCTTAACTTCTCGTTTCTTTTTTTTTGGTGTTTGTGCCCTGTGATTGGGGCTTGAGAATTCAATCACCCGGGGATTGTCCAGGCGGGGAGGTAGGAGCCCTCCAACCTAACCACATTTTGGCCACACTATCATTTGGTTGGGATTGGTGCAGTTGGTTTTGTTCCAGTATACGTTTCTTAGTTCTTTCGCTCTGTCAGATTTGTAGGTGAGTGCAGCCAGGGTTGCTCGTGCCTTAGGGACCACCTTGTGTGAGTACGAGGCTCTGGGCTGTTCTTTTAAACCGCATCTGCAATCTGCAGAATGGCTGAATATTATGTGTTGTTTTGTTGAATACCTTCTTAGCTTCCAGCACCCACCCTATAGAACGCCAGTAGGTCATGTATGTTGTTCGGGTTGTCCAGTACCCTTTGTAGAAATCTGGTCGTGTATGTTGTTCGGGTTGTCCAGTACCCTTTGTAGAAATCTGGTCGTGTATGTTGTTCGGGTTGTCCGGTACCCTTTGTAGAAATCTGGTCATGTATGTTGTTCGGGTTGTCCGGTACCCTTTGTAGAAATCTGGTCATGTATGTTGTTCGGGTTGTCCGGTACCCTTTGTAGAAATCTGGTCATGTATCTTGTTCGGGTTGTCCGGTACCCTTTGTAGAAATCTGGTCACATATTTTGCATCTACCGTTATTTCTTCAAAATTACGTGTAGTTTAACTTGCCTATCGTTTTATTTTTTTTATTATTATAACCTCTCTTTCCCAGGAACTTCTTTTTAGGAAGCACTCATTGATATTTTGAGTCATCGTCGCAAATCTTTAGGAAGATTTCCTCCTTTCTTTGGAGGGGGGATGTTGTAACGTGCTCTTTTTATTCTTTTACAGTTCCATTATAATTATACGTCTGATAATATTCTATTTCTCAAGTACTCGTAAATAGTGTTGCATACCTTAAGTTCCAAGTCTATTGGTTGCTGTAAATAGTGTCGCATACCTTATTTTGGCAAGATTCGTTCGTTATTGTCTAAGGCATTTTTATTGATGACTGGAGATTGAGTAAGGTGAGGCTAACTATCAACACGGACGAACGCGATTTTTAGTGTTGAATGTAGACTCGCGAATATTCTTGTGGGAAGTCAGTTCCGTGTCATTTTTGTGATTTCCGGCATTGGAAGAGGTTGTTGGTTTTTGGAGGTGATGTTAACAAGTGAGCTGAACTTCACGGTTTTACTATCATATCTGGCTGTATTTGGGCCATCTTAATTGGATTTTGAAGCAAAACCATTTTATTTTTAACTTGACCATTCTGTCTTACCTCAGTGGTTGATATTTTTGGATTTTGGTGTCAAGTTAGAATTACCGCTTGCGGGATTTATTTGAGGGAAGCCATTGTCGATTAGCAGGTGCCGTTCCATAACCGAACAGTGTTTGACTTAAAACCCTATAACATCTAGGTGAGTCGATTATTTTGTCTATATTTCATGTGTACTATCAACGTAATTGCTGTGAATCAATTAATTTCGATCATTTTAAACTATAAATTCGTGTCTACTATAACTCTCTTTAAATTTTCATTTTTTTTTATGTAAAACGTTTAGTATATTTTATTCTATCAATTTTTACTGTAACTCACTCTTACTTACTTTGAATTGGAGATGTAAGTATTTACTAGTAACTTCCGTAAGCTCTTCAGTTTATAAGTAAAACTTAAGGTACTTTATTTTATTGGAAATTTGCAACGTTATTCGCTTTGAACACTGTTATATTACTTTACTGTGATTTGATCTGTATGTAATTTTAGTAGTAACTTCTACTTTGGTATATTATTTTGGTAACTGAATTTTAATTCAATTTTGACTTTTGATTGTTGTTAAAGCCACTTTAAAAATAGACTTTTTGTAATTTTCCTTTCTAATCAAATTGTGAATTTTAATTTAACTTTGGCTTTTAAGTGTTGTTGAAGTTACTTTCTTATTGATTTTTTTTGTAATTTTCTCTTCTAATTAAATTGAATTATCTAGGGTTTTTTTTTTATCCTGGAGGATCCATCCCTGTATTCATCAGGAAGATCTACCTTTTCCTAGTTATTGGAGGATCCCAACTTCAGCAGTTCATCTGAAAGTTCAACCATACCACCATACTGAGCATCTAGAACGCGCTCAAAAGAAAAGGAAGAAAAGGTTCACACTCCGAAGTGACTTCAGAATCAGATAAGCTTATCTAACTATAGTTTTATTTATTTGGTAAACTAAATTTAGTGTGATCACACGTACCCTATATACGAATTATTTTTTTTCTTCTATCCTATAGTATTATCTCTTTGTGCGTAATATTGTATTTATGTTGACATAATTTTGTTCTAAATTTGTTAGACCAGTTCAACTTCACTTGATCAATTTGTTTTGTTAAGTAAAGTAATTTAACGTATTTCAATCATAGTTTTATTTATTTGGTTCACCATATATTTTTATATTTTTTTTTTGGGTAACTTATCTTGTGGCTCTGCTAGTGCCTACAAGACCTAGGGGTTTCCGGCTTGAACCGTCTAAGCCGGTGGCGCGGCTCACTTTTCTTTCTACCCTCTACGGCTGAGCTCGGGCATAATTTGCCAGTAGAGAGACCGCTAGTGGGGTCTAAATAGGGAACTACACAAAAAAACGTGGCATGCTACTTAACAGCATTATAGTTCTACTGATCAGTAGGCTATCATGGAGACCCCGGCTTTTTTCCACATCACCACTTTACAGATCACTAGGCTATCATTGGTCTAGCAGCTTTTTTATAATTTCTGGGTGTAGACCGCCGCATTGCACATATTCTCCTGCATCTGTCGATGGCAATGACAGCTTACTGTTTGGTTTTCTTAAGATGAGTGATCCATGTAAGCATGTGATCGAAATGTAGATACTACCTACTAGATACTTTTTTTCATTCATAAATGGAATCACCGTTCTTCCTATTATATTACTTGATTTGAAAATTCTTCAAGATAAATGGGAATTCGTTTTTATTTTTCGTATTTAGTCTTCAAGAATTCTGGAGCTAATTTAAGACTGGTTATATACTTTGTTTTCTAAAATTAAATATGTAAACCTAACGATGGGAAGTATATTTCCTTGTTTTACTTCAGTCTTTATTTCAAAAGGTTCTGAAAGGACTATAAACTTGATTTTGGATTTAGTGTTTGTTGGTGCGGCTTTAATTAATGCTAGTGAGAGTAGATGTGCCAAAACCTTCATTCTTTTGATATTCATTAATATTCATGGCCCATCGAGTTATTTTATTTCAGTATAACTAGTTGTTTGTGTTTATTTTATAAATATTTCCTATAAAAAACATTCTGTTCCGCCACTGACTTCCATTCCCTTCAAACATACTTTCTTCCTAATCGTAAGAGATTCAGCTTGTCACTTTTCTCAAAATAAGTTTAGAAACATGTCAATTTACATATTTACAAAAAATAATACTTTTCTCTTGGTGAATATTGTGCTATCTGCTTACATTCTTCGAAGGAGTTTAAACAAATAATCCAAAACAATTTTTTTTTGTTTTCTACATTGTACTGTAATTGACAGATTTGTTGATTCATTCATGGACTTCATACCGTTTACGACAATACCAAATTGAAACGAATAAAATTAAAATTCTCATTTTAATTAAAAAAAGCATTCAACCAGAAAACTACAATATCTAATAATAATGTTATATAACTGATCTGTAACCAACCGCAGATATGAAGTGAAACGTATATAATAGCATTAATAGGTATGCGGAAAGGCTCTATGTAATTGTGGGTACACATCTTATTCAGGGACCATTTGACAGGCGTCACAATAACAATGAATGTTGCTGGAGGCAACCGATAAGCTCTCTATACTACTAACACACGTTCGTTTCACTTTAGTTAGGGTTGTTGTATTTTGTTAACCCCGTATAATCTTTTACAGTTTCAAGACCACCGTAGATGAACTGAAGGGTAGACATTATTTTTTTAATTGTATCTAGATGGAATTATCTAGGTAGGTATAGAGAGAGATGAAGCTCATATTTATTTATACCGATTGTTGATATTGACGTGAAATATTTTTCAATAAAATGCAGTTTAAATTTGCTGCTGAATAATAATTTTTTGGAAATGATTGATGGTGTAATATTTATAGAGCTACTCAAAAATAGCTTGATAAAATAGTTCCCAAATCGGTACCGGGGACGTAATATCTATGAATAAAAGATTCAAGTACATCCGCGCAACTGACGACATCAAACAATAGATAAATACGATGAATAACAAATCAGATTATGTTGTAGATACATTAATGTTCATGTGATTGGAATAGAAGAGATAATGCTAGAAGCTGATATCAAGCTAGAAAGCACTGAAGTGTAGAACCACTTTTATTTTTCTGGGCTCCAATGACGATAGTTCATTGGAAACCTCGGAACATGATGGATAAAATCTAAATATTAAGTTGCTCTATTGTAAAAATTTAGTAGTTTGTTAAGTATTGATAACTGGAAAACGAAATTTTAAAAAATGATCTATGCAAGTTAAAGGACAACCTTTTATCCTTCGTATCATTCCGAACTTTACATTCTATTACTCTAGATTCCAAGTGTACTTAGCGGATTTCAAGCATTAACCTCATTTTTAAGCTTCATGCTTCGTTTCGTTCGCTCAATTTAAATCGAGCGGGTCACACGGATAAGTGTACTACTGATGATTTTTCTTTAAAATGTGTATTTGCTTAGTATACTATTATATAGGTATTTAAATTTATCTAAGCATGCTGAAGTCGGAAAGCCTAATTTTGGGCGAGAGTAGAATAACTTCGCGCATGTAAAAGCTAGTAAGTTGGCATTGTAGTCAGTAATTTAGGTTCGATTTCTTCGAATTATATAAGTTTTTTTGGTAATAAATATTGGTTATCGTTTGGTGATCTGTCAGGAACTAGGGACTTTGTATTTGATCTGAGGGGCCCTGGGCACCTGCCCAGAGTGCCCACTGGGAAAGAGGGGTCTGACAATACTGTTAAAAAAAAGATTGGCACTTAACAGTTTTTAAGCGCTTAAGTTATAAAATGAATACAAAACTGTTTATAGTTTGTGATAATTTTAATGAAACGAGGAATGAAAATCAAAAAATGGGACAACAGAACAGAATATAAACAAATAAACATAAAAATCATTAGAAAATATCATTTCACATTATACCTGTTAGGATTTTAGTGAGTAATAAAAATGATGATAAACCGGTGGGATCCACAGTAGGCAAGACATCACATGACCCAATTTCGACTCATCTATGGGCAATGCTTTTAAATACTTTTGAGTTAATTCGTTGCTGAAATCTTCCTTCGGTGAAAGGCTAGGACGACCCCGTTTTCTTTTAGGCCGATTGGTTGAGGACTCCCTGTATATGATTCATAAGAAAGCATCACGTAGGGAATACTAATATTGAATTCAAGCCTAACTGAGCTGCTTATTCAAACAATTTGATCGACCGAAATTTCCTCTGAGCTCAGAAAAATTTTAAGAGGGGTCACAATAAACGGTCTATTCTTCTTAGCTCCTTTTAGGCCTCCTCCCATTCACTGGAAGAGTATACTGGACTTTTAGTTCTTGCGAACTTTTCCACTAGTACAAAATCTCTATAACTGGGATAACTGGGATAACGTAGTATGCCCTAGTTGAGGAAAAAGATGGATAATTTTTTTGAATCTTTCTGTAACAATAGATTACACATTAGCACGCAAAATATCTTAAGTGCACATGTACACTGTGCAAGTAAAACCTGTTATCTACTCTACTATCACTTAACATATTGTATGACACAATAAAATTAATGGCACCATGTGCAAGTAAAACCTGTTGTCTGATATCACTTAACATATTTTACTTGCAGGATAATAATCCTAGCCTCATTAAAACTTACTTGTTCTGAATCGGAACATTCTGAAGAACTCTCTTTTTCAATATAGCTTTTATCCGAATCTGAGCCCACAAAGGGTTCCTCTGGTGAAGAAACATTACTATTTTCCGACATTTTTGAGCTAAAATCGATACAAAACTTTAAAACCTGTTAAGTACATATAACGCAGTTGACAGGTGTTACGCGCCTAAAACAGAATATTCTACATTTACCAGAATTTTCACTGTGAGTCAGCGACATCTATGAATGATATACCAAATTAAATCTGTGAAATCTGTGAGAATATCACTTAACAATTTCTTCATGCAAAAATGTAAAAATCTAAGGTATTGGTACATATTTTACAACCGGACCCTTCAATTACTCAAACTGTTAATACTTATCTATAATAAAACTCATATTATTCTGAATTTATTCCGAGTTCCTAACTTTTTCCTACGAACATCAAACATTAACTTCACTATAACTACATTCTTCTGCAAAGAGTTTAGATTAATTCTCTCCTCTAGAATCGAGTCCCTTTCAAGGTAAGGATCCTCCTTTGATGCGGACTCCAATCAAGTGAGTTAAAATGATAAAGAAACAATTAAGTACAATATTTTAAAAACAGAAGCAAGCTCATGTTTTCTCATTCTTAGCTGTAATTTCATCTACAAATGATACTCTCATTTTTTTACTCTCTTGCTTTTAATTACTTTAGCCTATTTCAAGTACATTTCATTATAAACGTCAAAATAATAGTGTAAAACTATTAAAATGCTTTACAAATTAGAAGATTAATTTCCAAAGGATAGACCGTTCACCAGGAAGCAGCATCTACTTCTCGAGCAATATGCCCCGCCAGACAATGAATTACACTTCCAAGATAAACGAGGTTGGTATATATGAAAATATAGAACAAACCATTATGTTATTGTATGTTTCTTAGGTTTAGTGTTGACATACTGTATTTCTGTATTTTAAGAAATGAGAACGTAAAACAATTGTTGTACTCTTCTGCGACTAACTTGTGGAAAAATCTGTTTAAACTGAAGCCAAAAACATTATACAATAATTTTCAAATAGACTATAGTCAGATTTATAAAGTCTGTTTAAAACAATATGCAATAATTTCTTGTAATTGATAGCACCTATAATTTTATAACAATAAAATGAAAATTTTTTCCTAAACGAACATAAATCATGTTTTTATATTTTATACAGGGCGGGCTTAGAATAATATTTTCTTTAAAAAATCTATATATCGACGAAGTGGATATATATTTTGATAGTCGAACAAGTGTGATGAAAATATGCGAAAAGGAAGCTGTTTTTGTATCGATAAAGGCTGTGACGATAGCGGAAGCTTATGTTTTGTTTTCCTTTGCAATATTTCTGGGATATTGCTTTTACAGTACACTTCATTTTTTTTTTAAATTTTTATTCTCAGATTTATAGTATTCACGAGCGTCCTGAAAAGGAAAATATAAAAAAATGCCGTATCTATTCTTTTCTTTTTATATTTAGTATACTTTTCTATAAAAAAAAATTGGAACAAAATACAATGTATCAAATTCAAACGTAACTCACTGTAAAATGTCCCAACAATACTTCGTTGAGTTTATGTATAATGTTATAAAAAAATCCATTGAAAGTGGAGAAAAAAAAAATCCGTGAATAGTTGAAATCCTCACAAGTATTTGGCAAAGTGGCCAAAGACCACCCAACGAGATGAATGCCCTTTAACAATAAGGGTTTTTATATGCCCTATTAAACAGGGAGGTAAACACGAATCCCAGCATCTGGTCAAGTGATGATTAGTTCACAAATTTCTTAAAAGATATTTGCCGGATATCTCGAATATTTTCAGTATTTAAATAAATATTTGTTTTGGATTGTATTCTAATATATGAATGGAAAGAGACGATTCATTCATAAAACTTTTCAAATGGAATGTTGGTTTCGAGACGTGTTTTATCAGATTAAATTTATTTTGTAAAAAAAGTGCAATGTCATTCTAAAACAAATCATTTTAAAATTAATTAATTTCCAATTCACGGTAAAATTTATTAAGATTCTTTTAGAATCTTTTGAAATTAAAACAGGAGTTTGACAAGGGGATGGACTTTTTCCATTATTGTTTTACTGGATCCTGGAAAAGTAATCTTAGAATGGCGAAAAAAAAAGCACAATTATATTGAAGTTGATAGTCTAGCTTTGACCTAGCATATTTAGTTCGAGATACAATGCAACAATAACCAATTTAGCTAATAGAAGATTTGCAGAAATAGTAGCTTAACAAATTTAATTTGAAAAAAACAAAGTACAAGTCTTAAATTAGCTTCAAAACTATTGGTGAGATTATACAAAAATTGGGTCCTGAGAAATGGAGCCATCTGTCTTTTATGGCTGTTGTGTTGAACTATAGGGTAATCGTGAAGAAATTTGAATGTAAGCACATTAGGAATACTTCACTTATTCGTTAAACTATATTTACAAAATGGATAATATTTGTGTAGTATGAAAAAAAAATATATATATATAAGTATCATCCACAATACATCATTTCACAGGTAAGCAACACGTTCTGAACAGTTCTACAGTTCTGAAACCATTAGTGTCGTATCATTTTTGATATATAAATACAATTTATAGTATCCTCTATAAATGATATTAACATTGAAAAATTAAGTGGAAGAAAAAAACGTATGAGGAACAGGGACATACTGTGCTACGTCTTCCTCCATACCATTGTATATTCAACCCCATAGAGCATTTGTGGCATCAAGTAAAATCAAAGTTGAGAACAGAAAATGTTACTCCTACTTTTAGTGCCAGTGTTATAGAATTAATTAAAAATGTAGTAAATAATATACCCATTCAAAGCTCGAAAAATTATGTACAGCACGTTATAAAAATTGAAGACTCATACATTCATATTTAAAATAATATAGAAATATAGAGCCTGTTGAAATTATTAATCTTAATGATAAGTCTGACAGTGAAACAGAATAAGATTTAGAATAATATTAAACCATACCAATAAAGTTGGATATTTTTTTTACCTGGACACAGTTTATTTAGGAGAAAAAAGAAAAAGAGTTTAGGGAAATGGTCTTCACATATTAAATAAAAAACTAAGGATGTATGATACAAATACAAATACAAATATTTGTGAATTTCATCCTTTTTAAAATAATTTTAAATAGTCTGCCACTGGCGATCTCTTCTACAGCAGCTATTGGCCATATGATTTATTGCAATTGGCCCATTAATTTTATGAATGCCGGCAAAAGTGAAGACGATATATTTTGAGACAAACCCAGTCAAATAAGAAGACAATAAGTTCTGTATGGTATTATTGTTGATGGTATGATTAAAAAGTGTAACTTTTCAAAGAAATTCGTTAAGGAATTAAGAAACAAGAAGGAATGAGATCCAAATACCATTACCAGACTTGGAAAGAATGCCATTCAATGGTACACAAACGGCTCAAAAGCAATAGAAGAACTGGGATAGGAGTGTACGGGCCCGGAAACAAAAGCTTGGGAAAAACCCCAAGTATCTTTCAAGCGGAAATTCACGCAATAAGAAGGTGTGCCCAGTTCAATATTGACAAATGATATAGAAGGCAAAGGATTATCATAATGTCTGATAGTTAAGCAGCCATTAGAGCGCTGAGTTCTTGTGTAATCAGTTCCAAAATGCTGTGGGAATGCCTAGGCTAACTTAATGAACTAGGCGAGAACAATATAGTCACCTCACTGTGGATTCTAGGAATATTGGAAGAAATATGTTAAGCCGAAGAAAAGAGAAGATCTTACAATTGGAAAGATCTAGCAGGGCTTAGGCAATATAAGATTCTTCTGGGTGACTACAACCTGTTGAGATCAAATGAATGCATGAGTCAAAGTAAAACTGTACTAAGAGTTTTGACAGGAATCCTAACGGGACATTGTCGCCTGAATGGGCACCTTAAAAAGCTCAAAATAGTGGAGGAAGAAGATTGTAGATTTTGTGGAATGGAAGAAGAATCCTCCATCCACATACTTGCGAACTGCACAGCAATTCAGAATCCTAGGGCACAGCACCTGGGAGACTATTGGATAGAAGAGGGACAGTTACCTAAGTTGAAGCCTGCAGATATCCTAAAATTCCTCCGGGAAATAGGACTAAAGGAGCTACTATTCTCTGAGACTCTCCTCAGAAACTAAGTAGAAGTAAGGGGACACAATGAATTTTCAGGTCTCAGTGAATGTTACCCCAAAATACATACATACATGGTAATGTTACTTGGTGTTAATTTAATAAAATATTTGGGTTTCTCGAAATGCAAATCAACTTCAGCGATGGAAAAATATCATTTCAACTGATATAGCGGTTGGTCCAGATGAAAAAAAATTCTAGAGCAGGAGCAGAGCCTGTATCCAATATGGTCAACGGCAACTAAATTGTATATCCCAAGTAATAAATACATCTAAGATTTGTATTTGTACTATTACTCGAAACAAACAAAGTGTGTTATCGGTATAGCGGGTTATTTATCTAGTCTGTTTAGTGATCGAAGCTATAGACCATTACAGAATAACGTCACTCGACATCTTTACTCGAAGACACACATTTTATTCAGTTTCCATAAATTACCGGTTAACAACATAAGCAAATAGACTTTTTTTAAGGCTTTAATTTGTATTGGTTCCTGTAGGGAACAAAACGCCATGGTTTTGTAGTGTGAAGTGTAGAGTGCGGGAAAAAGGGATAAGTTATCTTTTTTTCGATTTCGTAATGGAGGAAACTATTTAAATCCATTATCCACACAACGTCGTCATGATTGGATTCGTGCTTTAAAACAGGCCACCCCAGTGACCAGCTGGAAACTTAGCAGATATGTTTTAGACACTTTATCAAAGGTTAGTTAGAGTTAATCAGTTGAATTTTCTTATCAATAAGATTCAAAAATAATTGGAGGAAAATATGGATCCTGAGTGGACAAAATGAAACAAGTGTGGGCTCAGAGAAAAACTAACTTATCAAAAAAGTAATGATTGTACCTCGTGTGGTCCAAATGGGTCAATGCACGAATAATGGTAACTAAACTTTCCAATGTCAAATTAGGTGAACACTATTATGTACTCGTTGAGAAATTTCTCATGTTGACAGGATGTGTTTCCTTTTTTGTGCAGCGTCCCGTTCATTCTTGATTTTGTAATAACAATATATTTTTCGGAATTTTTCATAAATATTTATATTTATCGTGTGTACCCCGTATAATTTGAAAAAGCAATTATCCCTCAGTTTCAAAATACAAAAGTATTTTCTGCGTGTTGCGGTGGTCCGATAATATGGCCACATCTCCATAACAATGCATTTTACTCATCCCGAATTTCACAGCTCACTTTGATATGATAATGAAAGCTTTTGATCTCATTGCTATGCCGATCCGCTCGATTCCCATCCCATTCTATCTGCATTCTATTACGATCTGTTATCACAACCGTTTGATTCCTGATGTTTTATTAATTTAGAATCTGCTTTCTCTGGAATTATGCGATATAAAACAGAAAAATTCATATACCCACCGTTCGCATTTTAAAAAATTTAGAAAACATTATTTTTTCAAATACTACAGGATTTGATGGAGATGTCCAAGAGAACATTGGAATCGTGAAGTATTCTTTCTCCGATACTCATTTTATTAACAGATATGCAGAATAGATGTCGAAGAATAATTATTTATATTAACACTTCATATATTTTTGAAAAATAATATTGTTCAAAAACAGTGACCGTTCAACTAAGGAGCACGGGAAGTAGTTGTTACTCCTTAGTTAAACGGTCACTGTTATTGAAAAATATTCACTCTCCTACTCTCTACCTACATTTGAGTAGAAAGGAGGTCATGCTGATAGATCTTTAAGACTTCGGTTCCTCTTGAAGGCGTTTGCCACTCTGGTGAATAAAACAGATCCTGGCCTGTCTCCATTCTTTTAGAATATGGTCCAAGAAGCTCACCTTGAATATCTTCATTAAGTGAAGAGTTAGGATATCTGAGCCCTGTTGTAGCAGGACAGGAAAGATACCATCTCTCCAGGAGATTTGTAGGGCTTAAAACTATTAATAGCGCATAACTGATAGGATATAAAACAATTCATGTTTTTTAAAACGGTGCTGGAGAATAGAAAATGTGCTGATTTAAAGTGGTGTTCGAAAAAGTCCAATAATTCCAGTTAATGCGCAGTGAGACTATTTCAAACTACTTCGGGTTCAAATTCCCATCACAATGTAAACATTGATAATTACTAAAAATTAGTTCCATTCATTAAACGCTAATATGGAGGATATCAACCCAAACCAACCCAACTTATGTTATTTATGGATGCTTGTCGTGCACAGGAACTGCATTCCATAACTATAAAAGACTACAAAAGTCGTTTAAAAACTCACTATTACCGATTATTATTATTGCAATAAATATGCTGCGTCTAAAAAATCTTGAAACTTCATAAATTATCAGCAAGGATGATGCACTACCGAAAAGATAATTGGGCGCAATATGTAAAACTGTACCTAGCTAAATTTTTAAAGCTGGAAAATCTTAACCTTTATACTGGATTGTGTTGCAGAGGATCGTCGGCTACCGCTTCCCTATATTGTTTGATGGTGATGGTGGTCTGACTTGCTTTAAGAGACACGGTTGGTGAAAGTCAACATCAGTAGTATAAGGCCATATAGATGATTTATCACGAGATAAGATGAGTACATCAAAAAAGATCCTTAATTCAGTGGAAAAAAAAATTCCATCATAACTATAACTTATACTGATAACCAGTCGACTAATCGAAATATTACTATTACTGTTGGTTTGGGTTTAAAACCATCTAATAATTTCCAAAATTGTTCCAATATCACACTTAATTTCGTATCGAATGGTCAAAATAAAATATTAAGACAATAGAATTTGTTTCTATTATTTAATAAAAATGGAAAAAGTATAGTATTCTACTCGCTGGTAATTACTATTAGTAACTCGGCTGATCACTCTATTCGCAAGCGGTTCTTGATGCGATTCTCGTGAATAATAGCCGTTATTATACGCTTATTGTATAATATACTATTTTCGATTTGCAGTAAACATGGTTATTTTAGTGCATTTGCCGAATGATATTAAATGTAATTAACATAGTATATTTTCTCAATTGAATTTTATTAATCAAATCAAAATACATAAAAAAATACCATCAGTTTGAAAAATTCGTTGAGCTGTAATTATTCGGTTAAATTTATAAAATAATAAAACATGAAAGAAAAATTGAAATGGACTAATCTCGTGCATTTTGTGTACTTTGGCTCGGAGCCGACATAATAATAAGAATTAATTCTTGCTACGTTTACTGCCACTGTTTACAGGGGTGAGTCACAATAAAAATTCGAATTTTATTTTTTGAAGAAAATTCGGAAGCAGTTTACGTGAAAACCCCTAATAGATTCAAAAAGAAGTAAGGACAATGGTTAAGGATTAGTTTTAGTATATTAAATGAGGATTTTACAAATTACTTTAAGCAGATGTTCTAATCTTTATAATATTCTAATGAAACTGTGGAATTGTGAGATGCAGCGTAGAAAATCCAACCTCAATAATGCATATACAATTGAGCATCAGCAACGCATGTTACGTTTCTATTATTCAAAATTATTTTCCCAGTACGCGTTTGATGTAAGTGAGAATGGAAAAAGGAAATGAAAGATTTTGTGTATTTGAATTTTCTGAAGAATCCCAAAAATAAATAAATAAAATAAAAAAAGTTGGTATTGGCCACTGTCACATGACACACCCTATATAATTTTTTTTTAAATACAAATCGACGTGCTCAAGCGTCTTTCTCAACAGGCCCTCATTTATCCGTTATCAAATTTATTCCATTTGGCTGTTCCACACTGTATGATGGTGGATGTATTTATGTTTTCACGTGATGGAAAACACGAATCTATCATGCTTTGTCAAAAACCCTTCTCTTCAGCATAAAATATCAGAAGATATTAAAAGTTCCAACAGTTATGTAGGTATAATATAATAAGTATTTGGAATCAAATTATGAAAAGCCACTTGCAAATAAGTAAGAGCCGATTTTACAAATTGTTGAATATGTAAAAATTTCATATTCAAAGTTTTTCAGAATATGGTTTTCTACAAAATAAAATATTATAAGCAACCCTGAAACATATGATAAAACAAAGAGAAATTGGAAGAAACGAGATCATTTTTATACATGAAGCATACAATTTTGTATGAAGTAGAAGAAATAGCTCTAATAACAGGATCCATCGAACACAAATTTCAAATTTGCACAAACTCGGTAGATAAGTAATAAAGAAATTACAGAATTAACAATCTCTAGTTTTTTAGGATAAGAAAGCAAAAATTTTGTCTGAAGGAGTAGCTAAGTTTTTGTTGGAGGCAAATTATCATACATGGTTGCTTGGAAAGATTGTATTAATGTGTGGTATTTTTGGTATGCCTGTAGACGTGACGAACTTGTTAAGCTGACTGTGGATGATTTTGAAAGTACCAGTACCAGAGTTTTGGTTACATTGAGGTATACTAAAATAAACAGGATATTTGTCATTCCCAAAGAAGGACTATCTTTTGATGCCTATGGTTTATACCAAAAATAGATTTGCTGCCTTCAAATTTGGAAAATCGGCGATTCTTCATTGGTTATAGAAATGGTAAATGGGTAATGTAAGTCAAGTTGTGGGCATTCTTACTATTGGAGCTGTTCCAAAGAAAATTGCAACATTCTTAAAATTGGAAGATCATCAGCTCTACACAGGGCGCTCGTTTCGCAGATCCTCGGATACTATGCTTGTAGAAAATAGTGGCGTCTACTATCGGTGAAAGAACTTGGAGGTTGGCGGAGACCACGAGACAACTATTTCAAAATAATGAGGCCACACCGACAAGTTCAAATACTGGTGCTATAGATAAATGTCTCATCGATGGAATAGAAATTCCAAATAATGTCAATTGTCAAATTACTTTTCAAATTTATAAATAGTTAGTATTATTATAATTATTGTTTTTGTTGGAAGAATAAAATTTTGAAAAAAATATTTGGACAAGTTATTTCTTAACTGACGGTGGCTGTTAACATTAACTTTTCAATTGTCATCTGAATACTGTTAAATAAAAATAACAGGATTACGAAATAGTAATTAACGTTACAAGGTCGTTCAAGACTTTTCGTAACCCCGCTGAAAGATTACAATATGATTCCGAGGAAAGAACAAACCACGTGCCTCATAATTCTACAGAAAAATCCCTACATCGTGTTGTCATGGAACAGCTTAACAATATTATAAACAACGTCACTTTTTTGTGTTCGCGAGTTCGCTTTAACAACGACCATGGATGAAATTGAAGAAATTGAGGAACAAAATCAAATTTCTTTAGAAATATTTTGGAGAATCATGTGCAGCCAGTGTTGATTTACTACCGAAAATAACTCAAGGGCGATATCAGAAACAATATGAAAATTTTGAAGAGTGGCGTAAAAGCAAGAATGTAATTAGAATTATTGTTATTGTAAGCAGAATAAAGTTTTGAAAATTTCTTAACGACCGCCGGCCGTTTAAATATCTTAAGAATCTTAACGGACGGAGGCTGTTGACATTAACTTTTCAATTGTCATCTGTATACCGTTAAACCAAAATATGGGATATGGGATTACGAAAATTGTATTATCAGTTTATTGTCTCTAACTTTATACCGACCTATCCCATAAACTATTAAACGTATGCAGCTTACTATCAGTTATAAGTTTACTGTTGAAGCCAGAAAACATATATTCATAACAGTTTAGTTTTAGGTAAAGTTATCTACTATATATCCACTATAGATCAAGATATCAACTTCAAACCTCCAAGGAGAACATAGTGCCGTTATTTGTCTAGATGTTGATAAAGCTTTTGACAATATTTGGCACTACCCCAAGTAGCAAAATCAGTTTTATTGGGGCTCTGTAAAATGCTATACAACATATCTAATAGAACTACGATCATCCTATAATGCTCTTTACAGCTCTAATATAATATGTATACAACCAAAAAAGGCCCAAATTATAAAATATTTCATTTCTTTAACATATGCTTATATCCTGCTTATATCATCTCAATAAAATATCTATACGATAGTTAAAAAACAATTTTATAAGTATTTTTTTCAGATTATATTATAATATGTCCAAATGTGCGCTATACAACCTTTATAATTATATTTCTTAGAGATCGTATAGAGCGGTTTAAAACCATTTTAATAATAGTTTAGCGCCCTCTGGATAAAAGTTAAATTTTATACGATTATTTTATTCTTTTGTGAGGCAGCTTACAACAAAAATATCGAATAACGTTGATATAGTTGTCGCCGCGCAATGCTTGTCATGATTCGAAAAGATGGACTTATAAAAGAAACGCCATGTATAATAACAAAAATATGGAAGGTATATTATTAATTTATTTATTTTGCACTACTAATTTTCCTGCGCAGCAAATTTTTCTGATAAAGTATACATATATATTCACTAAAAAATAGAAGCGCCATAACTTAGACATTAATTAGCCGATCTGATGAAAATATTAAAATGTGTAATATCATTCAAAAGTACTATTTTTGATCGGAAGTACCTTTTCAGTAAAATATTATACCATATACCTTTATAAAAAGTATATGTATTATGTACTTTTGTGTCCGAAAATATTTTTCTACAACAATGGCGACCAGCGACAAACGCTTAACCCCACAAATAAGCATGGCGTTAACTAATACAATAATTATGTGTCAATAAAAACATTAAACAATGTTTTAAATTTATAAGAAACTCTACAGAACCTTATTATTTTATAGACTTGTTTTTAATGGCACTTTAAAACTATTTGTCAAACAACTGCAGTCCGAAATTTTATTCATTTCAGAGGTTGTCAAATTTATTATATTTTTGCTTCCATGATTTCTGTTTCGCTATACTATCTATTACAGGGATCCGTAAAACTTTTGGAATCATGAATATCTGGTAAATTTCAAACTGTTACTCTATTGATTGCTCAGTTTAATTTATTATAGTGAATACACGTAACTCATCATAAAATATAAAATAATTATTGACCCATTAAATTGGGCCATATTACAACTTTATACCAATCCATGCCTTAATATTTGTTGTCGTACTTGGTGGTGTTGTTTCTAGGCAATTTAATTATTGATATTGATACGGCACTTGCATTGGGTTTCTCTTAAATTTTGCTACGTGTGGCAACCTTGTGAATCGGTTTTCGGCGACTATCGTATAAGGAAGCAACAAGCATCTTCAAGAAACGCAGAGATAAGGATGAAGAGACAGAAATAACAGAATAGTGTCATAGAGTGTCTCGAAGCTGCACTTTACAACAGATCAGTTATTTTGTGCTGCATTTATCTCCTTTTTGAAACATAACCTGCAAATTTTCTTGGTTATAGTTGAGATTTTTAGTTTCAGCTTACAGTGTGAATAAATAATATGTTCAAAATAGTGGAGACTGTTGAAAAAATATCTTTTTTTACATTTCTTTTGAAATATCCACTCCTTTTTAACTTTTTCCAGGGTGATAAATCCATGTTATATTATATTCAGGAATTATAGGATATGATATAAATGATAAATGCAATAATACTTATTTGAGAATAAGGATTTGTTAATTTTATATAATTCGGAAATTTGTGACTACTTAGCTCTTTAGTCTTTTCTTAAGGGTGAAAACGTAAGCACTTATAAAAATATTTTATTTAGTAGTTATAGCGCAGAAACTGTAATGAGTTTGTCCAAAATACTACTATTTATAACGGGGTAATCGACGCCATTATAGGTAAACAATAAAACAATTTTATACGCATTTTATAAAGAATTTGGCTTTGTCGTAATAAAACTGTTTTATTCATCATATTACGAAGCTTTTATACAGATTGTACATAACTTTTACAAAACAATTTTTTAACGCAAAATCTAAAGGTGTTATACAGAAACAATATAATCATTATAAAGCACTTAAAACACTTTTTGTTAATGTTTTTGAAGCGGTCTTATAATGCGGTATTAAACTGTTAAACAATATATTAAGCCAAAACCAAGTTTTATCTTTATAAGGTGAATTGTATAAACAATTATACAATATGATTATATAAAAACGTTTAGCTGCATACACAAAATGTCGCAATCAAACTCCTTAAGTGATAAAATACTCCTTAATTCGTCAAAAGAAAACCCTTATAAAATAGTTTAGTTTCATAAGGCCATTATGGGACGGTACGTTGTATAAACTATATCAAATGAAGTGAAAGTGCAATAAAAGTAAATAGTAGTTTTGCGCAATTGTTTATACCTCAACAATGAAACTTTAGTGTCTCCCACTGCCTCATTTGAATTACAATCTCTACTCTTACAACTATGATTTAGTACCAGACCATTTAAATTTGCAAACATTCATATTCGCAGGTGACGCAGCTTTGATTATAATATCCAAAAAAACAGTAATTCAGCTACAAAAACTTCCAATATAATCTTCATTAATTATACATTTTCTATTACAGTATGCTCTATATTAAATTATAAATATCACAAGTTGTTCTCGTTTCCACCGATGTTCTGGCTCCGTTTTTTGTAATGGCATTTGTAGACTTCCCTCTTTGTCACGGCTCCTTGCCAAACATAATTATCCGTGAGTTATCGCAGTTATCGCAGGAAGGATCTAGTAGGGCTTAGACAATCAAAGACTCTTCTGGGTAACCACAACCTGTTGAGATCCAATAATGCATAAGTCAAAATAAAAATGCACTAAGAGTTTTAACAGGCATCCTAACGGGACATTGTTGCCTAAATGGGCACCTGAAAAAGCTCAAAATAGTGGAGAAAGAAGAATGTAGATTTTGTGGCATGAGAGAAGAAACCTCCATCCATATACTTGCGAGTTGCACAGCAATTCAGAATCCTAGGGCACAGCACCTAGGAGATTATTGGATAGAAGAGGGACATTTACCTGTTGATGAGTGCAGATATCCTAAAATTCCTTCGGGAAATAGGACTAAAGGAGCTAAGACTCTTTAAGACTCTCCTCAGACACTAGGTAGAAGTAAGGGGGCGCAATAGATCTTTCAGTTCTCAGTGAATATCACCCCAATATACATACATACATAAGAATGGCTTTATACCAATCCTAATTAAAAGCATTGTAGTTTAAAAATTATAACATCTATGTGCACTCATTCATTCTTCACCCATCCCTATTCACACTCAAACACTCTCACCCACTCACGTCAAATTCTGAGTTTAGTGTGGTATGTACAAATAATGCATTGTATTATGCTTTATTTCTAATCTATTAATTGTGTTAGATTTGATTATCTTGGCCAGAGTTCCTTCTGAAGATTGGCGCGCAAGAGGCGTATCCATTGTGGCTTCTTGCGCGAGCATTATCTATTTCATTATGTAAACTCTCGGGCAGGCAGTATTTATAATACCTGTCTGCTAGAGAAGTTACACAATATGTTATGGTTGGCATATTTGTTTCTTTGTGGATCCATTTATTGCTTGGTAGTTTGTTATTCAACAGTCCTTCACTGACTGCCAATCTGAGGTGTCTATTCTGCACAACACGCATACGTTTAAATAGTAGGTATATTGTGTCACAAGGGCGGAAAATGAGCTTTAGCAGCACAAGACTATTAGATGCACGAGCGAGCGTAGTGAAGCAAGGGCTGCTGATAGTTACATACACTGACGTTTAATTAAAAAACTCATGTGAAACTTCAAAGCAATCAAATGACAGATGGTGAAAAACTACAAAAATAGTGGCGTTATGAATTTTCCGCCCTTGGCTTGCTAAACAACATATGTTTGGTTTTCCAATAAGTTAGGCGGAAATAGCTATTTGTGTATCAAGAGCAGAAAGTAGTACTTTGGTAGTCGAGACAGAAAGTTGCCGCAGCAATCTGTCGAAACTACCAAAAGACTTTCTGCTCTAAATACACACAAGATTTTTTCTACTATCACACCAAAATTAACTACTAGCTCTCTATTATGTATAAATAAAATTAGGCGTGCGCCAAACTTACTTTCTGCTTAAGAACGCCAATGATGTCAAATGATGACAGCTCGCGGAAGATTAGGCGTGCTTCAAAGTTACTTTCTGCTTAAGAGCGCCAATAATGTCAAATTATGACATCTCGCGAAAAATATCAACTTTGCAGTTGCTTTTCAAGGCACAAAAGACGACTTTCGATAGTGATAGTAGAAAAAAAAAATTTGTCGTTGAGCAAAAAACCGGATAGCCATAACGTCATTGTCGGTCGCACAACCTGAGAGAAGAATTTTATTCCTCACCGACAGACGGCTGTTGCGACAGACCAATAGGTGTAACTGTACCATTCCCGTTTTAGCTTTTTGAACCTGAGCTGTTATATGCAAGTTGTGCTGCGTTTTTGGTTGAATTAAGTAGCCGAGATATTTTACAGACTTTTCCAGTTGAATAATCTCCACTTGGAGTTCAAGTCTTTTAAACAGATAGGTTTTGGCCCTATGAACTTACCGATGCAAGGGCAGGTCGGATTCGCAATATATTGACCATAACATGATGAGTATATACAGATTGCGAAAGGGCTTTTCGAACCGTACGAAAATATGAGAAAAACAGCTTGAAAGAGAGAGAAAGAACAACTGTGCGTGGCCAGCGAGGGCGTGTATTTAGTTCCAGAGGCCGGCCGAATGTCCACTGCCCCCCCCCCATTTCAACCGCTGTTGCTAGAAGCGCAGACTAATTTGTACAAATGATATTTTTGTCTCGCCATCGTTGACTCCTTTTCTAGCTCATGCACTATTATGAATAACCAAACACCTCCATCCGGCAACAGTGTCCTTTACAGTGAGAATTCACATTTAAATTGCTATTCCTAGGTCTCTTCGCTACAAACGTTGCTCACGTTGGAAGCGCATACCATTGTATTTGAAAATGACACTGTTGTCGGATGGAGGTGTTTGGTTTTGCCTAATAGTGCATGAACTCGAAAAGGAGTCAACGATGACGAGACAAAAATATCATTTGTACAAATCAGTCTGCGCTTCTGGCAACAGCGGTTGAAATGGGGGGCAGTGGACATTCGGCCGGCCTCTGGAACTATATACACGCACTCGCTGGCCACGCACAGTTCTCTCTCTTTCAAGCTGTTTTTCTCATATTTTCCTTGTCGTGCTTGTGTAAATCGTACGGTTCGAAAAGCACATTCGCAATCTGTATATTGCTATTATTCTAGAAATTAGATAATTACTAGACTCATTTCAGAGATTTATTATCTACTGTTAAAAATAAGGACAAGTTCAATAGAACCAATAGCGATAAAAGTTAAAGAACCACTTTTAGTTCAATTCCATTCCAAACCGATAAGCAATAAGTATACATTCTTAAATTAAATATAAAGTGGTTTTACAGGGTAATACAAATAGCAATCTGTATACATCACAGGGTTGCAGACAATTAACTTAAAATTTTCGGAAAATTATTCTATTTAGGATATTGAGATCGCGTTTCTGATCTTAACTTAATAATTGGAAAATGGGTATGATAATGGGAAATCAATATTAGACAAGATATCCAACTATGAATTTTAATTTAAATCTGCGTACCTATTAGAATACGAAATACATATCAAATGCAATTATTCAGATGAGAGACGCATGTTAAAATCTGAGGAGAATATTCATTTGTCATTGAATAATTTCAATATCTTCAAATATTCTATCAATAACTTAATCTTTGCCTTGAGTCTCTCAATCTATAAATGTAACTAATATTTTATGGTATCTAATTTTTTAAATGTATCTAGAAAAAAACGCATCTATCGTAGTACCATATCTGGTGGTGGGTATATTTCTATCATTTTTAGTTTCAAGATTAAATACTTCTCTCAAGTATTCAATAAGTGGAGCTGATTCCTCTCTTGTCTACTATTGATTTCCAATGATCGTTCCCACTTTCCAGTTATTCAGTTAAGATTTAAAACGCGATTTTAATACACTAAATAGAATAATTATTTTTCGAAAATTCTCAGTTATCTGCGAGTTTTCATAAAACCACACAGTGATTTTTATATACCTATACTTGTACATTTTCGACGAGTTACTACTATTTTATTTATATAATGTATTGAAAAAATTTCTAATCAATGAATCTAGTCTTATAATTTGATGTTCCCAATTAAATACTGTAACGTATATATACATTTTTATCAGCTACCGTACCAACCACTCCTTTCATAAATCAATTCATCATCAATTTTAGTGTCTGTATCAATGTTGTCAATGCGAGAATAATTATCCGGTTTTTAGACAATTTCCCTAATTTTGATCCAATAGTTTTTCGAATATATTGCAGAAGGGATATATAAATAGCTATTGTTTTGGGGAAATTTCCATATTGACTAGGATCGAAGATTTTATTTAGATAACCACTTTGGGCAATTTTGACAAATTCTGATAATTTGAATCGTTAGTTCAGGTAATTTTTATTTTAGCATCGGCAACACTGGACTGCATACTATTTTCTATTTGATGCCAGCTGCCATTTACGTGTACAAGTATTTTGTTGCTTTCAATACAAAATTGACCCTTCTTTTTTATGACATTACTAAGGAGTGGTGAAATTTGAGATATAAACATTTAGGGAAGATAGTAGTTTTATTTTTGGTCCAATATAATTTTTTTTATTAATATTTAGAGTTAAGTTTTTACATATCTCTTGGCAGTTATGGTATCGATGTTTGGTTATCGATTCAAAATATCGATTGTTACTACAAAAATACAACTACAGCGACATGAACACGCCCACCCCAGGGCTCATGTTTGCTTCTGCCGACTTTAGGGTGGCCTTGCGCCATTCACTTTACGCTTTCTCCGCGTCCGGCTGTAACGCGACATGCGATATGTGGATGAAAAATTATGAGGATATGTAATCAGTATCAAGCCGAAACATTTTTTTGGAAAAAATTAGTTTACAGAGTTTATAATCCGACAATTTTCAAGTCGCACAACATCCCTTAAAAATGCAAACTTTCTCTTGAACATCAAATCAGTTTCTTTGAAAAATAAAATCTGTTACTAAATTTGAACAAAACCTGCACTACCTTATTTTGAATCCTGAATTGTATTCAATAATGTTATCCCACAAGAGCACCAGACTGGAATTAGGTAAAGTTAGTAGGAAATAAGCGTTATAAACTTACATCTGCATATCAGTCGAATTTATATTTTTCTGCATAAACAGTTCATATATCAGTAACTTTTTTTCAAATAATTTCCAGTTTTTTCTTATCAACCATCTGGCTGCTATTGGAAAGCGCGTGTGTGTGTCCTTCCTTCTCACTTCGACTATACCGGTGTGAAGTTAGTAACCCAAAACTGGTAGCTCATATTTGCCGAACAATGCCTAACGATCAGTGGCGTCGTTAATATCATTTTGACTATGTAGAGAATAATATGAAGTGGCTAAAAACAACAACACTTGGGGATTCACAAGATATGCAGCCAGAATAAAAATCATTTAAATTTGGTCAAAGGGGTAGGTAGATTCATTCATTTATATTGGATACACATAATTTCCACAGAAAAAAAATTATGCGCAATTTGAATGGAAAATGACTTAGCTAATCTCCAAGGGGTGGTTTTCGTTTTTAATTTCAGAAATATGTCATTTTGACGGTGAAGAAAATGAAAGAGCACCTTGAAATACATAAAGAAGTATCGTGATGATAAGTAATTTTCCTATTAGTGGAGTATTTGATTCATCGTTAGGATACTTGTTCATAAATCTCAAGTTGCTCCGTCACTTTCTTCACCGTCAAAATGACATATTTATGAAATAAATAATAAAAACTTCCCCTTGGAGATCAGCTAAGTCATTTTCCTATCAGTTGAGAATTTTATTTATCATAACGATACTTATTTATGAATTTCAAGCAGCTCCGTCATTTTCTTCACCGTCAAAATAACATATTTCTAAAATAAATAACCAAAATTTACCCCTTGGAGATTAGCTAAGTCATTTTCCTATCAGTTGAGAATTTTATTTATCATCACGATACTTATTGATGAATTTCAAGTAGCTCCGTCATTTTCTTCACCGTCAAAATAACATATTTCTGAAATAAATAACCAAAAACTACCCCTTGGAGATTAGCTAAATCATTTTCCTATCAGTTGAGTATTTTTTGATTTATCATCACAATACTTATTGATGCATTTCAAGTTGCTCCGTCATTTTATTCAGCGTCAAAATGACATATTTCTAAAATAAATAACCAAAAACTACCTCTTGGAGATTGGCATTTTCCTATATCTGTTGACTATTTCATTTATCATCACGATACTTATTGATTAATTTCATGTAGCTTCGTCATTTTCTTCACCCTCAAAATAACATATTTCTAAAATAAATAACCAAATTTGACCCCTTGGAGATAAGCTAAGTAATTTTCCTATCAGTTGAATGTTTGATTTATCATCACGATACTTACTGATGAATTTCAAGGTGCTCCATACTTTTCTTCACCGTCAAAATGATATATTTCTATCCTAAATAACCAAAAACTACCCCTTGGAGATTAACTAAATGATTTTACTTTCGACTGACATTTTCATTCAACTATAAATTTCAAATTGCGTTTCTGTGGAAATTACATGTATTGTATCCAATATAAAAGACTGAATGTTTGACCATATCTAAATGCTGAATATTTTGTGAATCCTCAAGATACTTGTGTTGTTGTTTTTAGCTACTTCATTATTCTCTATGTAAGTAGTCAAAATATTAACGACGCCACTGTTCGCTCGGCATTGTTTGGCAAATGAGCTACCAGCTGTGGGTTGCCAGCTTCACACTGGTGTCAATCTGTTTTGAATAATTTCGTATCAGATACAACTCGTTGGTTGAAAAAATCAAATTCAAACTAACGTTAGTTCTCCTAAAAATGTTATAAGCTGGCAAAAATGCGCACTGTTGCCGTGATTAAAATGGTTTATCAGGTTCAAATTTCGAATTTGACGTCTTCACCACTATTGAGGTTATAATTTTTCGATTCTTTTATAGCAGACATAACAAACACTTTTTATTATATTCTGTTACATAGTATTTGTAATACTTAGTTCACAATTTTATCTGAAAACTTATTTATACATAGATACTTAACCATGTAACTTTAGGCATATCACTTCATGTAGTTTACTAAAATATGATCCACATTTATACAAAGGACATAATGGAACTTTCAAATACAGCTGTATACTTCTCAAGGAAAACTAACAGCGCTATACCTATAGATTTGTTTTTATTGATAAATCCTGGATTTTACAAAATTCTGGTGTAGACGGTTGTTCATGTCAAGATGCAGATAAAAGGACTGTAAAAACTACAAAAGTTGATTGATATTATAATATAATAATGTACTAAAAATGTTAATATACAAAATTATTTTTATTATAGAAAGATTGTACTTCATGCTGGGAATGAAGGTGGTATAATTAATGGAGCACTAAGTATATTGGCTAGTTAATAAACATTGTTTAATTTTATTTCTATAATAACAATTATTGTCCTGTATATTTGATGAGAAGTGAATGTTTTTTTTAAACTACTTATTAAATGTTTTTTTTTGCAGAAAGAAACTCCCTATAAATACATTATGGATGATTACATAGAACTATATGATCACAAAGTATTTTATGCCTTCCTTCCTACCGCTTTAATTTGAATCCCATTGATTTAATATGGAGTTCGTACTGTCAAGCAAGCCTGGAGATGCATTCTGGAAGTAGCGAGCTAGAATTGTCTATCTGAGAGATTTTGTAGGATTTCTATTTGACAACTTTTGTGTCCAATTAAAAAAATCTATCTTGTGTAACTAATGTATACGTCACAGCCAACTCGCTTAATTAGCCGTTCAATCAACAGCCTAGTCTCTTAACTAAACAGCGCCGTTCAACTAGCGGCCTGAATGATATTCAGCCATTCGATCAAACAGCTAGGCAAATGACTTGGATCGATGACGTTTCATTACTTGCCTATCCTGCTCATTTCAATTCAGTTCCACTTGCTCCGAAACTCTCAAAACTTTCCAGTTATACAGAGGGGAAGGAAAAATAACCATTCCATTCACCCTTCCCCTTTTGTATAGCTTGCCAAACGTAATCCTAAACTAAATCAGGATCACTCGTTAATTCATCGAGAAAGGCAAGGATAATAATTGAACAAGCTATACAGGAGGGGAAAGAAAAATAATCATTCTATTTACCCTTCCCCTTCTGTACAGATTCTTCAATCACCTTTCATGCTCTTCTCGATAAATTAACCAATGATTCTGATTCAGTTTAGGAACAGCATCAAGGTAAGTTTCATCTTTTTTCTTTCGTCTGTCCTAAGCATTAGCCAGCCAGTTTATTAAATGTTGTAACAAACGCTACGGCCGTTAGTTAGTTAGTTAGTTAGTTATCAACAAAAATATTAGATGTCTTTAAGGTCCATATTTTGAAATTATATCGAACTATATAGAGTACATCAAAACTCCGTTACAAACCAAACATATCATTCTTTAAATGAGAACCCCTGTATATTATACCGAATTCGAATTGCTCACATTTTTTTGAAGTTTTTGATATCAGGTTCTGCTACGTTATACAGAGTCCTTCAAAAGCTATGGACACGTTTAGGTAAATCAACGCAATTTTATTTTTGCCTAACAAAGTTTCGTAATATGATGCAATATCTCCGTATTGTATTGAATTTTAATTATTTTCTTTTTTTATATACAGGGTGGACGGAAACTCGAACCTGCCTTTTTCTTTCTTCTTTCAAATGGAACACTCTGTATTTTATAGCAAAAATAGAATCTTTTATTATATAACTTTAATTTTTGTCAAGCATTCCCTCTACCCAAAGTTTATAAAAACAGAGTTATTTTGTAATATTTATTGTAAAAATTATTGACCAATTATGTGATAGCAATAAACGTTGAATGTTTATTTTACAGATTACTAAATAAAGTGACCTATTCCCAAAGAAAAATGAACTTTGCATTTTGTTTTCTTTTGTTACCTAGGTTAGGCTAGGTTAGATTTGTGGTGAGTCAATTATGGCTCACACCTATTCAGATAGAACCAAACAAATTCAGCTTCCTAACAAAGCCGATTAGTTTATTTGGTGAAAGATATTTCAGGTCTGAGGGCGAGAGAGAGACCCTGCCAAACATCAGATACCTGATTCGAGCCGCGGCGGGGCAGGCACAAATTATATGCTCTGCTGTTTCATCATCTTCCAGACAAAGACGGCAAGTCGAATCTTCCGACAGTCCAAGTCTCAGCATATGATGATTCAGACAGTGACCTGTTAAAAGGCCTGCTAGATATCGTAGATCATGCCTGCTATAGCCCAACATTGGTTCGGATATATTTTTCGAAGGACGTATAAAAGCCTTTGTATGAACCAATGCTGGTATATTGTGCTAGAAGTCTAAAGCTGTTCTTGCTGTCCAGGTATTTAATGTTTGTTTGGCAAAACTTATTGCGATGCCAAATGTAGGTTCTGGTCGGATAAAGACACTAGCGTCACCCTCCCTTACGAGAGAGTCTGCCTACTCACTTCCCTCCAAGCCAGAATGTCCAGAGATCCAGACCAGCGATACTCTATGATACTCTATTGAGCTCTGCTATTGAGGAGAGTCTATTTTCGCGGTCTAAAACAAATTTTGACGTTACACGTTGAGAGCTAAGTGTTTTCAAAGCTGCTTGGCTATCCGAGAAGATTTTTATTGTTCTATGAGTAAGATTAGTTTGCTCCAATCTCTTCACACACGAAACAATGGCGTAAATTTCCGCCTGAATCACGGTTGCTAAGGATCCTAGAGAGGTTGAAATTTCTGTACTAGGTCTGCGCCCGTATACACCCGCAGCAGAGCCTGAAGGTGTTTTTGAGCAATCTGTGTACCAACAGCTGTCTGCTCTTGATAGTTCATCCTTGCGGAGGACCCATTCATCTCTATTTGGAATTAGGACGGTATAAGGCAGGTCGTAGTTTACCGTTGGAGGCATTATGTCAGAGGTCATTCCCAGAATAATGTGACTTTCAGTATCCACTAGCATTCTGCTTTGCTCTGTATAATCCTGTTTTGTGCATTTGGAAATATGCGCAATTATGTATGCTGTCCATCTAGCCTTTCATTCCAGAAATCTATGGAAAAGAGGTAGGTCCAGAAGGATTTCCATGTCTGTTGAAGGTGTGGTACTGATTGCACCAGTTATCCAGACAAGCCTGTCTCTGTTACCTAACTACTTATTTAAATTTTTTTTTTGTCAAGGAAACAATAAAGACATTTATTATCATTAATATAATTATTATTATTAATCAATGCTTCGCATTCAAAGATAATGTGTGAGTCTCTCTTCCATGCACAACCGACTAGCCTGTTTTAGAATACGTTTAAAAGTTCATCCTTAAAAAAAATTAGAATTTTCTTTGAAAAATTCAGTACGCATTACACAAAAATACAATCAACCCTCCTCCACCGTTTAATCATAAAAGGTTGAAGTTACTCTATCCGCAACATGTATATACACTCTGACATTCTAAACAAATCCTTTAGCAAAATATAGGGACCTCAGTCGCTTGACGCACACCCGAAAAAATACAGGTATTTTTTTATCAATTAAATTTCATTTTCTTTCTAAATTCATCATTTATTAAGTGTGAATTCCATCAAATATGGGACGTTTAACGTTCAAATCGATATTTGTCTAATTGACCATATTAAATTGAAACACAAACCTTGCACGCCTCTGCTACACGCAATACCGCCTCTTATAGGCAAATGCCCTCCAGTTTTGGTTGTATACGGGAAACGGGAGAACGGGGGTTATACAGCAACATTGGATATTCCACAGTTGAATGTTTCATAGCCGGAAGCTTTTTATACATTTCACTACCTTTATTTTCATATCCAACATGGAAAAACCATTAATTAAGAGCCCCTCATTAGAAGTGAAACAATTTGATTAATATACACTTACGATTTAAATAATAAGTTTCAAAAGGAAAAATTTGTAGCAAATTATCCTGGCAACTATGTTATACGTTATTTGGTAATGGATACGAGTACAGTTCCTGTATTTCTAATGATGGAAGGGTAACATGGGAGTAGCAAAAACATATTTATGGAGACAGCCGTGCCCCACGCACCCCTACATATTGAAAAATTTGTAACAATATTTAGGTACCCATATAAATATGATTTTTTCAAATTCTTGCTAGACTTATAAAATATGTTGGTTCCAAATTTGCCGCCCATAAAATCTGCCTCCCTTGGCTCCAGCCTACTCACCCTTGTGGTAAATCCGCCACTGGACCGTGCAGTATAAATATACAATTAAAGGACCCATAAAACAGGATGGACAGCTTCAAGGTTTTATTAGGTTCGTACCCTACCAACTGGCGTTAGAACCGTTCTAGGTATCGTTTGCGCAAGTGCTGTATTTCTTTCGCTTTCCAACTGATTGGGTGTTGGTAATTTGGTTCCCGCCAGGTAGTACATTAGATGTAAGTTTAAGATGCCTACGAATACACTTATAGTAAGTATTTATTTGACCAGCCAAAATCCTATTGAGCATATGAGCATAATTCGTTTTACAGCTCTCATTTGACCCCTAAAAACTTTTTTCTACTCCTATACTGTAAGTTGTTCATTAAATGCTAATTTTCAGTTTAATAATGATATAGTCATTATAACACTGGTTTTCATGATGAAACTGAAAAATTGACCAATATAAATGTAGATTTTTAAGTAACCAAGTAGGTAGACCCAATATTTTCTATAGAATGTTTGACAGTTTCTAAGAGATTTGTGTTTTATGACAGTTTCAATCTTATGGCCTAGTAAAAAAGGTAGAATCTTAGAAGAAATGTCGAGCGGCGAAGAGTTTTCATACACACCACCTGAAATCGCTAAAAAGGCGAAAAATAAGTTTATTCCCTGCAAAATAAAAAAACGTAGGTATATGATACATTTTATGGTTAATTTACGGCATTTTTAAAAAGAAAGTCCGAAGGATATGGCGGAAAAAAATCTAAAAAATGTTTGCCAGATGAAAAAGCACCAGACCAAAAAGTCCTACTGACCAAGGTAAATACATATTTAAAGTTATTAGTTTTTTTTACAATAATTTATTACTTAATTTGTATAGCAGTATAACAAATTTTAAAAAAGCAATGTTGTTGAACTCAAATAAAATTTGTTGTTCGTAGAAAAAATAGTGTATGCAACTCTCATGTGATGGTTATTAATACACAAGAATTAACCGGGATACGAAACGAACCGAGGGCGAGTTTGGTATGGTTAACGCGAGTTAATGCATTACATGATCGTTGCATATTATATTGTTACACAAAAAGAGTAAACTGCGTGTCATATTCTTTTAGTTTCCTACTCTCCCCTCTTAAGTTTGTAGCCAGTGGAATTGAAAACTCCTTACTTCCAGTTTTCCATTTTTCAAATTAATTATGCTTCCTGAGGTTAGGCATGTTGAAAAACAGCACATGGTATCTAAATGAGTAAAAGAAAAATGATTTTAATTAAGGAAATTACTTTAAAAAATTATGAAGAAGGTGGTGGTTGTTCTCATTAATTGCAAAAAATTGATCATAAAGGCTCCCAATATGCCTTATTAAGGTGTAATTTTGACACAGCTTTGGATATGTTATGTTAACCTTAATCGATTATTGTTAAATCTGGTGATTGGTTTTTAAATAATATATACTGTATACAAAGGCTATTTAATCCTTAGTAGTCACTGTTTTTGGTACCACTGGAACAAATATATTTTCCTTATTTCTTAGGGTTCCGTACCCAGAGGGTAAAAAACGGACCCTATTACTAAGACTTCGTTTTCCGCTCGTCTGTCTGTCACCAGGCTGTATCTCATGAAACGTGATAGTTAGACAGTTGAAATTTTCGGTGTTAATGTGTTTCTGTTGCCGCTATAACAAGAAATAGTAAAAACAGAATAAAATAAATATTTGACAAACGTGATTTTTTTGCTCGATATTGATAACGGTAACAGATAGCTGGCGCCGTGCCTTAGTTGGTTAAAGCACCTGTCTAGTGAACAGGAGATCGCGAGTTCAAAGCTCATGGTTTCTTTTTTAATTTATAAGTATACTAAGCGAAGCTATGAATATGGATCACAAAAGTAAAATCAATCAGCCAAATAAATTATATTAGCTTCACTTGTATGTTTGTGTGTATGTTTTTATAGATAATAGCACGGATCCCTCCGTGCGTGATTCCGACTCGTACTTGGCTGGTTACTTTTTGTAATTCTCTATTGGTTGAAAAATGAATGGTATCGAAGAAATTTGCTTCAAAACAAAAGTACTTAATTTACAAACTATATTTTGAGAACTGTTGCTGGATTTCTACAGAAATAAAAATCCCAATGGCGCAATTAAAGAGTATTCAACAAAATTCAGAAACTATATATAAAGGTGTTTTTGTTTTATAACACTTGTTTTCTCTTTCAAACTCACAACACACTGTTTAGGTAACTTATGTCTTTAAGGGTTCATATTCCTATAACGTTTAACAAGAGCTTTTTCTGGTGGAGCGTTTTCGGCCGAATATCGCAGCACCCTGTATATATCTGCAGTTAAAAGACGAATATTATTTTCAATAACTTGAAAAAGAACATTTTAAAAATGCTTCCAGCTCTTAAGTAATACCTTACACTATGGGAATGTTCAATGCTATAAGGGTTGCCATACCTTCTGGATAAGTGAAAAAAGGACATTTCGAAAAAATCTTAGGTAATACCGACAACAAGACAACGGAGGTGTAGGGTCCTTTCAAGGATACATCTACATTGTCGGTATTTTTGGTTCAATTTCATTTAAATTTGGCATCTAGAGTCATGCAAAAATATTTCTCATTATTTCCATAAACAACTTTGATTGTATTTATTTTTATTAGTGTATAAGTATGATATGTTACTCTTTTTCTAGTCAAATTGATCTGAACTGATTATACTATAACTCATTTAATTTGATTTTCCAGTTCTGAGCCCATTTGTATATCGCGTTACAATTCCAGTGTATGTTTCTTGAACAAGTTCTTTTGCAAGAATCGCTGTGTCATATGTGATGGTTGTCGGTGTTGAGAAAGTAGGTAATAGTTTATAAAAAATTGATAATTTGTATTTTGTCAATGTCAAAGTATAAAATATAAAAAGTCAGTTCTAAAATAAAACTGTGTATTCTTTATAAAATAACATGAAAAACCAACAGGTTATGGGCCCAGGACATCGCTAATAAATAATAAAATAAAACTGGGAATGAAATAAAATAAAACTAAGTGAAAAATTTCACTGAAAAAAAAAACACAAATGAACTGAATAATAGCAATAAAAATGGGAAATGAAACGGACGATATTGGAAATATTGAAAAACTAATAACCTCTGAATCTTTTGAAATGTGGAATTTTCAAACATCTGTGTATTTTAAAGCTAGTGGATTATACGCAATAGTGAATAATGAAGAAAACTTTGAAAGGTTGACTGAAGAAAAAGAAAGGAAGAATTGGATACAAAGAGACGCAAAAGCTCAAAAAATAATAATCTCTACTGCTGACAAAAAGGTTTTAGTGCATATAATGAACTGTACTACTGCTGCAGATATGTATAAAAAACTCAAGGACCTGTTTCAAAAGGACAGTGAAGATCAAAAATGCAGATTATTAGAAGAATTTTTTTGTTTTAGCTATGAAAAGGGTAACGACATATCGACACATGTGAGTAAGCTACAGAATTTAGCATATAGACTTAAAGCATTAAAGCAAGAAGTTACAGACGAAATGTTGATCTCAAAAATATTAAGCACTTTACCTGAAAGATTTAGATTTTTCAAGACTGCTTGGGAGTCAACTCCTCGTGCCGAAAAAACCTTAGAAAATCTCATTTCAAGATTATTATCAGAAGAAACTGCAAACAAAAACAAAGAAAAAGAAAGATCTGAAAGATCTGTTGCATTCCAGTGTTCTAGTGGGGAAAAATTATGCCATATTTGTAAGAAACCCAATCACATAGCTCGATTTTGCAAATATAGAAATAAAAATTACATTGAAAATGGAAGACAACAAAATGAAGATAAACATCTTAATAACAATCAAAGCCGTCAAAACACAACAACTTTTGAAAGATGTAGTATTTGTAAGAAAACCAACCACACTGAAAACAGTTGTTTTTACAGAGACAAGCCTAGTACAAGTAGTAAAAATAAAACTGAACACAACACATATAAAAAAGTGTCCTTTTTGACAGAAAATAAAAATTTTGATGAAACCGAAAAGAATATGTTTATATTTGATTCAGGAAGCACAGCTCATATGGTAAATGATATAGGATTGTTTGAAACCTTATCAGATCAACAAACAGACATATGCGTAGCAAAGAAAGGTACTCAGATTACTGCAGAAGGAATTGGAACAATTGATACAAAAGAATGTATTTTGAATGAGGTACTATATGTACCAGAACTTAGCAGAAATTTATTATCAGTAAATGCTATTACTCAAAATGATGGGAAAGTGATATTTGAGGAAAATAAAGTATATGTGATGAAAGAAAATAGAAAAGTTTTAGAAGGAATGAAAAATGAGAGAGGACTTTACACCATAGAACTTATAAAAGAAGATATAATGAGTGAATACATGGAAGAATGCATGGACGAAAGTCTGTTGACCGAAACAAAAGTAGAAAAAGTAATAAACTGGCATCGTAAGCTTGGACATATGAACATCAAGAGTATGAAGAAAATAATTGAACAAGAAATAGTGACAGGAATGGATATTAGCTCAAAAGATTGTGACCTATTCGAACTGCCATGTGACGTGTGTATGAGAGGAAAACAGACAAGACTTCCATTCAACACCGAGAGGACCAGGGCCAAAGTACCATTAGAAATTATACACAGCGATTTATGTGGTCCAATCGACCCACCAACATGGGACAATAAAAAATACATCCTTACAGTATTAGATGATTACACACACTACTGCGTAATATATCTCCTGGAACATAAAAGTGAAACAACAGATTTCCTAAAACAATATATAGCAGAGATGGAGAGAGAACAAAATCTAAAAGCTAAGAAGATAAGATGTGACAATGGTGGCGAATATGTAAGTGGTAACTTAAGAAACTACTGTGAAGAAAATGGAATCATTCTTGATTATACAATACCACACACACCTCAGCTAAATGGTAAAGCAGAACGACTAAACAGGACACTGATAGAAAAAGTGAGAGTTTTACTATTTGAAACAAATACAAACCAAAAGTTTTGGAGAGAAGCAGCAAGAGTCGGTACATACATTTCAAACAGAAGTATTACAGAATCTCTAAATATAAACATGACGCCCTATGAAATGTGGTCAGGAAAAAAGCCAAACTTAAAAAGACTACAAGTTTTTGGATCAGAAGTATACTCAAAAAATCTTGGGTATTTAAAAAAATTGGACAGCCGATCTGAAAATCATTTATTTATGGGATATGCACCAACTGGATACCGCTTATGGAATGAAAGCAAACAAGATATAATAATAAGAAGAGATGTAGTCTTTACAAAACCTAAAATTCATAATAAAACTTTGATTAAAATAAAATTGAATTATGAAAATGAAATGGAATCAGAAAATGGGACAGATAACAGTGAAGAACGAAAAAATCAAACACAGAAAAGGCAACAGCAAGAAATTCAGATACAGAATAATATACAGCAAGTAAAAGAAACAGAAAACAATGATGAGACACCTGAAAATGACACAATATCACAAGAAAACGAAATAGAATACATTTTTGAAAATAGCGGCGAAGAAGATTTAAATTTGGGATAAGGTAAAACAGTTACAAAAAGGGGAAGAAAAATAAACAAACCAAAGCATTTCGAAGATTATGTTTTATTAACGTACAATGAAGTAATAGAAGGACAAGAGAAAGATTTATGGAAATATGCTATAGAAGAAGAAATTGAATCATTAAAGAAAAACAAAACTTGGGAGTATGTAGACAAAGATCAAACATATGGAAAAAGAATTTTGACAAACAAATGGGTATTCAAAATAAAGGACGATGGAACGTACAAAGCCAGACTGGTTGTAAGAGGTTGTCAACAACAGAAAGGTATTGATTACGAAGAGGTATTTAGTCCAGTGGTACAAGTTAGCTCACTGCGATTGATGCTAGCCATTGCAGTGCAAAAAGAATATGAAATAAAGAAATTTGACATAAAGACAGCTTTCCTATATGGTACAATAAATGAAGACATATACATGCAGATACCTGAAGGTTATGAGAGGCAACATGACAAAGTTTGTAAATTGCAGAAATCTTTATATGGACTGAAACAAGCACCTATGAGATGGAACGAACATTTCACGAAGTTCTTGAAACAAAATAATATGGAAACTTTAAGTGTTGATCATTGCATATTTAGAAACAGAAAAGGAACTCTACTTTTAGCAATTTATGTAGACGATGGATTGATAGCGGGAGAAAGCTCTAAAGAAATAGATGAATTACTGGAAATATTAACGGAACAGTTTGAAGTCAAAATATTTAACAAAGTTGATACTTTCTTGGGCATAAGAATAACAAAAGGTGACAATTGGATTAAAATGGATCAAGAAAACTTCATTGAAAGTGTTCTAGATAGATTTGAAATGACAAATGCAAAAGCTGTATCTACACCAATTACAGAATATGATGAAAAATCCGCAGAGTCAAAACAAGAAATAAAATTCCCTTATCGTGAGGCAGTTGGGAGCCTTTTATACTTATCCAATAAAACTAGACCCGACATATCATATGCAGTTGGGTTTTGTAGCAGAAATTTGGAAAATCCTACAATGTCAGACATAAATAATGTGAAAAGAATTTTAAGATATCTTGGAGCTACGAAGAACAATGGTATAGTTTACAAGAAAGATGACAAAAAAGCAAAACTAGAGGCATACAGCGATAGTGATTTTGCTGGTGACAAAACTACGAGAAAGAGTACTACAGGGTATGTTGTTTTTTATGCTGGTGGACCAATAAGCTGGTGTTCCAGGAAACAACCTATAGTAGCATTGAGCTCGACTGAAGCTGAATTCATTGCAGCTGCAGAATGTGTTAAAGAATTATTGTTTTTGAAGGTACTATTAGAAAGTTTGATTTTTCAAGACTCAAACATCATTTTAAATATTGACAATCAATGTGCAATCAGTATAATAAAAAATGCTCAGTTTAACAGAAGATCTAAACATATTGACGTTAGGTTCCACTTTATTCATGAGAAAATAAGAGATGGTTTAATTTTTGTAGAATATTTGTGTACACAGGATAATATTGCCGACATTTTTACAAAAGCACTGAAAACTGTCAAGTTTAAGAAACATAGAAATTTTTTAGTTAAGTCAGACTTATAAGTTTATGTTTTTTCTTTGTATTAACTGAAATAACAATTTTTTTTATAAATATTAGGACAAGGGGTTGAGAAAGTAGGTAATAGTTTATAAAAAATTGATAATTTGTATTTTGTCAATGTCAAAGTATAAAATATAAAAAGTCAGTTCTAAAATAAAACTGTGTATTCTTTATAAAATAACATGAAAAACCAACAGTCGGTGCTACTGGTTCTAGTCATGGTATGTCATGTGTATATAAAAGGTAAAGTACTGGCTCAAGAACGTTTCCTTGAGGTACTCATTTTGAAATGATTAATTTTTATTTTTTTTATTAGCTTTATTCTTTTCGGTAACAGTTTTTAAACGATTTTGAAATAATTGGTAGAAGAGACGAGATGATTTGAAATCTCAGTGCGGTTTTCCTAGTTTTGCTAACATGATCACTTTTGCTAAGGTACATGTTTTAGTCTAAGTGCTGCATTAAATAGGAATGTTAACATAAATATTTTTTCCTTGGTAGGTTTTTTAGAATCTCGCCTAAGATCCAACTAATTATTTTTCTAAGACTATTTTCTGACGAAGCTGATAAGGTATTTCTCAATTTATCATTTAGTACTATTTCATTGGAATACTATTTACTGGTATTGTGTAAGATGTATTCACACTCACATGACAGTGGAGCATCCTGTTGCAGCACACATGTAGAAAAATGGAGTGCGAACAGTCCTGGGAGCGCACTGCGAATTAGTTAATATTGGAAAATGATATTAAAGTTTTCTAAAATATCATTTCAAGTTTCAGAAAGTTACAAGAACAATGTGACTGAAAAAAGAACTGTGCTTTTAAAAAAAAAGTAGTGTAGTCAAAACACTTTTATTGAAATAACTGCGATCTAAACTAGAATAAACCATTTTCAATCCCAGATTTATCCCGATACTTTTTAAAGGCAGATTAAGCAAATTTAAGAAAAGCTTTCGTGTATAAGATTACTTCGCTTCAATTTTAACGTTTTCAAATAATCGAAATATTCGACAGATTCATTATAAAGTGAACGTGTTTTTCTTTACTTTGATACTTTGATATACAGACGAAGATCAATAAAGAATTCAGGCAAACGAAAAAAGCCGACCACATCAAAGTGATCGTAATGAACAAATTAAACGGTATTAATGAGTTGCCGTAAACAAACACTTCGTGAAAAATAGAAGAAAATCGGATGAGGTTCAAAACGTGAAGCAAAGGCACAGAAAAACTAGCTCAGTAGCGTAGAACTAATAATATTTATATAAAATTAACGAGAGCTTAGGAGAATATAATGCTTGTTTCAAAAATTCTAGCACATTTAAACAATGATTTGACAATTAATTGAGCTCGGAAGCCACCAACTAATTGAGTCACCAACAAGCTTAATTATGTTGATCTTCGACAAAACAGATTGGAACTAAGTTTATTATTATCAACAACTTTGTAGCCTAGCTAGTGGCAATAATGATGATGTTTTCCATAGCCATTGAACTTATTTTAGTTGTAACCGCTATATTAGAATATATATTTCTTCTAGATGAATTCACTTAAAATTAAAAATCTACTATTCGATTAATAAAATAAAGATTTTGAGTAACGGCACTGCGCATACGTAAACACACAGTCACGATAGATATTTGTAACTTTATAAAATCAACGGCTTATCATCTGGTAGCGATCAAACTACTCTCTAGAGGTCTAGATCGGTTCGCGTAAACAAAAACACTGTGATCTGATGCCATCAAACATATTCTGAATGATATAAGTATGTCATTAAGTTCATAATAATGTGAAATTCGCGGTGGACTTCAAAGAGGAAGTACCGAAACCAAATATCAATAGACTCAGTTACGTCTCGTATTTCCTGGAAATCGTTTAATTCGGTTAAACGAAATATTGTTTCCTTATAACGACTGTCGAGGTTAACAACATAAACGATGGAATTGAAATTATTATTTTTAGAAGGGACTTTCAAATAAAAAAGAACTCGAAGCGACTTGTCTTTTTTATGTGTTTATGTATTTTTAATACAAAGTTACTTTGTTAGGTACTTAAGGAAATTAAAAATAGCTAGAAATAAAAAAACAATACAAATGATTGACAAAAGGTTATACAAACATGGTGTGGTCGAAACAAATTATAATGAAAATGGGTTTTCGTTATCACTTTGAATTGAAAGCAAAGCTTCTTCCATATTTTTTAGACATTTTAAAGTCAAAAGGGTAAAGAGACAATTTCAAAATATGTAGTTAATCAAGTTTTAGAATAAAATCGTGTGATATGAATGATTAGAAATGTATAGCTCTTTCAAATGGAAATGCACGCTATATGAAACAGCGATTGTTGATAAGGTGGTTAATTGGACTATTCCATTACGACATTTTCAGATCCATTGTGGTTCTCTAAATATAGATTGGATTTCCCAGCCTGACTCTTTTTACTACGCCAATCATCAGCATCGAGACTGAACCTTCCATGTAGTTTCTTGCTGGTGGCTTCTCATCTTCTGGTACAATAAACCACATTCGCAGTCTTACTGGTATAGGATGTGCTCTGTAGATTCCTCCTCTAGCTAACATAATTTCCACATAGCTTCGTCTGTCAATCTCATTAGCTTTGCGTGTCCGTTAAGCACTGTAATCATACCTACTACGGCATAGAAGAAAAGTATGGCCAATTCAATATTGATAAAAGATATAGAAAGATTATTATCATGTCTGATAGTTAAGGAGCCATCAAGGCATTGGTTTCTTATGGGTTTGGAAGCAACAAGAAAAGCAAAGAGGGGAAATGAAATACCTTCCTGAGGACCGAAACTCTTTTGTAAAATAGGGAAAGCCAAAAAAAATCGAAAAATTCTGACTCCTAGAAAGATCGAGCAGGGTTAAGACAATTTAACTTCTGGGATGCTAGGTCCAGGATTCATAATCCCGAGTATTAAGAGTCTTGACAGGTTTCTCAGCATGGCACTTCAAGGAGCTCAAATAAGTGGAAAAGGAAGAATATAGATTATGTGAAATGGGAGAAATCTCCAAATTGAACTGTGGATCTCTCAGACATTTTTCAGAAACTGAGATGAGGGCTCAGTGAAGGTCTAGCATAAAATCATACATAAATACTTTTCTCAGCGCGTTTTCACGTCCCTGAGTTTTGTTTCTAATTATTTCCATCAATTTATTAGATTTGCCCAAATTTCTGGACTTAATCCACTCAATTCTACTTACTTTTAAGTTCCAATGACCTCATCTATGCTGCAGATATAATAGAAACGACCAGTGCAGTTAAACTATAGAAAAATGATTATATAATTCATGATTAAATTAGCCAATCGAAATTACGAATTGATCGTAGTTACTGCGTATAGATAACCGATTATACGCTAGGCGACATGGTTTAATCAGTTTAAAGAATTACCTTGAATAAAAAAATGAGGTTTCAAACCCATTCATACCTGAAGCGCTAGTTGCAATTGAGTTGTCGAAACAGGCCTGGCAGCTTAGGCCTTCAGCACTTAGAAATACCTATAAGTCTTAGGCATTACGTAAATTGCATTTAGGAATTCCTAAAACCGTTTTAGGTATTACCAAACTTTAGGAAATGGTTGGTGAAATCGGGCATTATTAGTTATCCAAATAAACAATCAAAAATGTTTCTATAGCTACTACTGATTCCATTTCTAAGAAAACCGATATGAAATATTTCTGAACCTATCCACTGCGATTGCTGAAATTCTTCAATCATACCTTGACACAGGACTTTCACTTCTATTGGTTAGTATGAGTCTGTTTTGTGGCTTTAGCTCTGCCTTGCCTATTTCGACAACTCGATTGCAAATAGCGCTTTAGGTCGATGGGTTTGAAACCTCATTTTTCGTAATTAAATACTGTTATTTTGAAATAACGGTATTCAGATAACAATTGAAAAGTTAATGGTAACAGCCGACTTACAAGACGTTATTCAAATTACTGGTCATTCTTCAACTTAGTCTCTTAAGCCATACCTGAAGCATAAGTAATGAACATCATCTTAACATCGTTGAAAAAATGAGAGAAAAACGCTGCCATGCACTATCAATAAGCTTGTTCCAGCACGCAATGAAACTAATTCGGGATTGTACTGCGTATATATGCGCCGTGGCAATTTAGTGTTCCAGCATGTATTTTTGAGAACCAGTAGTTACACTGGACTACTAATTCGACGTTCCAGCAATGTATCAACTTACAATAGAACCGTTCTAGAACAGTTAGATCAGTTCTTGCTCTTGAGCAGGTATTTCAAATTCTCCCATGTTTCAGTTTTGTTTTGGGGTTAATTTTATGAAAAATCAAAATAATTACAATTACAACAAACTTTCAAGCTATTTTATGAATATTCTGTGATTATATGTAAATGTAAGGGAAAAGTTTTTCTTCCCCTTTCGTCAAGCACGTATCCAGGATTTGATTTCAGGGAGGGGTCCAACGAGAAAAAAAAAATGGCGCCGCGGGCGAAAATTTTTGAAGAGATCAATGTCAAAGTCCTTAGATGAAAAGTAGAAAATTGTCAAGGTACAAAACAACACGTTAAAATACAGGTTTTGTTAGAAACGTTTTTAATCTTCTGTTAAAAATTGAGTTATTATTATTACCTATAGTTACAAACAATTTCATAATTATAAAAAGTATAAGTATAAGTATATCCCAGTGTATTGAGAGCACAACCAGGGAACTTCCTTTCGTGTGATCTTTTATTTCTTAGAAAGGTTTTTACCCTTTTAAGAGTAGAAAAAGATCTCTCGACACTGGCTGTAGCAACAGGAAAAGTAGAAGAATAACTAGTAAATGATGAAGAGCAGGGAAAACATTTTTGTTACAGTGCTCCAAAACCTTTAGGGTTTCGGTATTTTTGTCTAAATCTTCACCCACTCATCACGACCAACGGGATGGAGGTTTATAGAAAAATGGTAAAAGTTTTAAAATGTCCGACAATTTAGTAGTTTGTACATTCATATAGGCTACATTTCAAAATTATTTTGAAATATACAGGATGTTCCAATAAAGTGTGACGTATCAAAGTTATATTTTTTCTTATGGGACACCCTATATTTTATTGCATTTTTAAAAAAATGAAATATTCCTTCCTAATGGTTCCCTATTATTCCTAAATAAAGAGGGTTCCGAGTTACGCTGACTTTTTTTAAAATGTGAACATTTAAAAAAAAATTAAAAACTCATTGATATAATAAATTCAAACAAATTTTCTCTTACATTTAAATAGTTGGAGATTCATTGAATGTATTCCACGATTAAGTAGTAAACATCTCTTTACAGGGTGTTCCGAATTTTCAGTCTCATTATGAGATTATTCAATATGTAATATCGGGCTTATTTCAAATGGAACACCCTGTATTTTAATAATTCACCATGTTCAAAAAAATGTCCTATTTCGAATGGTATTATGGTGTCCTATACCTAGGTATTATACTTTTCGTGAAATTTACAGTTTTCTTAAATTGTATGGTAAATCGATTTTAAAACATCTGCAATTCTCTCTGAATTTAAAACTAATGATCTTGGCATAGTTGTTGTAAAAAAAACAGTGAAGCTGCTAATAAATTTGCACACTTGTAGTTGCTGAGGTACACTAGCTCTTTTTTACCGATAATCTGGCCAATTATAAGGACCGCCTCTACTTATCCATTTATTCCTGAGGTAGTTCCTAACACATGAAATGTGAGCAGGAGCTCCGTCCAATTGTAGCCACATTTTCTTTCGGATGCAAAGTGGTAGGTTTTCGAGAAGGATCCAGAAGTCTTTTATCAAAAAACTCAAAAATTTTCTTCCATCCAGGTGTCCGACAAATAAATACGGGCCGTTAACATACTCGCCCACAATCCCTCCCCAAACCTTTACATCGGTGTTGGCGATCAACAGTACGGAATAAATCTTTGTTTGCTGTATCGTAATAATGAAAGCATAAACTCTAGACTCTAAATGCTAGGAGACAATTTTCTAGACATTCCCCAATGCAAACTATCATGTTGACTCTTTCGTTTAACGGGTACTGCTTCATTTTTAGTAGCAATAACATTTGAAAGAAACACAAGATTGTTAAGAGAATTAACAGGAAAATGTGATAAAATGACATTAAGTTAGGTACCTACTAGATCATGTGTGCATTTTTTGTTTTAATATCAATTTACCTTACAATTTAAGAAAACTGTAAATTGCACGAAAAGTATAATACCTAATTCGCTTGAGTTTGTTATATCAATGAGTTTTAAATTTTTTTCAAAATGTTCACATTTTAAAAAAAGTCAGCATAACTCGGAACCCTCTGTATTTAGGTATAGGGAACCATTATGAAAGAGTATTTTATTTTTTAGGGGCAATCAGAAAATGCAATAAAATATAGGCTGTATATTTCAAAATAATTTTAAATTGTAGACTATATGAATGTACAAATTACTAAGATGACCAACATTTTCAAACTTTTACCGTTTCGCTATAAACCTCCATCCCGTTAGTCGTGATTCACCCTGTATAATCGTGACGAATACCACAAGAGCAATCGAAAATAATCGATTAGTGGATTACGTCGAGTAACGAGTGAAAAACAATGATTATTTTGAATTGCTCGATTCTAAGAAATTTTCTTCAAAATATATCGCCACCTTAATTTTAACCGATTATCACTATTGTTATTGAATAAACTCACAATAAACCAACCTATAAATTGAAGGGGGCGGAGAATCGGTTTTATTATGTTGACAGTGGCCCTAACGAAAGTGCTTTGCAAATATGTTTTTCCTATTAAGCGAGAACCGTCATTTGCCCGACGAAGGGCTTTCAATGGATCGTGAAGACCGCGCCTCTAATTCTCCCTAAACTCTGATGATGCCTCGTTTTGGGGGGTTTCTTTTGGTATTGATTAGGCTTATTAGATTCGTAAAGTGACCTTTTAATCAAATTGTTAGTGGGTATAAATGGAAATATCATGTTGAAAACTTAACCAACGTAAAACCAAAATTTTCACTATCGAAATGTTTTTATAACGAGGTGAAAACAGAAACACAGATGCGATTATGGCCTCAGATATCACACATTAAAACAGTCGGTTAATTTAATTGTAGTGCCTTTCGTAAATATCGGTTGCCATATTTACTTTCGGGATGTCGGATGCTCAGCGCTGTTGTCGATTTGTAAAAATCTTTACGGATTCTTAAGATATTCCTTATCAAATTATTCTAAACGTTATAATTACAGCAGTTCAAAAAATATCTATTTGCGCTTCCACTCAATACTCCTAGATCATGAGAATTTTTGTCTGTATCTACATAGTTGGGATAAAATTTGTAAACAAGTAAATATATTTAAAATGGAAAATATTATATTTATTAAATCCTGCTTCAAGATAAAATAAATTTTTTGTCAATAAGTCTCTTCTGGTTCAACCAGAAATAACCTCAATTATTTTAATTTAAATTATTAACCCCATATAGTCTCTCAAATTTTGTTACATCAGAACGAGAATAATCATAATAATTTAATCAAATTTATTTGAAATGTTAAAAATTTCCTCCGTTCACCCCCTGATAATATGAATTATTTTAACAAATTACTGAATTACACCATTAAAAAAAAATATAAAGAAATAGATATAATTTATTGTCGTATTTAACATCCCACCTACTATGTACCACTTACTCGGAGAAGAATACAATATGGAAAACTTGGTAGCTTATCTACGTGCTATTCAGTTTCTGCACAAAGTTTAACCATTAAATATTTAAATTGTTTTTTTTTATACCTATACTGTAGTACTACTTAGTATTTATTGTTCATTTGGTAGCGCTAATAACCTAAAGGGTTGATGCGCTTTATTTTTCTTAAATAAAAAAAAAAAATTTATTGTCGTGAAAAATTTTATATAAAAATTGTTACAACTCAAGGAAATCCACAACTAAATAGGCCACTACATAAATGCATGGGAATACGGGAATACGAATAACTGAAATAATTGTATAGATTACAAAGATTCTAAAACAATCACCTATTTTTACATTACAACTGTGAATATGGCAATCCGTCATTTTAGCTAAAACACCGATTACAAACGTGTGACATCAACCTTTTGCATATCGTTCGAACTTTTATCGAATTTTCTGGTTTTGCAACGTTTAAATGATATTTACTCCAGATAGACATCACACGAAATAATTCAAATTCATAATAAAAACAAACTTTTAATTTGCATCTGTGTGGAATATTTGAAGTATTTACAAATGTATGATGTCATAGAGCCGCCATTGCTATTCTAGCGTTCTGGTACGAAATTTGAATTGTATTTTAAAAACGTAAGTTTCTCCTATAAAAACCTTCATTTATTCAAGAAACAACATTTTTTTGGATAAAGCTTATGCGTACCTACCAATATCCTGGAACAATTTTTAAAAATCCGTCATCATACCTATTCACCCATGCTCGATAAATTTCCACATACCTATAGACCACAAACTTACGATCCAAAACTTAATAGATTAACGATGGCGTCTATTTGGCTAAAATCCGTTAATAAACTGAAATATATAAAACCACAAGTTACAAGTAGTCCTTTCTACCTCCTATAAAAGACTAAGTTATTCTAAACAGACTGCCGACACACACACCAACACCAAATGGAAGAGCCCGCGCTTATCTGTCAAACTTGTCGCACAGTAATTGGCACTGAAACTCATCATACTAGAAAGTCCAACGTATGACTCGGCAAGAAAAATACGCAATCTAACAACCAGCCTAAGAAGAGTATACTTTCAACAAATGAAAATGAAGTCCTCTACTACTTAAAAATTAAACTTAAATTTTAAAACCTATTACAATTTTTTGTATTTATATCTGTTACTAAAAAATTGTTTTGTTACATGACTCTCGCGAGGGCGATCGAGGTTCGATTCCCGATGGAACATTTTTTTATGCATAGTCGTGAAGAAAGTATAGTCGTAGAATGGCTATTTTTCACTTGGATGATTCCAAAACCTGCTCGCTCGTTTTTCATCCGCGTGAATAATATCCATAATTCTACGCAATAATATACGAATAATATACTATTCCACTTTCAATTGTATAATTTTTTGGCATTGAACGTGATGGATTTGTTCCAAAGATCAGAAGTAGATAGGTATAATTAAATAAACAATGAAAACGAAAGCATCAATGAATAATTAATAGCTGAAAGTTAACTTAATTCATAAAAATTCTGTAAATTGGCTCCTCTTTAGGTAGTTTTTTTAACAAAGTTTGCTTGAACATCCCTAACTAATCATAGATTTCCATGAGATTACAAATACATCAAGACTGAATTAATTAATTAACATATCTATATTTTATTCTCATTCATCTAATTCTAATAAGTTAAATCATGTTTTCAGAACCCACATGCTGTGCTTGAATTTCTCATTTCTCACAAGATCTATCAAAATTTTCAAAAATATACAGGGTACTCATTTGAAGTCGAAAATTCATAAAAATTCTGTAAATTGGCTCCTCTTTAGGTAGTTTTTTTAACAAAGTTTGCTTGAACATCCCTAACTAATCATAGATTTCCATGAGATTACAAATACATCAAGACTGAATTAATTAATTAACATATCTATATCTTATTCTCATTCATCTAATTCTAATAAGTTAAATCATGTTTTCAGAACCCACATGCTGTGCTTGAATTTCTCATTTCTCACAAGATCTATCAAAATTTTCAAAAATATACAGGGTACTCATTTGAAGTCGAAAAGCTGAAAGCATTTCCGGTTAAACCGGAAGTGATCTGGTAGAGAAAATGACATCAGATGTACTTTGACTCACTGCAACTGTCTGCAAAGTTTAATAGATAGTGTTCTTCTCGTTTTGAACACATCACTTGGTTCCATTGGTATACTTTATTCCAGACCTGTATATTTATTATGTTCGCTATTTTGTACGATTTATTTGCAAATTTTCACCGATTATAGTAGCGGGTGTTTAATTAAAAGAGGTTAGTAACTGTATCTCAGAAGATATTTATCGTACAACTGCCGGAAAAAATAATCGGTCAAGAGAACTCGGGTGGATATTATTTTTAGTTATCCAATCTTACCACAAAGAGGTATAATTAGTAAAGCTAAAATTAAATTCCCAGTTTTCTATTTAAAAGGCTAAGTAGAAGAAAAGTGAAAATGAGGTAACCCTAAATCAATTTTACAGCAGTTTAATCCAAAATGTTTCAAAATAAATTCTAGGGGAGAGTAGGAATACCTATTGAATGAAATCATCATAGCTTTAATACAGGTAAAGAGAATTGAACATTTGAAAGATAATTGAATATTCAGGCACATATTATGTAATCATTATGATCTAGTATATTTAATGGTAACCAGATGGCGTGGTCTGACTAGCCAAAGAATTTTTTCATTTTTCTTAAAAAATTTGAATGGAAGGCACAAATCTTTTTTTTTTTTGCCTTGGGTCCGTGCCCCACTTAGCCACGAATCTATTTTGTTATCATTCTAATCCTAATCTAATCAAATCACCCTATCTTTCATGCTGTCATGCTAACATTCCTAAACTACCAAAATTCTGGAGAAAGTGAAAGAAACACAAGGAACAAGTAGGATAAACAGGGATACACTCTTCAAGCTAAGATGCTCGTTATAGCGACTTTGCTCAGACATACAAAAATAGCAACGGTAAAAGAATACTTACTACAAAATGACAGACACAAGGAACCAAATCTAAATCATTTATGCAATAAATGTATATACATCCTTTACAGGACTCTTATTGGCAAAAGAAGAAGAGGGCGGCCTAGAAAAAGATGGTTTGAAAGTGTGATGTCTGATATGAATAAACTGAAAATACGAAACTGGAAACAGAAAGCTAAGAATAGAGAGGAGTGGAGAAAAATAACTGCCCTGGGTCTACAAGGCCTGTAGAGCATATATATATAATATATATAATGTATATACATCCATTCATGCAAAACAAAATGAAAAATACTACTTTTCGTTTGGAGCGTTTGAGGAATTCACATAAAATATCTCTTATGCTAAGTTTCCGTGAACTTATGTACAAAAGAGACACTATGTTTTGCGGAAAAGCTATCTTCTTCGCTGATAAGGAGAACAGTGGGTATTTGGTGGCTTCTCTATTATATCCACAGTCAAACATCCAATGGTTGAGATCATCGAAACTTCCGTCACACTCACATGTATCTGTGGTACACATTTTAATTTTAAAAAGGTATGAATTAACGGTAGCATGTCCGAAAAGGCATCTGACATACATAGTATACACTTTCCTGGAGGAAGAGCTTCGTTCAGCTAGAGGAGTGAGGGGTAGTGAAGGGTATGTCTTGCAGTAGGAATTGTTACTGTAGTTTGTAAAACCTGCCCATTCAATTTCCCAATTTTGGTAGAGATTTTCCTTTCTAAGGTATATTATATCCCTCCTTGATAAATCGTTAATTACAAGGACAGAAGAAGCGGTATCTTTAGCAAGCTCATCTACTTTTTCATTACCTGGAATTTTACCCATATAAATCCAACATTTTTGTTTAAATTCTCAAGGCGTGTTAATTTTTCGAGGATACTGACTGTAACGCTGTTACTGTATATATGTTTTTGGTAATTTCTCAGTGTCATTAAAGCTGCTCGTGAATCAGATGAAATCATAAAACGTTCAAATTCTAAGTTACTGTTTACGATCCATTTCAATGCTTTGTTGATGGCTACTAATTCAGCTGTAAAGATTGAACAGTTTGGATTTAATTTGTACTGTATTATAGGGATTCTTGTAGGTTTTTCATCTTACAAAGTATTTTTATATATACTGAAATTTTGCAAAAATGGATAGGTATGATAAGAAATAAACAAAGGTAAGTTGTCTGTCTAGGTTTCAATTAATATATTCCCTGTGATCTATTAGGCTTCTGAATGTCAAATAAAACACCAACAACGTGAATGAATATCATATTAACAAATTAACAGCAATCACTGAATGTGTGAAATGCGGAAATCCTCGAAATGTTTTCCTCTGTATCTAGTATCGAAGACAATAAATTCTTGAATAGATTATGCTTTTACTTGATGAGGATCCATACTAAACGATGAAATAAAACAATCTAATTTGTTCATATCTTCGTTATATTAGAACTACGTTCAATATATATTCGTGACTGGTTTCGAACACAGTATCTTTCTCAAACGAGTTCTAATATAATGAAGATTTGAACAAATTTGATTGTTTTATTTTATCGTTTACAATAAATTCTATTCCACTCATAGAAATACGGCCAATAGCATCGTCCTGTAGTTTACCAGCACAACGCCATTGGCCGCTATTGACTAATTAATTCGACGTCTTCAATAAAATTATAAAACTGTGGGGTCCGGAGATCGAGTTGGCTATTAGTGATGAGCAAAGCAAGAACCAAGACCAATACCAAGACAATCTTGGTAACGGTCTCGGTCTTGCTTGTCTTGGTCTTGCTCAAATAGTTTATTTCTAACTACTTACGAATTTATGTTGATTATTTTGGGAAATTGAACCACAATCAATTTTATATTTTTCAATTCAACGTTTCGGTAGCGTTCCAGCTACCATTATCAAAAAATTCTACAACTGTAGACCATCAAAATATTATTTTTTGTTTGTTAAAGTACGTTGAACAGTATTAAAGTTATGATAATTTCATTAAATTGGCATTCCCACTCCTCCCTATCAATTATTTTGAATGATTGAGAAATAAGTGGTAGGAATTGATTCAGAATTACATTCCTATTATGTTTACTCTACTTTTGCTTAGAATTTTGAATAGAAAACTAGAAATTTTATATAACCATTGCTAATTACACCTCTTTAAGGTAAAATTAAATAAATAAAAATAAATTCTAGCTGTTTTTTTGGACCGTAAGTTGTAGGGTAAATACCGTCAAAGCTACAGCCGCTCAATTAAAGTTTTGTTCAATTTGTTTATGGTATTGTTAGAAACTAGGTATCCTGTAATAACTTCAAGCGATATTGAGTAAATATCGACTAAGAAAACTCTTACTTCAACTGAATATAATATAAATTATTATATCCTCACAAGAACTGGCAACGGTGTAACGAAGATGCACACACGCCAGTTCGTTCTGTATTAGTTTGGTGTTAGCTACAAGTCTTCGTGTGAGGTTTCACACACTTACTTTATTTTAAACAAATCATAAAATAGAGTAAACAATTCAGACTTCTACCGTCTTTTAATGCTGCGTAAATCTAAACTCAAATGTATTAAATTTGGGTTCTTGTTAAGGTTATAAATAGGTACAGGTATATATGACCATCCCTGTAGATAATTAACTACGGAGTTAAGTTATTTTTACACGTGGAAAATTATTATAGGTTAATTTCATATACAAGGCGACGTTATTTTTTTAAACACTAATACAAAGTTAATCCTAATTCTACCATACAGATCATCAAATTAATGACAATACAAAGACAAATGGCACATAATATTTATACTCGTATAAACTTAAGAAATCATACAATCCAAAAGCATATTGAGCTTAGATTTTAGTATAACTTAAAAACACTAATCTATTGGGAAAACATTCTACAATACTATAACCGGGAGGGCTCATCGACTTGTTATTGTCACAACTAATGTTGGGATTCTGAGAATTCACCTATAAGCTACAGAATCTGTAAGATATAGGATCTGTAACTTGAACCTTTACAGATTTGTAAAATTTGCTATTCTGGAACCAAATCTGTAAGTGTCATAGTTACAGATCTTTACCTTATAGGTTTCAACTTCACTTTTGTTTATAGTGTCAAAATTCTAACCTCAAAACCATTAAAAGTATTTAAAAGCTGTGTGTGTACTTGTGAAACAGCGTTCTGAAATGAGCCCGTGGCCAGAAAGTTTAGAGTAGCAAAAACTTTAAAAAATGATTTAAATGCATTGTAAAAAGACTGTAAATTAATTATTATTACTTTGACTACAAAATTATTCTCCATAACATGAGGTCTTGAATACTGAATTAAGAATTGAACACTATTTTTGTCCAACCGAAACATTTGTCCAAAATGCCTGTCTGGCATATCAAACGGATTTAATTGATCCCTTGAATGTATTCGTTGGATTTTAATATGATTTCTGGAAAAATGGAAAGTGTGTTTTATAATAATACCATAAAAATATGTACAAACCGATTCTCATCCTCTTCCAACAAAATACCGGCGAAAATATTTAATTGTCCTTTCATATTAATGTCAATGATGTTCACTTAAAAACTTAATAATCACTAAAAAATCACAAAAAAACTAAAAACTCTACAACTTTTTGACTAATAATACACGCAAAATGATAATAATATTGATAATACAACGCTCTGTACCACACCTTGTACTGCTTACAGTGACAAATGTCTAGCACGTAAATATTTACGAATCTATAAGGAATCTGTAAGTAACAGGTAAGGTTAGAATCGCATTTCCTGTAACTCTTACAGATTTCGGCTTATAGATCTTACAGATGTTCTCAGAATTCCACCATAACTCTATAAATTTAGTAATGTAAATTTCGCAACAAGCTTTTATATTATACTAATGGGGTGTTAAGCCGATATCCGGTTTTTGGTATTTTATTAAAATATATAAAATATAGGTACATTTTTGCAAAAATTAATTTAAAAATTCTTAAACCGAATATTTCAGAAAAGTGAGAGTTAGGGATTCCTAAATTTTTCAAGTTAGAATAATGTCAGCATCATGTAATAGTATATTTTTCAACGAGTGTAGAATGATGGCTATTATTCACGCGGATGAAGTTTCCAAAAAGAGCGAGCGCAGCGAGTGTGTTTTGGAATCATCCAAGTGAATAATAGCGTTCTACACAAGTAAGACTATACTTTCTCCACGTCTATGCATAAAAAAATTTTCACATCGGGGAATCGAACCTCGATCGCCCGCGTAAGAGTCAAGCATATCTACCACTGAAACATGACCCCATTTATTTTTTGATATGTAAAGAACGTACATATAGGTAACTCATATTTTTAATAGGAACATTTACATTTTCAAATTAAATTATCACATTATTAGGAAAAATAATAGAGATAACATAAATATACGTAATTAAACATATTAAATCTTCACTATCGCTACTGTTGTCCAGTTTGTTCTCTATACATACGTAACATTAAAATTATATAATTATTTTGACATTTCAAACGACGCACTGTCAGAAGCGATTTACCTAGTTATATATTTGACGTTTTAAAAGAGACGAGTTGATTTATTTATATATGTTGGTGATTGTTCTTGATGAATTTCCCTATATATTTATCCGAATTTTTTATATTTTAATCAAACTGTCTATTGCCATCATTTTTTATTTTTATTCTGATTGATGGTGTCAAAAAAAATTAATAAGTTGTCAGAGAATTGTCAATAAATTAGAATAAGAAAAAATAATCTTTCATTTCTGGACACGATTTCGCCTTTCGACCCGGGATTAACTCAAATCATTTAGGTAAGAAATCAACGCATAACAATTCATTTTAGCGTGAATTCTGATAATCATAGAATGTGATTGGCTAACGAGAGTGAATTCTATAAAATTCTTCACAGGTGTGAAGAATTTCTATCATGATACAGCTAAATATGTAAAAATAATTTGTGCATTATATTATATAGTCGTGGAGCCAACTGAGAAGTTGAATTTCTCTATTAGTGGTGAATATTTTTTTCTATTGTTAACCTAAGCCAATAAGGGACAAATTCAAATGTTTTGAGAATCCAGGTATAGTAGCTTAACAAAAACTTGTGCAGCATAATTTTGTATACCCAGGAGATTATCTTTAACAAATTTGCTGATTGAAATTACTTAACAAGAAGAAATTATTTGAATAAAAATGCCATTAGGAGTTTGAAATTCGTTACAAACCAAAAACGTCTGACGACTGACATAAGGAGTGCGTTCATAGTCTACGGGTTGGTGACTAAAAACAGACAGTATACGTGTCAGTCAGACGACGGGGTAAACGCATAGAGAGAAATCAGATTGAGCGATTAGGACGCTCTTTACCGATTTGTAGATCGACACTGTCAAAATTTGATTTTGACATTGAAATGTGTTGTTTAATTTACGAGGAATGTTTTTACCTTAAACATTATTACCAATGGAATTTGAAAATCTTCTGTTGATGGAAACTGGAAATGACGCAAACACAATAATTACTAACGTTGTTTGAAAATAAGTTTTACTAGTGGAAATGTCAATCTGCATCAGACTACTTGATTTCGGTTTTATGAGTGGGAAATCGAATTTACATTCATGTTCCGCAAATTTCTCTAAGAAATGTTTTTATTTTCATCATGGTGATGAAGACATTTATAAGCCTCGCACCTTTCTCCGCTCGGGGCCACGTTGGTGTATGTATAATATACTACCTATTTGTATCATACTGCACGAACACAACAGCACGTAAGAAAATTGTAACTGTGCCTGCAAAAAAGTTAACCGAAAATTATGGTTTGAGACTGCTAGAAGAATATATAAACATACCACTACTAGTTACTATTATTGCTGTGAAGATCATTTTGATGCAAGTAATTATATATTATATGTGTGTGTATTTGCCTGCACGAGCCCAGTCATTCTATTAATTTACGAAAAATATCAACACTATAATAAAAACTAACTCTAAATACGTCAACGAAAACTAATAATAGTAAAACTAAAATTTATAAAATAATCTAATACAAATCGGAAATCAATTTAAACAGCTCCTAAGTAATTCACTCAATATAACATAAGCATAACCTATACTTCATACAATTTTAAAAAAAGAAGACGACAAAATTGTGGTCTATGTCAACCATTACGTAGCTAACTTCTCTTCTAGGGTATGTACGTCAGATCATAAATAGCCAACTAAATAAATCTAAAAAAATCTCTCTACAAGTTGAATTTTCAAATCGACACAAACACAAACACCTTTGTGAGAATAAAAACATTAAAAATAATTTATTCCCCGTTATGAATTTATCCACCATAAACTATCAACATTGAGAAAACATCATATTTTTGTTTAACACCTCATTATTGTATAATGTTATAAATTGATGGGTTTGATTCAATTTATAGTTTATTTTTTTAATTTAAATAAAAGCTTGTTTTTGAAAAAATTAATTTATTGAAATAGCAAACTAGTGGTTGAAAATTCACATTTTGTAAGTACAATTACCAAATTAAATTTTTCTTCATTCATGTTGCAATGATTAGAAGTCATTTAACTGATCTATTTCTCCATATTTCAAGCTTCTTCTGTTTCGAAATACATGATGATATTATTACTATTAAGTAACAGTCACGTAATATTTTCAACGAATACAAGCAATAACCTGTATGTTTTAAAAATAAATAATATTGTGTGTGTATTTTTCAAATAATCGATTCGGTCGAAACTTCCAAATTGTATATTTAAAATTTCTGTCGGTCATTACGAATCTGTAACAAAAATACTAACTATAATACAAAAATAAATAAAATTATAGGTGTGTGTATTAATATACTAGCATATATGCGAGATACATTAAAATCTTGGTATTTATTTTTGATAGTTTCTCATATAATAATCAAATTGGTTGTACAAAAAACAAATTATCGAAAATGACTGTGTTGTCGTTCGCGTTTTTGATTATTTTTCTTTAACTTAAAACTACAAATGGATGCTGGTTGAATGCGAGAGTGCAAACTGTGACGTTTGTTTATTATCTTATTACCGGAAATAAAAATAAAACCGGTTGAGGTACCTAGCAGAATAGATGGATTAATTAGTTATCTAAAAACGTGTATAGGGTGATTAATTCACTGAGATGTGCATAACAAACGTTTAGGTACATTTTTGGTTGACAAATCGATTTCTCATATTTTAATATCCCGGGAGCCAGTGATAATTTTTGACAGTAATTTTAACCCTGACGGACCAGCGGTGGGTGAGCCAACGGGAGGATTGGAAACACGTCAACAAAATTTTGCTGAAATTCATATAAATGGTAGTTCATAAAATTATTTAAATAGGAAAAATCGTCAGCCGGCTGCATGTCGGTGGAAAAGCCGTCAGCTAGTCATACAAACGTGTAAAAATTTTTGAGTTTCAGTAATTTTAACCCGGCTGAAATTTATAGAGATGGTAGTTCATATAATTATTCAAATAGGAAAAATCGTCATCCACTGTATGTCGGAAGAAAACCCGTCAGCTCATAAGCTTAAGAACGCGGATGGCTAGCATACTTGTTTTACGCGCTACACCTTTTACTGACCAGCTGGCGGCTTTTAACATTGACATACAACCGGCTGACAATTTTTTTGTTTAAATAATTATATTAACTACCATCTTTATAAATTTCAGCCGGGTTAAAATGACTGAAACTCAAAACTTTTTTAAAGTGTTTCTGGTGCTTCCATTGGCTCACCCACCGGTGTTGCGCCACTATGCTTTAGAGCACAACCAAATTTAGCATTCAATAAATTATGGCCAGGGTTAAAATTGGTCGCCAAAAAGTATCACTGGCTCCCAGGCTATAAGTATGCACTGGTTGTCTCGATAAGAATGGCTCTCGACCATAGAAACAAAAAGTTCATAGAATTTGCTTAATTGAAGAATATTTTAAATACAATAAACCTCAGATTAATACATTGAAAAGATACATTTGTTTACATTTAAAAGTGAACCCAACATTACATCACATCTAAGGTAACTTGCCGACCTTTGCAGATGTCTTACTTATTAAACCTTTTTCTGAATTATTATTTTTTTTGTGGTCTTCATCCCATTGCTTATATTGTATAATATTGTTTTTCATACCTGTTTTTACATTTTTGTAGTAATAAAGGCTATGTTGACTTGTTTCCTAATATTAGGTGGCGTATTACCTATTATATGAACTAAAAATCACTTGAATCGTCCTCCATTTCCCAAAAAGTCAATAAAGTTTAATGAACTCAACAACTTTGCACCTAAACGTCAATTGAAATGTTTACTGAGCTACAGAGCATACTATGACCGCGAATAACCATAAATAACCGGTAAATACAAAATGCATTTAATCGAAGTAGTTATTAATGGCTATAAGGCGTTAACGTCATTACTATGAGCCCTTAAAGACATCACTACTTTGACATTTTTAACCGCGGTAATTACTCTGCTCCCAGCTTGTGTAAATACCACGGTTTTTAGTTGTTAATTGTCAATTCGTTTTTGTAAATGCTGTATATCCTGATTATTCACCTAAATGCTAGGATGTTATATGGTGATTTTTTGGTTGATAAAGGGTTAAAGCCAAGGTCGAAAAAATATTAACCACGGCTTAAACCGTTGGGTTCGCCCAAAATATGCTTATGTTAGTTTTATTCGTGAGTCAAAAAACGTATCCTGAAGTTAGAATTTTTATTTGTAAACCTAGCGTTGAAGATTATTAATTTTTACCAGAATAGAGGGTATACAAGATGTTGAAATTACAGGAACAATTTGAATATAATATATTTACAAGTTTCATCATTTACAACATAGTTGAAATAAGGGAAGGGAAAATTACTTTTATTTCATACTGTACCCTAAAACATACCTTTACGTACTTGATTTCAATCCGGAAGATAGACTTTTACGGGATAGTAGCACGTAATGAAATATTACGTGCTACTATCCCGTAATGGAATTTTACAGGCTTTTACATATAAAAAACTAATAAAAACTCAGTTATGCTTCAAAAGTATGAAATTCAGCAGCAAAATAATAGACAGAATGATTTGTTGGGCATCAGATGCCGTGGCTTCATGAGGAATGAATTGATCTTGAGCCATTTCGTGAAAATCGGATAATGACAGTATCATATTATTTAAAAGAATATTATGTTTCTATGGGTACCAACTACAGGTCAGCTATCTTAAGCCGGTCCCAGACACTACGTGTATTTGGCAAACATTTGGTATTCGGACGTATTCGCGTAGCGTGTGGGAAGTTAACTTTGGCAAATATTCGTCCTTCGTCATTTTCCCGGCGCTGGTCGGAAACTAGCACGAAGTAAAGGATGCCGTAGTGTTTCGAAGTAAACTACGTGTACCTTTAGTAAACTACGTGTACCTTTGCTATACTACGGCACCGTGTGGGAGATCAAGCAAACATTCGTACAAATGATAAATATTGGCCTATTCGCCAAATACACGTAGTGTCTGGAACCGGCTTTACCATTGAATGCAAATTTCAAAATAGCGAACGCCGATAAATATATTAATATTGTATTTTTCCACTGTTCTTTTGAGTTTTTTAGCAGTATGAAATAAAATGTTGTACGTCACACGTCCGGTAAACTTTTACAATAGTCGTTTCGAAATTCGGCCTTCTGTAAAATTATTCTTACCGGACTAATAACAAAAATATCTATTCCTCCCTAGGGAGGAAAGTGAGTATACTTAGGGTGGAAAGTATGAGTTTCATTCCTAGTAAGAGGGACGAAAGTGTGTACTTTCTACAGAGGTAGGAGGAAAACATATTTGTTTTGAGTTCTCAGCATCTACTGAAAAGGCCCATTCATGTAATTTTTTCAATATATCACCATTTTATTAACATTTTTCTTACTGCGTATATTGTTTATTATTCTAAATTTGTACAGCCATCGATGTTCATCCGAAATTCACTTGAATCGTCTGGGATCGTTAAAACTGACGTCGAATAATAATAAAAAAAAAGATCAGAAAAAATTTACTTTGTGTTATTTTTCACCAAGTCGAACTGTTTAATTTTTAATGATGCTCAAGAATTAATCTTTGATAATTGACTTGTGGTTTGGAACATTTTGTTATGAAAATAATCTAAAATTAGCGTTAAAGTGCCGTTTTCACATGAATTTTATGAATATATACCTATATCTGTATCGGATTTGGTAAACTGGGTGCGAAAATATGGGATCTGATCTGTAAACACTGTCTGCGTCCATAAACCGAACGAGATCTGGATAATTTCTTCGAGAATCTCAAAAGTATTGTTTTTTACCAATCAAATTGAACCGATCCTCTTTTGAATATACAGGATGTTGTTTTAATCCACTTCCGTAACAATATAATCGATATTAAAATTGGAGACAGCAATTTCTTCTAATTATCTAATTAGTATTTAATGTCTAGAATATAATTCAATTTGTAGTTTTTCTATATTTATAACTAGTTTCTTAATATATTTTGGGTAAATAAGCGAAAGTATAGCAACAGCTCAAACCTGGTACACATTTTTTCATAGCTATTTGTATCATTAACAAATGATATCCCTTGAGAAGGGAGAGAACCATAAACTTCCATGAAAATAATTGAAAAAACTTATAATTACCAAAAATTAAAAGCTGACAATAATGAGTAAGCTAACCAAACTTAACCCAACCAGGCCCTTCAACATCACCAGAACTGAGATATGTACATTATTTGTTACGATTTTTTAAATTATTTTTATGGGATAGTTTTGTGAGATATTATGGCTTCCCTACTATTCGGAACATTTTGAGCTGCAGTCATACTTTCTTTTTTTTAATGTTGTATTGAACAAACGTATTCAGAAAATGGAATGAACCCATATAAAAAGAGTACAATTGCCAGAAAATATTTTGTAGATATTCATATGGCCCTATAAAGAGAAGTACCTATAATAATAGCAACGTATTATTTTTTCCGTTAGATGCCCATTTCCAAAAATAGAAATGAAATTTTGTAGGTATATTCCAGTTGATCTACTCACCCTTGTTTACAAAATAGGAAACCACAAAGAAGTTGAGCATGTTATGGGTTTTGTCATTGAAAATTCACATTTTATCAGTAGCCTACAGATTATAACTTTAAGTAACTATAATAGTACTCGGTGTTTTCGAGATGCCGCGGTTAGTTATTGTTTATAGTGTTTGCTTCTATAACCTTGTCTAAAGTAGGGACATATATTTTGCTGTATAGTAGCATAAAGAATCTGTACATCATTAATTTTTTTCTACGATTACTATTCAAAGCAGGCTTTGGCATTGGCCAATTTTCATAATCCAACATGAAAAATATGAAAGAGTATTATTGTTGCTGAAGATTAAATTAATATTGATGATTTAATTCACAATAAAAAATAAACATTCCAAAAAAATATTTGGTAAATTGTTAAAATGCAATATTTAATTTTTTCATTTAATAACGACTACAGAGTACCGAGTACTTAGAGTACTCCGAGTGCAAGTACCCGAATTTCACGGGTAAATATTTCAAGTACATTTGAATTGTGATACGGGTCTTGAACTTCATCACTCGAATTCAAAGTTTCCATGGCGATATAAATGAAAGTCAAAGTCAAGGTTGCATGAAATACAAAATGGAAAAAACAACTTTCAATTGAGAATTATTAAGAAACATGTAATTTCATAATAATAATAATAATAACCGATCTTGCAATGGAGGTAGGACAAATGTGGAATGCAGAGAAAGTAGAAGTGATGCCGGTCATCGTTTCATCTACGGGACTAATTCCCTAAACTCTACAAGAGATAATAATAATAACACCAGATACCTACTACAGCAAACATATTATTAAAGATCCCAACACGACGAGTGACAAACGAAGACTATGTAAACAGCGCATCGAAACAATAGATCATATCACCAGCGGATGTGCCATCATGGCAAACACTGAATAATTTAGTAAAAGACATGACAATGTAGCAAAAATTATATACCAACAACTTGCAGTACAACATAAACTTACAAGAGCACATGCCCATATACAAATACATACCACAAACTATACTGGAGAACGACGAATAAAAACTATATTGGAACAGGAGCATACCGATAGATAAAACCAGTTCGCACAACAAACCAGACATTACACTCACCTACATCAAGGAAAAAGTAACAGAAATAATTTAAATATCCGTACCCAAATATACAAAAGAAAACAGGAGAGAAAATCGAAGAATATATCCAACTGTCTGAGGAAATCAAAGATATGTGGCATCAAGAAAAAGTTGAAATAATACCGATAATACTATCAACAACAGGAGTCATTCCTACCGTTCAGCATGCACCAATACATCGAGAAACTTCAAATACGCCCAAATTCAGACGTATAACTTCAGAAATCAGTCATTATCGATAGGTACTTGTTCAATTACACGAAAATTTCGAAATGCACAATTATATCAGTTTTAAGGCACTTGACAGTAGTGCGCGTGTGTTTCCATTACTAACCAAATTCAGTCTGAGAGAGAATGAATAATAATAATAATGATAACAATAATAATATCAACAACTTCAACAATTGTCTTTTTCAAATTATGAAATTTATTTCTGTTATCAAAACTGTTCATGTTTTGCTAAATAATTTACCTATTACCCTCTACAGCCACCCACTGATTTATGGTAATTAACAAGATAAATCTGTATGTAACAGTTTTAAATCCTATTTACTGTTAATTTTAAAGAATGGACGCATTTAAGTATTTCTTATTCATTATCATTACTAATACGTAAAAGGAACTTCCTTGCAAACAATCTTGAAGGAGCTGGGAGTATTTTCGTATGTGATTCAGGTACATCAACAATTACATCCTCGGAATTATCGCAGTAGAGTGGAATATTGCGCAAGAATTTTTGCGTTACAGTATAAAAATCTTGAATTTTTGGAAAATGTATGGTTTTCTGACGAAGCACATTATTTGTTGGGCCATATAAATCGTCGCACAAATCGATTTCTGGGCTTTGCCAGACCAGATGAGATGAGTGCAAAAGTGAGTGTCTGGTATGCAGTTTCGGGACACAGAATCGTTGGTCCGTACTTTATCGAAGATAATGGTAGGCAAGTCACACTTCATCTTCATCAGCTGAGGTACATACAAATTTTGACACGATTTATACCTGATCTACGTCAAACCTGTCGTGCACGTAATTTGGCATTTCGGGACCAACTTTTCTTCAGGACGGGGCAACTTGCAGCTCCTCAATTTCTTCAGGAAAATTTTCCAAGCAAATTTATTTCACGATTTACTGACTTCCCTTATCCTTCACATTCTCCAGATCTCACATCTCCAGACGCATACATTTGGGACATGGCTAAAACTGCCGTTTTTAAGCGGGCACCACAAACCATCGATGGTAATTAAAGGATGCCGTTAGAGCCTTCTTCTCGGACCTGAGACAACCCTTATTCGGTATGAAGTCTGTCTTGAGCGAGGAGGAGCACATTTAGAACATGTAATAAAAGGTCATTAACATGTATTTCTTAAAACAATAAAATAATTACAAGTTCAGTAGGTACTGTTTATTTAGGGCTACACTTAGTTTAGTCCTCAGACAACAACAAAAACGACACAAAACCACTGGCACTGGTCTCTATAACTGTTACACAGTGTACAAAACAGAAACTCCGCGTGTTTGGTTCTGATTGAAGTGCCGACCAGACTGACAATGATATAACAGGGGTTTCATGTGTTGCACTCGCATATGCACAGATAAGTTTACTCTTGCAAAAAGTTTGCGAAAAAACGTACTCGTTTATTAAACGAGGGCACCGGACACTTTTCCCAAAATGCTAAGGGCACGAGTACCAAGTACTTTATTGAAAATGTACTCGGGTACTGGGTACTGAGTACACAAAATGTACATAGAGTACAGTATTCGGGTACTTGTACTCGAGTACTGCCCTCTCGTCACGAGACTATATTACACAGTGACAGTTTTGAGTTGTATTGTCCAATTATATTATTGTGGGCCACAGAAAACAGTCTACCCCGATATTTGGCAGTATTCCTTAGATTTTAAGGAAATTAGGAAACACGTCGATTTTTGTTCTAAGGAGGACACATTTTTAGGATACAGGCATCTTCCTTCCACTTCACCAACCCCTTATTTTTAAATAGGGAGTATACCATGTGCGGCACATCATTAGAAAGGCATTTATACACCATCTTTGCAATAAAAAGTCTTAATTAGTTTAAAGTACAACACCTCTTAAAAATTAAATGCAACGCTTATGGTTTGATAACGTGTTATTTTTTCTGTCACGTCTAAAGTAAATAAAAACAAATAATAATGCAATATGATAATTAATTTATAACGAAAATTAACTAAATTAAAATAATATTGAATTAATGAATTAGATGTTGAAAATGGTCCTGAGGCATATTTTGAGGCAAAATATAAATCAAAATGAAATGTTAGAGCGGCGCTGGAATGATTGCGTTGTTCTTGATGGAAGTTACGTTGATGAATAAAACTAATTTTGAACAAAAAAAAGGGTTTCCTTTGTTAGGCCCGGGACTTTTCAGCCCATGTGTTAAAATACAACTTTTAAGTTGACTACCCTATTTTATGGGTTTTGTAAAATTTACATTATATACCCCAGAACATCATTATGTAAATTATTTATCTAGTAACATTATGTACTCCTACTTTTCAACATAACATGTATTTTATTTAAAGAATAAAATCGACTAAAATAAAATAAAATTTGTAAATTCTTGCTAAAGATAGATGTTATAATAAATTCAAGGCAAAGCCCGGTCTATTAGCATGTTTTACTTGATTTACTTCATCGTGCTACCCACATTTAAAATTGTAATTGATGAAGTCGGAAGTTCTTGTTTTTCTTACGGTAAAATCCCGGAAACGCCATTTCCCGGAAATTTCAGGGAAAAATAAAGATGATGGAAAATAGCCGCAAAGAGAGAGAAAGACAGACAATGGCTTTCATTGCTAAAAGACGCCTTGTTCCGTTCTTATATGAAGGATAATACAGTGCATATTATACTAAACATAATATTATTGTTTCTTAAAACCTTAAAACTCCCCGTTTCTCGTTATCTTTGGAGATCATTTTGTTTTTCAATTCAATATAAATCGTCTTATTACCATGATGATTTATTCCACGTCAAAACTGATTATTTTGTTTTGAAATAATTATCGATATTTAAAGACACAAGTCATTATAAATACCTAGTAAATTAATTTTTATTCTTTCTCAGGTATCTGCAGCTTCGTAAAAAAATTGGTACATCATTGATTTGAATACACAAAAAAAATCATCCCAGCTTGCCTTTTTTTAATTTTTTTGTCTAACGTTTCGAATATTTCATAGCCTTTTTTTGTTTGATATAAATCCTATTTTTCTTGTTATTGCTGGAAATGTATTCTGCTACACTTTATTGTAAAGCTGGTACTTATAATGGGACTGGAGATGAACAAATATTACAACTTTTGGCTTGGTTTTGAATATTATAAGAAGAAAAGTGCATTTATTTATTTTCTCAAAACAAATTCCAACTTTAAATGAAGTTATAAAATCCATTGTAGAAGTTGCGGATATACCAAATAGTACACAGAGAAAACACGTCCAAATAAAAAAAGTTTCTAGAAAAAAATCGCTTGCTGCAAATACATGTTTATTAGTGGTAGAAACATTATTCATTAGTAGTTGAGAAAAACAGATAGCTAGTTTTGTACGTTAAAACGAGCGACAAACCTTAGCAACCAGGTAATTTGTACTTAATAAAAAAAGTTTCTAGAATTCAATCATTTACCCTTAACTATATATCGTTTATTCTAAGTAAGTTCAATATTGATCATAAGCTAACTAGGTACTTGAAATCAGGTCTTCGACACATTCCGGTAACATCACTTAATTTTTTAAATTCGGAAAGATAGCACGTGTTAAGTGTACTTAGTGAAATATTATCTCTGTTAATGATAGTGAACGTCTGAACAATGGAATGAAAAGTTATTTTTTAATTAGGTAGGTACTTGAAAAAATACAAATGTTCATTTTTCCTAAGTTTAAATTAAATGTTTTTTATAAATTTGCTTTTCTGAGTGTCGGAAAACTAATGAAGGAAAAAATTTGAAATTTGAAGTTAAGGGTTATACAGTTATTAGAGATAAATGAATAAATCACTAAGGATTGGTGTACAATATGTCAGATTTAATAAACGATATTATATTAAATAGCTATACTAGCAAGTTATCTTGGTGGATAACTGTAAGTGACTAAAAATTTATAGTAAATGGAATGGACTACTTGAAATATATCTATGATAAGTGATCTCTATATTAACTGTAAATGTTCAATTTTAGCAATATGGTTTTTTCTGTGGTAAATGAATGTCATGTGTCCCCTAGCGAATTTTTTTTCTATGTGTAGAAGCTAACAATGGATTGCAATGGAAGAACTGAATTTTGGCTATGAAAAACAAAAAAGTTTATCTCAAAAAGATCGAGAATATTATCAGCAGTAAGAAAAAGATTAATCATAACACATATTGGTATAGCGAAGATGATTCTTTGGATGATATCCACATTTCAAATAAAACCAAACAGGTGAATGGGTAGCAATTATAGTATAGATAACGCAAGGTATCCTTCCAAAAAAATGGAAATAGGTACATCCCACTACATATTGACGAAAAAAGGATATAATATTTACTTGCAAAAAATGGAAAGAAGAAGCTTCTATATATCACAAAGCCTTATAAACTACAATATTCAGAATTTGTTGTGGATTATATGGCAAAAAGCAATTATTACTACCTTATGGTTCTGGTCTCATAAGTCTGGCCACAAGTGAAGGAGTATGTAGCCAAAAGAAGTACGACGCTCAAAACCAAAGTCGTAGAAAAACTATTTTATGAAGTATTACGATAAACTTTACCGTTACTTTGTTATGAATAATAATAAAAATATAATAAAAGTACGTAAACTCTCATACTAACATACTTTTTCTCTTTTCCAAACGTATTTTGAAATTATTATCTTCAAGTTAATGTAAATCTATACAAATAAAATGCTTTGTCCTGATTGACTGACTTACGGATCAGCGCACAGCCTAAAGGTAGAGACCTGAAACTTGGAGGGTGTGTTCTTTGTATGACGTAGGCATCCGGTAAGAATGAATTTTCCGAATTTCTGCCACTAAAGGAGGGAAAAATGGGTGCAAAGTTTGTATGGGACAACATGATTTCTTGGTCCAATCGACTTCAAATTTTGCATAACAGAATTGATGAAAGACGTTTTTCGTATTTAATTGAAATAAAGTTATTTTGTGGGTGATTTGCATCGAAGTTGATATCAATATCAATGCTTTTAATTTAAATTACATTACGGACGAAGTCGCGGGCAAAAGATAGCAAATTATATGATTACTATTATTAATATTCATATTTGTATAATAGTATATTATTAAACGAGCAATTTATAATAGTTATTATTCACGCAAGTCACCCGAGAGAGTAATTGCCATAAATTGCGAGTTAAATACTATACAGAAAGTTATAATTTGGGCAAATTGACTCTAACGTCAAAATTAATAAATTTCTGGACGTCAAATAATGTGACATATAGAGATGGTCGATACTGTGTAAAGTATCGATACACCGTACCGTTATAAATATATTGTTTTAAAACTATCAATATTAGAAAATATTGTTATTAAAAGTATCAATACTAAAAATGACGATATTTTATCGATACGATATATTTCACAAAAAAAATTTTCTAAACAAAAATACGTAGATTTAATAGTTTATTTCATATTGTACCCCCATCTCTAAATCTTTAAATGCAAAAGCGTGAATTATGAACCATAATTCACTCTAGTAGATACCTATATGGGTACCATATATCTTTTGTTAGGAGGTAAAATATTGACTTATTATTAAGTAGTCGTGGACAAAAATCTTTTGTTCGAAGCTTTTTTGTCTATTTATTCCATATCTTGCTACGCTTATGCCCATCACTTTTCTTTCGGAGAATCCCATCAACCTATTGCGATCTTTTGAAAGCGGCAATTTCATTTTACGCTCGAAAAACACGCATAATTTTTTCTACAGTCGCACTTTTAATAATTAAAACAGTTTTTTATATTATCTTAGGTTATAATAGGAGTGGATTTTTATTCAAGATAGTAGTCTGACATTTTAGTGGTCATATTATTTATTAATGTTAAATGTGAAAGTACAATATTGTTACAATTATTTATTGCAATTTCTGAATCAGAAGAAATTTCTTCCATTACTGAATATTGAAAATTCGGTTGAACAACCGATGTAGATGGACACGATGAACCCAACATAGAAATTTCCTCCATGATTGTAGATTGAAAATTCGGTTGAACAACCGATGTAGATGGACACGATAAACCCAAAATCTTCTGGGATATCTCAATTTTGTTACTAATAGCGCCTTCTATATATCCTTCTGCGACATTTGAGCTTTTCCAGCCTCCATGTCGTTTCAATTGGATCAAATTGGCGCCTGAATTACTTAAAAGAGTAGCTGATGATCGCCCGGTTCAGTGACCAGTGTATAATTCAGGGTTTGTTAAATTTAGATATGTAGCGATATCCGTGGGAATTTTTGCAACAGAATTCATCCCAATAACTTGATTATGGCAACTTCCTTTTACATATTTAAGGAAAAATCGACGTGTGGTTGAATTCAGTGGTCGTAAGTTGCAGTATTTCCTGTAGTACGACAAATTATCTATAGAGTATAAATTAGTAATTGTAAATATGCGGCTTCTTTTCGTTTTCGAATCTGGAATTTTCACAGTAAGCATCGAGTCTTTATCCTCAATATCGTCTACAGTTATTTTAACAAGTTCGTCTCGACGACAGCCTCCAGCAATTCCGAAAATGAGAACAATTTTTTTCAGCAGATAATACTCATCAGGCGCTTCATTCAAGAATTTGTTTATGTTTTCTTGAGTGAAAATTTTATATTTTTTGGCTTTCTAGCCATCATTCTGCTGTTTTAAATATGCAAAAAAGTTTCTTATATTCTTTGATATCGACATTATCATGTATGTATATTGTCGTTTTTAACATTGAATAAATATACCAAAGTGTAGGTGGCTTCATAACCTTCGCTTTTTCTGACAGTTAAGCTAGTAAGATATTTTCAGAAAGTCTCGTCACAGTTTTCTCATTACACCAAGTTTTAAATAGGCGGTATTGTTTTTCATATATATTTGCTGACTTTTCTGGAAGTAAATTTAAAGTTGCGGATTGGACTGCTTCAGAAATATCAGGGGGAGTTCAGGAATAATCGACATTTTCGCTATCCATCATGATTAACCTAGAAATAATATTGTCTTATTTTTCTTGCTCGAAATGTAATAGTGAAATTCACAAATGATATAAAAAACGCGTAATCACTTTTTTGGGTTTTTCTGGTTTAGGTGTTACCAATTTAAGTACCTATTTTAATTTCAGTATTTGGATGCTTTCTCTTTATGGCGTTAAAAAGATCTGCTGAATTGTTCAGGTTCAGACTTGTCAGAATCTACAAAGTGTGTAGACCTCCCTCCTCTGTCAACATTTGATTCACCGTCGCTCGAGGTAGAGGCGCGCCCGAAGTATCAACAATAACAATGACTTTTGAAATTCACCTTTTAATTTCTTTTAAATAATTATATAGATTGTTATAAAGATTTTCATAATTTTGTGAGAAATTAATAAAGCCGATTAAAATGGTTAATAAAGTGGATAGTATAGTATTATCTAGTAACTTAACGTTCATTTATTGTTTTTCGTCGTCATGGCTAATCCTACCAAATTTGATGCAATAAGCAAGCGAAAAAGATTCCGTTTTTGCGCTAGAGCGTAAAGTAACAATCCTCGGCATTTGTCGACTTTACGATTCCATTTAAATATTGTAATTAGTCATTTTACGCGCGACTGTATGAAAAATTGTTTTTAGGGTTAGTGCTTTTAACGCTACTTCAATGGTTAGGTTAGGTTGGGTTTTATTTTACAAATAAAATATAGAGAAATCAATCGGTGTGCAGGAAGAAATAATTGTTCTCTCTTTGGGTGCTATAGTGGATTGAAATTGGCAAAGTATAATAAATATAATTGATTAAACCTTTACGGTCTTACAAAAAATAATATATTATACTGAGAATAAATCAAGAATAAGAAAAATGACTATACCAATTGTTGTAATTGCAAATAAGAATTTCAAAATGTGAGCAGTTTTTATTTCTCATTTCTTTGACAATCAATAGGGAACTTGCCAAAAAAATAAAATCATTTAAAAACAATTAAAATCGTAAGATATTATCATAAGGAACTTCGTAGAAAAAGAAAAATTCCAATAACGATTAAATTACCTGAGAAATAAAGGGTTAAAATTTGAATAATTTGAACTGCTCTTAAAACGCGCTGCCATTGGTTTTGACGTCAGACCGCACTTTTCGAGTCGGGCGATTGTGAACAGACAATTCAAACAACACTTAAAAACTGAGGAACTGACGCTAACGATTCGAATTCGATAAAAAATCAATAATGCTTCAAATGGCTGTTTCTGCGGTTACCGATGCGCGAGGTGCGGTGTGACGTCACAGCCGCTGCCGCGCATTTTTCTTCGTTTGAATACACCCGGTGGCGATTCCAACTTTAATTATTTACTGTGAAATAAGTATTGCGATTTAAGGACTGATATTTGGTATAATGTGTTTTCATATATAAACACACATTTTAGTAGAATAAAAAAAAATGGGCAAGTTCCCTATTAACAACTGTCGTATTTTATTTAAAACTAATACTATCAACAAAATAAAAGTAAGTATGAAGGACATATAGAATCTGTATACTAACAGTCCTTCCTCAGTCAACCATTCAGAACGTATATAGCTATAAAAACAACAATAATGTAATACCAGTTACGCACCTCGCAATTGATCAACATGTCTTTTCCAAATTCTACCATCATCAAGTTTAATTAAGTAGTGTAACTTTCCTAATATTTTGTGAATATAACCCAAAACCCATTTTTCCTCTCCTGAATAATTTCTAGCCAAGACGCGTTGGTTAAGCAAAAAACTACGAACTTTAATATCGGTATCATTTGTTACCAGCATGGTATGGGAAACAGCGGGTCTAATATTATATCAAGTCTGGATCTTATTTCTCTGTTAAACATTAACCTCGAAGGAGACTGATGAGTTACACAATGAGGCATTTTATGATATTGTAATAAGAATTCATTCAATTGATTTTCAGCATCACATAAATTACTGTGAGCATTAAAAGTTTTTAAATATTGTTTTACGGTCTGGACGCTCCTTTCGACTAATCCATTAGTAGCAGGATGATATGGAGCTATTAATTTATGTTTAATACCATGTAATTTCAGAAAATGTTGAAAATTATAAGAAACGAATTGTTGCGCATTATCACTAACTAAATATTTTGGTACTACAAATGTAGAAAATATTTTATTACAAACTTGTATTGTTGTGAAACTAGATTTATCTTTGGTGATATATATCTCCAACCAACGTGAATATGCATCTATTAATAGGAAATAGTTCCTACCTCCAAACTCCATATAATCAATGTGAACTCTTTCAAACGGTTCAGAAGTCTTTTCCCATGGATGTATGGGTGCCTCGATGGGTGCCTTTGTTGGATTATTTTGAATTTGTTGACACTTCCTACAGTTTTTACAAATATTTTCAATGCTTTTATCAATATTTGACCACCAACAATAACTTCGTGCTAAGTTCTTCATTTTGGTTATTCCAAAATGGGAAACATGTAATTCTTGTAAAATTTGATTTTGTAGTTTATAAGGTATAACAACTCGAATTCCTCGCATTATACAACCTTGTTGTAATGAAAACTCTGTTTGTGGAATATTAAATCTAAATTTTCGAGGAATGTCTTGACCAGTTCGTAAAGCCTCTAATAACGGTTTAAGATTAACATCATTTTGACTTTCATAAGCAATTTGAGAACAAGATATAGGCAATGTATCAATTTGTTGCAATTCAAAAACATCTGGCTCGTCGAAAATTGTTAGAGATTCAGATTTAATTGGTAATCGAGACAAAAAGTCAGCGTTGAAGTGGTCTTTAGTATTTTTATAACGAATATCATATTGAAAAACTTGTAAATAAATTGCATAATGTTGCATACGCGTAGCACTTAATACTGGTAGGGATTTTGTTGGATTGAAAATTTGAAGTAAGGGTTTATGATCAGTATATAGAGTGAATTGATTTCCATATAGATATTGATAAAAAATTTTTACGCCGAAAATTATACTGTATGCTTCGCGATCAATTTGAGAATATCTTTTCTGTGTGTCACTGAGAGTTTGAGATGCGAATTGTATCGGCCTCTCAGTTCCATCTGGATATAAGTGAGATAATACTGCACCCACCCCGTATGGTGAGGCATCAGTAGCTAAAATTAAAGGTAAATTGGGATCAAAATGAACCAAGAAATTATCCGACACCATTTGTTTCTTCACTGAAATAAATGTATTCTCACATTCTTGATTCCATATAAATCTCACGTTTTTATGTAGTAATTTATGAAGTGGATACAAAAGGGTACTTAAATTTTGTAAGAATTTTCCATAGTAATTTATTAATCCTATAAATGATCTCAATTGAGTTTTGTCAGTGGGTCTCGGAGCATTCACAATACTTTCAACCTTACTTTTCATTTTATGAATTCCTTTGGAATCTATCAAATATCCGCAATACTCAATACTATCAGCGAAGAAAATAGACTTTTCTTTATTAATACGTAAGTTGTGTACTGATAATCTTTTTAAAACCTCATTTAAGCGATCTAAATGTATAGTATCATTTTCTCCTGTTATTTTAATATCATCTAGGTAAACTGAAACACCTGGTATACCCTGTAAAACTTTTTCCATTTCTCTCTGAAAAATTGCAGGAGCAGAAGAAATGCCAAACATCAAGCGATTACTAGTATAAACACCTTTATGCGTATTTAATGTTAATAAATGACGATCTTCAGGTCGTATTTCAATGTGTAAGTAAGCCTGACTCAAATCAAGTTTAGTAAATTTATTTCCACCTGCCATCGAATTAAATAATTCATCAATTGTGGGCAAAGGATGTTTATCCACTTGAATATAATTATTGAGAGTTACTCGAAAATCTCCACAAATTCGAATATTTCCATTACTTTTTACTACAGGAACTATAGGAGTAGCCCAGTCAGATCTATCCACTTTAGTAAGTATCCCTTGAGAAAGCAAGTTTTCAATTTCCTTTTCCACTTTAGGAATTAGTGAAAAAGGAACTGATCTGGCTTTACAAAAAATTGGTTTTGTATTTTCTTTTAATGAAATTGAAGCCTGTATACCCTTAAATTTTCCTATTCCGGCTGTGAACACACTTGAATATTTTTCTTCTAGTTCTTTGACCAATAGTTCCGTAGATGAATTAACAATATGATCAAGAGAAGTAGAAAACAAATTCAAATGTATTTGACGAATCCATTCTCTACCCAATAGTGGTTCTCTGTCAACTGTAACAACATACAAGTTTAGATCAAAACTTTTATCCTTGAATGAAACCTTGCAAGATAAATACCCTAAAACTTCAAGAGACGTTTTACAGTATGAAATTAGTTTGAGATCCGTTTGACTGATGGTAGTATTTGGAAAAAGTAAATCAAATTTACGCTTACTTATAACTGATACGGCAGCACCACTGTCAACTTCAAAAGTGATTTCTTTGTCATTAACAACCAAGGTTTGATGAAATTTTTCCCTGTAAATATTTTGATCAGATTCAATTGCTATTATCTCCTCAGCTGGTTTTTCATTTTTGTAAAAATCAATTTGATAAGTATTTGAAGATTTCTTCCTACACACGTTCTGAAGGTGACCTTTCCTGTTACAAAAATTACAAATTAAATTATCTTTATTAGGACAACCTGTAGCTAAATGCTTCTGATCACCACAGTCGAAAAATTTCTGCAATTTCTAGTGGAGTAGGATTGAAGTAATCTTGGAGAGTTTGTACCAACTCTTGAAAATCCTTTGATTTTGGATCTTGTGGTGTTAATTTGTCACAAAGTATGTCGTATGTTTCTGAGCCCATGAAATGTAAAAAATAAGAAACCTTACTAGTTTCAACGATTCCATAAATTTCACAAGCGCCATTGAATCGTTGTACCCATCGAGTCCATTGCGATTTTGTAGCATCGTAAGGTTCAATTGTAAATGTATTTTGAATAACTGTAGTTGTATTACTTGAACTTGAGCCTGCAACTTGAGTATCTTGTAGGTTCATACTTTTTCAAATTCTCCTATTGGGCATGGTAAATCTATAATTGTGTAGTTCTTTCGCATCCTCGTCGCCAATCTGTTGTAATTGCAAATAAGAATTTCAAAATGTGAGCAGTTTTTATTTCTCATTTCTTTGACAATCAATTAACAACTGTCGTATTTTATTTAAAACTAATACTATCAACAAAATAAAAGTAAGTATGAAGGACATATAGAATCTGTATACTAACACCAATAAACTAGGAATAGCTTGATAATATGTTATACTCAGTATAAGTAGTGACCCACAAGTTATACCGACCCCTGCCCTTGTTTAACTTTGTTATAACCTAAAAGAAATTGACGTTTTTTCCTAATACGGATTGTTCAGCACGTGAGAGAAATGTTTTTGAGAGCTGTAGAGGCTGTTGAAGAAGTGAACGATATAATTAATATGGAAAATAGACGGAAAACGAATTTTTAAAATAATTCACTACTCCGCGTGACTGCTAATACAAATGACACGAATGTAGATAAGCAAATTCGTTCTTCTTTTTTTGCACGTAAATGCATTTGTCAATCGCATAGAACGTCACGAATACGACAACTTTTCTTGAAATTTAGGGTGTTTTATCTACTTGTGTGAACGGCTACGACGTTGCCAAACTATTATTTTGGCATAAAAGAAGAATAGTTATACCTATGTTATTCCGAGTTTATTTGTGGAAGAGTTATACTTTCCTTATACTTGGTATACCTATTCCTGACATAAGTTCGGTATAACATATGTATACAAGCTTTTTCATTAGTATTACAGTTAGTCAAATACCATTTTGGGTTCCGTTTTCCAGTAACTGGTTTCCGTGCTTAGGTACTATTATAAATTGAATATTCGCTGTGTGGACCGTTGGAGGGGATAGGCGAAACTATCCCAGCGCGCGCAGTGGTGAATTTTCGCAATTCGGTCAGAGACTGACGTGGTATATTGTATATAAATAAAGGGGAAAATGGGGCACGACTGTTGTTCTGTTGTTAATTGTAAAAATACAGGATATAATAACAGTGATGTGAAATATTACAAGTTTCCTACTGCGCAACACAAGTTGGTACAAAGGAAAAAATGGATTGCAGCTGTAAAAAGAGTAAAGTGAGTGTCTTAACCTCACTTCAAAATACAGTGTGCACTGATACAGTATTCTATACGTCATGTTTTCTCCATCAATTTTATGTAGTTTGTTTATGTTTTCATAAATACATTTATTATTTCAGTCCAGACGGATCAACATGGATTGAAAATTAATTGAATAGACCTACAAAGATTTTTGTAGTGTGAGGTGTAGATGTGACTGCAGTTTGTCTGATGATTTTAGATTGAATTAAGTAGCTTTTTCCATCTTCTCTGAATTCATGTACATCTCTTACATGACCAGATTCCACCAGAGATTGACCTTTTGGCTGCGAGTTGGGATGAAAGTTGATACCGTGTGATATAAGCTCAAACCCAGTTTTTATTATAATTTTCATTGTAAATAGTGCAAGTTCCCCTAACAACACAAGTTCATTCTATGGATATCCCAGGGACGTCCCTCATTTATTTGGAGGATGTCCCTGGGACACACACTGTTGGGACATGGGACGTACTAGGGATGGTCCATGTACATCCCTTGGCTTCCAAAAAGGACATACCCGGGACGTCCCTTCAGTATGTCCTAGGGATATACCGGGTACTACCTACAACATTCCAAAGGTGTCCCATGGGAATACCATTTCCAAAATTGTTAATCCCAGGGATATCCCTCGTTAGTAACAGGGATGTTTTTTAAATCATAAAAGGACGTCCCTGGGATGGTACTATCAGGTCATGCTAGGGACATCCACTTTTCATAAAAAGGTCTCAGAAATAAAAACAACCACATTTTTTTAATAAAAATATATTACTTATAAATTAATATGAAAACAAATGATGCCTGAACAAACAAAACATAAATTTTCATTCTTTGAAAAACAGTAAAAACAATAGTAAAAAGGACTAGATCAGACTAGGTCAGTACAAAAAAAATAAAATAAAAAAATAACTCAAGTTGTAGTAGCCTTATTTTCTGATGCACACCTTTCTTTTGCTCTCCTGAAAAATTTCTGGAGAGCCTCTTCCACTTGCTTCTGCGTTCCAATTGCTGTTGAAGCTCCTGTAACAAAATATCCAATGTGAACTGATGGATTTATCCAAAAATGTTGAAAACTAGTGGAATAATGTGAGTACTCACTCATTATCATTTGACACATTCTGGTATTCTTGAAGGGTAACTTATCTTTAGTACCATTCCAGGTATAACATGCTGCAACTTTATATAACATGAGTTGCAGCAAAACTCTTTTGATAAAATCAAAGGGCGAGTTTCCTCCCACTTTTGACATTTCTTCAACCTTCAAATGGAAAGATGAGTAAGCTGATAGTTTCAATTCATATTATTCAATATCCAGGATGGAAAATTGAAAAAATAATAATAAGTCAACTGTTATTGTCTTATAATTATCGGGCCCAATTGATTTGATTTGAAAGTTTTCTATTAAGATAGTAGGTACATTTTTAATAGATAGCAAATTATAATTTTCAATACAATAAATAATACAATTTACAAAACAATAATTTCATATAATATTGCACTTAGGTGTATCGCTGATCATCTGGCATGAACAAACTATTCTCAATAACATGTGTTACTCACCACTTTTGGGAAGTTTTCTGGGATTGTCAAATAATCCTCAATTTCCTTAATTTCATCAATATTCTTGGCTGGTAATGCAAGTTTGTCATACAAAGTATCCAGTGATGAACTTGCTGATTTTGGTGTTTTTGAAATATCCAATGTTTTAATTGAGTCCTTCAAGGATTTCACTTCTGATAACACATCTGCTAGCATAGTGGTAAGCAAATTTTGTTTCCTTATACTCTCTTTACAAAATTCTTCTAAATTTTTTGCAAGCTGCCTCAAAGTTATTGAATCTGAAAAAATATCCACATAAATAAGAAGTGAATATGAATATAAATATTAAATTAGATGGAAAATTCTCATTCATGTGTGAAATAGCTTTTTGAAAAAATAAATACAAGTGAAATATACACCATCAGAAGTGCTTCTGGTGAAATTTAAGGAAGAAACTGGATTCGCCTGTTCATTATTTGGTTTCTCATTCATTCCTGAAAGAAAACGAAGTTGTAAATACAGTAATTTTATGGATTTGATCTATTTGGACTCACTCAAAGGAACCAATTTTTTTTTTGGTAGGGGAGGATCTGGTATAAACTGTTCGTCTTCTGAATTTGAGGTAGATGAGAGAACCTTTTTATTCCTGATTTTTCTGTTTTTCAAATTGTCCTCCTCACTCAGCTCACTCTGAATTTCTGCAATCCTGCTTTTTCTTCTAGCTTCTAGATAATTATCTAAAGGAACATAATACCCATAATGAAATATCAGTTACGACTGCATAATGAAAAAATCTCACCAAATGTTCCATTCTTGAAAATTGAAATTTCGTGAGAAGGCCAGCAGCTGCTTGGAGATTCAAAGTTTTTTATTGCAGTCAGCATCTTTTGTTGTGTGAAGGGAGGCCAATAGCACCTGTTTCCAAAAATCCAATGAGTGGGTACAGCTTCCACTGAATCCTCCTCAATGAACTTCACAACTGTCCAAGTTTTTTCCATATTCAATACTGAAATGTGTAATTATACTAAGTGTAGAGTTTATTTTTGAATTACTTATGATAATATTAAAGAAATTGTGCAAACATTGAATTGTGATGATAAAATAGTTGATGATAAGATTCATCAATTTTAAACTGGACCGATAAATTAAACAATCTGTTGATTTTTATTGAACTGGCTGTTCTAAACCAAAATAGTCTGCAAGAATTAATATTAATTAATAAATTAATTAAATAATAGTTCAAATTTTGTTGAATAAATCAGTCCAGTAAGTGTTGATAAAGGATCATTTCAAATGCAAAAGTGGAAAAGTTACATTTTTAATGCCAAAATCTAACTTCATGCATTTGTAAGAAATTTTGTTTACATTATATAATAACAGTGGGCTCAGATCAGTAACTAGGTGTATGCCTATATCTGAAGAACTTGGAGAACCATAAAAATCACTTTTATTGAGAAATTTTTGCCCAATAATTAAAGTTTTATCTTCCTTGTCAACTATAATATTTTTTATCAATATTATTTGATTTTCAATAGAACAACAGTTATCTGGTTCAGCTATTGACAACATAAAATTCTGAAAAATCAATTTTTTATATTGTTTTTTAACAACTATACCAAGTGTAGAACCTCCAAAGTGTTCTTCTGCTAGAATGGGGAAAGTCTTCATTTTGTGATTGTTAAGTGTTGAAACATCTTGCTCATTTATTCGTTTAACTATTTGTTCAAGAGGCCTTTCACCTTTTCTGACAAATTTTTTGAAGTATTGCATATGGTTTTCAAAAGGAAATGCACTAAATGAATCTAAGGGGCCAAAATATTGAACATCATCACAAATATGGAGTAGATTATGTACGTTATGTGAAACATTCTCAGATTCATATAAAATAATGAAATATTTGACAAAATACTTCAATAGGCATCTGGCATATTCAAGATCATCTGGATTTTTCATAACTGATAACAAGGACATGGCAAAATGTAGACTTATAAAATGTTTATAAACATCTTCTTTGACAATATTTTTCAAAGCAACTGGGCCAATATAAAATAAAAACATTCTAAATTCAGTTGCCTTCCACCTCTTTGCTTCATATAAAGAACGTGGCTTGCGATTGAATTCATATGGTATATTCTTCACTTGAGCTAAAAGAGATTCTGATATAGAATTTATTTGCAAAAGAGAGAGTTTACCTGGTGGCTTCCCATTCAACCATAGATTCACAATCAGTTTTTTTACTACTCCTAGACATACTAAATGCATGTAGTCTAAAGGAAATTGTTTCACCATGTCAAAGTTTGGCAATAATTCTAGAATTGAAGTACCTTTGTGATGTTCACTTTGTATCTTGGATCTAAATTTAGCATCTGTTCTTAGAATCAAGTTATCAATTTGGGGAAAACAAATTTTTCTATTAAACTGGCCTTCTACTTGACATTTTGAGCAAGAATTATATCCAGTATGGCCTACAGTATATTTAATAAAAGATTTAGCTGGAACATCGCAAACAAAACCTCTAATTTGTACTTGGAATACAGTATCATTGTAAACGATTCCAGAAGTTAATATATCCACAGCCTCTTCAACAAACATTTTCAAAAAATCATTGGCTTCTTTGGGTTTTTCATAACCATGATATAAACCAATCACCCCAACAATATTATTAGTTGATAATTTACATAAAATTGGATACAACTGACTCCCAGAACTTTTCGAAAGTGGCAATCCATCAATATTAATAAAAACGTCTAATTTTGTATTCAGAAATTCACTCTCAACAAATTTAAGCAACTTAACAAGACAGTATTTGAATCCAAAATGATAATATTTTCCTGGTACAACTTCATGAATAGTTAATTCTCTTGGAGTATGCAACAAAGTTCTAGCATTTGAAGGTAGAGTAGGAAATTTAGGTTTCAATATTTGTAATAAATCTGTTATTGCTGAATGTGTGATGTTATGTTTCAATGCCCATTCAGTTAGCTTTGAATTCACCTCTATATGGTCATCATTTTGCTTTTCCATAACTGTTTCAAAATGAACATTTTGGATGGGGTCCTCTGTAAATGAAACACTAGCATCCTCATCCTGGAGGACAGAATCTTCAGACATCTCTGAACTTGAAATACATTGATCAACCGAAAGGGCTGCTTGTTCTATGTTTGTGGCTAACAATGTGCTTTCGAAGCTTGTTGAAGGACTAACTGCATGTATAATACTGAGAGAATCATCCACAATTGGTGATTGACTCGTAGAAGGCTCACCAATATCAAACGCTAAAGTATCATTACTATGTCTTGTTCTTTTATAGTATTTATTTAATAATTGTTTCCTCGCTGAACTTGGCAATAACTTTCTTTTACGATCCATGAATAGAAATAATACTTTATAAAATAAATACCTCGATAAATACTTAACTGAAAGGGCTTGTTCTATGTTTGTGGCTAACAATGTGCTTTCAAAGCTTGTTGAAGGACTAACTAGCTACATGTATAATAGTATAATACTGAGAGAAATATCCACAATTGGTGATTGAAATAATAGAAACAGAAATAATACTTATAAAATAAATACTTAACTCGTTTCTCCAACAGTCTCAGGAACTAGAAGTACGTCTATTTGATTCTGCATGCACCTAACACAAGTACTAGTACAACATGAAGTATCAGAAGTACACAACACACAACGTACACGTACAACGCGTTCTTCCTCCCGCAAGGTTTTACAATTTTGAGGTTAAGTTGAAGGAATCTGAGAGAGAGAGGTCACGCGAAGTGCCGCCCGCGGGAAATTTAAATATTGAATAATATACGTACCTTTATGAACAAATTATGGGATACGTTCCGAATTCATTTTTGTAGTAAAAAAATTTTCCAGACAATATAAAAATTCATAACTTGGTCCTGTATCCGTTAACTCGGAGGTTTTGAAATGAATTTCATCAGTCAACAGGTTTGGTCATGGATATTATTTTAGGAGAAACCATATCAGTTTCAGATTTTTGCAATTATAATTTGCAATACTTATAGTTTTCGATAGCATGAAAAAACAGAAAGGCTGCCTATTTCGCCCAAAAAAAACGATAATCACTTGCTTGTGATTTTCTCAAGATGTGATCATCAGGATTACACGGACATGAATGGGACTACCCAGGGATGTACCAGTTGGGACATCCCCTGGAAATACTTAGCGGGATATCCCAGGGATATCCCAATCATGTCCTTGTACCGTCGGTACACTTTGGGACATAAAAGGGACATACCTGGGATATCCCTGTGTTGTTTGGGTCAAAGTCCACAACAAATATATACAGAGCTGAAAGCCATAAATATTCATTAAGCAATTGTAGATATAATATGATGCGTTTGTTCACTTTTCATTTAGCAGAATGAAAAATGGAAGAATCGATTTTTATTAATGATTTTAGGCAACCTGTATCTCCGTTGATTCTAACCTACAAATCTACACTTAACATAAAAAAAATACATTTTAAAAACGATTACTTACCTAGTCGCTTATAAAATACTGAACATTATGTCATTAGGCACTTATATTTTCAAATTATTCACATTGTAAAAGCTAAAAGGCTCCTTATCTTTATAATAATTGTTGCTTCCATAAGCTTTACTTGCAAATCTCTGTCGTAACTTGCGTTTTTAAGCCGCGAGGGGGCGACAGTAGGTACGCACATAGCGAATAGGAGTATGTTACCCCAGTGGGGGTGTTTTTCTATTTTGTGGTCGGTAAAAAAGCGGAAGATAATTACAAAATGTCACCTTGTTGTGTCAATTTATGAAAAGTTCAAAATTTGTAATGATCTACTTCGTTAGGAAATTCTGTGACAACGCCTACGACAAAGCGAGTATGGTATATTGAAATTTATTTACAGATTTTAATATTAATGAGTTTTAGAATAATCAATTATTTATTTAAAATACAGTATAATGTTATTATTTATTTCAGACGGTGTAAAAAAATTATTGTTAGATTCCGCATGTAAATACGATGTTCCGTTAAGCGACAAAAATAATGCCAATCACGATGTGAGAATTTTCAGATTCCAATTACCCGAGGAGAATATGATTCTAGGTAAACAGTAATTGGTAATATTATCTATCTACCTATTATTATCTATCGTATTTCCCCAGGTCATTCTCAACGTTTTTTAAATCCTAATAAATGATCAATTATTATGCATCCCCTTTCGTCTCAGTTGCTGAGAGTCTAAGATAATAGTCCTTTAATATTCATTCCTTGAAGGGAATTATATGATCAGTATAGGCTTGAGCTTGGGCAAGTCTTCATTTTCCATCCAGTAGTCTCCCAGGTGCTGCTTTTTGCAAGAATCTACATTTTATTTTCTCCACTAGTTTAAGCCTTTTGAGGTGTCCAATCATGCACCAGTATTCTATATGGATACCTGTTATAACTAAGGCAGTTTTACTATGACTTATGCAGCTTTTGACTTCAGTTGGACCTAATTTTTTTGATTGCCAGCCATACTAGATCTTTTCAATGGTCCGATCTTACTTATAATGGATATAACCAAGTCTTTCATTTATACCTTTTACTTTTAGGCCATGGATGTGGTAACCATTGTTTGTTACATTCTAAAGTCGGAGAAGAATATCTAACAAGATCTTTCACCCCAACATCTCCACCAACCACTAAAGGATACGTCGAGTTTATGATAAAGGTAATAAAACCATCGTACAGGTCTTACGGCCAGCTCTCATAAATCTCCATCTCAGTATTATAACTAATTTGCTCAAAAAACTATAAAAAAAAAATAAACAAAAAGCTCTATTTCTACAAAGATTCGTGGAACACTATACGTTTCAGATATATTTTAAAAATGTTCATCCAAAATTCCCGGCAGGAGGGAAGTTTACCCAATATCTAAATAGTCTAAACATAGGTGATATTGTGCAAATATCCGGTCCGGAAGGAAATGTTACTTATAAAGGTAGAGGAGAATTCATTGTTAAGACGAAAAAAGGTTTACCTCTAGCATTAAACATCAAACGATTAGGTTTGATAGCGGGTAAGTTTCCCATTCTGAAATCCATCAATTATAGTGTAACGGTTGATGTATAGAATTTTTATTTCATTAGGTGGTGTTGGATTCACTCCTGCTTTGCAAATATTAAGGACAATAGCAGCCAATCCTGAAGATAAAACCGAATGTTCTCTTATTTATGCATCTAAGGAACAAAAAGATATTCTACGAACTGAGGAATTGGACGAGTTGACGGAAAAACTCTGCGGTCGACTGAAAATTTGGCACACTCTAGAGAAAGCTGAACCAGGTGGATATGTTTTACCACCATTTACAAAAAGATATTCAAACATATCCAAAGAGAAAGTTACACTATTTTTAAATCAAATGTCAGTAAATTAGTAAAAAGTTTAACGAAACTGGTGCAGTGAACAGAAAACCTAGCAACTGAAGACACATTTTCAAATGTTTGTTCCTTGTTGGAGGTACGTCCATATTTGAGTAGTAGAAAAGTTGAGAATTTCAGAAAACATACAGTAAACAGAATTACAGCAGATGCTTAAAATGTTCTCCGTTTACATCAATATAACACGCCATGCGATTTTTAAAACTTTGCAATACATTTTGCAACATCCCTGACTGCTCAATTCTTCGTGGTAATCCTATCTTTCAATTCCTGAATATTGGCAGGTTCTGTTTCATAAACTATGTGTTTTAAGTGACCCCACAGGAAAAAGTCTATATGATTCATGTCCCGGCCCACACATTCAGTTTTTGTGGATATGGGGTGTGGGATTCATGCATCCAACAAGGAATTGTTACATGGCCAGTATCTAAAATTATGCCGATAAAAAAAGTGGCCCCATCGCAAAACATAATATTACTAAGAAAATTTGAATCTTTTATAGTGTAACATTTTTCTATCGTTATGTCTGCAAACTCTTCACGACTATCGAAATAATCATCTGACTACTCTTGAATTAATCTTATTTTGGATGGATGAAATTTATTTTAACGTAAAATGATGTTTGCGAAATATCAAGTAACCTGGATATTTCCCTAGTACTCAAGTGTAGATCGTCTTCTAACAGGACACAAACATCTAAAGATTTGTGTTCAGATGATGCAGTTTTTCTACGCCCTGATTTTAATAAATCTTTCACTGAACCAGCTTCGTTAAAATGTTTCACTTATTTACTGACAGTAGATATTGTTTCATTCAGATATTAAATGTTTCTTGCTGATTTCTACGCTTATCACCATATCCTAATATTATTGAAATCTCAATTCGTTCTTTTTCAGACATACGGTCCATTTTGACTTTCAATAAACACCAACAATACTAATTTATTAGAACGTCAAAGCTGTTATTGTAGCAGTCTAACACCCGTATTCAGAAATAATAATATCAAAACGGTATCGTTTCGATAACGGTCCCGTCACGGCAACGGCTCCGTTTGGTATCAGTTGGTATTCACAACTTAACCAGACGAGACATGACAACACCGTTACAAAACGAGCGGACACTCTAAAGCAACGTTGTGTCGGTAACTAAATCGGTAACGTAAGTTTCAATCATACTTAAACTTTTATTTTGTTTATTCAAAAAGTTTTTTTTCAGTTAGAAATGCTAATGTGAAAAAATTAATTTGATAATTCGGTCTCAAATAAAATGCTGTACCAGAAATAATCGAAACTTCGGGTATCTTCAGGTAAAACAACCTTCAATTTTGGCATTTCTAACAGTTGTGTTCACATTGCGTTGGCAAATGGGTACAACATCATTATTTTGAATAATTTGCAGATGTTCTTCAGGATCATCTCCGAAAAAATCCTCAAGATCAATGGCAATATTCTGTAAAGCAGTGCAAGCTGCTATAACCATATCTTCCACCAGTCAAATTAACAACTAAAAGGCTTTCATTTAATATAGTTGATTCGTGCACTAAACGTGATATGTGCCTTATTTTTAAATGTGCATCACACACTACTTGGACGTTTAAAGAAAAGTATCCTTTTCGGTTGCGATACAGTTCTGCACTTCTTTCACCAGGAGACAATATTTTTATAAGTATGCGTAGAATCAACAGCTCCAATGACTCTGGTAAAATTTCTTATCTAGTAAAATTGGACACATACTTTAAGACTTTATTTCTGGGTCGATGGCATTTCTTCTTGCTCTAACAGTGAATATAGTGAGTAACTCTTTTAATTATTCGTGACACTGACGGCTTGCGAAATGTTGACAATGTTCTCCAATGAATTTTTGAATACACCAGTTGCGTAAAATCTCAATGAAAGTAATTAGCACATTGATTCTAAGGAACAGTTAATATGTACTTTTGGCTCCAGATGATTACCAATTCTATTAATGTCTTTACGAAAACGAAATCTGTCCTTAAAATCAACATCGTCATATTTTTCAAAGGAACTAATTCGAGGTCTTATATGAATCAACTTCTTCGATATCTTGGTTCCTCTTTTCTATCACATTCTTCCTATGAAGAAGAAAAAAACTCATGAAGAAAGACTGGTGGCAAGGAATCAAGTAACTTTTATTGAGCTAAAATAAAATTAGTTTTACTTCTTCATTGTATTTTATTTGATAATTCATTTCAAAGTTGTTCTTGAAAACCTGTAAAAATCTTTATGAAATGTCAAATTTGAATCAAAATATTTTATGGAAAATAAAGTTCTTATTTTAATAAAAAAAGGATAGAAAGTTGTTTAATAAAACATCCTGTAAGTTGGTTTTAAAATTACACTATTGAAAACGTCTCTTTGTATAGACTTTATTATGACATTTGTTCAATTAGACAGTCATTTTTGTTTTGTTCCGCGCTTTTATAACCTTAAAATTATAGTTAAAAGCTGTGTGTTTAGAGTTTTCGTAATTATTGTTTGCTTGATTTGGTACGTTTAAAATATTATTCCACAAGAACCAACAATTAGAAATTGATGGGTGCTGGAGATGAAGACATATGTCATATATATGATAGTAAATATGTCAGAATGACAGAAAAGCTGTCAAAATATGAGAACTTTTAATTAAATACCACCTTCCTTTATTTAAGTAAAGTACAGGGAGCCTGTATTTTATTAAATTAATGCGCATGCGTATATGCTAAAATAAGCGAAACTTTATAAAAGGATGTGAAAAAGATACTTTTCGATAATTCTCTATACTAATACCTAATGTTTATTTGCCTTTTAATTATTTTCAACATTAATTTTCAAGCATATTATAAAGTTTTTATTAGCAATAGCTTTAACAGTTTGTTAATAAAGATAATTTAACAATGTCGTTGAGCACTGATAATATTTTAGCTTGATTATGTCAAGTATAACGGAAATTTGGTTTCTGAATACCATTTAGCGTAAAACGGGTCCGTTTTATCACATTACGGCTGGTAATATTGATGGTTCCGTTATTAGCATTTAATAAAAATAACGCCTCGGTTAAAATATAACGGTGCCGTTATATTTTAATCGAGAGTTCTGAATACGGGTGATAGCCATCTAAATGTACAAGGTTACTACAAAAGAATCATCGGGTTTGACAAAGCTATATTTCAGTTAGTAGGTATTATAACTAGGATAGTAAATAATATGTCGGTAGACAGAAAAAACATTAAAGCCTTAGCGCATTACAAATGTTCAATGTGTGCTCCGTGAGTCACACGACAGGCGTCCAAACGATAGTCCAGTTCAACCCATAGGTACACGCTGCAATGTATCTCGTTCGATAGTGTTAGTGTTAACAGCATCGGTAATGCGTCTTCTGAGCTCAGCCAGTATTGTAGGTGTCTTTCATGTACCTCCAAAAATAAAAAAACACACGGTGTAATATCAGGAGAATTGGGAGGCCACGCAAATAATACCAAATCTTCTGCAGCTCAACGGCCTATCCAACGACGATGGAGTTAAACTACAATAAACATTCATATTAAATGTGCTTCGATTGTAACTCAATGGTGTTCTTCATTTCCGGAATATAGTGTTATTGTTTCTGTACTACATGGTTCAAAACAGTTTTCTTGAAGCACTGAAAAATATTTGGTGGTTCGAGAATATTATGATCTATAGTATATCGTCTTTAATTATTCAACATAAATTCATATAATTATAGTGTGGTCGTAGGAAAAATAGTGTATAAGCTTATAGTGTAATATACTATTTCCGCACGTGTGGAAAGTATTTGCGTCAAAAAAGTACAACTTTCTACAATGCAATGTACGAGTATATGCATAGTGGTTAGTTTCCGCACACTTGTAAAAAAAAGTTCTTCCTTTTGTCTAAATCTATTTCCATTGTTAGATCCATTTTGGAGTAGGTGATCGGAGAGAAGAGAGGTAGGCAGAAAAATGTAGCGAGATTTTGAACAACTAATATTATTTAAATTATTTATACTATGAATCATAAAATTTTTAGTTGTAATTCTGAATTCCTCTCACTTTCTGACCTATTTTTTTGTATTTGCTCATATCTGTGAATACTTCGACCCCCTGGACTTGTAAGTGCTTACACCTTTCTGAAGTTTTAGCTAGATTTATATTCAATTAATCATTTTTCATGGAACTTTTTCGGATGTAACAGTATATTGTGTCACAGGGGTTTCGCTACGCTCGCTCGTGCATCTAATAGCCTTGTGCTGCTAAAGCTCAATTTCTGCCTTTGTGACACAATATACTATTTTGCCCTTGGGTTGGTGAACAATACTTTCCCCCCTATTTTTAGTGTTCATATGATTGGTTTTCCGGTGGGTGAAAAAAATGTTTATCACATATTCAAACGGTTTTAGATTGGTGCTATGGTGCGGGTTATGTAAACAAACAGATGCTTCTAGACCATCTTGCTCCTCCTAGCAAAGATAACTTGTGCTTAATATCCGGTCCTTGGCCTATGCTCACGGAAATAAAGAAGCTACTTGTCCAAATTGGTTACAAAAAAGAAATGTATAGTTTATACTTCTAAAACATTATTAAATGAATTTCAAGATATGGAATTATTTTCATTCAAATCAAACCAAACTTTTAGATTATTAGCAGACTCAATAGAAAGGCGTATATTTATTTATATATCATCTTATGATTTATGGAAAAAAATATTCTTGTTGGAAAAAAAATTAAGTCAATTATATACTTTGCTCATTTGAAAATCCGATTTCCAGTCTAAATAAATAACACAGGGAAGATTTTTTTCGGTTTCAACTCAATTTTTCGGTAATAAAAATATTTATACAACAAATAAGTACCATAAAGCATTTGTGGGAAAGAAAACTACAAAGCTGTTAAATTGTTAATTTTAAAAACGACATTTTGTATTTAGTAAATAATGATGAATTTTAATCCGTAGTTATAGGAACTATGGAATTATACCTAATATTAATGAACTAAAAATGTCGTAAATTATACTGCTGAACGAGGAGTTCAATTAATGGAATCATGTAATCGGAGTTTAACTTATAATAAGGAACAGAAGCAATACTTATTGTAAGCTGTAGCAGTGCATAGAACGCATTTTCCGAATACCAATAAACAAATATCAATGTTTACCACCAACACAGCAATGAAAGAAAAAAAAATTTATTTCAGTAATTCTAATGGTTTATACATTCAAGTTTAGATTTATTCACTATTCACCAAACCTGTGAATGATATTTCCGGTCCGAGTGCGAAAGAGAAATCCTGCCAACTGTGCCAACCATCAGATACGTGATTCGAGACGCAGCGGGGCAGACACAAATTATATGCTCTGTTCATCTTCCAAACAAATATGACAAGTCGGATCTTCCGACAGTCCAAGTCTTAGCATATACGATTGTGAATAACATTCAAAGTAAATGTATCTACTTGATTACAGTTTCCTGTAACAATTGTCATAGTAAACCATTTTAATAGTTTTATACTATTATTTTGACTTCTATTTAAAGTAAAATTAAACATGATGGGGTGACATTCACTGAGACCTAAAAGATTTATTGTGTCTCCTTACTTCTACTTAGTTTCTGAGGAAAGTCTCATAGACTAGTAGCTCACTTATTCCTCTATCCCTTAGGAATTTTAGGACATCTGCAGCCTTCAATCTAGGTAAATGTCCCTCTTCTATCAGTTCTATCCCTAGGATTCTGAATTGCTGTGCAATTCGCAAGTATGTGGATAGAGGTTTCTTCTTCCATGCCACCTAATCTACATTATTCTTGCTTCACTATTTTGAGCTTTTTCATGTGCCCGTTCAGGCGGCAATGTCCCGTTAGGGTCCCTGTTAAAACTCTTAGTGCAGTGTTACTTTGACTTATACATTCATTTGATCTCAACGGGTTGTAGTTACCCATCAGACTATTTGATTGCCTAAGCCGGCCCCCAAACAGGTCTTTCAGTCCCCCTCTTTGCAAGTTGATCTGCTATTTCATTTCCTTCTATTCCAGTGTGTCCTGGAATCCACAGTAAGGTTACTATATTGTTCTCTCCTAGTTCATTGAATATGCCTAGGTATTTCCACACCAACTGATCACACAAGAGCTCAGTACTTTATTGGCTGCTTGACTTACATTATGAAAATCTTTTGCCTTCTATATATTTTGTTAATATTGACTGGGCACACTTTCTTATGGCGTGAATTTCCGCTTGAAAGATACTTGGAGCTTTTCCCAAGCTTTCAGAGCGTTTGGTTCCTGGCCCGTACACTCCTATCCCAGCTCTTTCTATTGCATTTGAGCCGTCTGTGTATCATTGAATGGCATTCTTTCCAAGTCTGGTGATGGTATTTGGATCCCATTCCTTCTTGCTGCTTAATTCCGTAACGAATTTCTTTGAAAAGTTATACCTTTTCATCATACCATCTTGTGGCATGTCCCACGTTTTTCGATTAAGAAGTAAGAAGGTGGATTACAAAAATTTGGTATCAATTATTATTAACATTCACCTTTCCAGGACTACAACTCAAAAACTGTTGATTGGAGACTGTTTGAACGAGGAAACTTTTATAGCACAAGAGCTCAGTACTTTATTGGCTGCTTGACTTACATTATGAAAATCTTTTGCCTTCTATATATTTTGTTAATATTGACTGGGCACACTTTCTTATGGCGTGAATTTCCGCTTGAAAGATACTTGGAGCTTTTCCCAAGCTTTCAGAGCGTTTGGTTCCTGGCCCGTACACTCCTATCCCAGCTCTTTCTATTGCATTTGAGCCGTCTGTGTATCATTGAATGGCATTCTTTCCAAGTCTGGTGATGGTATTTGGATCCCATTCCTTCTTGCTGCTTAATTCCGTAACGAATTTCTTTGAAAAGTTATACCTTTTCATCATACCATCTTGTGGCATGTCCCACGTTTTTCGATTAAGAAGTAAGAAGGTGGATTACAAAAATTTGGTATCAATTATTATTAACATTCACCTTTCCAGGACTACAACTCAAAAACTGTTGATTGGAGACTGTTTGAACGAGGAAACTTTTATAGCAAATTTAGTTCCCTAAAAAATCTGTACTCATTTTTTCTAAAAAACCTTTTTATATACCGAAATATCGAGTTGAAACCGAAAAATACATTTTCACGTGTTATTTTTATCTATACGGGAAATGGATTTTTAGAACGAACGAAGCCTCTAATTGATATAGAATTTTTTTCCTATAAATTATCCAATTTTCAGGTAGGACGGAAAAAAAATATCGCCTAAAAAGGAAACTCCCCAATATTTACAAAACAACCCAAATCTTTTAATTTTTTGTACTAGTGATGACCACGAGAGCGTCGATAAAATAAACTAGTACAAAAGTTGTATAAATTTGAGGGAAAATAAAATTGCGCGGGGCAATACCAGCGGACTTATAATAATTAGTTTTCCTTCTAAATACAAGCATGATGTTATCTTTCAACAGTTGTGATCTTCTCTTCCTAACCTCACATTATAACAAGTTGGTAGAAAGACCGATAGACCTGGATCAATATCCACAAAGACAGCACTCCATCACTTAGTACAAGGGATAGAATATACTCTCAAAAATAAGAAAGTATTATTAGCAGCCTCTCTTGATATATAGGATGCCAACATCTCTCACGAAGTGATCCCGAGGGACATTCGTCAAAAACAAATTGACGAAACAAGCTGCAAGTGGATAGACTGCAAGCTGAAAGACCGAATAATTTTTCCAACCTTGGTGGGGGAACATTATCATCCCGGGTTTCAAGGAGATGTCCTCAAGGAAGAGTGCTATCTTCTCTAATATGTAACCTTGTAATGGACGGACTGATAGAGAGACTCAACACCATACTGTCTTAGGATATGCGGATGATCTAGTCATCATGTCAAAAGGGACCTGGTGGGATTGGGACCACTATCCCTTCAAGGTACGGAGATTCCAATGGTGATGGATGTAAAATATCTCGAAGTGATCATTGACTCGAGATTAACATGGACCAAACAACTGGAAAACGTCGCACAAGATCGGAGACCACATTAATGATGGCAAAGCATGATGGTTAAGTTCACGCATGAAACACTAGATATAACGTGTAGTGGTTAAACTTAATAAAATGATGAGAATATTTATAGGCAATGTGCAAAGACATGCCTGTCTCATTATTGCAGGGTGCATAAGGAGCACGCCAACGGAGCCTTATTTGGCCTTCCTCCATTACACCTCGTGATAATGGGAGAAGCAAGGATGGTGTTATTTAGGCTGCAAAATAACCTGAGCCACCAAAAAGTTGCATCAGGTCACATATTCGTTAAGCACATCGTAAGTGAAGCCATTTTAAATATGAAAACAGACTATATGGCCACTAAACTTCTCCCTGGCCCTAAATATGACGTAGAGATACCTCACAGAAAGGACTGGCAAGACCCAGGCAGACTGAAGTTTCTTCGAGGTGTGATCTGGTATACAGACGGGTCAAAAACTGGGAAAAGGACAGGAGCAGGGGTGCATAGTGAGATAAGGAACTCAAGATGTTCCTTCTCACTAAGAAAACATAGCTCTGAATTTCAGACGGAGATTTATGCTATCACGATACACATATTAACTGATAGCCAGGCAGCCTTTGTAGCTTTAAATAGCCGCAAGGTAACATCCAGGCTGGTATAGGAATTCCAGAAAGAACCAAATGAACTGGCGGACCTCACTAAAGTAAGATTAATGAGGGTATCAGGACATAACGATATTTTTGAAAATAAACAAGCTGATGAACTCACGAGAAGAGGTTCAGCAGCGACATGCAGAACCATCTCTTGGGATCACAGAGAAAGTGGTCTGAGGACAAATACAAAAATGGGTACAAAACCAACATATACTAAACTGGGGGAACACTCCAAAGCAGGTACACAGTAAGACCTTTATATGTGACGCATGTGTTGAACGGGTTGAAGAACTCTGAATATCAGTAGGAATTAGCTAAGAATTATTACAGATTATCTAATGAACCATGCCCTGGTAAAAAATAAAATAGGGCTACATAACAGGGATAAGTCTCAGCTGCAGACTTTGTGGCATGAAGGCCGACACAGTAACCAATATTTTATCTGACTGTGAGGCACTGCACTCGAGGAGACAAACAATTTTCGAAGAAGTCAATGTACCACCTAAAACATATGGCACAGATCAAGTGGACCTATATCGTTCACTCGAAGGTACGGGGATAACTGGGTGGGTGGAATAAATGTTGGAGAAGTTACAATAAGCCAACAAGTTGCAGTACTTCCGGCATAAGAACTCCAAATTTATTATCTTTCAGTTGAATTCCAGAACAAAAGCTATAATTTAGATTAGTATAAGGAACTGATAATGGATAAAAACACAATTATTTACTTTCACAGGTACCTATATTTTTTATAATTTTTCAAATAAATAATATACATATACGTACTAATGATCAAATATTTATAATTATAACTGAAACATCTACATATATTACAAACGCCTATGTACAATTAATTTTACCAAATGTCATCATTATTCAATTTCAAATGTGAGGAAAATTATATTAGTTATGAATAATTATCAAGATTTATGAGCAAAAATGCGGGAAATGGCTAATTTCGGCGTATTACGCAGTTGTCATAATGACTCCCAAAAATTATCTTAAAATCATAGTGATTGGTGGGCTTGTGCTAATGTAAAATGTATCCCGTAATATTTATCAAGTACTTATTATTTGAATAGTTAACATATTTAGTACTGCAATTTCTTTTTACACTTATGTATGATTTTAAGATTTGGCTTGTATCATTATTAACTTTTAACTTAAAATGTAAGATGTTAGGGTTCTTTCTTGCATGTACTCAAAATTGTCAGGTGTCAAAACTACTTGGAAATTCTCGAGACTTGGATCAAAGTTTTCTCACTCTACAGTTTGTTAGTTTCCAATGGAGTCATTTTAATTAAAAAAACTGACCAATCATAGTATTCCAAGAATATTTTCAAATAAATCATGAGAAAAGTATTTTCACGTCCTCTTCTTCGAAACCATCCATAATTTTCAATTAACGTGAAACAAATATATAAAAAAATATTAAATCAAATAGATCAAAATCACATATGCTCAGACATTTTTTTGATTGGCGTTCTCTGACATCTTAAATCTGAGCATCAACCGGACCAAATATCCGTTCATCATACATCTTACGTGTTCCTATTCAAGCACAAAAACCCTTGGTACCTATTAATTATTAAAATGCTAGGTAGAAATTAACTCTACCTACAGTGTGAACATTTAAAAAACAAACTTATTGGGAAGCGATACGCAAAAAATGAAATAGTTAATACCTTTTAGTTAGAAGGACTTGAAATTAAATTCTAAAATTATATTTTACAATAAAGAGAAAGATATTGGTAAGTAATAGTTACTTTTCTGAATGACATTCGGTAGAATCATTTTTCTATAAATACTAGAACAACCTTTAAATGCATTGAAATATTTCATGGAACGCTTCCAAAACAAAACAAAAATCATCAATCGACATATTGGAATCTTTACAAAATTATGTATATGTACATAAAAAAACTAACAAAATCGACTAATATATTACATAGTTCATTTTTACATAATGTTTTTTTATCACAAAAATAAAATCAGTGCATGGATTTCTTCACATATATACCTATTTAGCAAGAACCAGCAAATCGTTCTTAATTATAAGGCAAAAATCAAAAAAATGTATCTAATTAAAAAATATTAAAAAGTTGAGTTGCTGTAACTGTATTTTTCACATAGTGTTGATTTAAAACCAAAAATATTTCCAAAACTAGTACTATCAACTTTGTGTTCCATATTTTGGTTACGATTTATGTAGAAAGAATTTAAAGAAACTTCCTATAGCATTAAATTTTATATTTTCGACAATGTCTAGCAAAGGACATGAATTTTAAAATACACGCTGAAAAACGGAATCAAAAATTGTATCGATGGAAGAGACATTAATATTATGTAAAAAAATTTATAAAAAAAAGGTGTTTAATACATAATTTGAACAAAAAAAAATAGAATAATAGAATTTTTACTTCAATCAATTATATAAAATTTACGATTTTTTAAGCGAGAAACATTTTTAACTCACGCGGGTTCAAATAATTTACTCAAGAATATTCAGAATCTTATAAATATTTAACGGAAAATACTATCACACTTGCCAGAAGTTATTTTTAGTGTTTAGTAGAAACCTATCAAAATATTGGCAGTTTGTAATAAAGAAAACGACGGGCATTTAATAAGATTTATCACTACTCGTAATATATACAAATACTCCGTCCAACTGTTTAAACAAAAATTCAAAAAAAAAGTTCGGAATGAGTATGATTGAAGTTTCTAATATGTAGTAAATCTTGGAAAACTAGTAGTTGCTAAAAAAAATTCTTAGCATTCTTTACAGTTTTAACTTTTTTATCAATATTACAAAGCCGGTTGAATATTTATTATTTTTGTAAAGAGGTTTGCAGGTTGTCCACTATTTCAAAGTCCTTTTTGATATCCCGTTAACCATTGGGGTTATAAATTTCCCAAAGTATTTACAGATGAAAAAAAAAATTAGCAAATTAACATTTTTGCAATTATTTCTAGAACTGTTACTGTTATAAAAAGTTTTCAAACATCACTAAACTACAAAAAATACTCAAATTTTTCTCCCAATTAACCGATTTTATTAATCTAATACGAGGAACATTGAAATAGTGGCTACCCTGTATTCCTAGTACAAAAGTTTTTTATTTAGGAGAAAATATCAATTTTTGATATTTCGAATAGTTCTAATTATCTTTTATTACGTTAAAATATCACTTCATCGTATTACTTTAAACATACAAAGTGTTAGTCTTATCGAAAATGTTTTATATTTAAATAATCATTGGAATTCCCAAGTTTCAAGAGTATACCAAGTACTCAGTCAGTCGCAATAACTGCAGCAGAACAGTTACACTGTTTTTACGTTAGATTGCGCATAAGTCGATTAATTTTTGATAGTCTTATACAAAAAAAATGTTTACATACAGATTTTTTGGTAATAAATACATCGCAAGTTTTGAAAACAATTGGTGAAGTATATACTTGTTTTAAACATACCCAAAAAAGTACCTGAATGTTGAAGCTTTCCACTAGTCCCATAAGATCTATGTGAACGTTTTTTTCCAATAATACCTATAAATGCAAAGTACAGAAGATTACTAGCCCAGATGGAAATAGTTTCTTTTCTGTGGAGAGCGAAATTCGCCGAGATGGTGATGGTATAGCTCGACATAGAAAAGAAAATGTCTACAGAGGTTTGTATACTATTTTATCTACAACAATAATTATTTTCCATAGATTTCTACCTAACAGTGGTGAATATTAAATGTTTGACCTAATTATATCCAGTTCACAAGAAGGGTAATCTCACAAATTACTGTGTGACACTTCGACAGCAGTCAATGTCAACCAGTGAAGAATAAAACAACTTTTAAATTCATTTGTACACCTCCGGAGTTACAAAAATGTGCAGCAAAAGCTGAACAAAGCTCATAATACCTCACTATACGACGTACTTAGCTTAAATGCGCGGACAGTGTCCGGACAACATCGATATGACGCTACCGTTCGCGACGCTTCGGCTAAGTGCGCGTGAACCTTTACATTAAATATGAAATTTTAAATGCATTTTGTTTTTTCTTCTTCCATGGTGGCAATTAAACTTAATACAAAGACATCCTCTTCTGACGAACCGCGCATCATACCTCACTAAAGGTTCACGCACACTTAGCCAAAGCGTTGCGAACGGAAGAAGCGCGAAGAGAATTGTAGATTTTTCGCCCGAGTAATTTACATTAAGTTATATGGCAGCCGGCGCACTTTGGCGGCGCGTAGCGAACAGACGCGTCGGTGGGCGCACGAATTCTCTTCGGACCAACTAGGAGAAGTTTCTCTTGACGCTTCGCCTCAATGCGCGGTGACAGGCGGTGAGAATATTCGAATATTTGTTAATTCTCATGTAGCATATTTCAGTTTTTAGTAGTATTTGATAGGACGTGGTGCTAAAGTTATCAAGCCAAGAAGCTCAAAAAACTTTTCCTCCGATATACGGAAATATTTGAAATCAAAATGACGCTTCGGCTAAGTGCGCGTGAACCTTAAGGCGTATCAAATGTCAAGCGCAATAATCTACTGACCATTGTCTTGCCAGGCCGAGAGTACGACGGTTCCATTCGGGTCGAGAGTAAAAATTTCAACAATTGTATATTTCTCACCTTTGAAACCAGTCAAAAATGTGTTACATAAGTGTAAATAAAATGTTAGTCGTAAAATTTTTAGAAATGAGTTAAAATTTAGAAATGGACCTAACTTTTAAGTTTTCTTCCAAGCGTATTGATTTCCTTATTTTGAAAAAAAAAAAAATGAAGCCAATTACGATGTTCAATATAAAATTTTGATTCTCACTCTGAAAATATAAAAATCGGGCCACGAAGAAGAAGAAGATTATTGATATATATTGTTTCAAAAGGTAGTATTTTCAGCAATCTTTTTGTAAAAAATATAGTTACAACTCAATTTGAATAACTGCTTTCTGAAAGCATCTGATTTCCCCGATTAAATAGATAGGAAAATTGCAGCTTTCAATTTACAGTTCACGGAGAATGGTTAAAGTATTTTTTTCTACACCCCTACTTTAGTTTCATCATTAAATATACAGGAGCTGTACTATCAAATTCACTAGTATACATATTTTTCATTAAGATACAAGTTCACATCGAATAGGAATACAACATCCCAACATTCGGTCAATATCAAATATTATATTCTAAGTACCTATCTGTCAGATTTTTTATTAATTGCAGTTGACGGTTCTCTGCTGCTTATTCATATTTTTCAAAATTTGTTCATATCTAGTGATAAAATTAAAGTAAGGGAGTGAAAAAAATAATACCTATAATGCAACTCGCATTTAATGGCTATTACAACAGCCTTTAAGCTATTTCCTAGATGAACGCGGGAGCTGCGGTGCGATAAAACGCACGTTTTTTAGTCCGTGCGTTTTTAAACTAGGTTCAAATTACAGTAAGACATTTCAACAATGATGGCGGCGTCGACAACCCGTATTTTACTTGCAGAAAATAGTTTATTGAAACTAAGATTATTACGGAAGCTCAAAAAGAGAAATGAATATAGAAATAGGAAGACAGATTAATTTACGGTAAATTTCATCATCTGCATCTTGAGTTACGAGCAGATGAAATTGCTTTTTGCCAGTACACCAGGATGAGAATGAATACATTTGATTATATTGTGGGAAAAATACGCGTTTGATCTTCACAAATCAATGCTTCCATTGTGGATATCGGACGAAAACTGCGGTGAAAATAAAACATGGTTTAAATTATCTAGCTCCGTGCGAATTTAACGTACTACGTATTTACGCTGGACTCATTCATTCTACTCGTTGTTTTATACTAAACGTACCCCGTAACGCACGCACCGGATCGCACGTACCGCGTTCACCTAGGACATTGCGTAATTTTCATACTCGTGTCTTAATAGCATTTTAAATGCTCATTCCATAATTTACAATTTTTTATTCTCAGAATATAAACTTCTATTCTCGTCAAAAATTTGATCACCTTATACAGCGTGACCACGGATGGGGTATCTAATAGGTGAAAAATGCTTAAATATTAGTTTTAGTGAAAAATTTCATAATTGATGCTAAGTTTTGCTTGTTCTGAAACCCCGTAAAATTAAATAAAATTCAAGTTTTTCAAAACCCGTCTCATTTTATATCCAGTTTTATGAAAACCGTATGAATTTTTGCACTTAGCTCGAAAATAATGTATTAATCTAGTGAGTGACGTTTACGATGTACCAAGTAACTGTCAACTTTTATAAATAATTTTCAAATTGTCATTCTTTAATAAATATACGGTTTTCATGAAACTTGCTATAAAACGAGACGGGTTTTGAAAAACTTGAATTTTATTTCATTTTATGGGGTTCCAGAACAAGCAAAACTTTTTATCAAAAATGACATTTTTCATGAAAAGTAATATTTAAACATTTTTCACCTATAGGATACCTCATCCATGGATCGCTGTATAGTATATACAGGGTGTTTGTTTAAGAAAAATGAGCATACAATTTTCGGGAAGCTTTTGTTCTACAATTTGTGAATTTTCCAGAAGCCAAATTAAAACGGATAATTTTATTTTAAACTTATTGTTTTTTTTTATCTTGAAATTCATCTTTCAATTCCAAATGCACCATTATCAATTTTCGGTGACATTTTTTAGAAATTACGATCTCAGAACAACTCCAAAATTTGTTGAAAAATATTTCCTGCCACTATATAATCAATTTAGAAAAATGTATTGGCTAATTTCGAAAAATTCCACTTTGTCAACCTGCAACAAAGTTCTCCATACAAACAAATTCTTCAACTCGTATGGACATATGACACCCGGCTTTGGGGCTGGAAAACCAACTCAGATATAATCAAGCGGTATTACAAGAAAGTACTATCAAAGATTCAGTTCAAGTGCTTGGTCTGTTGAGCACAAACCCAATCGAATGAATGAAGAAAGTACTAAGGTGCACTGTTAACGCTCCCTGGTATTGCAGAAATAGTGAAATTGCTTCCTTGTGATCACATCTACCACAGTGGTAAATTCTTAAACAATCACTCTGTATTTAAATCCATTGAAAATTGTGATTTTTTGAATTTTACACCCTATAATAAATCAACCTAAATTGCACACTAAAAATCATCAAATACATTTTCGTGCTTATTTCAACTATTAAATCAGTCTTCAATATTTACATATTTACATCTAGAAACCCTTATCTTCCTCAGTACTTCGGACCCACACAATCTGCTTGGTAATATCCAGCGGCTGTGGTACGGTAATTCGGTGGACTGGGTGTTACGCCAGGGTGTCGAAAACCTGCTAATTGACACGAAGGTGCAGAGCCGTTGTCAAAAATAATATCACGATAACTGGTAGCTGATTCGGGCGACGTTTCCGGGCTGTACCATGGACTGTAACGAGGTGTAGCTTCATCGGCTATACTGTATTGGTGTTGAGGGGTCGCTGTGGGGCAGTACGAATACATTCCTGTAACAAAATAATTAAATTTATTAATTCAAATGAAAGGTAATCGTTTTGACAGAAAAGAATTAGTATAAAAGAAATTTAATTCCAATAATATTATATATTTGGAATGGTTTTAATCAGTTTTTTTCACAACAAATAAAAAACGTGATATTACATAAAAATGTACATATACAATGTGGACTAATAAAATTGAGATTGCAGCTCTTTCTTATCATTTGAATTTATTATTAACAATTATTTGCTTAATTACAGTTTCCTGTAAAAATTGTCAAATTTTAGTAAAGCGTGTTATCAATAGACGTCAAAAATAATAGTTTTAATACTATTATAACGCCTTACAAAGTTTTTGGAAAATACTTTCCAAAGAGCAGACCATTCACTAAGAAGCAACAACTACTTCTCTGGTTATACGCCACGACAGACATTAAATTACATTTATGTTTCAATCTCTGATTTAAAAAATAACTCAGATTTAATATCCCTTTATTATCCCTTCCTATATTTTTACTAGATTAGACGAGGTATAATTACATACACACTAGTGCGTAAATTAAAGTTGTACGCATTCAAAAGTGTGTCTAAAGTACGTACTTAATTACGCATGGTAGTAGAAAAGATACATTTACCTACGACCCCCCCTGTAATCAGTCAATAACACACAGTCGACATCAATGTAATGACGTCTATTATACGCACGGTAAAAAAAACGCACAGCTGTAAAGTAAATCGCACGGCTTCCCTAGCAACATCTTAGCAACTGTCAATAGACGTCGCCATTTTATTCAAAATTTACTATTTGAAAACATTCGATATTGCCACGTTTAACTATGAAAAGCCCAAAGGGCTAAGTATATATTGATTATAATTGAAAAATGGACTTTTGATTATCAACAGTATATTAATTAAACATTAGTTCTTTAATGTGCTTCTTTCATTGGTAATAGGATGGAGATGAAAGTTTACCAAGCACCTCTAATAATGTAACTGTTGTTTCTTATGCTTCAACAACCAAAGAAAGCGATCTATGATCTGTATTTAATAACTGCACTGTTACTATAAACAATTATTATAATAACTAATATTATGGTATTAAATGTTATACAATAAAATTATTAAAAATATCAATTGTTGAAGTAGTTCAAGTATTAATAATAATAAGATTATAAATACAAGTACAAGTAGGTCGTAGGTAAAGTATAGTACGTAACTACTGTTGTAAAGCATTTTACGCACTCACGGAATTACGCACTAGCCGCTACGCGGCATCGTGCGTAACTTTTCCATTCGTGCGTAAAATGCTTCTTACCACACACGTTACGTAATATACTATTTTCTACTATCACTATCGAAAGTCGTCTTTTGTGCCATGAAAAGCAACTGCAAAGTTGATGTTTTCCGCGAGCTGTCATAATTTGACATTATTGGCACTCTTAACCAGAAAGTAACTTTCAAGCACGCCTAATTTTCCGCGAGCTGTCATCTTCGGCGCACGCCTCATTTTATTTATAGATAAAAGAGAGCTAGTAGTTAATTTTGGTGTAATAGCAGAAAAAATCTTGTGTGTATTTAGAGCAGAAAGTCTTTTGGTAGTTTCAACAGATTGCGAAAGTGGAAAAATCCTCGTCTTCGACTCGGATTTTTAAAACCACTCTCGCTTATTCTATTTGTTAAAACAAATTACTAAGAAACTCGTTTTTCCGAATTTTTCCGGAAAAATTAAATGCACTAGGGATATTACCCCCAAATATAAATGTCATAATGTTTAATAAAAAGCCAAACAAATATTATGGCACTTTGAACCTTGAGACAACGACGTCATAGAGCCTTTTTACAAATATCCTAATACAAAGCAGATTGTGCCATCATATGAAAGACATTACGTAGTATAAAACTTACTTTTTTTAGCTTTTCACATATAACGTGAAAAGTTCTGGAGGAATCTGAATGGCATGAATAAAAAAACAAAGGTACATAATTAAAATACGAACAAATTGAGTGACTTGATCTTACAATTCGTAATTCGGAATTCGAAAAAAAAAGGAAAAAAACTAAAATTTTTATAACAATCTACCGAAAAATCTTTTCATTACCAAAACATATCAAAACTTTAATATGTAATATCTTTCATTTAATAGCAACATCAGCTTTCTACTAGCATTTCTGCTAAAAATATTCACCTATTGCTTGGTCTACAAAGTAAACAACCTGTGCTGGCCGAATCGTAGGCTATTTGACGTCACTAAGGAGGGATGCGTGACGTCACATTCAAATTCTGTTAAAGATAGTTTATTTGAAGAGGATTACTAGCCAGAATTCCACTTGCCCTAAGTATCGATTTGTTTTTATGTAATGCTCCTTGCCTTCATTGATTATATTAACTTGTTGAAACGATTTTTCCGTTTCTAGTTTTGTTGAAATAAAATATATTTTTCATCAATTTAAGGATTTTCAAAAATGTTGGAATTAAAGAAAGTATCTATACCTGAATTGAATGGGAGGCAACTCGGACATGAACTTTTCGAAGACAAGTAATAACGTTCGGAACGGGAGGCAACTCAAGTCCGTCCATAAATGGGACTTCTCTGAATTCAAGAATAGAATTAAGTGGGTCTCAAGACACACAGGAATATATGAGGAAACGAAATAGCAGATGAACGAACAAAGAGGGGGACTGAAACACCCTTTTGGGAACCGCACCAATATAATATTGAACAAATAAATAAAACAAAAAAAGGAAGATTCAATTTAGCCTGTCATGCTTTCATGGCTCTGGCTTCTTTCTTGTCTATTCGTGTATACATTTCGTATCTTTTCTTGATCTACAGTTCTATCGGTGGAACGCACGAGATGATTCTTACCCCCATCTAATATTCGGCATCAGGTTTACCAGAGCTGATGCAGTTTTCTCTACTCTGTTTACCGTTTGGTTAACGTGTTCTGAGCAGGTGAGTTTCGTGTCAACAATACTCCCAGATAATTCAGCGCTCTACTGGGCTTAATAATTTTATTTTTGACCTGGAATTGTATTGGTATAATTTTCCGTTTTGTGCTCAATAATACTGCTTCTGTCTTCTCCGGCCTAAGTTCCAGTTTGTTGGTTTGCAGCTATTTATCAACCCTTATTAGTGCGGTGTTTGCTTTATTCATTGGAATATTCTCATTTTCTGCGACCACAACCATCGCCACGACGACCGAAAACCCTTAGTTGGTAGTTCTATCCGAAAGATGTTATCCTAGAGGATTTTCCACAGGGTTGGTCCTAGATCCCTGCGGAATTGTTTATTGCTATTGCCTTTGATAAGTGTTCTGCCTCTAGGATTATCTATCTCTCAGAAAGGTAAGACTCTCCTGGATGCCTGTATGTCTCGATTCATCCAAGATTATTTGTCAAGTTCCGCTATTAAAGGCGTTTCCGACATCTTAGGTAATGAATGAGCAAAACCTGCGACGTTTCACGAAAAATGCTGCAATTTTCAATACTTCGTTCCAGGGATCTAACTCCTTTTCTCCGCAGCACCTCTTCTCTGCAGCACCATTCCTTATTTTTTCTAGACTGGCGGCAATATAGCTTTATTTTCCAACGTGTTGTAAACTCTTAGCACGTAGCCAGAATTGCTTATCACTACTTTATTACCTCTGGCCCAGGACTTTTATTTCTCTGCTGCTGCCTCCAGCTCTTCTATAGTGAAATTTGAAAACCTATCACAAATATCTCAATCAAATATCACATCCGGATGTATTGGAAAGAGGTGGTTAACTACGTTTTCATGACTAAGCTGATTTTGGGTGGAAACCTAATCAGCTGTTTCATAACTATTTTGTAGCCATCTTTTCAAGTATCACAGTCCACACTATCACAGACAGCTTTCCAGCTTGCTTATTTAGCACGCTTGATACTGCCTCTTTGTTTTTACTGGCTACCCTAATACTACTACCAGAAAATCTCGTTTTCTTCTGGTGAACGTCTTATAATACCTCTGGTGTATACTCTTCTCAGTTTTATACAGTCCCTACGGAGTTTTGATATCTCATTCCACTAGTATACTGGTTTATCACTCTTTGCCGGTTTCCTTTTAGATATTCATGTATCACAGATTTCTGTAAAAGTGTTAGAAAACTCGTTGACAGATACGTTTCTACCATTATCTATCTTGCCAGCCATCTGGTATTTGATCTGGTCTTGTTAGTCTTTTCTCTTTTTCTATAGTAAAAACTATGTACCTAAGACCACTCAAGGGTCTAGAATGGAGGAGTATTTATCCTCTACCCTTGGTTCATGATAGACAGATCATTTGAAGCTACCCATTCCGTTACGTCTCCGATAGGATACTTCTAGTCTCCATTTATTCTAATTCTGCTTTCAATTCCAGACAAGGTTTCTTCCAAACCATCTATATCGTTATTTCCGGAACAGTAGCAGCTGTTATATGGTGAACTCGGCCGTAAATAAAAAATGTCGAATGGAAATATTTAGTGAGCCGTATTTTTCTGTAATTATGTCATTCTTCAACGACATCGCTAACAAACGATCGTCGCCAATGGTTTTGTTAACGTGAATTTTAACGATTATACCAAGAATATCATTCTGTTGTAGCTTCGTTAGAAGTGACCTTGGAATATGCAAAGTGACAGGGAAATATACGTTTTTCAAAAAGCTAGTAGCTCAGACACTGTGCAACAATCTTTTTTCCGTTTGAAAATAACTACATATTCAATTAAGTTTCTTGGTCTTCATAATGACGGTGCCCTTAAAGGATCTGTACACATAGGCGCTTTAGCGAAAAAATTATCCTCTACTTGTTTTGACATTAAATCTGTACCTGAACAGCATGAATTTTCAAGTGCTATAACAACTTATATTCTTTGTTCGAATAGCACCTTCGCTATGGTTTGCCTTTCTGGGGGTCTTGTAGTTTGCATCTCTCCGAATATATTTTCAAATAAAAAAAAAGAGGTATTCGTTACATTCATGGTTTAAGTTAGGACGATACTTTTTTATTTTCTAATCAATTCCTCCAATAAAATATTCATTAGTAGGGCCATATCGTCGTTCCCACGCCAAAACCGCGAATGTGCAGATGTGGGGGTTTTGAGTTTGCCGTTGGAACACAATATATTCTTCTGAGAGCGTACAATGCCAAACCAGCAAATGTATTATGTTATGCGAGTTGTCTCTTGCACATGGTGATCAAATCGCATATGAGAAAATGTATTTTATTTTACAATTCAAAAACTGCAAATGTAGCACGTTCGTGATTTTGATTTAGGAGTATTTTAAAATTCGAAATAACCTTGCTTCTTAACTTAAACAACACGTAGTGAGGTGATTGTGATTATATATAATATTCCAGAACCAAACTGTAGTGCTAGTGATACTCAAACCCAGCCTTGTGGTAGCAAAAAACAAGCTGTTCCGGAAGTAACATCAGATGAAGACTTAGAAGAGCCATTTCCAGGAGATTCTTCAGACGAATATCTACGTTCAAGTGAGGACGGGGCAAATGATCTGGACAATAGTAATTATTTAGAACCTAGCCCAGACAACGACATGGAGGTTACTGAAGCAGTAGTAGCAAATCAAAATGAGACAAAGAAAAAAAAAGTGTTGAAATGGAAAAGAAAGTTAAAACACAAATGCTCTAAATTTGTGAACGAAGAAAACAGTGAGACAATTTTCTATCAATTTAGATCGTTTCCAAATGTAGATGATCAGCGCCAGTTTATTGTTAATCATGTTGAAAAAAAACCTGTATCAGCGGAAAAATACCGCAGTGTCTTTAAGGAATATAATTTAGGCTTTTTTAAGCCTGAAAAAGATCAAAGAAAAAAATGTTTGTCTTATTCAAACATGACAAAAGAAGATAAAGAAGCTCATCAAAAACATATAGACAAAAAAGAGGCTGCTCGAAAATGTAGAGATGACAAGGAATTGGCTAAAGTAGACACTTTAGTATATTGCCTCTTAATTCAGATTTGTAAGCTGTTTTTACGCTCCGAAAGGCAAAGCCGGTCAGATATTTTATTTAAGAAAATTGGCAGTGTATAACATTACGGTTTATAATTATTTTGAAACACAAGAAGTAGAATGCTACCTATGGGATGAAAGGGGATCCAACGAGATATTTACATTTATTTTTGATTGTGTGATGAATTATCCAAACATAACAACAGTACGAATGATGTCAGATGGTTGCAGAGGGCAACAAAAGAATTGTATATTTGCAGCTGCGTGTTTGAGGCTTCTGGTAGAACATCATTTTTTGCAAATTATTGATCACATATTTTTTGAACCAGGACACACCGAAATGGAATGTGATTCAGTTCATTCAAAAGTCAAACAAAAATCAAAGTATGTTCCCGTGTACGTTCCTGAGGGCTGGGCTCAGCTTATAAGAGATTCACGTAGAAATCCAGCACCGTATAACGTGCGTCCAATCACTTTTGATGAGATTTATGATTATAAGACAATTTCAAAAAGCATAACTGCTACAAACAGCCTTCCTTTTCAATCGATTTGTTGGATGCACTACGAGAAAAAAATCCAGATACGGTTTTTTATAAAACTGATTTCAGCAGGAAGAATTTTTGAAAAGTGTCTTTAAAGAAAAATTATAGGTCGGCCTAAAAAACTATTTTGGAAGTGTACAAATCAATTCTTCCGATTACAGAACTAAAATTTACAAACTTTGTCCAAGGATGAGGCAATCCCAAAATCTTATCATTATTTTTATAAATCTATAAAGACAAAAAAAAGATGTTCGTGATGCTCTACCTGAACCAGATAAAGACGAATCTGAACCAGATGTCGATTAATCTGAACCATCCACTTCATTTGAATGAATTTCCAATTCTTTTAGTTGTTTAGGATAATTTTTGTGTTTTCTGTACGTCAAAATAAACTTGTTTGATTTGCATCGTTTATTTCTATAATTTTGGTAGCACACGAATATGAAATTATCTAATTTTCTTCCAAAACCCAAAATAGAGAATGTGCGTTTTTTTTTTTGAAAAATTGTTTTGTAAATTAAGGTAAAAAAAAAGAACGAAATGTACCTACTTACAAAAAAAAATAAATAGAAAATAGTTTGAACTTTTAATGATCAATTAAACTTTAAATCTCCTGTCCTGTAAAAAGCAAATTTGTGGTTTTAGCGCGGAACCGACGATATGTTAATTAAAACTATACTCAGAAAGCCGAAAGTAAATATAAAATTTTCGTTCATCAACGCCGAAAAATATCAATGTAGTAAGGTAACAAAAGTGACGATAATCACATACAGAATAAGTTTTTTGATAAAAATCATTCATTAACGATATTCGGTAGGTATCGATGAGTATGGGACATACAGAATAGCCATGTAAGACAATCTAAGGTAGGTACTCCTGGAAAACTTCGAGTAGAATGTATAAGCCAGAATAAGACTGCACCAAGAGTTTTTACAAGTGTCCCTAACAGAACACCTCCTGAATGTCACCTCAAAAAGCTCAAACTATAGTAAAATCGCAATCGGTGCGGGGTAATAGATCAAAATTTTTATGGGACTTGCTCAGCACAAGTGGACCAAACAAAATATGTAATTTTACACTACTTGCTGTAATGGATGTTGTGAAAACAAGAAATTCATTTGTGCCGACGGATATTGTAAAAAGATAACAATGACCCAGTCTTAAGCCGGTCCCAGACACTACGTGTATTTGGCAAACATTTGGTATTCGGACTTATTCGCGTAGCGTGTGGGAAGTTTAACTTTGGCAAATATTCGTCCTTCGTCATTTTCTCGGCGCTGGTCGGAACCTAGCACGAAGTAAAGGACGCGAATATTCGCCAAATGTTTTCAAAGTCAAACCTTTGCACTACGGCACCGTGTGGGAAATCAAGCAAACATTCGTGCAAATGACAAATATTGGCCTATTTGCCAAATACACGTAGGTAGTGTCTGGGACCGGCTTTATCTTAATACTTTCTAGTATAATAGGCGTAGGTTCAGGAATAGTATTAGGGGTTCGTAGGTATATATTGTTACTATTTGTTGTATTGCTTAAGTTTTAAATTATGAAAGTACGTAGATAATAGATATCCCATTAAATAAGTGTGGTTTAAAATGTTAACCGTTAAATTATGGCTCGAATTCTAAATAATACAATGTTATGATAGGTACCAATTGTAATTTGCAAATTAATATGAACATGCCAATTGTAAATCACAGTCGGAATCACAATCGTCACTTGAGGAGTCATTATTTATTGAAATTGTTAATGGTGTCACTGTAATGTCTGCATCTAAGATTTTGTCCAGATTCCACATGTTTTTTTCCTCTCTTAATACATGATGAATTGCTTTTTGGCAATTTTATTTAGTAACTTGTCATAGGGACCTGCCTAATACCTAATGCTTGCACATCTTTTAGCTTGAAGTATTATGTCGACCTATAGAACTTCTGCTCAAAATACTCATCAAAACGTCGGCGTTCATACCTTCATGGTAGTCTCCAGTTTTTTTAGATTGGAATATTAAAGAACTATCATCTAAAAACCCATTATCACTGCCAATATGAGGTATGATTAGACGTCGTCCCTTACCGGATGGACTCTTCAATCCTGTAGATAATCCTTCCAAAAAAGCCTGTCGTGAAAATTGAATGTTGGTATCTTGCCACATTTTACTGCCAGTGTACCTAGTCTTCATTCACTCAGGTTTCATCCAAGTAAAATATTGGTTTGCCTTTTGCACGTAGGTAATTTAGAAATTGTTCTTAGATATCTCAGTCTCCAACAAATAATTTCGTCAGTATCAATTATAATCGCTTTTCTATCATGTTTTGCCCATTTAAATTTTAATTCCTGTAGCGTTTCCCGTAGTTTCGTTCGGCCCATTTTAGGGAAATATGGATCTTTATTCATTTCATCCGAAATTTTAGCTAGTGTTGGGATTTCTTTCCTAAAATAAAATTCGTGCACTTTTCTTCTCATTCCGTTTTTAATTTCTTCTGTGAATTCAACTTTCTTTTTACCGCCTGCATTTTTTTTCACGGATTTAATAACTCCACTTTTCGCTTCACTTTTAATTTTGTATATTGTTGATTTGTTTACGCCTGTCATATTACTTGTCTTTGAAACAATGTCATCAACTGAACCAGAAGGACTTTCGGTTCTTAAGTAATTATAAACATTGTTTATTCTTTCTTTCTCGTTCACCGACAACGCCGACCTTTCGTACGCTTTACAGGTGTAAACCCGGATCCGTACTGCAAATTTTCTGCCATTGTCACTATTAACCGAAACTAATAATAACAATAATTACTTTATCAAAGTTATCAAGCGAGCAAGTTCTTTCTAAATTCACTAAATAAATAATTACTGACAGTCAGACTGCAACTACCTTTGAAACAAAAACACACAAATTCCATGCTCAGGTAGAGGAATTATCTCTGAAATTATAATCCCACCCCGTCTGCCTGAGGTCATTAAGACTCGCAATACTTCTTGAAAATGATTTCAACAATAATAATAATATGGAAGTCGTGTATATGTTCATAAAAAAAATTACAACCGAATACACCAAAATAATATAGGCATTCAATAATATTCGTGATAAATATTTCAGTAATCTGAATGTTTCTATACCTTAAAAATAATAATGGGTACCCACCCCTGAAGTGACCTGTACCGACAGTTTTATTACCCGCACCGATTGCGATTTTACTATAGTGGAGAAGTTTAGTCGGGTAGCTCTTAGTTTACCACTTTCGGATTAGAAAGTTATAGCGATAAGGTGTTGTGTTCGTCGGAAATTTCAGCAGTACTCAAATGCTATTTTTACCTGGTAGGTAGCAGAAAACATCTAAAATTGTGTCGTTTTTCTATATGAGCGTTTAGCCAGATGAGACCCAACCGGAGCTATTATAGATACTTCATTCTACATAATATAAAAACAAAAATTACAACCTTTTGAATGATCGTGATCTTTCTTATTAAAAAAAGAGAAATTTCTTTCGTGCATTTAGCGCCATATTATCTATCGACATGATCTTTTTTGAATGATAAAAAGTGTTTAAAAGCAAAAGTTTCACTTTTATCACTTAGTTGAGGCATAAGAATTCTTTTCTTGAAGCGCACAGATTGCGCGCCATTTAACCACTGTCTCTGTGGTGATAGTTAATTCCAAGAGACAACTTTTGAGACAGGTAGCCACCTAAAAAATCCGTGCTGGAAACCACAATGGAGGCCGTCAAAATGGCGTGGTTCTTCACAATTTTTAAGACAATTTTTTTATTCTCGGGAGTTGGTGATTTTTAGAGTTCTTTTAGATTTGTTTGCGGTCTGCGATAAAAGTTTAATTTTTTTTTTAGTTTTGTCAGGCACTTTTATAATGATAGGTATATTAGTCGTCGAAAAAAAATTGTAAGGTATAACCAAATCATACCTTTCTTTCATAAAATACATTTAGATCCACTAGAAATGAAGAATTGCGCCTTTTTAGTGACCACGACCTTTTTTATTAAAAAAGTCGACAAATTTCAATTTTTTTTTCAAACTATACGGACAAAACTAAAGCGCTGTGAACTGTACAGTGTAGAAGTAAATTATTTTCATCTAGAGACAGTTGTTAGTTCAAGAAAAAAATTCTTATGTAGGTATCAACTAAGTGACATAAGTATAATACTTTTGCTTTTAAAAACTTTTGATCATTCAAAATGATCATGTCTATAGCTTACTTCGTTTTTGAGATAATATGGCGCAGGATGTACGAAAGAAATTTCTCTTTTTTAATAAGAAAGGTCATGATCACTAAAAAAGGTCGTAAATTTGTTTTCATATGTAGAATGAAGTATTTAATATATCTGGTTGGGTGTCATCAGGCTTATAAAAAACGACAGAATTTTAGGTGTTTTCTGCTACAAGCCAGGTAAAAATAACGTTTTCGACGAACACAACACCTTATCGCTATAGCTTTCTACTTCGAAAGTGGTAAACTAAGAGCGGCCCGACTGTAAGAACGTAGATTCTGTGGAATTAAAGAAAAAAGTTCCAGTCACATTTTTGCAAAATGCAATTCAGGACACAATGAGAGAATGCATACAAATAAATTCAAAAATGATCGTGATTTTGTTAGAAATTCATTTTAATTGTTATACATGAGAAATTAAACCAAACTCTTCCATGTTTTTATTTCAATGTACTGGTAGCGTTTCAGCTATCAGTGTCAAGAATAATTATTATATATTTAGTAAATTTGTCCCTTACAATGCCATACATATTTATTCTTAAAAACGCTAGCGGGAGCTCTACCCAATCTCTAAAATAAGAATATATGAAAAGATTAGCACAAAATTTCATAAAAACAACAACAAAAAATTAATAGGTATACCACAAGGAACGTACAGAAGATTGTTAAATATTGGGCATTACCAATGGGGAATTACCTAGCACAAAACAAATATTGACCATTTATATACGTTAAATAAAGATTATTTGGGACTTCTGAAGAGTCATTTTTTCAATAATTTTTCCCACTTGCGATGCCAGTAAACATTCCGGTATCTCATTAATGTTTTTGTAAAAATGACCATCTTTACCAGTGGCGTACCAAGGCAACAAACACTAAAAGGTTCAGGGATCATTGAACTCAATATAACCACAGTTTAATGTTCATAAATATTCACTTTTAATAAGTGGTATAGTTTGGTAAACCCATCTAAAGCTATGTGGTGTCAGTAAGGCCGACAATGTCAATAGTCCAAGTGAGAAGGATGAGCACACGCATGAGCTTTCCAATAGCAAGTCAGGTGGTTGACTCATGTTTCCCTACCTTTCAACATTCAGTATTTGGAAAAAAAATGTTAAAAACAAAATCCAATGAAGCAAGTACATAAAACCACTAACGTATAGCCCTTTAGCTTTTTCATAGGTAAACGTGGCAGTATCGAATGTATTAGGCCTTATTCCTTTTATGGATTCAGATAACTTTGCCAAACTATACGTTACTTCAACACATTATAAAAATAAAATAATTTTTATAGTAATAACAAAAATTTGTATGCATAATATACCGAATTTCTATCTTCACTCTACCATGTTCTGTTGGGGTTAATACTGCAAACTGTTTTATTGACCACCAAAAAAATATTTTTAGTAAATTTATTATATGTATCATCTTGTAAAAATATAAAAGAAATATACCACAAATATTTTCAGGTAGATATTAGAATATTAAGTTAGGTACATAGGTATTTAAAATATGTAAATGTAAATGTGTTTTGAGGACAGGGCGAAATACAATTTTGAAGATTAGTTTTCCCACTTATAAACTAATAAATGTTTTTCATTTTAGCGCTTATATGTACAGGTAAACTGGTATCTCGTGACAAGGCGGAGCTTCCAGTACGCAGAGAGAGAACGTATTCGGCCAATATCGAGCTTCCCACTGCATAACGTCTACCGCACGATTGGCTTTGCTGGATCCCAAGAGTGAGTTTAGGCACTCAGGACTTAGCCACATATGGCCCATTGTACGTCCTTCCGAGGAGTTATCCTCCTAGGTCATCATCCATCCTGTCCTTTTCAGGAAGGTGGACAGGTCACTAGGAAACATCTCTTTTTATGTTGGCAGGTGTAAGCCAAGACTCCCCGACAACACACTCTCTTATTGACGATTACTTACTCCGTGCACTCACTTAAGACATGACTGTCAGTTTCGTATTCCTGTTCACACATCCTGCATAGAGGTGTATCCACTAGCCCCATTGTATGGAGGTGTTTTCTTAGTTGACAGTCAGAAATTCTAACCTAACCGAACCACGACGTAGGTATTACTATTAATCCCATGCGTCTAATATAGTTTCTACAAGGTGCTCAACGAAAGCATGGTATTTTATCTCATTTATTTATTTGGTATACACGATAATTAAAAATATAACAACTTTTATCATCATCAAAAGAGTTCAAACATTAAACTCTCGAGCAACTATCTGCAGTAGGTACATGTAAAAATAACATTTCGGTTGTTTCGGTTTTAATAAATTTAATTTATGGTTAAGAGTTGCTAAGCTGCAAAAAAAACGTGCTGATGGTTTGATCAAATAGTAGCCGGTAATAGCAGGAGTTTTGCAAGGAGAACCTTTAACTTCAACTCAGGATGTGTACATTGGCAATAAGGTTATTTTGGTACAGTCGGATATTTATGTAGCAAAAAAATTAAATATTTCACAAAATTAAATAGCTTGACTGTTAATTTAAAGAAAACTAAAATTATGCAGTTTTGCCGAGGAGGTTTTCGTCATTCTTAATGTAATTTTTTCTTTAATAATAGTGTCTATGGTGAATAAGTATATTTACTTGTGACATTTACCTGGAACGGGCTTTTCAATGAAATGGCTATAACTAAAAATGGCTATAAGGCTAAAATCGATACTTGGTGCCCAAGAATTGAACTGTTTGAATCTTTGGCTTTCAGGACCATGTTTAATTGTGTTTCTGTTTGGGTACTTAAATATCTAGAAATTCTTGAAAGAGTACAATTATATTTTTTGAGAAGAATACTTTTAATACCTTTAACTAGACCTGATGCTATTGTTCGATTAGAGACGAGAAGAGTAAAATTGGTTTCAAATGTTTTTAAATTTTCACTCAACTAGCTGCATAAATTGTCTCAAACGGAAAACGACCGTTACCCAAAGTTGTGCTATAACTAACAATTAAAACTACTGTGCGTACGCTAAGTTGACAATTCGTTCAATTAAGACATTGTATTTTATTTTTTTGGAGGAACAAATTGAGTCAGACTGGCCAAACGTACCTAATTCATAAACTTCAACGTACCTACCTTAAACAATACGAGATATAAAACCACAGGATTTTCTCCAATCTAGGTAGGTACTTTTCTCAAAGGGAATTAAAGTTGTACTCGTATTCCAGAAAAAGTTGCTCTAACCGATTCTATCCAAATAAGGCCGACTTGTCCAGAGTACATACGATTATTAACCGTTGTTGTCGTGTTGTTCGTCGTTGCAATGGCAAATAACCAACTTTTATATCTTGTTATTTGTGGTTCGTAGTTCCGCCAATGAAAACTAAAAATAATGCCACGTGACTTAATATCTGCCAAACGTGTCATTGGATATACTATTGAAGAACTCATTACTATCTTACTTTCTTGATATACTTAATGCATATAACGCTTCGCAGTGGCGGTCAATACTATTGGAGTGCAGGATGCCTTACAGTGTGATATTACAAAATAATTAGAATTAGAAAAAAGAAACTCTTTTCAGTAAACTCTTGCAGGACGCTTCACAGCTTTACTTAAAATTGCTGGAAACTTCGATTTATTCTGTTCCAAGTATAATGAGTTTCACGATAAATGGTACGGTGTTATCGAAATGCCTCCCGTTTTTTCAGGTACCTATTTTCATAGATGAAATGCCTCCCGGGTACAATCGAAATGCCTCCGGGTCCTTAATCATTTATGGTAATATTTTGTGTGCTTAATCTTTGTATAATGACACAATGTTGCCAAATTATAATTTGAATAGGTAAATATATATCTATTTTTATTTTTCTAATTCTTATGCACTGTACATAAAATCTGTTAACAAAATATTTCAGAGTACGACATTTTTGTTTAGAAAATAAAATTGTTTACAATTAAAAACAAAGCCGAAGTACACTTAGTATTCCAATTGTTTATAGTTGTTTATAATAAATATCCTTTCTATAATGATGTGATTACTTAATCAGTGTACATTTTTGTTTAGAAAATAAAATTGTTTACCATTAAAAATAAAGCCGATGTACCTACACTAAGTATTCTAATTGTTTTGATCTAACACGATTCTAATCTCTAATCTATTCCATGAATAGGGTAGTTTGCACCTACTAAATCTGGTAATTAGTTGTTTATAATAAATATTCTTTCTATAATTATGTGATCACTTAATTTTTGTATAAATACTTCAAGTTTATTAGTTCTTGTCTCAGTTTTGTCGATTTAAAGCTTGTATCAGTTTGTCAATTTTAAGTTCAAATTGTGTTTAAGTGGATTAAGTTATAATATTCGAAATAATGGAATCAACGATGTGTTCGAGTCAAAAGGGCAAACCTTTAATATCAATTGATGGTTTCACATTCGGTTTTCAAAAAATGTTGGCCAAAGATACGGTAAAGCGATGGACATGTACTAAGAAAACCTGCAAAGCATTTGTGAAAACGCAGGGATGTGACAATTCGATAATTGAGTCGATATTAGATCACAATCACGAGAAGTTGTCTGCCGAAGTGTCCAATAGGAAAGCCGTAAGCAATTCGATAAAAAGAGCAGCCGTGGAAGATATCAACGAAAAACCAATGAAGCTCATATGTAAAGAACTTAAGAAGACGAATATAGAGACATTTACTACCAACGATATCTATAGGGTGAGACAGAATTTATATTACGCTAGAACAACTAATTCTTTAATTAAACTTCCTAAAAGTATATCTGAATTTCATATTGCTATCGATTCAACTTCGATTATTACAAATAGGAACGAAAATTTTATAATTAAAAATGACAAAGATAATCACATTGTTATATTATCCTGTTCTTCAAATCTTTCTTTTCTTTCGACTGTTTCCAATTGGTATGTCGACGGAACTTTTGAGTACTGTCCTCGCTTTTTCACCCAATTGTTCACTATACATGGCTTAAAAAATGGACATTATATTCCTCTCGTCTTCTGTTTACTTGAAGATAAAAAGTCATCTTCTTATTATCTCGTGTTTAAATATATCATAGAAGAATGTATTAAACTCAATTGCCCTGTATCCCCTAAAGTAATAACTTCAGACTTTGAAATTTCTATACATAATGGTATCCGTAAGGCATTCCCTGAAGCAGATCTTCGTGGATGTCGTTTTCATTTGGGTCAGGCTTGGTATAGAAAGCTTCAAGCACTGGGCTTAGCTCCAGAATACCAGAAAAAAGGTGCTGACTCAAGTGAAATTACCCATTTTCTGTCATATATTTTTGGCCTATCATTCTTAGATCCTGAAGAAGTTGGCGATTTTTTTGCAATAGATTTGTCCGAAATTAAACCAGTCGATGAAAGGGTCACTCAGTTTTGTGATTATCTTGTGGATAATTATATATCGGAAAATTCGAAATTTCCGCCACATCTCTGGGCTGAGCACTCTTCATCTTTAGAAAGAACCACAAACCCATGTGAAAGTTTCCATTCCAAGTATAACTCGTCTTTCTACTGCCCTCATCCAAATATAAATAATTTTATTGAGATTATTTTACAATTTCAAATAAATACCTATATTAAAATAAATTCTGTCTCGGTACCAAAAAGAATTGTTGAGGAAAGTACAGCAAAAATCAATTTTGTAAATGAAAAAATATTACAATTAAGAGAAGGTACAATAAATAAATTAGAATTTGTGAAACTAGTGTCATACAAATTTAGGAAAAATAATTTGTAAGTTTGTAAATTTCTTCTGATGATTTGTATATAAAATTGAATAGTTCAGTCTGCAGACTGAATTTTATTGTTTGAGTCGTAATTTTCTTAAAAATTGGTGTTTTTAAATTTTCTGCGATGATAATATTATGTAATTTTGTAAGTTTCTGCTGATGATTTGTTTTAATAAATGTATAAAATACTTATCATGTCTTTATGTTTTTGATCAAAATAATCAAAATATTAAAACCAAAAAATAATGGTTAATATTGAGTTATTAACGAAATTCTATAAAAGGACGAAAGTTTGGCAACGTCTCACCTTCGTACAAAGATTAGAAGCTGGTAATTTATTTAGAGCTTAGGAGGCAATTCGTATGTGACCCTTTTAGCGACAGGTAAGAAACCCTTTTTCGGGAGGCATTTCGTATCCGGCCAAATGGTATTGGCTTACCAAAAGCAATAAACTACCTGGTTTAATCCCATAGTGTAGGAAATCATCAAGTAAAAGATGCAAATGTGCTACAGGGTCGAACTTAAGAAATTTGAATTATATTTTGCATAATATAGGAGATACCTATATTAATTTATAATCCCTCTTCGGGTGACAAAAGTAGGTAAGTACCTGCTTTCATATTATTGTAATGCGAAGGTCATTTTCTTATATCTCCAGTATTTTAAATTTATTCTTCATCGGGTTTCATATTATTTATAAATATTACCTATACCTACCTAGAAATTATTATAACACAATCCGATCCTTTTACATTTTGGTATGATGAGCATTCTCGGGTTTTACAACTTAGGGGTCTAATTGGTTTTATTATAAACGTTTAGCCAATTAATACCATTTAGCGTTAAACTTATATTATACCTAAATACATAATCATGGTGTCAGATTGGCCGTGTTAGCGTAAACCGCACCGCCTATGTTTGTTTTACAACTGACAAATAAATATATCCTAGGGGATGTGATTCAAAAATTATTGTCACAATCTTACTTTTTTGTATTCACGTTCAGATATTATAGTTGTTAACGGTACAAGGCCGAAATGTAGCAAATAACGGATGAGGTTGAATATTGTATCCGAGGCGCAGCCGAGGATTATAACAACCGAATCCCTTATTTACGTATCGGCCGTGTGTCGTTCAAGACTTTTCGTAATCCCGCTGAAGGATTAAATTTTGATTCCAAGGAAAGAACAAACCACGTATCTCGTAATTCTACAAAAAAATCCCAACGTCGTGTTCTTATGGAACAGCTTAACAATATCACAACAATATTTTAAACGTCAGTTTTTTGTGTTCGCGAGTTCGCTTTAACAATGACCATTGATGAAATTGAGGAACCAAATCAAATTTCTTTAGAAATATTGGGAGAATCATGTGCAACGAGTATTGATTTACTGCCGAAAATAACTCTAACTCAAGAGCGATGTCAAAAAGAATATGAAAATTTTGAAGAGTGGCGTAAAAGCAAGAATGTAAAGGTGCGTTAATGAAGATGTTAATGAAGAAGTTTATGACAACATTGACAGTTCAAGGTTAGTTAAGTATTTTAAATCGTTCACCATATTAGAGTATTACCTACAAAATAGTACATTATACTATAAGGGAGAGAAATGCGTTATTTTGGCAGAGGTGCAATTTGAAGCCCGAGGGCTACAATGCACCGAGGACAAAATAGCATCTCTCCCGAATGGTATATACTATATTTTCCACGGTCGGGAGTAGAAATCAGTTTCTATGACATCAAAATAAAACAAAAGTTGTCGATTTTTCCCAAGGGAGCATAATGAAAAACGTTCTCCATAATGTAAACTACCTAGGGAGCATTATACTGCCTTGGGAATAAATCGACTACTTCCGTTTTAATTTTGATGTCATAGAAACTGATTTCTACACGAAAGTCTTGTGGATAGCTACACACCAAAGAGAGCAGAAATTTTGTCTGAAGGGGAAGTAAGTTTTTGTTGGAGGCAGATAATCATACATGGTTGCTTGAAAAAGGTTGTATCAATGTGTGGTATTTTTGGTACCTGTAGACGTGACGAACTTGTTTTGGTTATACTGAGACATACAAAAACAAAAAGAACAGGGTATTTGTCATTCTCAAAGAAAGACTTTCTCCTGATGATTATGGTTTATACCAAAAATAAGTAGGTAGATTTGCGGCCTTCAAGTTTGTAAAATCGGCGATTCTTCATTGTTATAGGAATGGTAAATGTGTAAAACAAGTTGCGGGCATTCATACTATATTGGAGCTGTTCCAAAGAAAATTGCTGCATTCTTCAAATTGGAAAATCCTCAGCTTTATACGGGACACTCGTCTCGCAGATCCTCGGCTCCTATGCTTGTAGAAAATATGGTAGCGATCTACTATCGGTAAAAGAACTTGGAGGTTGGAACTCCTCTGCGGTGGCGGAGTCGTATCTATATTGAAAATTCAGTTTCAAAGAGAATGAAGATAACGAGACAACTATTTCATAGTAATGAAACCACACCGACAAGTTCAAATACTGGTAGGTAGATGGTAAATCTCTCATCGATGGAATAGAAATTTCAAATAATAGCATTTTTGTCAAATTACTGTTCAAATTTATAAATAGTTAGTATTATTATAATTATTGTTATTAGATATAAGCAGAAACAAGTTTCGAAATATTTGAACAAGCGATTTCATAAAAACCGCCAGCCGTTAAAAAATCTTAACATTAACTTTTCAATAATTGTCATCTGGTTACCGTTAAATCAAAATAACAGTACCTATGGGATTACCAATGAAAAAAAGTGATTCGTAAAGTTTATTTTAATTAATTCTAAGAATTCCGTTTCCTACTACTAACCTAACCTACCTATCAAACAAATGATAGCAATTTTGATGAATTTACATGTACATGTACAATATTACAAATCGTACGTCGTGACTGCACAATTCTCAGAAATATCAAATTGTCAAATAAACCAGAAGCTTGTGTTTAGATTTACACATCACTTTAAAGGAACCGCTCAGATTTTCAACATTGCTTATCTTTAAAAAACTTATTTTAAAACTGCATGTCAATTTAAACGAATTGTTTTGAAACCAAACCAAATGCTTAAATACCCCAAAATACTGATGAGAACCTATACTTATATGGTATGAAAAAAATAAACAAACTCACCTCCCGAAGAATGTAACCTAGCGGAATTTGAATAACTAATGGCTTGTTCTCTACTAGTCATCAAACTGTCAACACTAAAGGCCGCAGCACTGTCCATAGCTTGCAGACTAGCAGTAACATCACTCATAATATGCTCTTGATGAACTATCACTGTTTTCGGATCTCCATACTTGGAGCTCATACAATGACTCATCTCGGTGTTGGGTTCCCTTTTAGGTTTACACTCCAATTTTCCCTTGACATCCTCCAAAGGTTTGTTATCCTCTCGTTTACTAATCGGTGAGTCCGGTTGGATTTGTTGGCGTTTCATCTGCTCTTCTTTTTCGCGCAAAGCGTCTTTCTTTTTGAACCGTCGTCGTCGCCTTAAATAAGAACCGTTGTCGAACATATTGTAAGAATCTGGATCCAAAGTCCAATAACTGCCCTTTCCCGGCTTTTTATCATCCCGAGGCACTTTCACGAAACATTCGTTCAAACTTAAATTGTGCCTAATGGAATTCTGCCATCCCTGTTTGTTTTCCCTATAATAAGGAAAGCGTTCCATGATGAATTGGTAGATGCCGTTTAGGGTTATCTTTTTATCTTGAGCATTTTGTATGGCCATGGCGATGAGTGCGATGTAACTGTAAGGAGGTTTTACCATATCTTTGGCCGTACTAAGAGGATGTTGCTGGTGGTGCCACGGAGATGGATAACCGTACCGAGAGTACTGCTCGTAAGCGTAAGGATTCGTGGCGGTAATAGCCGCCGAAGCAGCCGTACCGTAACCGCTGCCATAACGATTGTAAGCCGTCTGGTGTTCGGTGAATATTGTATGCATTATGATTTGTATAAACACGACCCGCGCGAAAAAGAAAATAAACAAAACTCAGTTTAGTTAGTTTGTCGGAGTAGAGAGAAGTTTTCTAAAACGAAAACACTCGGTTGTTATTTCAACGGTACGGCGCAACGTTTCGTGTTTTCATTCCAATCAATCTTCCGAAAACAAGTCGGAGCGCTCACTTAATATTTTGATACACAACATAGGGTGGTTTACACAGAGATTAAGTAAAAACAGAGTATGTTGCTTCTTGCCGAGACACAATGTTACTAGTGAAAACAGACCTCTCTCGCTAGGGCAGGGGAATCCAGTAATTAACGCCGACTGCCTGCGCGATTTCAATACCGCCTCTTGCTTACCCCACCAATCGTCATCTAGCTAAGCGAAAACTCCGCCTATTTTCGCTAGGGCACCATCACGGCAGTGCTTTGTTAGATACGAGCGTTGCCGCCTAGCGAACGCCTCTATCTAATTTTTTTTTAAATTAGGCAATGTACACGCCAAAAAGATTGCTTTGCAAGTGGAAATTTATATAATATCAATAAACCCCTCGTGAAAATTATTCTAAAGAAAGACCGTTGCTTTATTTTTGCACAACACAAAAGTTTTATGTATCTCGTGGAACAGACACGAAACGAGAAGAAAGAGTCTGTCTTTAATAGTCTTATTGACATCTTCATTTTAATATTGTTTCATATGTCATACGGTACAGTTCGCGGTCATAATATATCAATTTCCAGTTAAGTTGGAATGAAAGTGTTTCTATAACAACCAACTGTTCAATTTAACTATGACGGCTTATAATAAGGATTTATACATACCTATAGCGTTGTTAATAAAGGTGAGCATTTTTTGTCTGTTTGTCTTTATAAAATTGTATATTGGTTATCTATATGAGATTATCTATTTATAATTACCTAGGTACCTATAGGTAACTGGTACCTACTTATATCGCTTTTTTGTTCTATATTAAAATTATGCATATTTTTGTATTTTTCAATCTAGCTTCGTATCTGATTTACTTTTGAGCATCTATAACTACTATTGGTCGATTTTCTTGAGAGGCGATTAATTACATGCAATGGAAAGTGCTAAAACATTGATTTATCTTCAAAAATTTTTTTAAGATTGGGAAAATTGCCTACATAGGTACATTTTGCAAGTTATTTATAGATAAACCTTTATTCAAAAGTCATAGAAAGTCTCGACATAATTTAAATTTCTCATTGATTTAGCTCAAAATTATAATACCTAAGTATAGTTATCTACAAATGTAAAAAATTCAGAACAAAGTGGAAAATAAATATTGATTAGGTACCTATTTACAGTAGCGGTTTTGCTTAGGCCCGTGAGACCCGGGCCTAGGGCGGCAAATTTTGAGGGGCGCCAAAATTTTTTAGACGACTTAAATTAAAAATCGACTGGATTTTCTGTAAACTGTAAGACCAAATTTTAAAGTTTTTTTTATCGCGCTTTTGCTATCTAAACCATTTTGAGAGAAGAATTTATACACCCATACTTATACCTACAGTTACGAAATAAAAAGGGCGCCATATCGTCTCGGGCGGCCTAGGACGCCCACAAACTTAAATCCGGCACTGGGTATGTATGTGCGAAGATTTCTTGAACTGAAGGAGAGTTATTTTTTTAAAATTTTGGTTTGGTGACGTTCATGTGACGACTCTAGAGATAATCGTTTTTATACAATAACGATTTTAACATCCGATGCCGGTACCTCATTATTGTTATGTTAAGTACCTATTGGTAGCTCGTTTTGTGAATATTGCAAATCCTTAAATACAATTCTTCGCTAACCTTGTAAGTTTGTGAGATACAGGGTGATAAAGGCTGCATAGGAAATTATACGTTTTGTTGCATGTTTTCTCGGGGGATAGAAGTATAGATTCAAATTTTTTTATACGTCATAGTCTTCACAACACACTTCGGCAGTATTAATTTTGTCAAGTTCTAATTAGTCGTTGTAGTGGTACCAGGGGTTCGTAAACATTTATTGAACCATATTCCTGAAACACCCTGTATTTCGAGCTGAAAACTTTTGTCTGCAGTTCTTCACTGAATTCTCTAAATAAAAGATAGATACTCTTGGTTGAAGTCGGTACTGTTTTTAATATTTTTAACTTTATATTGCAATAATACACTTTTTACATTGTAGGTGGGTACCTATCTAAGTATATTTTTTTTAAATAAATTTGTAGTTGTAGGTATTTTCAAAATCATTTAAACACATAGGTAGGTACGTTTTTCATGGGTTTGTAATTCATAGTCATACCTACGAATAAGAAGAGTGATTTGAAAATTGTTAATTTAATTTCATACTGAGTGTTGTAGCGAGCTTAACCAGTAGTAGGTACGTTTTTAACTCGAAATACAGGGTGTTTCAAGAATACGGTGTAATAAAAGTTTACGAACCCCTGGTAATAACTAATTAGAACTTGACAAAATTAATACTGTCGATCGATGTGTTATGAGGAGACCATGACCTATAAAACAATTTGAGTTTATATTTCCATCCCCCGAGAAGATATGCCAACAAAATGTATATTTCCTCTACAGCCTTTATCACCCTGTATCTCACAAACTAACAAGGTTAGGGAATTGTATTTAAGGATTTGCAATATTTGGAACGAGCTACCGATCCTCAAATTTATGGTACTTATTTACGGGACACCCTGTATAAATTACTTTCATTATTTTCAAACCATCTATAAGTTTTTGATACGAACTCCTTGGACAGCCTGGAATTATACAAACCATTTTATCCTGACGACTATGGTCTGGAAGTACCTAGGTGAAAATTCAAGAATTGGTGCAGCTCAAGTGGTCGAAATAAGAACGAACATTTCATTGCATGATAGTTAAGAAACTAAACATGCATAAATATTGTGAAAATATTAAATTATCAAACTTAAATAAAAACCGCACACCTTTAGAAATATTGAATATTTTAATCAAATAAATAAGAAATAATGATTTCATTTTATTTATCGATTTTCAGACTATTAAACATTTAAAATAAAATGCGTTGATATAAATACGACTTAAAAATAAATTTAAATTGCATTCACGTCCAAAAAAATGGATCTGAAAAATCTATGTGGAAATAACTATCTGTTTAAACGTAAACACTGCACTCTGTTAAAAAAGGCGACATAATTTTTAAACGTTATAATGATCACCAATCAATTAGGGGAAATATTTCACTTACATAGGTAAGTGGATTTATTATGTTTTTATTGTTATTATAATTTCATTGGTAGCAGACCTTGATACTTGAAGTTAAAAGACGATAAAAACTATCAAAATCAAAGGACATGGATAATAATGATTGAAGTATTCCAAAACACCTTACTATGATCAGGGTCGTATAGGTACAATACTATGGGTACCTATAGAAATCAACCAAAATTGTAAAATCTTTATAAAGGTACTTACCTACATATTCCTTCTGTGCGTGTGTTTGTGACTGAACTCCTCCTAAACGGCTGGACCGATTTTAATGACTTTTTTGTGTGCGTTCAAGTGCATTCGAGAATGGTTTAGATTCACAATATATTGGTCCCGGTGATTGGCGCGTCAATACTGATCTTCTCCTAAATGGATGACATTTTTTGTGAGTGTTTGAGTATTTAATTGATTGGTTTAGATTAAAAATTGGTTCCAGTAGATGGCATAATAGTTACATTACATTAATTATAATATACCTAATTGGAAGAGGAAAATCGAATTAACAATTAAGATAGACAGGAAACAATATACCTAGATATGAAGAGCAATGTTCATGTGATATTATAATTTAACTCAACAGGACAACTTCTGTCGGGTCCTCCAGTATATAATATATTTCTTCAGTGCGTGTGTTTATCACTGAACTGCTCCTAAACAGCTGGACCGATCCTAATGAGAATTTTTGTTTAGATCTACAATTCGGACCAATTTATGATTATATTAGGATTATTATATAGATATACATTATACACATACCTACTCACACGCTATCGATTGGTCGAATTGTAATAGTTGTACCTACTGTATATATCTACCTATATAATGACGGTAGATATTACCTATGATAACTTTTTAATAAAAATTTTCATCAAAACAGTCCAGATTGTTAGGTGCAGCTAATTCAATAAAGTTTGACATTTTCGAATTAAAGACGTGTGTACCTATACCTATAGGACAACGTCTGTCGGGTCCGCTAGTAATTGACTCTAAAAATGTTTTATACCTATCTACAACAGTTGGACAATTATTTGTTTTTTCCTGTAATGTAGTTGGGAAATTTTTGTTTATTATGTAGGTAATTTTTACCCATTCTATATCTACCTAGTATTTTGAAGCTGGTGCCAAGTAACCCATAGAGGAAAGTACCATGGGGCCAGCTCTGAGCCAGGCTCGGTTGCCAAGACTGGGCCATGCTTAAATTCCAGGACCGGACCATGCCTAATTCCCATGCCGAGTATTTCCAATTATTTAAACAATAGGATTAATAATTACAGAATAATAATAATAATAGTAATAATAGGTAATAACTTTTATTTCTAAAATTTCAAAAAAAAGCAAACCAGTTAAATTACTCAAACTAGCAAAGTTTTCAGTTAATATATTTTTCGTTGTCACTTCTTCACTACTATGCTGTGAAAAACTATGCAGCATTACCTGGAAGTTGGTCATCATTATTTTTTTTTTTTCATAGGTGCATCGATTTCTGTGATCATAACCTAACCTAACCACCTTTGAACTTTAAGATATGGTTACTTTAAGTAGTAATAAATAATAAAAAATGTGGATAACTGAAGCTCGGATTGACCTGACAAATAATAAAAACAAGTACCTATGAATGGCGATGGGGCGATGTACGAAAATAGCCCAAGCTGGATAATCATGCACATAGCCAAGGCTGTGACAAACAGTCTTGATACAAGCTTGGGTCCCCACTAAATTGCCAAGGCTGGGTTATCCCCAGTCTTGACCCAAGCTCGTAGGTATATTCATAGGCATGGCCAAGGCTGGCTCAAACATTCTTGGTCTAAGCTTGGGTCCCAATAAATGACCAAGGCTGGGTTACCCAAGCCTGGGTAATCATTGGCATGGCCAAGGCTGGGTGAATCAGTCTTAGCCGAAGCTTAGGTATTAATTGGCATGGCCAAGGCTGGCTTACCAGTCTTGGCCCAGGACCGTATAGTCAAGGATTAAAGGGCCTGGCCTATGCATTGGCCAATACAGGTACGCCAAAGCTAGGATTCCCAGTACTGGCCCAGACTTGGCCCCTTTTTCAACTCTGGGGGTTTCCTACCTGGGTATATATGCCTCCACGTCGCGTCGCATAATTAATCGACACTTGGCAATTTTAAACCTAAACTCATTGTTTTAAGTTAGCTGTTCTACTATATAATTCTTTCGGTTAACTTGTCACCGACTAGCATATTATAAAACAATTAGTAATTGAATAATAAACAATAAATTCTTAATTATATCTATTAAACAAAACGACAAATAAGTATTAAATTGTTGAATAGAGCAATAGAACATTCAGTTTTTGTTTTTTAGTTAACAGCCTAGTTGTTTTTTAAGTTATTTCTTGGTTATATATAAAAATGCTAGAAGTGCTTTGGTGGGTCACATCAGCACTGCTCAGGACCTGTTGAACTACGTCAACGACGATCCAGATTCAAAATGGTAATAGCTGGAGACAAAAAACGGACATGTGATAAGAACTTCGAAACCACAGTCTAATAATTCCAGTGGAAGCGGCCAGAAGAGCAAAGACCGAAAGATCACTCACTTTAATTTCGTTAACAATGGCGTGTGAACAGGACATTTAAACGTTCTTGCTACATGGTCGATCTAAGAATCTCAAAGTATTAAAATATGTGCAAACATGCAAAGAAGATTTAATGTTGTTTTATAAATGTACAAGATAGTTCAATTGAAACCCATCTTTGGTCCAGGAAAAATGTATTGACAAGTACAGTTACAAATAACTACCACTACAATTGAGGCACATATCCCACTGTTTCACCAACCGATGTATACCCTGCTTATAGAATTCTTGTGGCTGCTGCTGGAAGAATTCTTTCACAGCGTTTTGTACTTCTGCGTCCGACTGAAAACGGTTACCTTTTAACGCCTTTTTTAGTGGCCCAAAGATGTGAAAATCGCAAGGCGATAAGTCGGGACTATAGGGTGAATGCTCTAATATCCTTCATTTCTTTCGTTGCAGATTTTCTTTCACTACGTTGGCAACATGAGGCCGAGCATTATCGTGAAGCAGAATAACACCACGTGAAAGCTTCCCTGGACGTTTTCTTCTTATTGCTTGATAGAGCTTGTTCAAAGTTTCATTATACCGGTTTGCGTTGATATGCACTCTAGGTTCTGTAAACTCTATCAGCAAGGGTCCTTCATGGGTCGAAAAAAAATGTCAACATCACCTTGCCTGCAGAAGGTTGAACTTTAAACTTCTTTGGTGGCGGAGAATTTGCGTGTTTCCATTGCATCGATGACAGCTTACTGGATGGTTCAAAATAATGACACCAAGATACATCGCCAGCAACTATTGACGAGAGAAAGTCATCACCATTTTGACTGTATTCCGTGAGGTGTTGCAAAGACAAGCCCATTCGCAAGCTTTTTTGGTCCTCAGACAAAAGACGAGGAACCCATTGCGCACAAACTTTGTTGTAACCTAGTTTGTGTACGATACTATGGAAAGATCCTATATACTCACACCAATATTTTCTGAAATTGCTCTGATTGAAATTCGACGATTTTCTCTAATCAAGCCTTCCACACATGCCACATTCCTGTCTGTTGATGCAGTACTCAATGCACCTGGTCGTGGCTTATCATTCGTCCTCTCTTCTCCATTCTTAAATTTTCGACACCATTCCTTCACAGTTGGATATGCAAAACATGCGTTTCCATACACTGCTTGCATTCGCGTATAAGTTGCACACCTTCAGCACACAAAAATTGAATGACTGCACGCTTATCACATTTGGACGGATTGTTAACAACAAACGCCATTTCAAAGTTGCAATACTTAAAACTGCTGTCAAATATAAACGAAATAAACAGATCATTGTGACGTTTGCATACACTACTAATGTTGGAAAACGTCAGTTGAATGATTACAATTGTTTTCAAGGCTAACCTGGCCAAAGATGGGTTTCAGTTGAACAAGTCTATAATAAGTGTCCTCCGTCGAGTTGATTAGTGTTAGCATTTTTGTTCATTTGCACGTAGATATATTTTTATTTTTTATATTTTCGGATTGTTAAAATAATTGCCGTCTCTCTTGCCTAATAAATAAATCGGTCCTAAGAGCATTGTTCTATCCATTATTTTCAATGATCCATTAGTGCGATAAAGTCCATAATATCTTGTAAATTCTCAAAGATATGTAAAATAAATTGGCTAATTGTGGGTAGCCTAAAGACCCACATTTTAGAGTTGGTCGCCGTGCCACATCAAAGTTACATTTTTTTAAATGGAACACAATTTATTTTACTTAAAATTTAAATTCTTTTTGACTTTGCTATTTCAAGGATATTAGGTTGTAATAGGTATTTAAAAAGTTATGACTACTTGTTTCTGAGAATCGTAATTAGTTCAACGCTTCGTAAAATTTAAACTGCACAATTTTAAATAAATATTTTATAGCCATACGTCTATTATAGTCATCTAGTATCATAATTCACTGGACCTGCTTCCATATATAAGAAACCGTATACAGGGCGAGCCCATGGATACCTCAATTTTTTTCAAATGGATTACCCTGTACTTTATATCGGTAAATCAAAGTTACTGTACTATACTTTAAATTTCATTCATTATTACCTATACCCAAACTGAATAGTTTTTATATTTCAATTTCATATTTAAAAAAATCCAATGCTTAACAATTTATTCACATCAACTAACGTACAATAAATACCTAAACTAAAATTTAAAAAAAAAAACTACAATAGATTAGTAAAAGATGCTCAAGATGATCATCCTCTACATCGAGAAAGACTTGAAGATGGTCTTCAACAGATCGACTCATATTTCTAAGTGCTTGCTCATTAAGATTATGAAAAGCCCGCCTTATGATATCTTTCATATATAGGCCGGTGTGGTGACAGGTACTTTGTACACCCCATCTTTAACATATCCCCAAAAGAAAAAAATCGTCTTTATTCAACTTTGGTGATCTTGGTGCCCAGAGGGCTAGTGCTGCTCGTCCAATCCAGCTTTCAGGAAACATATCAATCAGTTGACAGTCATTGAGCGCATTATGGTGAGCAGGTTACCACATTTGTTGACAAAGTAATTAGCAGAATTTAAATGTTTGTTTAAGTATATTTCAGAACCTACTCACTATCTACCTAATTACTATGAAAGCTAATGATGACGTGTTGCTAATTTAACTATTTAGATAAACTACATACAAAATCTCACCCTCATACAGTTGTGGTAGGTACTGTTACTGACATTATTGAATATGTTCCTAAAATATCTTATTATAACATATCATTGCCATAGCGATGTCAAGTGTAGAATTCAAATTTAAAGTGAAATACAGGAAGTTCTGGAATGAGCTATGCAACTGCGACTAATTTCAAAATATGGGTGTTCAGGCTGGCTACAATCGGTCAAAATTATATTTAAATATCTTTGAAGATTGACAAGATATTATACTTTATCGCGATTCACCTTGTATACATCCTCCATTAGGCTGCCGCATACAACATTATTATACGATTCCTAGTTATAATACCTAAAAATAATCGATCTAAATAAAGAACCTAATTTTGTCTTATTCACAACAAAAATAATTCGCTTGACATAAAGTTTCCATTTTAAAAAATAAATAATATAAGTAAAGACGGAAGATACAGAATGGGCCACAAAAAACGGTCCACCCCGATATTTGGTATTCAGTATTCCTTTGAGTTTAAGGAAATTAGGAAACACGTCGATTTTTATTCACACATTTTGAAGATACAGGCATCTGTCATTTGTCAACCCCCTCCCTTCCACTTCACCAACCCCTTATTTTGAAATAGGGAATATACCATCATAAGAAAGGCATTTAGATTGAGTATTCAGACATAATGATCGCCCAGGATTTATTCCAATATTTACACACCATCTTTGCAAAAAAACTCTTAATAAATACACCTCTTAAAATTTTAACGCAATGCCTATGGTTTGGTAATGTGTCATTTTTTCTGTCACATCAAAAGTAAATTAAAACAAATAATATTGCAATATGATAATTAATTTATTACAAAAATTAACTGAATTAGAATAATATTGAATTAATGAATTAGATGTTGAAAATGGTGTCCATCAACTTCCATACGATTGTAGAGTCGCTGTTCGAAATTACGTCGAACGTTTTTTGAAGCATTTCAGGAGTTATTAGACTACATTCATGTAGGTACTATTTGTCGTCTTAGTTATTCCTACGAAGCGGATTCGGTTTTATAAATTATTCTCTTTAAATAACCCCACAAAAAAATCGAGGGGTGTTAAATCTGGGGATCTTGCAGGCCATTCAATAGGGCCTCTCCTTCCAATCCGTTGCCTTGGAAATCGTTTATTAAGATATTGCCACACAGCTCTACTATAATGTGGAGGTACGCCGACCTGTTGGAAAAAGAGATCATCTTCCAAGTACCTACCTATAGGCATGATGACTGATTTTGAAAAACTGCTCTACGATGTTTTCACATATATACTTTATCTACAATAAATGTTATTACTCTGAGAAAAAAGTTTTTAAAGGAGAAATTTATCTTTTAAAAATGCTTTTTAAATTCTGCGCCAAAACGCAAGAATAGTAATGGCGTCTGTCTATGACATCATCAATTTGTAAATCCCACTTATAAGTGATCTGTGTCATTCTTAGAACATAAAACAGACTGTTTTATGTCATTGTTACTCCAAAATACATACACACATGTCATTGGTAAAATCGTCAAACTTCAAACACTTGACAGCTTGCTGGTTAGAAGTTTATTTTGATACATAATTTGAATCATACAAAGGAAATTCAAAACAGAACAGATGTTCGGACCATAGATAGTTCGGACTTATCTATAGTTCGGACGAAAGACAAAATATCAAGGTCAAATTTGCGAAAGTACGACGTCACTCTCTTCTGATTGGCGTTTGAGCTAAGGTAGCGGATTGTTAAATTTTGTGCTTATATTTTTACTAAAATATTGGTCATCACACATGTAAAATAAAAATAGGTAATTTTTTTAGAATCTCTGCATCATATATAATTATATCTAATCAATATTTTAATGATTCTTAGTGATTGTCATCATGCCTATTATCTGTGAGAGCAGGATCAATAGCCTCCTCTAATAATTCGATGTATGTTTCTACATTCAAGTTGCCATCAATGAAAAATAGCCCAACAATACGATCCCCATAAATTCCTGCCCACACATTTAATTGTGTCGATTTACGGTACCATTTACAAAAAAGGAACATTCATCCGAAAAACAAATATTGAATAAAAAGTTTACATTAGTATTTATTGTGTCGGTCATAATCTAACACAACTGTAGTCGTCTGTCTGGGTCATCCTCATTTATTTCCTGCTCCAAATGTATCTTGTAGGGATGAAATTTATGATGCCTCAAAACCCTACGAACGGTAGTGCGCGAAAAACCTAAAATTGCTACTTCTGCCGCTCCAGTCCTAACTTTTCATATATTTTTTTTTTATTAGGCTAGTGACCCCGTTTGACGAAATTTTATCATTAGCTGTAATACGTGTGAGTGATGAAGCTGCTTATCTTCATGAAGCTGATTCAATAAATTCGCTGTTCTTCTTGCACACTTCCCGTTTTCAAAGAATATGGAAATAATCTCAACTCGTTCTGCAATAGAATATACCATTTTGGAATTATTCAATAACTAACTAATAATAATGTTAAACAAACTGTCTTAGTATCAAATTACTAATTTTTTGCAATAACTGTTTTAATTTACTTTTGATGTGACGGAAAAAATGACACATTAGCAAACCATAGGCGTTGCGTTTCATTTTTAAGAGGTGTTTTACTTTTTTTGCAAATATGGTGTAAATATCGAAAAAAATCGTGGATTATCATTATGTCTGAATACTCCATCTAAATGCCTTTCTAATGATGTACCACACATGGTATATTCCCTATTTAAAAATAAGGGGTTGGTGAAGTTGAATGGAGGGGACTGACAAATGACAGATGGCTGTATCGTAAAAATGTGTCCCCGTTAACAAAAATCGATGTGTTTCCTAATTACCTTAAAATCTAAAGAATACTGCTAAATATCGGGGTGGACTGTTTTCTGTTGCCCACTCTGTATACTTCATATTTCAATCAAAAAGTATTTGATAAATTTCATAGCATCGTTTATGCGATAGGGCCAAAATCAATGGGAGGGCTCGAATATATGGATGAGCACAGTGCCGGATTTACCTCTAGGCCGATTAGGCCGCAAGCAGAATGGGGCAGCGGTTTGTAAACAAAAATTTTTTCATAACAAAAATTGAATTTTTATTTTCTAAAATTAATAATTACCGTAAATCGAATACTCCTAGGAAGCTCCAACTAAGGGCGGGGGCCGCTCGGACTAATTTGGCCTAGGACCGCAAGTACCCTAAATCCGACACTGGATGAGCAGAATTTTAATTTACGATTCCTGGCTTGATTCGGTAATATAATTTTAATATTTCCAATATGATTGGCTTGGCAGAATTTTTTATATGATGCTCTACTACATCATGGGTGCAGATGATGAGTAGAAAGCAAGATAGATTCGAAATTAATAAACAAAATAATAAGGGTGGAAGGGATTGCTGTAGGTAAGTTAAAGAGAATATAATTCCTTAAAAAATGTATGTATTAGGTACCTACTTTAAAACTATAGATTTAATATAATACTATTTCCTGTATAAAATCTAACGTAACACAGTAGCAAAAAAGAAATCGTTAAGGGTGGTTTTGTTGGCGGCTGTCTTAGAAATTGGATTAACTTCGGTTCTTCTTATGGATTCCTCTCTTTATTTTTCTCTCTATCTCTGTCTCTAAACTCACGTATCTTAAAAATTCTCATCAATATATTCTCCCACCACTTTATCCCCTTTGTTATTACAGTCTCTACGGAAGCCACACATCTCACATGTCTCGGTATTATATTTATCCTCTTTCCTGTCAATCAATTTGTATCTGGAAGGCATTTTGGCAATTCACGAAATCTATTTTCTTTTCTATTATAGAATTACTACACCGCGTATATAGGGTAAGAGTTTCTGTATAATTGCTACAAGGATGATTTTAAAAGGCATAAAGATGTTAATCTGGACTTCGATCGATAGCTGCTTTTTGCTTTTTGTTGTTAATCCAATAGTTTTCCAAAGTTAAAATTATTATCTACTTGGGATCTGACGATAGTCAAAATATATACCTACAAGGTTACAATACATCGTTCGCAGGTGAACAAGCTGTGAACTTCGAGATGCTGGCTTCAAAATAAAGTGGGCTGTTATTTATCTCGTCTGTTTAATGAACGAAAGGTGATTAGCCACTCAAAATTCTCAATATTTGACAATATAAGGATAAAAAATAACAGCCATTCTTAATGTACACTGAGGAAAAAGTTTATTCAGCATTATTGACATTATTGAGAATTTAGTTGTAGTAGGTAACAAAACGAAATGTTTAATTATGACAATAAAAATAGCTATAACTATCGTTGTCAAGGTCCATCAACTTAGGGTAGGTAATTGAAACACTTTAATAACCTTTTAAAAAACTGTAACCGCTAATGACCAAAAATCGAGTACCTACCTTAGAAAACAAAATGTTTGGGAGTATTAACTATTTCATTTACTACAATTAAACCCGTTAATTATGGCAATGGAACTGGTTGGTAATAGTGATTAAACCTGTTAATAACTAAGTAGTTAATAATGATAATAAATTGATTATTAACAGTAATATAACTATGTGATTCTTAGTTGAAGGATGTGCTAACTAAAGACACACGTGCTTTAATTAAATATTTCAAAGACATTAATTTGTATAGCAAAATTTAAAAATTATCTATAACACAAATTCAACACATACTTCTTGTGTAATCCTCCTGCTAATAACTCTTAGTAGTTGATGCGGGTATGTTTGTATTAAATAAAAAAAAAATAATAATAATAAATTTTAATAAACAGATTCTAAACAAAACAAGTCACCAAAAGTATAATCCTAACCGTAATATTAAACTAAAGGTTCAAAGTGCTCACCGTTAACATTATATTGCACAAAAGAATATAAATTGTGTGTCATAAAAAATAATTTCAGATTCGTACTCGGCGACCTCGAAAACATGAGGTTAAAGTGGGTTTAGCAATTAGTACTCCGTAGTCACACTTGCTATTTATAAGCGACTTTTTGGGGATGTTTCGGTTTCCTGTGACACAAAATACTGGATGTAATCTTCACATTTATATAGGTCCTACTTATTCACATAAAAATTCTGTTTGTCCAACAGGTTCATTATTTCAGATCTAGATATTCAAATACAAATTTAAATTCAATTGCATACCATAACTAACAGAAAAGACTGATTTTTAATAGATATCAAGAAATGTATCTTCTTTATATAGCTATTTTATCTGCAATGAGGTTAGATTATGCCCTTTGTAGGTGATGTCTGAATTTATCATAGCAGTGTTTTAGCACTGCATTTTTGAAATATAACACATGGGCTGAAAAGCCCCGGGCCTAACAAAGAAAACACGTTTTTTTTGTTCAACGTAATTTCCATCAAGAACAACGCGATCATTCCAGCGCCGCTCTAACATTTCAATACTACTTTTGTAGAACGATTTATCTTTTGCCTCAAAATAGCCATCAGTGTCAGCGATAGCCTCTTCAATAGAGCAAAAATTTCTTACCGGATAGCATATTTTTTAGGTCTGTCTACAGCTAGTAGTCGCTGGGAGCCAAATCTGGCAAATACGGTGGATGTGGGAGCAATTCGAAGTTCCAATTCATGCAGTCTTGCCATTGTTTTGATCGACTCTTGTGTGTTGTCTTGAAACAAAATGTACATCCCAAAATACCGACGCCATAACCTTTCCAACTGATTTTTGTGCTTTCGGGCGCTTTGGACGAGGTTCTCCAGTTACTGTCCACTCAGATGATGATCGTTTTGATTCCGGAGTGAAGTGATGGATATAAGTTTCATCCATTGTCACATCGACGCAAAAAATTCGGTTTGTTAGGTTTAAACATGGTCAAACACTGCTCAGACGCATCAACACGTTCTTGTTTTTGGTCAACAGTGAGCAAACGCGGCACCCACTTTGAACAGAACTTTCTAATAGTCAATTGCTCATGAAATATAAAGCAAACATGTTCTCTTGATATCTTTACGATGTCAGCTAACTCACGAAACTTCACTTTTCGATCATTCAAAACGATTTTGTGGATTTTTTTTGATGTTGTCATGGTGATACCGCTTCATTTAGACGTCCACTGTATTCCGTATCATCGGTGTCTCTACCTTGTCCGCCTCTCACTTTTCGGTTTTCCATAAGAATAATACAGGAAAAAAGTTTTTTTTTGTTCTGATTTTTGTAACTAATGAACCATAAACTGCTCTGCAAATTCCATCGAATATTTTTGTAGAGAATTGAACGCTCTACAAAAAAGTTCCTATATCTTTTTTCGATTAATCAACTGATTCAAAAGTTATTCAAGGTCAAAGTTAGATTCATTATCAATTTAGCCGTTTTTCTGAATGATTTGGCAAGAATATTGGTTTTAGAAAAAATGTTCCCCAAATATTTTATAAAATACTAATTAGACTTCTGAGGATTGTTAACCAATATTTTTCGCTATATGATAAAGATGGACAGTTAGCTCTATAGATATTGGTAATTAGTTACTTTCTAATTGTCATTTCAAAATCGATAAATAATAAAATTCCTGGGATTATAAAGAAAACGGCTAAATTAATAATGAATTTAATTTTGACCTTAAATAACTTTTGAATGAACATTTTTGTAAAGCGTTCAATTCTCTACAAAAATATTCGATGGAAATTACAGAGCAATTTATGGTTCATTAGTTACAAAAATCAGAAAAAATAAATTTCGGAGGATTATGAACAAAATGAATAAATTGATAATGAATTTAACTTTGACCTTGAATAACTTTTGAATGAGTTGATTAATATAAAAATGATATCAGAACTTTTTTGTAGAGCGTTCAATTCTCTACAAACGATTCGATGGAAATTGCAGAGCAATTTATGGTTCATTAGTTACAAAAATCAGAACAAAAAAAAGTTTTTTCCTATGTTATTCTTATGGGAAATCGAAAAGTGCGAGAAGGACAACCTTAATATTAATATTAAGGGCTCATATTTTCAGAGGCCTATTTTGGCATCTAAACGACACTTTTAAGCCTGGTTCCAAGAAAAAAATAATTTTGTACCTATATGTTTCGGTATTTTGCAGTAATGCAAATGTTTACCCTAGACGACAGATGTTTCTATTATTTTTGAACACGGCTCTTGAATTCAACTATTGTTAGTTGTGTGAAGCAATTTGAATGCATATCAACTTAGGATTATTTGCTCGTTTCATTTAAATTGTATTTAGAATATGGTGAATCGATGTGAGCTGAGCAAAATAAAAAGCGAAAGTGGTGTTCGCTATACATCGTTTCATAGATCAACAAGATTGGATCTCCGAGATGTGAATATATTATCAAAGACGGTTCGCGGAGGCGTATAGCCAGAGATAAAAGACGGTAAAGCAGCATCCTTCATTGGTGCATTTTTTCTACTATTGAATTCTGTGAAAACCGTTTTAAGTGAGAAGTATGTGATAACGATTTTAATAAAACACTTTTTGATAAGAGACTGTCTTGACTTTGTCTTTTAATTTTTGAATTTTAATTTTTTATTTTATTTTTGGCAATTAGTTAAGGTCAAGACTACGATATTAAATTTATAGTTTGTCTCAAAGTATATCGTCTTAGCTTTTGCCGATAATAATCTAAATACGACCATTTACGACCTTCTTAAAACAATTCCATTTCATTTCAGGTAAAATTATTTTAAGAAGGTCGTAAATGGTCGTATTTAGATGATTATCGGCAAAAGCTAAGACGATATAATTTGAGACAAACAAAACTTCGTAGCTGTAAAATCGGTTTGAAGCGAAGGAACCAAGATATAACAACGTTGCGACCTAGTGAAATATGTATTATCAGAGACAACCATGAGACGGGTAACTTAATAGACAAAAAGGTTGGTTCGATCAGGTAAATATTATGAATAAGACAATGAAAAAACAAACATGAGAATTTAAGACTTGAAAAAAAAAAAGGAAAACTGTGTGAAAAAGTAGATTTGGCAGCGCTGCAATTGTCATGTGTCATTTAAAGGTGCTTCAACCACCATTATTTTTCTTGTGTTTACAGTTTTACACTTATGAAATGTGTTTGGTTTGTGAGCGAATGAAGCAAATTAATAAACAGTAACTATTTTATTATTCCTTCTACTCGATGTTTAGTTTGTGGGTGCAACGAAAGTGAGGTCGCTAGAATGCATTATTTCCACAAAATGCTCTAAAGTAACATTTGAACCACAGATATTTGAACCAGCGACCATCTCTGTGACATTTCAATGTCATTATTTATTTTTGACAGTACTTACCTATGAAACAAATGAATATTTTCAGTTTTTAAATAATGAGAAAAACGAATACAACTTGTACAGTCGACGGAAAAACTTTGTAACCAACACAAGTATTAAAAGGGCCATCAACAATCTCGAACATTAACGCGCTCGCTTTGCTCGAGCGATGGTTAATGGCCCTCATTAATACTCTTGTTGGTTAAATAACTATTAAAACCGCTTTTTTTCAAAATGTCATTATTATATTGTTGTTAATTAATGAAATAAATTGTTTACAATCTGACTTTTTTTTATTGACCATCATTATTTGTCAAATTATGACTTGCTATATTTACTGTGAACATACAACTTGTTTGCAACTTGTCAGCATGGTCTCCTCCCTACAGTATTGAGCAGCTGACAGTTGTAAAGCAAATTTGTAAATGTACACAGTTAAGTATGGTGAAAATTTTATTTAGATTTTTTTCATTTGGATAGCAAGGAGTGCAGTTTAAATTTCAAACACAAAAGTATTTTTAAATTTCGTGCCAAAACTCTAACTGTTTTATTAGACAGAAAAAGACCAGTTAGTTTTAGAAGAAGAAAATTTTATTTAGATTTTTTTCATTTGGATAGCAAGGAGTGCAGTTTAAATTTCAAACACAAAAGTATTTTTAAATTTCGTGCCAAAACTCTAACTGTTTTATTAGACAGAAAAAGACCAGTTAGTTTCAGAAGAAGACGATACTAGATACGTCGCCCTCCCACAAAGTAGGCCAGTTAAGTTGTAAAAACAAACTAAAAATTAACATTGAATTGCCCGTCTCATATGGTTGTCTCTGGTATTAATTATAAAACTATGTTTATTATTAATCGGATCGGGGCAGAAGCTTTCGAGTTTGCAATAATCAGAATTGCCAGTTAAATTGGGTATTGAAGTAGAATTGAAATTGTTCTCATTTTTTAAGAAAATTATGAAACACATAGGAAAGTAGCAGAAATATTCAATAATAGACACTAACAAAAATATACATTTCACAACTGTCAGACAGTTAATCACTAATCTAGACGTTGTTTCACGTAAGAAGAAGCCACGTGAAGTTGCATTCGTTGTTGTCAAAACCAGCGCCATATTGTAAAATTGACATTCGACTTCAAATCTGTAGGTTAACACAATATTAGGATATTAAAAATGTATTTATCATAAGTTTATTTTGAATAAAACATCTTTGAGAATTTTCTGAAGCTTTTCGAGATATGTTCACATACAATATAGGCATGAAACATCGTTTGTTACGTCAATGCCATGAAACGGTCGTTACGAGGCGATATAGATAAACAAGACTGATTTTGGTATATGCGCAAGACAGTTGGCAAACTTCACGTGGTATCTTTTTATGTGAAACGGAGTCTACAAGTGCAGTGCATAATTAATTGTTGCTTAATAACAATTTCAATGAACATCCTCTTCAAATCATTTGGAAGTATTTGATCTCATTCCAAATAAGCATTTTTTATTTTAGTTTCATTCAACCATACATTTTTTTAATGAAATGTAAGAGAAATTTTGTTTCGTTGTTACACAGTTAGCTATGGATAAAAAATGTTCCTGGTTTCATGAGAAAGCTTGAGAGTATTTAACTTGAAGCACAGGATATTTTTCAAAAGTTAGACTATAGTTCATTAACTAATAATAATAATAATAATAATAATAATATTGTGAAAATTCTCTTTGTTCTTACTCATACATGTAAATTGAGACAACGAAATTATGATTTTCGCCAATTTTCCCAGGAATAAACCAAAGTCCATGTTTATTTAAAGACCGTAATGTCCGGATATCCCGCTGGTACTTCTCGAATATCTCCAGATGTTAAAAGTCAACTGTCAGTGATGAAGCTATATACACTGATGCATTGCATACAAAAAATCATTCAATCTCAACTCGAAGACCGCCCGTCGTCGGCGACACGTCCAAATTTTACACTACATTTAGAATTGGGTGTAACGTGAAATCCGATATTCTTAAATATTTCTAAATAAAAACTATTAGAATTATTTTGATAAATATGGTGCGTTGATAATAGGTTGTATTTGTGCAATAAACTTTAAAAAATCATTCGTTTTTCCATAATTTATTATATAATTCAACAAGCCTTAGGTACCTACCCACGAAGATCGAATTGTAAGATCTGAACGGTAACATCCATTCATTCAGATTTTCTGTAAAAATGCTATTTCTTTCTGGTTTTGAAATAATTTAAGAAAATAATTACAGAATAAAATAGTTCACAGATAAGGTAAAAAGTTTTCATATGCAGTTTATTTTTCTGATGAAAATTATATGGAAAAAATTCTTAACATACCAAAAACGAGACCATCAATTTCAAAATTCGTGTGAAGCCTGTATCATTTTGGTAACATATGAAACCTTTCTTCCGCTAGCGTCAACTTCAGGGAACAGAACAATGAAATGCAAACTTAGACCAATCGAAATACTATCAGTACTTTTTTGATAAGCTAGCCTACCTTTCTCTGTACCGGTCTAGTCTCATTCTTTTCGAATTAGCTCTTTCTTTCCTCAGACCAAGCTGTTTCTGGCCTTTTATAAGTATCTTTCTGAGCAGCTTTGTACTAATTAAAACTCCCATACCCAATGGAATGTCTAGAACGTCTGCTTTGTTAACCTTGTCCATTTAATAAAACTCACTTTATTTTTCCTACATATATACATATATATTTTAATGATTTCAAAATATAATTATTTTTTATGTATTACACAGTTAATTTACTTCCAGGAGCAGGTACTTCACAAAAAAATACAGATATGTAGGTATTTGTTTGTAATTATATTATTATTATTATAGGATTTTATTTTTTTTTAAATTTGAAAATATAAAATTATTGATAAAACATTAATTGTTACCTAAATGAAATTTTATTAATAATTTATTGTTATTTGAAATTATTTATTAAGATTAAGATGTTACTTAATTTAATTCAAAATTATTTATATGTATGAATGAAAAAAAATGTATAGGTAAATGTATATAATAATCAATTGAAATTTTATTATAAATTTTAATTTCGGTAACTATATAACGAATAACGATGCTTACTTTACTTCTGAATATTAATATTTATATTTTCAAATCTCGTACATTTTTGGTGTTTACTGACTATTAAAAATAAAAAATTTCAAATTCTCACTATTCCGAAATTCACTTAAAAAAAGGTTTTTACTTGGAAATGTCCCTCTATAATTCACTATTCATACACCATTCATAAACTCTTTTAAAATTTCATCTGAGTTCGAGTGGATTTTTATCTTCGATTCTGACTTTTCTTGATGCTGAAAATATATTTAAAATATTAAATTTCATTGAATCGATATCCCAAAATTGCTCCTCCGTTTTAAAGTTTGACTTGTTTTCCAAATTGTAAAATTTTAATTTTCTGCTCTCTGCTCTCCAAAAATGTCTCTACTTTCCAAAAATTTCATTAATAGTATATTATTAAACGAGCAATTTATGATAGCCATTATTCACGCAGGGTGACGTTTGCGTCCCGAGCCGTAGGCGAGGGGCGCAAGTCACCTTAGTGAATAATGACCATAAATTGCGAGTAGAATACTATACTTTGTCCACGACCCTTGATTTCTTTATTAAATAAGGAGAGTGTAGAACGGAAAGTAATAATTTGGTATTATTGACAATAAATTCTAACGTCAAAATTAATAAATTTCAGGAGTATGTCAAATGTAACATATAGATATGGGCGATAGTGTGTAAAATATCGATACACCGTACCGTTATAAATATAGTGTTTCCAAAATATCAATATTATAATTTATCGTTATGAAAAGTATCAGTACTAAAAATTTTGATATTTTATCGATACGATATATATTTCAGAAACAAATTTCCTAAACAAAAATACGCAGATTTAATAGTTCATTTCATTTTGTACCCCCATCTCTAGTCACCTATGTACCGAAATGTGAGTGTTTAGTTGTCATGGCACACAGAGAAAAAAATTCGCTAGCCATTAGCGAATATTCACTTGCAGTAGCAAAAAAGTTCGATTAAATAGGGGACAAATGACTTATTCATTTACCACAGAAAAAACCATATTGCTAGAGTTAAACATTTACAGTTAATATAGAGATCACTTATCATAGATATATTTCAAGTAGTCCATTTTATTTACTATAAATTTTTTAGTCACTTACAGTTATCGACTTGGATAACTTGCTAGTAGCTAGTTAATATAATATCGTCTATTAAAACTGACATATTGTACACCAATCCTCAGTGATTTATTCATTTACCTTAGTAATACAGATTATCAGGACTAATTGAAAAGTTTATTTACAGTAATCGATTTATTCATTAACCTTAATCTTGGCATTTAGGCTTATACAGGGTGTCCACTTATATTTCCCCTATTTTAACTGCCTATTAATTCTAAACGGTTCAGGAGAGAAGTATTAGGTTTTCACGGAATTGTTCCATTTTAGTAGCTACAAGTTTTGTTTGAATAGATTGATTTTCTTCTATCGTTTTCGTTTACGTCACAACAAAATTGGCGCATTTATGACAATTTTTTTTTTATTGACTTTCTTAATGGAATGACCAGTATATTTTTTGTAGTTTGATAAGTGATCTTCACCTATTCAGCGATGGAAACTTTTCAAAATCGGTTAGCAAATGACGGAAATTGTAAAAATCCGCCAATTTTGCTTTGACGTAATCGGAAGCGATGGAAAACATTCAATCTATTCGACCAAAACTTGTAATAAAATGAATCATTTCAGTAAAAACCGTATATTTCTCCTGCACCGTTTAGAATTTATAAACATTTAAAGTTTAGGGGAAAATATAATAAGTGGACACCTGGTACTGAAAACTAATACAAAAAATGAAATTTTATATACCAGGTATGTTAAATGTATTTTATAAAATATAATTAAGTACAAACAAATTAACAGACTTGGAATACAAACTTCAAATTCTTTTCCTCATTTAGTTTTCCATATTGGCGACAATCAGAAATGGATTTAAAAAAAAGCAAATTTATGAAAAACATTTAATTCAAACTTATGAAATATGAACATTTGTATTTTTTCAAGTTCCTACCTAATTAAAAAATAACTTTTCATTCCATTGTTCAGACGTTCACTATCACTACCAGAGATAATATTTCACTAGGTAGGTACACTTCACACATGCTGTCTTTCCGAATTTCAAAAATTAAATGATGCAATTTCTTGTCTGCACCTGACTTGACGGACAGCCGAACAACCCCAGATGTTACCGGAATGTGTCGAAGACCTGATTTCAAGTACTTAGATAGCTAATGATTAATATTGAGCTCACTTAGAATAAACGATAGATAGTTAAGGGTAAATAAGTCAATTCTAGAAACTTTTTTTATTAAGTACAAATTACCTGGTGACTAAGGTTTGTCGATCGCTTTAACGGACAAAACTAGCTATCTGTTTTTTTCAACTACTAATGAATAATGTTTCTACCACTAATAAAAATTTATTTGCAGCAAGCGATTTTTTTCTAGAAACTTTTTTTATTTGGACGTGTTTTCTCTGTGCATGTTGTTTAAATGCAGAAGCGTGAATTATGAGTTCACAATCCACTTTAGTGAATTATGAACCATAATTCACTCTAGTATATATATGGGTACCATATACCTTTTGTTAGGAGGTGAAATATTGACTTATTATTAAGTGGTCGTGGACAAAAAAATTTTATAACCTTCATATTCTCTGATATGAACAAAACATTGAACTTTTTTTAATTATAAAATAATTTTGAATACTAATTTATTAACATTAATTATGTCGCATTGACTATTTCAAAATAACTTTTAAATTCAATAAACCATAAGTATTAATATACAATTAGATACTTTCCTTGATATTAACCATAAAAAATATAAATTTTCTAAATTATTCAAATTATGATTGGATGCTTTTTAAAATCTGCAATGCATATTATATGAAAATTATATAAACTATTTTAAACAACAATAACAATATTCCAATAAAATTTCTTCCCAATCTCTAACATTCAACAAACAATGTAGAGTGTTTCAGAATTATTAATTGATAATAATTCAATTTTTACTTTTTTTCCCCAATACGTACATGGGCGTACCCAGCGTGGGGCAGGCGGGCAGCTGAATTTAGTTGATGGAATTTATTACAATTCTTGATATAACTATTTTAATAATAAATCGTGATGGTTATGTTGGTCATGCCCTTAAGTTGTTATCAGAAAAAAAGAAGGATTTGCTTATAAATGTTCGAGCTGATGTACAGTTGCAAAGTGATCACCAGAAGATAAAGAAGAAAACAAACAAATATTGTCATCAATTTATTAAAGGATATTGAAGTAGCTGCATTTTTGGAGGAGGCTAATTTCTTTTTCTGTAACAAGGCATGCACTTTCGGTGCTTTCCCATCCACTACGGCTACTGTTGAACGATCTTTCAGTACCCTTCGGAGGGTGAAGTACAATGGAAGAGGACAGATTGACTGGGTTGAGTTTGATGAGCGTCCATAGTAAATTCTTTAAGGAAAATCTGGACTAGTTTAAAACGGGAGTTTTGAACAAGAAAAATGATAATAGTATAAGACATGTAACTATAGAACACATGTATTTCAAGCAAATAATTGTAATAACTTAGTTACACTGATATATACATAATTTCCTTGAAATTTTGGTTTCATTCACCTTTTCCGTGATAAAATATTACAGCCTGAACGACCATGGTTTGCCCCCCCCTTGTTTGGATCCTGGGTACTCCCTTGACTACATGTGATGACAATATTATATGTCTGTATATTCTTGAACAAAGGGTATAATAGAAGGCAAAATATTATCACGATGTTGGATAGTTAAGCAGCCATTAAAGCACTGAGATCTTGTGTGAACAGTTCCAAAATGATGTGGGAATGCCTAGGCTAACTTAATGAACTAGGCGAGAACAATATAGTCACCTTACTGTGGATTCCAGGACACACTGGAATAGAAGGAAACGAAATAGCAGATGAACTAGCGAAGATGGGGACTGAAATACCCTTTTGGTGGCCGGAACCCTTTTGCGGAATCAGCCCCAATGTAATATTGGAAGAAATAGGCAAAGTCGAAGAAAAGAGAAGATCTGACCATTGGAAAGATCTAGTAGGGCTTAGACAATCAAAGATTCTGATGGGTGACTACAACCCGTCGAGATCAAATGAAAGCGTAAGAACAGGAATCCTTAAGGGACATTGCCGCCTTAAGGAGCACCTGAAAAAGCTCAAAATAGTGGAGGAAGAAGAATGTAGATTCTGTGGTATGGAAGAAGAAACCTCCATCCACATATTTGTGAATTGCACAGCAATTCAGGATCCTAGGGCACAGCACCTACAGGAGATGATTGGATAGAAGAGGGACATTTACATAAGTTGAAGCCTGCAGATATCCTAAAATTACTCAGGGAAATAGGACTAAAAGAGCTACTAGTTTCTGAGACGTTAATCAGGAACTAAGTAGAAGTAAGGGGGCACAATAGATATTTTAGGTCTCAGGGAATGTCACCCCATCATACATACATTCTCGAATGTCTCCATTATTTCCTATAAGTTAGATTGTCATTGTCAATAATTGGTCATAGAATTTTCCATTCTCTCTTTTCCATCACTGCTAGGTAGTGTTTGAGTTTAGTATACTTATGCCCGGTTGCAAGAACGCTTATTAAAAATGATGAATGATTTACGGCAAATCAATGAAATAATAACTCGCTAATTTTTCAAATCAACCATCATTTACACAACAAAATGCAATGGATAGGTACCTGTAATGATGAACAATTAATCGACCATTATTTTTTTCGTGCAATCGGGTTCCCATTGATGGTTCATCATTTTTTAATCAACCATCACATGATGAGAGATTTGATTAGCGTTCTTGCAACCAGGCATAAGAGAGTGATTTTTGATTATACATGTTTTGTGTCAGTCCTTGAGGTTTTCTGCGGTTATTTAGGAATGTGCTTAACTTGACAATTTTCCAAGACTCTATAATGAGAACCCCCTTTTTTGAAGTGGAAACTTCTTTAGTCACGATGAGCAATTTTCTGTAGGCGGGCGCCACCTGTCATAGTTTAAATTGCGATTTATTAGAAAGAAAACTTGAGGGATTTTTGGTAGGGTCAAAACTAATGGGTTGATCACCGCCCAACCGTCACCGTATATCACATGCGCAGGATTTAATGTTGAGAGTTGATTTATTTGTAAACATTTCCAACTGTCGTAGACGTAAAAATAAATTTTTATAACGGAGCAATCTATTTTGAAAACTGCAATTTTAAATAAAATAATTAAAGAAAACTGTTTTTCAAAGCGATAAATTTCATGAAAACTACTATTTAATGTGATAGTACCAAATTTATAAAAACTGCTACAATAAACAAACTATAAATCTGAAGAAGCTTTTATTCCAAAAAAAATCCTGAAACCTGAAAAATCACGAAAACTTCTTTTTTAAAGAGCAAAATTGATGCAAACTTTTATTTCGAACAACAAAATACATGAAAAACGCATTTTCCCACTTTTTCATATAATACGTCCGTTGGAACTGAAAACAATTTTCAAAACATAAAAAGTTTTTCAAATGCGCCGAAAAAATAATATAATATCTACAAAACAATTTTATATTGTTATGTTTGTGTTTTCTGAAACCATATTTAATTTTCGAATGTGTACAAATAATATTTTAAGCACAGGTGGTCCATCGGTTTTTTCAGCATGACAGCAAACATCGGTCACAAGAGTTATTTTAGGCTAGTTTGTCCCGATTTGTGTATTATGTGTTAAGAGTTTAACTAATCTGACTAAAACGTCGGATACACAACATACCGCGTTTTAACCACTAACTAATTTTCATGTGATCAGGGTCGAACTAAATTGACAATTTTTCACATTTCGAGTGAGAATTTGGATATAGTAAGAAATTGAGAATAAAAAAAGGATACAAATGTAGACGAACCAATTCACTGGAAACGTTTAGCAAAATACAGAGCACTAGAAATTCAATTTTTTTTTCGATATAAATGGATCCAAAGTGGAAACGACAAACAAAAAAATGGGAATTAAAAGGTATACGAAGAAGTTCGCGAAGTCCCTAAGTCGTAACTCCATTCAAGAATATGAAATGACATCTAGTGATGTACATAAAAGATGTATGTACCTATGTATGATGGGGTGACATTCACCGATACCTAAAAGATTTATTGTCATTTATTTTAGTTCCTGAGACTAGTAGGTCCTTTAGTCCTATTTCCCTCAAGAATTTTAGGATATCTGAAGACTTCAACTTAGGTAAATGTCCCTCTTCTATCAATCTATCCAATAATCTCCTGTGCAATTCGTAAGTATGTGGATGGAGGTTTCTTGTTCCATGCCACAGAATCTACATTATTCTTCCTCCACTATTTTGAGCTTTTTCAGGTGCCCGTTCAGGTGTCCTGTTAGGATCCCTGTTAAAACTCTTAGTGCAGTTTTACTTTGACTTATGCATTAATTTGATCTGAGCGGGCTCTAGTCACCCAGCAGAATCTTTAATTGTCTAAGCCCTACTGGATCTTCCCACTGGTCAGATCTTCTCTTTTTTCGGCTTTGCCTATTCCTCCCAATATTACATTGGAGCTGATACCGCAAAAGGGTTCCAGTCCCCAAAAGAGTGTTTCATTCCCCATCTTTGCTAGTTTTTCTGCTATTTCACATCTTTCTGATCCACTGTGTCCTGGAATCCACAGAGAGGAGACTATATTCTTCTCGCCTAGCTCATTGAGTTTGCCTAAGCATTCTCTCCATTTTGGAATTGATTACACGCCTTAATGGCTGCTTGACTATAAGACATTATGATAATCCTTTGCCCTCTATATCCTTTGTCAATATTGAACTGGGCATACTTTTTTAAGGCGTGAATTTCCGCTTGAAAAATACTTGGAGGTTTCCCCAAGTTTTCTGAGTGTGTGGATCCTAACCCGTACACTCCTAAAGATAATATAAAAGCTAAAGTGATCAGTGCGTGGAATAACACCATGACCAAAGACAAATTCAAATTAAGGTCAACAAGTGAAAATTTACTGCATCAACTTCTAGGTTCTTGAATCAAGTAACTCCTCTGTTGATTGCTTTTTTCGTCGTATTGTTAAATATCACTGTTTTCGCTTTATTTTATTTTGGATGTCTTAACACTAATAATTATTAAAGTTTTGTAGAATAATATTATACAACTTGTCGGTCAAATACCTACTAGAAGTAATCTTTTAGGGCGCGTTGTATCAAACACCTAAACTCTGTTTAATGATAACTAATGTTTAGACTGATGTAATTGATTGATAACAAATACATCAATCTGTCACAGTCTAAACAACAGTTATCATTAAACCAAGTTTAGGTGTTTGATACAACGCGCCCTTGGAGTAGACAGCATTACACACAATAGTTTAATATGACTGTATGTTTGGTTGCCTATACCAAAATTGGTAATTAATATGGGTCATTTATGAGTGATTTTGTGTACATCAATATCATTCAAAAACACGTGGTCGAAAAAGTAATTTATTTAATCTTTGGCAGAAGGTATAAATAAATTCATCAATACATCATAATGAGTGAATATTTATAAATAGCATATATATCTGTATTTTACAGTAAATATGGCACTTAAGCATACTTTAATTAAAGTCTAACAGTTATTTACCAGTAAACAATGAAAACTAGAATAGAATATGGCATGAGGACCCAGAACAATATGGCCGACCTGTCAGTGACATCATTCTGAAATCTAGTCTGTTTAATGATATAAGGTTAAAACACCTGTAGTAGGTATATTTGATTGTGTTAGCACTACATCTTTACGTTATTGGCCGAATATTCCTGTTTTCTGATTTATCCCATTAATAGAAAGGAATAAGAAAATACAAAATTGAATTAATGTACGAAAAAAAACAACTTCACGAAAAAAAGAAATGAGAAAATATAATATACAGCCGAACTGCTTTCAAAACTAAAAGAACCTTTTTTTTAAATCCTGTACCTATATCACATTATGCCACATAGCGTATTTTGATAAATTTTTTGTACATGGTCATTTTTGCGATGAGTTAAGTCCGAACCTGGATATACCAACACACCCTCAGCATCTCGAAATGTTTACTTAATATCGAGAGGTTAATTGTAGTGCCTCCTCTTTTCTCTTCTGTACCTTCGACGGTCGTGCCATATTCCTGCACCTTTGACTCGGCATCACCATCAGAATTTAGCGTTGTTGAAATTGTGGTTATGAATGAGGTGAATGGCAAATTTAATTACGGCATGAAAATCGCCTGAAATAATATTTGGAGAGAAGATGCTCGGGATGGATAGCGCTATGCCGTATACGCGTATTATTGGAAGAGGACGCCCTTTTATTCAAACCTAAACGAAAATTTTCCAAATGGAATTGAAATTTCATAATCTGGTGTGTATGAGGGTGGGAAAAGTATAAATTGTAATAATTAATCGAATATGGAGTTTTCTAACCTGATATTATATCATATTTAATCTTATTCCTTAAAATTGCAAAAAAGTCATTATTGATGGGCAGCATGGATTTGCTTTGGCTAGCAGCAGTCATCAATCTATTATTATCAAAATGACATAATCAATAATATCGAGTCAACATGTCAAAAAGTTAGATTAATTATGTGTAAACAGATTTTGCAAGGCCTTTGATAAGGTCAGTCATACGCAATACTGTGTTATTTTTCAAATTAAGAATTTAAATCCTAACAACCTTATTACAATAATGTAAAATTCGGAAACAGCTATATTTACTTATATTTCTCTTTGTGAAATTTCTTTGATGTTCTGTGATAGAATATTATAGGTACTTCTGAACTTCTGTGCTCAGCAATCGTAATGTTCGATGTTCTTATTGCTGATTATAACCCTTAATTTTTGTTTTCATGAATAACCCTGAGTATTTGTTTTACAAAAAATTTTGTATAATGTTGAGTGTTTGTGCCTTTGAGGTGAAGTTAGTTGCAGTTTTCTACATGGATATGTAAGAGTAGGTCCCATTTGCTCACCATTGTTATTGTTAAAATTCCTATCAATTTTAATTTCACAGAAACATCCAAGATCGGTGAATTGGGAATAGAAAGAAATACTTCAGTTCATGAAAATTTGTCGACAACAACAGAAACAAAACAAAAAAAATTTCGTGTACACTTAAAACTGTGAATTTAGAAGAATGCAAAAATAATACAATTTTTATATTGATCTATTGACAAAATGCTAAAATATTGTATGAAGATTTTCAAGAACTTTATTCTGGTTTATTATCAGGACCAATAACGCAAAACAGACAAAGATGAAATCAATAAATTAAGAACAATCACTGAATGAGGAAATAATTTGTTATGCTGAAATATTTTCCATATTTCTTAACGCAGAAGGTTACCTTCTGCCCAGTATCAAAGACAACAGGTTCGATTTTAGCCGTGGAAACACTGCCAAAAGTGTTATGTATCCTCTAAATAAGATCTTTCCTACTTGCAAGTTGAGTCTGGAAAACTAGCTCTAATTCCACTCCCCAAACAAAAACTTAAGACTGTGAGGTCAGTTGATCTTGGTGGCTATTAAAAAAAATTAATATACTTAGATTTAAATTCTCATTAAAAATAAAAGGCCATCTATTTCTACCATATAAAATACCGCAGCAAGACCAAGACTCGGATAGTCTTGGTCTTGCTCAAATCGTCTTGGTCTTGATCTTGCATCTTGGTCTTGTTTATTTTACCTATTACTATTTTTTTTTTACTTTTAAAGATCATCATGGTTCTAAATTATTAATAGTTTACAGTCAATTATCAACTACCAAATTTTTTTTTGAATGACGATTACTGTACCCTAGTCATGAGCAAAGCAAGACCAAGTCTAATGCTGCTCATCACTAGTCTTGATAATGGTGACGGTCTTGCTCAAATACTTGTAGCCTTGGTCTTTCATATTCAGTTCTTTGCTGAATCTTGACCTTGATCTTATAATATTGGTCTCTAGCTAGGGGAGTTAGAGGAAAAATTATAGAACTTGATACAAAATATCAATCAGTTTCTCTTGGCCGATTTTGTTATATTTTTTTCCGGAAATTGTACGGTAAATACGTAATGAGATACAGCCGCTCACCTATCTACATCAATATAGCTTTAAAATGCACGAAAAAGTTTTAATACACAGTTATTGATATAATTTACTACAAAAAAGACCTCCCAGTTGAATGTATAAAACCTGAAACGATTTAATTTTCATTTAAAATTAAAATATAATCAACATATATTTTCAACATGATTCGTAATTCTATTTTTTTCTTCCTCGATTCATCCAATTTGAATTTCGATTTGGAAATTACAAAACACATTTAGAAGTGTTTAGTATATGTATACTTCTGAAATGGGCTGACAGTCTGTATATTTTTCATTTGTTAAACCGTAACAAACTGTTTCGGTTAAGACAAGCCTAAAGTGCTTTAAATTCGAACGTCAAATTGCGTGATTGAGACCATAAGGGATTCTTTCCCCGGGCCCCCTAATATGTATATCTAAATACGAAAATGTATTGTGTAAATATATCGCTTTACTGCTATATTTATCTTTAAACAATTTCAAACAAGAGAGTGTTATGTAAACAAAAACAAATCGCAAAATATGTTGGTTTAGGAAAAAGTAAATGACAAACATGGTTTTTTTGTAACTAAGAAAATGTTACAGAGTGCATGTAGCTTGTTGAGTTTTTTTATCAGCCCTGAAACAAACAAAAACTACTCCAATATTCTCGTTCCTATTTAGAATAAAATTAGATTCGGGATTTTGTTATGCTTTGGATTAATAATGTCGGATAATCAAGCGACCATTAAAGCATTGGTAATCAGTTCCAAAATGGTGTGGGAATGCCTACGCATACTCAATATAGTAACGTTACTGTGTATTCCAGGACACACTGGAATAGAAAGAAATGAAATACCAGATGGACTAGGAAAGAGGGGGACTGAAAGACCCTTTTGGGGGCCGGAACCCTTTTGCGGTATATAGTAACGTTACTGTGTATTCCAGGACACACTGGAATAGAAAGAAATGAAATACCAGATGGACTAGGAAGGAGGGGGACTGAAAGACCCTTTTGGGGGCCGGAACCCTTTTGCGGTATCAGCCCCAATATAATATTGGAAGAAATAGACAAAGCCGGAGAAAAAAGAAGATCTGACCATTGGAAAGATCTAGTAGAGCTTAGACAATCAAATATTCTGATGGGTGACTACAGCCGGTTGAGATCAAATGAAAGCATAAGTCAAAGTAAAACTGCAATAAGATCCTAACGGGACATTGCCGCCTGAACGGGCACCTGAAAAAGCTCAAAATATTGGAGGAAGAAGAATGTAGATTCTGTGTCATCGAAGAAGAAACCTCCGTCCACATACTTACGAATTGCACAGCAATTCAGAATCGTAGAGCACAGCACCTAGGAGATTGTTAGATAGAAGAGGGTCATCTACCTAAGTTGAAGCCTGCAGATATCCTTAAATTCCTCAGGAAAATAGGACTAAAGGAGCTACGACTAGTCTCTGAGACGTTCCTCAGGAACTAAGTAGAAGTAAGGGCGTACAATAGATCTTTTAGGTCTCAGTGGATGTCACCCCATCATCCATACATACATAATACATGCTTTGGATTAAAATACTGTTAAATTATGCAACGAAAGCTTTTGTAAATCGAGCAAAGCAAATTTGAGGGAAATCATACGGGCGGTTTCATTAATTCAAATATCGAAGGACAATAGCCTAATCCTATATAGCTGTATCTGGGCGATAAGAAAATCATTTTGATTTACATGGAACAAATTACGACCAGTAGATATTATTGGTTTTTGTAATAACTGTAACCAAACAATAATTTATTTTCAGATACTTAACTAGATTTGTTAGTAGAATAGTCTGAAACTATCAGAGGCACGCACATTAAAAAAAACGTTTGTTAAAACAATTTGGTAGTTGCTTATTTAAAAATACTCATTTTTATTCCAGTTTAACGGCTGTTGAATGCCCAGAAAAAATGTTCAAATTGATTTGCAACGAATCGCAATCGTATTGGACTGGAAGAAATTTCCAATCAATTTGGAACTCTTTTCTATGAACAAACCTAGTAAAAATGATCAATTAAATAAAAGTAGAGTAAAAAAAATTCTGTACTATCTAATAGTCAGTGTGAAATAGAAAGAAATGTAAATGACCACTTGTACAATAGGCATGATTTTGAAAAACTGGTCAACGATGTTTGTACGAATAAGATGTATACAAAAAATGTTGTTTCTTGGAAAAAATTACGTTTTTAAAATACAACACTAGAATAGTTATGGCGTCTCTATGACATGACACATATGCAAATACTTCAAATATTTCGCAGTTTGCAGCAAATTAAAAATTTATTTTGATTGCTAATTTGAATTATATTGTGTGATAGTCATGTAATCTATAACGAGTAAATATATCATTTAAAAGATGTAAAACCAGGAAATACGATAAAAGTTCGAACGATATACAAAAGATTGATGTCACACATTTGTGATCGGTGTTTTAGTTAAGATGGTGGATTGTCATATTTTGTATTTATAATTTTACTAAAATAAACATAATCGCAATTGTAATGTAAAAATAAGTGATCTTTCTAATCTATACAATTATTCCAAATGATTCAGTTATTCCTAGTGACTGTCATCATGCCTATTATTGCTGTTCAAACAATTATTTATGTAATACTAAATCAAATGACTTTTCTTTAATAATACTACAAGTACCTATTATTTCTTATAATTTCCTTTTGGAACTACAACGTTCTGCGTATTTTCGTTTTTCAATCAGGAGTTTCAATACTTTTGTAAGAATTCTTGTCCTCAGTATCATGTACTGTCATTTTAGAAAGTTCGTCCCGGCAACTGGCTCCTGACAATTTCCTCCAACAATAATTAAAGCGATATTTCATAAATATACAAAAGTTACCTGATTACGGTCTTACAGTTATGCTATAAAATAGTATCTTATTACGAAAACAACTGGCATGAAAAGATCTATATTTTTTTCATCACAAACACTATAACGAATTTTTTGCACGATCGGTTTTTTTTATTTACCAACATTATTACCAGAAAAGTAGGTTGTAAATACGACCCTAGGGCCGTAAGTAAGTAACTTAATATCGAGCTATCGATAACGAATTCAGACACGTTGCAAATTATTTCATCAACATTTGCAGTGGCGTCTGATCGGTGCGGTAGTATTATAATAAACTACTTGCAGTATCGACGCTGTCACGTTACTAATTCCCCTTTCTATTGTTTACCGATTAAAATGACCCCACGTTAGGAACGGTTTGGGGTGTTTATTCTAATTAGGTAGAAAATAAGTGAATTGCTATTTGTGGTGCATCATTTTGTTACACAAACTTAAGTATCTACCCAAACAGATTATGGAAACGAATTATTCTGCCAAGAGTATAGATCATTATTATTTTCATTAAAACCGAGTCAATTTTAAGGTAATTGATACGTCATATTCGCACGGAGTATGGACCCTTTTTTGTTGTTTTCTCCAATATAATGAATTGAAAGGAATCGTGAAATAATCAACGCTTATCACGATAACATTTTTGAAACTGAAATGGGTTTCTGTTTTTACATCATTAGCTGTAATTTTATTTAGAAATTCCTTCTTTTACCGTTCTAACCAAGTACGAGTACCTACACCGAAATCCAAGAGGTAAAGAGGTTAGGTAAAGCTTCTCCCAGAGAGGTTTCGAAAAATAATACGTGCACCACATTATGGTGGAACATCGGCCTAAAGAGACTAAAGACTAAGGTCCGCGATTTCTTCAAAAAGGTTAAAACCAGCCAAGATACCTACCGGGATAAGCTTAGGCATAACAATAGAGAAATTCGTAAAGCCAAAAGGAATTTATAAGGTCTATTCCAATCGTAATCAGAAACTGTCAGGAACGATCAGAGAATATCTGGTTCATAGCAAACAACGAGTTTACTTTCGCGAAATTCCTATCACTGATTGCAATGGTCGACTGTTATCTGACCGTTTCTGGCAGTTTCTGATTGCGATTGAAACAGACCTATAAAAAGGGAGATTTGCAAGGACATCTAGGATGCTAGACGGGAATATAAGAGACGAAGTGTTGAAGGATAAGCCCCTAAACAATCGTAAATTTGCATATCAACCAGGCAAATCTACGTATCTAGCACTGGGGGATTCAAACTGGCCTATTTCGAAATAAATCTAAGACAAAGAAATAACGATTACCCCTTTCTTAGACATCGAGGGAGCATTTTATAATGTTATCATGAATTCATTAGTTAATACAAAATTGATAGACGACTCAACAATATGCCGATAGATAATGGATAGGACAGTAATATCCACGCTGGGGTGGATGATGTCCACAAGGAGGAGTGTCATTATCGCTACTATGGGCAACCTAAGGGGACGACCTCTCCCGGGAACTGTCCACACAGAAGCTACCATTGTAAGTAACTATTCAGATTTGCCAGGTTGACCATACCACACTGCGACCTATAAGATCTTTTGTATACTTATACCCTAGGTAGATCTATATTTCAGTTCAAGAAATGTAGAGGCTTCTGAGAAAGCCTATTATTCGTTTTGGAGCTATGTCTGTAACCTGACGTTCACGGACAATTACCCTACAATTGAAGATAATGTGCTCCACCATCTCATTTGCATTATTGTCTGTCTTTGGACTGGAGTATTTTTCCACTAAGCGTTTTTCACAATTTTGAACTTCCACCGAAGTAGTTAGACCAATGATAGCCTACGGATCAGTAGTGTAGTGGGAAACATACAAATACGCGTTGTACTGATCCCGTCCCTCCCCAGGATACACCCTTCAGAGAGCGAAGCATCCCGGGAAAACCTTCCACCACCCCCCTTCTCATCCGATGGGGCATCATCGTCGTCGTTCGCGATTTTGGCGTCCAGCTCCTCCCTAGCCGTAATGGATTCTGGCTGGGGCCGAGCTATCTTGCTCTTGGCTGTGTAACCACAGCGGTTTTATTATCAGTGGTCTCCCACTTGTTTCTTGGCTTCTATTGTGTGTTTTTTCGTTGCCTCTATAAGGAAACTGCAAGTGGAGCTATAAAGCTGTTAGTTGCACACAAAGGCTTGCTTGTCTGTGTATTACGGGGGCCATAATTGCGACAGAGGTCCTGTTGTATCCACCACCACCACTACACATTTCTATACAAGGCGAAGGCTATTACAAAGGCAATAACTCATAAACCGAAAACTTATCTAGCAGATAAAAGCGGGTGACACAACACATCAACGCAATGACCGCAATATATAGCCTTAATAATAAGCTCCAACTAACTATACCAGGTAGGGGAGACTAGAAGAAAGGCAGAGGTGGCTGTAGGAGCCGGAATTACCTATATGTAGCTGATACAAAGGTCAGCTATTCCAATAAACCTATCTAAGGACGTCACAACTTTCCAAGCAAAAGTAACGGCGATTTACCACTGCGTGGATGACATTAAAAGGCACAAAAGAACAGACAACCAAGCTGCATTGAAGACACTCGATTCCATAAGGATAATTTTTAAACTAGTGTATGATTGCTAAGTGCCATAAGCGCATTCGGAGCCGGTTGTAAGAGCACGAGGGAAAGTTAGATAAAATGGCCAGATAAGACTCATAAATGGGTTCATTGGAAAGTCTACAAAAACATGGCTAGCACGTAAATCTCTAGAATAATGGGAAGTCTCTCCAGTACAGACTCGCAACAGTTCATTAGAGGACCACCAAAGTTTACCGCAGGCTTAATAAGCAAAGCTAGGAAAACTGTAATTTCCGTAATAGGTATGTAAACAGGGCACTGCGAGCTTGATAATCACGCAAAGCAATTGGGATTGACATGCAGATTCTCTCACCTAAAGGAGGCAAGTGCAGAACCCATCCTACGCCAGTGCGACTAGCAAGAAACTACATAGAAGGTTTATAAAAAGAGTGGAGATTCAGATTACACAATAGATCTGAAACCGCTTTCTGCTGAGATCTTCAATTTACTGATATAAAAGAAATATAAGTAATAAAGGATGTGCCCACAATTAAAACTTTACCTATGTAATGAAACCACGTTTAATGCCATCATTCTGTGTGATATTGATACACACGTTAACAGATGTTTTTTATGAAGACACTAGGCAAATTAATTGAAACCACGCCAATTTATTTGTATCAAATGTACCGAAACGTGGTAGGTTCACGCAAGAAAGACACATCCGTGAGGCGTAAACCGCATAAAACCGTAAGTTGTAAGCCGTAAGAAGCAACGAAGCGTGACCGGCTTTCAGTTGTTAATTTGTAATTTCTAGGGGGCAAATTGCATTGCAAATAGAGAGTGGCATTAGAAGCGGTGAATTTTAGTGTTTATACAAGAGAGGGCACTTTCAAGCTCGAGTATTATGGAGCCAGGGCTTTATGGAGCTCGAACTCAATGTTTATTTTGAATCGTCCAACTCTGGACAGAGTCGTTTCAGGGCTGTTTAACCGTCCACAGTTTCTTACTCCAAAACAATAATTAAAAATCTAATTGCAGCATTTTTTTGGACCTGCTAAATCTTTATCTCAAATTTTCCCTCCTCTGAAATATGTTAAGTATGATGGTTAAAAAATTGATGGAGATCGATTCTGAACGATGAAATAAAACAATTTAATTTGTTCAATTTAAACTTGTGACGCGATTTGCTAACACTGTAGCTTTATGAAACGTTCGTTAAAGCTAATAAAATGTTTTCTGTCATCGTTATAATGGTTAAATTCATAAACTATTGAAATAAGGCAATGCGAACATCTTATTTATAACACTCAACATACAGTCCAATTATGGCAAAGATTTAAAAAATAGATGTCGAAAGGAATAATTATAAATATTCAACACTCTATGAATTTTTTGAAAAATAATATTTTTCAAAAACAGTGGCCGTTCAACTAAGGAGCAACAACTACTTCCTGTGCAATATGCACCGCCGGATATTGAATTACACCCCTAAGTCAAACGGGGTTGGTATATCTACAAGATATTTTAAAACCAACCTTTCTGGTTTGCAATTAGAAGGGACAACACAACTTGTAGACCGGTTTTGGCGTATTTGCGCCTCATCAGTACAAGGTATGTGGTGTCCGTCCGAGAATCTCTAATCCCGAACCAGAAAGGTTGGTTTTAAAATATCTTGTAGATATACCAACCCCTTATGGGTGTAATTCAATATCTGGCGGTGCATATTGCACGGGAAGTAGTTGTTGCTCCTTAGTTGAACGGCCACTGTTTTTGAAAAATATTATTTTTCAAAAAATTCATAGAGTGTTGAATATTTATAATTATTCCTTTCGACATCTGTTGATACTGTAATAAGATTTATTTAAAAAACAGATAGATGAGTGATGAAAAATTTTCATCAATTGCAGTGGTCTGGAAACATACCTAGTGTATGATTCATGAAATTTTGCTTAAAAATGTCAAAAATTTTATACTGAGGCCGTTTATATCGAAATGTAACTCTTTTTTTGTCGTCAATATCCTTTTGGCATACCCACTGTTTATAGAATTGAATATAAAAATAAAAGAACGATTACAAAACGGTCCTGTTTAAGGGTTAGGAGTAGAGCCCCTTAATTCTATTTTAGTTTTCTCTTCTGTCCCGCTTAGAGAAAGTTGAGTATACTTATTTAATTTTAAAATGGTTTTAATTCCCTCCCTTTTTTTAGAAAGAAATTTGAAGTATGATTTTAACCTTTAGTTTGTTTCGTTAAAAACACAGACTATTTTAATATTGAATTTTTGATGCACAAACGTAAATATGCAAAACGTGGATAAATTTGCTACATAAATTTGCATTCTTGATGAGTTTCAAATGTATATTGTTTCATGTTTTTGAAGTCAAACGCCGTCGATTAATCCTCTTTGTAGAAACGTATTAAACTTAAACATACGTAAATAAACTTATACAACATATTGCTATCTAAAGACGACCTTATTTCCAAAAGTACTGAAAATTTTTAGCACTGAACGATACTAAATATTTTTTGAAAACGCACTCCTTTTATGCAAAATGGATCTCTGTTAATTTTTATGAATTTTTGAAATGTAAAATTTGATCACATTTGACACATTTCAGCCCTATGACTTATTTTTGATATACAGGTCGTTAAGTCGGAAAGTAATGGATTTTCAAAAGTAATATTTCGCTTATGAAAACCTTTTGGATATGAATATTTTGCACGACTGTTAATCTTTACCCGCTAGGCGTTTGTTTTAGACTGATTTTTCACCGTTAATATTAATGGTTACTGGATGAGTCAATAAATATTTTTTATCCTACACTATGAGAAAGTTGAATTATCCCAGCTTTACGAAGGCAAGAAAGTAACCCTTTCTACGGCTAGCCGAGAAAATAAATTTTACGTTTCCACGCTAGCGCCCCAATTGACAAATTAAATAAAAATTGCTAATTTGATTGATATCCCACTTAAAATAGCATACGCGATTTCAATCACATCATATTCAGAAGAAACAAAAAAGAATCGCTTAAAATAAACAACACCATTAAACGTCAGTATAAAAATAAAATTGTTAGCAAATTCAATCATAAGTTGTCTAATTTTGATATTTGTTTGATGTTATCTTGTCAGTTATGGAGCCTAAATCAGATGTAGGTAATAAAAAGATCTGCAACTTTTGTATTGACATTTTTTTCACATAACCTCAAAATTTACGTGAAAAATTCAAGAAACCAAGTTTTTAGTTTTTTATTTTTATCTTTCACAAAAAAAAATTGTTTTCACCTTATTTTGACTTAATATCGAAAAAGCACCCTAATTTTCAATCGATTATTTCCTTCCTATTAATTTTGACCAATCGCTATCAAGAATTGGTATGTTAAATATAAATTTCAAGTGGAAAAATTACTTAACAACAACAGCAGTTGTTGCAGAAGAAGAAATCGAAAAAATTTCATGCGTTTGACATGTTGCCTTGTAAAAACAAACTTGATGGTTTCTATGCTTGTAATTTTTATATTAATTGTAATTTAAAATGAGTTTGAAGCAATTACCTTTCCTAGCTTGAAAGTTATATCTATTGTTCTTATTAATTATTGTTCTTATTAATTTAATTAAAAAAAATGTTTATTTAACTCAGGAAATACTCTTACCAAATATCCCTCGTGCATCTAGTTTTTCCTGTAGAAAAATTAAATGCACTAGGGATATTACCCCCGAAAATTCAGCCGTCAAAATATCAGCTTTATTCAAAAAGTTGGCGTGCTTTCTGTTCGGTAAAATCTACTTTCTGATGGTGTAAAAAAAAATATTTCTATAGTAAATCTTCTCAGAAAATGCAAAAAATATTGTAATGAATAACGTAATCAGGATAAAGTATCTAAATTTGATAGTACGATTTACACTTATTTTTATATACCGGGTGTCCCAGAAGTTTCTGACCACCCATTTTAACTGTAAAAATCTCGGAACTCAGAAACGATAGGGAGGTGCGGTTTTCGAGGAACAATTTCTTTTTTTTCCAAAGTTTTTTCAGTATAAATGTTTAATTAGTGAAATCTTATATAGGGTGTTTTTAAGAAAATGGTATTTTTAAATGAAAATATCGTCTATTTTTTTGAAGAAACACCCTATATATTTTTATTCTATCTGCAAGCTGAACTCTTCCCCTTTCTGAAAATGTATAATTTGTTGAAGTTTAGATGAAAAATGGGTAAGTTATTTGATTTTTAATGATAGGCTGTTATGTAGGTATCTAGAAAGAGGCGTCAATGTTTAATTGAGCTTTGGAATTTTTATTAAAGATAGATGTTATAATCCTATTGCAGAGACTCTGGGACAACTGCGAGGCAACATTGTCCGAGCATTTCAAGAAATTACCCGGAAATATTACGCTACTCTTTAGATCACTTTTTGTTCAGGTTGCAAAAATGTATAGATCAAAATGGACAACACTTGGAACATCTTAAAGATTTTTATTAAATTAGATAATTTATAATGCTCATTTTCATTAAAATTTGATTCACCTTTCAAGTTTGTTTAATTGCTTTAGATATTTCTAATAAGTCGTGCTTCTTTCAAAAACATTCGGTATAATTTTTTTTGAACGTAGGTATTAGTTAGCAGACAAATTTTGTAATTGTTTTTTATTTAAAACGTATGAGTCAGACATATCTTTATCTAACAAACAATCATCATTAAAAATCAAATAACTTACCCATTTTTCATCTAAACTTCAACAAATTATACATTTTCAGAAAGGGGAAGAGTTCAGCTTTCAGATAGAATAAAGATATGTAGGGTGTTTCATTAAAAAAATAAACGATATTTGCATTTAAAAACACCATTTTTTTAAAAACACCCTATATAAGATTTTACTAATTAAACTTTATATAAAAAGGAATTGTACCTCGAAAACCGCACCTCCCTATCGTTTCTGAGTTCCGAGATTTTTACAGTTAAAATGGGTCAGAATCTTCTGGGACACCCGGTATTATGAGATTTTTTATGACATAAATGTAATTAGAATTTAATAAATCAAATTTTTAATGGAAAAAAATTGCAGCAGTCACATTTTTTAGATGAAATTGAAAAAAAATGGCATTAAAAAAAATTTTTCGAATTCGAGTTCTGTTCGATTTTTTTCATTTTCTGAGAAGATTTACTATAGTAATATTTTTTTTCACACCATCGGAAAGTAGAGATTTCAATGAACAGAAAGCACACCAATTTTTAAAAAAAAGCCGATATTTTGACGGGTGAATTTTCGATTAAAAACTAGGATGCTTTTTCGATATTAAGTCAAAATAAGGTGAAAATATAAATATTTCAAGTAAAATAAATTATTTGGGACATAAGTAAAGTTTTCACCAAAATTCGTGAAAAAAAAATTTTCTTGTGAAATATTAAAATAAAAAACCAAAAACTTGGTTTTTTGAATTTTCCACAAAAATTTTGGGGTTATGTGAAAAAAGTGCTTTTTATTACCTACAACTTTGCGATTCGACTTATTCCATAGGACTTGTAGTTTTGCTGGAAATTGAGATAAACCGTTTTTCACCCCTTCCCCTTTCCGACCTCGGATCGCCCGTAAATTATTTTTCCTTTCATTTTTATAATATTCTCCTCCTTTTCCGATGGGTTTCATTATTTTTTTTTCACTTTTTATGAATTTTAAAGGCTTCTACCTGGTCTATATAGAATGCTTCTAGTTTTTAACTTATTATATTATTCTATAAAACTATAATCATCATGGTTAGAACATTCAAAGAAGAATTCAAAATTTTGTGTGGCCACCATTTTGAATTTTTGAAATCTGAAAACACCATGCAACGTTTTCGGACTACTATACTTTCCTATATTATGAAGAAGTTATTATTTTAATTATGTTTGTCGCTTAAAAAACCATTTTTCAAATTTTTTTTTGGAAGATTAAGGATTGAAAATTTTTTTCCAAAATATGGCATTTATTGAATTACCTACAATTTTAATATCTATAATATTTTTTGACCGATCAAATCTGAAAAAGTTATAGACGGAAAACTGTTGTATACCTATCACGTGCTCCAAGCTGTGCTTGTAAGCTGCGTCGCAAGCTCCAGCTGGATCATCTCAAGAATTTTGGAAAGCAGTCTAAATATAATTCAGTTACAGAAACTTTTCCATTCAATATTCTTACTTCCCCAGACTATATGACAGACAATTGTTTTTCTTTCTTTTATGGGTTTAGTGGAAAAACATTTAAGTAATGATAATAGATGTCATTGCAGAAAATGAACTACGCTCTTATTTTCAATTATTGGTATACCACATCATGTATTGAAAAAAAAGTAATTTCGTTATTTGAAAATAATAAATGAGTTTATTATTATCATTTTTTAATATCAGTAGTATCTATATACACTTTCTGGTCAATTTTTCGTCCAGAAAATAATGTTTTGCCGCTCAAGACCGGAAAATGGACGTTAGAGACCGGTATTTCTTTTTCCGGTCGAGAGGCCGGAAAAAGCTTTATAATACAATCTACCTTGATTTCGTTACTATGACAACAACGTTTCGATATATTGTCGAGTGATGACAGTTCGTTGATTTTTAATTTGTCGTTCATGTCAAACTTAATTCGCGAGTGCGCAAATTTAACAATAATATGAATTCAAATTTTGAATTATCCGATAAAGAATTAAATGTATATCGAAGTGTCTGTCTTAAAAACAAATATTGTACGTCACGCACCCGGCAATTAGTGTTTTTCAGGTCTCGCCAAGCTTCCAGGACTCGCCTACGGCTCGCCCTGGAATCTGCTTGTCTCGACCTGAAAAACACTACTTTCCGGTCTTGTAACGTAAATTACTATTTTTGCATCACCATAATATGTGAAAATAAATCCATATCAACACTAAAATATGACCGTAAGTAATGTTTATCTCCATTTGACTGGTATAGTGCTCGTATATTGTATCACAAGGGCAGAAAATGAGCTTTAGCAGCCGGAGACTATGAGCTGATAGCTAAGGGTTGCTAAAGCGCTTCCTGTATACCTATGTGAAACACAACTGTTTTTCGCCTCCCAAAAAATAGGAAAAATAACAAAAATTTTTGACACACTGACGTTTAATTTAAAAATTTACACACCTCTTCAGATTGTATGAGCTGATGATGGTAATTCTATACCGAAACTAGTTGCGTTTGAGTTCGAGTTATAATAAATCCCTTTTTAGAGTTATTATAAATATAAATTAAAAATTAATTTTACATAAAACCAGACTACCAGAGAAAACAAAAGTCCCTTAGGTATATTTGGAGGGATTAATTTCTTTTTAATTTTAAACGTCTTAATTTTGTATCTGACTGACACCCATGATGAATGCGTCCCCCGAAGATTTGTCGGCAGATAAAAAAGCTCAGATATAGATTAGCAGTTGTCATTACTATAAGTCGGCGCTACTTGATTTGTTGCCGTTAAACGAGTACACGTGTCTCCTTCCAAATGCCAATGTCGGGCAATTGAACAAATGCCGAGAAACTCCCGGCAATTTCTGGCTTTCAAAATGATGGATGATCATCCCGGTTAAATTCGTACACAAAGTAGAAAAGCCGAGGATATTAACGTCGAGATTTAAACGGGATTTATTTTGCCTCAGTTTAAATTAAGTGAAACATATGGGTAAATTTAATTTTCTCGTAAGGTACCTACGTACCGAGAATTTTTTTAGAATCTTCTTAATTTTTACTGGACGACTAGGGCAATGTTTACCATATAGATCTTATTTGTGAAATAGGGTGTAAGATAGAAAAAAAATTCTCGAAAGTTACAAAATATTGAAAATAATTTCGTTATACAGGAAGGTACCTACAAATAGGTATTTTCTGACAATTGTACTATTTTTATACCCTTTTTTGTTTTAATACGCTTGACAATAACTGTTCAAAACAACATTAACAATAATGTATTTAAATCGCAGAATTCGAATACGGGACCGCCTCGGCAACCACTGCTCCACTTTTGAATATTCTATTCAATAAAGTTCTATTACAATATCCTGTAAAATTGTCGTAGATACAGTAAAAGTCACGAATGTTTCTTGTTACGTCATACTTCCCTGAATGTATCAAAGACACTCTAATTTTATGTGGATATCACTGACCGAGTATGTCCAATTGAGAAAAATGAAAAGGTACATATGTCTTTTGTGCCTGAATTAAGCTACGCCATTACGTCTTTATCGGTTTGTCACTCTGTCTTGTGTTATGATAACATGTACTTAAGCAAAACGTCACTTTATGCTGAAATCATTCTGTCACCATTGAAGTTTGTCGTCACTGTCATTACTTTAAACAGGTAAAGTTCATTTACATTTATTGTGATATTTTTCGACAAACTGCCTGGTTTGTACAAAAGTAAACGTGAGTGTACTAGAAAATTACATGAAAAGGAGTTGGCTAATGGCGGACCACTTCTGCCGTTAAATGCCATTCAAGAGGTAAGTTTTGTAACAATTTATTTTTAGAATTGCAAATTGCAGTCTAACTATACGATATGTTAAATTTGGTTTTTATTTATTTCCTCTCATAATTAGATCATCAGAAATACATGCCAAACCCTCTAACAATGATGCGCCGCTGGTGAAAACTATCTTATTGATTTGATTCGAATGTTTATGAGTTATGACATAACGAGAAACATTCGTGACTTTTACTGTATTTAGTAAAGCGTGTTACCAATTAATAGATATCTAAAAATAAATACTAACGCTTTACAAAGTTTTGAAAAATGTTTTTGGCGAAGGGAAGGTGAAGATGGATCATATTATAAGCTATCATTAACACGATTGTCTTACACATTGAAGTCTAATTAGATAATTAGAGGAAATAGTTGAACATGTAATTAATATAAAAAAAGCTATGAAAGAAGATAACAAGCAAAAAAGCATGTGTAGATCCACTTATTATTTCTCTGGATTCCAACAACTATAGTTCATCTTAAGTAGCGGTAAGAGCAGCTCCGGTATTGACAGATTATTTCCTCTTCCGTATAGTGCTGAACACGCTCTTCCGTGTCTTGCGGTACAAGTAGTTAGTGACTGATAGGTAGCGAGACAAACAGGCAGAAATGTAACAGTGCTAACAGCAATACATTTCATTTTACATAGCACCTACTTGTTAAGAGTTATATCCCATTTACAAAGAAAAAACACAATGCTTATGGCGAACTTCACCTTATTTTATTGGTTGTTGAAACAACCTGAAAAGTTTTTTGAATATTTTATAATGAAATTGGATACATTTTAGTATATTTAATATATTTACCCTGTATTCCTCGAGTTTCTGTCAAAAACCAAAAACTTATCGTTATCCATTGTCCATTAGTTTTCACATGTGAAGAAATCTCTTCAGTGAGAGACGGTCTCATTATATAAGTAAGTAAGTAAGTACGGGGACTTTTCTCCCTTTTCCTGGCAGAAGCGATATTCTTTCCAGGTCTTCAGCAAAGGTGTTGAATGAGTTTACTATGCCTGTGACAAAACCACTAAGGCTATTATCTTCTGTATGTTCCTTGTGGTGTATTAATTTTTTTTATTGTTAATGTAACAAAAAGAAAAAACCACTAAGGATTCCTAGTTGGTTTTTGCTAATGCCTAATAGTACCCTTGATCTCTTTCGGTTGAAGTTCTGGAAATATATTTTGAACTGGTTTAGTCTTGAAAGGCATTTCCAGATGATACTCTATCTTTTTTTTCATCTTTGGTTCCGCTTTGAAGTTATTAGGACCAATCCCGCAGAACGGTATCGGGACCCACAAAGGAATGTTGAAGACCACTTTATTTCAAAAACAGCATAATCATGAATCCTAATCGTCATAATTTTTGGGGCTAGTACGTCATAGCACCGCCCATTTGTTTCAAACATTTTCCAGTTTTTAATTAATATGTTGATTTCAAAACGCCAGGAAATCTGTTTAAAATGATTTTGACACATGATGTTGTCTGGAAACTGAACCAACATCATTATTACCTAATTGATTGAAATATATTTGAAAGGATTTCATCTCTTAGTGGTCTTCCCCATTAGCCAATGCCTTATTGGCTAGCTTTACAGCTTGTTTACCAGCATGGCCTGGTATCCACCGCAAGAATACTGTGTTGTTCTTCTCTAGATCATTAAGTTTTCCTATCAGTTTTGAACTGATACAACACGAGCTCAGAGCTTTCGTGGCTGCTGACTATATGAGAAAATCGCGATATTCTGCTTACGAGAGTTTATTGATATACTCATTTGAAATTATCAACGTGCGGTGATGTAGAAACGTGTGGTAAAGAAGAAGCATGATAAACTATAACGAGTGCAGAAATATATACTTTTCGGCTTGCTTGAAGAAAATAGTTAGGTATTTATGTTCCAAGGACGTCTATCATAGTCGAGCCTGCAAATTGAGACAGTTCTTCGCCCAGGTGCATATATTCATAAAAAATGACTAATTTCCGAATGAACAATGGATTATTTTTTAATGCAAGTATTTTTCATCCTCAAACTCATTTCCTCCGCAATGCAAAATATTCATCTTGGGCATCATGAAGAAATTTGTTTATTTTATCTCGACTAAATAATTTTTTTGCTTTGTACTCAACACTTTATTTTTTCAAAATTGCAATAAGTGGTGTGGATATGTTAATGTTTTAGCGGACCAAAAGAGTTTGCGAATGAAAAATATTTACCTTCAAAAATGGTCGATTTTTCATCCAGAAATTAGTAAGCAAAATGTCAGTGTATAGGTCGACGAATAAATCATTCTAATACCGAATACGATTTCTGTATGTGCCTAACGACCTTTAGAGAAAGAAAAATACACACACACGTTGCAAATAACACACAACTGAAAGCAGGAGAAGCCCAATTTCTAAATACAAACCAAGTCGTCTTGTTGATTTTATTCGAGGGAAATCCTAAAAAAAACATTCTGTTCACATCAAATGGTCACAAATGCTTTCGCGCTGGCTAAAATTAAATCTTTCACGCTGGTACCAGTGAAAGATGGATGACAGGTAAAGAGCAAAGCAGACGAATACGTAGGTATACAAGGTGTTTTACTAATAATAGAATAATAAACAATGAAAAAATGTGTTGTTAATGTTAAAAGTTAATCATTATACTTAAATCAATCATAATATGAAAGTAGAAAAAAAATTAAGTTAGGTATCCAACAATAATGCAAACAACACTAGCGCATCTGCTATAATATGAATATGGTACATCCGCTGGTATTTTTTCTCAAACTGGTATAACTTGTATTACGCTAATCTCAATCAGGACATTGAATCAAAGTTATGAAATTATTTTCATTACAGTCTAAAAAAAAAAAATATAAAATTAAGTAAGATAAGGTAAATATGGGGCTTATGTGCTTCTAGGAGTCTATCCACTACGACCTTTGTAGATCTATTGTGTGTGCCCTCCTGTTATTCTAGAGTTCCTTGTCCTTATTACTAGACTTCGAATGGCAAACCCCAGGTCCTTCATATACTGGAAGGGTTGTGGTTTTTCCTCTCCTCATCTTCTTGGCAAAACCTGCAGATGGTTGTGTCTGCCAATCCGATGTTATTTATGTGTTTGATAAGTCTACAATGCCCTGTCAGGAGCCCAACCCGGATGTCTTTGATGAACTCCTTGGCTTGCCTCATTCTTTGCGCCTTGTTCCACCATTCTCGATACCGATTTTTTTGTTCAAGTACTGATATTTATTTTTTGCAGCGCTTTCGCTATGCCACAGAAAGGTTCTGGGCCATTGGGAGCACAGTGGTCCAGTGAGTCTGCCCTTGTGATATAAGTGGCCTGGTACCCAGGCTAAGGACGATCTATTATGACTGCCCAGCTCTTGTAGCGTCTCCAAGCAGTCCCAAATAAGTTTGTAACTTATCTGCATGGAACTGATTGCTTTTAGTAGTAGAGTATGTATGTATGTATGTATTTTGGGGTAACATTCACTGAGACCTAAAAGATCTATTGTGCCCCCTTACTTCCACTTAGTTTCTGAGGAGAGTCTCAGATACTAGTAGCTCCTTTAGTCCTATTTCCCGGAGGAATTTTAGGATATCTGCAGGCCTCAACTTAGGTAACTGTCCCTCTTCTATCCAGTAGTCTCCCAGGTACTGTGCCCTAGGATTCTGAAATACTGTGCAGTTCGCAAGTATGTGGATGGAGGTTTCTTCTTCCATTCCACAAAATCTACAATCTTCTTCCTCCACTATTTTGAGCTTTTTAAGGTGTCCATTCAGGCGACAATGTCCCGTTAGGATTCCTGTTAAAACTCTTAGTGCAGTTTTGCTTTGACTTATGCATTCATTTGATCTCAACAGGTTGTAGTCACCCAGAAGAATCTTTGATTGCCTAAGCCCTACTAGATCTTTCCAATTGTCAGATCTTCTCTTTTCTTCGGATTTACCTATTTCTTCCAATATTACATTGGAGCTGATTCCGCAAAAAGGTTCCGGCCCCCAAAAGGGTATTTCACTCCCCCTCTTTGCTAGTTCATCTGCTATTTCGTTTCCTTCTATTCCAGTGTGTCCTGGAATCCACAGTAAGGTGACTATATTGTTCTCGCCTAGTTCATTAAGTTTGCCTAGGCATTCCCACACCATTTTGGAACTGATTACACAAGAACTCAGCGCATTAATGGCTGCTTGACTATCAGACATTATGATAATCCTTTGCCTTCTATATCTTTTGTCAATATTGAACTGGGCACACTTTCTTATTGCGTGAATTTCCGCTTGAAAGATACTTGGGGTTTTTCCCAAGCTTTCAGAGTGTTTGGTTCCTGGCCCGTACACTCCTATCCCAGTTCCTTCTATTGCTTTTGAGCCGTCTGTGTACCATTGAATGGCATTCTTTCCAAGTCTGGTAATAGTATTTGGATCCCATTCCTTCTTGTTGCTTAATTCCGTAACGAATTTCTTTGAAAGGTTATACTTTTTCATCATATCATCTTGTGGCATGTCCCAGGTTGTCTGATTTCTAAGAAGTGAAGAGGTGGTTTTCTTTTTAATGATTCCCTCTCTACTTAGTCTGTATCTTGTTCTTTCTGCAACACTCTCCACCACCATATGTAATGGTGTGAGGTTGAGAATCACTTCCATTGCTGCCGTTGGGCATGTACTCATTCCTCCTGTTATGCATATACAGGCTAGTCTTTGAATTTTAGAGAGGTTTTCTCTCGTCGTCAAGAGGCTAGTTCTACTACTCCACGCAATGGCTCCATAAGTGATAATTGGTCTCACTATGGCAGTGTACATCCAGCTCAGGATTTTTGGGTTACAACCCCAGTTTCTCCCTGCCAGATTCCTGCACACCATTAGAGCCATTTTTGCTTTGTATGTAATCTCCTTCTCGTGTTTGTTCCACAGGAGTTTGCTGTCTAGAGTCAAACCTAGATACTTGACTTCTTGTCTCCATTCAACGTCGTTCCCATCAAGTTTAATGGTTTTGAGGTTGAGTTTTCTTTTCTTAGTGAAGGCTATCAAGATGGTTTTGGTGGGGTTGATGCTGAGTCCCACTTGCCTACACCAGCTATTTGTATAGTTCAGACCCTTTTGTACGATGTCACAAAGGGTGTTTTCAAATTTTCCCCTGGCTGTTATGACAATATCATCGGCATATCCTTGGCAGGATATTCCGAGGTCCGTCAAACCACACAGGAGTTCGTCAACCGTCAGACTCCACATTAATGGGGATGCTACTCCTCCCTGTGGGCATCCTCTGGTTGTGCAGATGGAGACAATGTCTTTGCTCGTTCTCGTCTCTGCTACTCTGGTGGTGAGCAGTTCCGACATCCATTTGGATGTTGTGCTGTCTACACCTCTTCTATTTAATGCTCTCTTGACAGCCTCATGTGGAGTGTTGTCAAAAGCTCCTTCTATGTCCAAAAATGCACATACTACAGTTTCTTGGTTGTCTAAGGCACCTCGGATATCCTCCGTCAGTTGTACCAGTGCAGTCTCCGTAGATCTGCCTGCCCGGTAGGCGTGCTGATACGGGTGGAGAGGTAGTCTCTCTAGGATTTCCGTTCTAATATAGTTGTCAATAGCTTTTTCCATCGTTTTAAGCACAAACGATGTTAGGCTAATTGGTCTGAAGGATTTGGGGTTTGTTGTGTCCCTTTTTCCAGCTTTTGGAATGAAGGTTACTATTGCCCTTCTCCATGCTTCTGGTATATAACCCAGTTCCAAACTACTTCGACTAATTCTAACCAAATGTGGAAGAATTTCGTCTTGTCCTTGCTGGAGCAATGCTGGGAAAATCCCATCTGCTCCAGGTGCTTTGAAAGGTGAAAAGGTGTTCATAGCCCATTTCAACCTATCGTTACTACAAATGTGCTTGGCCATTGTAGTACTTTCTCTCGAAGGCCCGTTATGACCTTCGAGAGGATTAACTCCTCTGTTTGGGGTGCTTCCAGGAAAATGAGTTTCTAGTAAGAGTCGCACTCTTTCCTCCTCATTTTCGGTATATTTGCCGTCTGGCTTCCTCAAAGCCATATCTGTGTTGACCCTACTTTTCGCTATGACTTTGTAAAGTCTTGCAGCAGCAGGTGTTGTGTTTATATCTTCACAGAATTTCCTGAAGCTATTTCTTTTAGCTTTTCTAATTCCCTTGTAGTAGGTGTTTCTCACCTCGGTGTATTTCTGCCAGTCCCCGGTGAATTTTGCTTTATTAAAGAGGTCCCGGGTTTGAGATCTTAATTCTGACAGATGTTTGTTCCACCAGGGTGCATCTTTGCTGCTTCGTTGTTCTTGAAGAGGGCAGCTCGATTCAAATGCATCGATTATTGCCCTGTTCAGATCCTCAAGCTCATTTTCCAGGTCGAGATGGTGCTTAGCCCTTCCTTTCCTCTGGATATGTGCTAGAGTTCCTTTCAGACAGGTGTTATAGTTGTCCCAGTCTGTTTTCCTTGGTTTTCTACGGAGGCTTACCTCAGGTATACCTAGCTCTAACTTAAATGTTATGATACTATGATCGGAGAGAGATGGTTCACCCGATACTCTCCAATCTTTTACTATATGTTTTAGATCACGAGTTGCCAGTGTGACATCTAAAACTTCTTGCCTTACCCTTGTTACAAATGTGGGGGTATTCCCTATATTGTGAATATCAAGGTTTTTATTAAGGATATATTCTAAAAGTTGCTCACCTCTTTGGTTGGTGTTGCTGCTGCCCCAAACGGTATTGTGTGCATTAGCATCACATGCTAGAAGTAGAGGTAGTCTCTTCTCTTCACAGTACTCCACCAGCCTTTGTACCTCTGGGGGTGGTGCTAGCCCATCTCCCTCGAAGTAGCATGATGCTATTACTATCTCCTTGCCCTCCTTCTTATGTTCGAGGTGTGCTCGAACTGGAACGAGGTCCCGAGTCATGTATTCTGAAAGACAAAAATAGTTAATATTCTTCCTTATCATAATACATGTTCTTGGTATGTCACTACCAGTGTGATATACTATTTTAGCATCTTTACATGCTAATCCTCTTACCTGGTTATTATTGACCCAAGGTTCTTGGATCAAACACATCCCCCATTGGTCCTTGGTGAACAATCTTGTGATCACCGCCGAAGCTCCTTTGGCATGGTGAGCATTAACTTGAGCTAAGTTAATTCCCGCCATCCTGTTGGTTTCCTTCTTGGGTATTTCCCTCCTTCGTCAAGGTGATGTCCCCTTCAGTAGGAGTACTGTCCCCTTCCTCCGACATAATCTCCATTCCCTCCTCGGACAGCGGCGACTCCTCCCCAAGGAGTTTGGTAATGTGTAGACTTTCTACACTACCCGAGTCGCAACTGGCCTTGGAGGAAATGGAAGCCTTCTCCAGGTCTCCTTCTTCTTCCTTTCTGAGGCCATGTACGGGGATTTTCCCAAACCGGTAATGGATGGTGAACCCGTTGTTCTTGATTTTTTGGCAGGATAGATTGTCTATTCCTGCCCTCAAGATTAGGCCTTTGCCCTCTTCTTTGAGATTGAGGACCTTCCACTGGTCTGTTTCCAAACCATCGTTTTGCGCTTTGATCAAGCGAAGCAGCTTACCTTCCTCTACGCCTTTGCTTCTTGGGAGGAAGATCATGGCGGTATGCATTTTTGAAATGTCGTCTCCCTGGCACACCGTCAGTTCTACTCCCTTCCAGCTTTCCAGCTATGGTACTATCAGCCGGAGCCATTCTGCAGTCTGTGGTGTTTCACAGTCGATTAGAACGACTCCTGGTCTGAAATGTATGCCACTAAACTGGAGCTTATGCTCCCATCCAGCATACATTTCTTCTATTATTGCGTTCTCCAGCAAGGTTTGGTCGTCCGCACTGAGGGAAGTCTCAGGGTACGCCCTAGGGAGAACTGCCATTCTTATTAGCTTTGCTGCAGCTGCATAGCTGCCAGCTGAAGAAGGGATGGATATTCTGTCCTCCTTTTTCTTCTTCACCTGTACTTGCGGTGACTGGGCCGTCGCCACTTCCCGCTTACATTTTCCTCCTTTAGGAGGGATGTTTTTCTCCTCTCCTTGTTTTTTCCGCTCTGTGGCCTTCTTTCTTGCTTCCTCCGGTGCAAGTCCCTGTTCAAGGAAGCGAAGATACCATCTTACCCCCGCCCCACTAAGTCCACGCCTTAGTGGATCGTCCCTTCCTCCGGGCTTGCCCAGTTCTGGAAGGAGGGGGGTCTTCTTATTCTTTATCCAGGGTTTTTCTCGGAGACTTTCGCCAGTTGAGGAGGTTGAGGGTATAGGTGCCCCTGCCTTTCTCCTCTTCTGCTTTTTTCTAGCTTCCTCAACACGAGGTTTGCTCGCATGTGAGGAAGATGCTGTATTTTTGGGCACTGTGGATACATTGCTCCGACTTGTGCCCGAATGCGGTGCTTGCCCGCTTGACTTCTTTTTTTTTTCTTTATCCATGGTTGATCCCACGAGTAGCTAGGGAAGTATAAGGTCCACTCCTGCAGAGCCCCGCATGCAGGATTAAGGGTATTTAAACTGGATGTCCCCAGGTATCCAGAGTCCGCATATTAGCGATCAAGCTTCCCCTTGACCACGCAGTCCTCGGCATATGCTGTTCCACCTTGACTTGGGGGGTTTTATTGTGGTCTCCTTCCACTTGGCCAGCTGTTTAAGGCAAGCCCCCACATCTAGTGAATATACCTCATCAACCACCTTCCACTAGATACGGTTTATATCAGGCAGGTTTCCACAAGCCGTCTGCTGCTCCGATGACCCCGCTGACTCCGGCAACTGACCGGTTATCAACAAACTCATCGGGACAACAGTCCACTCTCCACGCTGAAGATCCTGGTATCGGATTTCTGCATTCCACAGAGATCCGTTGAGCTGTCCTTGGTTTCACGTATTCCTCTTGAAGAGGAACAGCTACTCGGCTCCCCCACCAACGACCAGGTCTCACACTTCCTTGAGGGAGTAGTAGAGTATATAGCAATGGGCTTTTCCTCAAACTCTTGCTTTAATAGCTCCCCTGCACAGTGTTGTATTGCTGCAACTTCTGCCTGGAATATTGTCAAATGTTCACCTAAGCTCAGTGAAACTCTTATCTTTGACTTGGCTATATATATATTCATTCTCCTACACCTTCCTCGGTTTTGAGCCATCTGTGTAACAGGCCATTTCTGCATTAATTGGCGGTCCTACCTTTTATGCCTCTCTGCCTGTTATGACTGTTTTAAAAATTTTCCCGAAGCGATACTTGGGAATTATCTCGTCCGATGACATGATTATTATCTCAACTCTTTATATAGCTAGTTATACACTTTACCGTGTAGCCTACTAATGGGTGCTTCCTCTGGTCAGTAAATTAGTGATTGACCTGGCTTCAGCAAGACTTCTAGTGCAGCTGTTGGGGTGTAAGTAAGGATACAATGCATGCTGAGTTACGAATATACATTTTTCCATGAAGGATCTACGATAAAAATTCGCCGACAATTTGATTGATTGATTGGTTCAGCACCACCAGTCAGAGGCTTAGAGTCCTCGGCACCTCAGCCTTTCGGCTTTTTTGTGCTCTTGCGGTTGTACCGTTTATGTGAAGAGACCAGTAGCCCTTATCAGGATCAACAGTCTTTTCACTAGGTCTTTCTTCTCCATATCTCTATATCTCCAATGAGATAATGCTTCACAATCGAATATAATGTGAGAGGTGTTTCCTCCTCTTCCATGCTCAACCGACAGATAGGTTCCTCCCTATATATGCCGATTGTATGCATGTGCTTTCTTAGGGTATAGTGACCGGTGAGTAAACTCATCACTATCCTTATCTGGCCCCTGCTAAGGTTTAGTATCTCATTAGTAAGCGTCTCCAAGGGTTTTTTACCAGGAGTTTGCTGAGTTCCTGTTTTGGCACGTGACTCCAGTACGAATGATGTTTAGTTTGATCCACCGAGATATACAACCACGTGCAGCAGTTTTAGATATTCGAAATACTGGTTCAGGACCAGTGAATGCAGTCTCAGACCCTAGCTTTGCTAGAATGTCTGCCTTTTCATTTCCTACAATGCCCTTGTGCCCCGGGACCAACTTAAGAGTAACTCTATTATGGTTATCCAGGGTTAATAGTTTTTGTAGACAGTCCCAGACCAGTCTATATATCTGATTTGAGGACATGCTAAAGATTTTAGTGCTGCCTGACTATATCAGAGAGTATAAGGATCTTTCAATAAATTGATAGTTTCAACCCTTACACTGTGAAATTCATACATATCAATGTTTAAAAATACTCATTATTTATAAAAAATATTGTGAAATAAAAATAATGAGTATTTTTAAACATTGATAAGTATAAGGATCTTTTAGCAGCGATACACCCTTTCGATATTCAATTGCAAACACATGTCGATAGCGTAGATTTCTGCCTGGAATACAGCTCCAAGATTCCCCAACGATACGTGGATATTGCACCTGGGTCTATCACCATGAACTCCAGCTCCTGTTCCAAAGTCAGTCTTAGATCTGTCTGTGTACCACACCAACGTTCCTTCCTGACAGCATGCTTCCAACCCATCCCAATTAAGCTGTATATGGTATGGTTGGTTGTAGTTAATTGTGGCCAACATGTTGTCACTTCTCATTTTAAGAAGCGAGTTTGTGATAACATCTGTGATTCTGGAATGACTATGGGTGTTGGCTCCCATTGCCTTCCAGTTTGTATGCAGCCATTCTCCCTTCCGCCTTAACGTGCAGAGCAAGAGGCGGAAGATTGAGAATTTTAGGTTTCTCGTTAAGAATTTCAAGTTTCTCGCTCAAATTTTAGGTTTCCCACCCAAATTTTAGGTTTCCCGACAAAAATTTCAAGTTTCTTCGGGAAACCTGGAATTTCTGAAGGAAACTGTTATTGTTTGGTGGGAAACCTAAAATTCGAGCCATAAACTTGAAATTTTGGCGGGAAAGTTGGTATTTTTGACGAGAAACCTAAAACTTGGATTGGTCTGGATTATTTGAAAAAACAATTATTCAACTTTTTTTTGTAAACCTAACGGAAATCGAAATATTGGCAAGTTACGTTACTTTATGTATACACACTGTATACATATGTGACAATATTCATCGTTGTAATTGGGGTTGTTGTATGGTTTTATCCAAATAGATTAATTTATCCCTACATGAACAAGTGGCGACGTTCTCTCGATTCACCTTCCATGAAATTATCTGTAATCAATGACGTATTAAAGATAGTCAACCCTTGTTTTATTTGATTATCCCCAACATATTTAAGATGAGACCATACTCCGAACAATGAGTATACTAGCAGAGTAGACAAACGTGTTATCCTATAGGTATGCTAGCATAAACAATGTAGAGTTTATTTATTTATTTTGCTTGATTCCACATGCTGCCATGTCGTATTTTTAAAATATAATAATCACCCAATGACCTGTATATATATCTTTTGTGGTTCCTCTATAAGTATTTTAATAATTATTATATTATAATTGAGATGAATGTATAAAAACTGATTTATTTAACAATATACAAAATTTTATGAATGAATGTTTATCAACAGAATGTCAATTTGACGATTTGACGATTTATGCAACTCTGCATTTTTCAGTAAATGTGACCAAACCGCTTAAGTACCTACATTGAATATTCACCTACATTTTTGGACAGCTCCTTGTTTTGATTTTTACTAAATATTATGTTAGGGCTGTTGATGTATTCCACTGGTGGTAGATATTGTGAAGAGATTTTAATGTGGATCAATTAAGGATACTTTATTTATTGGTTATATAATATTCACAAGATGGTGAATCGTTGTGTATTATGCTAAAAATAAAGTAAAAGTGATGTTTACAATACATCATTTCACAGGTAGGTAATCAACAAGCTCTGAACAGTTTAACAACTCTGTTATTCCCAGAGTCGTATCATTTGATATATAAATACCTATTGTAGGTATACTATTTACCCATTCTAATAAGAGTACAACCTTTGATGTGTGTATTGCTATCCTTGTTTTGGAATGAGAAAGTCGATTTACCTATATGTTGGTTGTAAACAAAGTGTATTGTCAGAATAGCGGGTTATTCATCTAATCTGTTTAATGATCGAAGAGAGATATCCTTACACATATTTACAACATTGTAAAAATTTTAATATCTAGTGAGTGATTATCAAGCGTTATTGTTCGGGTAAATTCCTTCCTAGTGTGGCCGAATACTCTCTCTCTCTGCGTACTGGATGCTCCGCCTTGTCACGACATACCTGTTCCAATGTAGGTACATGGTGCCGAATCTCGTATGACAAAAATAGTAATTAATGAATATATTTAAGATGTTTGCCGTATTTTGCGTTTAAAAGGTGAATTGTTATCAGACAGACTTTGTAGAACAATGTTAAGTAATTTTATTTAAATAATAAAACTTTACAAATAGCCTATAGCGCAGTCACATCCGGAAATCCCCGCATTCGAATTTTAAGAAGTTATTAAAGTCTAAAGCTGAATTTTCATGGCAACCCTCGACGCTGGCTCAGAGTGTCAAATGAGGTCAAGTGTTTCAATTTCGACCGGAGCGCCATCCTAAATTAAGGCAGCGTCAAATATAAGATCGTCAAGCTTCACAACGGTGGAAAAAACAAACATAATAAAATATATCGCCAGCCAATATAGCAAATCCGCGTGACGTCAAGCCCTGATGAATCTGATGATTAACAAGCGTTTTTTGCATAACACGTGGTACCTACTTACTTAATAATTATTTTGATCGTGTTTGAGTTCATTTAATTTTGTCTTGGGTCACATTGTTTCAATTGATTAGGTATTTTAAAAGCTATATCTACAAAAAGGATCATTAAATCAATAGAAAGCAACCAAATTACAAATCTAAAATCCATCCAAATAATTTTTTATCCTCAGGGCGACTGTCATTAGTGTCAAATTGTCAGTTGGTGGACGTGCCCTATAGTCTGTTAATCTATAAACACAACGTCCACAGCCGTCATGACATGAATGTCCTTGAATTTCACTAGAAATGGTGTCACAGAGACCGCACGTATAAACTATAAACAATTTGTATGTTCTAAGAATGAAAAATATAATTATATCGTTAAAGTTATTAATAATACCTACTATAGAATATTTACCTCGCAGCTCATTGCACTTATCAGAACTGTCGATAGGTACCTACACTATATACCGATATAAAAAGCTAAACAATGTTTATAGCTTTGTCGCTGCATTAATTTGAGATGGTGCTGCGGTCGAAATTGAACCACATGACTTAATTTGACGCTCTAAGCCAGCGTCGAACGTCACCATGAAAATGCACCTTAACTATCACTGTTTTTACCAGTCCTAAACAATAAAAGCTAAATGGAATATGACATGCTACAGGTCATGCTTAAGTCTTGAGTCTTGTTTGTAATTATACGAGTATAGTTTTTTCTTTTTAGTAAATATATTTTGATACATTATTTTATTGTATTCATGAATCAAGACGATAAACATTAAGGTTTTCACTTATTTGTTCAAGCTATTTAATTTTATATAGGTACCTACTACCTATATAAATTTATATAAATGGGGAAATAAATTCCCTTCCATTTCACACACAAAGAATTTTCTTAATAAAAATCTCTGCATGACTTGTAGATCCGTTATCAAGTACCTACCTTATACATCTTTGTTAAAATATTTACTGGAGTATGGGGAAATTGAAAATAATGATTTGAGCTGTGAGTGAAATAGGTTAAAGCAGTAGTGAAATATTAATTTAAATTTTTATTTAGTTGCCAAAAATTATGCAAACTTGTAGTTTATTTATTAGGTATATCTGACAGTTGCGAAATGAATGGTTTTATCAAGGTGTCTAATTAAATATTGCTACTGGTTCCTCACATCTCTTATAATTTTCTCCAATAATAAGAACAATTTTTTCAATTATACCTATCTTCAATAGGTATGTAGGTAGTCAATTTTACTGGAATGTCTTATTATCGCAAACACAATGATATTACATTTGACATATACCCATTGACAGTTAGTCGATATTATGTGAACGTGTTAAATAAATATCAGTAACAGAAAATAATAAGTTAACGATTATAGCTGTCTAAACCTGGAACCCGAGTTGTTAACCAAGAGTGTCATTTTTAAGTCAAATAAAGTGCTAATTTTTGTTATTTTGTAGTTGAAATATTAACTACCTAAGTATATCTAAGAAATATAAAAGCGTCTATTAACCAGTTAACCCATTATGTAGTTTATTCTTCATTCTGCTATCAAGGTGAATTACACAGCTTTAACTACAACGATTTTTAGGTGAAATTGTCATTAATTTTTGGATGAGATGGAATTTTGTTACAACCAATGGCCACGTTGATCCCAACAAAATTCATCTATAAGCGATTTTTACAGTGATCCAAACGTGATTATCTTGATATAACACCATAACCTAATTTTATTTGATATATATTATTTATTGATTTTCGATATCAATTCAGTTTACCTAATAGTTCCTACTGGTGTTCATTCATTTTTAAGATAAAGATGTCTAAAATATCTTCAAACCTAAATATCTTATGTCATTTTATATGTTTATTAACATAATATTTGACATAAATTACAGTTAATGCATCATTGAACGGTTTCAATTCTGATGAAAAAAATGGGGACTTCTACCACAGCGCTCCACATCTGATCAGTTGGCAAAACACTCGTTCAGCAGGAAATTGCTGTTCGCTCCAGTAGCACTGCGTTGGGATGAGCGCGAACAATATGTTTTCCATGCAAGACTGATATCTTTACCATAAAATTATAAAATCAACCAATGATTTAAATAGTACCTGTTCCGTGACAAAAAAATGTTGGGTTATCTAATATAATATTAATAGGCACTTTTATATTTTTCTCATTTCATACTCTTTCTATCACAGAAAAACAAAAATTACTAAGTACATCAATCTCTATAATGTGTATAGTACCTAAGCTTTTTACTGGGAAATGACACTTGTGTCTCACTCCAAATCATATTTTTTTCTCTCCTATTCCCATTTCTATAAAACTTTTAGGAGGAACACATCCTATAGGTACCAAACTTTCCAATAAATTGCATTAATTTTTAATAAAATAATTTTATCTTTATCCACCACAACAATACACTTCCCACATTCATAAACGAAAAATGTTTTCGATAGAATTGAAGAACAAAGCTTTTCACACGTCACTCCAAATCGTCCTTTTAGTCCTCAATATGGCGTCTCCCGGCCAATGACAATAGAGCGTTATAACAATACCCTTGGTTAGGTCGCTCTCTCACTCTCTCCACCTCTTTGCGACCACTTCATAGGCTGCAAACGTCAATATTATTCCAATGCCCCCTTCGATTCACGACACGCCACATTGTCCAGTTATCACCGCTTAAAATAACAAGGGAACGTCGCTATTGTAGATGTTTGGTGTCAGTAGCGCTACAAAAGGCGAACTATCGGATGAGTTTGTGAACAAAAATCTTCATCGATATATTTTATATAAGAGTTTATTATCAAACTTTTAATTTTTTTTATGTAATATTCGCGAATCAAACCAAATAATACGACAAAAAAGTGATGGTCAGAGAACGATATTCTAATAGGCATCTTGCATCAGTGAGGGATTAGTTTCATTATACAGAATTTTAAATCTCTTTATCATACAATATCGAATATAAAAAAAAAATTTGAAAATATTAATTCCGAACGTCTAAAACGTCAGTAGCGAACGTGCTTGTGTGACCAAGAACGCGTTTTAGCGACGCTACGTCACGGAACAGCAAACGAGATCGGCGTTGAGGTATACGTTACGTGCAGAATTTACAGCAGTATAGTTGACGTAAAAGATATAGTGTAGCTATCTAATCGTATATCCCCTTTAAGTTATGTTGCGGAGCTAAACTCTGGAAGGTATTAATATTATTTTCGTCTACTTACCAAACATAATTCTATATTGTATTTGTATTTTGACCCATCAGTCCATCTTAAACGTATCATGCCGAGTTTCGTCCAAATGGATAATTGCCAATAAATATAATATATGTAGGTATACACTTCCTTACAATTTCCACAAAAAAAAACACACACACTTTCTTGATGTCAGACCATCGACTAAAGAGAACACCTGCAACCCTCTCTCAAAAATAGTTATAGTTCACTCAAACTATTAAAGGCACTCGCTCGTTCGTGCTTTAAACAGTTTCGTTTATTAATCGCCTTCATTAATATACTATAGTTTATTAAATAACTATTAACGATTATTAGTTGAAATTATAACATTAAACGAATTTATTGTCAACTAAGTAAGCATTTTAAATAATTATAATATTGACTGGGCTATGACGGTATACCTACTCTTAGTCTTAGAGTCAAACAAAAAGCCGACAACTTTAAGTTCGCACTATATCTTTTACGTCAACAATACAAGCTCAAGCTCTTAAAAACGGGTGGTCGGTTAGGGTAGGATTATTATTATTAGTTATTATAATTATGTTATTAATATCGTTTTTTATAATATATATATAGGTAGTCTCCTATGAAAAATATAAATTCGTCAGTCTAATAACCTTCCCAAAGTGGTCTCGCTCATACTAGCACACTTTCCATTAATATCTATAATTTTTTATATCAGTTTCCAGTTTAATAGAAATAAGTTTTTCTTCAATTTTATTCACGTAGGTATTGCATATTTATTACAGTTCAATCATACCGATACTGATATATGAGTTTCGCAATGAGGTTCATACGGAATACTGGAACATTAAACACGATCAGAGTTTATGATGAATTTATTTAAATTGACGTAATGTCAAATTTGGGACTCTTAAAATAAAATAAAGAATTAATATCAATTTTCATATATCTGGAGCCATTATAATAACCTCCATGATAATAACAACGAATCTTGGCACGTACCTATCTATTATAGTAACAACAGACCATTCCAAGACATCTGACTTTGACAGGTCGGCCATATACTAGGAGCGTCTAAATGTAGTACTCTTTACCAACGTTGCCAAGTGTAGTCCTAAACTGAAAGGGCGCCATCGAGTATCTCCGGTGGCGCTCGGCTTTCATGCGAAGCGCGCACGGTTCTAAAGCTTTTAACCTTCTATACGATATCATTGATGTGTGCAGAGATTAGCCCAGCGTAAGTGTGCTGGGCTCCTAACACAGTGGTACCAGGTTCGAGTCGTGTCCGAGTCAAGATATTTTTATTTCCTTATTGTTTTTTTCAAAAATTGACTAAAAATACGAAGAATTTTTCGATTCGGATTAGGGTAGGGGGTAAGGTAGGGTGGTTTTGGTTAGGTTATTATTGAAAATTATTATAATAATCTGTCAATTACACAATTCAATTTTTCGATTCGGATTAGGGTAGGGGGTAAGGTAGGGTGGTTTTGGTTAGGTTATTATTGAAAATTATTATAATAATCTGTCAATTACACAATTCAATTTTTCGATTAGGGAAAATGTATCTATGCATTCGTGAGTTTTCCTTTTTGTATGATAATTCTGTATTGTAAACTCGAACAATTTTCAGTACGTTTTGCTAAACATAATTTTAAAAATGACAAATATTGATTTCTTAACACATTGCTTTTTAATCAACTGTGATAAATATCATTATTAAAATATTTTTACTTTCCAAAACACAAACGTTTTAGTTTAGGACTACACTTGGCAACGTTGGTAAAGAGTACTACATTTAGACGCTCCTCATATACTTAGTAGTGGGTCCCACGATCAGCTGGAGTTGAGGTTTGTGTGTTTTGACATGTGTGTCAGTTGGTTGTCAGACATACTTTATAGAATATTAGAAAATTATGGCACTTTCTAACCGTCACTATTACTGATCTGTCTAATTTATATACTGGCGTCAGAATTTTCATCGTGTAAAGAGAGATACGGCACTTATAACTTTGTGGTGGGTGGTGGTTATTTTTATTTTATTATTTTACCTATAACGTCACTTTTCTGTGGTTTGTGCTTCGTTCTTTGGTTATGTCTATCAAGCTCCTAATTGCTCCTAATTTGGTTTACTTTTGTAATCCATGATTGAAACTGCAACTTCTCTCTATATCGTCCACGTTACTTATGAGTTATTTCGTTGAGTAGGTATATAACATCTACGTTGGTAAAAAATGTCTGTCTCAAGAAGATCAAGTCCGCAAAGATAGATTATGGAGAGCTGGACTTTGTTTTTTCGGAACAAGGTTCTCACTCTATCCCACGTCTCATTTGAGTAGATAGAGTTAAACTTAAAAATATCCAATATAGGTACCTACGCAGGAACTTAACACAATAAAGAAGGGAGGCGGTCTGGCAATTTTTTGCCCCGTCGGTCCGGTGTACAGAGTATAGTACACAATATATGAAAACAATTATTCTTGTTGGTTTTCAACATGAGGTGACGACAAAACGGTATACATAAAAAAATAAAACACCACGTTCTTTAACTTTTTTCTTTGCGTGGTTAAGAAAATGTTTCTTTTTCCCATGTAATGATAATATTGTAATTTTACAAATACCTTCGTCTTGCCTTTTGAAACTAAACGTTAAATGTTTTCATTGTATACATTAAAACGCCATACCTATTTAACCACTTGGATCCGTTTAAAAAAATAATCACTAGAATGAAAATCAATACTCGACTCGGCGATGGACAATGTCCAATGCTATATATTAGGTACCCGTTTAAATTCATTACAAAAAAATGTATAAACAAATTAAAAGTCCATTTTGTATGATTTGTTTTTGGAATAGCGGACTGAACACATTTCGAAAAGCTTTACCCTTTTCAGGACAAGTTATTATGAATATATAAAATGTCATTTGAGTAGTTCCGCTGATCACCTATAAAAACACTTCAACTGTTGAAATTGACAGCTATGAAGAGAGAATGGGTTGAAAAGAGAGTGAGGCTGTCTTCGTTTTCAATTAGAAGTTTCCTTGCTATAAACCAGAGGCGGGTAGCTGTTTTAAGATACTGGAATTATCACTTTTAACACTATCGACAATGTAATTTTTGGATAGCACCAACCTATAGGCGATGGTCATCTGCTTAAGTTCTCCGGATCTTCTCATAATGATGAAATAAAAATAAACAGTTTTCTGTGGCGGCATATTTGAATTTAGTATATTTTTCATTAGCTTCGGAATAGGGAAATTGACAAAAAATTTAATTAGTAAAAATTTGCTATAAAACATAAAAAATATTTATTGCATAAAAAGGAGTGGCATAAAAATTTGTCACAAACAACCACTATAACGAATTTAACGTGCCGAAAATATTGAATTATTTGAATCTTTTGTAAAGGAATGGGGTGTTAAACCGATATCCGGCTTTTGGTATTTTATTAAAGTATGTTGGTACTACTTTGCAAAAATTAATTTACAAATTTTTTAAACCGAATATTTTAGGAGAAAACTGGAAATTAAGAATTCCAAAATGTTTGCAACTTTCACTACAGATACGTCACTTCACTAAATATTTCTGATTTAGATGTTTTATGAACTAATAACCAGTTGCAAAAGGGCAATTCGAATTTGAAGTTTGAAGAACTGTCAAAGTCTTTAATATATTTGAGTGTTTTGGTTTTGTTTACATTTTATTCAAGCTTGACGTTTCAATATTATAAAAAAATTGTGTCAATACTTTTTTGGTTGAGTTAAGTTAGTTTTTCTCCACAATTTTTCATATTGGAACAATGTCAATATCGTATAAATCTTGTTTTGTATCATACTGCACGAGCACAACAGTTACAACGCCTGATAAAAAGTTTGTAACTGTGCCTGCAGTAACAGTAAAAAGAAAATTTGGTTTGAGGATGCTAGAAGCAAATATAAACAGACTAAAACTAATTACTATTTCTGTGAAGATCATTTTTATGTAAATAATTGTATACGTGTGTGTATGTTTGATTTTTAGTTTGAAAGTGACATGGACAAATTACACTCAACACTCGATGATGGAAGGAAAAAAAAACAATCAATTCCTAAGTCACTATAACAGCAATATGACATAAGCATAACCTATAAGTACTTCATCACATCAGAATTGTGGTCCTATGTAGCTAACTTCTGTTCTAGTGAGCATACGTCACATTATGAATGGCGGATTATTTAAATCGTCCAAAAGTTGAATTTTTAAATCGGCATAAAAACCTTGTGAGAATAAAAATATTAAAAATAATCGATTCCCATTATGATTTTGTCCTCCACTAACTATTAACATAGAAAAAACATCATATTTGTGTTTAACACCCCATTGAAATTGGATGTGACGTAGAAAAGTATGATTTCGGTACTGCGTGTGCGTCCATGCGACAACTAACGAAGGTATACCTACCTTTAAAACAGCCAATATTCCCTTATTCACTCAAAAGCTTTCACGTGTTTCCTTGTATTTTCCGTTAACTCTGATTTATTCGACTTTGTCAAATTTTGTTTGTGTTTTTAATGAGGGAAGATACAAAATGTCACTAATAACTAACAGCAACAAACAGAACACACATTTTAAGAACGTGTATAATACGAATCTGCATTCCAATAGGTAAATATTTTTGGCAAAAATTCTAGTAGAAAACGTCATATAAAAGACATTACGTAGTATAATTTTTATATACCTACCTATTTTGGACACGCAAATGTTTTTCAATAATTTAATTCAAACATTAAAAACGAAATAAACGTCCTACTTTTATTAGTTTTTTTTTAAACAGGTAACGTGAAAAGTACTGAAGCAATCTCAATGGTTTGTATAGAAAAATCGGACATTTTTTTGGCAGACTTCCCATCGTCATCAAATAGCAAAGAAAAGGAACTCTGAACAATTGAAAATGAATTCAGACAACAAATATAGTAATTTTTGTAAGTAATGCTTTGTAGATCGGGACAAGCTCCTGGATGTTTACACTTAAGCTCGTTTAAGCATTAAACTAGTTTATAATTTTGAAATGATATGCACCATCGATTCTATGGAAGTTAAACCAGCTTAAACTTAAACGCCCAATATTGGAGGTAAAATTTTAAACTGTTATTTTTGACAGTTGGGTAACTTATGTCAATGTCTCATGAAAGGTTGGTTAGGTTTGATGAGGTGACTGACACGAAAAATTTGTTTGTTCTATAATTATTTAAACTGTTGCATGTCTTATCAATGAAATACATGGAGTTCGGAATTCAAATAACAATCGTCACATCTGTAACTGTTAGAGAGTGTAGGAACTCAAAACTCAAATAACGTCAAGCATTGTCACCAACGAACGTTTTTCGCACAAATGAGTTAATACATTATCAAAGTTCTTTCAAGTTTAACCAAACTTCGTTCGGTTCATAGGTACCTACCAATGCAACATTAAGGGCGTTTAACTATTTAAACCACTTTAGATAAACGTGTTTAGTACTATAAACGGTACATACGGCCATAAATCAAGGAACTGTCACTTGATAATTAATTGACAATTAAACGATGTTACCATAGTAACGCAGCATTCAATTAATTTTAAACTTACGAATCAGTTCCTTTGCTTTCACTATACCATGAGTATAGGATACCCCATTAAATGTAAGGGGTCTCGACTAAGTGTTTGCCCCAGATATTTGCTCTACTCTATCCAGATAAATCTTTGCTTATTATTTTGAATGAGGGATTGATGATGCTGGCTGTTCTGGAAAACATAAAAAATGGACTGCAAAGTGAACTTGCGGGAAAGAGTCGATAGCTTAAATATATCAGAAGGCAGTATTTTCTCTATTTGTCCAACAGATAACTTTGTTCTAAGTGGAGGAAATTTTATTGCTCATGATAACAATTGAAATATAGATAAATCAATACACCTTAGAGTCAACAGTTGCACAAATTGAACTTATCTGTATCCACTTTATCCTCTAGGCTTAGTACGCACCGTCTTTCACTTAATGTTCGCAATAAATTCTTTAAAAATGCGTATCTTACTCTGTGAGGGATTGAAAAAAACTATTTACGCAAATTTTCATTTCATCTTTTTTTTTTCAAGATATTGATAACATTCACTATTTTATCCAAAGAATACGATTCTTTCGAATACGGTTCTCAATAAATTAGTCCATTTGTGCTATACACATCATAATGCATGTTTTTTGGAATGTAAAGCACTTCAGCTTATTCTTAAATTGTTATTAGTACATGGTTAAGCCAATTACCACAAAACTGCAATATTTACACAAGAAAGACACTTGCTATCCTAAAAGCTCTTAAAATGAGAAAAGAACATCGATGGTATAATTGATTTTCAATAATCACCGATTCTTTAAGTGCCTTGACAAATTTGAAAGAATTAGGTATATCCAACATACCCGATTTAATAACAAATTTGGTCAGAACTGTATCATCTACAACAATAGTAAATAAATATCATTACTATGTTTACCGTACCGCATGGGAACACAAAGGAATGTAGAAGTTCACCGCCTAGCTTGTGAATATCCATCTGCCAATTCACCCATCATCACAAAAAGTTCATAGATCAACGATGGCAGTCTGTTTGGCAAAAATCCGATTGCAAATTGAAATAAATAAAATCACTAGTTACAACAGTCCTCTCTACCTCCCATAAAAGAATTAAGAGACCAGTTATTCTAAATAGACTGCGTATCGGAAACTTACACTTAACGCACCCAAGGAAAAATAACCAAGAATCAAAACTAGGGGTGGGCAAACCATGGTCGTTCAGGCTGTAACATTTTATCACGGAAAAGGCGAATGAAACCAAAGTTTTAAGAAAATTATGTATAGGTACCTAATTATTACAGTGCTTTATCAACTAAGTTATTACAATTATTTGCTAGAAAAAAAATGTGTCTTATACTATTATCATTTTTCTTATAATTGTAGAAAAATTGTTCAATACTCTCGATTCAAACTCAATCCAGTCACTCTATCCTCTCCCAACCGGCTCAGTTTAAATAGTGATGCGGAACTCACTAGACCGAAGGGCTTCTCGCTAGAAGATTCCAATTTCTCTCATTGGCTGCCGCCTGTAGATTTTTCTAGATCCCGCTAGAGATTTCTCCGTCTCTTGAATCCCACTAACTGGCTGAGATCATGATACAATGGGATATCATGGGCTGAGATAGATTCTTCAACCAGTCGCTAGGTCAGTGTAATTCGTTGCGAGATGTACGATAATTATCCTATTTGTTTGTAGTATTATTCTTCTGTTTTTCTATAGAAAATAATTGAGTACGGTTGTACGATAATTTCGATCGACAATAACATAACGATAAATTACCGTATTTTCATAATTTTTAATACTGTAAGTATTTTTTTTTATTATTTAAATACTTATTTCAAGAATTGTAATAAATTCCAGCAACAAAAATTAATAACAATTATTTTTGCCCCACGCTGGGTACGCCCATGGTGATTACAGTGAAGTACATCCTACTAGGATGTCCAATATATGACACAGCAAGAAGAGACGAGATCTTAAAACAAATTTAAGAAGCATACTTTCAACTAATGAAAATGAAGTCCTCTTCTACCTACTTAAGAAACATTAAACTTAAATAAAAAATTTAACAACTTATTACTATTTTTCATATTTTCTATATTCATATAACTGTTTTTGTATTGTATTCTATTACATCGTTTCCCCCGCTAATAACTCGTAGAAGTTGATGTGGGGCAAAAAAAGTTAGGTAAACTATTGTTATTTCATAACTATAACACTTTAATTTTGTATCTTTTAAAAATGAAGAGATAAATATTAATTTATTTTTACTGGTAGTGACATCTATACGAATATATCGATTACTGGATTATTTTTTCGGATAGAAATGACTTGATATACACGGGGTTGAATAATGTTAGTTTGGCTTCCTTAAACTAGATGACACTACAAACAAATCGCCATTTTGTATCCAGAATATTGATACTCTCAGTTTGAGTCACTGCTTCTTTTCAATAGATGACACTAGGCGATATTTTATCATTTTAAATTTTCGATTTTTGTTAAAATATAAATTTAGGGCATTTAATACTAATATTTTCATGTAAAAATTCAGAATCGGACTACGTAAGATTTCATTCACCAAAATTAATTTATACCACCTTTGTTTACATGTTTACAGCTCAGCAGGTTGAACTTGAAATTTATGAAGTTTTAATTCGGATTAGGTTTCTTGCCTTGTTTAAAACAAACAAATCATGCTACTGTTTACCCACAGAACTGTTTACCCTTGCGGTGATTGTTTACTATGCCTATCCTTATAGGTACAACGATAAAACTAATTCCACAAGTTAGGTACCATAATTCATCAGCAATAATAGATATATTTTTATTATCAGCAAAAAATAGTAACAATATAAATCTCACAATAATAAGCATTAATCAATAACTACAACAATATTAATACATTAATAATATAACAATAAAAAACAACATATAATAATAATAATTAGTTATAGAAGTAAACCTGAGAAGTAGAGAATAAATATAGGAATAAAGACTAAAATAAATATACAGAAAATCGATTTCAAATGTATTCAAAAACACCGATAATATCGATTGAATTGCTGATTCAGTGCAGTGAATTCAGTGCTTTCTGTTCATGAGAATATGTACGTATACTGGAACTGTACAATCACATAATGTTCCTGTCACCTCAAATCTCCGTATTGGAAATTTTCTCATTTTTCATTTAATTCGAATTTTCCGATTCGACATTTTGAATGATCCGTCTACGTTGACGCATCTGTCTTTTCGGTGGAATCATTCTTCTTAGAATTGCATTTCGCTTTTCACTTAATTCTTGTTTCTGTTGTTCGTCGAAGAAAAATTCCAAATCGTCAGAGTCCATCTCCAATACTTCCAAATCTCCATTCAAGTATCTCTAAAATAACCAAAAAAATAGCATATAAATAAAGTATTCAAGATATTAAATTTCCTACCTGGAATTTTTCCATTCGATATTCCTGTTCTTTTTCAGACCAAGTTAACAGTAATCTATATATTCTGTTTATAATATCAAGAACTTCTTCGTCTTTAACGAAAAAATACCCAAACAAAGCATATATACGTTTTTTGTAATTCGCTGGAAACGAATCCCTTTTTATACGCCACCACTGGTACTTTTTACAATACACCAATTTGCAAAAAAATTTTACATTCGATCTGACGTATTCCACCACATCGCTGGGTTTAAAATAAAATTTGATCTTGATGTTATTACAATACAAAATGTAGAGACCTCTCAGTTGAAAGATGTAATGTGACTTAGACCTGAATATTTCATAGAATAATTCTTGCCTGTTTCGTTGCGTTTCTGATGCTTGTATTTCTTTTTCCTTGTGTAATCGCTTAAGGTGTTGTTCTGTAACAAATTAAATGATAATTTATTGTAGGGATCCGGTAAACTATACGAAACCACGAATTTTTGACTGGTTTAGAAAAAAAAGAAAATAGTAAATTTTACAGTAGCGACCAGCATGTCTACCGACATTTTCGTTTGATTAGGCATATATGCCATCACATTATGCAGATCAAAGTAAATGTATTCGTCGCTTCTGCAATTGATTTTGGACCAAACTTTACACACCGATTTTGAAGATTAGCTGTTCCAAAAATTCTCCACAAATTCAGAATTTCCAGAGTCAAATCCAAAAGTACCTTTTTTCACTATTCCAATGGCAACTATTTCGTTCGATATTTTCAATAAAGCAGAGTTTGAATGTGTCACACTGCACAGGAAATATAATAATAATATTTCCTAAATATATTTTATACGGTATATATGTTTTTTATAAATAAGGGACATGAAAATATTTATTTTGATTGCTAAATCGCATATAACGGGAAGTATAACTAGGGGTACGATTATTCGGCTCTTTTAGTTGCCTAGTATGGTGCTTATAACGGTAACTGGTAGATAACAAGTAACATCTCATGTTTTTCTTACTATCACCTAGTGATGGTCTTCCAGACTTGGTCTTGCGATTTTGCAAGACCGAACAAAACCAAGATCATACGTACACTAGTAGGACCAAGACCGAATAAACAAGAACAAAACCAAAATCAAGACCGAGAATGCAAGACCAAGACCAAAGTGCAAGACTAAACAAAAAGTTACAACTTTCATTTTAAATTGGATATATGAGAATATTCGTCTTAACTTCAACTTCGAAAATTTTCCAAAACGACGTAGTAAGTAATAAACTATTTGAGCAAGACCAAGAGCAGGCAAGCGTTACCAAGATTGCCTTGGTATTGGTCTTGGTTCTTGCTTTGCTCATCACTACTATTACCCCACACCTAACAATGTTAGTTGTAGAACAATGTGGCAGTTTTAAAAAAATGTTCTGCGTAACGTCCCGATAGTGCTTTTACTGAACACGCAGGTTTCCAGGACGAGCCACAGCAGTCCTGGAATTTAACCACACGACCGGTAAAAAGTTACTTTCGGGACTTGTTACGTTAACTACTATTTTATAGAAAGTATCGAGCCAAAATGTGATGGTTGAACTAGTGAAAACAAAATGCTTTTTGTCCTATTTTTCTCTGGAAATTGTTAATTCACCACAAATTTTTGACTGATAATCTTTAAAATGGGTGAGTAGGTACTACCGATTTTTTTCAAAATTAGTCAAAAAAATTCTTGGTACCTATAATGGTATAAGTCACCAGACCCATATTGTACCTAGTAGACAAATAAAAACGGCAGCCGGCCTTATATTAGGAACGGATTGAAGTACCTACAGCATTGATAAAAAATTTTATATCAAAAATAAACTCGAAAAAAACCTGGAAATTATTTACAAAAAGTGTTAATTTTGTAAAAACGCCGAGCCTTACTGACTCACCAACAATAAATATGAGAAATTGTCGTGTAGGTATCTAAATCATCATAGTCTACTTGGTTTCAACAGGCAATTCATTACCCTCTGTAAGTGTTAAGATATAACGAATATGGATATTACTAGGCATTTTCCATAAGATACATTTTTCATCGGGTTTTTAATAAAATTCATCCAATTGAAATTATCTAGGCAAAATTCTACCTTTAATTTAATTTTCATTTGGTAAGGTTCTTATCGAGGCGCCATTTTTGTTAAAAACATGTTTCAGACAAATTTATAATTAACATGAAATTCCGAGGGTCGTGAAGTCTACCAGAAGCCAATGCTGTACTATAATCCGCTCGTAAGATATAGCTGGCGGCAGTTCTTATTTTCCCAGCCGGTATAATAAACTATAATAAACACTCGCCGAAATAAAATGTTCAAAATATACGAAAGCTGTGCGCATTTGAGTTTCTTAAATCTGATGTTTTGCATAATACAAAATTTCCCGAATACTGTTCTGTATTCATATTGAGTTAACTCAATGCCATTATCATCAGAATTTAAAGAGAACTTTTGTAATATTTCGTAATGTTAATAAAAAAATCACTAACCGATTAGTTGATCCTGACTGTAAGTTGTTTGTAAACATGAGGATTCACTGTTGGACATTATTTTATTTGATGATGTTGATGATTTGCTTTCAGTTTGTAAACTACGTATCTTTCACTTTGTTTGCCACTTGCAAGTGAAAAGGTTTGCGCAGACAGATGTTGAAATTTTTAAAGACGTAAATAATGGTTCATACGGATACGAGTAGGTATCAAAAGTTCCAAACAAATTTAACCTTGAGCTTCTTATTGGGTCAGTACAAATGTTGTGTTTAATCATCCGATTAATTTAATCTATCAACAGTACTTAGGACCTTTCCTTCAATTTTCTTCGCGTTTTTACAAGCTTTATATTAACTTCACTTGTATATTTGTATGATTGTAGCCGACTTCTTTGGACTAGATTTTGATCCACTTTAAACGAACAGATTTAACTCAAACTTTGTACACCTGTCAAGGACCGATGACAATACAATATGGTAATAAAATATAGAGTGTTCCATTCATAACTCAGCCTTCAAACTCGATTTTTACCACCTTAATGGCCGATTGCACCGATTGTTTAATCTTGGTTTAATCCTGAGTTAACCAATAATCATGAGTTAACTCAAAATTTTTATTTGCACCGCATTTTTAATCTATGATTATTTCGTAAATCTAGGATTATTTTTAATCTCTTAGAAAAATGAGGTATTAAATTCGAGTTAAGTATTAACTCTCGAATCTGAAAAGAAAAAACGAAATGTCTTGCATCAAAACCATCGTGTCACTGGTCTCTCAACGTTGAAACAAACTTTTTTTGTATTTTCGGTTACTTTGGTTGGGTTCGTTTTTATAGTTTATAATTATATTTTCAGTGGATCTATAGGTATTACTGTTATTAAATTAATACTATTATTAAATTAATAAGTAATTTTTTTCCATGCTTTTTCTTTCTCTCCGTTAGTTGTACTATCCGTTTTTCTGTTTTCTATGATCGTTTTTAAAGGTATCAACTAATGAAACTAAATTTTCTTTTCTTCATAATTAAAATTGGAACCCCTTTGCCGTTTACGGCTTATTCCTTTTTCTTCATTATTATGCATTGCGAAAAAATCACGTAACGTAATATGGTAAATGATATGGAAAAAGTGGTAAAAATATCTAATTATATCAAGAAATAAAACAATAACCTATACTAACCGAAAATTACGAAAAGTAACAAATTTTATAACTGTCAGATTGCCAACTACAAGACTACAACCAATTAAAAAAAAATTCCCCACAAAAAGCGCTGTTGCCGCATATGTATGTATGTACCTATGTATGTATTTTGGGGTAACATTCACTGAGACCTAAAAGATCTATTGTGTCCCCTTACTTCTACTTAGTTTCTGAGGAGAGTCTCAGAGACTAGTAGCTCCTTTAGTCCTATTTCCCGGAGGAATTTTAGGATATCTGCAGGCCTCAACTTAGGTAACTGTCCCTCTTCTATCCAGTAGTCTCCCAGGTACTGTGCCCTAGGATTCTGAATACCTGTGCATTTCGCAAGTATGTGGATGGAGGTTTCTTCTTCCATTCCACAAAATCTACAATCTTCTTCCTCCACTATTTTGAGCTTTTTAAGGTGCCCATTCAGGCGACAATGTCCCGTTAGGATTCTTGTTAAAACTCTTAGTGCAGTTTTGCTTTGACTTATGCATTCATTTGATCTCAACAGGTTGTAGTCACCCAGAAGAATCTTTGATTGCCTAAGCCCTACTAGATCTTTCCAATTGTCAGATCTTCCCTTTTTTTCGGCTTTACCTATTTCTTCCAATATTACATTGGAGCTGATTCCGCAAAAGGGTTCTGGCCCCCAAAAGGTTATTTCAGTCCCCCTCTTCGCTAGTTCATCTGCTATTTCGTTTCCTTCTATTCCAGTGTGTCCTGGAATCCACAGTGAGGTGACTATATTGTTCTAGCCTAGTTCAATAAGTTTGCCTAGGCATTCCCACACCATTTTGGAACTGATTACACAAGAGCTCAGCGCTTTAATGGCTGCTTGACTATCAGACATTATGATAATCCTTTGCCTTCTAAATCCTTTGTCAAGATTGAACTGGGCACACTTTCTTATTGCGTGAATTTCCGCTTGAAAGATACTTGGGGTTTTTCCCAAGCTTACAGAGTGTTTGGTTCCTGGCCCGTACACTCCCATTCCAGTTCCTTCTATTGCTTTTGAACCGTCTGTGTACCATTGAATGGCATTCTTTCCAAGTCTGGTAATGGTATTTGGATCCCATTCCTTCTTGTTGCTTAATTCTGTAACGAATTTCTTTGAAAAGTTATACTTTTTCATCATACCATCTTGTGAAATGTCCCAGGTTGTCCGATTTCTAAGAAGTGAAGAGGTGGTTTTTTTTTAATGATTCCCTCTCTACTTAGTCTGTATATTGTTTTTTCTGCAACACTCTCCACCACCATATGTAATGGTGTGAGGTTGAGAATCACTCCCATTGCTGCCGTTGGGCATGTACTCATTGCTTCTGTTATGTATATACAGGCTAGTCTTTGAATTTTGGAGAGGTTTTCTCTCGTCGTCAAGAGGCTAGTTCTGCTACTCCACGCAATGGCTCCATAAGTGATGATTGGTCTCACTATGGCAGTGTACATCCAGCTCAGGATTTTTGGGTTACAACCCCAGTTTCTCCCTACCAGATTCCTGCACACCATTAGAGCCATTTTTGCTTTGTATGTAATCTCCTTCTCGTGTTTGTGGCACAGGAGTTTGCTGTCTAGAGTCAAACCTAGATACTTGACTTCTTGTCTCCATTCAACGTCTTTCCCATCAAGTTTAATGGTTTTGAAGTTGAGTTTTCTTTTCTTAGTGAAGGCTATCAAGATGGTTTTGGTGGGGTTGATGCTGAGTCCCACTTGCCTACACCAGCTATTTGTATAGTTCAGACCCTTTTGTACGATGTCACAAAGGGTGTTTTCAAATTTTCCACTGGCTGTTATAACAATATCATCGGCATATCCTTGGCAGGATATTCCGAGGTCCGTCAAACCACATAGGAGCTCGTCAACCGTCAGACTCCACATTAATGGGGATGCTACTCCTACCTGTGGGCATCCTCTGGTTGTGCAGATGGAGACAATGTCTTTGCTCGTTCTCGTCTCTGCTTCTCTAGTGATGAGCAGTTCCGACATCCATTTGGATGTTGTGCTGTCTACACCTCTTCTATTTAATGCTCTCTTGACAGCCTCATGTGGAGTGTTGTCAAAAGCTCCTTCTATGTCCAAAAATGCACATACTACAGTTTCTTGGTTGTCTAAGGCACCTCGGATATCCTTCGTCAGTTGTACCAGTGCAGTCTCCCCGGTAAGCGTGCTGATACGGGTGGAGAGGTAGTCTCTCTAGGATTTCCGTTCTAATATAGTTGTCAATAGCTTTTTCCATCGTTTTAAGCACAAACGATGTTAGGCTAATTGGTCTGAAGGATTTGGGGTTTGTTGTGTCCCTTTTTCCAACTTTTGGAATGAAGGTTACTATTGCATTTCTCCATGCTTCTGGTATATAACCCAGTTCCAAGCTACTTCGACTAATTCCAACCAAATGTGGTAGAATTTCGTCTTGTCCTTGCTGGAGCAATGCTGGGAAAATCCCATCTGCTCCAGGTGTTTTTAAAGGTGAAAAGGTGTTCATAGCCCATTTCAACCTATCGTTACTACAAATGTGCTTGGCCATTGTAGTACTTTGGACAGAAAAAGCGCTGTTGCCGCATAATGTTGTCGCTTTTATCTGGGATTACCTAACCCGACTTGCTTTGGCTACCGTGCAAATCAGAAGCAGTTAATCCACGAGTAAAATTTAACTCTGAGTTAACTAATCCTGGATTAAATTAAAATCGGTGCAATTGGCCATTAAACGCTAAGATGACCTTTTTTGCACACTACTTGTCATAGACCGATGACAATACAGTATAGTAGTAAAATACAAGGTTGTTCCATTCAAAAAAATATAAATTTGATCTTGCATCGAGTTTGAAAAAGACTAAAAAAACAACTTCCCTAAAAACATGAATATATCCCCGTAACGTTTTTTGAAGGTTTGCCTACAACTTATTCTACGTACTAAAAACGTTTTTGTCCGTTTTTAAACGTTTTAAGACGTTTTGTGTCAGAAAAAAGAGCGCTGAAAGGACGTTCCGGAAACGTTTGTTAACGTTTAATAGACGTATTAGGAAGGTTATTTTTAACACCTCTTTAAAACGTTGCCAGTAGGATTTTTTGAAACGTTTTAGGAACTTATTTCAAACGTCAAATATATATCTGGAACGTTTCATCTGATTATCTAAATAAACGAAACGAAAAAGTAAAAAAAACTCTCTTTTGCAATCAACATGAGTTTGTTTCATTCTCTAAATAATTTTACAAATCATTGCAAACACTGATGTTTTATATGCAAGGATCGATATACGGGAATAATATTTGACAGATGATCGAGAAGGGACTAAAAAATGCAATAGTTTATTATTATATCCCGAATTTTTCTAATGTTGTTATCAGAAACAGATATAATGAAAAAACTTTCTTATACTAGTCGAAAGAAAGTATCAGTTTTCTTTATTCGATGCTCAATTTTTTCTAACAACTTATCGAATGTAGGCTCATCCATTCTCAAGTAGTTTTTAAAGGCTTTCAAGTCGTTACAATCTTTGAATTCGTTTGTAATTCCTAAGTTTTCCATTGTTTTATTTAACCATGGTTTGTTCCAACAAGATCTATTCCTCCTGTTTTTAATCTGCCTTTTTATATAAGTGACAAGAACAGCAGTAGTAGTGATTGCCAGAAGTAAAACTTTTGATTTTTCTGTATTCATTTTCAAAGTGAATTTTCTAATGTGATAATAATAATGTCAAATGTCAAAAAAATCTTGGAAACCTGCAACAAATAGGCTGAAATGTAAGAAGACTGGATTTTAATTTTGCATGCAATTTATATTGCCTGCAATAAAGTTGCTGCAAAAAGGCTGTAATGTACGACTAGTTTTATATTTAAAACTTTTTTTAACAAAATAAAGTTTGCCTTTTGTTTTAGTTTTTTTTCGTCAAAGGTTTCATACACGTTTAATAAAATATGTCCTAAAACATAATTCATATAACGTTTTAGAAACTTTTTTTTTAGGTTTACAATATGCCTTGGAGACCGGTTTCGGCGTATTTGCGCCTCATCATGGTTGGTTCTATATTTTCATATATACCAACCCCGTTTATCTTGGAAGTGTGATTCAATGTCTGGCGGGGCATATTGCCCGAGAAGTAGATATTGCTTCCTGGTGAACGGTCTTTCCTTTGGAAAGTAATTTTCTAATTTGTAAAGCGTTTTAATAGTTTTACACTATTATTTTTTTACACTATTATTTTGACGTCTATTCATAACACGCTTTACTTAAATATATGACAATTGATACAGGAAACTGTAATCAAGTAAATAACCTACAAAACCGAAATGGTTTTTTGTCAATATAGAATTTTGGTTTATATTTAGTTGTGGAGATGTCGCTATTATCACATTCTTGATATTCCCTTCACTGGGTATAATGTATTGATGTGATTTCAGCGTTGTCTTAGGATTAGGATTAGGCTCTTAGAGCTATGCGTCTTCGGTTGCGTTTTAATTCCGAATTGATAAGCAGTTTTATCGAGTAAGTTCACCTAAATAATAACCAATTAGTTTTCTTGTTTCTATCTATGTTGCTATGATAACACTTTTTCCTCCGCTGGCGGGAAAGTGAAAACTAAAGCTCCGGCGGAGGAAAAATGAAACACAGTCGAAAAATGAGAGATTTACTGACGTTTGAAGAAAAAAGCTTCTATCAACTTAGTTATAATTGAAATTTCTATTGAAGCTTGAAATTGATCCCGATATACTGTGTAGGTTTGTTGAAACATGCGTGTGCAGGGTGCAGGTTAGTGGGTAGTTATTTGATAGACAAGCCATATTATAAAAGGTTGTGATGTACCAAAAAACACATAGAATACATAAGTTATTTGGTTTAAAGTTGGGCATTTTCTATATATTCTTATGTATTTATTATTGTTCTTAGATGTACCATTTTCAACAAAACACCTATATATAGTGTATTTGCAGTTCTGGTCTGGCATATTGTGGACTATCAAATAACCACTTATTAATGTTATATCCAGTATTATACGGAAAAATCTCCAGTAGAAAAAATTTTCCCGGAAAGACATACTTCTGTAGCATCATAAATATTATCAAATGCGGGAAATAAGTTGAATGATTTGGGAATATAATGTTCCTGCGTTTAATAAGGATTTTTCTAAGACAGAAAATAAGCTTGTCAATAGATCTAATGAATATTGCCGCTATAGCAAACAACTGACTAGCATCTAAAAAATATATATTCTAAATTAGTAATTTAGCTTCCAATAGAAGAATAAAATCTTGTCTAGACCAAATCCCGACTTCACTACTTTAAAATAATCATTATCTAAAATAGCTGGCTTAGATTTCTAGGAGAACCAAATCACTTTTTGATATCAGTATAGAATTTTACTATTTCTACAATAATACTCTGCTACTGTCGTAAAACTTATATTTTAGTTTAGTAAAGGTACTTTATAAAAATACTTTACTACTACACTAAAGAGATTTTAGTAAAGCAATCTTTACTGCCATAGCACACTTTCTTAGCGCCTATTTTAATGGATTTTTGACTGGAATAGCGAAAAAACTTGCTGTGAGGATGAAATTTGTTTCCCGGTGTGGACGGATAATATCTACCTTGTACTGATGGGGCGCAAATATACCAACCCCGTTTATCTTGGAAGTGTAATTCATTGTCTGGCGGGGCATATTGCCCAAGAAGTAGATGTTGCTTCCTGGTGAACGGTCTATCCTTTTGAAAGTAATTTTCTAATTTGTAAAGCGTTTTAATAGTTTTACACTATTATCTATTAGTGTATAAATGTGTCCGTTTCACATAAGAAGAAGCCACGCGAAGTTTGTCAACTGACTTGCGCAGAACCCAAACTGGTCTTGTTTATCTAACCTAATAACACTAATACGTTCCCCTAACGTTTTTTGAATGTTTGCCTACACTTACAGTACGTACCAAAAACGTTTTTGTTCGTTTTAAACGTTATTTGAACGTTTTGTGTCAAAAAAAAAAAACGTTAGAAGGGCGTACAAAAGGACGTTCCGGTCGGACGTTTTTCAACGTTTAATAGACGTATTAGGAATGTTATTTTTAACACCTCCATAAAACGTTACCAGTAGGATTTTTGAAAACGTTTTAGGAACTTATTCCAAACGTCAAATACATATCTGAGACGCTTCAATAACGTACAATACTGTCCGATTTTATTCGAATTCCAGAAAAAAGAAATAAAAACGTTTAAAAACGAACGATAATTAACGGTCACCAGCTGAAAACACGCTGTCAAACTTTCAACCATTTGTCAAACGTCATCTATCATTCGATCGTAATCTGTTTATCTTAATAAACGTAACGAAAAAGTCAAAAAACTCTCTTTTGCAATCAACATAATTTTCTGAATAATTTTACAAAGCATTGCACTGTTGTTTTATATCGATATACGGCAATAAAATAGATATTGTTATAGATAAATTTGATACAGATAATCGAGAAGTGCCTAAAAAATGCAGTATTTTATTATTATATCCCGAATTTTTTTTATTTTGTTATATTAGAAACAGATATAATGAGAAACTTTCTTATATTTAAAACTATTTTTTAACAAAATAAAGTTTGCTTCTTGTTTTAGTTTACGTCAAACGTTGCATACACGTTTAATAAAGTATGTCCTAAAACATAATTCATATAACGTTTGAGAAACGTTTTTTTTAGGTCTAGAACTTTAAGACCTAAAAATACCTGAAAGATACGTCTACGGAACGTTCAGTGTTAGTAGGGACAAAGAATATATACAACGGGTGTATTCTTTTGTAGGGATATGTTTCCTCGTAGCGACCGTTTCATGCCATTGGCGTTACAAACGATGTTTATTATTGACATGAGGGTGTTTTCAGCATTTACTGTCGAATATTTTTGATTTTAGAATAGTTCTATATTTTTAGCTAGTTTATCTGTGAGTGTTGTGTGTTTTATTTGATCTAAAAGCATGCCTCCTAAAAAACTTGTTCTTATGTGAAACGGAGTCTAGTACAAAGCACCCCACGCTTTTACCACAATGACATTAATTTTCTCGTTAATCAGTTTATTCTTGAATTAAGAATTATTTTTCACTTTTTAGCGCAATTACCGATAAAGCGTGTTTCTTAGTTTTTTTTAAACTATAATTTATCACAGTTGTTATTAATAACAGTGTAACTGTCACATCTAGTAAGTGGGGTTAGGTTGGGTTCTTTTTTTTCCTCTTGGGTAATATACCACGGGATAATTTGCTTAGTCAATATCCTTAAGTCAAAATATATTTTAAAACTGTCATGCCCGTTTGCACCGTTTACTTTAAGACCGTCTTATAGGGTGAAATTCATAGTCGACACTTGAGGGTCACTCATACTCAAACTCAACTTAGTTTGAGTTTAGCTCCAGGCGAGTTTTCATATCCACAGCCATTACTCAAGTAAAACTTCAATTTCAGTGAAGAAAGTTTGACATCAATGTTATTATTAGGAACTTTTGGTTGCATTCGGTTAACAATTGTGATTTACGAACGTCCTTTAACGTTTATCTGACATATACTGCATTCATATTCGAATTTGTGTTGTGTTTAGTTCGTGTATTAGCCCTCTGTAATTATTTTATTTTCAGTTCAGTTCTTTACTGTTTACATATATTTCTTATTTGTTGCGTAAGTTTATTTTTCAAGCTAGTTATTTAATAGATAATTTTAGATTCGTGTCAATTTTGCTTTCTACTAGACCACGTAATCATTATCATCATCTATATAGTCTACAAAATCCATAAGATCAGCCATGGAGACTATATAAGGAGATCGAACTCCATGCAATTCAATTTTTGGTAATAGTAGTACCAGAAACATCTGACTACAGAATAATAACAGCCAATCATGGGTCTTGCATACACTTACAGTTCATCGTTTTTTATTGGTTGCTAGCTTATTTGACAGTATGTTAGGTAAGTGAGGTTAGGGAACAGAAATACACATAATACACAACAGAAATAAAAAATTTGATGACTAAGAAATAGGTTTTCGTCCTCGTCTTGGAAAATATCTTAAATTGTGAACGTTTGGTAGTAAAATATGATATATCTTGCCAAAAACATTTCACCTTTTTTCTTCCAGTTCTCTTGAATTTTACTTGTATATACCAGAATGGTAACATCAGCAAAAGTAAAGTATTTTGTGTGCCATTGTGCTTTTTCTAGACTTCTCATGAGTAATGTATATAATTTGAATCATAACATAATAAATATTCTTTCCTACTTTATTTATCTTTGAATATTTTCAATCACCTTGGGTAACTGAAAACACTCTGGCTTTCTTAAATTCAATTCACGTCTTATCGTTTTAAATCAGATGCACTATCAACCACTATTTCAATAATTTTTAACAACGCACACACCCTGTCTTTTTTGAATTTTTAACAATAATTTGAATCTTTCTAGCTCCTACTTTTAGTTTTTATTATTGTCATAAGTAATGTTTACAATTTGATTACTGTCATTTATAAAAACTAAGGTTACTTATTTGGATCGTGCACATGTTGCAATGCGCAGCGTAGCGGTGAAAAAACAAACTGCTTAGATAGTCGATTTAGAGGTCAGGTTTTGTCAATTTTTCCGTATGAGTTAGTTCTCCTTATATAGTCTCCATGAGATCAGCCATCATACTAATTTCCTTGAAAAATTTGAAACTATAACCACTGACAAATAACAACCATACAAAATTTCGATATCGTAAAATGACAGTGTTAGGTGCAAACGTGGTTTTTAGGTTATAAATCTTTACTCAAGGGAGCTGGAACCTGTACTCATATTTCACTCAAGCTGCACTCAAACTCAACCTCACTTTTCGCCTGTTAAGTGTCTCTGCATACAATCAGGATGAGTGAAGTATGAGTGACCCTCAAGTGTCGACTATGAATTTCACCCATGATAAAGTAATCTTAAAAAGACTAGTTTACATTGCACCGCTCTCTAAGTATTCCTTAAACCTTAAACTATATAGCTAAGGAGCTAATATCCTAGCTTGGTTAAAACAGTCGGAAATAAAAAAAATACATCTAATCTCATGCTTCCCTCATTCCACACTTAACAACACTACAAAACGTTGATGGCATTTTAGATAGGTAATTTCAAGAACTTTTTACTAATTAAAGTCTAACGGTCATCCGTTGTTTACCTGTAAACAAAGAAAACTAAATAGAATGAGGACTCACAGCAATATTGCCGATCTGTCAGTGACGTCATTTTGGAATGGTATATTTGATAACCATTGCTGATTTTTGAGGTTTATTGTTTTCTTTGTATTTATAGGTTAACCATTTATATTTGCCGCGGGCGAAAGCTAACCGTCACTCGATACAAAGCCAAATCTGAAAAGTCACTAATAAGTTAATGTTTAGGTACTTTCTCAGTGTTGGTTGCATGTACGCAATGCGTTAAGTGGTTCTGTACTAAGTAATGCTTAAGCTGCAGCGGTGCATCAAGCGAGAAAATAAAGTGCTTCTTGAAGTTAAGCACGAAAGACTCTCTTAAATTCCAAACGGGCATCACTGTCATAATATAAACAAATATTACTTATTATGAATATCATAGTCTAAGATCCGAATTAAGATCGTCTTACATAATTTGATTAGGCAACTCTATAAAAAATGGTCATGATTTTTTAAATTTCTCCGGCTTCTCTACCAAACAAAACAAACTCCTGTGAAAAGTTTATAATCTGTATATAAAACATGTAACACCTCAGTAGCTTACCTTTTTCTTGTCTCTATTACCTGGCAGCTGCGTAAATTGATATTAGTAATTGCACTCATAAGTCAACCAATCGAGACTAGTTTTGAAATAAAGATAATTTAATAACAAATAACATAGTAAAAGATTGCTTGTGAAACCGGTTCTGCTTCTGCTTACAGATTTCTTTATCTCGCCGACAAATTGTGAAACGGTGCAAATTAATTTTACTCACAACTATAAGTCTTTTAAATTGAAAAATCGGAGCGAAGAGAATTACCAGATAGAGATTGTGCGTACTATTTCCCGCTATAGAAAAGGACAGTAATACAGCTGTGCGCACATGTAAGAGAGTGCGCAGGTTTTATACTTATAGTAAAGAGAAAGATGAATGAATTCACTATAGAGAAATATTTTGAAGTGAATGAGATGAATTGATCTATTTTAATAAAAAAGCTTTTGAAAAACTCAGTATTCATTGAAATTGTAACGAAAATTTTATTTAAACAAACAAAAGAACAATGATCTTAAAAAAATATATTAATTCGTGTTTAGGCGGAAAAAATAAAATTTTTTATTAAACAATAAATACATCAAAATAAGTAATGATCCTAAACATTGTTATAAATAATTATTCAGCACCAGAGTCAGAGTGTTCTATTCTTGTCATTTCTAAAATATGGTTTATTTTCTAAGTTGTCTGGATTGGCACTCTGTAACAAAACACCGATAAAGATTCTCTTCTCTTTGCTATTTCGTACTCTGTAACTGAGTTCGGACGTTTCCGGGCCTAGCTGAACATGACCGAAGATGCGATAGCGAAGCGAATGATAGCGACAACTCCAAGGGTCTTTCTATTTAAGAGACATATCGTTTTGTCTTATTCTACTCAATGTGTAAGATTTTTTATCTCTGTTCGATGAAAAAAGAAAAGAGGTTATGTTGTTGTTATTAATTTAAATTTTGTAAGGTAAGTTGTGTCAAAGGTTGTGTTTGTGGATTATACCTACCTGAAAAAAAACTATCATTCTTGCGATGTTTTTGATTTCATTTACAAGAAATCGTTATACTGACAAGATTTTTAAAAAAACCCAATGAATTAACAAAACAGAATGTATACTCTTTGCCACAGCTATTAAAAAAAATCACTAAACAATATAACATTATGCACCAAGCAAATAGGTAAACAGTTTAAACAGTGTCATACATTAAAATGTGAGGTTACTAAACCTAACAAGTAACAGATAAATGTCAAATTTCTTGTTCTTTTTTATTTTTATCCTGAAATAGTCAAATTTGCATAATGTTTTCTGAATTATTAGTAGATTTATTCTCTATCCGATTGACGATCCCGAATCTTGTCGAACTATAGCCGAGGCGATAGAGATTCGCTTATAGAGTACCACTAACCAAGTATAGCGATTCTTTCCGTTTGCTTATTTCTTTATCTCTTTCCTTAAATTACAAATTACAGAGTGCCAGTCCTGGTCTCCATCAAATGGACTGCCTGTCGTCACTTTTCCAAACAAACCGAATGCGACTGTGCGAGTGTGAATTGCCACGTGATTTAGTTTTAAATGAGAGTGATCGGTATTGGAGACTAGTAAAAAGTGATGAATTAAAGACGTTTTTATAAGAAAATACCTATATAGGTAAATAACTATGTAGCAAACGGTAAATATAAAATCTCTTATGTTGTTTGGACACATGGACACACGTGGTTTGTGTTGGGCACGCGCATTATATTTGTTTGGAAAAGTTTATAGGACGAGCCTTCTGCTGTGACGTCAGAGCTTAGGCAGTCCATGCTTTATGAGTGCAATTCGTAATATCAATTTTTCTACGCCCATGTCTGTAAACGTCAAAAATCGCACTGACAACATTCCTTGTAAGTGACATTTAACAATAACATGCACGTAATGAGAATTTCATAACATACATGTGCGTTTAGATGGAAAAACTTAGATTTCTTTGTTGAATCAAGTTGCAATCAAATTTTTATTTACGTGCTACTTTATTTGGTTTATTTACATACTTTTAATCAATTGAAAAACATAAAAGCTCTTAGCATTAGTGAAATACATTTTAGATTAAAAGAGTGATGCCCCTAAATGTCGGCAACACATTTTACAATTTGCAAAAACATAATTCGCTTTTTATTGATATGGGAAAAAACGTCATCTCATTTATGCTGTCAATTTTGGTAACAAATTATAGTATCCGAACATTTTCTCAACTTTACCTATGAATATGACTGTTAGTAATGAAAAAGATGAAATTATGAGCACTCAGAAGAAAATAGATGGGCGTAGAAAAAGTATAGTACGTTACACGAGTTATAATCCCATCACGTGCGTAATGGGTTACTTACAACTCTTGTTACGTAATATACTATTACCTGTTTGTTCGCAGCTGCCAGGTAATAGGGACAAGAAAAAGGTAAGCTACTGATGTGTTGCATATTGTATAATTATATTATAAACTTTTCACTGGAGTTTGTTCTGTTTGGTGGACAAGCCGGAGAAATTAAAAACAGAAATTTCTAAATTTAATTAATAATAATCATGACGATTTTTTATAGGGTTGCCTAATCAAATAATGTTCAGAAACTTATTTCATTCAATAAAATATTATTTTCATCTGGTTGACACGTCGGTGAATGACGGCAGTCTTAGTTCGGATCCTCTATCAGTACACAGCCTTCCAAATAACTTCCCGAAGAGGGGCAAACTTGCGAGGAATTGCTTGAAACATTAATCGCATTTGTAGTTGACGTAACGAATTTTTAAATAAGTTATGACACAAAGAAACTTATTTTTTTCTTCTTCCAAAAAAAATAATAGCAATGTATCAGTTTACTCGGAAATTATATCAGAAATTTAACATAATTATTAAAATTGTGATTTTAAACAAAACTTGATGTTACAGAAATTTATAAACTGAACATTAGAAAGTTGCAAATACTTTATTAGAGGTTTTGAACTTTATACTGATGAAAGTTATTTTTATTCAGAATAGTCTATTGTATAGACTGTCTACAAATACCATGATTTCTTGCCAATACACTTGTAGATATTTTAGGGTTTTCTTGAACATCTAAAGTTTTATCTTCATTAGATCCACTTTTCGGTCTACCAGACCTTGGAATATCCTCCACACTTTAGTTTGTCTCAAAGTATATCGTCTTCACTTTTGCTGGCATTAATCTAAATACGACCATTTAGGACCTTCTTAAAATAATTTTACCTGAAATGAAACCCAGTAACAGTCGAGTGACAAGGCAAGGCAGGTATAAATGAGTTTTGTATCGGGTGTATGATGGCTGCATTGAATTCATTTGGCGGTATTAAATATTCCGTTATAGCGTGCGCTTTCTATACGAGTATTATAAGATTTATAAGTAATCATTTATTTTTTTCGCAATGTTGCGTCGAAAACACTTATCATTAGATGCAAAGCAAATTGTGAGAAAAGTGTATGATTGTTTTGTAAGTAGAGGATTCATTAAAGAAGAAGCTTTAAAAGAAACCTGCTTATTTACAAAGACACCAATATCCTCTATAAAGGATATTATTCACAGTGGAAAATTAAGTGGAAGAAAAAAACGTAGTGATTTTCAATCTCATCGTCTGGACAATGGATAACAGGATATAGGTACTAAGAAGAAAAATATATTTCCTCTATGAAATCCAGATTGTTCCTTCTTTGGACAATCTAAAAAGGAAACTAGAAAAAGATGACACCAATATAAATATTAGCCGGGTCACCCTCCCTAGAGTTATTGGTAAAATGGGATTCACATAATATCGTAAAATTGACAAAAAACAAGTGGATATGGAATCGCAAAGATTGCGCACTTGGAGATTCAATTTTCTTCAGGACATTAAGAAATACAATACCGATCCGAAAACAGATCTATAATCTACCTGGACGAAGCATGATTTGATACACAGGATACAGTATCCAAAGAATGGGTTGATTCCAGTAAAAACTGTAAGACTAAGGACCTTCAAACAAAGGAAAGCGCATAACTATTATTCATGCAAACGAATTTGTTCCAAATTGTCTGCTGCTGCCTGCAAAGAATATTACGGATTCAAGCTTATATTATCATGAAGATACAACTGCAGAACTTTTTGAAAACTGGGTTTCAAAATCATCTTCTGAAAAATATTCCTACCACAGTGTAATTGTAATGGATTACGCAAGCTACCACAGCCGCTTACTACACATAGCACCAAACTAATCAAGTAGAAAGACTGGAATTCAAGAATATTTGTTACAAAATGACATTTATATTGAACCTGATTACAAGAAGGTTCAACTTTTGGAGGTGTTAAAATCATATGCTATTAAAAAAAATATATACATGTGACAGTTTAGCTGAGGAACAGGGACATAATGTACCACGTCTTCCTCCATACCATTTATATATTCAACCCCATAGAGCAATTGTGGCATCAAGTAAAATCAAAGTTGAGAGCAGAAAATGTTACTTCTACTTTGGGTCCCAGTGTTATAGGATTAATTAAAAATGTAGTTAATAATGTACCCATTCAAAGCTGAAAAAATTCCGTAGGTACAGCACGCTATAAAAATTGAAGATTCATACATTCATATTCAAAATAATATAGAGCCTATTGTAAAATTAATCTTAATGATAAGTCTGACAGTGAAACAGAATTAGATTTAGAATAATATTAAACCATACCAATAAAGTTGGATATCGTTTTTTTTTACCTGGTTATAGTTTATTTAACTTAATAATATTTAATAATCACTCATTTAGGTGGAAAAAGAAAAAAAGTTTATAGAAATGGTATTCACATATTAAATAAAAAACAAAGGATGTATGATAAAAATATAAAAAGATAGATATTTGTGAATTTGATTCTTTTTAAAATAATTTTAAATGGTCCGCCACTGGCGATCTCTTCTACATCAGCTAATGGCTATATAATTTATTGCAATTTACCCATTAATTTTATGATTACTGGCAAAAGCGAAGACGATATACTTTGAGACAAACTATACCAGTTTCATTAAAGTTGTTTATTAATCTCGTCACTGTAGATCTACTTATAGAAGGGGTTTAAGTTTAAATCGTTAAAAAGATTAGCCATATCCATCTAACATTAAGATTTCGATTCGTTTTTTCTTCCGATAACTGTGCCATTATTCTTAAACCTCGTGCTAATTTCAAATTAGTAGGTATTAGTTTTGACAATTTGTACATAATGTGGTTGACATTTTTAATACCTACTATTGTTTTTTGTTCAATTTTAAAAACTTACAAGGTCATTACAGTAAAACTCCATTTAGAAAAATAAAACTGATATTATATAAGACATTTGGTATTAAAGTGATTGCTATTATTTTTGGAAAAAGATAAAAATAAGCTTGATTGTGATACATTAGCCGACTTGCCATTTCAAAAAATTCATGTTGGCGGCCGTACGCTAAACGCTGACGTCAAAAACATTTGCTTTCAAATATGCAAAATAGAATTTCATAACTTTCCTTTTATCCGTTTCAAAGATAATCCCTTGATACGATTTACCGCAGGAGTACATTTTTTAAAAGTAGTTAATACATATGTAAAAATTGGCTTCTATCAAAGGCGTACGATTAAATATGTATTATAAGGGGTTAATTCATTTGTAATTGTGTTGGTATTTTCCATGAGTTCTTAATCCTTTCTTTTTATTTCTCAATAACTATTCATTAGTAAGACAATGTATTACAAAAATATTTCTTCAACTTTGCTTCACTTTCAAAGTATTTTTTTTTTCATTTTAATTACCTAACGATAATCGTGAGATATGAGAAAAAGAGCACATTACCAAAAGTTTCCGAATTTTACCTTATTAAGGATTACCGGTAATACAATTTCTTCCAGGCCACTCAAGGAATAGTTAAATTCACCATTTTGTGAAGCGTTTCTTTGCTACTTCTTTACACAGGATCGTGCATTGTTTGAAATTTTTTCAAACATTTTTTAATATTTCCCGCACTTATTACCTTACCTTTTCTTTCAACAGTAAAACTGCAAAAAAAGCAAAGAACCCGCGTCGCGTAGTAGTAAAAAAATTTTGTTTTTAAATATTATTTCCGTAGAAACATCAATCATAAAAAAATCTTGCTTGTAAAAAAATCTCTGTCAAAAGTTTGACATTCATATCTTCATAATATAATGTAAGTTTAGAATAGTTTTTATCTCGATTTTTGTAGTTATACTGGTCCTTCGAAGAAGAGTTTATAATATAGTTATCTTTAAAAATTAAAAATTACATTGGATTTTATTTCACGACCTATGGAAATTAATTCCGGAGGTATAGATAAGTCAATGTACCTCTCGGACGTTAATAAACATATCATTTGGTCCTAATTCGAGCCGGATTCTGGAGGAAACCAGAAAAGTTAAGTGAAAAAATCCCGTTTTCAGTCTTGGAAGAGTTCCACTTGTGTTGACAAGTCCATTCCATCCAGTTCCATTCCGTTACAACCGTTTGTTGTTGTCAAAGTTGAAGTTTCTCTTTAATAAAGGTCAGATAAACATTTCATTTTAATAAATAAGTTCTTATTTTATTTACATGGTTGAAAAGCAGTTCCTAGTTTAAATTAATCAAACATTAATCAAAGACAGATTAAATATTTCTCCTCTTTCATGTATGCTATTAATTAGTTAATAACTTTGTTTTCCTACTGATTTAGATTTAATATTTTCAATACATACAACTATGGATGCTTTAATTAAAAAGAGATCCATTGAAAAAGGTGAAATTACTAGAATCGAGAATTGGTTTAAAGTAAATTCTATGACAGAAAACAAAATAACATTTTTTAAAACCAGATTAGACCCTTTAACTAAAGCATTCGATAGTTACAACTCAATACAAGATCAAATAGAATGTTTAGATGAAGATCAAAGTTTAGACAGAGAAATAGTAGAAGAAAATGTAATTTTATCCTTATTGCAAGAAAAGATTGATTCACTTTCTGCCGAAAATAATTCGAGTCGTACAAACTCAAATTTCGGTTACACAAAGATCACCATGTAAACAAACCTCAATTAAACATTCCAGAATTTGCAGGAGATATTACTAATTGGAATGCATTCATTCAATTATTTGAAACTTTAATAGTAGAAGATTCCACGTTAACAGATATTGAAGTTGATATACTTGAAGTCCTATGTAAGACGTGAACCTTTACACTTAATTTCGAATCTTCAATTATCTAGTGATAATTTCAAGGTAGCTCTAGATTCTTTAAAAAGTAGGCATGATATTCAACTGAATATTATTTATGCTTATATTAAAAATTTGTTAGATACTCCTTCCTTTAGCAAAATAAATTCTATAACTCTCAGAGAATTTGTCACCTCCATTAAACAAAATATCGAGGGTATCAGAAATTTGCAAGTAAATGTTGATGATTGGGATTTGTTATTAGTATTCATTCTCTCTCAAAAATTAGATAATCATACAAAAAATGCTTTTGACTTTGAAATTCCTCCAAATGCAAGACCAACGTTACCTCAATTTCTTCAATTTCTAGAATATAGGTGTACAATTCTCGAAAGACAAGTAGTTCCTGATTTAAATCCTACTCAGAAAAGTGGTCATAATTCTAAAAAAATAAGACCAGATGTTCGAGTTGCCAATGAAAATAAAGTGAATTCACAAGTTGTAACAGGTAAATGTCTATTTTGTAATAACCATAGAATTTATAGTTGTTTGAAATTCAGTGGCATTTCCCATAATGAAAAACTGCAATTTATAAAAAATAACAAGTTATGTATAAATAATCTAGCCTACAACCATTATGTGAGTGATTGTTCCTCTACTGGGTGTTCAAAATGTCAAAAATATCATCATACTTTGTTATGTAAACAAACTTCTCCAAATAATAGAAGTTTCAATTCCAGGTATTTACCCAACCCTGAAACGTTTCAAAGAAATTTGCAGAATACTAATAATAATAGTCAAAATAGACAGAGAATTTCTAATTTCCAAAATTCAAACAACTTTAGCCAATGTAATTCCACCTTTGATAATAACAATCACTTTATCCTCTAGTGTTGCAGGAGTGCAGGTTCAGTACTTTCTTAATGTTAGAATTTGTGTTTAACTTTTTTTAGCATGTCTGATATTTCAATATCAGTCTCAAGCTCTAGTGAAATGTCATCTGACAATAATGAGCAGCTTTTGAATCTATTGATTATTAATAATTGCGTTCCATCACCAACAAATTCCAAACTAGTACGTCTTATTATTTGAATTGTCATGCGCAGTAAATTATAATAATAATAATAATTCTTTATTTTCTTTTTGACAAACAACAAAGTTTGTATAGAATTAGTCACAATGAAAACTTAATCCTAATCCTAATCTAAAATTGACATGCAAATTATACTAAGCAATATCTGATAAAATTTCAATCATAATACGAACAAACAAATAAATTATAATTATTCATACATTATTTACGAGTTAAAAAATTCTTCTGTGGAGTAAAAACAACGTTCAATTAAAAATGATTTTAACACTTTTTTAAATTCTATTAGTGTAGTACAGTTTCTGATGGTTAAGGGTAATTTATTATAAAACCGTTGACCTTGTATAGCCGGAGATTTAAAATGAATATTTCCCTTAGATAAAGGTACATGTAGATCATTACAATGTCTTGTATTAAATCTATGGACTTGTTCATTGGTCATTTTAGTATAAACAAACACACACAACTCAAAAATATACAAACACGACAATGTTAAAATTTCAAACTTTTTAAAATAACCATGGCAGCTAGTGCTCCGAGAAATACCAGCAATACAACGAATGATCTTCTTTTGAGCTATGAAGACATCATTAAAGCTAGTACTAATTCCCCAAAAACATAAACCATACTGTAGGCGAGATTCCGCTTGAGCATAGTACAACATTACCAGCTGTTTAATTGTTAGAACCGATCGAAGGTTTCTAAACTGATAATTAACTGAGTTTAGTTTTGAGATCACAGTATCGCAGTGTTTTTTCCAATTTAGGAATTCATCAATAAATAAACCTAAGAATTTCACTGAAGAAGCGTGTTCTATTTGTTCATTATTAAGTTTTATATTCATTTTTTGTACTTGCTTTTGCCTATAGTGAAAATGAACCATTTGAGTTTTTTCCGCATTGAGGTGAAGTGAATTTTTACAAAACCAACTGTATAAGCTGGAAAAAAGATTATTACATTTACTTTCTAAAGCGACATTGGATTTATCCGAAATAAGGACCGACGTATCATCTGCATACAAAGTAAAGTGAGTGGTCGAGCTTATATCTACAATGTCATTTATGTAAAGCAAAAACAAGATAGGTCCCAAAACAGACCCTTGTGGAACACCAATACCATTGCACACATAACCCGAATCACTCTTACCAATACAATTATCCGTTAAATTAGGTATACTAACATATTGTAAGCGGTTATACAAATAAGACTCAATCCACTTCAAAGATATCCCTCTGATACCAATATTTTCTAGCTTTTCCAATAAAATGTTATGATCAACACAGTCGAATGCTTTACTGAGATCACAGAATATACCAACAGGACATTCCCCTGCTTCCAATAGATTAGTTAAACATTCATAAAATGAATGAATAGCGCTACTAGTTGACTTACATTCTTGAAAACCATGCTGGGTGCTTATAATAATATTATGACACTGTAAGTAGGTATTAAGTCTCTTCAGGTAGCTATACTCAAATATTTTTGAAAATATTGAAGGGACAGTAATTGGTCGATAGTTTGAAGTACTGCTCTTTTCACCTTTTTTATATATTGGAGTAATTTTTCCAGTGTTAATGTAATCCGGAAAATCGCCATTTGCAAAGGACAGATTGACTTAATATGTTAGAGGAGACATTATAAATGGCAGAACTTTTTTTAACAAAAATGCTGGTATATCATCAAAACCATAGGATCTTTTATTTTTTAACTTAAATATTAGAAGTTCATATAATTCATCTTTGTTGTATGGGCACAAAAGAAAAGCCTCTTGTTTAAGGTTTAACTTATCACTATACTCTAAATTTACGCCTTTAGGATCACACGATATATTTGAAACTATGTCGTAAGGAGCATTTTTAAAAAATACATTAAACATATTTGCAATCTCTAAAGGATTTTCAATCAAGTTATTTTGATCATCCAGTAGTGCGATACGCTGTACTTTACCACTACCAATATTTTTTGTAAAATCTGCAACAAGTTTCCAGTTCAAATTAGGTGTTAGAACTATCCTACAACTTATTGCTGGAACGAACTTATTATTATTACTATTATTAAGTTGTTGAAAAAGCAACCAATAACATTTGAAATGGAATTTTATGAAAAGTTTGTTCCCTATTGCAGTCATAACGGTTTGCAGCAATTATTCATCTGTCAAGCATGTGCTGACAGCGAATTGTACCTACAAACTGCGCTCGGGAATAAACACGTTCAGAAAGTTAGTTGTGTTGATGTTTTGTTTCTAGATTAGTGGATATCATTGTTTGATAATAATTGTTGAAGGTATTTTAAATGACTAACCATAAAACAATCTGTCTGAAAACCGGTTTTGCATGTTGTGCTTAAAATCGTACTAACAAAGCTTGTTTGCCATTTTATTATAGAGATTCGGATTGTGTGCCCTGATAAGCCGTACAGTCAACTATCCACAAATTCACAAACCTCAGGTACGAAAAGTTTCTATTAAAATAAGTAAGTTGAAAGTTCTATTAAACTATCGTATATCTATCTCCTCTTCTTTCGCCGATTGGTACGAACATTTGTAACTGTTGCGTCGCATCTTTATATTTCTTTACTTTGAAAAATAACTAGTTACATGCTTGAATTTCTACAAAATATACCGTTATAAGCGTTCAAGAATAAAAATAAATAATTTTACCGAGTGTCCCAAATTAAAGCAAAACCAGTGTAACTTTTTTGTATTGTTATATCGCAAAGCACCTGCAATTGTTACAGTGTATAATTCAGAATACAAACAAATTCAAGTGAAAGCGGTTTTAGATCCTTGTATAGTACAGTTTGGTTCTTTTCAGGTAGATTTGCCTTTAAAGAGTTCAAATGAACTTTTAAAGTTAGGTAATTGCTATTCCATGGCAAAAAATAGATTTCATAATTGAGAAAAACTTTTTGAGAAAAATCCTAATTTATTCAAAGATTATAAATCCTTTATAGATGAATATGTTTTGTTGAATCATGCTAGATATGTTTCTTTGAAATTAGTATATGAGTTTCAAGAAAATAAATATTTCCTTCCTCACCATTGTGCGGTTCGAGAAGATAGTAGTCCGACTAGGTTAAGAGTGGTGTTTGATGCTAGCATGAAAAGCTCATCTAATGTTCCGTTAAGAGCAGGTGTCCTATCTTTTGGAGAAACTCCTGCGGGGCAACGGTGAGAGGCGAGGAAAGAGAATTCGCCAAATTTTAGATCGTTTACGATATTCAACGCACACGCTTGCCTTGTCGTCGGATATATTCCAGGGCCCGGCTGGCCGGCTATGATTTTGAATAATTTAAATCGCGCGTCGCTCAGCAGTGTGTAGGTAAAGTTCTTCCAAAGTTAATGTAACGACGGGCGTGAATAAATTCGACCTGTATTATTGTGTTGTTGACCCAATATGAAGAATAATTTTGATTTATACATTTGATAAAAATATAATTAAACAATACATTTCAGAAAGTGATATCTATAAGATAATAATATACGTAATCGAGAGTGAAATAAAAATAAGCTAGCCTAACCATAATTTCAATTTATCACTCAACTTCTTTCAATCATTTATTTTAACTATAGTTTATTTCAGAAAGGTATAGGGTAATAAAACCTCATTAGGCGTGCAAAGGGAGCACAGAGTGATCTAACGAATATTTAAGCCACTTTCATAGTTTGGCATTGATTTCATTGTAAAATTCTTTCTTTTTTTCAAGTGCAGGTAGTACCACCCGGGTTGGGGTCAATATATGAGTTTGGCCTATTGTTATCCATTCACAAACACTGAAAATAGTGTGCCAAAGGCCGGTAGGATACTCGTAAAAAGGAAAGAATTTTATTTTAACAGAATAAAAATTAGGCATTATGCACATAGTATTAGGTACACTTATTTTTTATTGAACATTATACAAAAAATACATTATACAGAAATTAAATTATAAAAAATCATAATATTCTTCGTCACCGGAGGAACTGTCATCTCCTCTTGACGTTATAATTAACGGATCGACGGTCCGATCGATCAAGTAGTCAAGATCCCACATTTTCTCCTCTTTCGCCAGTTCTCTGGTGTCACCTCCTTAATGGCTTGATGAAACAGTAGCTTAACGTCTTTTATTTCGAATGTTGTGTTGTGTCTTGCCACAAATCCTTTAACTTGCGCCCATATAAGTTCTATAGGATTTAGTTCGCAATGATATGGCGGTGTGCGCAGCGCAGTTACACTATGTTTTTCTGCTATATCTTCCACGGCGTATTTCATAAAACGATGTTTGTGTAAATTTGCTATAGCTAATAGTTCTTTTTTTATCAAATTATCTTCAAATTCAATACTTTTGGTGCTTAACCAGTCAATAATTTCTTGTTTTCTCCAAGATGAAGTTGGAGTCTTCTCTTTGCGTCGAGAATGATAACTTGCGTTATCCATAACTACTGCTGAATCAGCCGGAAGATATTTTATCATTTCACCAAAATAGTATTCAAAAACATCCGAATTCATGTCCTCGTGGTAATCTTCCGTATGGCACGACTGAAAGGTTAGCAAACCTTCTTTTAAAAATCCCTCTTTGCTTCCAATATGGACGATTATTATTTTTTTCCTTTTACCTGAAGGCACCTTAGTACCCGTTGACAGGCCTTCCATGAAAGCTTGGCGAGCACTGGTTATATTTTTGTCTTGCCACATTTTTGGTACTGTATAACCTTCATTAATCCACGTCTCAAGATAAAAGATTTTCTTCTGCTCTGTCCTGTACTGCTTTATACTTCTTAAGTATTTTCGTCGCCAGCAAACAATTTCATCGCTTTCCAGTGAAAATGCTTTACAGTTATGCGTTTCCCAGGCAAAATCCATATTTCTCAAAGTGGTCCATAAAAGTTTTTTAGTTATCAACGGAATACTGTCATCCTGGCCAAGCTCCATTAAAACCTTATCTAGGGTGGGTATTTCTTTTTTAAAATAAAAAGAGTGAACTTTTCTTCGAATTACACTTTTGGTGCTTTCATCAAGGGCTTTTAATGGTCTGCCTGGACTTTTCTTGGGAGGCTCCACTTGGCCTGCTATCTTTCTCCCCCGCAATAATTTGAAAACGGTGTCATTCGGGAACATCGGTCGACAGTTTCTTGTACAGTAAATTTCGGGTAATCGTATTTTATGCAATCGTGTACATTTAAAATAATAAGTTTTTCATTCAATGATAGTGGAGAATTATTGGAACATCTTTTCGTTGGTGTAAATGTCGCCATTTTATTACTAATCTTATAATACTGTGAACACTATTTACGGCTTAACAGCAAATACTGATGCGTTAAACTAGACAAATATACTTATAAAGGTCTAAAAATTTTGGGTAAGGCACCTTGCGGCGCATGATTAAGTCGAATCTGAAATATGGTTGGAATTAGGCAGAGGCACTAATAGAAGGTTAAACGGTACCTGTTAAACGCAAAACGTAACTGTATAATCTACTACTTAAGTAATCCCTACATAATATTTCGATATTGACACTCCAGGCGAAAACATACTTTTCCTAATTCTCTTACGCAATTACTTGAAATTTTAATATTACAAACAATACTATTTCAAGACCTACGCCTATGGTCAACAAAAAGATCAAATTATTGAAATTGGATATAGAAAATTCGATTAGCCATATTTTTGGAGAACAAAATCTTGTATAAAACTTGGTTACTTCTGCAATAAACAATATAAATCCAGTGGTAGCATATTATCAGATTTTAAAATGACAGGTATGTTGATACAGATATGAAAAAAGTAGGTATATGTGTTCAAGAACATTATTTGTGATATTTTATTGTTTCAGGACTATACGACAAATTAGCAAGTTTCGTAATTTATCTGTCAAGAAATAGTAATAGCATGATTTACGATGTCGACAATAATGTATCAGAACAATTCAATTCAATTATTGCAAAGTTCATTGGAGGAAAACGGATTAATTACTGTCAAAGAGGATCATATCAGGCTCGATGTTTGGCATCTGTTATCTCCCACAATACGAAGAACCCCATATACACAATAAAAAAATTTCTTCTTCAGAAGAGTTCACTTGGAATGGTAAAAAAATTTGAACCAAAAAATAAATACTGGATCAAGCGCAAGAGACTTTTTGTCCCAAAACAGGATGCAGGACGTGATTTAGGCTATGGTGATCAATGTCAAAAGCCGGATTTATCGCCCGAGGAACTCGAAAGGGAAAATGGGGAATTTTTAGAAAAAATTAAAAAAGACACTGAAGAAATCAAAAGGGTTGAAGAGGTTACCAGGGAACAGAGCGATTCGGATTTGTGGCACTTAGAATGCAGAAAGCGCCTTACTGCATCAAACTTTAGTGCAGTTTGTACAAAATTTAGTGCTAGAAGCAATGGCCATACCAGTAAACTTATTGAACGTCTTCTCTACCCAAAAAAAATACATTCAGATAGTATTGAATGGGAAAAGCAAAACGAAAAACGGGCAATCGAAAGCTTAGAACAGCTTATCGATGAAAAAATATTGCCCTGTGGGCTATTTTATAAGTCAAAGATTCCCATTTTTAGCTGCAACTCCAGATGGTTTAATTGGAAAGAAAGGAATCGTTGAAATTAAATGTCCATTCAGCGCCAAACATATTACTCCCGAAGATAGAATACAAAAAAGGAATATAACATTTTGGAAGAAAAACGGGGAAATCAACCAAAACCACAAATGGTTCTATCAAGTGCAAGGTCAGCTTCTGGTTACTGAAAGATCCTATTGCTGTTTCGCAGTTTGGACGCCTTACGGTATTAAAAAAGAAATTATTTTAAAAAATGATGTATTTTGCGATAAAATGAAAGACCAACTTTCAAAATTTTATATGAATTGTTATTTACCTGAGCTTGTAGACCCCAGAAAATCTAGAAGTATGGACATCAGAAATATTTCATTAAAATCTATTTAAATATCTATCTACATTTAATAAACCAATCCCCTTCTCTCCCTAGTTTCATTCCATTCCTCTTCAACACTACTTAATAAAATATATCTATATAAATTAAAGTACCAATTCAAACCTGTCGATAATTTTTACCCAAATTAATTTATCAATCACTTGCATCTGAAAAAAAAATTAATAAATAATAATAATTAACATTCGGCTTCACCAACGTTATTATTATCCTTCAAATCCAATATTCCAGCAAAATAGAATACGGACATGAGCATCTTCTCTTCGCTTGAAATCGTGTAGTTGCAATAATTGGTAGGTGCCACCACGTTCCGTGGTATAAAAATGCACTTGCAAGGGTTTTGAAATACACAGATTTGTCAGCAACGGTTAAATTTTTTTTGATGATTTTTTCAGGAGCTTATAGAAAAGGTTTGACTCTATGTCTATAATTATATTTAATTCTAATCTGAGAACACTTATTATTTTATATGGCCTCTCGAAAATGGGCTATTTTTAATCCCAAAAATCATAATTTTCTATGCAATTTTGTAATATCTCATATAATTATAGACATGTCTCGATCTTTTATATAGTAAATAAAAAAAAAATCGAGCCAAAAATTGCAACAGTTTTCAAAAAAAATGTGTATTTCTAAACCTCTTAAATGATATTTTCGCGCATCCGGAGAGATAATATATGTTATATAATAATAATTATGTTAAAGGGTTTCACAGTTCAGCCAGAACTATTTGATATTCTTTGTCGCTTTCGTATGTTTAATTTTGTGCTTAGTTGTGATATACAAAAAATGTATAGAATGATTAGATTGAATCCAAACCACACATTTTTACAAAATATATTATGTCGAGAAAGTCCTACAGATCCCTCAAGGTGTTCAGAACTACTAACTGTTACATATGGTTACAAATTGTGCTCCATATTTAGCTACCCGTACATTGAATGAGTTAGCATATAGAAATCAAAAAAAATTTCCCTTAGCTTCTGATGTCATCCTTTCTCAATGTTATGTAGATGATATTTTATCAGGTAGTGATTCCTTAGATAATTTGACAGAAACTTACAGTCAGTTGATAAAGATGCTACAATCAGAAAATTTTTTATTGCATAAGTGGCTTGTAATGATCTACAATTTCTAAAAAATGCTATAAAAAATAATTCTCAGGAAAGTATTCATTTAAAAATAGAAATCTCTTCAACTAAAGTGGAAGGAGGAGGAATTTCGTGGGATCCAAATTTGGATCAATTTTCTGTGAAAATTCCTAAAAGTTTTAATCAAAATTCGATTACTAGACGTTGTTTTATCTCAAATTGCACAGATGTTTGATCCCTTAGGATTTATATCTCCTTTCCGTGTAGTAGCAGAAATTGTAATGCAAAATATTTGGTTGTCAAAATTAGATTGTGATGATGAATTAAACTTTGAACTTCTATGTAAGTGGACAAGTTTTATATTACAAATTCATGAACTTTCTCAGTTATTCATTCCTAGTTAGACACATTTTCTACAAACATAAAATTTTGAAAATTGAATTCCATGGGTTTTGTGATAGTAGCTTAAAAGCAGTAGTTTAAGATTTGTGAACAAAATCAAATACAATTCTCAGGGAAATGAATTAAAAAATGCACATGTTCTCATAATAAAAAATCCATCGAAAAGGTAAAGAGCAGATCTTTTGTCTCGGTCAGTTCCTGTATTGGATGCCTTAGATGAAGCCGAACCTCCTCGTAGTGGTGATCGTTGGTACGATAAGCTTTGTCGTAATGTTAAGTTGAATCCTCTTAAATATCCCGAATGGAAAATAACGGGTGAGAAGCTCGTCCAATGAATGGGTTTTTGGTGGAGACAGTAGACCACTGGGAAGAGGTGATTCCGAAGAGTATTTCGTTTAGGTGTACTCAGAAAATGTCAAGACAGTCCTTTGGCAGGTCATATGGGTGTTTTGAAAACCTTCAAGCGTATTAGCGAGAAATATTTTTGGCCCAAAATGAGGTGTGATGTAGCTAGATATGTAAGGAATTGTACATTGTGTGCTTCTCATAAAGTAGAATCAGTAAAACCGAAAGGGTTGATGACTCCTCAGCCTAAAGCTACACGACCTTGGGAGATTATAGCTACCGATTTTATGGGATCTTTTAGTAAGTTTACCTTGGTGTTTCCGTTACGTTCATCTAAAGCTATCCATGTCGTTAAGAAGATTGAAGAAGAGGTTTTGCCTTGTTTTTGGTGTTCCACGTTTACTTTTTTGTGATAATGGGGTACAGTACAATTCCCGTGATTTTACGAAGTTGTTACAAACTTATGGAGTAACAGTGAGGTATAACGCTTTTTATCACCCTCAAGCTAATCCATCGGAGAGGTTTAATCGTACCCTTAAGACTACGTTGGCAATTTATATAACGGATAATCATAGAAGGTGGGATGAGAACTTAGCGAAACTTGCGTGTGCCACCCGCACCTCCTATGAATCAACAGGTCAAAGCCCCTATTTCGTAAATTTTGGTAGAAGTATGATTTTGGATGGTAAGGATTTTGAGAAGAAAAACAATCTTAAGGATTCTGAAAGAGAGATATTTGGGAAGTCAATCAATGATCGTTCGCAGCGCTTACATGATTTGTTTACCGATGTTAGAAATCGTTTAGACAAAGCTTCTCGGAGGTGTGAGCAGACTTACAATTTGCGACGGCGTAAGGAGGAGTTTGTTCCTGGTCAGTTAGTTTGGAGACGTAATTTTGCTTTGTCAGCTAGCGCGAAGTATTTTGTGGCTAACAATGCAACCACTCGTGGAATTACCAGTCGAGGTGGTAGGAGTCCACCAAACTGGCCACTTTAGACGTGAGATTTAAGATACAATTCGTAGTGGGTTAAATGGGTTTCTTTTGGTTGTTAGTACCCCTAGATTGTCTCTATTGGTTATATGGAATATACTATTGGATATATTGGTTATTTTGTAGGTTATATTGGTTATCTAGCTTGTACGGAGGGGTTTAAGTTTTTTTGTCCTTTGTTTTTTTTCTGTTGTCGCTTGGGTAACTTTCTAGGGTAATTTTTTTGTTAGTAAGGGAGTTTGTGTAATCTGTTTGAGTAGTTGAGGCTATACTTGGGTCAGTTTTGTTTTTTTATGGTAGGGTATTAGTGTATTCACTAGCGCGAAAGAAAAATGTAGGTACTGAAAGTTTTCCTGTACATTTTTATGTGGGGAAGGGAGAGATGTTACACTTCGTTTTCTTCTTATAGGCAACCCTATATATGTATAAGAAATTTGGTAGGCAACCATATCTTCGACCTTTTAGAACTCGTCTATTGGTCAAGCGAAGATTATTGGTGTTGGTGGTGGGGCTTAGGTTGGTAATCCGCCGTTGAGGAAGGTTGTAACGGAGGGGCTCTTCCGTTTTTCCATTTTACCTGTTGGATGAATAAGTCGTTACAAAGATAAGTTGATCCTGTGCATTGTGGCGTTGCTGGAGTGTAAAATTGTTAAGCTCCATCCTTTTAAGGGGAGTAAGCCAGGACAACTAATTAGAAGTTTTAAGGTTCGATATTGAAGTTTTTGGAAAGAAAAATCGACTCGAAAACCGTTATTACGGATTAAAAAGAAAAGGACTTCCATTCCGCCATATCTGATAAGCGACCCTCACAGGACCACGAGGTAACTATTTTCATTTCGATATATTTTCTCGACAAACTTTTTATTATGATTCAGGGGCTCACGTCCGAAAAAACGTGTTCAGTGATGCTATTTTAATTTTTTATTTTAGGGTTCTAGTACGGGGCGATTTCTTCAATGCGAAACCATTTTTTTTGGTGTTTTTTTTGCTGAGTTACATTCCTGCCGGTAGCCGTTTTTTTCCCGTTACTGAGGGGCTCTTCTGAAGTCTCTGTCGGGGAGTTATTCCTTTTCACGAGAATTCACCGTTTCCACTGAGAGAGGAATTTTCCTTATTTTGGGCTGGACCACATTGCCGGCCGATTGACGTATATTTGGCCTTATATCTTTAGTAAACTGGGAGCAGGTTTTATTTTTTTATTATTATTAAATGATAACGTGTTAAATTTTTGACTCTTTTTGATTTCTTAGAATACTTTAACTTTAACTTTTGTTTTATTTCATGTTTTAATTATAAGTCCGTAAAGGTACCTAAGCGTCTTGGCCCCCTATTTTTCTGATTTTCAGGGGAAAGTACATATAAAGTTGAAGCTTGGGCAAAATCAGATGGCGCCCTAAGTCAGAATAACTTTGAATACTGATCTTACTTTTATAGTGAACCACACCCGTCTTCACTGTAAGCTAGCCGGAGCCTAAGGTTGCCACCAGACAGCCGAACGAAAAATACAGTTTTCCTGTCCTCTTAGTATTAGGGTTTTATAGAATATTTAGGGGTGGAACGGAAAGAAATAAAAAAATTGTAAGGTCAATGCAAAATCATGTGAAATGTCAAATTCACCTTTATATAGATTGTAACCATGTAGACCTTTTTCAAAAGTTGGAGTGGATTTTGGTGGTTCATTTCTTATTAAATCATCACATCTTCGTAAAGCTCCTTTAATAAAATGTTATGTTGCTTTGTTTGTCTGTATGGTTTCCAAGGCTGCTCATCTAGAACTAGTTTCTAGCTTATCGACTGATCCTTTCATACTCACATTAAAAAAATGTATCTTAAGAAGAGGTAATCCTTCGATTATATTCACTGATAATGGCAATAACTTTCTTGGGACAAAAAATCAGTTAAAAGAATTATATTCCATTGTACATTTTTTGGCTAGTTCCTCATCAGAATTTAAAGGAAAATGATTTTGTATTGCTTGAGGAAAAAATTTCGTGTCCGTTAGAATGGCCCCTTGGTAGAGTTGTTGAAATTATTCCTAGTGATGGTGATAAAATTCGTTTAGTTAAAATTAAAACGCAATCTGGAACATATATAAGAAATATTACAAAACTTTATCATTTACCAAAAGAAGAATAATTAAAGAGGTAATTTATGCTTTGTTAAATGTTACGTTTCTGTTAAGCCGGACTCAGACGACTCGGGTAGTTGGCGAATACACAATTATTTGCGTACTTGGCAAGTATACGAGCTTTGCGAATTGCAGGGCGCTCACACGACGTGTACAGTTTACAAGTACGCAAGTGCGAACATTTGGCTAAATACAAAAAAAATTGATGTACAAATGAATAGAGCACAGTGATGTGGCTACCATTATGGATAGCGGTCGTCCGGAGAATTTAGTTATTGCTTCCGCTTCCTTATGTTTAGCCATCCAAATGACCGGCACATTTTCATAAAAAAACAAGAAATTCCAACACAATCTCATTTGTCCTCTCCATTTGAATCAAAAAAGAAAAATCAAAACGTCTGTACGCTTCTGGTAGTCTTTGAAAACTAAATGAATAGTCGCACTAGTAAAAGCAAATTATTTGTGCATTTCGTTTGAGCGCCTCTACAAGTATAGACTAGTATGTACTTGGCAAGTGTACGAATAATCGTGATCCCTTTGACTCGGACCATTTTTACCGACCCGAAATGGAAAACCAACGAGTGACAATTAATTGTACAAGCAGGTACAAGTAATTTAGTTTCTGGCTGCAAGGGCTACGGCACAAATGCCAAAGTACACGAGTCGTCTGAGCCCGGCTTTAGGTATAGTTATTTAATTGAATATTTGCGCTGTTACTCATTTTTTTAAATTCTTTTTATTGAAGCCTAGAAGCTTCAATGTGGGGGAGTATGTTTAAAATTCTTTCAAACATTTTTTAATATTTCCAGCACTTATTACCTAACATAACCTAACCTTTTCTTTCATCAGTAAAAGCGCGTTGCGTAGTATTAAAAAAATTTGTTTTTAAATATTATTTCCGTAGAAACATCAATCATAAAAAAAATCTTGCTTGTGAAAAAATATCTGTCAAAAGTTTGGCATTCATCTTCATAATATAATGAAAGTTCAGAATAGTTTTATCTCGATTTTTGTAATTATACTGGTCCTTCGAAGAAGAGTTTATAATATAGTTTTCTTTAAAAATTACATTGGATTTCATTTCACGACCTATGGAAATGAGGTACAGATAAGTCAATGTACCTCTCTGACTGTTAATAAACAGATAATGCATTGATTTCATACTTGATAATTTTTGACAGCAATATCCATTATTATGAGTGAACAAGCATCCTTAAGTCGGTCTCAGATGACTTGTGTACTTGGCAAGTACTCCAATGTTTTAGTTCTTTGCAAATACACCTGCCGTGACAACCAGATCACTCACACAACCTGTACAGTTTACAATTACACCAACACGATTATTTGGTTGAAACCGTCACAAATTAATAGAAGAGCAAACAGGACAAATGGCGGAATGGAGGATTAATTAATCAATTTGTCCAATGATGATAAGACAAGGCGAACTTGTGGGAATACATAGGGGCTAAATAGCGCATGATACACTGGATATACAGTGTAGTGGTTAAACCCATAATAAAACACGCGTCTTTTATTTGGTGGTCAAAGACGACACAAAAGAATGCAATGATGAGACTAGGCAAGGTTATCTCAGTATTGCAGGGTGCATGAGATGCTCGCTAACGGCAGCACTAGAAGTCTTATTTGGTATCCCCCATTTCACCTCGTGATAATGGAGAAGCAAGGATGGGGTTATTTAAGCTGCGAAACTTCTCCCCGGCCTTAAATATGAGGTTGAGATACCTGACAGAAAGCATTGGCAATACCCAAGCAGGCTGAAGTTTCCCCGAGGTGAAACCTGGTACACAGTCGGGTCAAAGATTGGGGAAGGGACAGAAGAAGGGGTGAATAGTGAAATCAGGAACACTGGATGCTCCTCACTAGGAAAACATACCTCTGTATTTCAGACAGAAATTTATGCTATCCTAGAATTTGTCAGAATTTAAATAGCCTCAAGGTAACATCCAAACTGCTAAAGGAATGACGGAAAGAACTAAATGAACTGGCAGACCACATTAACATAAGATTAGTGTAGGTGTCGGGACATAACGATATTTCTGGAAATTAACAAGCTGATGAACTCGCGAGAAGAGGTTCAGCAGCGATATATGTTGGACCAGAACCAGTTCTTGGGATCACAAAAAAAGTGGTCCAAGGACAAATACAGAAATGGGTACAGAGCCAACATAGACTACAGTGGAGGAACACTCCAAAGGAGGTACACAGGTGACACATGTGTTAAACGGGTCGAAGAATTACCGTATAGCAGTAAGAATCAGCTAAGAATCATTACAGGTTATCTAACGGGCCATGTCCCAGTGAAATATGACCTTCTTAAAACAAGGCTATATAACGGGGATCTCATCTGCAGACTTTGAGGCATGAACAGAGGCCGTAACTTATATCTTATCTGACTTTGAGGCACTGTACTCGAGGGGACAAACAATTTTCGGAGAAACCAATGTGCCACCTGAAACATATGGCACATCCAGTGGACGACTTATATCGTCTATTCGAAGGTACAGGGATAACTGGGTGGGTGGATTAAATAAGGGAGTAGCGTACAATAATACAATTGGAGAGCGTTGTCCTTTAACCAAGGATCGTCTCCATTTACGCGATTTCTTTCCAAATTTTGACAGTTAAATTTTCTTAAAACCTTTTCTTGTGGATTCCATTAATAAATATGGTTAACAACAAAAGTAACCTTTATTGCACAAATATACAATTTCTGGGCATCAATTGCCAAAAATACACTGCAAATACAATATTTTATAAGACCGACTTATACGACGTGGACATCATTTTTTTTAATCACTTCTGTCAGTGTCAGATTTTTTAAGGAAGCGTACCGATCGCGGCTCACGGTCGAGAAATGTCAACTCACCGCTGACGTAAATAAAATAAAAAATAAAACGCAAATGTTCGAAATCCGAACATATTCCCCGACCTTGAGCGAACCGGCTCTAAACTATAAAAAACAAAACGGAGGAAAGTCAAGTCAATTTGTAATCATTTGTTTGTGGTAAAGGACATAATTTTGAAATTGTACGTGTGAATTCACCATGGAGAGTTTTGATTTTAACGGCCCGGACCTTACCATCCGCACCCGGAAGAATTTCAACAATTCTGGCTCTAGGCCATTGTAGGGGAAGTACACCATCCTCTTTCAATAAAACAAGATCGTTTACTTCCAAATTTTTACGAGGATGCAACCACTTAGGTCGATTTTGTAGAGTATTTAAGTATTCCACAGACCATCTTTTCCAGAAAGTCTGTTGAATACGGGAGCATTTTTGATAGAAACTCAAGCGATTTTCAGGGATATGGGCAATACTGGGCTCTGGGTAGGAAGTGAGGTTAGTCCCAATTAGAAAGTGACCAGGAGTTAAACATTCCAGGTCGGAGGGATCATTTGAGATGGGACACAGTGGACGCGAATTCAGAATCGCCTCGATTTGGGTCAAAACCGTGGTCAGTTCCTCGAAGGTCAGATTCGAATTTCCAATTTGGCGTTTAATATGACTTTTAGCCACCCTTATTTGGGATTCCCAAACACCGCCCCAATGAGGGCTGAGAGGGGGTATGAATTTCCAATCAATATAATTTTCCGATGCGAATGTTTTTATGACATCTGACACTTCAGACCCTTTAAAATACGAGTAAAGTTCCCGAAGTTCATTACGTGATCCCGAAAAATTTGTAGCGTTATCGCTAAAAATAACGGATGGGTTACCTCTTCTAGATATGAAGCGTCTTAACGTCATTAAAAAAGATTCGGTTGAAAGTGAGGAAACTAACTCTAAATGTATCGCTTTGGTAGCCATGCAAACGAATAGTGCGATATAGCATTTTGAGAGAGGGGCCTTCCTTAACTTGGAAGTCTTAATCATAATGGGGCCGCCGAAATCCACTCCTACCTTTTGGAAAGGGCGAGATATGGTTACTCGGTCTTTCGGCAGATCAGCCATTATTTGTTGAGAAGGTTGTAGTTGGAACCGGAAGCAATTAATGCAGTTTCGAATTATCCTTTTAATCTCGCGAAGAGCGTTAAGGGGCCAGTATTGTAACCTAATGTTAGCCAACACTGTTTGGGAGCCAGCATGACCAAGACGGTTATGCTCGTATGAGAGAATCATGGACACTACATGATTCTTGGAGGGGAGAAGAATCGGGTGTTTTTGACACTCAGGAACGTCGGCATTTGTCAACCGTCCACCGACGCACAAAAATCCATCTTGATTTATAAAAGGTTTTAAAGAGATGAGATTTTTGTTTGAAAGGGGTTTACCTGCTTTCAACTCAGATATCTCATTGAAGAACTTTGTGGACTGTATATTTTTAATGATCAGGGTTTTTGCTGAATGTTTTTCATTTACATTCAAAGGTCCGTCTAATTTTTCGTGGGGGGATTTAAAATTTCGAAACCACCTGAGACAATATGCAACAGTGTTAAGCAGGCGAGAGAATTTCGAAAATTTTGAAAAAAGTTCTTCCCAAAAGATTACAGTCGGATCCAGGGATGGGCATGTAACCTTGAGGTTCGTCCTTTTTTGTTCGGGTAGATCAGCCATGTCAAATTTCTTGTCAAGGTTTGAGAGCTCTAACGAATTGTCCAACAAGAAAGATGGACCGTGCCACCAAAGTTTGGAGGATATAATATCCTTGGCCAATAGTCCACGAGACAAGGGATCAGCGGCATTGTCTGTTGATGATATATGACGCCATTTCCAATTTTTTGTGAGCTCCTGTATTTGGGAAACTTCATTGGCCACGAACACTGACCAACGAGAAGGGTGAGAGTTGATCCAACATGGAGAGATTTGTGAATCTGACCACAGATTAACTGAAGAAAATACAATACCTTCGTAAACAAAAACAATTTTTTGAGTTAGCCTTGATAGCAGGAGCATAGCTTGTAGTTCAAGACGAGGTATAGTGAGATTAGGACGCATAGGAGAAATTCGAGATTTAGATGCGATTAAATTACAAGTGACAGTGTTGTCAGAATAAACAGTTCGAATATAAATACAGGCAGCGTATGCCTTGCTGCTGCTATCTGCAAATCCATGCAGCTCAACATGAGAGATTCCCTTTTTGAGAAAAAGGTGACGAGGTATCTTTAAATTCTTCAGGACCGGAATGTTTACAATAAACGAATACCAATCATGGGCGAGAGATGGGGGTAAATGATCATCCCAATTCAAATTTGCCTTCCAAAGGGACTGCATGAAAATTTTTCCAATTAATATGACTGGGCCAATTAATCCAAGAGGGTCAAACATTTGAGATATTATCGAGAGAGCTTTTCGTTTCGTGATGGGTTCGCAATGAGTTGATTTTGGGAGAGAAATAGTAAATACATCTTGACAAGGTTGCCATGAAAGGCACAAAACCTTGTTGGAGACATTTTCAATTTGCACATCGTAAGAGATAGATCGAGAGGATTCAGCGATTAGTTCTAAAAATTCAGGAGAGTTCGAGCACCATTTATGCAATCGAAAACCAGAGCTATTCAAGAGAGTATTGAGTTCCTCTTGAGATGATTTAAGTGTTGCAATGTCATTAGAGCCATAGAGAATGTCGTCGACATAAGTTTGACTGAGGATAGCTTGGGATGCGAGGGGGAAATTTTTTCCATTCAATAACACAACTTCTTTCAGTGTGCGAGTGCTGAGAAAGCTGGCGGGCTTTGTACCATATGTAACAGTAGTCAATTCAATGGACTGTATAGGGTCAGAGGGTTGATTCCTCCAAAGAATATTTTGCAAATATGTTTGACTGGGGTTAACCTTCACCTGACGATACATTTTTTCAATGTCTGCAGTGAAGACGAAAGAGAACTGACGAAAACGACAAATAATATCAAACAAATCTGGCTGCACTTGATAACCTTTCAGGGTTATATCATTAAGTGAATAGCCGCTAGAACTTTTACAACTAGCATCAAAAACTACGCGGAGGGGAGTACTTGAATTCGTTTCCTTTACGACACAATGATGAGGCAAAAAATATTTATTTTGATTGAAAGCATTGTAAAAAGAGAGAGGTACGTAGCGCGCATGATTCAGAGCTACATATTCATCAATAAATTTTCTGTAATGAGAAAAAAGAACGGGATCCTTCTGGAACCTCTCGAGATTCAAAAATCGTTTTTCTCGCGATTTGAAAGGAATCACCAAGTTTTGAGACAGCATTGGGAGAAATCAGTGGCAAATTAACTTGAAAAGATCCATCTTCCAAAATTTTTACATTTTGTTTGAAGTCCTGTTCAGCAAGATCTTCTTCGGGGGTTGACAATGTATGCAGGGGCAACTCTTCTAATTCCCAAACTTTGTTGAGCAAATCATCAAGAGAGGGAGTGTCGAACGAAGTTTCAAGCGTATTGACCAAAAACGAAACATTTTTAGAACCAGAGGATTGTGGAACATTGCCTGCGATCACCCATCCTAACATAGTATTTTGTAGTACCGGTCGGTGCTTTCCAAATCTTATGAGACCATCAGAGAGCAGATCGTAATATATATCTGAGCCTAACAACAAATCTATTTGGGATGGCTTAAAGAATTGGGGGTCTGCCAATTCGAGAGGATAAGGGATGGAAATTGATTCTGGAGCAATTGGGCATTGAGGCAAATTACAACTGATATTTTGTTATACCGCACAAGTCAAATCAAAGGACACATTTTTGAGAACATTGGAGAATATTTTAAATTGAGCCATAGTATTAAAGACCAAAGAATTTTGGGTAATTCCAGAAATTTGTAACCTTCGGTTATAAACTTTAGCATCTATTTTGTTCAAAAGTTGCTGTGAAATGAACGAGTTCTGAGAACCATTGTCAAGAATACATTTTGCTTGAACAGGGGGCCATCCTTGGAATATACCGTGACCATGGCAGTTGCTAATAGAACATCATTGTTTTTTCGAGACAAAGTTGACATGCTATATGATGTCGCAGTGTATGATGAGCTACGCGAATTCTCAGGAATTTCATTCTCCTGTGTACAAGGATTAGCTCGAGGACTGAAAGGCCTTCGTGATGATGATCCTTGATCAGAGTTTTGCCTGGAATTGCTCGCGTGCGAATTTTGGCGAGATTGACAGCTTGCAAGAGCACTATTTTCGCAATGCGGCTGAGAAGTAACCAAATCATCTAAATTGTTCCGCTGAGCATTTGCTGAAACATTTGAGTCGTTTTGCCGAGAATTGGCTGGGCCATACGAGTAATTGTGGCGAGAATGGGCCTGAGGTGGTTTCTTTAAGGACAACGAAGAATGATGGGGCCTTGAACAAGTAAAGCAACGTTTAGATGGGCAATTAGTAGCTCTGTGACGAGTACCAAAGCAGTTTGTACACAAATTATTTGAATGCACAAATTCCAATTTCTGATTGTGGGGTATGTCCAAAAATTTGTTACACCTATAAATTTTATGCGATTTATCATTACAAAAAATACATTTTATTTGCGGAGTATGAGAATTATTATCAAAGTTATTTGAATAATAAGTAACAACATTTTTCAATTGAGTCTTTTCCTTTTTTATAGCTTGGGGTAAAATGGTAGAAAGTACCTTGCACCTTTCTTCAACAATACGAAAAAACTCATCGATCGTGGGTAATACGGACTTGTCCCTTTGAAACTCATATTCCCGTTTCGTCGAAAAATCCAATTTTCTAACGATTGTATTTATCATCATTAAGTGTTCAGTGTCAATATTTAAATTATTTAACGATTTTATATGCTGTTTCATATGAGTAATAAATTCACGTGAAGATTGAGCATTGCCTTTCGATAGGTTAGGGTAATCAATAATTGAGTTGAAATGCGAATTAATAATTGCGAGATTGTCATTATATCTCTCAAATAAAGTATCTATTGCGATATGAAAATTATCATTTGTAAGTTCCAATGCGTTAATTAAATCTAGTGGTTCATTTTTTAATGAAGCTTTCAAATTATATACTAGTTTTTCGACATCGGAAAGAGCGGAGCTATTCGACACGAGCGATGTGAACAGTTCGAAAAATGATGACCATTTCGTGATATCGCCGTTAAATTCAGGTATTTTTAATTGAGGTAATTTTGCAATATGAGACGAGGAGTTATTATTTATAATAACTTGAGAATTACCATTTCTTGTGCGAGGGGTACATTCGGAAAGGGTTTGAATTTTTCTCTGCGTCTTAGAGAGATAATCCAGATACCTTTCTGCCGTACTATCAAATTCATTAACGCTAGGAAGCTCACTGTCATCGCACTCAAGGTCGATTATGTCATTTTCAATTTTTTCTAAATTGACAAAGGCGTCCGTTAAAGCCTTTTCGCGAGTTTGAATTTGAAAAACATCATTTGTAGTGTCTAGATTACTATCCAACCAAGTGATTAATCGAGTAAATGCCGATCGAGCGTGCTTCCTAGATTTCTTGAGAATATCCATGTCTGCCAATTACTAGATATATTTAAATTTTCAGTGAATGAAAATGCAAAGAACGAGTTATGAACAATATATACACGTCAAAGATGAATATTCTTCGCCTTAAAAATACATATATGAGAAAATTTACAAACATTTGCATAAACAACTATTGCGAAATTAAAATTTGTGGCTTGAACCGGCCCTGTTGCACTAGTAACCAAGCGATCTGAGGTCTGGGGGCCCGACACTGATTCAAATCCATTCAAATTCACTATTAGGATATACCTAGGGCACTTATGACAATTTTTACAACACAAGAAATCAATTCAACATACCTACATTAATCAATAAAAACCATAATATGAGGTAAAAATCTTTAAATCCACTAAAATATCTGCAAATGTTCTAGAAATAAAATCATTTGCAAATCATCAGCAAAAAATCCAAAATAAACTGTTCAATACTTCTTGTTTTTAGTTCAAGATTATTTTCAAACACAAATAAAGCGTTGATAAAATAAAAGCAGCAATTAAATGATTTTTTAAGTTCAAAAATGTTCTTTGAATTGAGCGATGAGAGAGTTTTCACGTTATCGAACACAATAATGTTCAAATTTTCATTAGAAAACATGCATAGTTTACCTTACAGGTTAGAGGCACTTCAAAGTATGCACATGGGAACATATCCAGGAGAGAGCGTGACGATTTTTCTACACAATAACAGCAAAATCCGGCTCGAAGGACCATTATGGAGAGCGTTGTCCTTTAACCAAGGATCGTCTCCATTTACGCGATTTCTTTCCAAATTTTGACAGTTAAATTTTCTTAAAACCTTTTCTTGTGGATTCCATTAATAAATATGGTTAACAACAAAAGTAACCTTTATTGCACAAATATACAATTTCTGGGCATCAATTGCCAAAAATACACTGCAAATACAATATTTTATAAGACCGACTTATACGACGTGGACATCATTTTTTTTAATCACTTCTGTCAGTGTCAGATTTTTTAAGGAAGCGTACCGATCGCGGCTCACGGTCGAGAAATGTCAACTCACCGCTGACGTAAATAAAATAAAAAATAAAACGCAAATGTTCGAAATCCGAACAACAATTAGAACGCAGATTCTCTTGTAAGGGAGGGTGCCGAAAGTATTTTTATCGGACCAGAACCTACAATTTGCGTCGCAATAAGTTTTGTCAAAAACTAAATACCTGTACAACATGAAGAGCTTTAGACTTCTCGATATAATATACCAGGATTAGTTCATTCAAAGGTTTTTATACATCCTAACAACGCATTCATGACCTATGGTGTCTAACAGGCTACTGTCATCTGAATCATAATATGTTAAGACTTGGACTGTCGAAAGATCTGACTTGTCGTCTGGAAGATGATGAAACAGCATAATATATAATTTGTCCTTGTCCTGATGTTTGGCAGGGTCTCAGTCGCCCTCGAACCTGAAATATAATTCACCAAATAAACTAATCGGATTTCGAAAAATAATTATTTATATTTTTAAAAATTAATATTTTTCAAAAACAGTGACCGTTCAACTAAGGAGCACCAACTACTTCCAGTGCAATATGCACCGCCGGATATTGAATTACAAACCAAAGTAAAACGGGGTTGATATATCTACAAGATATTTAAAAACCAACCATTCTGGTTTGCGAATAGAAGGGACAACACAACTTGAAGACCAGTTTCGGCGTGTTTGCGCCTCATCAGTACAAGGTATGTGGTATGTGCTATCCGTTCGAGAATCTCTAATCCCGGACTGAAGAATACACTTCAATCACAATAAATACATTTCTTCCTGTAACGGAAATGTAAAGATTGTGACAGTAGCGACATCTTCACTTCCAACCTTAGTTGAACGGTCACTGTTTTTGAAAAATATTATTTTTCAAAAATGTATGAAGTGTGAATATAAAAAAATATTCTTCGACATCTGTTGATAAAACACTTAATTAAATACGACTTTAATCGGCTTTGTTTGGTGAAATCGGAATAGGTATGAGCCACAATATTATACTCTTGCGAGTTGTAGTGGAGGACCTTATCCACTCACCACAAACCTAAGGCTATGCTATATCATTGTATGTATCTATACAAAACGTAAAAAATATTGCAATAAAAAATCCAGGTCCGTATTTAAAAAAATTAAGTTGATGGTGACCCTGTAAAGACGAAACGTCGTAATGAAATTATTGGTATGGTAATTTGTAGAAAATCTCGTTTATTAAAGTTGGGAATACTGTTTTTGATATCTTCTATAATAACGACGGCAAATTTAAAAAACGAAAAGAACCATTTTCTGATTTTGTCAAATATCTCCGCAACTAGTCGAGATATTTTAAATTTTTTTGAACCATTAAATTTCCTATTAATATACCGAACTTTTTTCCATTTAATCGATATTGTATCTATTGCGGTTCACGAGATCTCTGTATACGTCAATTAAATCCGGTCCACCCTGTATACTGGAGTTTAGTAGTGATGGACAACGTGGAATATCAATTCGATGAAAATGTCAAACTATCAGACATATGTCATATATATCAAAAAACAAATAACAAAAATGAATGCGCATGTCCCATGGCCGACACGAAGTGCAAGTCGAAGTGAAAGTTGGCAGCTTGCAAGAAATTTCGACGACTTCAACTTCAACTCTGACGCCAAATTGCGTTGTGAACGATCACACTGAAATAGATTTGCTTAGATTGCGTGCCAAAGTGCCACTTGGCCAGCAAATTGATTACGAATGTAGCCTAACAATAAATAATCCAACAGGCTGCAGTGATTCTGGCATAAGAACTGGGTGGGTGGACTAAATGTGGGAGTGGGGTATTGTACAATAAGCCAACAGGTTGAAGTGCTCCTGGCATGAGAGCTGCTACCAAAAAGGAAAAATAAAAAAAGGAACATTTCAGGTATGGGGTATTCCACACAAAGTGACATTTAATTATGAAGAAAAGTTGGTAACATACAGGGGTTTATATTTAAGTTAACAAAGTTGCTGATCACTTATTTCCTTCTAGATGACATAATTAATTTGGAAAACATATAGCCACAAATCATACAAACTAATTAATCACAATATATTTAATTCAAGATAAATCATTATCCTTTCCGATTCTACGTTAAATTTAAATGCCTCTCTGTGTCGAATAGCTTACACTTAAAGTGTATATTTTTCGAGATAGTCATTTTATTACAGAAAACTTGACAGTTGCAGATTTTTATGTTAAAAGGAAAGGTAATCGCGGCGATTTGTTCAAAGGCAACCTGGAAGTAAAGCACTATACAGTGCTATTCAAAAGTCCCCCCCCTCGTATCTTTTGAACGGCTACACTTACATCAATAAAATTTGGAGTGTGAAAATAAAGTATTGTGAACTTCTCTACGAATGGTAACAGGTGACGTAATAGTAATAGATGACGTTACAGTGCCACTCTGGCCAATAATTTTAAATAGGACCTTATGGCAAGTGATATCTCGTTAGAAAGGCATTAACATTGGCTACATAGCCATATTAATTTTGTTTATGTTTAAACTAATTTTGACGGATAAATTAAATAAATACCAAAATTATTATTTCACATTTAAATATTGAAGATTTTTCAGCCCGCCTCTGGTTAGTTGTCAAAAAAATTGACGTTTTTAATTTAATAGTATTTGTTGCTTTGCAAAGTTTTTCTAAATAGCTTAAATATTTAATTTTATTATTGTTTAACAAGACGTTTAAGAGTTTACATAGGCAAAATGGTACGTACTCAAGCCGACAAAGTAGCAGCTATCTTAATAATTGGTGAATCTGGAAGGAATCTCCATGAAGCGGAACGTTTATTTAATGAGAGATAACCAGATCACCCAATCTCGAGAACTTATTTGAGGGAGCTTCTTCAGAAGTTTGAAGCAACAGGTAGTGTTCAAGATGCCAAACGATCTGGTCGACCAGCATTTAGTGATGATAAAAAAATTGATATAGTTGCTGAAATGTTAGTAAACCCTACTTTCTCTTCAACTAAAGTTCCGTCTATCTGTGAAGTAAGTAAAAGTACAGTACAGAGAGTGTTGGCTGAAAATAAGTTTCATCCATACAAGTTAAAAATGGTGCACCACCTTTCGACCTGACACCATTAGATTTTTTCAGTGGGGGTACTTGAAATCCAAGGTTTATACTACGGCACCAGATAGCATTGGCGTTTACAACACTTTATTTCCACCCTCCAAATTTTATTAATGTAAGTGTAGCCGTTCAAAAGATACGAGGGGGGGAGGGGACTTTTGAATAGCACTGTATTTTAATTAATCATTCGCATTAGGTTTCATCAGAAAAACAAACACTGGTGAATCTCGTACTATATCCTATAACCTCCGCACAAGAACAAGCAATAAATTAACGTCACATTTTTGTTAATTAACATGTTTAGGTTTCGTTTCGTTTTGCCCGTTTTTCCTAATAAAAATATAAATTATTATGTAGCTACATAAATTATTTCGAAAATCTTCCATTTCCTTGTATGTGTTATGTATTTACTAGGATAAATCACAATTCAATATTTTGCTATTCTAAACTTTATTGACAACTTCAAAAACAGTTATAACGACTACTGTCAGATTGACTTATACTTCATTACCCCCCATCTTTAATGTTAAAGATTCAATTTAGAAGGACGTTTAACTAGCCTTCCCGAACGAGTAACATGGGGATGAATTGGGGAAGCTGAAATTTCATTTGAAAAATCGTTATTAATATTTTCATTCAACCTCAAAGGACTTGCCATATTAGCTTTCGGAATTTCAACTTCTCTCACATCCATATTTGTTTCTTTAACAACATTTTCTACTAATGTAGATGACCAAGGATTTTCAGTAGACACTTTCGGGATTATATTGGTCATGTATGTATGTATGTATGTATTTTGGGGTAACATTCACTGAGACCTAAAAGATCTATTGTGCCCTTACTTCTACTTAGTTCCTGAGGAAAGTCTCAGAGACTAGTAGCTCCTTTAGTCCTATTTCCCCGAGGAATTTTAGGATATCTGCAGGCTTCACCTTAGGTAACTGTCCCTCTTCTATCCAGTAGTCCCCCAGGTGCTGTGCCCTAGGATTCTGAATTGCTGTGCAGTTCGCAAGTATGTGGATGGAGGATTCTTCTTCCATTCCACAAAACCTACAATCTTCTTCCTCCACTATTTTGAGCTTTTTAAGGTGCCCATTCAGGCGACAATGTCCCGTTAGGATTCCTGTTAAAACTCTTAGTGCAGTTTTGCTTTGACTTATGCACCCAGAAGAATCTTTGATTGCCTAAGCCCTACTAGATCTTTCCAATTGTCAGATCTTCTCTTTTCTTCGGCTTTACCTATTTCTTCCAATATTACATTGGAGCTGATTCCGCAAAAAGGTTCTGGCCCCCAAAAGGGTATTTCAGTCTCCCTCTTCGCTAGTTCATCTGCTATTTCGTTTCCTTCTATTCCAGTGTGTCCTGGAATCCACAGTAAGGTGACTATATTGTTCTCGCCTAGTTCATTAAGTTTGCCTAGGCATTCCCACACCATTTTGGAACTGATTACTCAAGAACTCAGCGCTTTAATGGCTGCTTGACTATCAGACATTATGATAATCCATTGCCTTCTATATCCTTTGTCAATATTGAACTGGGCACACTTTCTTATTGCGTGAATTTCCGCTTGAAAGATACTTGGGGTTTTTCCCAAGCTTTCAGAGTGTTTGGTGCCGGGCCCGTACACTCCTATCCCAGTTCCTTCTATTTCTTTTGAGCCGTCTGTGTACCATTGAATGGCATTCTTTCCAAGTCTGGTAATGGTATTTGGATACCATTCCTTCTTGTTGCTTAATTCTGTAACGAATTTCTTTGAAAAGTTATACTTTTTCATCATAACATCTTGTGGCATGTCCCAGGTTGTCTGATTTCTAAGAAGTGAAGAGGTGGTTTTCTTTTTAATGATTCCCTCTCTACTTAGTCTGTATCTTGTTCTTTCTGCAACACTCTCCACCACCATATGTAATGGTGTGAGGTTGAGAATCACTTCCATTGCTGCCGTTGGGCATGTACTCATTCCTCCTGTTATGCATATACAGGCTAGTCTTTGAATTTTGGAGAGGTTTTCTCTCGTCGTCAAGAGGCTAGTTCTACTACTCCACGCAATGGCTCCATAAGTGATAATTGGTCTCACTATGGCAGTGTACATCCAGCTCAGGATTTTTGGGTTACAACCCCAGTCTCTCCCTGCCAGATTCCTGCACACCACTAGAGCCATTTTTGCTTTGTATGTAATTTCATTCTCGTGTTTGTTCCACAGAAGTTTACTGTCTAGAGTCAAACCTAGATACTTGACTTCTTGTCTCCATTCAACGTCTTTCCCATCAAGTTTAATGGTTTTGAGGTTGAGTTTTCTTTTCTTAGTGAAGGCTATCAAGGTGGTTTTGGTAGGGTTGATGCTGAGTCCCACTTGCCTACACCAGCTATTTGTATAGTTCAGACCCTTTCGTACGATGTCACAAAGGGTGTTTTCAAATTTTCCCCTGGCTGTTATGAACATATCATCGGCATATCCTTGGCAGGATATTCCGAGGTCCGTCAAACCACACAGGAGTTCGTCAACCGTCAGACTCCACATTAATGGGGATGCTACTCCTCCCTGTGGGTATCCTCTGGTTGTGCAGATGAAGACAATGTCTTTGCTCGTTCACGTCTCTGCTACTCTGGTGGTGAGCAGTTCCGACATCCATTTGGATGTTGTGCTGTCTACACCTCTTCTATTTAGTGCTCTTTTGACAGCCTCATGTGGAGTGTTGTCAAAAGCTCCTTTTATGTCCAAAAATGCACATACTACAGTTTCTTGGTTGTCTAAGGCACCTCGGATATCCTCCGTCAGTTGTACCAGTGCAGTCTCCGTAGATCTGCCTGCCCGGTAAGCGTGCTGATACTGGTGGAGAGGTAGTCTCTCTAGGATTTCCGTTCTAATATAGTTGTCAATAGCTTTTTCCATCGTTTTAAGCACAAACGATGTTAGGCTAATTGGTCTGAAGGATTTGGGGTTTGTTGTGTCCCTTTTTTAAGCTTTTGGGATGAAGGTTACTATTGCCCTTCTCCATGCTTCTGGTATATAACTCAGTTCCAAACTACTTCGACTAATTCTAACCAAATGTGGAAGAATTTCGTCTTGTCCTTGCTGGAGCAATGCTGGGAAAATCCCATCTGCTCCAGGTGCTTTGAAAGGTGAAAAGGTGTTCATAGCCCATTTCAACCTATCGTTACTACAAATGTGCTTGGCCATTGTAGTACTTTCTCTCGAAGGCCTGTTATGACCTCCGAGAGGATTATCTCCTCTGTTTGGGGTACTTCCAGGAAAATGAGTTTCTAGTAAGAGTCGCACTCTTTCCTCCTCATTTTCGGTATATTTGCCGTCTGGCTTCCTCAAAGCCATATCTCTGTTGACCCTACTTTTCGCCATGACTTTGTAGCAGCAGGTGTTGTGTTCATATCTTCACAGAATTTCCTGAAGCTATTTATTTTAGCTTTTCTAATTTTCTTGTAGTAGGTGTTTCTCACCTCGGTGTATCTCTGCCAGTCCCCGGTGAAGAGATCCCGGGTTTGAGATCTTAATTCTGACAGATGTTTGTTCCACCAGGGTGCATCTTTGCTGATTCGTTGTTCTTGAAGAGGGCAGCTCGATTCAAATGCATCGATTATTGCCCTGTTCAGATCCTCAAGCTCATTTTCCAGGTCGAGATGGTGCTTAGCCCTTCCTTTCCTCTGGATATGTGCTAGAGTTCCTTTCAGACAGGTGTTATAGTTGTCCCAATCTGTTTTTCTTGGTTTTCTACGGAAGCATACCTCAGGTATGCCTAGCTCTAACTTGAATGTTATGATACTATGATCGGAGAGAGATGGTTCACCCGATACTCTCCAATCTTTTACTATATGTTTTAGATCACGAGTTGCCAGTGTGACATCTAAAACTTCTTGCCTTACCCTTGTTACAAATGTGGGGGTATTCCCTATATTATGAATATCAAGGTTTTTATTAAGGATATATTCTAAAAGTTGCTCACCTCTTTGGTTGGTGTTGCTGCTGCCCCAAACGGTGTTGTGTGCATTGGCATCACATGCTAGAAGTAGAGTAGTCTCTTCTCTTCACAGTACTCCACCAGCCTTTGTACCTCTGGGGGTGGTGCTAGCCCATCTCCCTCGAAGTAGCATGATGCTATTACTACCTCCTTGCCCTCCTTCTTATGTTCGAGGTGTGCTCGAACTGGAACGAGGTCCCGAGTCATGTATTCTGATAGACAAAAATAGTTAATCTTCTTCCTTATCATCTTGGTATATCACTACCAGTGTGATATACTATTTTAGCATCTTTACATACTAATCCTTTTACCTGGTTATTATTGACCCAAGTTTTTTGGATCAAACACATCCCCCATTGGTCCTTGGTGAACAATCTTGTGATCACCACCGAAGCTCCTTTGGCATGGTGAGCATTAACTTGAGCTAAGTTAATTCCCGCCATCCTGTTGGTTACCTTCTTGGGTATTTCCCTCCTTCGTCAGGGTGATGTCCCCTTCAGTAAGAGTACTGTCCCCTTCCTCCGACACAATCTCCATTCCCTCCTCGGACAGCGGCGACTCCTCCCCAAGGAGTTTGGTAATGTGTAGACTTTCTACACTACCCGAGTCGCAACTGGCCTTGGAGGTACGGGGATTTTCCCAAACCGGTAATGGATGGTGAACCCGTTGTTCTTGATTTTTTGGCAGGATAGATTGTCTATTCCTGCCCTCAAGACTAGGCCTATGCCCTCTTCTTTAAGATTGAGGACCTTCCACTGGTCTGTTTCCAAACCATCATTCTGCGCTTTGATCAAGCGAAGCAGCTTACCTTCCTCTACGCCTTTGCTTCTTGGGAGAAAGATCGTGGCGGTATGCATTTTTGGGATGTCGTCTCCCTAGCACACCGTCAGTTCTACTCCCCTCCAGCTTTCCAGCTGTGGTACTATCAGCCGGAGCCATTCTGCAGTCTGTGGTGTTTCACAGTCGATTAGAACGACTCCTGGTCTGAAATGTATGCCACTAAACTAGAGCTTATGCTCCCATCCAGCATACATTTCTTCTATTATTGCGTTCTCCAGCAAGGTTTGGTCGTCCGCACTGAGGGAAGTCTCAGGGTACGCCCTAGGGAGAACTGCCATTCTTACTAGCTCTGCTGCAGCTGCATAGCTGCCAGCTGAAGAAGGGATGGCTATTCTGTCCTCCTTTTTCTTCTTCACCTGTACTTGCGGTAACTGGGCTGTCGCCACTTCCCGCTTACGTTTTTCCCCTTTAGGAGGGATGTTTTTCTCCTCTCCTCGTTTTTTCCGCTCTGTGGCCTTCTTTCTTGCTTCCTCCAGTGCAAGTCCCTGTTCAAGGAAGCGAAGATACCATCTTACCCCCGCCCCACTAAGTCCACGCCTTAGTGGATCGTCCCTTCCTCCGGGCTTACCCAGTTCTGGAAGGAGGGGAGTCTTCTTATTCTTTATCCAGGGTTTTTCCCGGAGACTTTTGCCAGTTGAGGAGGTTGAGGATATAGGTGCCCCTGGCTTTCTCCTCTCCTGCTTTTCTCTAGCTTCCTCAACACGAGGTTTGCTCGCGTGTGAGGAAGATGCTGTATTTTTGGGCACTGTGGATTCATTGCTCCGACTTGTGCCCGAGTGCGGTGCTTGCCCGCTTGACTTCTTTTTTTTCTTATCCATGGTTGATTCCACGAGTAACTAGGGAAGTATAAGGTCCACTCCTGCAGAGCCCCGCATGCAGGAGTAAGGGTATTTAAACTGGATGTCCCCAGGTATCCAGAGTCCGCATATTAGCGATCAAGCTTCCCCTTGACCACGCAGTCCTCGGCATATGCTGTTCCACCTTGACTTGGGGGTTTTTTATTGTGGTCTCCTTCCACTTGGCCAGCTGTTTAAGGCAAGCCCCCACATCTAGTGAATATACCTCATCACGCACCTTCCACTAGATACGGTTTATATCAGGCAGGTTTCCACAAGCAGTCTACTGCTCCGATGACCCCGCTGACTCCGGCAACTGACCGGTTATCAACAAACTCATCGGGATAACAGTCCACTCTCCACGCTGAAGATCCTGATATCGGATTTCTGCATTCCACAGAGATCCGTTGGGCCGTCCTTGGTTTCACGTATTCCTCTTGAAGAGGAACAGCTACTTGGCTCCCCCACCAACGACCAGGTCTCACAGCTCCTTGGGGGAGTATATTGGTCATATTTGGGGTTTTATTCATGATATTCCGTACTTCACTTGATTGGGAAGAGACTATAGTTGGTAGCAATGGTTCATTAATACTAATATTCAACTGTGGGCGCAAGTTATCAGAATGGACAACCCAAAGGCAATTTCCACTCTTACCAAATATGTACAGAAACATAAGATTTGCATAATTTTACCCTTTTGGCACAATTCTGTTAATTTATTCTTAACAAAAACATTGTCATATAAATTTACTTTTCTTTTGGTGTCGGAGTTGAAGTCACATTTTCTTTGGAATTTGATAGAGTTGTGGCAAGGTTTTAGTAAGACGAATCTAGTTCTTGGCCTGTTTTTTAACATAAATTCAACTGGGGATATTCCAGTAACAGTTGAAGGGGTATTTCTGTATGTAAACAGAAAATTTGACAATTTTCGCAATATATTTCTTTCTGAAATATCTCCACCTTCTTGTGAAAACAAACTTTTCTCTAGGCCTTTTTTATAGTTTGCACACCGCGCTCGGCAATACCATTGCTCTGCGGATGGCATGGGGGTGACTTTACTGAAGAGATACCATTTGCTTGGCAAAACAAAATAAAATACGATTAGTTAAAAGGTGGATCATTACCTGACACTGACAGACCAAACACTGAAAATATTTATTTCAAGACATTTATATTTTCAGGAGCATTAGTACCATTTCTCATTAATTTCACCTTCATCCATTTGGATTTTTGGTCAACAAGTATGAGAAAGACAAAATTTTTAAAAAAGAAAACAAGGTTCACTCTATAAAAATTGTGTGGTGCGTTAGTCCAAGGTACTACAGAAGCAGCATTTGAAAAGTTTTGATGTTGTTGACATACATCACATAACGAAATAAATTTTTCTTCATACCTCGGTCGAAAGTACGCACTTTCGTCCCTCATAGCAGGGACGAAAGTTCAACATTTACTCCCTGTGAAAAGTACACGCGTTTCCTCTATAACAGCGGGAGGAAAGAGTTTCTCATGCGTATTTATACTCGTAACTACGACCAGCGGCACTCGCTTCCGACCGGCTATGAAGAAAAATAGTATACACTCCACTCCATTCAACTTTCGGCCCTTGGAGTGTAATATACTATTTCTATGCTATTATTTAATGTAGGCCACCAACAGTAAGATCTAAAAAGCATCTTTGTACGTACAATACCACAATGTTCTTCGTGAAACAACATAAGGACTTCATTTTGTAAACTTTCTGGAATAACAACTTTATTTCCTATCAAAATACAGTTTTGCTCAACAGACAGTTCATTTATCCGCTTAAAAAAAGGTTTTAAATGTTCATCCTCTATGACTGAAGGCCATCCAGATAAAGTAAAATTTCTAACTTTAGTTAAAATCAAATTTTTATTTGTTTCTTTTGCTATATCTAGAGACGTCAATGGCGTCTTTTCCATTAAACAGAAGGAATACAAAAAATCTAAGACATCAGACATCTGTATGATTTTTACAGCGTAACCTAGACAAACCATCAGCATTATTAATTAAAGCCCCCTTCTTATACTGGATATCATAGTCATAACCAGATAAGGTTATGGCCCAACGAGTTATTCTTGAAGCTGGTGACACAGGTATTCCCTTATTTTTTCCAAATATAAACCTTAAAGGTTGATGGTCTGTTATCAAGACGAACTTTCGACCATATAGATACTTATTAAATTTTCTTAACGCAAAAATGATAGCTAATGCCTCTCTTTCTAAATTACTATATTCCTATTCTGAATTAGACAAAGTTGCAGATGCAAATACTATAGGTTTGTCTTCACCATTTATGTGGTGACTCAGAACAGCCCCAACCCCATAACTACTAGCATCGCAGGTAGCAAACTTAGTAAGAACCTGTTAAGTTCAGATAGTGTCCTCACTCATGATTGTAATGAGTGAGGATACTATCCGAACTTAACAAGTTCTTACTAAGTTGGAAAACCTCTTCACACTCCGTACTCCAATTTGCAGAAAAATTAACACCAGCTTTACACAAATCATATAGTAATTTCAATTTACTTGAAAGGCTAGGCATAAACTTAATATAATAATTGTGAAGACCAAGATAAGACTTAAGTTCGGTTAGACTTTTTGGCGAAGGTGAAGATTTGATGTCTTGTATTTTTTCTTGAGTAGGATAACACCATTTTCATCTATTTCATGACCTAAAAATACTACCTTGATTTGAAAAAACTTACAGTTCTTTTCATTTATTTTCACATTAAATTCCATCAATCTCTGCAAAACCTTCTTAACACTATCCAAACAATCTTGAAGAGTACTACCAAATACTAAAATGTCATCCAAATAGCATTTTGTATTTTTTAATCCAGATATAATATTGAATCCATTACCGATTGAAAAATACCTGGTGCTGCGCTAATACCTTAAGTTTAGCGAGTATATGCAAAAAGACCAATATGAGTGTTAATAACCATCAACTCCTGTGATTTTTTACTTAATTTCAGCTGCTGACAAGCCCCCTTTAAATCTAATACTGTAAAATATTTATGACCACCTAAGCAAGCATAAATATCCTCGGGTAAGGGCAATACGCAATGATTAGCATCTATAACTTTATTCAACGTTTTCTTAAAATCAACACAGATACGAATTGCATCAGACTCTTTTTTTGGTACAATTACGATTGGACTAGCCCAATTACAGAAACTGACTTTTTTATGACACCAGACTTTTCCATACTTAGCAATTCAGACTCGACTTTTTCTTTTAGAGTATATGGCATATCATAAGCACGGTGGAAAATAGGTTGAGATCCTTCCCTTAATTTGAATTCTATCTCAAAAACCTTAATCGAAACATCAGATTGATCATTAAAAACTTCTTTATACTGACTTTTGAGCTGTGACACCATTTCTGGTATAACTTAAAAATAATCTTGAGGGTAGTTCGACTTATTTATAGGATCTTCTGACATAACCTGACAAAAAGGACTAAACTGACTAGAGGATTGGCTGTTGGCATTTACTGCTTGATTTGTATTATTAAAATTTAACTTCTCTCTCCAACCTGCACTAAGCACACTTAACCAATTTCGACCTACTAATGGTGAAAACTTATGACTACTATCTAATGTATTGTAAAACTTGTATCTTTCTGCTATTATTAACCTTTTAGGACTTATAGTGACCTTGTACTTGGCAAATCTGGTGACAACAGGTCTTTCAACGTACTATACCCCTCTGCCCTCATTAGGGTTAGAAGCATAGGTACCTTTTTATCTTATTCGAGTACATTCACTAGGAATAACTGTTCAAGACGCTCCAGATATGAATCAATATCAGATTGTTTGGGACTAAACTGTTCGATAGATCCAATTAACGCCATTTTGCTTAACAATTTTTACCGGCAAAAAAAATAAGGGCAAACTTTTTTTTCCGATCAACCTTCTGAACAAGACTTTTTCGACTACCGCGGGACTCGATAAATACTCGTCGCCAAATTAATTGTTATGTATTTACTAGGATAAATCACAATTCAACATTTTGCTATTCTAAACTTTATTGACAACTTCAAAAACAGATATAACGACTACTGTCAGATTGACAGAACAGACTACTTATACTACAGTGTGTTTTCGTCTTTTTCGGTATATAATCTTACCATATATCACTCGAGGAATATATTTTGTTTTGAATATTTTTTGACATTTTTCCGCAAAATTTCTGTAAAAATAGCCCACGGCATAAATTCTGTTTAAAAAATATTCCTCCAGCCTGGATATTTTTAAAGAATTTTTGTCTCGCGCAATTTTTACAGAAATTTTACACAAACATGTCAAAAAATATTCACCTCTTGTGATATAACTAGTGATTATTTTTTGACGTTTCCCGAAACCAATAGAAATGTTCAATTTCAGTAATTAATATACATTCTAGCCAATCAAAACATTAGTTAGTTTAAAACCTCATGGGTCCTACGTACGTCACAGATGTGCAGATGACCAAAATCGGTAAAACGCGGCAAAACCGCATGTATAGCAGTAAAGTTAAAAACATCGTCATTTGAAGTTGAGTCGTGCTACCGAACGCATCGAAATTGTTAGATACATAACCGTGTTTCGCAAGTCTTGGGTAACGCGTTTAAGTTATAGCTTTGTTAGTTCTTGCACGCAGTTGTCAGTATACAACATTTTTATTTTCCCAATAAACCCACATAGGTACGTTAAATGATCAATTCTAGTGTAAACAATGTTCTCAAAATAATGAAATATAGCTTAGCGATACCCGGAGCTACCACATCAATGAAGTAACCCAACTACCACGGGATATGCGATGTTTTTGGAATTGACGATTGGCCAATTGCCCGCTTCACTTGGCGCACAGGGTTGCAGTTCCATAGCCCATGAGATAATACACTAACTCTACTTACATTATTCCAGCGAGAATTATTCAATGTTATATTGTTTTTATTGAATGACAACCAGTATTTTCTTGATCTGAGCCGTCTGTCATAGATTTTCAAGAAATTCTTAAAAATGTTATTTTGATTGTAACGTCAAAAAATAATCTATCGAATACGACACGAGAGTTCGATAAATGAGATAATAATTCTCCATGCCTTTTCTCAAACTTGTTGCCATTGGGCAATAGTCACTCGAGCCCTTCGGGCTCTCGTTTCTATTGCCCGGCAACAAGTTTTCTAAAATCTGTCAAATTATTTTCAATTTATTCTCACTCTCTTGTGATATTACTACAGAATAACAAAGATTGCGTTTTAATTTTTGTTAAGAAAAGCGTTTAGAATCTGAAGCAAAAACATGTTTTCGAGTAACTTAAAAATTTTCTGTTTACGGACAAATCTTAAAAATGGAAATATATTCCAGTTTAACGAAAGTTTACCCTTCTAGTTCTCCTTTTTTTAAATTCAAAAGCAATTACAATTAATAGTAGTTTGGTTTTTAGAGTAAGTGCTTTTTCAACAAAACCTGGGATACTATTATATTGTCAGTTAAACAAAAATCAATGAATTATAATTTATCATCTTCATCACCCTCTCATTTCCTGTAATAAACACAGGTATGTAATTTCGAAGTTAGTCAGGTAGTTCTTTCGAAGAATTTGTAACAATTTATAGATGCGTTTTGTCTCTTGGTGGTCAGTTTAGAAGACATTCCAAACCAGTATAATCACATTCCAATAACTGGTGGTGTTCTAGAAATAATTTCTTTTTAAAAATCGCTGCATCTACAACCATAAAAAAATATAAATGAAGATTGTACTACAATCTCTATTAAATATATATATATATTAATACAAGTACTTAGATTAACTTTATTTTATATTAGAAGAAAATGATAATACTTTTTGATGAGTATATATTGATATTTCCTTGGTTTTCCTTGACTATTGTTGAGTAGGATGGTTTCAGAACCATAGAACTGATTAACGGCTCATTTAATGGATTGTTGGTGACTTCCATCCTTCATGACAATTCAGGGTGATCATGAACTGCGGACAACCGATGTGTTGAGAGCAGGTAACGCACGAATTGCGGACAGGTCATATCTAATCCGCTTAACCGCCGCAACCCTTCTTCTCAGAAATGTAAATGAATTTCCAATTAGATTTTTTTCTCCTAACAAATCGGTAAAATGGAAGTAATGTTGAGTGAAAGGGGAAAAAAACTATTGGTTATTGATGGCTATAAATTTCGATTCCATAGAAATATGAATAATAATATTCAACTAACCTAACCCAACCACCTAACCCTTTACCTGCTCATTTTACCTGACCGACCCTTGTCCGCAATTCGTGCAGTGATTAACGGACCCCTACGGCACTTGTCCGCAGTTCATGCATCTGTCCGCAATTCGAGCGCACAGGACAATTCAGAGTGGTCATGTTTGCGGTCGTGATATACTTTTTTTTCGTTTCCAGCACAAATCTACGAAATCCACAGGCAACCCTTCCAGGATGATGAGGAAACATCTTGATTTTTTGTTTTTTGTTTCTGGCAAACTCACATAAAAGTAATTTCCTTTGTCATCTTCCAAGTCATCGTTTAACGATATTATAATATGTTCAATGTCATTTTGCATGTTGTTTACTTTCCAAAATTGTTTCTCAATTTTTATTGCATGGTTGATGTAACTCTCTCTATGTTTATTGGGTTCCGCACACAGTGATACGGCAGAAGTCTTAAGATGTGAACATCAACGAGGTTAGGTATCACTGTGATTCATGTATTATTCAGCTACTCAATTTTGTATGTGTTATTAATGTTTTTTAATGTTTTGTAATATTGAATTTTCTACTCTGTTTGTCACATACAAAATCCATCTAATAAGGCGTTTTCTTGCGCCTTTGTATTTGAATAGTATTCGCCTAGTATTTGAATACATGCATTTTGGCGTTGAAGTGACGACGTCACTTTGCAACTGATTTAAAACTTAAGCTGTCAGTTTCAAAACCAGTATGAGAGTGGTTTTGAAAAAAAGAAATTTGGAAATCATCCAAAAAACCCACCAGTCAAGACAACGAAGCTACGCATGTATTCCTTTCTCATTCTAAATAACTGAAAAAAGTCGTAATTTATATAAAACTCTAACCATTCCGCTAAATAAAGGGATTCTGCTGTGTTCTTCCCTGGACGCCAATAGAGTAAAATAATTCTGAGGAGTACCTATCAGCAAACATACATAAAATTAAAATATTCTGGCACGTTACTGCATCCTCTATTAATTGCAATACTGCTGCAAGTAGTCTAAGTACTTTAATATTATCCATTTTAAAAACAATAAAAATGGTAATTTAAAAAATATATCTACAGCTACGCACAGAGATAATATACACGGGGCTACGCAAACTTTTTTAGGTTGTTTGTTTGACAACAAAACAAGTTTTAAAACTAAATATGAGGGCGACATTTTCGCGTTCTATAGAAATGATGACGTCACAAATGATCGTTTTCAAATATATATTCGAATAGACATGGGCGCAAGTAAACGTCTATAGTCTTCTCAATTAGGCCAAGCAATAGAGCATCGAAATAGTGAGTTTTTGACAAGAATCCTAGTAGAAAAAAGACCGGTTTGTATGCAGCTTATGTGCGCATAGGGCAGGTAGCCAGAAACCATAGGGCAATTGCTTTTCTTGCAACTGCAATTGCAATTTTTTAATGCAATGTTTTGGTATTCTCATTCATGTCGTTTTCCACATTATAGGTTTTTCTCCACTCGGTGAAGAGCTGGTATTCCTTCTTATACCTAGAAGAAGACTTCGTAGGCACCAATTTACTGGTTGCTTCAGCACATTTTAGCTAGATTTCTTCCATTTTTTACGGAAATTGTCATAAAATACGTACCTACGGGATGACAAACTGTCAAATTTGTTATTTTTGTTTTTACTTCACGTTTTTGCATCACTAAACAACTAAATCAAAAGCTTTGCCATAAAACACGAATCGAAAACCACGCTACCACCTACATACAGGTAATCTAAAATAAAACATTAAAGTTTCATTTTTAATACAACACATTATGAAATAAAACATTGTACGATACACGACCGTGAACTGTCATTAAAGTACTCGTCTAGAAATTCCATCTAGACTTGTAATTTAATAAGGCATTTCCCGGACTTGTAACGCAAATTACTATATTATAATTAAAAGTAAGATGCTTATAGGGTGACCAGGAGCACCGTAAAAACAGGAAAGTCCCGTTGTACCAGAAAACGTTGACGGGATGTCAAATTGTCCCGTTTTACTGGAAAGCATTTTGTTACATTCTGTTACCAGTTGTGTATTTTAATAGTATATCCTGGTTCATTTATACGTGAGAAATAGCTTTAGTAATAAAGTAATATGAGCCTCAACATTTTATTTTTATTCCTTAAAAACTCGAAAATTGTGTTCTTTGATAGGCTAGGCTTGAAAGAAAAGAGAATTCATGCTTTAAAAGTTTTGAAAACAAGTTTAAACACTTGTTTTCTTTTATTTTATTTTATAATATTTTTAACAGACGAACATTAAACCAGGATTGTGTAGGTCCCATATACCCCCACCAATGGTTTTTTATTTTTCAAATAATTAAAATTTAAAATAATATCAATAAACGGGAAGAATGTACTACAATTTTAATTTACAAGAATATCACTATTTCATAGGAGTTGGACCACAATGTACGATTAAAAAATTTTGGCAACATTGCTAGATTTGCCCATTTGCCATCTAAATGTGAATTTCACGACAAAATAGTTTAACAAAATTTAATATAAGTACTTATATCTCAGATGTACAATAAACAAGATTTCATTAGTATAATAGAGTCTTCATTATAATAGAGTCATTCCAATTATGAACTTCAGTACAGATAAAATATCGTTTCTCGATTTCTCAGGCAGAGGTTCAAGAAAGTTTTCATCTACTTATACCTAGAGAAAATTCGAAAGACCAAAACAGAAATAAGTTCGACTGGGTTGAACTACGAACAACTTATTATATAGGTGAGAGAGAGTAAGAGAAAGCGAAGGTAATCGTTGACCATCAGTCCTTCACCGAGCAAAGGAAAAAGTTTGGAATGTGTCCGAAAAAAAAACGTTATTCGGAACTGATTATTAAAAATAATATCGATTGCACAATCAATTCTTATGAGATGCTATAATTTTTAATGGATATAAAAAAATATTTTGTATAATGAGAAGGTCTCTTAAATCACCCTCTACAGATCTGATGCACCTTTCCGTTTCTCTCCGTATAGTTACTTAAAACATCTTATGGGAGGGGAACCGACCGCGTTCATTCATTTACATTATTTAGTTTCATTCTCGATCTCGGTATTATTAGTTCTTAGTTGAGTGGCAAAACGAGTTTTGGTATTAGAGTGAGTGCATTTTTATAGTGCTACAGTGATTTAACGTCGTACGTCTGCTATTTTCAATGTTGTCAACAATTATGAGATAAATAAATTTATCAGTTCCTACAAGGTACCTCTCTTCACTTCGACACATCTTTTCAAAGGAATGTAAGTATCTAATTAATATTGGAAATGGGTATATGAATATTCTAATGTTGCACCTGGTTTATTGAGTATTTCTGTTACCTGACGAGATTCTAAATTAATATAAACATTGATAGGTAGACGTAATTTATTCATTATTCGTGAACATTCCATTAGTTGTAGACATACTGGCGTAAAATTGTTTCTAAATATAATTAAATAAACAATAATAAGTTCAAAATTAAGCAAGGATATATTCAATAATGCTATCAAATAATGGAGAATTTTGTTTGGTTTAAGTACCTACCTACCTGTTCCGAAATTGTGTGAATTATACTTATTCTTACAAAGGATTTATGAAGCTGATGTTTACCTTTCATAGGCGTAGTCAGTCCTAAATCTTAAATATAATGCTTTTAGGCGATGCATATTAAATAAGCTGCATGCTGGATGCCAAAAAATTATAATTTCACCAATAATCAATTTTTAGTTTCTTACACCGTATTTCAAAAAACCATATACCTACAGGTTGTCCGGGTTTTAATTCCCGCAACAGGAATCTCCTAAACCGTAAAATATACAGTCTGTTAAATGGGAGAAAAGTTGTACAATTTAAGAAGCAATTTCTTGATGCCAGCAAATCTGAAATGTTCTTCAATAATTGTTATTATGGAAAATTTCCAAAAAAATATTGATATATAAATAAAATTTTGATCACCTACGACGTGTCGTCCTTCTAAGGACACCATCATCTGAATATTTTTAATGCGTACCCGAAATTTTTATTTACATTTTTTGGGGGTATAAAATTTTGGATTCATCAATGCATTTTGAATTTCATAGATCAGTTTCATTTCAAGCGAATAAAATAGTTGATTCAATTTAGACTTGTTTACTATGGTGGTACTCAAGAAAATTACAAATTTAAACATTGTCAATAATGATAACTGGACTTTGCATAAAATATTCAGATATACTCCATTCCAAGATATTTCGTTTTCACTTTACACCAACATGATTACCTAATTCAAGAGAAAAACCTACAGCAGGTAGTCGTTAATCCAATAACAATAGCACGGTATCGTATCGTACTCGTTTCTTCGAAAAGACTGAAATATTTGGCTGGTAAAATAAAAGTTAGTTTTATTACTAAATCATTAAGAACAGATACCGAGTCAACGAAATATTGTGAAATGTACTTTACTTTTTTAATTTCTTTTAGATAAAGTCATGAATACTTACTTATTCAATACTTCCTCATCTAAAATATTATCCTTCGTCTTAGTTCACTTTTCAAATACGTTTTCAGTTAAAAAAGAATCAAATTACACAATTCTCATCCCGAAATACATTGGCACAGTGGTGTAAAATTAAGAAATATGAACTTCATTTAGCATTAGGTACAGGAACTGTTCGAATAGTCCTCCATGTTCGCAGTACGCAACTTAATTATTTTTGGAATCGGAGACATTGCAAGAGAGATCATAACAGGGTGTGAGTAATCTTGTGAAACGCTTCTATTACTCTTTGGTGCAGTATAGCTTCAGTACTTGGTGGATGTTTATCGCAATCCTCAATTTTTAGGTAATCCCAAACTAAACAGACCACTGGGTTGAGGCCAGGTGAACGAGGTGGCCATCCAACTGGGTTGTTGTCAACCCAACATGGAAATTTTAAAATTAAATATTGTAATGTTTTTCTTATTTATTTAAACAGTTTTCTTACGGTGGATTAAAATTATACAGGCACTATGGCTAATTACTACTGATTTATTAATAGTCTAGGAGCTAGGCCATATGTCTCGTGTGCACTTTTATGTCCCCTAAATTTTGTTGCAGGGCCTTGTTAAACACCTATAGGAGTGTAAAAAAAAGTTGGTCACATGATCCAAATCTTGGTCGTTTGGTCGCCTCATTGGAAAATGGCTGCCAAATCGCTAGATTTATTTTAGATATTACCGAACACATACAATATAGTGGATATATTACTATATTAGGGCTAGATTGTTTCTTTTTGTGTTTCCCTGCACCCAGTTGCTGGATTTTAATGTTATAAAGCTTATTTTATTCCTCTTCTCATCTTGTGATATCGAGTGTGATATTCATTTTTATTTTAATTTCTAATCCAGTTTTTTTACAAATCTTCGTACTACGAATCTTGGGCAACGATTATTGGTATACCAAGAATATGTAATGAGTCAGGCAGTGTCCTCTGCAAGTTCTCTAGCTTATTCATTTCCGTCGATACTCTGGTGATGCAGTCATCTTGACATTTCTTAAATAAATATCACTGAACAGGAAATCATCCAAATTATGGGTCACAATTAATGTACTTCATTAAAATCTTATCTCGAGTTAGGCAGTCAACACAATTCCAAATTAATTATTATTTGGAGAAGAAATTTAAAGGAAAATATTATTAACGCAACAAGACAACACAATGTTGCCCAAACATCAACCGAGTGAAAATATTCATAATAGTTGTGTTTTTCAGGTTCAAAACTTCAGTTCCTATTAATTTCTATACCTATTTTATGTTACTCATGGGTATAACATTTTTTATTTAGCTCACACCACTACATATGGTAGTGGAAAGTGTAGCAGATACAGACTAAGTAGAGAGGGAATCATTAAAAAAAACCACCTCCTCACATCTTAGATATCAAAAAACCTGGGACATACCACAAGATGGTATAATGAAAAGGTACAAAGTTTCAAAGAAATTCGTTTCGGAATTAAGCAGCAAGAAGGAATGGGATCCAAATACCATTACCAGACTTGGAAAGAATGCCATACAATGGTACACAGACGGCTCAAAATCAATAGAAGCAACTGGGATAGAAGTGTACGGGCCAGGAACCAAACACTCTGAAAGCTTGGGAAAAACCCCAAGTATCTTGCAAGCGGAAATTCACGCCATAAGAAAGTGTACCCAGTTCAATATTGACAAAGGATATAGAAGGCAAAAGATTATCATTATGTCGAATAGTCAAGCAGCCATTAAAGCACTGAGCTCTTGTGTAATCAGTTCCAAAATGGTGTGGGAATGACTAGCATAGCAGATGAACTAACAAAGAGGAGGACTGAAAGACCCTTTTAAGAGCCGGAACCATTTTGCGGTATCAGTCCCAATGTAATATTGGAAGAAATAGGCAAAGCCGCAGAAAAGAGAAGATATGACCATTGAAAAGATCTAGTAGGGCTTAGACAATCAAATATTTTGATGGGTGACTACAACCCGGTGAGATCAAATGAATGCATAAGTCAAAGTAAAACTGCTCTAAGAGTTTTAACAGTTATCCTAACGGGACATTGCCACCTGAACGGGGACCTGAAAAAGTTCTAAATAGTGGAGGAAGAATAATCTAGATTCTGTGGCATGGAAGAAGAAACCTCCATCCACATACTTGCGAATTGCACAGCAATTCAGAATCCTTGGGCACAGCACCTAGGAGACTATTGGATGGAAGAGGGACATTCACCTAAGTCTAAGCCTGCAGATATCCTAAAATTCATCAGGGAAATAGGTTTAAAGGAGCTACTAGTCTCTGAGACGTTCCTCAGGAACTAAGTAGAAGTAAGGGGCACAATAGATCTTTTAGGTCTCAGTGTTTGTTACCCCATCATACATACATACCTGAAATATTATTTAAATTTAATTACTGAAACCTGTATCCTTTTAGCAGGAGGTTTTCGAAAATGAAACACATTCTCAACATCTGCAACCAAAATTTTTGAATCCATCCAATTTATAGCCTGTCCTGGTTGTTTAATATTCGATATAAAGTATCAAACACCCAAACTTTGTTAAATGATAACTGATGTTTAGATTGTGACAGATTGTTGTATTTATTATCATTCAATAACATCAGTCTAAACATCAGTTATCATTAAACAAAGTTTAGGTGTTCGATACAACGCGCCATTAATGTTCTATTTTCATTTGATGTAACTGAAGTCCTTTTTTAATATACCAAAAACTGCATCAGTAGTAAAAAATATCCTACCTCCTTAAACGTTTTAAAAATAGGTAATAGGTTCAAAAGTGTATGGAATCTAATTTGCATCACCTACTTTAATGAAAACAAATATCGGAAATAGTTTTTAAACAAACTTCATTTACGCAGTAAAGTAATTTTTATATTTTTTAAAGAACCGGTTTAAACGGTAACGCCATCTTTTCTTATATTTGAGAACTAATCAACCAGACCTGTTGTAAATCTGTATTTAATATAATTTTTTTTTCCAGAAACTTAACAATGCTGAAACACGTCATTTTCCCTCTACTTATTTTGACTTTAGCTTTATTATTCTTGATAGAGAACGTGGAAAGTTGCAACGAAGCAGTTTGTGGCAGCGTAGTCAGCAAATGTTTACTGACGAAAGCCTGCAATTGCGATCTTAAGAACTGTACGTGCTGCAAAGAATGTATAAACTGTTTAAGTAGTCTTTACAGTGAATGCTGTTCGTGTGTGGGTGAGTATGTTGTTTTCTAATTGAACGTATTATCACAATTTCCTTTGCTGAGTATAAAATAAACCGAAAAATTACCACAGACATTTCACCAAGCTTATTTTATATATATTTTAGATATTTGCCCTAAGCCTAACGATACTGAAACGGATCTAAGTAAAAAATCTCACGTGGAAGAATTCGATGAAGGAGTTCCACAACTATTCTCGGTCATGACCGAATCTCCTGATGCTCTAAAAAGATGGGACACGAAAACCTTTCCAGTCGACATGGAGTTTAACCATTACGATCCCAAAAAGCAAATCAAAATTACAATGTGTAAGTGTTGCAAATTATCATAATCTACTGATTCAGCCCGACTTCGCTCGGAGACGCCCACTTTTTTCTTATGTATGTATGATGGGGTGACATTCACTGAGACCTAAAATATTTATTGTGCCCCCTTACTTCTACTTAGTTCCTGGAGAACGTCTCAGAGACTAGTAGCTCCGTTAGTCATATTTCCCTGAGGAATTTTAGGATATCTGCAGGCTTCAACTTAGGTAAATGACCCTCTTCTATCCAATAATCTCCTAGGTGCTGTGCAATTCGCAAGTATGTGGATGGAGGTTTTTCCTTCCATGCCACAAAATCTACATTCTTCTTCCTCCACAATGTTGAGCTTTTTCAGGTGCCCGTTCAGGCTGCAATGTCCCGTTAGGGTCCCTGTTAAAACTCTTAGTGCAGTTTTACTTTGACTTATGCATTAATTTGATCTCAACGGGTTGTAGTCACCCAGCACTTTTTTCTTGCTCATGACATTTTCATCCTCGTCGTTACTTCTAAACGAAAGTTGGATTCAAATCATTTCAAGAAGAATTTACGTTTGAATTATCAACTATGATTATGAAACTATTTATTTAAATAATTATTAAATAATCATGACTCGAACATCATCATCTATTGATGCTACTCGTGTTTTGATCCACTAGTGTGAACAAAACACTTGAGTAACTTACTTAATATGATACCTAGTTAGACATACAGTCCCGCGGATTGTTTTGTAGGTATTGATGAGCGCCATAAACATGTATAGTTTGTTTCAAAAAGTACATAGAGTATTGGAATGCAATAATCCTTTAACAACCAGATGTTTATTGGATATTACAGGGCTGTATTCAACATTGACGAAATATTTTACAATAATTTAAGAGTAACTTCAGGTAGGTACTATTGAAAAATGCCACAATTTTTAAGTTTATAAAAGAAAACTTGTGGTGGATCACTTCGAATATAAAATTATGTGCTATAAAATATTGTACTATGAAATAAAATAGTTTCTTTACAGTTACTATTAAATTGTAAAATATTTTGTGAAGTTTGAGTACAACTCTGTAATATCCGATAAACATCTGGCTCTTAAAGGATTATTGTATTCCAATACTCTATGTACTTTTTGAAACAAACTATACTACATTATTTTATAAAGTGTATTCCAAACGTTAGTTTGGTACAGACACATGTAAGTTGATGTTTAAGGCGGTATTTATAAGACTGCAGTGGCGTGTGGAATGCAAATAAATCCATAATGTATTAGTAAACAATCTGTATTTATTTTGTTCTGAAAAATGCCACCATACTTTTAATTTCAAAGAGCTGAAGTGTATTTTTAAATAATATACACCCAAACTATATATTAATGGAATTAATATTTATTAATTTCCAAATTTTACAAAATTGCAAAATAATATTTAGTCGCTAAACGGGATCAAAGTTTGGCCCCTTTTAATTGCTTTATTTTTCGCCTCCTCGTTTAGAGTATCCACGAGACGTCATTGTTTAGGAACCGTTCTGGAATCGTATCGACACATCAACTTTATCTACTTCCTCATTATTTTAGTTTTATTCACAATAATTTTCAATCCCAGTTGCATCCCTCTTTCCTCAACCTCCACGATTAACTGACTTACAGTCGTTCTCAGATTTCCCTTCTGTATCTTTCTTAAAATGAAATCCAAATCCAGATTGAACAACCAAGCTGACAGTGAGTATCCTTGTCTTACACCTTAGTTTATTTCAGAAGCATCTGTTTCTCCTTTTCGTGTCACCATACTAACTGATTATCTCATTGTCGTCTCTATTAGGTTTCTCAATTGTTTACTTACTCCTTGTTCTTTGAAGACTTCCATAATTTCGTCCCTTTTTAGAGAGCCAAAGGCTTGTTCCAAGTCTAAAAATAATATCTCTATTTCATGTTGTTGTTCGCTTGTTTTCTCAATAACTTGCTTGATAGTGTGTGTTGCATCCGTTGTTGATTTGCCTCTTATGCCACATTGATATTGTCCTATGATATTTTGGCCTTCGGTTATTAGTCTTCTTTGTATTAGTGATGATATTTTATAGGCTACGTTTAATAGTGCGCCTTTAGTTCTTACATTCTTGCTGGTCTCCTTTTTTTTGAATAGTTATACTTGGTCCAATTTACCATTCGTTCGGCATTTTCTCCTTATCCCATAATTTTTTAAGTAATCTATGTATTCTTTCACGTAACATGTCTTCTCCGTATTTTATCAGTTCTAAATTTATTCCATCCTTCCTCTTACTTCTAATGTTGGTTCTTGTCTAGTGATTTCTTCTTCTGCTTATTCTCCTATTCTCTCTTCTTTCACTGGTGCATTTAGTAAATCCTCGAAGTATGTTGTCTTTCTTTGTATTGTTTTTCTTCTTCCACTGATTTTCTCGGACACCGAAAGAGAACTAGTTGTCAGAATTAGGTAAAATGACAGACATGACATTCCCATATCTATCTAGTCCCGCTTATACATAGTGATCTTTTAGTATATATTACAATATATAGTTGTTTTAGGAAGTGAACAGCAGACATCACAAGCTTTTTCAAAAATGTTATTTTACTAGTGAATATTTCTTGGAAATATATTTTTAAATATTTGTCATGTATTCGAAATACATATTCGTTCGAGATTTCTCTTGTTCGGCGGTGCTGCGTTCACGAATTACACTCGCCTGCCTCGCCGTCTAATTAAAATAATCCAATACAATCCAAGTAATCTAACACTCAACACCGTTCAGTTCAACAAAAATTGAGCAGAATTTAAAAACGAGCCAATTTTAATAAAGAGGAGTCAACCAGGAACTTTTAATTCAAACGAGCCACCTGTGGCAACACTGGCGTGTTTATTCACTAAGAAGTGAGAGCTCCTAGGAGAGTAAACTCTTTAATGTGCGCATGCGCTCTCTCTCGAAACTAGCAAATTTGAAATAGCACTTTAAAGAGTTCACTCTCGTAGGAGCTCTCACTTCTTAATGAATAGACACCCAGAAGGTAGTGTTTGTGCTGGCCCAAGAACGATACTAAGTTTGTTCCAGTTGTAGGATAGTTCTAACACATGATTGGAATTGATTTACTGCGCACGACAATTCAAATAATAAATCGCACTAATTTGGAATTTATTGGTGCTGGAACGCAATTATTAATAATCAATAGATTCAAAAACTGCTCATCATCGCCAGATGACATTTCACTAGAGCTTGAGCCTGATATTGAAATATCAGACATGCTAAAGAAATTATAAGGAAAACTTAACACAAATTGTAACATCGAAGAAGTACTGAACCTTTTTATAATTGATTATATTTGAAGTAAATATACAAAAGTGAAAAAAAAACCTCCTCCCTTACCTTATATTTACACATAATCACAGAATATTTATAAAATATTGTATGCGTTCGTATGAAAGTTTGTTGTGATTATACCTTTTTTTGATCTATTATAAAATTAACCTCAAAACAAAACTGAAACGCGCTGCGCTTGCGTGAAATAAAGGAGAATTTTAAATACCTGCTCAAGAGCAAGAACTGATCAAACTGTTCTATTGCATGCTGAAAAATTGCTGGAACGCCGAATTAGTAGTCCAGCGTAACTACTAGTTCTCAAAAAAAGCGCTGAAATTGTCACTGCGCATACGCAGTACAATTCCGAATTAGTTTCATCGAGTGCTGGAACAAACCTATAATCAGTTGGAACGCGAAAGAAATACAGTACTTGCGCGAAGGATACGGTTCTATCGCCAGTTGGAACGGTTTTCGAGTTTTCCCTACCTACACGGTACGTAGTTTATTATTTCTAGGCTAGATATTTTCCTTAAAATAACGATTTCCACTTATCCTAGCAAGAAAGAAGAAAAACAATACGAAAAAATATGGACAAAACATACTTCAAGGATTTACTAAATGAACCAGTGGAAGAAGACATAATAGGAGAAGAAGCAGAAGAAGAAATCACTACACAAAAACCAACATTAGAAGTAAGAGATATTATCATGAGAGCTGGTAATGGGAAGGCACCAGGGAACGATGGAATAAATTTAGAACTGGTGAAACACGAAGGAGTAAGTAAAACACTGAGAAACCTAATGGAGATGACAATAAGACAATCAAAAGTTAGTATACTGACACAAAAAGATGAAACAGATGCTTTTGAAATAAACAAAAGTGTAAAGTAAGGATACTTACTGTCAGCTACGTTGTTCAATCTGGCTTTGGATTTCACTGTAAGGAAGATACAGAAAGGAAATCTGAGAACAACTGGAAGTCAGTTAATCGCGTATGCAGATAACGTAATATCGGTAAAAAAAAGGAATATAATGGAAAAAATAGTAAAGGAGGTTGATTAAAACTAAATGTGAATAAACCTAAAATAATGAGTACAAAAATTTAAATACTTGGATGTAACGATAAATAATAAAGGGGAAAGAAGAAGGGGCACAGAAGAAAAACCAATGGCAACAAACCGAGCGTACCAAGCAAACAAAAATCTATTAAAAATTAATATATTGACTAAACAAACCAAAATGGACATATGCAGAACAAATAATACGGCCCATCACAATGTATGCAGCAGAAACAATCACTAGGACGAAAATAGAAGAAGTAAACGAAATAAAAATAATAAGAACAAGTGGCTTGGGTATATATCGAGACAATGTCTAGAAGCTGTAACAAAGGCTATGCTACAATGGCAGCTAGGAAGAAAAAGAAGACGTGGAAGACCCACATCAAAATGGCTAGCAGAGGTAGAGGAGGATTTAAGGAGGGCAGGAGCTACAAGATGGAAAGAGCTAATAGGAGACCGGAATAAATGGAGTCGAATCAGTGAACGCGTGGAATGATAAGCCGAAGATGGGGACTGACCTAAAGAGTAGTTTGCAGTGTAGTTTCATGTGACAAGTTTATTCATAAATGCGGCAGGATAATAAATTTTTGTGTACCTTGCAAAACTAATACGGGATAAACCATAAAAGTAATATTAAAACATTATCGTGAACAATAATATTTTTCAATTACTGTGTCAGGCAGTTTCAGGACGAGTTTAGGGTCTTTTCTATTGTCAAGAGTTTAAGTTATTACGGTAGTTAGTGACGTGGGCTGAGAATGAAATAAATGTGTTGAAAGTTTTGGGATAAATCTGAATTGTACACATTTCAAAACGATTCATTCTTTGACTCATGTTAAGTACGCTTATGGAATTTGGCCAAATGTTCCTCAGTTTGCGCACATTGATAAGAAGCACGTTGCTATACCAAACTATGGTTTGGACAAGTCTATCAATAGTTTTCTCATCGCACGCCAAATAGTTGTTTTGGTAGTCAAATTTTTATAAGTATTATAATTTTCGTAGGGATCTCGAATTTTTTCTTTCTATAGGTAAAATAATTTTTAAAATCGCTTAAGCAGTTTTTGAGTTTATTTATTACAAACAAACATACATAACCATTTTTCCTTATCATTAGTATAGATATAGATTAGGAATAAAATGACCAGAATGGAACGAATTTAACTTTTTTAATTTTAGTGAGCGTTGAACAAGAAGTGGATCCAGAAAAGTTGAATGCCATAACTGTCAATTGTACAGTAGTTTTTTGGGGACAATGTATGAGCTGGAAGAAATGTAAAACAAGTTGTCAATCGATGGGTGCCAGCAGCTACAGATGGTTCCATGACAGTTGTTGTGAATGTGTTGGGCAGTATTGTATTAAATATGGAATAAACGAGAGCAGGTAATTATAATTTAATTACAATAATACACATTTTAATTAAACCAAACTCTTAGTCTGTGCTTCCCAAAACTTTTACAAAATATATAATAACTAGAAGGTTAACTCGGCGCTACCCCTTTTGATAAGGCTTTTAGATATCTGTTTCATGTGTTTTATCATTTGACAAGAACGCTTGCGCAGTACGTACTTCTCGGGCGTATTTAAATACATTTATCGTAAACTTGCGTGTTTCTACGACAACCCCGGCGTCAATTGCCTTAACTCTTTTTAAGATGCAGTAAAATACGTAAACGTATTGGGTATACGTCGTGTCAATACAGTTACGTGTGTGTCTATTAGACACTTAAGGCGATGACTAATACGTAAACGTAAATGTAAACGTAGCGTTTGACATGTACGCGTCCAGTAAGTACTTCTCGGACGTATTTAGTTACGTTTAACCGTAGAGTGAAAAATATGTTTCTACGTATATCGTAAACGTAGGGTTATTGAGCCGAGCTGGGCACTCGGGACACTCGAATACGAACGATTTAGCTCACGTGTCACTTCACTTGTTTATTTTTATAATAATTAGAGTGAACTGTTACCCAAGTTATTCTCATAATAAAGAAACTGTGAAACTAAGGCCATCATCATCAAAATTTCTAACATATTTTCGAAAAAATACAAAAACAGCAGTACAAAAAACTAACGCACAAAATAAAGAAAAACCATATAGAAATAACACAATAAATTTGGGTTAAGTGAACTCTCAATGGATTAAAATGTAAACAAACCCGATATCAATTGCCTTAACTCTTTTTAAGATGCAATGAAATACGTAAACGTATTAGATATCGTGTCAATACGTTTACGTGTATGTGCTGCCTTAAATGTATATTAGCGAGTTAAAGCTGCATACCATATAAGTACATACTAATGACAGCTCCGCGTGCACAGGAGATACGTTGGACGGTTAGATACTTAGGGCAGCAAATACACGTAAACGTATTGACACGACGTATCTAGTTTATTTCAACATGTAAGAAACTGACTTGACTTGACTTGACTTGACTTAGGCTTGAGATGCAATAAAACCATACACATATACATACCATTTTTATTTAAACCGAAAGACGTCTGGTTTATGTCGAATTTTTTGTTGGACATAAATAAATTTTAACACCGCTAATAAGAATATAAATATGAGAACAATTGATTCTTCTGGGCTCTCTGCTACTCCGGTAAACCGATCTGTCTCAGTGCGCTTCTTGACTCCGAGATATTTTCCGTAAACGTAAGTGATTAATTAAAAAAAAAAACAATTTTTGTGAATTCCGGTGCCTAAGTGTATATAGGAAAACGGTAAAGATATTTTAAAATACACTGTACATTCGAAATTTCCGTACCGCCGTTAGGATAGTAAATAGTTCGAAATATTTCCTGGAAAATTTTCTCGACCGTTTTTTATGAAAAAATATTTTGTTGCTTAGTTTGTTGTAAAAACAATAAATATTTATAATTGAATGTGATTTGCTTAGAATTTTTATAACAGCGTTGAATATTTAATTTATGGATATTGATTATTCACCGGTTCTCTATTGAGTGTAAGATTTTAATTTTTTCTCCGCAGGTAGTTACTATACAATTAATATTTATGTGAATTGGAATATTTTAATTTTATTCCGGTTCTTTTATTTTTATTCTGTGTGTCGAAAATTGGGTCCATTTTAAATACAATAGTAGATTTTTTTCTTTTTGTCAAAATAGTACTTTTCCGGTTTCAATTAAATTCAATCGCTAATCAAACTTGTGGCCTAGCCATAGTTTCCTCGATTACCCGGCTGATTTAAATCGCTCTTTCCCAGTCTCGTGGAACAACATTTTTTATTTTGGCTGAACAGTAGTTTGCCGGTTTAGTATAAATTCAAGGGCTAATCAGACTTGGAAGTGGCCTATCCATAATCTGTTTGATTACCCGGCAGATTTAAGTCGTCCTTTCCCAGTCTCGCGGAACAATATTAGTTTTTAAATTATTTTGATAACAACCTGACCGGCTCTGACCGTTAGGTCCGTTACTTTCTTTTCCCCGTTATTCTACTTATCCCTGTAGAATTATCAATAAAATAGACTACAGAGTATTAATCGACTAAATGTTCGAATTCCTGTTTTCTCCGTTATTTACCGTAACTCATTAATTGGAAAATCGATATTTGATTCATCCGTGTTGAAATTGGTAATTAGTTAGTTGAAGTAACTTTAACAGGACCTCTGGAATTTTCCGTATCCTCCATCTGAGGCTTTCTGGAATTGTTGACGCTTATGGTCAAGGGACCGTGGATTAAGCCACGTAAAAAATCTGGTGCCCCAGATTTGAACCGAAATTTAGCATCAAGGGCAGGTGTGGGCAAAAGCCGGCCCGTGGGCCGGATCCAGTCCTTTTGCTTACTTTATCCAGTCCGTTGAAAACACGTTACACGTTACAAGGTACCTACCTGTTCTGGGCTGGTAAAATCCTTGCTTGGAGTCAGAGACTTGGAAACTGAATATATTTGCATATGCTGCCTGCATTTTATAGTGAAATCCATTGATTAGGGATAGGTTATCTTGGTAAAGAATGTTTCACAATGTTTCGTTGACTCGGCATCTAGCTTTACGCATTTAGTATAGTCGACGTAAAACTTATAGTGCCAGCTATCTAATCGTATATCCCCTTTAAGTTATGTTGCGGGGCTAGACTCTGAAAGGTATTATTATTATTTCTGCTTACTTACCAAACATAATTCTATATTGTATTTGACGTTACGTAATTGATGAGAGAGCGTTAGGTTTAAACGGGATACCACACGTTAACTGAGCCCTTTTTGTATCCCATTCGATTTTTTTATGGAAAACGAAATTTCGAAGCCATAAACAAAACTAAATTCTATGAAAAAATAACAAACAAAAGAAATTTTATAACAATGAATAAAACAATTCTTTAAAAATAAATATAATTTCTAACTCCAATTTGTCACTACTACATAAGTAACATAAAAAATATATAAACTTAATTAACTTTCTTCTTCCAAAAATCCTATTAATCCTTCTTCCATACCATCTGCTTCACTATCACCATCGTCTTGTAAATCAATATTGAACTTATTTCCCCCATTGATATGGACTTGTCCAATGTTCTTTTACTCATCTCCAATTTTGATTACTTTTTAAATCATTTTCTGCCAGTCGGCATACACGATTTTGACCCCCATCAGTCAATCCTTTTTTAACCGTATCGTGTGTATCATACCAAGCTTCGTCCAAATATACAATTGGCTGCTTTTATTCTCTATACTTAGTTACTTGTTCCTAGTATGTATACTACATATCCACTATTCTTCTGCTTTCCATGACTTTTTGACGTTTATTAATCGTTTTGAATTTGAATCCCAGTTTTCAATGGGTTTCTGACAGCAATTTACATTACGGCCGGCATTTGTTAATTTATTTCTTATTATTTCAATTGGTAACTCATTTCTTCTGTGACAGTCATAAATAGTGGTTTTTAATAATTTTATCAAAGACGCATCTAAAGGTTTGACCGATCCCTTATCACATCGCTTCTTGCCTGACTATTTCACGTATAGTTGACAGGGGAACTTGTGTTAAATCAGATACTGCTTGCATTAATTCTGTTTTTTCATGGAAACCAAACCGTACTTTCACTATCACTAAAATCATCACTCTCATCACTATTATTTAAATTTTCGTCGTTGCTACACACAATATTTTGAACCGAACTTGATATTTCCCACATGGTAAATATATAATGTTTAACTAAAAATATAATTTCTAGTAAATATGAATATTTACCTACAATTACCACACTACACTTGTTGATGTCAGACCACCGACTATGAAGAGAACACCTGCGTGCTCCCTCAAAATAAATAAACTCTCTCTCAAAAATAGTTATAGTTCAGTCAAAGATGTAAAAAATAATGAATTTTTTGAAATTTACTTCTTAATAAAACGAGATATAAGGTAGTGTTAATTGTCTGGTATTGTGTTTAAGATGTTTTTAAATATAAATAGGTTAAAATTGTTTAGTTTAAAGAACAAATAGATATTACATTGAAAGAAACCGTGAATACATCAAAAGAAAGCTCGAGTCGTCAATTGGGCGAAGATTCATCAAAAAATGTGTTTTGTTCTATATATTAACGCTAAGGCCACTTTCAGATAGGACTGATGATTTGTACTGAAGATCGGTCGTGATTCATTGTTTTACATTGCTTAATATGTGACCGATGTTACGCGGACATGTGAAATATAAAACAATGGATCAGACCGATCGACACTACTGATCATCAGTCCTTTCTGAAAGTGTCCTTCGTATCTTAAAAAGTAGGATGGCGCTCCATAATTGCGGGTTAAAAATAATCGTTAGACAGTCGATACATTTATTTAACAAATAAAAATTATTAAACACACTTTTTCCGTTTATTAATATCGATATTAATGAATTATTTTAATTAAAAAAGGATGCGTTAATGGACGTCATTAACGCACTTTGTTTGTGATTTCGACGTTTTGATGACATTTTGATATAGACAATATACCAAAGTTTGCACTCGCCAACTCTGCAGCAGGCTATTGCGCAGTGTTTTCTAACTCCATAACTGCACAATTACAAATTTGCAATAACTTTTTCACAATGACAATTCGTATTTTAGTTTTCAATGATAACAGATTTTCAGGAAACGTGATTTTTACGTGAAATTGAAAATGTATGTCAATGACATTCTACGTCATTGGTATGGAGTTGACATTATTGTCTCCTAATAGTCTTTGTGGAAAAGTGATTTTACGGTCGACGAAAAAATATTGTAATCTGCTTATTTGTTGATGGGCGATTAATAAACTTAACTATCGCTCGTCCAGTTTCGTTTATTAATCGCCTTCATTGACAAACTAGTTTATTAAATAACTATTAACGATTTTTAGTTGAAATTATAACATTAAATGAATTTATCGTCAATTAAGTAAGCATTTTAAATAATTATAAAATTGACTGGGCTATGACGATATACTCAGGATCAAACAAAACGCCGGCAACTTCAAGAAGGCACTATACCGTGTACGTCGACTATAATAAAAGTTTATAAATCCCTCATTGTGCAGTAAACAGTAACTGATCCGTAGTTGGTAAAATTTATATACTAAAACAAATTAATGCTGCAATTCTGTGTAAAAATCTTAGCGATCGTAACGATCTATAAGACTCGTAATATCGGAACGGATACAAGTTTGGTATATACTTACAGGTTTTAAGGTTTAACGATTTTACTATTTGGGTACACAGGATTGCAGCATATATTTATTTTTAAAAAAAAATCACTAAATTTTTCAAAAGCAAATTCAACTTATATTTATTAATTGAAATTGGACAAATTAAACTGTTGAAACATACAAGGTGGCCTACCGTATACGCTTTGAAAAATTACATCTAATTGGCAGATGTTATCAAAAAATGTTTCAAATAAAAGATATGTAGTTTAATACAAAAAGTCTAAGATATAAAAGTTACATTTTTTAAATAATAACTGATATGAAATTGAAATAAAATCTAAAATAAAAGGAAAGGAGTACATGTGTGAGTTCCTACATGAGAAGTACATAAATTATGACTGTAAATAAAAAAATCTGGCAGTAAATAAAGAAAACCTATATAATATCGTCTTCATTTAAATTAATAACTGAGGGTGGTAGAGTGATATTAGCATTTCGATAGGTACCTTCAACCTCAATAATATTCTGAATCGAATTTTTCCAGCTATCAATAGGAATGTTACTTGTCACATTTCGTGAACGATTTTCACATCTGTGGATGTTTTTTGGAGGGGAATTTAGCTGTTCTCTCTTGGACATATATAATTTCATGTATACTGCTCATTGTTGTTCCTATATGAGATTCTACTTATGGAAGATAAATATTTGCTGAACCTGTCTATTGCATGATGGTATAACATTTCAAATGTTTAAGATGGGTACATCAAATCTTAATTGGCGACTCTCAATAATGAACCTATGCCCGAATACCACTACAATGAACAAACATAGATGAAAAATGAATTTTAACCATTTAATTGTTTTTAGATGTTCTCAATGCCCTCAGATAGATGAAAAGCCGATAAGTGAAGAAGACGATGATTATTCGGACTACGGAGATCAAGATGATGAATACGGAGAAGATTAAACAATGGCACAGCATTTTTTTAAAATTCATAACTATTTATTTCAGGACAACAATTTCAATGTAACAATGTATTTAATAAGAACAGAATGATATGGACGTTTTGAAGTTTATTTGTGATTTTCAGAAAATATTAAAAATAACTGTTGGAAAGCATAATAAGGTGACAATGCTGAACTGGTGTTTGTACTATTCATATTATCTAATGTTTGACATACAATTTTTACTTAAATAATTAAGTACCAAATAAGATTGATATTTAAATTCCGTTTTCATTTTAAACAATTTTTTGATTATGGTGAGCTTTGTTGGGATTGGAATGGCTTTGGTTGTTTTTTGTCTTTTTACAGAAATAAAAAACTTCTTCCTCTACAAATAAGCAAACAAATCAATATTCTTTTTTAAATACGACCATGTTTTTTATTGTTGTATTTCTTGTACTGTTTACTAACATAACCACTTCAATAATGCTGTTTCATCAAAATATATTTTTTTCCTTTTATTGGAAATAGTGCTTATATTTTTTATAATTTTGGAATGTATAGTAGTGACGTTGGTAATCAACACACAAATAATAAAATTTTTAGAATGGAATGAGAGTAGCAATGGATAAAAAGATTATAAGAAAAACGCCGATATGTTTCCTTCTAATTCTAATATACCTATTTATCATTGTACAAAATATTTTGTTTAAGGTGTACATTTGTGTATAAAATATAATAATAATAATAATACAAATGGATTTTTTACTAATCGTTAAAAATATAACATGCAATTCAACTAAACTAGGTATATTTTATAAATGTTTCCTTAATAAAGCTACTTAATAAATATGATTAAATCTTGTATCATATCTTATTCTTCCAATTTATTAATGAGGTTGGCAACACAATTCGCACTTGCGAATTTGTCAAATGCCAATTTCTCCAATTTACAATCTGGGTTGTGCTCAACAGCCCAGGTACTTGAAGTGAATCTTTGTATCATTTCACATGTTAGTTACTTCCATTCCAGAAGCTTTGTGTCTTCTATATAAGCCACTAGTTTGACTAGTTTTCCTCTCCAAAGTGTTTCCGTCTTTGTCCCAGTAAATTTTCGCAGAAGCAGAATATGTGAGTAGGTATTTATCATAGAGTTCCCATTTTCTGCACATCGGTTCACTAACTTTGTCCATTTTGAGCAGATGTCTCCTCAGGGTACAGTGTCCAGTCACCAGGTCGGTAACTGTCTTCAAATGTCTTACTCAGTTTGAATAGCCTGGTTGAGAGTTCCCTATCTAGCCAGTTCCCGATTTCTCCTCTTATGCAATCTTTTGTCAGTCCACAAAACGGTTCCGGACCTATGAAGTCTCCTTTAGAACCTTCTTTAGCTAACTGGTCCGCCATTTAATTATCTGCAATCCCCTCGTGGCTGGCACCCATATTAGATACACTTTGTTGTCTCTTGCCAGCCTGTTGAGGGATTCTTTACAGTTTTTCACCAGTTTAGACCTAGTTCTTGGATTACTGATAGCTTTAAGCAGAGCCTGGCTGTCAGTGAATATTTTTATTTTTTGTCCGGTATATCATCTTCTGATGTTTTCATCCAATCTGTTTTATATATTCCATACTTGTGGTTTAGCAAACAACTAGCGATCGATCTGGCTATTCTCAGTATATTTATGAATATTGTTTGTTGATGACTTGTATAAGTAGATTCAGTATCATATTGTTTCGACTCAGGAACTGCGAGAGCATATTTCTGAACTCGTTTAGGATTTTTTTTTAAAGGAGCCGTCCCTTCGCCGGCACCACCTCAGCCTCTCAGGCTTATTGTGGATTCTCCTAATGTTCTGACTACAGCCTATTCAGCCAATCCGTTCCCTGTATTAGCTCATACAGGTACTTTACTGGTTGGTTGTAGAAGTCTTCTGGAGTCATTTGGGGTCTTCCATATAGTTTTTGCCTCCTGTGGTCCAGCGTCTCACAGTTGTATAATATATGCAGAGCTGTTTCGGTGCCCTTTTAGCATCTTCTGCAAGTAAGGTCTCCGTTATACAGCCCTATTTTGTTCAGGTGCTCCTTTGTGGGAAAGTGTCCAGTAAGATAAGCCCCGTTATGGTTCGTAGTTTGTTCCTGCTCATTGAGAGCAGTTCTTTCGCTACTTTTTCTGATGGTTCTTCTTCCCATGTGTTTGCCTGTGGGTATTCTTCCAATGTTTTTTGTGTTGTTCTTTTACCCACCCTTTTAATCATGACCTAGTGGAGCATCTGGGGATGCCCACAGATGGTTCGGGTCCGTTCGTCAGTGTTGACGATCCTGCTCTTGCAAGTTCGTCAGCTTTTTCATTGCCAGCGATTCCTTTGTGACCTGGGACCCACTCCAGTGTTACACTGTTCCGAGTCGCCAGTCTACTAAGTTCTTCGTCGCATTCCCATACCGGCCGAGATGTTACCTTAGAGCTATGAAGTGCTTTAAGGGCGCTTGACTGTCGTAGATCCTGATCTGCCTGTTGTTGTAGGCTCTCATGTTATTTGCCCTTGCACATGCAAGTATTGCATAAACCTCTGCTTGAAATACCGGGGCATATTTACCAAGCGAGAGCATATTTTTGAACTCGTTTAGGAATTATTAGTTGATGTTTTGTGTTGGTTGAGAGTTCTGATCTATTATTGACTGCGTTTGCGTATGTTTGTTGTTGGTTGCATAGAGAACTGTTTTGTTGATTTGTGTTATGGTATATGTACAATGGGCTTTGTTTGTGTTTGCTGTTGTTGGTTTTCTTTTGGTGATGATCTTGTACTTTTGACTAGTTCTTTGTATACTGAACTGAACATTTTTTATGTTTTGAACTGTAAGACCTTTTGGTGCCAGTTATTTTTTAACATCTGCCTTTGGTATGGAGTCGTGGATATATCTGATTACCACCCACTATACACGTTCTTCTTTGACTTGATAGGTGTGGTGAATGATGTTTTCTCCTTTTACATGTTTTATCAGCTTTCGATACGTATCTATTGTTGCGATTTTAACAGTATCATTTGCTAGGGTTCTAGAGTATAACAGGTTTCTTTATCAACTACTTCGGAAAAACTGATCAACTTCTTGACGCCATATATAAATATTGGTCGACTCTAAATTGGTTGTCATCAGTGATTCAGAGATTAAGGTTCGTTATTCTGTTTAGTACATTTGCGTTCTTTGACTACTTGTTATGTGTTTTTGTTTTGGGTTTCGTATACATTCTCGTTGCCGTCTGTATCTACGATGACTGGGTTTCTCATCAGTGTGAGGCTTGACTTGAAGTAGGCTGACTGTCTGAGTTATGATTTGGGTGCTGCTGGTTAGATGGGAACATGTTCCTGGTGGTCTTAGTGGTAAGCCTAGAGCTTATCTGTGGTTTTTACTGTCACTAGCTGTAGGTACTGTTTTTGTCGGATATATTCACAACCAGTCATTGGACTTTAATATATTTTGTATGTTCTTTCCGGTGTATTCATTATTCTTTTTCGTTAATTTATTGAGAAATTGAATTGGAATATAATCTCAAACTTGGCATCATTGTTCTACTCCTTAAATTGTGCAGCACTTGTCCCATTCAACTGAGTGTGTATCTTCTACGATTTATGAGATATCTGAAGTGGGAATTAAAATCCTGAGAACTAAATTACCTATTATGCCCCTTTAGTTCCTGCCAAAACTCTTGTACAGACGTACCCTAGTTAATACCAACCATACACACTACGGTCTACCTGCGCAGGTATGCCTGTGTGGGAATAGACCTGTGCAGTTTTTTTAATTTGTACAGGTGACCGGTGCAAGTTCGAAAACCAATTCTTTCGAGTGACACCGTACGAGGTATCTGTGGTGCATCCTTAGAATGTGTAATGTGTATCTTAGATTTGTTTTATACCTTACATTAAATAAAAGAGATCACAAAAAACTGCTGGACCACGAATTTAAGTTCAAAATAATATAGGTTATTTTTTTCAATACTAACAAATGCAATTCTATTATACATATTTTCTTCCTTTATAATATAAAATACTTGAAAGGTTCGCTAATATAATATTTAGGTTCAAAAAAGCTTTGCAGACTTACCTTGCTATTTCTTTGTAGAAATCTTTTTAACTAATCACTCTCCGTGAGTCTAACAATTACCATCTCATTCATAGTAGAATCAACATAAACGACAGATTACAAATCTCTTATGTCGATTTTAATACATTAGCGATTTGTTTTGATAGGTTCATAGGCATGATCCTCGATCATCTTTTTTTGTGGCGTTGCAGCTACAGTAATCTGCGCCTGCGCCTAAGTAACGTCGATATGCCGCGTAATTTTTAAATATTCAATAAATTATTCCTTCCCCTTTAACAACAATATTTACTACATTGTTGAGTTCTATGTGGTTTATATAAGTTAGGTTAGTTATTTTCTTGTTATTTAAAAATACTCTAGTTACTCTTTGATCGGTGTCAGTTGGTCGGGAAGCGATATGTGTTGAATTATGATGAAAGCTATTGATTCTCATTACTATTGGTTATTGAGGTTATTTTGTATTGTTATTTACAATTTTACTACAAATATTTGTGACTATTGGGCGGGTTATAATAATTGTTTCGAGGAATATGAATCTTGGTTCTTCCCCATCCCTATCTACATATATTCATATTTATTCCCTCCCCCTTCCTGAAAATATATTAGGGGACGGGTTTTTTGCAAAAATTCATGTGGAATACCTACAAATAATTTCCAAACCGTCACGAGTTACGGAAATGAGAACTGGCAATATTGTCCATCCACCACTCTTTCTAAAATTTGTGACCATCTGATTTCTAGACAAAATTATCAAATTTTTTTAAAAAATGGCGGCTAATCATTTTATCTAGTTAGGTACCTAATTTTAAGCAGCAAATATATTAAAGAGAATCTCCTGGGTATACAAAGTTATGTTGCACATTTTTTTGTTAAACTACTATCCCTGAATTATAAAAAGAATTATAAAAATACTTGAATTCGTCCATTATTGACCTAGGTTAACAATAGATAAAATTCTATTAACCTCTAATAGAGAAATTCAACGTCTCAGTTGGCTAGAAGACGTAATTATTCTTAACTTCCCAGCTAGTAGTAGAAAAACAAACTGATCCTATGATATTGGACTTAGCTCAGAAGACAAAAAAAGAGCAGAAACGGGTAGAGTGGACATAACGATATCCTCCAAACTATCTTCCACCTGCAGATTTTGATTTTTTAACATTTTTATTATAAACAAATAATAAATAATACGCTAACCTAAAATTATGATGCACTTTCCTCCACTTTGGTCACCCGCTTAGGTTGAAAATTGGAATACCTCAACAGAGCTGAACATAATGATGTAAAAAAGAACATAGCAATTCTAATGCAATATCATGCAACCCACAACCAGTTTGGTATTGCTTCCTCTTTCTACATTCTTAAAAGGTTTTTAGTGTTACAGTCTTCGCGCATGTGCATCACGCGATGTTAGAGAGAGACAGCATCACCAAATTCATTCGCCATCTTTTTTTATTGCGTGGACGCTTTCGACTATAGGTTACCTACTCAATATATATTATCTCTATGTGGTGCCTCGGTTGTATGTTATATCTGCGCCTCGGTTGAGAAGGAGGCGAACATGTCGTATAACATTGTGCTTGGTTAGGTTAGGTTGTTCATAAAGTCTGCAAATTATTACTCGTAAATTCTGACAACTATATTATTTTATACCCACAAAACCACAGGTTATGGGCGCAGTAATAATCTAGTAGAATTGGTGAGAAACGAAGGTCCAAAATCAGCTAAAAAGAGTTGTGCTGTTCTGCTCGTCGCATTACAAATAAAAGTGAAATGGAGGCATCTGGAAACCTCGTGGCACATAATGTTATAAAGTTCAACAGCACGGGATTCTCAAACTGGGAGTTTGGGATAAAACTTCTCATGGAACAAGGTGGTTGTTAAAATGTTTTAACAACTAATTTCCCAACAGCAGCTGAAGAACAAGCGGAATGTAAAAAAATATCTCAAAGCTCGAAATATTATTGTTCAGTGTCTGACCGATAATACGTTGGAAATATTAAAATGCAAGAAAACAGCCAAATATACGCTTGAAGCTTCAGGTAAAACATATACAAAGAAAAACATATCAAATCAGATAATGTTGCAGAAGAAATTGATGAAGTTTTTTTGGTAGGTCACCATTAACAAATTTTTTAACGGAATATGAGCAAACTGAGAGAAGTTAAAGCAGCTGGTGGAAAGCTTAAAAACAATGGGATCATTTCTCAGCTGTTATCTTCTATGCCTAATTCGTACGATGCTGTAGTCACAGCCATTGATGTTCTTTTTTGTAAAAATAAATTGCTACTTGAGAACTCCAGGAGAAGCAGTCAAATTTATTAAGTGGAAGACAGCAATGCAGCAGTGCTCACAGGCAAGTCGAAAAGGTTTTTTTAGGAAAACAAATACCATTAAGCGAAAATCTTTTCCATTCAAATGTCATCACTGTAAAATAAAGTCATATGAAGTTTGAGTGCCCAAATCTGAAAAAAAATGAAAGAAACGGCAAGTAGCGCTCAAACGAAAAATGAAGAGAGCGAAACAGATATTGCCTTTATAACATCAGTCAATTTGGAGACTCTCACTATGCTAGTAACCCATACAAATGACAATAATGAAATCATACTCATCATCAATAGTGGTGTAACCAACCATTTATTGAATGAGGATGCTGGGATACACTTATATGACAGGAAAGAAGTGTTAGTCTCAGTCTCTATAATAACAGCCAATCAGGAAGAAACAATACAAGCAACAAGCAATTAAACAACAGCTTACACTTGAGAAGCGATGAAAATAAAACTGTGTTGTTGAAAGATGTTTGGGTTTGTAACAGTCTTTTCCATAAACTGCTCAGAGTAAGAACATTGGAACAGAACATTTTCCAAGTTGGAGACCCGGAGACCTTATGCAGATTATGCGGTATAGGGAAACGGAGACAGTTAAATATATACTTTTTACATGCGAGACTCTTGATCGTAAAAGACAGTTATTACTTGGCCAACCGCAACAAAACGCTCAGCTATATAGGTAGCAAACACCCAGATAAGAACTTGTACAAACTGGTGCAGGGGACAAAGGTGCTGGACTGGGTGCTATGAGAAAGCACGAGCAAAAATACAATAAGCCATTAGGCTGCAGTGTTATCGGACACTTATCAGACGTGCTCGGGAAAAAAGTTTATCATGAAAAAGCAAAATTAAATACGAAAATTTAACGTTTAAGGTGTGACAACGGAGGGGAATATGTCTCCGTTGACTTTGAGAATTTCAGTGTGAAGCAAGGTATAAAGATTCAATACACCAATCCCGAACAGAACACAGTCGCAGAGCACTATAATCACACAGCAATGGAAAAAGCACGATGCCTAATTTTTTATGCAAAAATGGACAAAAGAATGTGAGGCGAAGCACTGCTAACCGGTGCTTACTCAATAAACAGAACTGTCGCACTTCTATACTAAACAATGAAAATGTACCTACAGCTGAAATTTGGTTTGAAGAAAAGCCCAGCCTGAACAAAATCAATATTTTCGGTGCAACAGCTTACAACTACATACCAAAAGAGGGTCGTAAATCAAAGCTTGAATCCCGAAGCCAAAAATTAATAATGGTTGGCTATAAAGACAACGGATACCGTTTGTGGGATGAGTCCAGTAGAAATATTATTGTAGGCCGAAATCTTGCTGTTGACGAACTGAAAAGTAACCTAATAATGATAGACTACAGAAAAAGAAAAAGCGACTGAAAGACGAAACACAAATCTTGAAACCGAGACAGAAGAAAACCGAAATAAATAAAGAATTACTTCTACACGAAAAAAATACTACCTAAACGTTTTAATGAGCATGAGCTAGATCTTGAAGATAACTCGCTAGCAGCTCCATGTTTGGGAAAGTTTATGTCTGAAGTTCCGCAGACATATGAAGAAGCAGTCCGAGAGAATGAGTGGAAAGCTGCAATACAGGATAAACTTGATTCTCTCAAAGAAAACGGTACTTGGGAGCTCTTACTGCATTTTCGTTTGGTACGTTAGATAAGGCATAACCTATACATGAAACAGCCTAAAGGGCGTGATATATTTATCAATTAATTGACAGCTGTGGTAAGGGTAATAAAAACTACTCCTACAGCTGCAATGGAAGTCTTAATGAATCTGCCACCTCTACACATATTCATACAAGGTGAAGCGAGATCTGTAATGTACAGATTAATACATAGTCAGCAACACATAAGCCAAACGCATAGTGCTGACAACTGGAAGCTAATCGAGGAGCTAAAGGCGGACTATGTAATGCGACAGCCCATCGATTCATTAGCTACGAGACATATCTTCGATAATAAGTTCAAAGTAACTTTACCAAATAGGGAAGACTGGAAAAAAGGTGTACCCATACATGCGGATGTTTTTTGGTATACAGACGGGTCAAAGACGTTAGACGTCGTAGGAGCCGGTATTGTAGGGATAAAGCAAGGGATAGCCTTCCCAGTAAGCCTATCAAGGAATGTCACAATTTTCCAGGCGAAAATGACGGCGATTCACCACTGTGTGGAAGAAATTAAAAGGTAGAAGAGAACATATCGTTCAATTGCCATCTTCACAGACAGCCAAGCAGCGCTAAAGGCACTCAACTCCGTAGAGGTCAATTCTAAGCTAGTGTGGGATTGTGTGCGGGCCCTAAACACACTGGGTGAGTGTAGCAATGTTACGGTAGCCTGGGTACCGGGGCACGAGGGGCATAAGAGCAACGAAAAAGCGGATGAAATGGCCAAACAAGGCTCATCAATGCCATTCGTTGGGCCGGAACCCTTCTGCGGCGTTGCAAAAACCATAACAAGAATAGAAACAAAGAAGTGGGTCGCCCACAAATTTCTGAAATGGTGGAGGAGCTCACCAGGACATAGGCAAGCGAAACAGTTCATATATTAGAACACTCGCCAAAATTTACAGCAGATCTGATGGCCATAGATAGGAAAACTGTCAAAGCTGTTAACGGGGCATTGTAAGCTCACTAGGCATTTAAAGCTGATATGGGATTGACAAACGAAGATATGTGCAGGTTTTGTCACGTAGAAGAAGAAACGACAGAACACATTCTATGTCAGTGCGATAGCCTGGCAAATGTGCGGTAATGCATTAGGCGAAGAAACGCCATTGGCAGAAAGCTATATGAAAGGTTCAGTCTCCACTCTAATAGACATTTTAAAAAGAGTCAGGCTGGAGAATGTACCTAATCTAGAGTTTAGAGGACCACAATAGATCTGAAAAGGTCGCAGTGGATTAGGCCAAAAGCCACCTCATAAAATCTATCCATCCAAGGGTAATATTTACTTTAACGTTGTTTATTTTTTGCAGTTTAAAGCGATTGGTATCTGATTCTGCAACATAACCTCTAGTATCTACTCGTTTTTCATATATTTGTTTCCACGCCATATTTTATAAAAAGTTCGGAATAAATTAAGCAATAATATGTCGTAAAAATGCCGTGGTCACATGATCAAGTAGTCTCACTGATCGAAGTTTATATGGAAAGGCCTTTCCTTTATAAAGTCAAAAGTGCACAATATAAAAATAAGCATATGCATGCTTCTGCTTATAAGCACTTTAAATCAGAAGTTCCTCTTTTTCAATGTCATTTTTCACCAAGGAAAGCAAATAATTAAATTGTTCCTCTGATACACGTAAAATTTTTTTATAAGAATCTCCATCTTCTATTGTCAGTTCTTCATTCAGCATTTTAAGTGTTCCTAAACCTTTTAGGCACCTTCTTCTTTTTAACCATAGTTTCTATATTATTCTCTTGTCTATATCTTTTCTCTTTTATGCAACATCATTATTACGTACTAAATTTATAACAGCTGCTGCTATCAATAATAAAAATTCAACATCCATATTTATACCAACTACAGCGCGCATGATCACATCCTAATTAAATTATTATAACTGAGTGTTGCATAAATTAGATGTTTCAATGTTCTTGTCCTAAATTTAGAATCCTAAAAAAATAATATGATTTTTATATTTTCGTATAATGGTGGCGACTTCTATTGATAAAGTTAAATTAAAGCTTAGCTACGAATTGCGGAAGTCTTGGAAACCATGATGATTGCCTTCACCGAGAGATGGCAGTTAATGATATGTAACAATTATTTAAAAGATTATTTTTATAGTAAAACAATATTCACGTCAAATTGAAACAAAAATGAAACTGCATCAAATATTGTTTTTACAAATGCAACTTTAATGCATTAATACTCATAGTTAGTTACAGCGCCCTCTTTTGATTGTTAGGAGTAAATTTTAGTGAATAAATGGTTGAATACGCAAGGGAGAAATGAAGATTAATTAAATTATGTCATTCTGATAGTAAGATTACTGAAAATATGGAATATATATAGAAACATTCTAATGCCGAAATTAATCTAAAAAAAGGTTGAATTCAAATCTTTGTTGTTAAAATTGGTAGGTACCTAATATATCGAAATATAGTTGATCCATTCTACGTAAAGATGGCATCTACTGCACCGTACTATATTTTAAAAGTTAATAGGGCTATAATAATCATAGATAAATAAATGGTAATAATGAGTTGGAATTATTTCCGTGAGAAGTATTTATCTGTCAGATTGTTAAGGAATAAAAATAATTTGTTAAGTATAGTAAACGTTTAAATCAAAGAAATATATTTTTAAGACAATTGAATTACTAAGAAAAAAAGGTGTCCTCAAAATTTCAAGGAACTATATATAATATGATAATTATAATTGTATCGGAAGCTTCCAGTCTATTTGTTGTACTAATCGATTACCTTATGTTTTTTTCATTCGATTCATTTCGGAACTAACAATAAATGCAGATAAAGAAAATAATAATTCCATTAAAATACCTTTCTATTGAATCTGCTTAGATCACTAATAAATTAAACGTTAGATTTTTACCTGTAGCTCAAAATACTACCATTGTGTCAATAGACAAACCGCATCTGTAAATTTTCCCATAAAACATACAAAAAACCCTTTACTTGAAGAATATTTACGGATTAACAAAAAAAATTCTGACACCCTGAGAATCGAAACAAAAAAGAAAAGAAACGAATGTACGGAAATTTACTTTTTTTCTTAACCTTTTTCCTTATTTAAAAAAACGCACCCTTACATGTGTTTGGTTTCAACCTTTCAAGTGCAAAAAAAGGTTTAAAAAATGCACGGTAATGCTATCTACGTTTTAAACCCTTTTATGGATAAACACAGCTGCAAGATTTTTAGCAGTACGGGAAATAAGGGTTGAAATTCAGTATAAAGAACTAAAAAAAGGGAGTATATACCTTTAGGCATAGAAAATCGAAGGGATGTGGGACGTTAGATTGACATCTTTAGGACTTTCTATGTCGAAATGAATCTATAAACTAACGTTTTATTTTAAAAATTTAACAAATATATTTCAAATTAAAATGTCTTTCAGATAGAAAGAAGTTATACTAGTATATTTGTTTTGGAATTAAGTTAATGATTTGAATTAACTTTTTTTATGAATATTACAATCAACCAAAAACATTTCAGTGTGAAATCCGGTCCTGAAAACATATTAGTCCTTTATATTAATAATTTTATAGTCTTTATCTCTAAAATCTTAATTATTTCCACATCTTTAAAAACCACTCGGAACTATTAAAATATTTCTCGGATAATTAGTAAAATTATTAACGAACGATGATGACAAGGCACAAATTTCGAAAATTCGAATTTAAAATGTCTATATATTTTAATGGAGATTTCAGTTTTTTAATTTTTTTTCCCGACTTACCCGCTGAGATGAAGTATCCTAAAAGCATTCTGAAAGGGGTACCTACCTTGAATATTGGATTGCTTTAGTTTTTTTAATTAATCAGGATGATATAGCAGCATATTTTTTTTCTATCGCATACGTTTAATATTTTGAAATTATAGGTCAGCTTTTAAGGATAACAACTACTTTCATCAAATGAAGTCAACTTCCTTTTTTACATTCTTTTCCGGTTATCTAAAGACATACGTATGGATGGCCGGATATGCTGCAAAGCAAGAGGTCAATAATCAGAAGAAGAAGAACATACGTATGGAAAGGTTGGTCAATAACAATAATCCAATGTTTGTTTGTCAAACATAACATACTTTCTGATGTCCAGTCCAGATTTCAACGTCATCGCTCAACCCGAGATAATAGGTTTGATCGTAAAACAGTCAGAAACTATCACAAATCGTCAGGGGCATGCGCATTAAAAAAGCGTTCGTAGAAACAATTTGGCAGTTGGTGATTTAAAAATACTTTGTTAGAAGAAAGAAATTTCGGCTATAAACGTCCATAAATTCAGGTAGAAATTTTATTTTAGGGGATTAAAGTCACCGGTCAAGTCCACCATGCTAATCTTTTAATGACATCCTGTTAATGTTGGAAATTCCCAAAATATTGTTGTCTAGTAGGGCCAAACCACCTTCGTATTTTTAGACAATTTTTGAAGAATAAATTATAATAATTTTCAATAATAACCCAACCAAACCTACCCCTACCAAACCACCTTCGTATTTTTAGTCAATTTTTGAAGAATAAATTATAATAATTTTCAATAATAACCCAACCAAACCTACCCCTACCAAACCGGGCGTCGCCGTCGCTTCTTCTTGACTTGTTGGCAAAGGCGGAAGAATTTGTTTTATACATCTCAACCTAACAATACCAGAAACCGCGACATGAGCTTGAAAAAACTTAAAATTTTCCACCAACAGCATTTTTTTGCCTTTTTCACTCAACATAAATTTGACTTCCATCTTTATAAATTACCACTTCAACTGAATTATTAGTAAATAATTTAAGTTCTATACAGTTCCTTCACCTATCTGTTGATGGCAATTAGGGTTTTAAAACCCCCATTAGTACAGGCCCCTGGTGGAGGAACACGGCTATGAAAATGTCAAACTGAATTATTTTTTTCAAAAATTATAAACTCAGCAAAATATTTTATGGTACTATAAAGATTATCCTCTTATCTATTTAATCCCTCGGCTTGAAATCGGTGGTGGAGCTGACCGGCCTTTTTCGTCTACCTGAGGTTCGTGGTGGAGTTGACATTCTCCCGAAATTTCCAGTTTCGAATCAGAGAATAATTCGCCGACCAGGAACAAAATTTTAGGTAGAAGCACGCGCTTTGCGGTGCTGTTGAAAGTGACAAGTGAAGTGACATATTTTTGGTTGGTTTTGAACGCAGATCTTTTGGTTTTGAAAACTTTTCTTTGATTTTGAAGAAAACAACTGAATAGCAAACCACTTCCTTCTAAGATATAGTCTAGGTTTGAAAAGTACGAACACACATTGAATGTCGACCATATTATATTCCATTTTGAGTTATTCAATCAGATGAGTAGTGATTAAATGTTATACGTCGTGCTCTGTACTGTAAAAATTTCCCACTCATTCGTGGAACAAAATTTGTCAATTGATTTACAACGAATCACAAATGGAATGTCAGAGTTTGATAAATTTACAATCGATTGGAAATTCCTTTTTACGAACAAACCTAAATATTGTTCTCACCGTATTTCGTACGCTATAAATAATAAACACGAATCCATAGCCACTATCTTTGATATAGAAAGTGCATTTGACACTGTTTCCAGAAATGTGATACTCAACAAACTAACTCATCTTAATTTCATTGATAATATACAGTGTGTCTACGTAAGTGTTAAAGATTAAGAATAATTTTCAAATATTTAATAGGTATTGTTTATTCACAATGAAATTTCTTTTTTCAACATCTCTGTGATAACATTGAAAGTATAATTTTATTTCGATATAAGTGGATTTTTAAAGGTTTATTTAAGATTCATTTTATCAAATTTATTAATTGTAATGCATTATTGTTGAAACTTAAGTTTACAAACAATTTTAATTTTTTAACATATTTTCTCAATAAAAATTTCCTATATTATGGTCAAAAATGAAGATACAATACGGTAGATTGAGTCCGCATCCTATCGCTAGCACCACTCATTATGGAAATTTCGATTCTTGTATCTACTTCCACTTGAAGATATTTTAACAAAACAGTTTGTTGATTACGTTATGATAAATAAGATTAACAATACGGAACTGCACTTGAATATTTATCACAGTTATTAACGTCAAATTAAGAAATAAATGGCAAGAAATACATTTAAACCTTTTCTTTTCAGCCGAGCGGCTAAGAAGACTTGGAAAAAGAAGCGTATTGATACAATGTTAAAATAACAGGCAACTTTTGTGTTTTGTCTACCCTGTACCAATTTGAATCAACTTGGGATACATTTTAGTAATCAGCTTAGAAAGGGAAATCCGCAAATTGCTTCATTTAAAAAAACGTATTGAGTTTTCACTCGAAGGTTTTTTATTTTGTCTGATAGATTATTCTTAAAAAAAGTAAACCAAAATAAAAAACAGACTTGTTTTGGGATGTTTCCATATTACTTTTTATTTAGCTAATAATTAATTTATGCGTTAATTCATGGCCCGCTATTTTCCTTCGGGACTTATTATTATGTGTAAAGGAACTATTAGTCTCTGAGATTTTCCTTAGGAACTAAGTAGAGGAAAGCGGCACAATGGATCTTTTAAGTATTAGTGAATATCACCCCAGTACACATACATACACACATATCGCGCACTAGCAATATGATGGTTCACCTTCAGCTGTTTTTTTAAAGGTATCTGCCTGTATCCTGAAAAACCATTTCAAAGTTCTGTTTGAACAAATACATATTTTTGCCCACATTTATTTTAATCATTTGTATTAAACCTCAAGATTTAAAGGAACATTTTTGTAAATTTCTACTTTTAAAAGAAGGAACAGAGCCATGTTATCTTATAAAATACCTCCTTAATGCTAATATTAAGTGCATCGTCTTGTTCAAATTGATTCAATTCTCACACAAATTAAAATATAAAAATATGTACTCGTATTTAAAAAGAGTTTTACAAATCCTAATTTCGTTTGTTGAATACCAAAATGTATATTAACTTATTAATCACATTTCCACAAAACAGTTCCGTAATCGTCGTAAAAATCCCCAAAAACAAAACAAACAAATTAGAGAGAAATAAAAAAATGGATACTCTCCACGCATTTTAAGAAACATTTTCAAGGCTGTCAGACGCCGAAATGATTAATCTTGTTTAAAGAATTTTCAACCGTCCTTTTTATATTTTCTGTATAACTTTTTTAACAAAATGATAAATGATTGTGAATAATAAAATAAGCTCCATTGACGTACAACAATTCATTTATTACAGTTCTGACGTTCAGCAGCGCAGAAAGGAATATATTTTTTAAGGATATAAACAAAACAAAGTTTTGAAAAATTTGTATGTATCAACGTGATATTCATCTTATATCAGAAAAGTTAGCTGAAATTCAATTATTTGTTATCCTATTGAAGTAGCACAATATGCTTTCCTGATGTATAAACTTGCACTCCTGTTAAATTCGCCATCCTGTGGATATGTGGAGAGATCTTGGAAAAAGATGAGATTGCAGCATCAATGAATCCTAAATTAATCTGTGATATTGGTAGGATCTACTCAAAAGACATTCCTTTGGGCAAAAAATGGTGCTGAAGCCTGTCAAACTGTATAGATATACAAGATAGTACAGCTAGCCGTAGCATATGCTTCTTCGGTACGATAGCCAAAGACTCGCCAAGGATTGGCCAAGATGATATTTACTATGGTACAAAGACTTGCATGTCTGGATATCGCGAATACCTTAAGAAATACTCTTACAGTACCTGTGGGTATACTATTAGACCTACCACCCATATATGGAAGGTTATACACTCCTTCTGGAATAGTAACCGCCAATATTTGGATCTTAGACTCTTTTGGTTTTTGTGGAGAATCAATCCACAATGATTTCTTGCTTGCATTTATAGTTTGGCATGTTACTATTACTAAAATTTTCCTCCATTCTTTCCTTTCCTCGGTCTATTTATTTCATTCATATACTTTTTGGTAAACCTTTTGGTTTGTTTGTAACTGGTGTCCACTCTGTTATTCTCCCTACGTTACTGCATTCTTTCATCCTTTTGATGTACAAGCCATCTTAATCTAGATTCCTATATTCTCAGTATCAAGTATTTCTTCTATTTTCAATTTCGTCAATCTTTCATAATGTTTCTCTAGTCTTCAGATTTTCCTAATATTTCTTCTTTCAAATATTTTAAATCTTTTTCCATCTTCGCTTGCCATTGCTGTAGTTTCGGCTACATAAGTGATTGCTGTTCGTATTGCTTTATTATAAATTCTCATTTTTGTGATTCCTTTGATTGTTGTGTTTTACATTAGGGGTTTGTATTTATAGTGTGCTCGATATTCTGCCTGTATACGTTGTACAGTTTTATATTTTTTGTCATTCCGATTGCTTTTACCAGGATAATTTTTAATTACTTAAAATTCAAATTCCCCAATTTATCATCGATTTACCTCCCATACACCTTGTAATACAGGAAGTGGCAAGACTAGGAATCCATATACCTACTGAAAAAATACGATGAGCAATTTAGACGATAGATCAGGGCACATGAATATCGTAAGAGTTGTGTGACAGGGTTTGCTACACGAGAACATATTACACAACCATAGTATATTACTTCCATAGTCCTTTTGATGTGTCGATTACAGACCAAAAGAAATGAACTGACAAAAAGATCAGTACCCTTAGACATTAGATTACAAGGAGGTCGATTGACCCGTATGGCCTTACTATATTGTGACCTATAAGATATTTTGTGTAAACCCTTACATCTATATTTTAGTCCTAGAGATCCAGACTTCTGAATCCGATTTGGAGCTAGGTCTGTAATTACAGATAATGTGTTCCGCTGACTCATTTGCAGAATCTGCATGTTCCTCTGTTCACTTTGCTTATATTACAGAGATGGTACTTGAGTGAGCAGTGTTCAGTGGGAATTCCTGTAATTGCTCTGAGATCGGTGAGCAGACATTATACATGGTACACTAAAACTGAAAATGGATATTAATATACTCCAAAAAAAAAGATGATTGCTAAATGTACGCACTGGAAAATTACACAGTATTTCAGAAGGAGTTATACATAGTCCTGCAATGCAAGAGAGATGGCAATAGAATAGCTGTGGAGGGTAAGCAGATGCATATCATGTCAGATGGTCAAGCGGCACTCAAGTCAAACTCCAGTCAAAAAGTGACATTTAGACTAGTATGGGAATGCTTCGAGGAACTGAAGACGTTAGTCGAACGAAATAACGTCAGCCTGACCTGGGTTCTAAGTCAACCAGGTCATCAGACAAGTTTGCAAAAGGCAGATTCTTGAAATACTAAACGTAGACCGAGAACTCAAGAGAAGTAGACTATCTAAAAAATTGCTTCAGTTTGGTGTATTAAACAATTTAGGTCTCTTAGATTGTCTAATAGTTGAAAGAGGAAGAAATGAAAATCTCTTTTCTTTATATGGAACAATAGTAGGCTCTTAACACTCATTACTTATTATAATTTATTCCATTTTTAATGCAAATTTTGAAAAGGTATATTAAAAATATTGAAGAATTATGCATCCCGCAATACAGTACTGCGAATTAAAATTGGGTGGAGTGTCTGACAAAGTGCAAACTGCGGAAACTTCAATAGTTTCAAATTCCAAATTTTCTTTTGCATATGAAAAAGTATTAAACACATAATACAAAAAATATACACAACTTTATTCATCCACGCTACCTACTTGTTTACTATGTACTTAACCGATTCTAAAAAAAGTTAAAGACAGGACTGTTTTATAATCATTATTAAATTTGTATCCCTAATGTGTTACGTCTATGTTTTTCATTGATTAATTTCTTGTATTCCTATTTCTTTTTAGTTTACCATTTTAAGTGGAAAAATTTAACCGTACCCGTTTTAGATACATAATATATAGAGACTGGAAATTATTTTTATTAATGATTTGTTCGTATCCAAGTACATGAGAAAGGTTTTTAGAAAAAGAAGGGTTGGATTGCGTCACTAATGGTTGGATTTAAAAAAAATGTATTAGACATGGTCTTTCATTTGAATATCTCGAAGGGAAGTTTTGTGTTATGTTCTATTTCCCCTTTTTCGATCTGTATCTGTATTTAGGTTCTAATCAATCGTCGATTGGGATAATTGTTGGTAGGTATAAATTTTTTTCCAGTGTTTGTTTCAAGTTATTTTGTTGAATATGTCTATGATAAATGAAACTAAAGAATTCTTTGTTCTCATTGTGAGAAAAATTAAAAAAAAAAAGAAAAAGTGAAATATCTCGTTTACAACACATGTTCGTGGAAAAATTCCATATTTCAAACAGTTCGCAGATATGTGTGTGTGCGTCTGGGACTGCATATAACATTCATTTATCTTTCTTATTAAGTTACAAGTCTCTCCCTATTATTTCAAATCTTTTACTTCCTACTGAGGCATGTATTTTAATGATTTTTAAAATCGCTCTTTCCTAAAACCATTTGATAAACTTTTTGCTAGAACGTATTGTCATTAATTCTTATCCAACCTTTTTTGGGAACAAATCTATAAAAAAATATTATACAGGGATACCTATTTTAAGAAAATATAACGATAACGATGAAAGTGGTATGTCTTTCTTCGTTTACATAGTTTTAGTCATAAATAACGGAGAAGTTTTTGCTCAAATATGAAAATTTAACCTATATCACTAAAGTTTTGTACCAATTATACACAGTGAGTTATGAGTATGGAACGCATCAACTATCTCGGAAACGGATCGCACAATTTTCATAGATTTTGATGTGCAATGATCTTGTGATATTGCCGATATTATGGTGGTATTTACATTGTTGTCAGATCTTCCCTTTTTTCGGAGTAATAATGAACTTTGTTATATTACATTCCCTATACATTTTTTGCTTTTTAAAATCCTTAAGAAATACTGATTATTTTTTATGTTATGTTCCCTATACCTAAATGCAATAATTTCGGAGTTTTTTTTAGTTTCGTTTTTACTGTCGTATTAACAGTGTTGGTTATTAGCGACAAAAATGAACAAAATATTCAAGATATTAACTTCAGTAAGATAGTTTATCAATTTATGTTATGTGGAAATTTTGACCTAATACTGATTAAATATGTTTGGTGTATTATGTTTTATTCGCGTTCCATTATAATTGGGGCATTCTATAACAATGTGCTTGACTGTCATTTGTTTGGAACATGCAGCACACTCTGGTATCCCGTTATTATTGAATAAATGCTGATGAGTCAGTTAAGTGTGTCCTATCCTTAATCTTGTTAGGAGTACGTGTTTGGAGCGCTTGCTTATTATTGTCTTCCAGGGTTTCACTTTCACATCGGGCTAAAAAAGAGTGTCAAAATGAAAACCCCATTTAAAAAGCATTGATCATTTACGCACGCATTTGGGTGTGATAATGAAAGTCCCATGTAAAAAGCGTTGTTCATTTACGCACGCTTTTTAACGTATGTATAATGTATGATTTCACACATTTTTTTTGGTTCGTAAATGCCTAATTTTAAAGGTGGTCGTAGATAAAATATTTTATATGTACCTGGCTTAACAACAAATTTATTATCTGTTTCCCAACTGATAAAAAGTGGAAATGATGTTATCTTTGATGAAAAAGGTTGTAAAATATACAACAGACAAGGTATTTTAATCGCAACAGCTGATTTTCTAGAAAATGTATATCGATTGAATTTTAAGCCAACAGAGCACTCTAAAGTACTAGTAGCAACTGCAATAACCAGTGAAACATGGCATCGGAGATTTGAACTGATGGAGGTGGAGAATTTTGTAGCAATAATTTTGAAAGTTTTTCAGCAACAAATGGAATTGTTTATTAAAAATCAATCAAATGCTTACTCTCCACAATAAAATGGTACAGCAGAACGCTTATATCGATCAATTGTAGAAAAAGCGAGGTGTTTACTCTTTGATTCAAAGCTTGATACGCATTTCTGGGCTGAGGCAGTTAACACCGCAGTCTACTTGAGAAATCGTTCAATATTAACAGATTTAGATAAAACTCCAATTGAAGTTTGGACAAATAAACGGCCCGAAGTTGGCCATTTACGAATTTTTGGAAGTGAAGTAATGATGTTGATACCAAAAGAGAAACGTTACAAATGGGATAAGAAATACAAAAAAAACATTGTAGTTGGCTTCAATGATAATGTTAAGGGCTTACAGACTCTATGACCCAGAAACAAACAGGTTGTTATTAGTACCTATATAGGAATGTAATAATAAATTAAAATCCAAATAGCACCACAGTAGTCATTAATCATGAACCTGAACTATTAGATTCAGTGGGAGATTCTAACGAGATTATTTTGGACCAGCATTCCAGTACAGAAGATGATTTGAGTATACCTGATGAAGCATCTGATAATTATGATAGTGACTTTGTACCCGATCCAGCATGTGTTAATGAAGAAATTCCAAATACAATCAGGAAGTCAGGGAGGCAACCTAAACCAAAAAAGTTCAAAGATTATGTTAGTTATTTATGCTTGGATAGTGACAGTGATCCAGCGTGCGTGGAAGATGCTATTTCCAGATCTGATCGTGAATTTTGGATAGCTGCTATGAATGACGAATTGAAGTCTTTTGAAGAAAACGCTGCAGGGGAAATTTCTGGTTTTCCTAAAAATGGCTGCGTTGTGAAGTGTAAGTGGGTGTATCAGCGAAAAGTGATGACTCGGGTAAAGTGCGGTATCGTGCTAGGCTAGTGGCCCAAGGATACACTCAAGAATCAGTATTGATGAAACTTTCTCACCTGTTGTAAAACATTCAACATTAATACTTCTTTTTGCAATATCTGCAAAACTAAATTGAAATATTTTTCATCTCGATGTCGCAACAGGTTTTTTAAACGTGGATCTTGAAGAAAATGTTTTTATGATGATAAGTGAAGGTTTACAATTGCATCAAAGTGATGGAGTACTGAAACTTGAAAAGGCTATTTATGGTATGGAAAAATGGATAGTTTTTTGAATAACTTAGGATATAAAAAATCTATTCTAGAGCCGTGTTTATATAGCAAGATGAAAGATAATTTAAAAACCATTATTTATATCTATGTTGATGATTTTTTTATCTTTACTAATAATACCCTAGAGTTGAAGATTTAAAACTGCAATTGAATAAAAATTTTGAGATTAGGGATTTAGGAGAGTTAAGAAATTGTTTAGGTATGAGAGTTACTCGAGACAGAAAAAATCACTCTAGATCAAGAGTCATATACCTACTAATCGTTTATTAAAACGATTCAATACCATTAACTCAAAGATTGTTAGTACCCTAATGTTTAAATGTATCAAGAGATAATAATACCTGTATACAGGTACCATATCAACAATTAATAGGCAGTCTCATCTTTTGTCAGTTTTGACAAGGCCAGATATTTCGTATTCTGTAAGCTATCTAAATCAATTCAATGATTGTCGTACTGAAACAAATTGGAAGCATGCAAAACGTATGCAATAAAGATACTTGCAGGTAACGAAATATTATGGTCTGGGTTTCACATGAGATGATAATTATATAAAAGGTTTTGTAGACGCTAGTTGGGGTAGTAATACTTATGATAGAGAATGATATTCAGGTTTATAATTTCAACGTTGGCCCAATTGCATGGGAAAGCAAAAAGCAAAACACACTCGCTCTCTCAAGCACTGAAGCAGAGTACATAGCAGTCTCAAAGGCTGCTAAAGAGGCGATATATATGAAATAGTATATTACACACCGAGGTGGGAAGTGATTCATTCCTGTCGTGAGATCAGTTAGTTAGCTATGATCTCGAGACAGGAATGAATCTTCCTACCGAGGTTTGTATACTATTTTATTCACAACCATCATATTTCGATCAAAATTAATAAATCTCTGTTTCATTCTGAACATTCCTAAAATATTACATTTAACGACAAATTACCAAGAAGGCGGTTTTCTCAGAATAATCAAAGGGATATATTGTTACCGTGACTACGGGGTATACAATTGTCACCAATATGAGTAAATGTCAGATAAAGTCAATAAATGTCAGATTAATATCAATAAGTAGTTGTTGTTTTTTATTGTTTGCCATTAAATAGGTATTATAAAATTTATAAAAAAATATGTTATTTTTTTAAATATTAAAACTATTTATCTAGAATAGATGAAATGAGGACGGGAAGTAGAGGTGTGTAATGTGACACTTCCCAACCTTCAATGACGTTAGTAATGACAGTATTACATATATGGTTGTAAATAAAACTTGTTATTCGAGATAACGGGCATTGACAATTGTGTAATTCTGTTAAATGATAATATGGGCGCTCACAAATTGGCAATAAATAATATAACAAACAAACGTATCAAACATATTGACATTAGAAACCATTTTATCATAGAGGTTGTAAGTCAGAATCTCATTAAATTAAATTATTTAGACACTGCCAATATGCCAGCAGATGTTTTAACAAAAAGTCTGAGTCCAAATAAACATAATGAATTTATCGAACAATTAGGTGTAGTTAAACTTGTGCAGAAGGTGTGATTGTTAAATGTAACCTTCTTTTTCCTTATTGTTTTTTTTTAATATCCTGATCTAGTGGGAGTGTAGGAAATAGATCAAAACATCACTAAAAATTGTACTGTCCTACACTGACACCTACCGGATACTTTTGATATGAACACAATAAAAACGGTCAGTTATTCCTTGACAGAGCACAATGTTAGACGTGTTTTATTTTTAACCCTCGTTTTCTCATCACCTGTTACATCCACAGTGTTTTAAAGTAACTTAAACTAACACACTTCGCGTAACTTTGTTTTTGATTTGTACCACCGATTTTGCCACGCATTAATCACTTTTTCTTTCGCGATAAGCTTCAAGTCACTGATAGTCATCAAGTTATCTATAGTGGCACTATCACTTTCTGCTGCTTCTTCCACATGAATTTCGGAGTATTGTCGGTAAATTAGTAAAAAGCTTATCGAAACTGGCGCAGTAAAATATTTATCCAAATCATGGCGCAGAAAACCTACAGCAACTTAAGACAAATATTTAAATTATTGTCTCGTGTTAAAGGTATGTCCACATTTGAGTAGTAGAAAAATTAGGAATTTTGGAAAACATATAGTGAAGGCGGATACAGCAGATGCTCAAAATGTCCGTTTACTTCAATAACAAACCAAAATGTTGTCCTTTTACTTCAATAAAAGAAGCCAAGCGATTTTTAAAATTCTGCAACACACTTAACTGCTTAATTCTCCTTATCTCTGTAACTATCCTATCTTTTAACTCCCGAGTATTTGCAAGATTTGTTTTATAAACAATGTTTTTTAAGTGTCCCCACAGGAAATTGTCTAAAGGATTCATGTCGGGTGATCGCTGAGCCCGTTCGATAAAACCACGTCTTCCAATCCATCGGGAGTACCATCTTGTTGCGGACAAATATTGTCGTTTGGGATATTGTTATTGTCTGAAAGTTTCGAATAATGAAATCTCTACGTTGAAATGTAATTTAAAATACTTACTTGGATTTGGAAATATTCGAGCTTTCTCAGGTATAAGTAATAAGGGACCAATTATTTTGTGTATTTCAGTCCATACATTCAGTTATTGTGGATATTTGGTGTGGGATTCATGCATCCATCGAGGATTGTTACGTGACCAATATTTACAACTATACTGATTCACATTTCCATTAAGAAAACCAACAATACTAAATTATTGAAACGTCAAAGTCAAAGTAGCAGTAATAAGGGTCAATTCTATAAGGAGTGGTTAAAAATTAATGGCGGTTATATTTGACGGAGTTTCCGCTATTAGAAATGTTTTAATCTTTACATAGTCAAGATTAGAATTTAAATGACAGGTATGGTGTCCGTTAATATTGGAAAGCTTATTATGCATACAGACTAATTAACTGTAAAATAGAGTTTGCTTATAGACTTGCTCCTATACCATCTAAATGTATTATTTTAACTTCGGTGGAGATAATGTGAATGTAGCTATGACTTAGAAATTATGGCATTAGGTAAAGGTAACATCACATGAAAAATCATCAGTAATTCGTTAGGATTTCAAAAGGTCAAAAATATACAGGGTGATCCATTTGAAATAACAAAGTTTATTATTATTCCTAAAAAATAATAGTGGAACACCGATGGTGCTATTTAAGTACCTGTGATTCTTATAAACTCTACATTTTTTGCCTTTGGGAAATTTCAGTTACCTAAAAACCAATAAATGCTTGCCTGACCAAACATTGGTTCTCTGTGTTTTACACATTATCGTTGTATGGAACAAAATATCTTCATCACATCACGTCCATCATTGAACATATCAAGGTTTTTGTGAACTTAAAATAAAAACTGAAAAACAAGTAAAGGTGGAGTATTATTGAGATTTCGACTTTTGAAAAATTAGTTGGAGCTGAAATTGGTAGTATTTCTGTTAAGCTAAAAGCAACTAGGCATACGCTTTAAATCTTAAGTTATGCTTAACAGCTGAAGTAATATGTAACGGGACTATTATAAATCCTAACACTCTACGTTCGCAATCATTATTCTAACCATACAATATTTGTTCTAATGTATTGCACGTTTTGCGTGTTTAACACACATTTTACAAAAATTGGATAAATAATAATGCCGGTGCATATTATCAAAATACAACTATTTATAAAGTTGAAGAACATGAAGTTTCCTCAAAATTTCATCAATCAAAAGTATTTTCAACCCAAAAGTTACAGAGATACAATGATATGCAGATATAAAAAAATTCTCGCAATTCCAACCAAGCCTCCGGTAATTATATATTCTAGATGAATAACCTATAATACTAAGGGCGGGCTTATCATTTATCAAAGCGCGGTTAAACATTATAGCCTTAGTCTAAATCTTAGCTGTTGGCCAAAGTATTTATCAACTGCCTGCTAATAGCTGGCAGTCAAACTTTCGGCTATCCTAGCTGACACTATCAAGTTGATGTTAATCATAGAACATACAGTTAAATACGAGAAAGTATTGTTTCATGATGCTTACTGTCAACTGTGTCATGGTCTGCTCACATTTTCAATGTATTATCATCCTTCATAGCAAGGTTGAAAAGCTTCCATTTTGATTTATTTTCAGTAGTTTAGTAGCGTCCAATTAATAATAACTATTAACTACCGGTTACTTTAATTAATAATTATCGCTCTGACTCTTTTTTGTTTTGTGAACATTTTTCAAAACCAAATAAACCAACAAAAGCAAACGATTCATACATCATACATAAGCACAGACCAAATACAATCTATAAATAAAAATAACAGTACCTACCTCAACAATTCTGACACTGACAAGTGACATTACCTTCGGTGTTGCAAGAGTTGCAAGTTTGCGGAAACATACATGCGGAAAAATAAAAACTAATTTCTATATTTTTGATTGAGTGTGTTATAACAGAATATTCGAGTAAAATTTATAAGAAGTATATTTCATGTAACGGGTGATCCTCCTTACACCAAAATAAGAATGAAAAGTTCTCATTCTGACAACATTACACCCTCATTGACAACACGGACAAGGTTACCAAATGCTCAATTACACTTAGTCTCCAGTTGCTACCTGTGATGGGTCATGAGGTGCAATGATAAACGCTTTTTTATATAACCGAGACTTTTGCTAGCGGCTAGAGATGCTAAAAGAGTAGCTAAAAGATTTAACCGGGCATTGATAAATTCGCCATCACAATGCACTTTGTTTGAAACCAACGAGAATCTCTATTGAGACAAATGTAATTCGTTTGGAAGACTCCTCAACATCCGACATAACGGATGATTCCAGTAGTCCACTCAGTATTGCCACTACAAAATTTTCAGGTCTAAAACCACTGACATTTTCTAGGTTTTTTTGGGTACGATTCAAAGTCGAGACAGATATAATTTTTGATTTCAAAGATTTCTAGAGGTTCCCGAATATCTGAACCGGGCTATTAATGTTGTTACTGAAAGAACTTAAATAACCTAGGGGACTTAAATATTTACGTGTTTGCTGCATGGACGAAACCTGTTAATTCAAAGTCACAAGTCTTGTTTTTCAGCCCAAAAATAAATCAATGGCTGTACACAAGTGCTGTTAGATCAATGTTAGTCAACAGATCAGTATTCACGTGGACAAAGACACTGCAATTGTTGTCCACGTGTCTTTGCCTCTGTATTACTGCGCTATGAAAACAAATTTCACAAGTGTGATAAAGGTCCTACTCAATTTACCACCACAACACATTTTTATAGACGGCGAAGCCAAATCAGTAACCACAGACTTTTCCGAAGTTAACAGCACATGAGCCAAAAGCACCATCGAAAGCTTATCGAGGAACTTGAAACGAAAGACTCAATGAGGCAAAGCATATATTTAAGAGCCACGGTTTTAATAATAGGTTCCAAATAACTTTATCAGGTAGAAAATACACATGGGCTGAAAAGTCCCGGACCTAACAAAGAAAACACGTTTTATCCATCAACGTAATTTCCTTCAAGAACAACGCATCATTCCAGCGAGGTTCTAGCATTTTAATACCACTTTTGTAAAACGATTTATCTTTTGCCTCCAAATAGGGCTCAGACGTGTCAGCGATAACCTCTTCATTCGTGCGAAATTTCTTACCGGCGAGCATTTTTTTAGGTCTGCGAACAGCCGGTAGTCGCTGGGAGCCAAATCTAGCGAATACAATGGATGTGGGAGCAATTCGAAATTCGATTCATGTAGTTTTGCCATTGTTTTGATTGACTTATGACTCGGTGCGTTGTCTTGATGAAATAAAAGTTTTTTCTTTGCCATATGCGAACGTTTCTTTGCAACGTTCCAATCACGCTATATAATATTCACTGTTGATGGTATTTCCCGTTTCAAGATAGTAGATGAAAATTACACCAAGTACATCCCAAAATACCGACGCCATAACATTTCCAGTTGGTTGTTGTGCTTTGAGGCAAAATGGACGAGATTCTCCAGTTGTTATCCACAGAACAGATGATGTTCGTTTTGAATCCGGAATGAAGTCATGGATTCTTGTTTCATCCATTGTCACATATCAACGCAAAAATTCCGGTTCGTTAAGTTTAAAAATGGTCAAACATTGCTCAGAAGCTTAAACACGTTCTTGTTTTTGGTCAACAGTGAGCAAACGCGGCACCCACTTTGAACAGTGCTATCTCATAGTCAATTGCTCATGAAATGTAAAGCAAATATGTTCTTTTGATTCTTTACGATGTCGGCTAACTCACGCAACTTCAGTTTTCGATCATCCAAAACGATTTTGTGGATTTTTGGATGTTTTCTGGTGTTACCGCCTCATTTGGACGTCCACTGCGTTCCGCATCATCGGTGTCTCTAAGACCACGAAGTCAGCAAACCATCGTTTTATTGTTGTTTCTGATGGAGCGGAGTCCCCATAACACTTTTCAAGCCATTGCTTCGCTTGAACGGTATTTTTTCCCATCAAGAAGCAGTGTAAAATTAAAGCACGAAATTGTTTTTGATCCATTGTTTTGAAAATATTAAAAGTAGCATCACTCTAAGCACAATAACTCACGAACTATTGAATAGAACATCATGAAATTTTTAAAGCTGTCCTTTTAAAGTTAGTACTAACTGAAAAACAGGCGATTGCAATAAAACTAGCGTCAGGCCCGGAACTTTTCAGCCCATGTAATATTCCAAAAAGCATATGTGAAGACGTCAATGATTTGGAAAGGAATCATTTTGCTGCGTTGACAATAAACATGGCAACAAGAAAATGGCTTCAGATCTTCCAGATCCTTTCGTCAAAAACTAGTAAAAAAAGATACCCATATGTTTTTCATTAACATTTTTCACTCCACTTTTGATGACTAGTCAATAATAAGTTTTCTGTAAGTTCTTTTTATATTTGAAAGCTAGGTTCTCACTTTTGCTCCATTTCCTTCTGGGCACGTGTCTTCATTATCTTTTCGATACGCCCTATATACTCAAATTTCTCAACATATGTCTCAGTCTTATTAACATATACTTTGTACTTTGAATTTAAAGATACGTCAACGATCACCATGTTATTGCATGAATTTACAGAAATATACCCTGTCGTTAATTATTTGCGTAAAATTCCAAAAATCTGCATTAATAAATTTTCAAGCTATAGCGAATGCCATACGATTAACCTTGTTTTTGTAGATTCGACATTAAAAAAACATCTTTGAAACGTAAAGTAGCTTATTAGAACGAAAGTTGAATTAGTACAAGGAATAAATTACCGCAGAAAAGAGCGTGGGTGAACTACATTGTTAACGAAGTGACAAATTAACCGTGCCTACAAATTTATTGAGAGATTACTAGAGATTTTATGAATTAAGAAAGGAAAACAAGTTTGTACTTATATTACTCGTTAATTTATTTCAGATTATCGTGAATGTTCAAATTCATTCGACGTCACGCAATTAAATTGTATTGAAATAAAATCGATTGACATTTATTTAAACAAGAAAATACCGAGAACTTAACGACCGTTAATAGAGATTGTCCCATTCATAATAACAACATATTTAGCGAGCCAAATCAATCAAGCCTTCTCCAGCTTCGATATCATGAAACATTTGACATCACTTGGAGATATAGTTGACGTAAAACATATAGTGCAGCTATCTAATCGTTATGTTGCGGAGCTAAACTTTGAAAGGTATTCATATTATTTTTGTCTACTTACCAAACATACTTCTATATTGTATTTGTATTTTGACCCATCAGTCCATCCTTTCTTAACCGTATCGTCTTTATCATACCGAGTTTCGTCCAAATAGATAATTGGCCGGTTTTTTTCTCTATACTTAGTTACTTGTTCCAAGTATGTATACCGCATATCCACTATTCTTCTGCTTTCCATGACTGTTTGACGTTTTTCAATCCAGTTTTCACTGGTTTTCTTACAGCAATTTACATTACGGCCCGCATTTGTCAATTTATTTCTTATTACTTCAATCATAGGTAACTTTAATTAATTTTGTAACAGTCAGGTTTCATTCGATCGCAATCCAAAAGAGCGTGAATTACGGTATCTGCACTTATATTCTGTAAAGGATAAACCTTGGGCCATCAAGTAAAACGATCAATGATAGTCAAGCAATATCCAAAAAAATGTGCAGGTGGAAGTGGTCCAATCAGATCGATGTGGATATGAGAAAATCTTTGTGTCGGAGTTTTGTAATTCTCAAGAGGAGCATGAACGTTACGAGAAATCTTCGATCGTTGACATTTATTGCAAGCACGAGCCCAATTTCAACAATCCTTGCTCATCGAAGGCCAAACGAATCGGTCGCTAATTAATTGAGTGAAGCTTTGGCGCCCGTATGACTCAAGTTATGAAGTTGATTGAAAACGAGATGTCGGAATGAAGGTGTGATAAAAGGTCGTGGTTTTCCTGTTGATGTATCACAAAACACAGTAAGTGAGGATCCAGGAATCGGCACACGTTCGATGTGGAGAGAAGAATTTCCTTTAATAATCTTTTTTAGTTCTTTGTCTTCTTCTTGAGATTTAAATAGTAACCCGCTATCAAGTGATACAGAAACAGCTTCAATGCGGGAAAGGGTGTCGGCAACAATATTATCGACACCTTTAATGTATTGAATGTCCGTTGAAAATTCCGCGATGAAAGAGAGTTGATTGAGATGAACTGGTGGAAGTTATTCACGTTTTTGTTGAAAGGCTTAAACCAACGGTTTGTGATCTGTGTAGATCGTGAATGGATGTCCTTCCAAAAGATGATCAAAATGCTGAATTGCAGCGTATATAGCAAGAAGTTCACGGCCAAGAATTTTCTTTCGAAGACATTTTCTTTGAAAGAAAAGTGGTTGCAAAACGTCATCAACAAGCTGCTGCAAACAGGCTCCAACAGAATGATTTGAAGCATCAGTGAATAAACCAGATGGCACACCGATACGAGGGTGGACCAGAAGTGAAGCAAAAGTAATGTAGTTTTTGCATTTTGAGAAAGCTTCTTCTAATTCAGGTGTACAGTCTATCGGTTGAGAACCTTTTAGAAGTGGATTGCTTATTGCATTATTTAAAGGAGCTTCGTGTTCAGAGGCTTGAAGTATGAATTTACGATACAAATTCAGCATTCCCAGGAAACGGCGAAGACTTTTTGGTAGAGGAAAATCTTTAATTGCCTGAACTCGTTCCTCTGGAGTACCGATGCCAGCAGAAGAAATAGTATAACCCAAAAAATTAATTTCAGCAACTCCAAAAATGCATTTCTTTGGATTGATGACTAAACCGTATTTCGAGAGACGTTAAAAAATAATTCTTAAATGACGTTCGTGTTCTTCTTTAGAACGAGAAAAAACAAGAATGTCGACGAAATAAATGAAGCAAAAGTCCAAACCACGCAAAACTTCATACATAAACCTTTGAAAAGTTTGATCAGCATTTCGAAGTCCAAACGTCATGAATGATAATTCCAAGAGTCCAAATGGTGTAATGATGGCGGTTTTTCCAATGTCTTCTTTAGCAACTGGAATTTGTTGATATGCTTTTACTAAATCAATTTGAAAACATTGTACATCCATCAATAAAGAAGGTGACATCGTAAATGTGACGAACAGGATAACGATCCGGAATTGTTCGAGCGTTCAACGCGCGAAAATCTCCATAGTGACTGGGTTATGACGGTATACTCTTAGTCTTAGAGTCAAACAAAAAGCCGACAACTTTAAGTTCCCACTATATGTTTTACGTCAACTATACAAAATAATAACACTATAGACTTGGGAATATCACGGGAACATATTAGCTTTAAAAAATACACTTTTTACATGATAGAAGTATTTAAGTTCATGCAAATGGCACCTATCCAATCTCAAATAAGACTGAACGACACAAGGTTGCATTATTACTCCGATACTCTTCTTAATAGGGATTAATGACAATGCTACAAAGTCTTACAAAACCTATCCAATACAAATTGTATGGAGACTACATGAATGTTTGTTAAAGATAAGTCTTATTATTATAACTAAAATCCTGTCAAAATTGATCTAAAATTGAATAGCAAGTATCGTAACTAAGCGAAAAAATCGAATATATTGGGTTAATTTTCTATAAAGCTTTTAATTGGAAATTTCACATTTTGCAGTAAGTTCAAACATGTCGACGAGGACTTATCCTACTTAGATGTCCTGCAAATATAATATGGGGTGCTGATGGTATTATATATTACATTTCTGGTGAAACGATTTGCGCTCCATCTTGGAGCTCTAGGATTCCTTTATTGCCTTGTTATCTGAGGTCTTTTTTCTTCATAGTTTTTTGTGTTTTTTTGCCTTGACTACAATTACTCTCCACTTCTTCCTGTACTGGCGCCGTTTATTCCAGTTTCTAATTTAAAGAGTTTTAATGTCCTCAATTGTTTGATTCCTCCATTTTTCTTTTGGCCTTCCATTTGGTCTTGTTGTTTGTGATATCCATGCAGTGATTTTTCTTATTAGCTCCTCTGGTTGTCTGCGATGAATGTGTCCCCACCACCGTAGTTTTTGGGCTTTAGCTACATTAACGATATCTTCTCCTTCTAGAATACCTTAAATCTCATTAGGTATTGTATAGGCTCCTGTACTGATCGTTATCTATTCTTTTGTGGCCATTAATTCTTCGTATGATTTTCCTTCCGAATATTTTTAAATGCTTGTTTGATAAATATTACTGATGGTATAATGTTAACATTATACACAACCTAAGAAAAATAATTTCCTACATTGCTATAAAGTCTTTCAAAGTGGTCTGGCAGGCTATCAACTTCTTCAACTGAAATAAATATAGCCAAAATAAAGAAATTGTTGAATGAAAATTGTCGTGTGAGTGTGATAGTGATGGCAACTAAAATTTGTGTATCTTATAAATCGATTGGTACCATTTCAAGCGATTATTTAGGTATGAAGCTATTGTCATTCGACTAGTGCCGAGAGTCCTGGTTTAAAAAAACTCAATTGTGTAAGGGTCACAGAGGACATGTAACAAGCTTCGGAGCGGCGCTTTCCAATTCCAACTGAGATGACTTTAGAAACCAAATTAACATCAATCATTATTTAGGAAGGGGTGAAATAATTATTAACATTCTAAAGACCTTTGAGAAGATTCCGAGATAAGTATTTTATTTTATAAATCATTCAAGCTAATTCAGATTACGGTTTCTTACATAGTTCTGCCACCAAATTTCCTTTGATAAAACTAGGTAGATTACAATTCAAAGAGCGCTACGATCAGTGTTAGATGTTAGTGGCATCCCCAACTGTCACTCTCAGAAGCTATAACTCCAGAACGGGTTAAGTTATCGGCTTCGAATTTTTACAGTGCAAAATGTTTGAGTCCTAAATTTTGTTTACCATGTTGCCATTTTTAAAATGTGTCTACATTCTTAGTAAAAAATTAATTAAAAAACAACTTTTTCCAAATTCATGAAGTGATAACTTTTTTTATAAAATTTTGATAGTTTACATTTGTGATGATTCTAAATCCAATGGTGTAGTCATATTTAAGAAAAAAAAATGCCTAAAACACTTTCGTCTTTTTTGGCAAAGAAAAATTAACATAGAGGGCCTTGAAAATAGCTATTATGGTATGAAAATTTGTGCTCAAATACTGTTTTTGATACTGAATCTAACAAAAAAGGCTAAATTAAAATCGGTTCAGAAATACGGATTTTATAGGGGTGCTTCCAAACAAAATGGGTCACACTGTATATATATTATACAGTATGTCGCTAATGTATGGAATAAATTCATTATTTCCAAAATAAACGACTTTTGAAAAAAATCCAAAAACAGGTCAATTTTAATTTTTCAATCGTCATCACATGATGTAGATGTAACGAACATTGCGTTACCAGTATTAACGTGGTGACGTAGTCGACAATTTTTTTAAATTCAACTATGTGTCTCAAGACACCTCATTGGGAAGGTTTTCTAATCGTCTTTACAACGATGTGATTATTTGAATATTTATTTCTACATGGTCGACCAAAACTGTTTATTTACTAAAATACAGAGAACTGTTTAGTAAAAAACAATTAAATTATATTAAATGTTCAAACTGAGCAATAAATTCGTCTCTAACGTTTACGAGAACTTCAGGCGTTATTTGTGCAATCTCAGTTCTGATGCGATCCTTCAACTCTTCTATATCATTTGGGCGACTTTGATGAACTTTGCTCTTCAAGTATACCCATAAAAAAAGTCTAAAGGTGTCAAATCTGGCGACCTTGGTGGCCATTCGATCGTTCCTCTTCTTCCCATCCACCTATCTTGAAAAACAGCATTTAAGTAGGTTCGTACATCAAAGGCGTAATGTGGGGGGTGCCCCATCCTGCTGAAACCTCAAATCACATCTATTTGGAAATAGTTGATTTAATTGTGGTAATAGATAATCCTGAAGAAATTGAAGATATCGAGGACCGGTCAAGCTTCCTTCAAAAAAATATGGCCCTATTATTTGATTGTTTATAATGCCCCGGCCCCAACATTCACCTTTTCAGGATATTGTGTCCTATACTCCTACATCCGTCATCTTCTAACAGCTCTTCGACCAAATGTACCCCTTATAAGCATGCCACTTCTCCTTTTTCAGCACTCTAGCAATAGTAGAATGGTGTAAATTATTATCCAACGCAACTTGTCTCGAGCTGGTGTGGGGATTTTCTTGAAACTCAAGGAAAACGTCAACTGTTATGTCTTCGGAAATTGACTATCTACCCGTTTCTCGAAACCTATTCTCAAGAAGTCTCCAAGCTCGGCTGTGCCTCGTCTGTCCATATCTTCTTTCGTCCCGAAAAATGCCACTTTACCTCCTAGGTATACAATATACTATTATGGCACGGGCATAGTTTTTATTTAAACTGTATTCTAATTAATTATTAAGTTTTCATAAAATGTCATGAATAAAACTTGTTTAACTCATCCATTGGTTGTATTAAATTAATATTATAGGTAATTAAAAAAGTCTTGAACAAAATAAATATCCTTTACTACAATAGCTATTTGTATAACAAGGGTGGAAAGTGTTACTTTTTCCTCCCGAGGATGAAGTTTACTGCAGTAATCATTCAAGGGAGGAAAAGGCACTTTACCCCCACGTTATACATATGATTTTTCCGCCTTCCTCAAATAACAAGTCATTTTTAAATAATTTATTTATGAAACTAACAACTAAAACTAAGAAGTAGGTACATTATGATTTTATTTGTGGTAGAGTAATTATTTATGTTATGTTAAACGTGCAGTTTTGAGCTGTGGTTATTTGAATACCACTTGAGCTGGAGCCAACGCAGTTTTCGTGATATTTTTACTAACAACATTATTATACAGCTGGTATCCCCCGGAAGTACTCGTATTTGGGGTTACTATACGCTATTTATTAATGTAAAAATCGTTAAATTGAAATAAAAATTTACTGATTTCTACCATTCTGCAAATAAACGGTAAAATTTATACTTATACAGGGTGCGGCAGATAAACGGTCAATTAGAAATATCTCGAGAACTAAAGGTATATGAATTATGAAAATTGGCATGAAGGGGTTTTGAATAATGAGCTATTTAATGAAAATATTGCCGTCACCATTCTACTTCCGGTTATACCGGAAGCTGCACATAACTTTGTAATTTTTAATGAAAGACCCTGTATATTTTTCAATTTTAGAAATATTTACGTTATTCTGAACAATTTTTGTTTATACTTCCCTATACCTATTTTGAACCGTTTTTGAGTTATAATGTTTTTTATACGAAAATTACACTTTTTTACCATGTACACAAAATTCAATATCCTCTAATGTAAATAGAATAAAAGTTTAAATTTCTTAGGAACTATTTACCACATATCGCTTTATCGTTTACACTGTGAATTTACCTTTTTTATTATACAGGGTGCTGTCAAAATTGGAATAAAAACGGAATCCACAATCTTCGCATAATTCCTTTTTTTCAAATGGGACACCCTGTATGTGATTATTTATTTTAGAAGAATACGTTGCCACTATCGATATGTATTACTATTCCCTATACCTATCTCCTGCAGTTTTCAAATAAATCAGGTTTATACATTTTTCTCACAAAAAATTAATTTTTTTATAGGCTATGTGGTATTAATTTATTAAGTTTAAACATTGAACAATTATACAGATACTATCAAAGATAACAAGGCACTAGCTTGTTTAATGCAACAAATGTTCAAAATGTTGCCCATCAACTTCCAAACATTTATGGACTCTTTTAATCAGATTTTCATTAGTAGCTCTTGATAGTGATTCTCCATCTATTTCGTTAAAAACATGAAGGACTTTGTTTATCATATTTTCATAGTAGTGACAGGTGCAGAAAATACCTTATTTTCAACATATCCCCAAATATAGTAATCTAATGGTGACAATTGTGGGGATCTTGGTGGCCAGAGAAACGGACCTTTATTAGCTATCCATCTATCGTTAAATATTTCATCAAGCAATGTGCCTACTCCTCGAAGATTGTGAGCCGGTGCACCATCTTGTTGAAACCGAGCTTCGTTAGCCTAATTATTAGGTAAAGCGTGCACTGCTGGTACAATTACTTGCCGTAAGATGTTGCAGTAACGCTCTCCGTTTAAATTTTCTTCATAAATCATGAGAGCGAATATCTTATTATTTTTCACAGCACAAAAAACATTGAACGAAAAGGAAACTTGAAATTTACTATCCCATGTAACTTGAGGATTTTCGTCACTCCAGAAGTGACTGTTATGGCGGTTAAACAAACCATTCTTAGTAAACTTCGATTCATCACACCAAATAATTTTTTTTGTAAAATCTTCATCTTCTTGGCATTTCATTAAAATCCATTCACAAAATTCTACACGTCTTACATAATCTCCAGGATGTAAATGCTGAGCTAGTGTATACGAATAAGGGGTCCAATGATGTTTTTTTAAAATTTTGTGAATTGTTCTAGCCGACACCTCTAACAGTTTCTCACATTCCCTTAAGGATGAATTTGGATGAGCTGCAAAATATCCCAGGATGTCTATTTGTAAATCCTCATTATCGACATGGGTCTTGGGCTTATTTCTTTTACTTTTAAACTGACCAAACTGGGAACAGTTGTGCAGCAAACGTTTTACAGATTTATGATTTGGACGAGGCTTTTCAGGATATCTCTCAGCAAACACACGGCAAGTTCTGGATACTATTCTGTTATACTCACCGTAAATCATAATTAAATTTAAAAAATCATTTGTATATCCTAAATGTGCCATTATTATTTTGTCAAGAAAATTAAAGGCAAACTATTATTATACTTTTCACACAACGGCATACAACAAGGTGACTAAACATTAACAATAACTGACTTTTGTCAGATTATTCTATAGGCGACTTGGTAAATTAATTTTTTTGACAAAAATGTATAAAGCTGATTTATTTGAAAAGTACAGGAGATAGGTATAGGGAATAGTAATACATATCGATAGTGGGCAACGTATTCTTCTAAAATAAATAATCACATACAGGGTGTCCCATTTGAAAAAAAGGAATTATGCGAAGATTGTGGATTCCGTTTTTATTCCAATTTTGACAGCACCCTGTATAATAAAAAAGGTAACTTCACAGTGTAAACTATAAAGCGATATGTGGTAAATAGTTCCTAAGAAATTTAAACTTTTATTCAAATTACATTAGAGGATATTGAATTTTGTGTATATGGTGAAAAAGTGTAATTTTCATATAAAAAACATTATAACTCAAAAACGGTTCAAAATAGGTATAGGGAAGTATAAACAAAAAATGTTCAGAATAACGTAAATATTTCTAAAATTGAAAAATATACAGGGTCTTTCATTAAAAATTACAAAGTTATGTGCAGCTTCCGGTATAACCGGAAGTAGAATGGTGACGGCAATATTTTCATTAAATAGTTCATTATTCAAAACCCCTTCATGCCAATTTTCATAATTCAGATACCTTTAGTTCTCGAGATATTTCTAATTGACCGTTTATCTGCCGCACCCTGTATATTAGAATATAGCTTAGGTCGTCAATGCCGTATAAGGTATTTCATTGATGACGTGTCATGACGTCACTTTTACTATTCCTCCCTAGGAAGGAAGAGTACGACTTTGCTCCCTACAATGAGGCCTGGAAATGTATATTTTGAATAGAGGTAGGCGGAAATAGCTATTTGTGTAACAAGAGAGGAAAGTGCCACTTTTTCTCCCGAGGATGAAGTTTACTGCAGTTATCATTCAAGGGAGGAAAATACACTTCACTCCCATGTTATACATATGATTTTTCCGCCTTCCTCAAATAACAAGTCATTTTTATAATTTATTTATGAAACTATAAACAAAATTCATTAAAGAACTGAAACTAAGAAGTAGGTACAGTATAACTTATAGACACGTTATTTTGATTCTTGCATCCTACATATTTTTAATTTGTGGTAGAGTAATTGTTTATTCTAATGTAAGTACCTAATGTGTGTAAGTACTAGGGAGGAAAAGTACGACTTTGCTCCCTACAAAGAGGCCAGAAAAAGTATACTTTGGGTAGAGGGAGGTGGAATAGCTATTTATATAAGAAGGGAGCAAAATGCTACTTTTCCTCCCGAGGATGAAGTTTACTGCCCGACGCGTAGCGGAGCATGTTATACATATGATTTTTCCGCATCCCTCAAATAACAACATTTCTAATTAGTTTATTTATGAAACTAACAAACAAACTAAAACTATGAAGTAGGTACAGTATAACTTATAGATACATTATAGCGTGACACACTTTGAAACTGTTAATCTGTCAATGGACCATAGCATGCTATATAATATTTCTGTCCTAAATTCGAAAACCGGATGTATCTATGAATTGAAGTCAAATTGTTAATGTAAAAATCGTTAAATTAAAATAACAATTCACTGATTTCTACCATTTTGCAAAATACAGGGTGTTCTATGAATAAACGGTAAAATGTATACTTATTTAATATTATATAGTATAGGTCGTCAATGCCGTATAAGTTATTTCATTGATGACCTACCATGACGTCACTTTTACTTTTCCTCCCTAGGGAGGAGAAGTACGACTTTGCTCCGTACAATGAGGCCAGGAAATGTATACTTTGGATAGAGGTAGGCGGAAAAATACTTTTACATAAAATATTAACAAAAGGACAACACAACCTATAAACTTGAAACAATAATCATCTTCACATTTCTAATATCCACTACACCCTATGCGAAAAGAGGCTTTGTGTAATACTACGGTAGATATTGTCTTCGTTTAAAACGATGCCAATGAAGTATTAGGAAGGCGTGCAAGCTAGTTGTTCCCATATGTACCTGCTATAAGACACAAATTTGTTAATTTTACAACTGGTTAACTATTTCGGGCAATATTGCAATGAATTATAGTTATTCTGTAGGTACAGTCCGCATTTTGCGGATCATCAATCAACGATGAAACCCTGAAATTTTGAACCTATTATCTCATCTGATAGGTAAAAAAATTGTCTTTGAAAAAAATATCACTTATTTTTAAATGTTAAAGCTAATCTTAATATAATTTATATTTCTGTTTATACAATTTTATGTATTTAGCTAATACCTATCATGTCTCAATCAATTAACACAAAAATCCAAAATTCTACAATACATAAAACCTTTTTTGACGAGAACGCACGCAGTTCATTGCCTCTTAAACCTTCAGTTCAGTTCCGTAAGTGGGCAATTCGATTTACGTTCCCAGCATCAAACAATATTGAATGTTTATCTTGCCTAGTACTAGTCAGGATCCATCTATAAGTTTGGATAAGCTAGAGCGGCGGCTATAAACATAATATTTGGCTAAATCATACCCCCATTTTTTTACATAACTACTCTTGAAATTTTTGGATAAAAAATAAAAATAATGTAATAACTTACGTATATCCGCCGTATCCTAATTTTTTGCGTACTCCTGGAGATCATCTCGCGTACCCCAGAGACAGATTCAAATACGCGACTCGTGTCTATTAAATAATTCGGTTTTATGATTGGTCAAGAAATTTGGTATCGCTGTGGATTTGTTCCCTGTTTAATCATCCCTTCTTGATGTTCCAGAGTTCGTGGCGAGCACCGAATTTCATTTCCGAAAACTCGTTTAAAAATTGTTTTGAGGATTGGATTATTTGCTGGCGTGGGTATATCATTTCTTTGAAGGCGATACAATCAATAATACTTATTTTGTGTTTCATTGACTAGTTCCCGGTAATTTTTTGACAATAGTAATATCAAGTCCTTTATGTCCCTCATCACAGGTCCCGTGATACACACAATTTTTGTAAATTTAAAAGGAATTTTGATGAAGTTTCTAATAAAGCCACCTCCTCAATTTCAAATAAAAAAACACGAGTGGTAACGTTAAAAATAAACGTTTTTATTTTTAATAGCGAGTGCATTTCCCCCATATATATTATTAAATCCGAAGCACTACTAGAACTTTTAAAAAAGCAGTGAAGAGTCGAGAGCATATGGCATATTTTATATAATTTTTTTCGATAAGTTTTTGTTGGTAGCTCTGCAGATGGAAGTAAAAAAGCGAGAGAGGCCAATGCTAAAGGGTTATACAAAACCGGAAACCGAACAGACTCTTTTCGAATTAAGAAAGAACGTATCCTAAGTAATGAGAAATAACACATTTTATGAGTATTTTTATCATCCGTAGAGAGTAGTAAATTACACCAGACCGTTTAGGATTTATGGAATATGTTCGGTATGAGAGAAAGACATTATGTCACTTTTATTCATTTCATATTCAAATTTTTATATGTTAAACGGTAGCAGTTTGACTTCATATCAGATATATATTTAGTTTCAAAATTTATTCAATCAAATTAATCAATTTGAAGAAAATTTATTATATTTCATTAACAAAAATGTTTTTTTGTCAATAATTAACTTATGGCACTAAGACAGAAGACATTACTTTTACTCCAGTGTACAGGGTGGTTATTCGTCATATATGGATGTCCTTTTTATCTCAGTAGTTATTTCAGACACAAAAGTAGTAATATACAAAAGTTTGTAGAGGTTAACTGCAGTTGTTCATCAACCTAACTTTTTCAATGGGACATCCTGCATATGATTATTTCTCAAATAGTCATCAATGTTTGATCTTCCCAAAATTATATATTACTTAATCACGTTTATAATATAGAGAAATTAAAGTTGTAATGTGAAAAATATTGTAGTGGTCCACGAACTTCATATCCCCATTCAACAAAACTATATAGTTGACCTCGTCAAATTTTTGTGTACTACTTTTCTCAGTATCTCAAATAACTACTTAAGGGGTCCATATACAGGGCGTTTCTTTAATAATTGGAAATAATTTAACTGTTAAATCTTGAGCGATTTAACTCAAATCACTTAGATAAAATGCGACTCCTTAGTGAGTTAGGGAGTATTATTTGAAAATTAAAAACTATTTGTGCCTCGTACTTGAAGTATCGGGAAGTGTTGATATAATACTATACACGCTACTAAATATGGTTTAATAAACGTTAGCGGCTACTACTAGAGGCGTACGACAGGGGCAAGTGACTGGTTGACTCTTCCAAAATTCTACGCCACTGACGGAAGTATTTTGTATTAATTGAGTCGGTGTTATTGGGTGATTTATTGCGCAAATGTAACCGCACTAATCTAATAGTGCGTTGAACACATAGAACAATTCTTATCTCTCTCTTTCAAGTAGTGCAGTTCAAATAGTGTTAGTATAATACTTGTGTGAATCGTAAGATATATTTTTCGCAATCTTTATTTTTGAGGACAGGTAGTTTGGTACTTATGGATTGCCAGCAAATATGAATGGTAACTCGTATTTAGAGTTACTGCAAATTACATTTTTCGACGATCTAGAGGAATTACAGCTTAACCGAAGGAGTGATATGTGGTTCATGCAGGACGGAGTTCCACCTTATATTTTAACAGTACGAAACTAGGTATCTAGATCAGCAATTTCTTCATATTTGGATTGGGTGGCCACTCTCGAAGGTGATTTATATTTCAGGGGGCATGTGAACTCACTGGTGTAGTCACGATAAATAAATAATGGTCAAGACCTATGGCAGAAAATAATAAATTCCGCTAATTTTATTGCCAAACATATTTTCTAAAGTTAGAAGATTAGCAAAATAATTGGTAAACTCATTGAGGTAAATGAACATTTTTTATTGTTGGAAACTACGTATTACTTTATGTTTACTATTAGGTTTAGTTGTTCGTGGTAGTTTGATTTAAAAGAAAGTTGTCAATATAACTTTTGGTACCTTTGTCACATTTTTTGGTGCTTTAAATAAAAGTTGCTGTTAACGCTTTCTGTGTATTCATTATCTCTGCTAAGAGGTTATGGGCCCTCAATAAGATAGCAAGTAATCAAAGAATAAGAATTTCGTGGAAAATGGCAACTGAAGAGGATTTTTAAAAAATGCAAGCGGAAGTACTATCGCTTCAAAAACAGTTAAACGATAAATTTACTGTTAAATCGTATGAATGTATAGCGACTACTTCAATAGACGGTTTACCAGAATCAAGACATTTAAATGGTAAAAATTATTCAGACTGGAAATTCTGGATGAAGAATTCCGGCTAAAGGCGATGCATAGAATATCCTGAAGGTGCAATGGTTGATAATGATTTAGATAATAAAGCATTGGCAACAATTAATTTATCAGTTAAGCCAAATGTCATATGCGAAACTAAGAAATCTAATTCGGCAAGAGAGGCATGGTTAAATTTACAAAAAATATTTGAAGAAAAAGGATTCAATCATTGGAACTGCATGAAATGTAAATGGCATGTTTCAATTAAACACAATGCCTCAAATGCAAGATATGGCTGTTTGGGTCACTTAAATAGAATTTCAATGAATTTATTGAAGACTGGTTTAGCAAGTGGCGTAAATTTCACTTCAGATAATATGATTTCCAATTGTATACAATTATACAATTATAGCAGAGATTACCATTCAATAAGACAGGAGGTAAAAGAGCCAAAGATTCTATGTACCTAGTACACTCAGATATATGTGGACCTATGCAGAATGTCTCCATTGGAGGAGCTCGTTATTTTTTTAACGTTTATGGATGATTACACTAGATATTCAACAGTTTATTTTTTGAAAGAAAAAAGTGAAGCTTTAGAATGCTTTAAAGAATATAAAGCATTAGTAGAAAGTGAATTGGAAACGAAAATTAAGAAACTTCACCAGAGCAGAACGGCGTGGCTAAGAAATAGATCCCCAACTAAAGCAATTTTCAAGAAAACTCCCGAAGAAATGTGGAGCGGAGAACAGCCAGATCTTAGAAATTTAAGAGTTTTTGGTTGTAAGGCTATGATCCATATTCCTAAAGAAAAACGTCGAAAATGGGATTCCAAATCAGAAGAAGTGATTTTTGTAGGCTATTGTGAAAACAGCAAGGGTTATCGTTTTATAAAACCTGGAAATAAGTTGCTGGTTAAAGCTAGAGATGTCGTATTTTTTGAAAATCCCAGTATGGTGGAAGAGTCTAAGTTGCAAGATATACATAACTTCGAAGATGGCTCCGATCATCAAAATGCTACTCAGATTAGTAGTGATCAGCAACAATCACTGATTCGAGAAATTGCTGTTGAAGGTGGGGATATCAATGAATCATTAATCAAATCTGAAAGCCAAGATGTTCAAGAAAATGTTCAAATCAAAGACCAGGAAAGAAGTCAAAGGTGAAGAATTAAAAATAAACAAATGTTTAATGAAGATTTTATTTCCTATCAAGCAAGATTGTGCAACAAACAAGATCCAAAATCTGCTACAGAAGCTGTAAATAGTGAAGACGCAGAAAACTGGAAAAAAGCTATGCAAGAGGAAATGGATTCGTTTGAAATTAATAAGACTTGGGTACTTTCTAAAATTCCACCTGGTAGAAAAGCTGTTAAATAGAAATGGGTGTTTAAAACTATGTTCAACTCAGATGATGAAATTGAAAAGTATAAAGCCCGCTTGGTAGCAAAAGGTTACTCGCAAGAATATGGACTAGATTATACTGAAACTTTCTCGCCTGCTATACGTCATTCTTCTATAAGATTTCTTCTTGCACTAGCTGCTAAATATGAGCTAGAAATCCTACAAATGGACGTAATTTCCATCAAGTTTAATGGCTTTGAGGTTTTCTTTTGAGTTTTCTTTTCTCAGTAAAGGCTATTGAAATGGTTTTGGTGGGGCTGCATACACCAGTTATTTGTATAGTTCAGACCCTTTTGTACGATGTCACAAAGGATTTCCAATTATTAAAGAAAAATCCTACAAATGGACGTAATTTCCATAAAGTTTAAAGGTTTTGAGGTTTTCTTTTGAGTTTTCTTTTCTCAGTAAAGGCTATTGAGATGGTTTTGGTGGGGCTGCATACACCAGTTATTTGTATAGTTCAGACCCTTTTGTACGATGTCACAAAGGGTTTCCAATTATTAAAGAAAAATCCTACAAATGGACGTAATTTCCATAAAGTTTAATGGTTTTGAGGTTTTCTTTTGAGTTTTCTTTTCTCAGTAAAGGCTATTGAGATGGTTTTGGTGGGGCTGCATACACCAGTTATTTGTATAGTTCAAACCCTTTTGTACGATGTCACAAAGGGTTTCCAATTATTAAAGAAACATCCTGTAGGAATAATGAATAAACGTGTACACGTCATTGGTCAGTGACATTATAATATTTACCTTTCTGAGTACAATTTTGGATGTTTTCAAAAACAAAATTATTATTGTACGTATTTACAAAATATTATTTACAAATTTCAGTATAAAGATGACTTAATTTTGTATGTCATTTATGGCAATTCTGTTCCATCCATAAACATTCCTTTGATGTATAAAAAAACAAAGTATCTTGATTGTGATTGTTTTAAGACTAAAACAGCGACAAAAAAATCCTAAAACTTAAATATTTTTTGAATACAGCTATTTAAAAATGTAAATTTGAAATAGAGGAATGCTTTTTATATATTTACACCTTTTATATAAAAATAGTTGGAGCAATCACAATTCCAGAGCAATTGATATAATAAAACTCGTGCTATTTTTTCACTTATAATAAAATGCACAAGAGATTTGTATCTTACCATGGGTAAAGGGTTGATAAAAGAGAAACTATTTATTATAAAACACTAATAGTAAATACATTTTTATTTGAGCGTACAATCAAATGTCACAAAATTTTGTAATCTTTGGTACATTTTTTAAACACGCAATTATTGAATTTCATATAAGGAGCACCAATAAATAATGTCACTACGGGTGATACTCTTTGCTAACTTGTAAGTATGATTTTATTGATGACGAATTTATTGTTACGTTTCGACACTTTTGACATATATACACATGCGTAGTGCTGACCATAGTCCACTTGAACATTTTATCAATTTCAATCGGAACATTCTTATACCAACTTTTAGAATTTGTCTTTGTCCAAAAGGGATTTGCTTTGAGAAATGATCTGTCCATGTTATAAAAGTGCCTCGTTTTCTCATCAACTTTTTAAATAAGCAAATATTCCATATTTATTGAGAGCTGATGAACATTTTTCCTTCTTGAGTTGTGCTTGTAGAATAGTAAGCACATATTATGTGCAGCACTTAAACAAACCCATGTGACCAAAAACACATGATGACGCGAAAGTACGGACGACTATATAAATGTTTGGTGATGTTCTGAGATGGTCGTTTTTATAATAACAATTTTGGCATCCGATGCCAATGCCAGTATGAGATGCTAGCATCTAATTAATTGTATTGTGAATCTCTACTACGTAGATTATTAAGTTATAGCGTGTGTTTAAGACTATGCCGTCAATTCACTTGCTGACGGCACGCTGCATTTTAGGGGGCGGAGCGAAATAGTATGTATTGTAAATGTTCCATGGAAATCTATCATTTAAAAAAATGAAAACTTCTTACTGTTTTCACAACCGCTTTTTTTCTGCTACATTTTCGCCTATTTAGCACAATGTCACAAATTCCCTATTCCCTATTCCCTTGCTAAAATTTGTATCCTTCGAAATTGTTGCCCTTTGGGAACATCCTGGATATATTTTTTCTATTTAAGATCAGTATGACTGAGCAGTGATGTAGGGAACCAAGGAAAACTATTTTTCTGCTGACTGTAACTGTTAAGTTTAATAGTGAAGAGCTCCCTAGATTTATCTGTTCATTGTCGACTTCATATTGTGGGTCTCTTTAAGTGTCTTCTGATTTGTTATTTTTCAAGGAAATCCATTGCTTTCTGTTTCAAAAGAAATTGTTGCTCCAAACTCACACTCCTAAACACAGGTTTGGAGCGTAGAACCCAAAAGTATATTATGTATTGTCTAATCAACGAGTTGAAAACGGCGAAAATGGAGATATGGCTCCTAGAAAAATGTATCAAGTGCATTTATCAGCACGTGAAAAGTTTCAAAAGTTATAAACAAATAAAGATGAAAGGTATTTCGTTTTTTGCCAATATCTCGAGAAGTATTAAACCTTAAAAAGGAGGTAATTTCCAATAGAAAAGTCCCAGCTACCGGAACTTTTTCTCCATGATTCATAATTTTAATTCAATACCTCTTTATCAAATTTTATTCTTTAAATGTCAATATTGGCGGTAAGTAAAAGAAGTATATAAAATGAATACCAAAGATAGGCCTCTCTTCCTAGTCATCACTCCAACGCTAGAATAGTTCAACAAGCACGTGAGAGTCATAGAAAATAGCAGAAGCCTATTATCCAATGCCACACGTGCCAGAAATGGGGGCATGCAACATCCAACTGCGGACGCTCTCCCACATGTCTAAAGTGTACAGGACCGCATAAGACCAGCAACTAAACAAAAAGTCCATCCGGCAAATTCCGATCAGAGAGACGGTGTGGGGAAAATGATCAACCTGAATGCCATGTTCACCAAACTAAATGAACTTGTTAATTTAGAAGAATAAACCCGAGCTGCAACTGACCTCTGCCAAGAAATGTTAAAGGCAAGTAGTAAAATAGATAAGTTTATGGTATACAATAGATTCGTCCAGAATATTGACATGTATAATTTCAAAGCTATGCGGGTAACAGATACAGGTATTAAAGGCGAGTTATACATAATATAATATTAATATTAGGGGTATGGGGACTAAAATGAATTATATCTCTTACTTTTTGAGAGATTTCAAGCCGGATATCCTAATAATAGGGGAAACGTATCTAAATCCTTTAAATTATATAAAAATCAGAAACACTCACTATGATATCCATAGAGAGGACAGGGCCACTCACGGGGGAGGTATGGTACTATTAATCAAGAAACAATTATTAGACTATAAAATCCTAAATCAAATTTCTACCTCAATAGAACACATCCCAATATTAATCAATAATAACTTTTTCCTAATCGGGGCTTTCAACTCTCATGATAACAGAATCTCGACATTATGTTTAATAATCACAACCGTGTCCTACTTATTGGAGATCTCAATTGTAGGCACCCTGGTTGGGATAAAAATTGTAAAAGAATATATAGATTGCAATGTTTTTTGTACTCCGAATCCAACATTCTATCCTTTCTCAGGAGATTCACCGAGTACATTGGACATTGCAATCGGTAAAAACATCGTCGGAATTGGAAGACTTACAACAATTATTGCACTATCATTTGACCACGACCCAATACAAATTATTCTAAAACTCCAACACAAGACAAATATCTCGGACAAGACATGTACCATGACTTTAAGACCATTGACTGGTCACATTACAGGGGGTTTCTTAACAACATTACTAAAAATGTAGAAAAAAATGATAATAACGAAACACTTGACATGACAATACTCGAATTACAGACAAACATCATTGCCACAAGATGCAATCATTGACAAAATTAAATTTAGAAATAGAGCTCGAAAAGACTGACAAGAAACCGAGCAAGAAACAAATCCTACAAAGACTACATGTTCGACTTGCAAAAAGAAATCAATATGGACAATGGAAATAATATAACTAACGAAAAGGACATGGCACGAGCGTTCGGAGAACACTTCCAAAACAGCTTTATCGATAACATAACCTCGAATGAGGAACATAACGAAACTTTGGGATACTTAATAGCACTGCTGAACTCATATCTTGAAGGCAGAAAATTTTACACAAGAATTGGTAACGCAGAATCGGGACCATCTTAAAATTAAAATCAGTCCGTATCTTGTTAAAAACAAGCTGGTGCTTAATACTTCCAAAACGGAATATATGGTTCTGAAAGGCAACTTTCGGATTTACGCTCAATTAACCAGGAACCTCAATCTACAGAACTCTCAAATTGAGCCAAAATCTACTGTAAAATACCTGAGGTATATAATACAACATAATACTTTGCACAACTTACATATTGAATCTCAAGTTACAAGAGCCAAAGTGGCTATGCGGCAGCTGTACCAATTGATCTGTCGAAATAGTCGTCTCTCTATCGAGAATAAACTAGAGGTTGGCAAATTAATTTTGGCAGTGGGAAGTTTGGCAACGTCCGATGCGCCGTAGCAAAGACGTATGCGGATTGCAAGAGCTCACTTCGCTGGCAGAATTCGTAAGCTTCACAACCTTTAAAACTTAGCATGCGGAATGTACGTCGCCTGCTCTTCCCGGTAACTGCGTTTACAACGCTGTCAAGTTGTATGGGTTTCTCGCGCATCTTCAACTACCAAAATTAATTTGCCAACCTGTACTTTTATACAGACAAGTTATTCGACCGACGATGACATACGGCTACCCTGTGCTCTGGGAATTTCAGTACAACAGTACGCAAGCTGTGCAAAATAAATATATAAGGTTGGCGGTTTGGAAAGGCGTCTTTTTCAACAGGCTCCCGAAGAACTCGCTAATACATGGAAAAGCTAATATTGCCTACGTCAAGAAATACATTAATAAATTGGCGTTAAAATATTATAACTATTGCTTACCCGAAAGCATATTACAAAAAATGAAGAAATCTTGCGCAAATAGTTTCCCAGAACATAAACTCTTGCGCGCCAACCTTCCAATAGACTTCCTACCAGAGCTTAGCAACAACTGAATACACAATATATTCTTGAATATTCTATACAATATATTCACTAGTTATATCACAAGAGGTTAATATTCAAAACAAAATTTATACCTCGAGTTGTATATGGTCAGATTAAATACCAAAAATGACGAAAACATACAACGAAATGGAAGATTTTCAAAATATATCGATTGAGATCCATGTTAATTAACAAAAATGTGACGTCAATGTGACAACATTAAAAATTGGCTGTGGCAGGTGGGCCGGGGTATATTCACTTATGTCAAAAAATATCCAGTATAATTTGCTTCTGATTGGTCGCAGAATGGTATTTGATTGGTTAGAAACGGATGGAGGTATATAATCTTGTATATTCTGTAAATTTTGTAAATATATCAAACCATACCAGAAAAAGGAAAAAAATGCAGACTGATGAAACAGGAAGAAAGCGGTTGTAATCAGGATAAATGGAGTGTGTATGGGTGTACATATTAATTTTATTATTTTTACATTATAACTGGTATTCATTTTTCATTTTAATTATTTCTTCTTAATTTCTCTTTTAAACCTCAACTAGCCTTTAACATGTTTTTTCCTAGCTTTTCAGAGAAAATACAACACAATCTCTGAGGGAATGCTAACGGACGGTTTGATTAAATGTCATAAATTATCATAATACACGGATAATCCGTCAGCAAGGAGCCGTAATTGAGGGCAGAGTGATAAATGTGGGGGGCATTAGTGGAGCTTGCATCGGCAAAGCGGCATATGCCGCGAAATATTGATTATTGGTGATTACTTTTTATTTCTTCTTTTGGTTTAGTACTTGTTAATAATGTAAATAGTTTTACTTTTAACCACCCATCTAAAGTAGGTACAAATCAATTTCTGGAGAATAAAGTTTTATATTACATATATTCAGTCAAACAAAGAATAGGTCAATATTTGGTATAGCCAAAATATTAAACATCGGGTAGGCATCACATCAAATGCAACTTATGTCATTAAGACCTAGATATGTCAATATCGAAATAATTATCAATAATTATGATTCAATAGTGAAATTGGTGAAACAGTTAGTTTCATTTATAAGAGTAATATGAGTAGATTCCAAAAAGTAAGGGTCCAAACAGTAAATTAATAATCACATTAGTTTTATTTTATTATGTTTATCTACCGTTATTCAAATGTACACTATTAATACTAATAATATCTTCAGTATGCGTTAATATTTTCATTTAAGATTATTCGGCAATTTATTTTTAAGATTTTCACCCTCACCCGCACAATATTAAGATATACACAGTTCACAGTGTGGAAGCGTTTAACGGGAAGATCAGGTCGTTTAACTTTCTCAACCCTTTCTGAAGAAAAAAAATACGGAACTATATTTTACCGCCATTGAAAAAGATAAAATATCTACTTAAGTTGAATTCGTAAATATATGGGTATACAGAACCCTATTTCTATTAATTACGGAGTATAAAAATGTGGAACTACTTGACATAAGCGTTGTAATTGGTTGTTTTTAGAGGGATAGGTACATTTAAAATAAATTTTCTGTATCTGTTTTATTTTGATATGCTTTGTAATTTTCTATTTGGGAAATATTAAGTGCAAGTGTGTTCGCAAATAGCAATAGAAAATATATTGCTATCAAAGTAACATTCCAAAAAATGGTATTCTGATCATCATGTTAAGCAGTATTATGACCTTGTTACCTCAGGAATCTCATTTTTGTAAGTGCTGAAAGCCCTTTAAAAATGAATAATTCTATTTTTTTCAATAATTTAAGAATATTGGAAAAAGTGAATTGCTAACGAATCTTATTTTAAAAGGATTTTTATATAAATAATTTGTAAATAAACTATTAAATTGCGATTTCGACTAATTAGGGATAACAGCCTTGGATATACTGAGATCTGCTTATAGTTGTGAGTAAAATTAATTTGCACCGTTTCACGTTAAAATAACAATATGCAGCAAGGTCCCTTTGAGAATTATTAAAAAGCCGAAAAGATAAAAGAACTATAAACCATTTCGAGTCGTGATCTACCCACAAGCGAACCATTGATTCTTATTGGTGCAATGTAGCTTCGGATTGGCCTATGCAAAATTTACTTCAAATGATAGTCCACATTGACTGTGAACGTCCCAGGATAGGTTCACTCTATTTCAGTTATTTACGGGACATTGTATTCTTAGATGCTGTGATTTAGATTTTGTTTTATTGATTTAAACTATTTTATTGGTAATAATCAAAATTTTGGCTTTTTGGCGACCATTCGAACAGGAAGATATTTATTTATTTTGCTTGATTCCAAGGATTTTGCCATGTAGCAGTAAATATAATAAGTTGATTGATTGTTGTATGATAAAACAGGAATATTTTATTGCTAAATTTTTTTACTAAAGGTTTTGAAATTTCTGAAAGTGGAGAGTAGGGATTTAAGACAATAGACAAAAATAAATTTGGTATGTTCTAGTCGCGACCTACGCAAAAAATTATACAAAATATGTACAGGTAACTGAAACAAGAAAATAATGGGTCAAAGCATGGAGCTGGCTAAAGAGTACTTACATAAATGACAAAAGTTTCAAAAAGATCCATTATTACAATTGTCGGTAAAACAACAGCTATTCATCGGAAAACTAGAGTACAGAAATCGCTAGAGCGTGTGGATCCTGCAATAATGAAAAATCTGTCTGAAACTGGCTCTGCTTCTGCTTACAGATTTCTTTACCTCGCCGACATGTGAAACGTTGCAAATTAATTTCACTCACAAACGGCATTGGAGATGTTTTGTGAATTTAATTATTTTGTTAAAATAATAAAAAAAATGAGGACATTCACGACTACTGACTCTTTGTAACTGTAGTTACTTAATTCATAATTACTTTTTATGATGTAATTGTATTTTGGTTTGGTCTAGTGCCATTTCGGGTAGTCATACTGAAAAACAAACTATTATTTTTGTTATCAGAGACATGAGGACGTAAAATAAAGGATCCAATTTACAGAAAAACCTTTTTTAACAGTTGCCCTAAATAATGTACTATCAACAACAACAATTTTTCGAATTTGCTATAGCTGTATGCTGTGATACGCCACTGCCATTTATGTGCGATAATACTTTTCATATGCTACAGAGCATATTATAATTTTAGTTTATCTGAAATTTATATACAAGTCTGAAATGAAATCCTGGAGGGCTAAAATCTCGTAAAGGTAGTTAAGGAGGGTGATGAATACACAAACACCCTTTTCGATTATTTTCTCACGATGTTTTTTAAGAAACTGTTTTTGTTTTAGTTTTTACTTAATGTTTGAAAAACATTGCACGGTTTTAGATGTTTGACATTAAAAACAGGAATTCTGAATCGCTGTTAAATTTAGAAAAATAAAAAACAGTTTTATATTTATGTGTGAAAGTTTTTTTTTAGAAAAGTGCATAGCAATAGGGGTAGGTTGATTTAAAATAAATTTTACGGAAGTAACAAGTTATTTTTATAACGCTGTTAGTTGCTTCACCTGTACGTTTGTAACGGAATCTTCGACCATAATTTTGATTGATTTCAAAACTTCAGATTAAACTAAAGGACCGATGACAATATAATAATTTAATTTTAATACTTAGTGACCAGGATCATAAAGATTAACGATTCATATTTTTTTTTCTTTATTGGTATCTTCTGTATGTTCCTTGTGGTGTATTCATTATTCTTCTTGTTATTTGTTTGGAAATTGAACCACAATATTTTTTGTATTTTTATTTCCACGTTTCGGTAGCGTTCCAGCTAATGTTTTCAAGATTGATTAAGTTTTTTATAAATTCTGGTCCCTATCTGACACAACAAACAACAAAAAGAATGGTGAATTTGAACTTGCTGCAAATATAACCTTCTGAAGCTGAACTTATATGACCTTTTGCTAGATGAAATATTCAGAATACTTCTTTTCCGAATACCTTGGGCCGCGAATTATGATTTTTTTATTCAAATAATACCAGTCTTTAACGCGCCTTTGGCATTGTAATAAAGTAAGTTTTGTTAGATACGTTAAGAATCTGTTTAATATTTTTGTATTCACTTACTTACTGTTATTTTGATTTAACGATATTCAGATGACAATTGGAAAGATAATGTTAACAGCCTCCGTCCGTTGGGAAATCATTTGATAAAATATTTTTTTTAAAAACTTTATTCTGCTCACAATAACAATAATTATAATAATACTAATTATTTATAAATTTGGAAAGTAATTGGACAATTGCTATTGTTTGAAATTTCTAATCCATCGATGAGAGATTTTATACGACTCCGCCACCGCAGAGGAGTTCCGACCTACAAGTTTTTTTACCGACAGTAGATCGCCACCATTTTCTACAAGCATAGTAGTATAGTGCCCTGTGTAGAGCTGAGGATTTTCTAATTTAAAAAATGCTGCAATTCTCTATGGAACTGCTCCAATAATATGAATGCCCACAACTTGTTTTACACATTCACCATTCTTATAACCAATGAAGAATTGCCGATTTTCCAAATTTGAGGGCCGCAAGTATACGTTTTTTTGGTATAAACCATAGGCATTAAAAGGAAGTCCTTCTTTGGGAATGACAAATACCCTGTTCTTTTTGTTTTTAGTACACCTCAATGTAACCAAAACTCTGGTATTGAAACTTTCAAAATCATCCACAGTCAGCTTAGACCACCAAAAATACTACTCATTAATACAACCTTTTCAAGCAACCATGTATGATCATCTGCCTCCAATAAAAACTGTTACTTCTTCTCCAGTCAAAATTTTTGCTTTCTTTGGTGTGTATCCATCAGATTTTCGTCTCAAGAACAAGAATAATTTTCCAAATATGAAAATACCATTTCGGTAGGTGATACTCTAATACGGTGTACGATTTAAAATAACGAACCTTGAAATGTCAATGTTGTCATGAACTTTCAAAGCAAGTTTCAACATTGAAATCTTGGTCCTCAGCGAGTTAGGAGAATAAACCTCTGATTTTCCTTTCGTATAGGCTAATAATACATCTTTATTAACCACCTTTACATTCTTGCTGTTACGCCACTCTTCAAAATTTTTATATTCTTTTTGATATCGACGACCCTTGATTTCTTCATTAAATAAAAGTCAAGTAAATAATGCGAGTGTAGAACGGAAAGTGATAATTTGGTATTATTGACAATTCTAAAGTCAAAATTAATAAATTTCTGGAGCACGTCAAATAATGTGACATATGGAGGTGGGAGATACTGTGTAAGTAAAGTATCGATACACTGTACCGTTATAAATATAGTGTTTTCAAATTATCAATATCAGAAAATATCGTTTTGAAAAGTATCAATACTAAAAATTTCTATATATTTCAGAAACAAATTTCCTTAACAAAATACGGAGATTTAATACTTTATTTCATATTGTACCGAAATGTTGTGAATGTTATGGCATGTTATTTAAATGCAAAAGCGTGAATTATGAACCATAATTCACTCTTGTAGATATATGGGTACCATATACCTTTTGTTATGAGGTAAAATATTGACTTATTATTAAGTGGTCGTCGACAAAATACATAAAATACGAGCAGCGTGTTTGTTCATGTTGGGATAGTTGTTTTAAAACAGTGTCACATTGCAAGTCCATTTGCATATTTGTTGGCACCTTGGCAACTTCAAAGGTAAATGGATTATTAAACAGAGGAAATTCACAGGAGGTCAGTTCGCGAAAATCTTCAAACTCCGTTGTAAGGTCAAGTAGAAGAGTAGCAGACTCTTAGTTTCTCTGCATTGGTACATACATACTCGAATACTAGGAAAGTGGTGAAGTACTTGATCTCGCAATTGGGACTCCAACAACTTTAATTTTATCTCAAATGCCTGTATATTTTCGTGACAATCGTGTTTTTGCCTTGAAGCTTAACGTTCAAGTTATTGAAATGCTACGTCATATCCACCAGAAAACCGCAATCAAGCTACCATTCGTCGCTATGATTAATTGGTGTTCTCTTTTCAGCCATAAAATTAACAATATGTTCACGCAGTTCGAAAAATCATTTTAGCATTGAGTCGCGACTAAACCAACGAACTTCTGTGAAGTATAATATAATATCAGAATGTGCTTCATCGAGATCTTTTAAAAATTGTGTAAATTGGCGGTGATTTAGGCCTCTGATCTGAATGAAGTTTATAATTATAATTATTGGCATTTTAAGTTTTTAGATGCCAAGGACTCTTGAGGAATCATTCAGTGGATCTCCACAAATTCGTGTTCAGGTGTAGCTTCATTTGAAATTACTGCATAATTTTCCCCAATCAGGTTCATTATTTTGAATTTATTGCTCAAGCGCCTGGTAAATATTCTGAGCTGAAGTAGTATTATTCAAAGATACACATTTCAATAGTTCAAAGTTTTTATCGCTTCCGCGAATAAACATAGCAAGCTGCACTGTATCTTTAATATCGGTACTTTCCTCGTCACTAAAAGGCTAAAACTGAAGATTTTCTTAGCTCCCCATATTAATTATTCTTAGCTCATAAGAGTTTGCGCCCCCATATTAATTAAAAAAATTTATAATGATGGTAAGAGGACTAGCAAACAAAAATAATTATTTTTTCTTTGTAACTTAATGTACTGCGTTTAATTTTTTTTGTTTCAGAACTGTTCCTGTCTTCATGGAAATAGAAAATCTAGTTTTTAATTCCTTTTTATAAAAATATTTGTTGTTTTTGTCAATTATTTTATATGGATATTGCATTAACTTTCTTAAATATGTACATGTACATGTAATTTTAGTAGTGCAGTTTAATAAAAATTTCAAATGTGTGTTGATTTCTTTTTTTTTATTTCAAACATTTATTTAACCCCGCATCAACTTCTAGGAGTTATTAGCGGGGGGACAATACAATTTCACAGTAACATAATATATAAGATTACGAGGTATAAATAATTATAATAGTAATGTATTATAAATTTTGGATTTAATTGGACGTCATTTTCATTTGTTGAAAGTATATACTTTTTAGGTTGGATCCTAGTTTGTGGCTTTTTCTTACTGTGTCATACATTGGACATTCCAGTAGGATGTGTTTCACTGTGATCACTGTTGGGTGCGGGTTCTTTTTTCATGAGGTGTTGGTGTGTTAAGTATGTGTGCCCGATACGCAGTCTATTCAGTATGACTTGGTCTCTTCTTTTGTAGGGGGTAAAGAGGACTGTTGTAACTTGTGGTTTACAAATGTGTGTTGATTTCTTATTTATCTAAATTACGTGTCTTAAAATTGTTTAATTATAATCATTGCATTAGTAAAATGAAATATAATTTTTATTTTTTGTAATGAAATAATTATATTATAAACCATTTTTAGACAAATTGTGAAATTCACCTATCCATAATCCAAACTAACAAATTTATATATCCCGCCTTTAAAAATTAGTTCCGACAACCCTTCCTGGTGCGCAGCGATTTAATACAGGATCGACAACTCTCATTATATTTTATTTTTCTATGGTCACAACTGTGCGTCAGGCTTATGTATTGTTAACTAAATCAAAAATATGTAACAGGCTTTTTGTATTATACATTTTTTTTGAAAATCACTAAACTATTATTCCAATCAATCTGGAGATTATTCAATTTTATCGAGTTAGTTGACTTTCTATCGCAGTTGAGTAACATATTAATGATAATTAAACATTATTTTTCACTTTCCAGTTTAATCTGCTATAAAAGTGTGTTTTTAAAACTATTATTTATTTTTGCATTTTTAGTCTAAGGCAAGGTAAAGAGGATAAAATATTTCAAAATGTTTATAATAGAATCAGATTATGCGGTAAGTGTTAAAAAATAATTTAAAGTTGCGTAAATTTTCGTTTCATCGAATTAACATATTACAAAAAAACCGGCCCAATTATACTTAAATATAATTCAAAGATAAAAATCTGTTCTTTGTAAAGAAGTGATTAGAGAATGTAAATTAATTTTTTTCTCCTAACAGCTACATGATTATTTCAACACCGAAAAATTTATATTATTAATGTATATATGTATGTGTAGGTACCATAACTATATATAACCGGCGATCGATCTAGATATAATTTGGGTTCTAGAACAATAATATGGAGTTTCTACAAAAAGTATTAAATAATCTAGTCACGACTTGTAATATTTCAATTATACCATTTTGCACAATATACAATATCGAGTCCGAATGATTAATTTCTGATAATATCTTTTTTTCTAATGCCATTGCCAGTTAGCGATTGAAAAAAATTAATCGGTTTTTCGTAATCTTTGTACGTTTTAAAAGTATTGATGCACATTTTTCGATGTACTTAATCGGTTTTTGTTAATTCAAAAATCGATGGTTTGTCTAAAAATAGTACGTTTTTTAAAGAGCTTCTTTCAATATTCTTTTTGTTAATTATTTTGCGAAGTGATTCAATCTTTATAATACTTTTAAGTTCAAGGATTCGGTAGCGTTCCAGCTACCGTTATCAAGAACAATTAGGTAGGTTTTTTTAAATTCTGGTCCCTATATGACACTAATGAAAAAACTCAACAACTATACTACAAAACCAAAGTATGCCACATGGAATAACAGCCCTTCTAGTCACTTCTCCCAATTAATCCTAACAAGAATTAGACTAGGCCACACCAGACGTACTCACGGACATCTGATCTCCAAGGACACACCACCAGAACAGACAGGCCCAAGCAAGTGCTTCGTTCCTGTACAACTGAAAATATTTTAAGTTATTGGAAGTGTTTAAAATTTTTTGCATCAATAATAATTGTAATTGTTAATCAAGCTGTTGTTCTCAACACTGGCCGCTAATAGCCTACATGGTCCATTTACATATGTTAAAATCTATACTAACGAAAACTAAACCAAGAAATGAAGAACAATCTTCAAAACACAGCATATAAAAGATATCCTGAGAATGTTACAAATACTATTTAGGTGAAACATTTCTACACCAATGAAAATCCGAATAAATGATCACAAAAAGTATATTGAAGATAGGGAGTTCTTTAACCTACTCGCTACGCACAGCTAGTACCAAAAATTGAAAAACGTTACTGGTTTGAAGATTATCAACGCCCAAGGAAATACATAACTACCATCAGTCGTATGAAGTTTGGACATGTTAGCTATCCTGCACATTTACGAAAAATTAATATCTTGGATAGTAACCTATGTATTACTTGCAACATCACTTCTAACTTTTTTTCCATCATTAGATGGCACTGGACAAAACCAAAAGGCCAGGCGAATGTTTTACCTATATAGGTTTTTTTCACGTCTGACTTAGATCATATATTTTTCAATTGCAATAGATACAAAAAACAATCTGAAACATTGATACAAAAACTTCCAAGTTTAAAAGTTGAAACACCTTTCAATATTATGTATCTATTATCTACAAAAAAAATATATTCGACTGCCTTATGAGTTTTGTTACTGAGACAAATATTAAATTGTAGTCATTAGATAATTTTGCATCCCTAATCTATCCTACTGTATTATTTACCTTACTACCTTACTAACTGTGGTCTACCTTGTATGTGTTGTTGCAAAAAATGCCGTGACAGACCCCTGGGCGAGAAGAGAGTGACCTTTGTAACTTAATCCTTTGTGTTAGGAAAACTACTTTTTGGGACATTCTTGCTAGATAGGTAAAATAGGCATAAAAACATTGACACGTTTGTTATTAATTTTAATATTGTCTGTAACAGGTTTAAAACAAACATTTCACCAACTTAGTGTCCCTGGCTGCATGGGCTATAAAAAAAAGTAAAAAAAGTCAGGTATTTGGGAAGAAGAGGCGCATCATATTGAATGGGACTCTGCCCAAATAATATTGAAAGAGCCCAATAGTAAAAGACGAAAAATCAAAGAAAGTGCTTTATAATAAATGCAGATAAATGTGTAGCTGGTATTTCAGCCGATTGTAGTCAAATTTGGTTACCAATGCTAGTCTTAAACTCCAAAATATTACTGAATGTCTAGCTGTCGAATGTTTTCATTAGTGTCAAATAGGGACCAGAATTTAAAAAAAAACTTAATTGTTCTTGATAACGATAACGAAACATTGAATTAAACATATAAAAAGGAATGTGGTTTGATTTCCCAAAAATTTAAGAAAAAGAATAATTAATACACCACAAGGAACATGCAGAAGATAGCTTCTTACAAATGTATATAAGATACAGGGTGTCAATTTATTCTGTACATAATCAGTAAAATTCAGAAAAGAAGTGATGGATATTTTTGTTTTGAATGATTATTGCATGTTGCGATATTCCACCACAGAGAGCTCTTGTTAATTGATTTATTTTTATACTGGAATATGAAGCATTAAAAGACTCACTTACTGAGTTATATGCGGCGTTAAAGGTATGAAATTGAAGCTATACTTAAATATTTTTCAGTAAGCTTCAAAAAATTATGTTTTAAGCTAATCGGTACAAACTATGTAACTATCGCCCTCTTTGAGAGTGAAAACAAATTCATACAAAATTGAATTACAATGTTGTCAGTAGTTTTGATATAATAGTGAATTTGTATAAAAATTTTGTTTCTACAGATGCCGTTACGAATATTTTTTACTTAATAAAGCCCACTTATTTTTCGGTGTTCTACTTATCCTAGCAACGGGGTCACCTTTTTTGAAACACCTTGTATATGTTTTCAAGTTTTGTGTTAATTTTGATAGTTTTTATGATTTTTTTATTAAATGTCAGGAACTGGTCTCCGAATTAAGCCCATTCATTTTTGAACTATTTAAGCAAATAGGGCATTCAGTGCCAGAAGATTGGCAGACAGGAATACTTTTACCAATACATAAAACAGGAGATGTTAGAGAGTGCAGCAATTACAGGGGGATAATGTTGTTAAGTTCAGCCCTGAAGGTGTATGAAAAAATTATTGATAAGAAATTAAAAATGCACATAGAACCAACACTGGATGAAGCACAAAGTGGGTTTCGGGTGGGAAGAAGTGTACACGACCACATATTTACAGTTAAGCAAATCATAGAGAAAACACAAAATAGCAAAACAAAGACATACTTCGCCTTTATAGACTTGGAGAAAGCTTTTGACCGAGTTTGTAGAAATAAAATATGGGACATACTAGAAGAAAGGAAAGTTGATAAAAAACTAATAGGAGTAATAAAAAGTATTTACAGAAAAAACATAAACTATATAATCAAAAATAACCGAGCATCTGAAACATTTGAGACAAAACAGGGATTAAGGCAAGGTGGAGCTCTAAGCCCAACTTTATTCAATATTTTCATGGACCACATAATAAAGCAAACAAAAACAGATACACAGGAACTTTCTGTAGGTATGAAGCAACTTAGACCAGTTAAAATACGTGAATGTGCATTTGCTGACGACCTAGTTATAATGGCCAATACAGAGAAAGGTCTCCAAAAAAATATAGACATATGGAATAGAACTCTAAAACTGAATGGAATGAAAATAAATGCAAATAAAACAAAAATAATGATGATAGCAAAAAATCAGGAAAGGTTGAATATAACAATTAACGGAAGTATAATCCAACAGGTTACCTACTTTAAATACTTAGGAACAACAATTGACAGCACTGGTAACCAAGAAAGGGATATTATGGAAAGAACAGGAAAAGCCATAAAAACTTACCACATGCTGAAACCTGGATTTATTAATAAGAAGGAAATCTCAAAAAGAACCAAAATGACATTATTTCAAACAGTTTTTAGACCGATACTTACTTATGGCAGCGAAACGTGGGTACTGGACCAAAAAATGAAGAGTAGAATACAAGCTATAGAAATGAAATACCTGAGATCTGTGAAAGGAATAACAAAACGAGATAGAATAAAGAATGTAGACATAAGAGAGGAGCTAGAAATAAAGTCCGTGCTAGATTATATAGAAGAAAGACAACTGAACTGGTGGGGACATCTACAGCGAATGGAGGATACTAGACTAGTTAAAAATGTATGGGAAGCAAAGGTGATTGTTAAAAGAGACAGAGGTAGACCCAAAGAATCCTGGGATAACAACGTAGCCAAAATATTAAAGGAAAGAGGAAAAACAATGATTGAAGCAAAACAATTAGCAAAAAATAGGAAAGAATGGAAAATTTTTGTTGATAAATCTTGAAATTTTGAGAAATCTCCCTATACCGAAAGGTAGAAGGGAATTTGATTATATATATATATATATATATAAAAATTTTGTTTCTACAGATGCCGTTACGAATATTTTTTACTTAATAAAGCCCACTTATTTTTCGGTGTTCTACTTATCCTAGCAACGGGGTCACCTTTTTTGAAACACCTTGTATATGTTTTCAAGTTTTGTGTTAATTTTGATAGTTTTTATGATTTTTTTATTAAATGTCAGGAACTGGTCTCCGAATTAAGCCCATTCATTTTTGAACTATTTAAGCAAATAGGGCATTCAGTGATAAATTCTATATTCACTTTTTTTATGTAATTTATGTGAAGGCCTGGTGCTGGGGACATAAGTGTTGAACTAGGTGCTATGAAAAACCACTATCAAAAATACAGTAAGCTGGCTGCACGCTGCACTGTTATCGATAAAAAACATGTAAATTTCTACGTATTTTGAAACTCGATAAGTTTATAAATAAATCTTCTGTAGGTAATCTCCGCCCATTTTAAACGAAACATTTGGTATAATAAAGATATTAGAAGAACCACACCTACGTTCTTATTGACGAATCATTTTAATATCTCGAGTTATTTTTAAGGTCATACACGCACACACCATTACACCTTTTAAATCAATCTTAATTTTATTTTTCATTATCTTCGAATTCGAATCGTTGGAACATATTTTAAAATCGACACCGCCTTTGAATAATAATAATAATGAATAAAAATAATCATAAATAAATAAAGAAAAAAACAAAATCTTGATATAAAAAACAATGGGAGATGAATGACATGACTATGAGAAAAAAAACGCCTTATAGTTGGAGATATGTACTAAAAAGACTTAATATTAATTATAATACGTGATTGGTCCATTTTGTGAAAATATATCCATAAATCGAACGCTCTATCCCAGATAAAAATGTCTATACGTTTAATACAAACTTTTTTCATTTAGTACGGCAGATTGTAAGCTATTTAGCTCGATATACTTACAGAGAGATGAAAAAATAACATATTAATAGATTTAATTACTGCTTTTGGTCTAAGTACTAGAGATTCTGAACAATAATATATAGCCTGTATAGTTTTGTACTCTGACGTGCGATATTTTGTAACAAAGGTAATGAGTTCAACTAGAAGATAACAAATTTCATTTATATTCTTGGAAATAGACATTCTTATTGCATTGACCCTATTACCTAGCATAATGTGACTTTTGTCGTATTCCTTCTATCTCCTTCAAATACTTTAAAGAAAAAAAATCATTATAGTTTTAAAATAATTAAACTGCTGTTTATTATAATTGGCTTTATACGGACATTTTATAGGAACATATCTTTAGAAAACGTTTACTGCAATTTTACTAGATTAATATTGTTTCATTTTATTTTTATATTTTCTGAATACGCTTGACGATAATAAACATTTTCAGTACAGCACTAGCAAAAATGTATTTAAAGGCAGTTTATGAATACGAAAAAAAAACAAATTAGATTTTGGTTATTATTTCTATAAATGCCAATAACAGTCGATAGTTCATTGAGCTACTCGCAATATAAAATTGAAACATGAAGTTCTAGTGTGAATAGTGGATTTTTTTGTAAATAATCATAATTGTTTTTGTTTTTTTATTATCATATTATTTTCAGTAATAATATAACAAGAGAGTGAGAATAAATTGAAAATAATTTGACAGATTTTTTGAAAACTTGTTGCCAGGCAATAGTCACGAGAGCCCGCAGGGCTCGAGTGGCTATTTCCAAATGGCAACAAGTTTGAACAAAATCTGTCAAATTATTTTCTAATTTATGGAACTTGCGAGTTATATTTGACTAGATTATTTTTTGATTCGAAGTAGTTTCTAAAATCTTTTTTATTTCTGCATCAGAAAAGGTACTAAACCGATAATTTTCACCCATTTTATATATCGCGTTGACACAATCAGGTAATTATTTTGACAACTATCTGACACTTGCTAGGCAAATAAAAGCCACAGTGATTATTTCCGAGAATAATCACAAGAGATTTATTCCCACTATAAAAATGACATAATTGGTTGAAACTTATCCTTGTGACAAATAAAGAAGAATTTCATTGGTTTTGAGAAACGTCAAAAAATAATCACTTCTATATGTTTTAATCTACATAATAAATGAATAATTAATATCTGAATTTTCTGCCCACCCCTTCAATTATAATAATGATGTATAATTAATATTGTACCTATATTAGGATAGTCAGCTCGGCTGCAACCGAACACGACCACTAGCAATTTGTGTGTAATCCAGGTAGCATTCCCGGAAATCTAACCAGTTAAATTATGTTGGTTATTGTGAAAATTGAATGATTATTATTCCAAAGGGTTATAAGTCCTTGGTACAATTATTTAGTGGGAGTGTATAGTGAGAGTAACTTGGAAAATGAGTCTAGTTTTAGATTATAAAAACCCAGAATCACGTTTTGAAAAATATCTGAAGATATATTTTGGTTCGCACATGATTCCTCTGAAACAAATTTTTTTTTAAACAGAAATATTTTAGTTGTGCTTGGTGATTTATGAGAATTTTATGAATATATATAAAAAAATACATTGCTGACTTGCAAACACATTTGCAGTAGCTCTGATAATATTTTATTCAGAACAGTAATACAGTAAACTAATGTGAATCCTTTCATTCAAAGTTTAGTTTTGAATTCTGTACGCATCGTCCAAATATTTTTCTTTTTATTAATGTAATAATGGAAGTACAAACTGAACTTATGCTAAGATTAGAAGTTCAAGGCGGAGAAATGTCATAGACAAAACTTATTTTATAAATATTCAAAATTAGTGGCGTTTAAGTCAAATGTAATATCCAGATCGTCCACGATTTTTTTCGATATTTACACCATCTTTGCAAAAAAAAGTCTTAATTAATTTAAAGTACAACACCTCTTAAAAATAAAACGCAACGCCTATGGTTTGCGAAGGTGTCATTTGTTCTGTCACATCAAAACTGAATTAAAACAGTTATTGCAAAAAATTAGTAATTTGACAGTTTGCTTAACATTATTATAAGTTAGTTTTTGAATACTTCCAAAGTGGTATATTCTATTGCAGAACGAGTTGAGATTATTTCCATATTTTTTGAAAACGGGAAATGTGCAAGAAGGACAGCGAATTTATTTAATCAGCTTCATGAAGACAAGCAACTTTATCACTCATACGTATTACAGCTAATGATAAAATTTCGTCAAACAGGGTCAGTAGCTAATCAAAGAATGAACTAAGAAAATAGGGTTAGGACTGAAGCGACAGAAGTAGCAATTTTAGGTCATAGATATTAATTTAGATACAACAAGCACTATCGTTCATAGGGTTTTAAAACATCATAAATTTCATCCCAACAAGATACATTTGGTACAGGAAATAAATGAAGATGACCCAAACAGACGACTACAGTTTTGTGAGATTATGACTGACAAAATAAATACTAATGCAAACTTTTTATCACTATGGTTCAACTAAGACGACGAATAGTACATGAATGCAATCTAATAACTCCTGAAATGCTTCAAAACGTTCGACGTAATTTCGAAAAGCGACTCTACAATTGTATGGAAATCGATGGACACCATTTTCAACATCTATTTCAATAATTCAATATTATTCTAATTTAGTTAATTTTCGTTATAAATCAATTATCATATTGCGATATTTGTTTTAATTTACTTTTGATGTGACAGAAAAAGTTATACATTAGCAAACCATAGGCGTTGCGTTTAATTTTTAAGAGTTGTTGTACTTTAAATTAATTAAGTCTATCGAAAAAATCGTGGACGATTATTATGTCTGAATACTCCATATAAATGCCTTTCTAATGATGTGCCGCACATGAGATATATTCTCTATTTAAAAATAAGGGGTTGGTGAAGTGGGAGTGGGTTGACAAATGACAGATGCCTATATCGTAATAATGTGTGCCCCTTAAAACCAAAATCGACTTATTTCTTAATTTCCTTAAAATCTAAGGAATACTGCCGAATATCGGGGTGGACTGTTTTCTGTGGCCCACTCTGTATATTAATTATGTACCTATATTGTGTACATTGCATTAATCTTTATTTTATATTGTGCTTAAGTAATGTTGAATCCTAATAATTGATAATAAATTATAATCATTCAAAACATTCAATTTTAAAAAAATATTTGTATAATAAAATATTTTTCATCGTGGTCGAATCCGACCTCATTATTGCTGGTTATCTGAGTTCGTGATCCAATTTGGTAACTCCCGTCAGCAATGTGAGTTCAGCTTATGTGTTGTTGGATTTTGAGTAATCTGTAAGTTACAGATCCAGCTCCGCCTTGTATAAAAATGTGTAGTAGTGACATTTTAAAAACATAGGCATAGTAAAACAGTAACAATGCTAAATCCATTTGTGGCCTATCATTATATAATGGTAAACTCAACAGAACCTCCATTGCAATTGTGAGGGTGGCTTTTATGGCCTCCGTAATATACGGACAAAAAAGCCTTTCTATGCTTATTAACAGTATTATAGCTACCACTTGCACTGTGTTTGTCCACCACAATACTGATCCAAAAACAGGTCAATTTTAATTTTTAAATCGTCATCACATGATGTAGATGTAACGAGCATTGCGTCACCGGTATTAACGTGGTGACGCAAACGGCAATTTTTTTAAATGCAACCATGTGTCTCAAGACACCTCATTGGAAAGGTCTTCTAATCGTCTTTACAACGATATAATTATTTGAATATTTATTTCTATAGGCTCGACCAAAACTGTTTATTTGGTAAAATTTTAATCAAAAATTCTGATTCAATGAACTAAGTTATTGTAAGGACCGCCACTGGAAATAAAACATCGTAGTGTACCCAAAAAATATTTCTGTTTTTGGATACCGTGAACCCATTTCTGAATCAACAATTAGTAAAATCGAGCTCGGCTGTCTCATTGCATTATTGCTGAAGATCATCAGTTTGAACATTTAATATAGTTTAATTGTTTTTTACTACACAGTTCCCTGTATTTTAGTAAATAAACAGCTTTGGTCTACCCTGTAGAAATAAGTATTCAAATAATTATATTGTTGCAAAGACAATTAGAAGACCTTTCCAATGAGGTGTCTTGAGACACATGGTTGCATTTAAAAAAATTGCCGATTACGTCACCACGTTAATATGTACTGGTAAAGCAATGTTTGTTACATCTACATCATGTGATGACGATTTAAAAATTAAAATTGACCTGTTTTTGGATTTTTTCAAAAGTTGTTTATTTTGGACATAATTAATTTATTCCATACATTAGCGGCATACTGTATGTACACTATAAAACGTAATGTACGCGGGATAATCTGGAAATTATTTGGAAAACAACGTTTATCTACAATCAAATTTACCATACCGATTTTTTCTCTTAATTCTCAACTTGATTTTGTCGGTAATCCATTTCACTATATTCTTTTAGTATATGGAAAAAACAATGGAATCTGTCGGTGGTTACGTGTAGTAAATCGTAGCGTGCTGTGGATTCCAACGAAGAATCCTTTCGATAAATATCTTTGGATGACTTGGAAATTTCAATACATACTAATTATCTTTTTAAATCAGATAAGAGGGAGATTCATTTGAAAAACCAGTCGAATAATCGAAAGATGTTAAAAAACCTATATCAAAATTATTTGACAGCGTTGCTTTTCGAAGCACTAAAAGAAATATAATCATGAGAAGAAATACTGAAAAAAGAGAAAAAAAACTTCATAATATGATAGCATTTCAACAAAATTTGGTTGATAATAAATAAGAACAAATTCTACCTTACCCAGCTGAAGAAGATAAGGAGCGTTAAAGTTGAAAGTTAAAGTTTTTTTCGTTTTTTGGTATATTAATCAATTGTTAACAAAACTGACACAGTGGCATGATTTTATACAGGAAATATTATTTTATATATGATTTTAAATTTTGTTACGGGGGGCGCCACGTTAAGGATACCTGATAACGAAATCTACTGGTAACTTTTTTTGACGAACCTTTTAGTGATTTTGATTAGAAAATGTGACATAAACATTGTTTTTACGTAATATTGGCAATCTTGTTTAAACACAATATTTTCATTTGTTTTCGAGAAAAACGCCATTGAACAGTTCAGAGTATCGGAAGGGGATTTCAAGCACCGGACAATAAAAAAACTTGTGACGTAAGGCTTCTATTTCGACGATAAAGCATACTTAAAAACAATGTAACAAAAAAAGAGCAAACTCTAATTAAATATTCTACGTGGCCTCCTCCGACTTCTATCCCTTTTCTAATAATTATTTTAATAAAGGACTTTCGGACTTCAAAGAGAATATTATTCTGTCCTCTTATTATAAAGTTAGCCACATTTTGTGTGTGTGTTTCTTCAGAGTTCGTCCCTTGATTTAATTTCATTGGCATAAACTGAGGACTTCATACATCAAGCGGGCTATACTAAAGACTTTTTGGTGCCAAACCATTGTTGAGGAAATATGTCACTTAGATGATGTCTAACAACTAATGGGAAACGAGGTGGAGCTTCATCCTGACTGAACCACATTTTCTTTTTTACAGCTAGTGAAAGATTATCCAGAATATACTAAAAGTAGGTATTTCGCAAAAAAATTAAAAAAGAATTTCCATTTAAATTTGGAGGCAGAACATATGTGGCAGTAGCTGGTCGCGTATAATGACACACCAAATATTCAATTTAAACTCATGCTAAAAATGTCTTTTTTTCATACCATGCGGATTTTGTTCTTCCCAATAACGGCTGTTTCGCCAATTAAATACCTATCCCTCGTTGGGTAAAAGTGAACATAATATTCTTAATTAAATTTCGGTTACATTATGTGTGTCGAAAATACTTTAGCAGAACTGTAACCTTTCTGGGAGATCTCATGGATGCAAATTTTGAACAAAACTTAAGTGATAAGGGTGGAACTTTTCCTTTTTTTTGGAATTCTATAGACGACTGACTCACTCCTGTTGCTGCTGACAAATGTCTTGAGCTTACTGAAGGATTTTCATTTATTCGAACCAAAATTTCATCTTCTTGATTAGGCGTCATTTGTTTCGGACGGATGAAAATATCGAGTTTAAACAATAGTACTAATATCATATAGACATAATTTTTATGACATATTTTCTAATCAAAATTATCAAAATTTCATCATCAGAAATCCTTCACGTGGCGCCCCCTGTAACAAAATGTAAAATAGAACACAAAATAACATTTCCTGTATAAAATTATGCCACTGTACCGATTTTGATAGCAATTGATAGGTATTTAGTGAAATTATTAGCAAAAAACTAAAAAAAATTCAACTTTAACGCCCTTTATCTTTTTCTACAGTAAGATTTTATTGAGGCATATTTGGTCCTATCGCCATATTTGAACCTATCGCCATATTTGGTCCTATCGCCATATTTTGGTCCAAACAATCTGCTCTTAGCCTATGTCCCTATAGTTATGACTAATCCTGTATATGATATACGGTCTACTTTATCAACTATAAAACAATAAATAAATGTATCAAAAAAAATGTGTCGTAAACCTAAACATTTTTCTCAGACATAAAAATTAACGACAAAATCCCTTGATTGTATTTTAAAATTCAACGTATAGAAAAATAAAAGTGACCATAAATATATATTTCAAAACGTACTCAAATCGTTGGGTATATATTACCGAGATTCTGTGAAAAAAATAAAAATTAAAATAACTATTAAAGGGGATCATAAAACAAGGCAAAGGCATTTAAGAAATTCCATAAAAGACCACAATTCCAACTTTCTGACTTTTATTTATGTTGTTTTTTTATTGGGCAGTGGCAGCACACCGAACGATATTTATAATACTACAAAGAAGGGATTACATTTTTAATTCATGATGGGTTAAAGAAGGATGGGATGCACTTTTGATTTCGCTAAGAAGTAGAACCAATATCGATATTTTCGCTTTACTGCGATTAGACTGGGAAAAATGAGTATGTTATTAAAAAATACATTTTATCCTAATACATTTTAGCTAGGTAGGTACCTACTTTAAAAAAAATGAGTACACTAAATTTTCTCTAAATTACCTTAGCTTTAGCAACGAGTCTAACTTAAAATTTCCCATATCTCTGTAGTTTGAGGTTTTCTCGAGATATAGCACATCATTGACAAAAAATTGATAAAAATTACCAAACATATTTGTATTTAGCTCATTATTATTCAGCAAATTGAAAGCATCAAAATTATTAAATAATAGTTATTTATATACCAAGGACGAAAAACTGTCTATTATAGTCGAGCTGAGGCGCAGTCGACACTAGCAAGCAGGCGAGATAATAGACAGTTCTTCACCGAGGTACATTATTTGTCGATCTCTAAATACCTTTTAGGAAAGTAAGCACTCAACTGCTTTCTGGCCAAGGCTAAGTCCCACTTCTGATTTTTAAGTGTAATTATACTACAAAGTTATGAATATTAAAGGTTCAGTTTGTTCAATTATTGATATAAATTGCTGGTGTCGAAGAAGATGCAAGACACAAGTTTTGATTTTGGTTACTTCTTGATGCAACTTCGGATGCAGGTGCTCCAGCAGCATTATTTCGAAAACTTCTTTCTTGAAGTGTTTTACCTGTTGAAATTTTTTTTGATACGTTTATTTTATTGGGAATGGAATTCTCAATATATCCCTCGGCGACTGTTGATTATTTTCATCCTCCGTGCTTTTTTAATGACAGAATATCTGCGCCGGCATTGACCAAAAGTGTTGCGGATGTGCGCCGATAACGATGCTCGGTGTACTCTAGTTCGTTTGACAATTTCAAGTATTCTGCGATCAAGCTAGGTATCTTTGCAAATTCACACTTTCTTAATTTATAATTGACAAAATAGTATATTAAGTTCCAAGTGTCAAAAACGTTACTGAGTTTTCTGAGGCACGAGTGACTAAAGATGTTTTTGACACTAGCTGCTTAATATACTTTTTATACTCCCGCAGGATATTAATTATGTTATATTTTAATTATATTCACAAGATGACAGATAATGACTGACGTGCCATTGAAAAATCAAATGACACAGAACTATAAAATTATCACGGAATATTAAATATAAATTACAGAAGATACACTTGATGTGACGTTTTGAAACAAAGGATGAACGTGATGTGACTTTTCGCGCTTTAAACGTTTAAAGTGACGTTTTGCGAATGTCAAACCCGTGTTTTGGATGCTTACAATGCTTCGGTATTAAGTTGGTGTATTGTCGAAATATTTCTAAAGGATTAACTCCGTCGCAAAGTTTGTCTGTAACTAAGTGTTTTTGCACGATCGGTTTTTTTTAAATTTACCAACATTGTTACCATAGAAGTAGGTTGTAAATACCACCCTAGGGCCGTAAGTAACTTACTTACGGCCATTGGGCCTTTTATAAGTAAAAATTTGGAATTTTTGCAAAAACTTTATTCAAAATTAAACGTAAAACCATATAGCAATATATCAAAATGAATAGATCTATTTAACTTTAAATTAATGCATATTAAAATTAATAGAACAGTTTGAAGCATAATTATTAAAAATAAAAGGCATTTTACTTTGTTGGTGATGTACTTGTTGATCTATATTATTGGAAATCAACGGAGCTTCACTTGGGAAGCGGAAAAAAAACAGATCGTGCAAAAAATAGCGTGAGATATACGGGCCAGATAGTCCCTTACAGATTTCGGGTTTGGTAATCAAACCCTACAACAAGTGCGCAAAGCGTCAAATCTAGCGAGTGGGAAATGTGCTTTATGTACAAGTTGTACACAATATTTTTTTCTGAAACCTCATTTATTAATCATAGAAAAACAATAATTTATATAGATATTTTATTTAAACTTTGAACAGAAAGAATATAGAAAAATCAATTCAATGTTAGGGGCCATCCATAAAGTACGTCACACGAATTTTAGGACTTTTGAACCCCTCCCCCCGTCCTTGTCACAGGTTGTCACATTTTTATAACCCCCCCCCTTGATGTGACGTCACACATTTTTTAAATTTATGTATGTATTTAAAAATAATCGAGAGAAAACAGCTATTTTCATTTTTTACTTTGCATGAGAGATTATCGCATAGCGAGAATGCTAAATTATTAATAAATATAGATCAATTTCGTAATTTTTTAAAATTTTTAATTCAGATCCAAACTTTGCGTTTTAGTATTTTAAATTTTAACATGTGACGTCACAAAAGTATTGACCCCCCCATGCCCCTTGTCACACGATGTCACACTTCGGTGATACCCTCCCTCCCCATTAACGTGTGACGTACTTTATGGATGGCCCCTTAGTTAATAGTGTAATTTAAACAATAAATAATCAAATAAATAGTTTACTTACTTTTGGCGCAAAATTAAAATTTATATATCCAGAAATTCACTATAATAAATTTGTTGAATTGTCAAGAAAAGTTAATAGATCATAGGTAGCTGTGTTTGACATTTCGGTGAGGAAAAGTGCCTTAGCGTGTACTTTTCCAATGGTTATTAAAGGCCTGCTTTCCCTTTAAAAATTTGTGTAGAAAATAATAATACGGGCATTGCTTAGTGTTGATATATACAAATATACTTTTTTCAGAGCACAGGAAAAAAACGAATATATATGTATTAATAACACAACTTGAAAAATTGGTAATATTGACTTCTCTGACAACAAAGTTTTCTGTGTAGCATTAATTTGCGAACATTCCAAGGGAGTCTGGGAGGTTGATGACAATTCTCTGTTTATTAGTTAAGGAAATCTCCACATAGCGATCAGCGATTATGTTATACTTCCCACTCCATGCTTATCAGAAAACCGGTCCCATATTGTACAAGGAAAGTTGTTGATGACCGCTGTAGAATTAGGGGCTTAGCATCACCCGGAAAAAAAGGCACAGTAAACTGTTTTAAAAGAGAAATGGTCGCTATAAATAAATAATTAAACTTGTAGAATTGTTCTAGAATTTTTTATTTTTCTGAAATTACATTTCGTAAGCTAGCAGTTTAATTCGAGCTCTAATCGTTACCAAATCATACAGGCTGATAAATTTCTTCTGTTCAGTATGGATTGTATCTGTGGTCTGGTGCAAATGAAGTGTTAATTACAGGTTGGCAAATTAAGTTTGGCAGTTGACGATGCGCGAGAAAGCCATACAACTTGACAACGTTGTAAACGCAGTTACCGGAAAGAGAAGGCGACGTACATTCCGCATGCAAAGTTTTAGAGGATGTGAAGCTTACGAATTCTGCCAGCGAAGTGAGCTCTTGCAACTTCCGACTGCCAAAATTAATTTGCCAACCAGTACTTATGCTGGAATGGCGGCTCGAGGATTCTTTGTGACGCTTTGAAGGTAAATTGATTAAATACGTATATACTTAGGATATTCATGATTTGTTTTCAAGTGAAATTAAATAATTCATAGCTCTGTGGTGTTCAAAAAAATTGGAAAACCGTTTATAAAAATATTTGAAGGTAAAGTTTTGTTTGGGATTCTTATAAAAGTTTATTTTGGCACGATACAATTCAGATTATGGATGTATATTTAAAAAATGCAATATTAACACTGTAAACAACATTTCCATGAAAAATTAAGACACCTGCAAAAGGCAATATAACCTCATTGCAATGAACTGCAGTTCAAAGTAGTCCTATACACGCTATTAACTTTTTTGATACCTATTAAAAATCAGTTTTTTCTGTTGGGCAGAATAAAGTATTGGATTAAATTCCAATTTGTATTTGTATATCTGAAATAATGTATCCTGAACAAACAGAAGTACTAATTACTAAAACCACTTTTCTTTCATGTTTTCGAGATCGCTGAATACGAATCTGAAATTATTTTTTATTGCGCACACTTCATATTTTTTATGTAATGTAATATATAATAAATAGTTTGAAGAAATTGGCTTTTCATTTCCTTTCAATTTCCGTAGAAAAAATTCTCCTCCGCCGCGTCTGTCTGTCTGTTCGCGATAAACTCAAAAACGACTGCATCGATTTTCATGTTGTTTTCACGAATTAATAGAGTGGTTCTCGAGGAAGGTTTTAGTATATAGTTTGTTAAGTTTTTGTATACACTGCCTAAAATATAACGATATTTGTGGAGATATCGGAAAAAATAAGCCGTCTGGAAGCTTTCAACGAAAACGCTGCCTAAACCCTTTGAGATATAACAAAATAATTTAAGGTGGAATTGTGTATCTTATATATAGGTCTACAAAAAAGTACGCGATGGCATATGTCTATCTCTTAAGGATAACATACTATATACATTTTAATACTTAAAAAAATTGACAATTATTATGATGCGGTCAAACATTGAAAGTTGCGGGAGTAGACTTAAGCACACAGTGCTTTTCGCACGGTCAATTGTATGTTGCCCTATCACGTGTTACGTCGAAAAAAAATTTGTTCGTTTTTATATGTGATCATGTTATCAATGTCGTATACAAAGGAATCTTTAAATTTTTTTTAGTCTTAAAATAATCTACCTAGAAACTAATCTAAATGTCTTATGTTTTGTTTGCCTTCTACCAATTTTGATTCTTATTGAGGTAATTGATTTTTAGTCACTGGCGGTTACTATTTCTAATAGGTTAATAAAGTGTTTCAATTACACTAAGTTAACGGACCTTAATAACGATCATTAAAGTACTTTTTTTGTCATAATTAATCATTTGTTGTGTCCTAATACGTATTAAAGTTTTTACCGACTACAACTAAATTCTTAATAAAACAGAATAAACTTTTTCCTCGGTTCAACTTTAAAAACTGGGTAATCAGTTTTATTCAACAGTAAAAACACAAGAGCTTTTTTTTTATCGGATAAATTTCTCTTTGCAACGAAACAGTTTTGCCAAAATAATAAACTACAGAATAACCAAACTTGCGACTCATTGTCATTGTGTAAAAGTAACGTCCGCTTACTAGATATTGAGGAAGAGAAGTTTTTATCCGATAAAAAAGGATGCACCTTTAATAAACCTTAAATAAGGAACTTTTTTTGTACTTGTATTGAAAGGGATCACATCATATTTAATATCAGGAAGAATAGTATCTTTCCGATATCATTACAAAACTATTGTTATCCAATAATTCAAGAAACATTAAATTTATGTGTAGTAATACATTTTAAAGATTTTTTTATAAATCAAGACTTGAAAGAATTGGTCATCATAAATTTTTTTTAAAAAATAATTTACCTACATATATGAATCTTTTTTTACTGTGGAAAATATTTAGTGCTGTCTCTGTATTATTGAGCTGATTAAAATATTTCAATTGAAATAAAACCTTCCAGCAAACCGAAACAATGCGCCACATTGTCTTCGCGTTAAAGTTAAAATGTAATGGTGAATTTTACACAAGTTTATTTAAGGTGGTAGAGCTGCAGAAATTTCAGATATTCCACAGATATCTTAAGTGGTCTTTATTAATGTCCCATTTAATACACACCGCGTACCTCTGGGACTTTCTTTCCAAGAAAACGTTTCTGAAGAGTATACGCATATTACGAATAAAATTAACTGGTGAAAAAGTTTTCAACGCCGATTAGCTGCAACTTTTTTAGAGATTTGCTAGACACGAATAAACATAGAATATTGCAGTTTTCTGTAAAATTATCCTATTCAGTAAAGCGTGCTACCAGTAGATAACGAATAGTAGTTTTATACTATTAACGCCATACTAATTTTTGAAAACATTTTCAAAAACTTGACCGTTCAATTAAAATAAACAACTACTTCTCGAGCTATATGCCCCAACAGACGTTGAATTACACTTCCAAGTTGAACTGGGTCGGTGTCGGTATGATCTATAAGATTTAACAAACCTGGTTTGCAATTAGAAAGGACAATATCACTTGTAGACCGGTTTCGGCTCCATCGACTCCATCAGTACAAGGTAGATATTTTCCGTCCTAGAGCTCTGTGAGCTTAATCTCGGACTGGAAACGATGCTGAAATCACAATCAATACATATCCTTCAGTAATGGAAATGTTAAAGCTGTGATAACTTAAAAGTGTAAATTAATGTCTGTCGGGACATATAGCCCGAGAAATAGTTGTTTCTTTTAAATGAACGGTCGTCAGGTTTTTGAAAATATTTTCAAAACTTGGTGATGCGTTAACAGTATGAAAGTATTATTCGATATATATTGGTAACGCGCTTTACTAAATACGACAATTTTACAGGAAACTGTAATAATCTATTGATAGTACAAACAGACCTTTGTGTCAATTTTGGTTTACGGTTGGAGGTGAAATTGTCGCTATTGTCGCAGCTTAAACATTTCATTTACTGAAGGATATGTATTGATTGTGATTTCAGCTCACAGAGCTCTCGGATGAAGAATATCTGCCTTGTACTGATAAGGCGCAAATACATCGAAACCAGTATACAAGTGATATTGTCCCTTCTAATTGCAAACCAGAATGGTTGGTTGAATCTTGTTGATCATACCCACCCCGTTTAACTTAGAAGTGTAATTCAATGTCTGTCGGGGCATATAGCCCGAGATGTAGTTGTTTCTCCATAATTAAACGGTCATTTTTTTTGAAAATATTTTCAAAACTTTGTAAGGCGTTGATAGTATAAAACTATTATTCGTTATTTACGAATACGCAAGTTTTGCGTGTGATTTCAGAAAAGATACTTCTATGAACTCAACTTACTTAAATTTATTTTATGCTAACACCAGAAGGTATACTGCAAGAATTTCTCACAGTTCTTTCAAATGCGGTTGAAAAAGTGAAAAACACGTCAGCTTACATCAAATATTACGTTTTCTACCCAAAAACACATAAAAACCCTTTAATAGCTGTCTGGGGAGCTTAAGTTTCATTTTTTTGGAAACCAAACACTACATAAAGAACAGGTATAAAAAATCACAGGATCGGATCCAGTTTATAAAATTTTTTTTCTCTAAATAGTGGTGATAAAATTTATTCAAATGCAGTTAAACAACAAATTGTTTTGTTTTCACTTATTTCATTTTTCATATTTTCTCCAATAGTATTTAACATCTGTCAATAACCTTCCGGCAGGTATTTTCAAATTTCGCTTGTATCTGGTTAGGTACCTTACAGGTCATGAATTTGGGTGATTAAATTATAGGTTAACATTTTTTGGTATTCACATAAAAATTGGAAAAAGACAAAAATTACATTTCCACTGAGATTCCTATCAATTTTTGAGAATCTATAGCGTGTTCACAATTTATTTAAAAGGAGAAAAAGTTGTTTGTTAGATTATATTAGATTAGCTATACAATTTAAGACAAAAATGGTTATTAAAGGCGTAATAGTTTCCTAGATTTGGCTCAGCAAATAATTGTTAAAATTGTCAAATTTTGAACTTTTTTTAGATTTGACCAATTTTGACCCTGACGCGTAACTTTTTCATAAAAATTAACAATTATTATTTTTAAAGTACGTTAAATTACCTACAATTTAAGACCAAAATGGTTATTATAGGCCTAATAGTTTCCGAGATATGGCTCTTCAAAATTCATCAAATCTTCCATGAATGGAGTAGTATTTCAAGTTTTGAGCTATACAATTGGGTCAAATCTTGAAAATAAGAATATAAAAGAATTTATTTATTAAAACAAAAGATTGTTATTTTTATTCAAAAACAAAATTGTTATAATGAAAAGAAATCTATCGTGCAACTTCCATCGAAACAGTGAAAACAGGTTTTAACTTTGCTTAAACCTCTTGGAAGGTCTAAGTTGAAGATACTCTTCAGCTTCCGTGTCCATGTTCTCCCGTATTTTTTCATCCCGATCAATTCTGTTATCTGGAAGGTTGTCAGTGTTTACAAGCATGCCATCTACTTCATCATCTAGTAGGTCATCGAGCTCGGGAGTGTCCACGTCAACGATGATATCTGATCGATTCTCGCAGGACTGTCCACTACATTGGCCACATACAATAGAACACTTTAAACCTGCTTTTCTGCAGCTGCATGCATTGCCATATATCTTCTTACAATTGCAGGAGATCATCTGCATGAAGTGTGAAGGAGACGCATCCTTTGACATCATCCTTGGGAAAAGGCCGTGTGCTGTTAGAACCCATCCCCATTCAAGATGATCGATATCAATACCAAGACAGCTCTGTACCTGGTGGTAGGTTTAAGTGAGTGGAGCCTGGCAGCGTCTTGAGTGGGAGGCAGTCTAGCCAGGTTGAAATTTATCTTGGTTGCAGCCTTGGTAAAGAGCTGATAGCGCAGGTCATTGAGGCTTTTAATTAAGCTACTTCCACCATATAGCGCAATAAGAATATGCTCTCCTGCATCGGCTACGTCGTTAGGTGTGACTTGCGAGTTGGAAAAAACTGCTGTTCACTACTGGGGGTCTGAATTCTTTTGAATTACTGCGAGCAGCTTGGCTTTTCCCTGACCAAAAAAGAATGAAGTAGAATCACATCCACTGAAGGCATGGGCGAAGAGAATGAGATGACGGTCAGAAGAAATTGAGGTGGTTGAGTACAGGATATCTGCGTTTTACCTCTTCCAGACTTCTGAAAGTAGATGTTACTGTGTGTGTGATTAGTGAGACCATTGAGGAGTACCAGTAAATCTACGTCTTCACCTACGATGGCTACTTCTTCAAAATTAGATGCCTTTTCAATGGCTGTGGTAACGATCAGCCTATCAGCATCTAGATGACCAGCTGTTTAAACTTTGAAATTCGCAATTTCATGCCGCCTAGTATAGCATTGATGGAATATTTGATTAACTTTGAAGAGCCATATCTCGCAAACTGTTTGGCCTACAATAACCGTTCTGGTCTTAAATTGTAGGAAATTTAACGTACGTTAAAAAATATAATAGTTAAATTTTATGAAAAAGTGATGATTCAGGGTCAAAGTTAGTCAAACCTAAAAAAAGTTCAAAATTTGGCAATTTTAACAGTTATTTGCGGAGCCAAATCTTGGAAACTATTAATAATAATAATCATGGTTAATTTTTATGAAAAAGTGATGCTTCAGGGTCAAAATTGGCCAAACATAAAAAAGATGTAAAATTCCGCCGATTTTTTATGCTTTTTGGCGGCGATCCGGAATTTGAATTTAGCATCTCGGGACAATCACAAACAACGTAAAAAAACTTACTACCCCATATCATGCAAAGTATCTGCGTTTGATGACTAAGTTACTGGGTTACTAGATCAACCAGACGAAATTAGTAAAACAACCGTTAATTGTCGCAAAAATTATGATGGCACCTTTGAAAATTAAATCTTTAAAATGTTTTCTATCTAAATAGACAACTCCGTATATATTTTTAAGCAACTGTTAAGCTGAATGTTTGAAGCAGTACACAAAACTATATTTTCAATAAAATCTCATAACTTCCCTAAGCCGGATCTGTTTTCTTTTAAATCCATCGAGGTTTCAGGTAAAATTATAACCATATTCACTGTCTTTGTTGTTGGTCACGTAGCAGACACGAGAAAAGAATGACACCAGAAATATTTTTTTTTTATTTTCAGACAGAAGGGTGTGTGTGTGTGAGGATTAAAAAAAAATAGGAAATGAGAAGAGACAGAATTTAATTTCCCTTCTAGAGGTTGATAAACCCGTATACGGTTATTTACCCCTTCGAGTTGAATTTGTTTAAAAGAAAGATATGAAATATTATTTTTTTTAATTAATACATGATTCAAAAGAAATAAAACAAATACTTTCTTACAACAAATATAAAATAAAGCAAACAATTTTGACAGTATCGTTCAAAAATATGAAGCTGAGGAACGTTTCACAATATTTCGTTGACTCAGCATCTGGCCTTAGGGTTTTAGTAAAAAAGTTTATAAACCCGTCATGGTACAGTAAATAGTAACAGATACGTAGTCGATACCAAAACATAAATTAAATTTATTTTGTAAAAAAAATCACTTAATTTGTCAATAACAAATTCCTCTTTTATTTATTAATAAGAATTGAACTAATTGATCTGTGGAATTATACAGGGTGGCCCACCGTATACGCTTGGATTTATTACATCTAATTGACAGGCCACATTTTAAAGATATTTATACTACACAGGGTATCTGCAAAACAGTGAAAGGTATCAATCTTTAATAATAGTTGATATGAAATTGCAATAAAATCGGAAAGGAGCATAGTGAACTATGACTGTAAATAAAACAAAAAAGCTGGAAGTCAATAGAGAAAATATATATATATATACTTAAATTATTTACGTCAATATATATACTTACAACTAATGAGCTAATACTATAGTATTTACAACTAACTAGTTAACCCAAATCTAGTTCAGGATCACCCTCGTCTTCATTTAAATAATTAACTAGGGGTGCTACAGTGACATTAGCATTTCCATAGGTACCTTCATCATTAATAATATGCAGAATCAAATTTTTCAGCTATCAATAGGAATATTACTTGTCACATTTCTAATTAACTGTATAACACTTGTGTTTAATGTGGGTGGAACGTTTTCAGATCTATCTCTGGATTGTAGCTGACGCCACATGTGTTCTATAGGTTTAAATATGCAATAATATGGGGAGGCCGTAATACTGTGTAGCCCATATTTTAAGCAATAGTAGGTATCACAAACGTATCGCTATTGAACGCTGCTTAAACTTGTAAGAGATCAGGTTCTTTGTACGATTCTTCAAAATACAGGTCATTTTTGAAAAAATACTCTACAATTTCCCATTTACTGCTGTTGTTATTTGGTACTTTATTCAATTGAAGGCTATGATAAGCATTGTCCATCACAATTATAGTTTTTTCCGGAATATTCGGCAATACGTAATTTTCAAACCAATCTGCGAAGAGTTCTGCTGTTGTATGCTGGTGATAATCTAAGCTTGAACCTTTAATATTATTTGCTGAATAAAGCGTTTCGAACCCAACCTGATTCTGATTCAGCGTGTATTATTGATATTCTTTGTCCATAATTTGATGGAGCCTCTGTTTTGCATTTTCCCGATGAATCCACAAAATCCTTCGCTGGGTTACCATGGGTGTCACACCATGTCTCATAGAGGTAGATAATTGAACGATTTTCACATCTATATTTTTGCATATTTTGTAAGTAATTAATACGCCACATTCGTAAACTATATGACTCCATCATCGCTTAATCTCTTATTGATGGTACAATATTTAAATCCCATTTGAGAAATATAGCTCTCCACAAACTTGTTCGACTACAAACAATTCCCGTTTGGTCTCTAATTTACCGCTTTTTCTACAATCTAGGGTTGGTATCATTATATTGTTCTTGGTATAGGACATAATATTTATCGCTCTTCAGATAATATTCTAATATACAGGGTGAATTACTTTCGAGTAATGACGTCACCGTCATTTTTTTTAAATGGAGCACCCCCAATTTGTCTCAATTTTCGGATTACTCTAGCTGAACTGATTCCAAAAATGTATCACATGTTGATTCCAATTGGTACAGGGTGGACAAAAATACAACAGGTGGATTGGTAGACGTGGACCTATTGAATGGAAACCGAGGTCACCAGATTTCAATCCTTTGGATTATTTTATGTAGGGCCATCTGAAGAATGTTGTGTATCAAACGAAACCAGCAAGAATTAAAAGAGAGAATTCGGACAGCAATAAACAATATTTCTCAAGACACATGAGTTTGTACACCGTTTGGGTGACTGTCAAATACAGCAAGGGCTGCAGTTCGAACATTTATAAAGTCATGTATTTCATCATATTCTGTCCGCTAGACAAAAAGTATTTTTGATAATATTGTTAATTTAACTAATAAAGAATATTACGCGTTACTTTATGGGCACACACAAAACTATTGTATTTTTGTCCTCCCTGTACCAATTGGAATCAAACATGTGATACATTTTTGGAATCAGCTCAGCTAGAGTAATCCGAAAATTGCGACAAAATGGGGGAGTACCATTTAAAAAAAATGACGGTGACGTCATTACTCGAAAGTAATTCCCCCTTATATTACATTATTAGAGAGTTATTGAAACGTCTTTTGGGATTTCCTTTGTTAAAAGATCCCTCTATTTTGACATATACGCATGCGCATTTCCTAAGTTTGTCTTAAATGTTATGTAAATAAAGGATATCCTATATTTAAATTAAATACAGGAAAGGACAATTTTGGTTAAACCTTTTTAATTTTGACATACTTTTGTCAATATGTGACAGAAAATAATTGTTTTGTCGAGTGAAATATTTTAAATTGTACAATTTTTCGTTGGATTTGCTATATTTTTATATAATTATGAAACTATCATCAAAACCGTTGAACAAGCGTCTTCCTTTCACCTATGAGGATGATATTATTATGCTAAGAGAAGTTGTCTCCCAGAATCCATTTAAAAATGGCAAATATACATGGGATGATATCAAACATAGTATGTTTGTACTCACTATAAAAGATTTTACAGTCAAAAGTATTTGCCAACAAAAAACAATTATCTCTATATCTTCATCATTCGCTCCCGCTAAAATTGCTATTTCTAATTGTTCTTCCATAATATAAATTAATATTGTAATAGATAATAGATCCATAGAAATAAGCAGCATAAAACATAAATATGTCATAATAAAATGTCGTAATAAAATAAAGTTTTTTGTCTTCTATTTTTGTTACTTTCAATAACTCTATCAAAAGTCTCATTAAAGGATACTTTGATAAAGGAACTTTTAATAAAAGCAGCCTTTAGTACAGATCTTCAACAACTCTCTATTATTTTAAAATACGGTAAATTAAAATCAAAAATCGACAGGTTTCATTTCTTAAAATGGTCTGTTTAGCTAAAAATGAATTTGTTGAAGAAGGACATTGGAAATAAAGTAGGCAAGTGCAGTACAAGTCAGACAAAGTAAACCAAGCAATTAAAACTCTTTTATATTTTACACAATCAGATTAAAATCTTTATAGAGAAGGTGTTCAACTATTTATCGTGAAAAATACTTTTAATTTGAAAAATAAACATTCGGAAATACAACTTGCGAAGGAAAAATAAGTAATAAAATAATTAAATCATTTAAAAAATAAGTCTCAAATATTATTTTCTAGTTATAGCATAATTATATAATTATGCATTATATTTTCGTTTTTCAAGAAACAAGTACGATACTGTGCTATTGTTATCGGACTAACGACTACCTGCTGTTTGGTCTTAAATCAATCATGTTGGCATAAGTCAAAACGAAATATCTTTGAACGAAGTGTACACGAATTATCACGGTAATAAAGGTTTCTAACCACCCCGGTAGCTGTTAAAGACAGCAAATGTAAATAGAGTTTAACCTATCTTAGGTACTAGATTACCAACTAGTTCATTAGAAGAAGACACAGCGAATATAAATGTCTATAGATCTGCACTAGTTACATTCGAAGCTCATAACGTAAGAGTTTCGGACAGTGTCGTACGTACAAAAATTAAATATTAAAAATAATTCAAGCCAAATAGAAACAACGGAGTTCAAGTAAAATTTACCAAAACTTAAAAAAATATGTGGCTAAAACTGAAACTTCTAACATTACTGAAAAAACGTAAAACAAGTTGAAAAAAAGGAAAAAAAAGAAAATAAGGAAAAAGTTGATTTAATTTTTAAAATGATTTATATCCCAAATTTTTCCAGCTATCTAAAAATGGTCTGTAACCGTAAATCAGTGTAATGAATTGATAAAAGTAGCAAACAGATACTCTTGGTAGTTGTAGTTACTTAATCCCAATTTACATTTCATGATGTTATTGTATTTTGGTGGGTATAAAGCTGCGGACATACTGAAAGTCCCACTGAAATTTTTATAACCTCAGAGAAAGTAAAATTATTGTATTTTTTTGTTATTAGCCAGTCTGTCGAAAAACCATTTTTAATTATGCTGAGAAGAAATATTATCTAGTAAAATAAAAAAAGCCAACTGATATCAATAAAAAACCATCGTACAACAACAACTGAAAGTATGAAAATACTAAAAATATGTGGAAATATGAAAAACATCGAAGATTACACATCGTGATAAATATCATTACCAGCTTTCAACAGAAATCATTTGACAATCACTAAAAAATTGCTAACTACTGCTGAAAGTAGATAGAAAAAATAAATGTGATATTAATGATTATCAAATACACAATATTGACCGAAAGTCCCTAAATTGAATTAAATAGGATCAATTAAAAAATCTAGTTTATATTAAAAAATAAACAATCAAAAAGGCATGAAAATTATGATAACATGCGAAGCAAGCTGTAATAACAATAAATTAACTAATATCAACTAAATACACTAAAAATAACTTAGCCAACGAAATAAAAAATACTACAAACTTCTGTAAATTAGCAAATATCGGCTGGAATCATTGCAAAATCAATGGAAAATAATATTAACAACAACTGAAAGCGAATATAAAAAGTAGCGATAATGAATGAATACCTACAGAAAAATACCACTAAAAATATATTAAATTTTAAGAGGTGGTTAATTGGCCTATTATACTGCAACCCATCCAGATCTGTTGAGGTCCTCTCTTTATGTAGCGAATCAGCCTAGAAACTGAACCTTTCATGTAGTTTTTTCTCATCACCTCGTTCGCCAGGCAGTCGTACTGACAGGATGTGCTCTGCAGTTTTTTCCTCTAGATGGGATATTCTCACATGGCTTTGCTTATCAACCCCCTTAACGTTTGCGTGCTTGTTGAGTTTACTCTGTTCTGGCGAATGACCTCTGTTGAAGTGTTTTGCCTGTCCTGGCGAGATTTTCCACAATTCTAGAGATTGCTGAGCCACCCTCAATGAATTACACCCAGGAATCCGTGACCTTGCAAGGGTCTTTTAGTGCACTTTAAGCACATACAAAATTCCATACCAGTATACCTTCATGGAGTCGAGTGCCTTCAGTGTATATTCTTTCCCACCTTTTAATTTCTTCAACGCAGTGGTGAATTGCCGTCACTTTCTCTTTAAAAGTTGTGAGATCCTTACATGGACCTATTGGAATAGCAATCCTTTATTTCATCTCTAAGTCTCTGCTCTGCACCTACTTCTGCTTTGGAATCGTCTATATACAAAGTTGCCTCAATCTGTATAGGTACACCTTTCTTCCAGTATTCAACGAAAATGAAAATAGTAAAAATCACAAAAAAGCTTTAAAGATATGGAAAGTAACAAATAACTACTACTACCTAAGAAAATCGGAAGAAACAAAGGAAATCAACAAATTTGAAGATTTGAAATATAATTTTATCAACAGATGGAAGCCGATGAAAAAAATAAACTCAACAAATACCTGCTAAAAATTACCATGAATACAAAATAGTTATTTATGTTTTGATACGCAGAAATGTACAAGATTTAATGCTGCGAATGGTGTTTCAGATTTCAAATGCCAGCCCAGGAAATAAATCTAAATTTTTTTAAAAATCATTTCCAATTTCACGCAAAATCGTTCTTATTATATTTTTATCAATTATTGCGCTAATGACGTCTGTTGAATAATTTATATTCACTTCAACGTAATTATTCCAGTTTGATTAGTTGCATAGTATAAGCATCAAAAATACATCTTTTGAGCGTTTCTTATGCCACTTGGGTGAAAATTAATTTATCTCAACTGAAAACAATTGAAATTACCCGAAAAAAGAGCCTATAACAATATCTTCCTCTTCGAATGATCGCCAAAAAGCCATAATTTTGATTATTACCAATAAGTAAACAAAACAAAATATGAATCACAGCCACTTCTAAGTACACAATAAATAACAGAAATGAACTAACCCCACTCTGAGACGTTCACAGTTAATGTGGACTAACATTTCAAGTCAATTTTGCATAGGCCAATCGGAACCTACATTGCACCAATAAGAATCAATGTTTCGCTGGGGATAGGTCAAGACTCGGAATGATTTATGGCTTTTTTATCTTTACGGCTTTTTAATCCTCAAAGGGACCTTGCCGTATACTGTTATTTTAACGTGAAACGGTGCAAATTGATTTCACTCACAACTATACATCCAATCAAAAACAAATAAAAATACATACATACTACAATTATAATTATTTGATACCAAAAGGAAGTTATCAGAGGCGCAGAATTGATTTTATTCTTTCATCATTCTATTTTAATAAAAATATATATTTTTCAATTTACAAATCCGCATCAACCTCAAGGGTTATTAGCAGTATGCAGCTATAAGATATGGTGCGTGATATACCTACGATATAATATAGTCCGGGGAAGTTAGGCCGAAAGTTCTCGTGAAATTGACAAGATTTCCAGCAGAGATTTGACTTTTTTAAACGAAAGTATATGTAGTATAGACTACTTTCCTAGATTTATGATATAAGATTCCGCTCGAGTTTGCGATGCAGCTTGCAAGCATAGATTGGAGCACGTGAAATGCAACAGTTTTTCGTCCATAGGTAACTGTTTTAGATTTGATTGTACAAAAAAATTGTGGGCATCAAAATTGTAGGGAACTTTATACCCTATAAAATGACGTAATTCAATATTTCAAAACAAGTTTTTTTCAGCCTCTAATTTTTGAAAATTGAAAAATTTTTGCAAAATGGTTTTTTAAGCGACAAACATAATTAGAATAACAATAACGACTTCATAATATATAAAAATATAGTAGTCCGGCACCTGAAAACGTTGGTGTTTTCAGATTTCGAGAATTCAAAATGGCGGCCCTACAAAATTTCAATATATATATTTTTTTCAATCTTGTCTCATTTCATGATCATTAACGCTATCGATACGCGGTTTGCTGCAATCGATAGACAATAAGTAGTAGTTTTATGAACAATAACAAAAACATTTTTTAGAATTATTTTACATTTTTTTTTACAGAAAAAAATTTTGTTTCTCCCCGTTTTTCTTAAATTTTACGTTGAAAAATATGATTCATGGATTCATTAATATTTTGAAAATGTTTGTCCCCAAAAATACGTATTTTGAAAAAAAAATTTCAGATTCGATCATTAGAAGAGAAAACAGTATTCAAAGTTCAATAGCCACTGAGACAAAAATATTGAAAATTTTGAGTTTCTGATCGACTTGAATTATTCAATAAAAACTCTAAATACTACATTTTTTCATTTACGTACTGTCAATTAATGAATAAAAATTCAACAGTTGACTCAAAGTGTGAACCGAAGAAAGCATTAGCGGCAGGGTGTGTGTATTAAATGACGTGCGCGGTTGAACGAAGTTTTATGGTTCTCATTCGGTTTTATTGGAGTTAAAAATCATATTACAGTTTTTTCTGTATAATTATTATGGATATTAGGTATAAAATGATTATAATAGGTGCCAGAAATTTAACATTTTATTATTATATAAGTAAATTTATTACGCATATTGTACAAATATTACATTTACAAATCTTCTACATTCTACTGCTATTTACATTTAAAATACAATATTTTTACACATAAATATACATTAACTTTGAACAGGTCGCGCTCTTTTCGGTCGCAGTCGAGGTTGCTCTATATCTTCTCTGTCATTCTCATTGCATGAAATATCTACAATATCGCTAGTATCAATTGCAAGTTCACATTCAACTAAGTTACTCATTTCAAAGCTATGCTCATCATCATCATCATCATCATCATCATCATCATCATCATCATCATCATCATTCAATGAAATACTTTCCATTTCTTTATTATTTCAACTCTTACCCTCGCAGCCTTTACATAAAATCGTACAATAAATCCCAACTTTCTTACATCCACACCTCGCCTCAGAACATCAAGTGGTGCAAGCACATGAAATAATCGACATTAATTCTTTAGGAATCAGTTCTATATCTGTAGTTTCTGACACCAGTCTTTAATTTGCAATGCACCTCCATCCCCAGTCTGTAGCTTTTATTTTATCAACAATTGTTTTATCTTTATCCCACAGTCTGAGTTGATAGAACACTCTAAAAGAATGAAATTTCATTGCTGCCTGATAATCTCACAATCAAATCTAAAACAGTTATGAACGAAAAACTGTTGCTTTTCACGTGCTTCAATCTATGCTGCATCACAAATCTAGGAAAGTAGTCTATACTCCATAATATACTTTCGTTTAAAAAAGTCAAATCTCTGCTGGAAATCTTGTCCATTTTATATCCTTACTTCATTGTAGATACATATCGGGTGCAAGTGAGTCACCCCTGTAACTTTTAAAAGGGTTGGTAGACCTTGGTGGGTTATATTAGGGACTAATATTTTTACATCTAAAATCAAAACTGTTTGACAGGATATTATTTAAAAGTTAAAACTTTTTATGGAACACCTTATATAATATTCTTTCTCCGACTTCTACTACAAATCACTCATAAAATGTCAAAAAGTCGTTATTTTTATTTTAACTTTACAATATTTTCAAATTAGAGATCACTGTGCCATCACGTAAAGTTCAGATAATGGATCTAAAATATTTTGTTTCCTTCAAATCATTTATTTTCTTAACTATTCAATTCATAAAACACAGTTTTTAATTTAATGTTACTTTTTTCAATTGGAACATGCTACCCGGTATTTTGAATCGTTCAAGTAAAATGTACCAATGAAATGATGTACATGGTTTTTCCTTAGCTCCTGGTTAAAATCGAAAATTCAAATTAGCAAAAATGTAATCACCAGTTGTACACCCAGATGGAGACAGATTACCCTTATGAGAAATTATTATCTAATATGAAAAAAAAAATTTAGAAAGTCAAACAAAATGGCGTCTTTTTTGACGGTTAAATTATATGAAGTCGTAGCAGGGGAAACTTCCATTCCAGAAGCTTTGTGTCTTCTATATAGGCCACTAGTTTGACTGGAGGGATTTTCAGTAGTTATCATGGTTGTATTATTTCATCTCCAAAGTGCTTCCGTCTGAGTCCATGTAAGTTCTCGTAGAAGCAGAGTATGTGAGTAGGTGTTTCATCATAGATCATCGGTTCACTAACTTTGCCCATTTTGTGTATTTGATACTCGTATATGACTTTGATAAGTATTTGTTTATTTTCGATTCCAATTTATAGTTTAATAGTTCATTCTAGTCTGAATTTATTTTTAAGATACAAATATCTTCAAACATAAAATTTGTTTCCTTATTTTATATTTTATTAACATGATATTTGTCATAAATGATTTAGTTCTAGCATTATCATTATGCACACTTAGAGCGGCCGTACACGGACCACATTTTTGCAGTCGAGACAACCACAAAATTGTGGTCAGGTCAACTGCACCTTGCGGTCGAACCAGCGACATTTTTGTGGTCGACTTGCGGTCATATGAACCGCACGTGTGGTTGAAGCGACTGCAACACGACTGCAACCACATCACAGGGTGTTGATATATATCCTATATTTTGTGGTATCACCTGCCAGAGTCCATATGGATTTTGAAGAGGAAGCATTACTACTTCTTATGTTGAGAAGGAGAAGAAGACGTAGGAAAGCACGATCGCTTTGGATACATCCACTTTTGGTTGCGCGAAGACAGGAAGGAAACTTTTATAATTTATTTGGCAAACTCCGGCAGGATGACAAAAAGTTTTATAATTACTTCAGAATGTCAATCTATTCATTTGATGAATTACTCAGAATTTTAAAACCAAAAATTGAACGTTGTGATACCAATATGAGGAAAAGTATCCCAGCTGAAGAGAGACTTGCAATTACTTTAAGGTGAGTAATTTGATAAATTAAATTATGTAATCACTAGTTAGGTACGCTCAAAATTGTATATTTTACCGAAATTAATGAAATATTGTTGGTGGATTCAAATTTTATTCAGTTTTTGCTACCACAATGCTTATGTAAATACATCTTCATACGATGAATTTGTACGTGCAGAATCCATCGAATCCAAAGTTGAATCATGTGGAGACATCAGCGGAGTAGTAATGGTGGTAGGAGTAATTGTTTCATAATTATACCGCCGAAATTGTCCGGATGTTGATGGAGGCGGAGGAACAAAACTGCTTGGAGGAACAGTTTCATAATTATAGCGCTGAAATTGTCCGGATGTTGATGGAGGCGGCTGTGTGTTATAAAATGGCTGGTTGATATGCTGGCTGTATGGGTTTCTGATCATGTTTGACATATTGAATTGAGTAGAACTCGCAGAGGACATTTCCTTAAATTTCTTTAGGACGCCAATCATTTCAGTTTTCGCCTCCAATTTAAAATCTTCTGAAATATTTTTCAAATCTTTGTAAAGCGACAAAAGAAAATATTTATCATCATCATGATCATCACTGTTTGTAAGTTTTTTTTCAACGCGTTGAGACAGTGTTTCTATTAATTTATCTTCTGAAGACTGAACTGAGCTTCTTTTTCTTTTCCGTGAATTTTTCGGTGGTTCACTATTTCCTTCGTCCTCGTTAATTTGGAAAGATATATCAGCTAAGCTGTCCGATGTCTGGGCCCTGGATTCTGCTAATGGTAGTAAAAAGGACAGTTGATTGTAAAATACATACTGTCTCTTACTGGATGCTGCGGAACCACTCTTAGTCGATTTATTTTTTTTTAACTCTCTATTAAACCCATCTCTTAACGTCTTCCACTTTCGTTGTAATGTCTTAGCTAAAAAAAAGAAACCTTAGTTATACCAAAACCAAAATTAAAAATGGTTACAAAATTAGCTAGTAATATTTTGTTAAATGACAATTTTTCTCTTGTTTTAGGTATTTGGCAACTGGATGTTCATTTATCGACATGGAGTATTCATACAGATGCGCATCTACAACAATAGGTAAAATAGTTCAAGATGTTTGTCAACAAATTTGGATAAACTTGAGAGAGATGTGCATACCGAAGCCCACAAAAGAAAAATGGCTTAGCATTGCAAAAGAATTTGAAGCCCGAGCAAACTTTCCTAACTGCATTGGTGCCATAGACGGAAAGCACATCAGAATTATCAAGCCAACAGACAGCGGCTCTTTATACTTCAATTACAAAAAATATTTTTCTTTTATTTTACTAGCTATTTGTGACTCGAATTATATGTTTACGTTCGTGGATATAGGCTCCTACGGTAGACACTGCGATGCATCTATTTTCGAAGAAAGTTCTTTCTACAAAGACCTACAACAAAACACCCTCAATATTCCATGTGGTCAACAAATCCAGGACGGAGAAAATTCATTGCCATATGTATTTGTTGGTGATGAGGCTTTTGGTTTATCTAAAAATTTATTGCGCCCATACGGAGGGAACAACCTTACTAATACTAAAAGAATTTTCAACTATCGTCTTTCTCGTGCTAGGAGGTATATTGAGTGCTCTTTTGGAATACTTGCAAATAAATGGAGGATCTTTCATAGACCAATTAATGTATGTGTTGATTTCTCCAGAGATATTGTAAAAGCTTGTTGTATACTTCACAATTTCGTTCGCGAAAGAGATGGTTACCGATTTGAAGATACTTTAACACTGCCGGAATCTTTGCAAGATTTAGAAGATAACCCTGTCCAAATTCGCCAGGGTGGGCGATACTTAAATTCAATTCGGGACCAATTTGCTGAATATTTTATTAGTGATGAGGGTAAACTCGAATGGCAATTACGTAAAATTTAACTCTAAATAAAATAAAATATTATACTTGACATTATACATATTGTTAAGCATTTCCTTGTGTTAAATATGTCTGAAGAATTTCGCATCATTCAGACTACAAACAATTATTATAATTCATCAAGAAAATCGCAGTGGCGTATGGCAGTTAAAAGTAGATATAATGAGAACCCTGTACACAAAAATCTTTTGAAAATATAATAACTACAAAAAACTTACCAATATCGTTTTTATCCTTCATCGATTTCTCAGCAAAGTTTTCTGTAAACTTCTCGCATATGTCAGCCCATGCATTGTTTTTTTCAATTCTGTTGCTGTAGGATTCGCATTTGTAATCCCATATACATGGATAATTTTGGATTTCACCAATAAATGAATCCGTATCAAAAGTATTCTCCATTGCAAACAACTTTTCGATACACTCGTTTAGGTACAAATGACTTCCAACTTCCAATGCGGTTCATACGACCACAAAAATGTGGTTCGTGTACGGCGGAGTCAGCAGCGACCACTCGGCGGAGATCGACTGCAAGTCGACTGCAGACGCCCGTTTCGACTGCAGTGAACGCCCGTGTACGTATGGTACATTATTTCTTATGGGTAGCTTGAGTTCGCCGAAACGCGACTGCAATTTTGTGGTCGGGCCGACCGCAAAATGTGGTCCGTGTACGGAGGCTCTTAATGGTTCCAGCATATCAATGTCTTCTCTATAGTAACAAAAAAGTTGCATTTTTAAATGATCATGACAAAATCAATCAAGAATTTTCAACATCAGCATAGCAACCAATATCAGTCAATTGTTTAAATCTGATATAGTTTTTGATTCAGTTTACATATTGAATTTTATATTTCTGTTTTTTTATCAATAATTTGGCAACCAAGGACCAAACTCAAAATTTTAATTCCTACGATTTAATTTGTCTCATCTAAATCTAACCCAAAACAACTAACTACTTTCACTTACTTTTACAAATATCAAACAAAAATTTATTAATAACAAATTCTTTCTTATAAAAAACAACATGGATATAAATATTGCAGCAATCATTCTGATTTTAGTAAGTTTGTATTATTCAAAATTATTTTTTTTATAGCAAAATTTTTCTACAAAATGAAGGATCAACTATTGAGTCCTATATTTCCAATTGTAGCGAACGTTTTCATAAGTTAATTGCTTCAACATTTATTTATCGTCTGGTTTCACAAAGTACATTCCCATCTTCAGAAGTTCACATTTATATTTACATAATTATCTTATGACGATGTAAATGTTATTTTTGAAACTGGTCGAATAATAAATAATGTTATATTTTTGTAGAGAAGTTTCTATTAATTGATTTTATTTGACAATTATGAAAAGATTCCACGTATTAAGCTTTGAATCAATTAATTTGTCAAAGTCTTTTATAATTCACAAGAAAATGTACATTCAATATTTAAAATTCGTCCCCTTTGTATTGGATTTCAACTGCGTCTTTGAGCAATGATATGCCACAACCAACTTGAAATCGACATGTGTGGTCAGTAATCGATTTTCTATCTTACTTCAACCCACTAGTGCAAATAAACACCAATCCGTTTTTTCAATCTACGCTATAATTTTAAATACCTTTCCAGACAGATACACACTTTTCAAATAAGAAATAATTCAAATTAAAAAAATAACTACAACCTCACTATAACAATAAATGAAAGTTTATAGCTTTCTTAATCAATACTTTTTACCGATTCTAAAATGTTGCTTTTAAAGTATTTCCATGTTTCATCTACACTTTTTTTATTGAATTTTCATTTTCAATTTTTCTTTCTGTGAGTTCTGTGTATCTTCTAGCTACCTCATCTTCTCTTAACTTGTATGCTTCCATTGTCTCGTATATTGTTTGTTTTTCTTCATATTCTTTATTTCTTCTGTTAAGTTTGTTTTTCCTTTTAGCTTTTCCTACCATAATGTAATGGTGGTAATGTTAATGGTTTCCGGTCCCCGCATTACTCTTACATCTTCTACTGAATTCCTATTTTCTTTTTCTACAAGAACGTGGGTAATCGATTACAGATTTTTATGTGCTGGTTTCCCTCGTTTTTTATACTTGCGGATGTTTTAATGTTGGAAGAATATATTAGCGACTAGAAGATTATTTATTTTACAATGTTGAATTGTTCTTGATCCATTTATTTTGTATTCTCTATGTTTTCCAATTTCTCCATAGTTTATTTAATTTTTGCCAACTCGTCCATTTAAGTCTCCTACCACATACACATATATTTCATTTTGCTGTCTCGATTACTTCATTCATCATTTTCCAAAATTTATCCGATCTCTCGTCATCATTAGGTTCACATGCTGATATATGATTCTTGTTATTTCATTATCAATATTTATTTCCATTGTGAGTATTCTTCCACTCCTGTTGCTGCTCGTTTTTCTTTCTCTACTCCTGAATAAACAAATACTGCAAGCGCCAAACGTGATGGCGAGCCCACCCCCCTGCGCACAAACTCATTTTCAATCTTACCTCCCACTACAGCTCTTGAAAGACATATAAATGCTCTGTACAGGGGCGTATCATTAGTACCGAGTGGTGGAGTGGTTACGCTCTCGACTTGCATTCGGAAGGACCGGGGTTCAAATCCCAGGTCCGCCTGACCTGCTATAAGTTTTTTCAGAGGTTTTCTCGTAGCAATAGGCGAGTGCTGGGTCAGTACACACCTCTCAGGTACCTACCACCGTTCCCTCCACTCCCATCCCCCGAACCAAAAACAATCCTCATTCCTTCCAATGTTGGCTGAAGAGGATCCGGAAAGCCTATAGCGGCCCGCTCCCCTCGAGGGGGGAGAATGAAAATCGATCCTTTCTTTTTTGCGTATCATTAGTTGTCCTCCAATTCTCTTGGCGTTTAGCATTGTCTGAATAATTACAAAAGAAATCATAATTATACGTACGACTCTGACCGGCAAGGGGCTTATCGTAATCCAATAGTAATTTAGTTGGGAGAGTCTATACCTGCGCGATCGCTCGCCATCACGTTTGGCGCTTGCTGTATGTGGCTCCCTTCTGGTACGATTTCCCCTTGATGTTTTGTCTTTGTTTCTGCCAACGCCTTGTTGTTTTAGACTCTTAAGTTCTCGACATCCCGGCTATCAGACGTCATAAACATTTTTTCCGAGTTGGGGCTTCATTGAGGCTTGTTAGTGAATGAAATAAGTGTCGTTTTGTTAGGATTTGCTGATAGTATTTCTTTAGAACACCAAGTTATAAGGTTTATGGTACGTTGTATGAGATCGGCAATAAAACCGTCGTGTTTGTCTCTAACCACTTTAATTTTATCTTCTGCCTAGCCTTCGTACTTTGAGCTTCGCCAATAGGTCGTCAACCACTAGTGACCACAGTGTAGGTGACAATCGAGGACAGCCTTTTAATGTGCTCATAGTAGTCGGTCAATCGACTAGGATCCGAGGTAGGTGATTATTTTCCAATTATTTAGCATGGTTTCATTATGAAGGGTTGGATACCCTTTGCTTTTGTGGTGGCGTTGATTGATTCATATGAGGTGTTATCAAATGCAATATATATACAGAGTGCGGCTGATAAACCGTCGGTTAGTAAATTTGCATAGAGGGGTTTCGAAGGGAGAACTATTTATTGAAAATATTGACATCCTTTTATCACTTCCGGTTATACCGGAAGTTAGCTCTAATTTCGTTTTTTTAATGGGCCACGCTGTATATTTTTAGGTTTTTTGAATATTTCTGTTATTCTAAACAATTTTTGTTAATATATCCCTATGCCTGTCCTTAACTCCTTTTGAGTTATAGTTTTTTTTTTAATGGAAACCACACTTTTTCACTATGTATAAAACATTCAATATCTATTAACGTAACTTGTGTAAAGGCTTACGTTTTTCAGAAAGTGTACACGACATTACATTGTATCGTCTATAATTTTGAAATTGTTATGTTTATCATAAAAAGTGCTCTCAAAATTGAAGCATATTCGTCATCTGAAATATTGACATATTTCATTTTTTTAAATGGAACACCCTGTATATGATTTATTGGACTAAAAGTATACATTATCCGCTTTATATCTGTATTAGGGTTCCCTATACATATCTTATGTAGATTTCCGGTAATTACACTGTACAAATATTTCTTCAATACTAAATTTTAGAGAATTTAATTTTTTAATAAAACAAACAATAAACGCTTAAACATTATTTAACATTCAAGAATAGACAAATTTGGAATAGAAGCTCACTAAAGTAACAAATGTTAAAAATGTTGTCCATCAACTTCCAAACATGTCTGGATTCTTTTAATGAAATTATAATTAGTAGCTCTTGAAATGAATTCCCTATCCATTTCGTTGAAGGTATAAAGAACTCTAATTATCATATTATCTTCTTTGGTAATAATACCCTCAAATAAAGTAATCCAGTGGTGACAATTGGGGGGATCTTGGTGGCCAACGGAATGGACCGTTATTAGCTATCCACCTATCTTCAAATATTTCTTGAAGCAATGTGCCTACTCTTCGAGCGTTGTGAGCAGGTGCACCATCTTGTTGAAACCAAGTTTCATCAACCTAATTATTAGGCAAATTTTGCAGTGCCAGAGAAATTGCTTGCTGTAGAATATTACAGTACCTCTCACCGTTTAAATTTTCGTCATAAATTGTAAGTGCGAATATCTTATCATTTTTTATAGCACAAAAAACATTAAAAGAAAATGACACTTGAAATTTAGTATCCCATGTAACGTAAGGGTTTTCGTCACTCCAATAGTGGCTGTTCTGACGGTTAAACAGTCCATTTTTCGTAAATTTGGACTCATCACACCAAACTATCTTTTTGGGAAAATGTTGATCTTCTTGACTTTTCATTAAAATCAACCCACAAAATTCGACACGTCTTATAAAATCTCCTGGATGTAAATGTTGAACAACTGTATAAGAATAAGGGGTCCAATGATGTTTTTTTAATATCTTGTGAATTGTTCTGGATGACACTGTAACAATTGCTCACATTCTCGCAAAGATGAATTCGGATTAGCGGCAAAGACATCTATCTGTAAATCTTCATTATCAACATGAGTTTTGGGATTGCTTCTTTTGCTTGAGAAACTACCAGACTGAGAACAGTTGTTTAGTGAACGTTTAACGGTATTATCGTTTGGTCTACGTTTCTCAGGGTATTTTTCAGCAAAAACACGGCAGGTTCTGTCTATTATCCTGTTACACTCACCATAAATTATAATTAAATTCAAGAGATCATCATTTGAATACTTTTGTAAATGAGCCATTATTATTTTAATAAGAAAATAAACTACTAACTGTCATTATCTGTCAGGCAGCTTATGTATTCCATAGGCTACTATTCGTAACCGATTTATTGTCAAGAAAATAATAAAAATGGAATAACCGGAAATCTACATGAGATAGGTATAGGGAAACCTAATACAGATAGAAAGCGGATAATGTATACTTTTAGTCTAAACAATTATATACAGGGTGTTCCATTTGGAAAAAATTAATTATGTGAATGTTCTAGATGACGAATATGCTCCGATTTTAAGAGCAGTTTGTATGATAAAAATAACAATTTCAAAACTATAAGCGATACAATGTAATGTCGTGTACACTTTCTGGAAAATGTAAGCCTTTACCCAAGTTACGTTAGAAGATATTGAATGTTTTATACATAGCAAAAAAGTGTGGTTTCCATTAAAAAAAATTATAACTCAAAAATGATTAAAGATAGGCATAGGAAAATATTAACTAAAGTTGCTTAGAATAACGTACATAATCAAAAAACTTGAAAATATACAGGGTGTCCCGTTAAAAAATGAAATTAGAGCTAACTTCCGGTATAACCGAAAGTGATAAAAGGATGTCAATATTTTCAATAAATAGTTCTCCCTTCGAAACCCTTCCATGCAAATTTTCCGTTTTCATTTACCTGTAGTTCACGAGATCCGTCTAACCGACGGTTTATGGGCCGCACCCTGTATATATGAATATGCATAGTGCCATGCCCTTCGAAGCTTCTGCCTTTTCTAGTACTTTCACGAGTCAATGCAAGCCAGCTTCAGTGGATTTGGTAGACCAATCGTTTTCAGACGTTTTTCAGTTTTCAAGATAAATATTCACTTCTGACATAGGTTTGTAAGCATTTGTGGCGTGACATCATGAAATGCGTTTGTAATTCTGACTTTCATGTCATCAATAGTTACACTAGATATTTAATATAGCCCCATAAGAACAAGTTTACTTCACTTAATTCTGGTGATCTAGCTGGCCAGTTAATCGGTCCTTCTCTTCCTATCCATCTGTTAGGAAATTGGTCATTCAATTCACCTTGGTTCAGTGCGTTGTGATGAGAAGGAGCTCCGTTAAGTAAATACCATAACTCTTGACGGATGTTGCGGGGCACGTTTTCAAGTAAAATAGGTAAATGGTTTACTAAAAAGTCTAAATAAACCTCTCCGTTCACGGTTTCCTCAAAGAAGAAAGTGCCTATTACATATTTACCTAAAATATAGTTGACGTAATAGATATAGTGCGAACTTAAAGTTGTCGGCTTTTTGTTTGACTTCAAGACTAAAAGAGTACACCGTCATAGCGCAGTCGATATTATAATTTATAATGCCTACTTAGTTGACTTCATTTAATGTTATAATTTCAACTAACAATCGTTAATTGTTATTTAATGAACTAGTTTGTTAATGAAGGCGATTAATAAACGAAACTGTTTGAAGCAGGAACGAGCGACAGCGAGTGAGTGCCTTTAATAGTTTGACTGAACTATAACTATTTTTGGGAGAGGGTTACAGGTGTTCTCTTTAGTCGGTGGTCTGACATCAAGAAAGTGTGTGTGTTTTTGTATGGAAATTGTAAGCAAGTATACATAATATATTTATTAGCAATGATATTTTTAGTTGAAATTTATATAGTTACCATGTGGCGTCCTTGGGAAATATCGAGTTTTGTCCAAAATATTGTGTGTAACAACGACGAAAATTTAAATAATGGTGATGAGAGTGATTATTTAAGTAATAGTGAAAGTAATGAAAACAGGATTCGACGACATTTAAATTTGGAAGCGCAGAAAATATGTTTCAATGTGTATAAGAATCTACGAGAAAAGTTTGGTTTCGTTGAAAAACAGAATTAATGCAAGCAGTATCTGATTTAACAGAAGTTCCCCTGTCAACTATACGTAAAATAGCAAAGAATGGGCCTTGTGAACGCAAGAAGCGATGTAATAAGGGATTGGTCAAACCTTTAGATGTGTGATAACATTATTAAAAACCACCATATAGACTGTTACAAAAGTAATAAGTTACCTACGATTGAAATAATAAGAAATATATTGACAAATGCCGGACGTAATGTAAATTGCTGTAAGAAAACCATTGAAAACTGGATTAAAAAATTGAGTTTCAAATTCAAAGCGATTAATAAAGGTTAAACAGTCATGGAAAGCAGAAGAATAGTGGATATGCGGTATACATACTTGGAACAAATAACTAAGTATAGATAAGTAAACCAGCCAATTATCTATTTGGACGAAACTTGGTATGATACACACGATACGGTTAAGAAAGGATGGACTGATGGGTCAAAATAGAATTATGTTTGGTAAGTAGGCAAAAATAATATTAATACCTTTCAGAGTTTAGCTCCGCAACATAACTTAAAGGGGATATATGATTAGATAGCTGCACAATATGTTTTACGTAAACTATACCACCCCAAACGTTCAAGGACCACGTACGTAGTTTGACTCTTTGTAATTTTGTAGTACGGATTTGTTGTAGAGTAATAGTGGAAGTTGTACCGATTGACAAATCCGCTTTTGTGAAACGTTGCGTCATCTCCGAATAAAACGAAATCGACAAAATTTCTTTTTCCACTACCGTGCGTTTTAACCCATTTTCCCGCACGCATTTAACGGCCGGTTGCACCAACTCTACTTAGAACGCATACCAGACATAGGTCCGACTTAGAATACGAATGCGTCGTACACCGTTGCACCAACCAAAAATCCGCGTTCTAGGATGGATCGATGTTCCACATTCTAGGTCGTCAATTTTCGTGACCTAGGATGGGTTTTCTAGCCTTAAACATTGTGTCATTTGTTTTCTGAACTATTTCCAAACAGTTTATTGCATTTTATTTTTTGATAATTTTTATAACTTTAATCGTAGTCAGTAATCAGTGGGTGTTTGTTTTATACTTTGAGTTATTTCCTTTATTTGAAGTCTTTCCCCATTTTATTCAATTTGAATGTAGGTCTAGATAACAACGTAGATTTAGTGAATAATGTAGATTTAATGGATATCGTAGATATAGTGGACAATTTTCCAACACCTCGTCGAGTGTTCGAAAGAACAAACTATTTTGAGTCATATTCTGATGACGAATTTTTTTTAAAAATTTAGGATGCAAAAACGAACGGCTTTGATGGTGTTAGATCAAATTGAGGATCAGCTTGAGTATCCAGATGACAGGTAATTTACAGCGAATGTATAACATTATTGTAAAAGAAGTTAATACTCATATTTTTTCCTAGAAATAATTCTTTGACTCCTATGAATCAATTACTTTTTACATTACGCACTTTTGCTACTGGAGGACATCTCTTGTCAATTGGGGATTTTATACATGCTGACAAAGCCACTGTATCACGTATTGTAGCTAAAGTATCTAGAGCAATAGCTCATTTATCAAGAAGATCCATTAAGATTCCCGGAAATTTACCAAATATAACAATCAACTAATTCGAAATAAAACACCACTAGGTACTAACTTAACTAACAAAAAATAATCGAATAATTCGATTAAGGAGAAAACTTACTAGACCACTTACTAAATAATAATTAAGGATTAGCTAATTGATAAAAACAAGATAATAAATTAGAGAAAAAATAAAATCGAAGACTTTGGGTATATAGTGTGCGAAAACATGAGAACACAAATATTTTTTTTGGTTATGGTTGAAATTTAAGAATGTAATGCATTTTGTCCTAAATTCTCAAGTTATTCAGTAACATCGTACCTATTACTTCTTTTATTTTATAGTTCTGACACTTGTTACTGTATTGCCACCTATTCCCAAGGTTAAAACCGCTTTTAGCTAGATCGCTGCCTAAAGATGTTGGTGCAACGGATTTCTACGTTAGTTCCTACGTCAGACTTGGGTAAAATGCATTCCAGGATGGGGTGGTGCAACCGGCCGTTAGTTGTGTCACTTTCCCGCGATAGTGCGGGAAAGTGAAATTATGCAAATTTTGACCTTATTAGAAAGCGCCTCGATGGTTGGAAGTCTACTACTGTCGCTGTGGGCTATTTGGAGGACTCCGAGAATCAGAAGAAAAATATATCAAATAAAATTCTTTCATCTACAAATGACTTAAAACCGCTGCCGTCACCGTCATCGTCATCTTTATACGACCTGTAACCGATGCCATCCTCATCGACGTCATCTATACTTAACTTACACTAAATAACTCCACTGGACCGACAATTTTAAGTAATTTACAGAATGCAACAAATTGTGTTTTTAATATTAATATTTATAACAATTAGTAGTTTTTGGTTAAAGTTTTGTATATTATGTATTGTACTGAATTTTATAAATTATTATTTAAATCACCACATATAAATAAAAATACTTTAACTTATTTATTATTATATTTATTTTGTTATAATTCTTTTTTTTATTAAAGGAGCAAGTTCATACCAAAAGAAAACAGCTATATACAAACTATATAATACAATGTACTTTTTGACAATTTAAAAATATATAAATTCAAATTCTTACTATAGTCCAAAAAAAAACTTTTAGTTTCAACAAATTGTTTCAAATGTAAACTTCTTCACCGTCCAACCAAATTAACATAAAATCTTCCAAATTACCATTTAAATTTTTCTAACTTTCATTGATTTGTTCACACAAATCTCTTCTTCATCTATATAATTTCTATTGTTCTTTCTCTTCCAAATTTTGTTGATTTGTTCTCACAAATCTCTTCTTTATTTATATAATTTCTACTATTCTCTAGTAAAGTACATAAAAATAATAAATTTAATTCATGCAATATCTCTTTTTCCAATACAATTTAAACTATTAAGTTTAGGTACAGGGAATATTTGGTATAAATTAAACTACATTGACTGTAGTTTGTGATGGAGATATAAAATACAGGGTGATGCATTTAAAAAACTGAGCAAATAATGAATTTGTGTTTTGACCTACCCTGTATTAAGTTTAAACAGTATTAGCAAAATCAATCATTTTATGCAGTTTTAAAACTCTTGAAAACTATGGCTACAACACATCATTGCTCTTGTACCCCTTTTTTTTTGTACAAGACGTTGAACTTGCTACTATTTTCATAGAAATTTGGTAATAACTTTTCAAATACCCTGTATAACATATAACAACGTTGTATTCTTGTAACGAGGAAGTGAAGTGGATTTTAAATTTAAAATAAAAGACAGGGTGCTTCATTTAAAAAAACATGTTTGATGCGGTACAGTGTTATGGAAGACCCTGTATACTTTTAACCAATTTCAAAATGTGAAGCTTATAGCTGCCTCCTATTTTTGTAAATAACTTTTTTTGGTATCTCCTATAATAACAGATATAACGGACTTTGTCTCAAAAGTTGATCACCCTGTCTATTTGAACTAAGTTCAATATAGATTCGTGACGCGTTTCGCTAACACAGTAGCTTTCTCAAACGAGTGAAGGTATACCTAATGAAAATTTTTTAATTTACACATTGCATTAACAGGGAGTTTTACGGATATGGACAAAAGTATTATAATCTATTTACATGGAATTAAAAAGCAAAAAAGTGTCTAAATATAGGATTAACTAAAGTATTGAACAAGTTTACGTGGAAATTCATTCACAACAATCTTACCGGAAGTTTCTAGGTAAAAAGTAAGGGAGAATTGTTGATATCTATTTGGTCGTTACGAAGATTATCGAATATTTGTTTTTATTTATCTCAAGAGCTTCTAAAAGATTTAATTTGAGGGATTTAGGTTCTATGTGCAAAATTTCAAAATTTGAATGGAAAGTTTGTTGGTTTGCTAATAAATAATTTGAGTAGTTGGAATTTAATTTTTGGTTGTCATAGCTACGTTTGTGTTCTGAAATTCTAGTTTGAAAATTCCTAAAAGTTCTACCTATATAAATTTTATTACAGTTGTCATTACCACATTTTAATTTATACACTCCTGATTTGTTTAATTTTGAAGATTTACATTTGTTGTTTTTAATGAATTTGGATAAATTATAATCAGTTTTAAAGCAAATATTCAAGTCTAAAAATTCTAAAAATGATTCGATTTTTTAAGGATGCTATTTCAAAGTAAGATTGGGTAAGATTCTAAATTGATTATTTTTGTTTTTATAGGAAGGAAATACTTGTTCTAAAGTATGTTTTAGTATCTTTTTATTTATGATATTGTGTATTAAACTTGGATCGTAATTACTATTAACTGCTATTTGTTTTTTAATATTTAGTTCTTTATTGTAATTGTCAGTACTTAATGGAACTGTTAAAAGTCTATGTAAGTATCATACTATTGAAAGCTGCTAATTTATGACTGAATGGGTGGACCGAACTATTATGAATTGTAATGTCTGTATGTGATGGTTTGTGAAATATATAAAAATCATGTTTATTATTTATATTTGAAATTTTTTTTTTTTTATTCAATTCACGTGCTCGGCAACTATGGCCACTTGCACAGGGGCGATTACAGAAAACAATAGTTATTACAGTTAGTTAAAACACAGTTTAAAGTTTATGAAAAAGTGATATATCTTTTAAGAATCTCAGTGTTGTCTCGATTTGGTTTGGGTCCCCTAGGATGTCTTGCAGCTGGGATTTGAGATTAAGTTGTCGTCTTCTTGTGCTAAATTGGCGACAATCAACCAGGATGTGTTTGACAGTAAGTGGGCACTGGCAGCTTTGACAGGAAGGTCTGTTGCTTGAGGTCATTAAGTAGCTGTGTGTGAGTTTGGTGTGACCTATTCGAAGTCTATGTAGTATTGATACTTCTTGTCTAGAGAGTCCAGAGGGGTCAGTATACATAGGTGTGTTGAGAATAGGCTGGATAGATAGTAGGGAAGTCTTGGTGGAGCTCCAGTGAGTTTGCCACATATATCTTACGATTCTTTTTGCTTCTGCCTTAACATCCTTGCAAATTTGGATATGAGCAGTAATTGTGGCAGTTGTTGACGCTGTTTTGGCATGCTGATCGGCTAGTTCATTTCCAGGTATACCAATGTGTGAGGGTATCCATATGATGGTGACTGTGGTGTTTAGGGAATGAATATGGTGATAAGAGTGATGGATTTCTTGGACAATGGGATGTTCAGTAAATAATTCTTGGATAGATAGAATAGACGCTAGAGAGTCTGTACAAATGGCAACTTTTTTATTGGAATGGTTGATGTGCTTAAAGGCTTGTAGAATACTGTACAATTCTCCAGTATGCACACTGCACAAAGGAGGGATTAGGGAAGTGCTGATGAGATTGTTTGCTGTGGTAACTGAGCAGCCAGCGCCAGTATCACTTTTGGAAGCGTCGGAGTATAATACAAAGTCATAGTGATTGTTATGAATGATTTCAAAAAATGATTTAATCATAAGCTTTTTAGGTGTTTCGTGTTTATTAAATTTGGATAAATAAGTATTGACCTGAGGAGAGTGCATAATCCAGGAAGGGGTTGGAGAAAAAGGAATGGGGTTTGTGAGTGAGAGGTTAATGTTATTTGTTAATGAAGCTAATATAAGAGCGATAGGTTTAATTATTGGTGAAGGATTGTTAAGAGGGCTGGCAGTTGATGTGAACAGAGAATAGACAGGATTGAAAGGGTTTGAAGAGACTGAGGCTGCGTAGGATAGAAGCAGATATTGTCGTCTAATCCAAAGTGGGGGTTCATCAGCTTCGCAGTAGAGACTTTCAGATGGACTGCTACGGAAAGCGCCTAAGCAAAGTCGCAGGGCCGTGTTATGAATAGAATTTAGGGATCCTAGGTCTGACTTAGATGCTGTCATGTAAACGATGCAGCCATAATCTAATTTGGAGCGAATGAGTGCTTTATAAATTTTAAGCAGGGATCTCTCGTCCGCACCCCAGTGATAATGAGACAGTGTTTTAATTATATTTAATCGTTTGTAACAGATACCTTTTGTTTCAAGAATATGCTGTTTCCAAGAAAGACGAGAATCAAATGTCATACCTAGTATTTTGCAGTGATTAACCACTGGAAGGGGAGAATCATTAATAAATATGTGGGAGATAGGAGATTGAGGTCGCCTGCCAAATTTAATGGTTTTTGATTTTGTTGAAGATAAGGTTAATCCTATAGAACGTGTCCGCGCGAGTAAAAGATTCACCGCGGTTTGTAGAATTTTGGAGCTAGTGGTTGCTGAACTACCATGACAGTATAGTATTAAATCGTCAGCGTAAGCTACATATTTGATAGGAGAAGGTAAGTTATGGCACAGATCACTTACTGCTAAGTTGAATAGAGTTGGGCTCAAGACTGATCCTTGAGGAGCACCATCGGTTTGGGTGTACAAAGATGAAACATGGCCGTTTACAGAAACCCTAAAGGACCTTTGAGTTAGAAAGTTTTGTATAAAATAAAATATATTTCCGTTAATATGGTATTGATTTAGTTTAGAGATTATGGCTTGACGACTAATTCTGTCAAAAGCTCCTTCGATATCAAAGATGGCGGCGATAACTTCATATTTGTTATTTATTGAGTTGGCAATATCATTTTGTAGCAGAACAAGATTATCGCGGGTAGATCTATGTCGTCGAAAGCCTGATTGTTCTTTTGGTATAATGTTGTATTTGTCAAGGAACCAAACGAGGCGTTTGTTAATTATTTTCTCTAGTATTTTACACAAGGTACATGTGAGTGATATAGGTCTGTAAGAATTAGGAGAAGTAGCAGGTTGATCAGGTTTTTTTATTGGTATTATTATGGAAGACCGCCATTCATTTGGAAATGTTTGGGATAGCCAGATATTATTGTACATTTCGAGAAGTTTTTGAAGACTTGGAGAGGAAAGTTTTTTGAAAAATATATAGGGGAGATCATCTGGGCCAGAAGCAGTGTTTTTACAGGATTTTAGTGCAGATTTTAATTCTGGAAACGTGAGAGGAGAGTTGAGCATATCAATATCTTGAGTGGAAGACGATGAGCAAGGCAAAGGTGGTTGGAGAGGCGACTTCGATAAAATAGGACTGCGTTTACTGCGAAACTTCGCTGCATAGCTTTCAGCTAGGACCTTGGCAATATCTTGATTATCAGTGACATTGGTTTGGTTGTGAAATAGACTGGTAATTTTTATATTACTTTTCTTACCCTGGATTTGTCCAATTTTTTTCCACACTTGATTGGGGTTAGTGTTTTCATTCACGGAAGAGACGAAATTTCTCCAGGAAGATTTTTTACTTTGTTTTATAGTGTATCGGGCTTTTGCTCTTGCTCTTTTGAGATTGATGAGGTTTTCTTGAGTTTTGTTACTGCGGTACAGTTTTAGTGCAGATTTTTGCTGCTGAACTACATGTTTGCATGATGAGTTCCACCATGGAACAGTTTTTTGTGAAGGAGAGATGACTGATTTCCCAACGTGAGCCTCCGCAGCAAGTCGAATAGTATTTGCGAACAAGGTAACAGACTCATCAATGTTGTTAGTAAGAGAGAGATTGGGTATAGATTGTTCAGTTTTAGTGATATATTCAGACCAATTAGCATATTTTAAACGCCAGTAACTTTTTGTTATAGCTCGGTAATTTGAATTATCGGTATTAGTTATAAAGATGGGAAAATGATTACTGTCGTGAAGGTCATCATCAGTAAACCATGTTAATGAAGGAGCTAGTTTGGGGTCACTAAAACTAAGATCGATTTTAGAAAAGGAGCCAGTTGAAATGTTGAAGTGGGTATTGTAACCGGTGTTCAAGATACAGATACCTGTGCAATTTATAACGTTTTCAACAATCTTTCCTTTACCAAATGTATGACTGGAGCCCCATATTGTATTGTGAGCATTAAAATCTCCTACGAGAATGTAGGGTTGCGGAAGTTCGAATATGAGATTCACAAGCTCTTCCTCTTTAAGAGGGTAATTTGGTGGAACGTACAGACTACAAATAGTGAGTTTATCGGGACACCAACAGGTTATGGCTATGGCTTCTAATTCAGAGGAAAGCGGAAGGTGAACAGAAAAAATGTCAGAGGAGACAAATATTGAGGTACCACCACTTGCTCTTAGGCAATTGGATCTAATATTATGATATCCCTCAAAATTTTTCAATAGGGGAAGTTTGGAATTTTTCGCATTGGTTTCCTGGAGGCATACGATGTCTGGTGTAGATTCTGATATTAAATGTTGGATTCTCTCCAATCGGGGAAAGAATCCATCACAGTTCCATTGTAATAATTTGAAAACAGAAGTGTTATAAAAAATAAGAGGATTAAAAGAGTTAATGTTCGTTCTGTGAGCTGTGGTTCGATTCTGTATCTGTAAGGTTATCCGAAGAGATGCTTACGTTGTCGGGGAAATCAATTGGGTTAAGCTGATGTTTTAATTTGTTTAAAAGTCTGGTGAGACGATTTTTTAGTGCTCTTTCCTTTGTAGCAGTGTAAAGCTGTGCCAAATCCTTTTGTATGCCATCCACATCGGAGGAGAATTTTTGTGCTTCCTGTAGCGGGCAAGGACATCCAAAAGAATTTTCGAGAAAAGCGATTAGTTGAGTTGAAGTTAGAGTAAAGTTAGATGGGTTGTCTTTGTAGAGATTTTGGATAACAGAAACACAGTTAAGTCCTAATGAATGATCTGATCGATTATTAGCTGTGGTTTTGGACTTTTTTTTTATTGGTTTGGGTGGTACAGTGAAAGAAGGAGGTAATGTGGAGGTTGAGGCTGATAAAGTAATGGAGGGAGACAGTATTGGTGGAGTGTCAAGAGGGCTGTCGGTAGAAGAGTGGCCTCTTTTTTGGCCTGTGGCTATTGGAGGGAAGGAAGCAGGAGAGGTAGTTGGAAGTTCAGGATTCTTTGTATGAGGTAGAGTGAAATCATCTAGAGAGGACTCTGGTTCTATCGGTGTAGGGCTAATCAGTGTAGTTATAGAGTCAACCGGGGAGAAAGAAGAAGGGGGAAGATTAGTTGAGAGTAAATTGGTATCAGGACCACTAGGGACTTTAGGGCAGGAGTCTGCGGTATGCCCGGTGAGTTTACAGAGAAAACATTCAAGTCTGTCGGTGGATATGAATATTCTAAAGGATGTATTTTCGTGATTAATTAGTAAGGAGGTTTGTAACTCAAAGTCATCCTTATCGGGGATGACGAAGGTTACCCTACGAAAACTCATGATATGAGCATATTGATCGTCAATTGCTCCACATTTCACAAAAGTGACAGGAGTTGCAAGCTGCAAACCAAGATCTTTTAGAGATTGCTCAATTAGAGTATGTGGGATGGAAGGGCATACGTTTGAGATCAGAATTCTCTTAGAAGGAGACATTAGTCTCCGAATGGGAACGACAGTGGAGTTAACCGTGATGTATGGTGTACTGTTCAGAAGTTGATCTACAATTTGAGTGGAAGAGAGGAAAATGCAAATTCTGTTATTGGAAATACGAGAAGCAAATGTGATATTTTTTGGAGTAACTATTTCACCAATGGACTTAATATATTCACTTAGTACAGTGTTTGGTATTGAGTGCATAATAATGGCTTGGTCCCTTTTGGGAAAAGAAGGGGGAGGAGGTTTGGTGAGGGCGGCAGCGACATATGATTTTGGTTTGGTGATAGGATTGTTGTTTGATGAATGTAAATTATTGTGAGTACTCATTGTTAGTGTGTGTGATCCTGGTTACCAAGACCACTACACAGAAAAAAAAAGGGGGGTGATAGTACAGACTCTCTTCAGAGAGGACGAGGTTAAGAAGGAACTCACCTTAGTCTAGTAGAATTTTCTAGCGATACACCACTGGAATTCACTAATAATTACTAGGATAATAAAAATCCAATTTTAATTGTAAAAATATTGCAACAAAAAAAAACTCGTTAACTTATCACATTTTGGTGATAAAACTCGTAGACGAATTAGCAAAAATTTGTTGTTTGCTTTAACGATGTTTACTCGATGAAGCTCAACACGTGAATCATATTTGAAATTGTAAGGTATAAAAAGTTTATATACTTATTTTGTTCAATTTCTACGGTAAATTTGATATTTTTATGAATTGAGTTGATGTAAGTAATGAAGTTATCTAATTGTCTAGTTGCCGGTGAAGCAAGCTAAAATGTCATCTACATATCGGTGCCAGTACAGAAATTTTTTACTAAGAGGATGGATGTTTATGAATTATTTTTTCTATATTATCCATGAAAATTTCTGCTAATAGGGGACTGAGAGGGTTGCCCATAATCAAACCATCTTTACTGCTATAAATCTCTCCATTTAAATGATAATAATTTTGATTTAAACAAACACTAAAGTTATGATATCAGTATGTCCCCATCCTTAAAAATCAAATCGTTTTTAGACACTTTAGACTTGAATATTTGCTTTGAAACTGGTTACCATTTATCCAATAAATTCATTAAAAACAACAAATCTAAATCTTCGAAATTAAACAAATCAGGAGTTTATAAATTAAAATGTTGTAATGACAACTGTGATAAAATTTATATAGGTAGAGCTTTTAGGAATTTTAAAACTAGAATTTCAGAACAGCCAAAAATTAGATTCCAACTACTCAAATCATTTTTTTAGCAAAACCAACACACTTTCGATTCAAATTTTAAAATTTTGCACATATAACATAAGTCCCTCAAATTAAATCTCTTAGAAGCTCTTGAGATAAATAAAAACAAATATCCAGATACTCTTCTTAACGACCAAATAGATATCAACAATTCTTCCTTATTAAACCTTTTTACCTAGAATCTATATTGAACTTCGTTCAAATATATACTCTACTCACAATAAACGGATATCCGATGTGGTTCCTAGATAAAGTGGATGCTATTCTCTTCTCCCCTTTTACTATTACTCCATGAAATTAAGCTTCAAAATAGAGTATAACGAAATAACTCACCCTCTAAATATTTTCCTAGAACAGCCAGATTTGGGTAGCTTCAATTGAATTTAGATTAAGTTTTTTCTTTGATAACAGGGATTTAGTTACTTTACTCTGAGTATGAACAGACTTCACAAACTCTTTAAATTATTGTTTTGTCATCTGTCCTTGATAGTGTGCAATTTAATTTGTCGTTTGGAAGTAAGTTGTAAACACAAACATAACTACATATCCGCATATATGTGCCGGCGTAGTTGATAAAAAGGTAATTAAACTGATAATTCAGTATATTTTATTCTAAGTAAATTTTCCACAACTTTACTCACCTTTTTTCATAAAAAACATGATAAATATAAACATTTATTTTAGATTAACATTCTGTATTATAAGCACATTTAAAGTATGTACTTTTATCATAATATAATTGCTTGGTAAGATAAACTCACTCATTAGGTATTTAAACTCATGTCGAGTAGCTTGAAAAATTATTTATACAAAAAAATTATATAAAGATGATGATGTTGTTGGTTATTTTGGAAATATTCGCTATATTTTATAACGTTCAATCACAAACACCTGCTCCTGGAGGTAAGATCTAATTAAATTCTATCACTTTTAATAAGTTTTGATATTAATACAGGGCAAGTCATAAGAAACTGTTCATACTCCTACCTCGTATGTGGAATAATGACCATTAAAAAGGGTTTACTTCCGTTATTCACTGATGTGCATTTTGACTGGAATTTCTTTTGGTAATAATTTTTGAACGGCAAGTTTGATATGTGTCATATTTTTCTAAAATTCTACCCTACTTCCTACCACCCTATCAACTGATTAATTCAATCAGGACTGGTCTTTAAAATAGTAGTTATCTTTTATAAATCTAATTTTTTATACAAAATCTAATTCATAACCAGTACCACCTCCGCTGTTGAATTTGATTTTTGCTTTGAGAATTTAGTGATCATGTATCATGTGAGAAAAAAATACGCCATTTTTGTAATCTATTTGTATAGTTTCTAAATTATTTTTTTATTCAGTAAATCATTTGATAAGGAGGTAGTAGTGTAACATTTTACAAAAATGGGAAACAAATCGAACTCATCCTTCAGCAGTTATGAGCAAACAAAAGTTCAGTAAAAATCACATTTTACCATGTATATGGGAGCAATAACATTTTTGTACAGATAAGACACAACAAAAACAGTCAACAAAGGAATAATTCAAAATGCACACGGAACAAATAACGCTAGATTATTTGATAACGATTTATAGTACAGTTTTTTACTAAATAAAAATTAAATCCAATAATTTTTGGTATTTAACCAAATTTCTTGAAAAATATAACAAATTAAGTGCCAAATAATTTGTGAAAATGTTAAATTGGCTGAAAATGTTCAATACAAATCACGAATTGTTATAGTTAAAACGCAAAGTTGTTAGTTGATAGAAAACCAATATTCATTAAATGTTTTTGGTGTGATAACAATGTTGTGTGTTACTACTTTGAAATTAAAGTGTAATTAATTGTTTAAAGGCACGAAAAAACTGGAAATTGTGTATTTGGTTTTCACATTAATTTATGATAAGTATATTGAAATTATATAACGACCCGTAGACTTCTGTGGAATACTGCTCGAGTTTAATGTCGCACTGTTTCTACGAATGAAAAACTTGACGTCTAAAATTTGAGTATTGCGTTCTTAACTATGCTAAACTTTTTATAAAAATTTTGTTTTCCTAGCATAAAAAATAAAAAATATTTTTCATGTGTCCAACTTTTTCAGTAAATATAAATATTGCCACATATATTCTAAATTTATTTGAATTTTGTGGCAACCAAAATTGATTCCTTCATACAAATTTTTTTTCAAATGGCATGGAGAATACAATTACCAAAACTCAATAGGCATGATGACTAATTTTGAAAAATTGCTCCATTATGTTTATACGCATAAACTTTATCCAAAAAAATGTTGTTTTTTAAAAAATATGAAATTTAAAGGAGAAATTTACGTTTTTATAACACAATTCAAATTTCGCACCAAAACGTTAGCGTCTCTATGACATCACACATCTGTAAATACTCCAAAAATATTTCAGTTTGCACATAAAAAATTTTTTTGATTATTAATTTGAATTATTTTGTGTAATACTCCTCTATATAACGAGTAAATATTATTCAAAAGAAGCAAAACCACAATATACGATAAAAGTTCGAACGATATACAAAAGGTTGACGTCACACGGATGTCATAGTATTGTAGTATATTGATCAAAATTTCATAATTAACACAATCAAAGGCATTCGCGAAATCACAAGAAACCTAAGCCATGAAAAGTTTGTTATTATGTGACAATTTGATCTTGATTTTTATAAAAAAAATTCATTTCTTTTTGTTGAGGAAGACCCATTATACTTTGAGCTATATGAAATTTTGCCAAGAAGTATGTTATTGATTTATATTGTTTTTCTTCATTTGGTTTTGGAAAAATTGAATTGATGGTCATTTTATATATCTTTCTTTCTCTCATTTTAACAGTCATATTGTGTATTTATCAGTTTGATATTGCAATTTATTCAATTATTTCCATTGCTTTTTCGAATATTCTTGGGTATGGGAACTAGAAAATCTCCGTGTATTTTAGTGATTTGCTGCTAGTTTATGTGACATAAGGTGGTTTGAGTCACATGTTATTGTAATGTATGTGTGTGTTTGTTTTCTATAAATTGAATATTCAAGATGGTTTTAAATCCTAGCAAGTCTAAGAAGTTTATTAATTCATTTTATTATATTTCTAGCGTTGAAATAATTTCTATTTATAATAGTATAGTTCAAAATATTGTTGGCCTTGTATTGTACTATTTGTCTGAGACCAGCACCTTTTGAGTAGTTGTACGGTAGTTTTATTAACGTCGAATAATGTTGTAATACACTCAATGTTATATCGCATGTTATCACCAAATATAATAGTTTTTTGAAAGTATTAGTAAATTGAAATCTTTCCCACTTCAACCTACAGCCTATTTTCGACCAAATTTAATGATTCGGTGAGAGTTATTGATCATTTGGAAGAGTATGTTTAATACTTTAAAAGCAATTGCAAAATATGTTAGAATATCATCAATATATCTCTAAACAAAATATCCATGTTTAATAAGATTTGGAAAAAGATTCCTCCAAACTAAATAAGAAATGAATGTCTGCTGATATTGGACTTTCTATAGGTAATTCTTGATTTTGTGTATAAAATACTTCAAATTAATATAAAATATGCATACCTTGTAGTAGTTTGTCTTAAAATATATCGTCTTCACTTTTGCCGGCAATTATAGAATTAAAGGGCAAATTGCAATAAAATCATATGGCCAATAGCTGCTGTAGAAGAGATAGCCAGTGGCGGACTATTTAAAATTATTTTAAAAAGGATCAAATTCACAAATATCTATCTTTTTGTATTTTTATCATAAATCCTTTGGTTTTTATTTAATATGTGAAGACCATTTCTCTAAACATTTTTTCTTTTTCCTCCTAAATGAGAGATTATTAAATACTATTAAATTAAATAAACTATAACCAGGTAAAAAAAAACAATATCCAACTTTATTGGTATGGTTTCATATTATTCTAAATCTAATTCTGTTTCACTGCCAGACTTATCATTGAGATTAGTTACAATAGGCTCTATATTATTTTGAATATCTTCAATTTTTATAACATGCTGTACAGAATTTTTCCAGCTTTGAATGAGTATATTATTAACTGCATTTTTAATTAATTCTACAACACTCCCAAAGTAGGAGTAAAATTTTCTGCTCTCAACTTTGATTTTACTTAATGCCACATATACTCCATGGGGTTGAATATACAATGGTATGGAGGAAGACGCAGGACAGTATGTCCCTGTTCCTCAGCTAAACTGTCGCATACATATTGTTTTTCAATAGCATATGATTTTAACACCGCTTTGTAAATAAGCAGGTTTCTTTTAAAGCTTCTTGTTTAATGAATCCTCTACTTACAAAACAATTATACATATTTTTCACAATTTCCTTTGCATCTAATGACAAGTGTTTTTGACGCAACATTGCGAAAAAAATTAATGATAACTTATTAAAAATTCAGTTTATTACAGTTTGAAATAGACTAAATCTACTGTATGAAATAAAATACGTTAAGGCGCATCCATATTATGCCGCTGCAAATTGGTAAAGCCAATTCGATGTAGACACGACCGTTGGCCCCTGCCAATAAGCCAGTCGTGTGCCAATGAAAATCGCTGAAGTGAACCACTGGCCTCTCGTGACTTTAGTTGTGATTCAGACTATCTGCCAGTTAGCACGTGCTTTCAGATGGAGTGGAGGAAAGGGAAAGTTATTAATTTGACAAATCTATACTGGGGTCGCCCTGTTCTGTGAACATAGGGGAACTAACCTCAATGAATGCAAACATATATGTAGACTTTTTTACAGTCACAGTCGCTGGCTTTGCCAGTTTGGCTTAGCCAATTGACATTGCCAACGGCTAATCGCGGCAGGGTGACATAGGCATGATACAACTGGTAAGTCTCTTATACAATACACATTTCGATATTCAGGACTCGGCTCCTTCGTCGGCTCATCCTTAAACATCTCATTCGTAATGTAATACTTGACTTACCGGACTTATGACGTAAATTACTATTTTTTGTTTTATTGTACCGTATAGTTTCGGTGGGAGTGGGCTCTTCTCTAAGTCGTAAGTTTTTCAGAGCTTGAAAATAAAGGATTTGCATTCTCTAATTCGGATCTAATTTGTTTTAATTTGATTTCTAGAAATTTCTTTCATATTTTCTGAATTTATGAAATTTTGAACGTGTTTAAATGGCACTAGCATTACTTTTGTCAGATATATTGTAATTATCTTATTCAAATGTTATTTGTGAAACCCGTGGAGTGATATAATGTTATATTTCTGTAGTGGAATTTGTTATTTATTGATTTCTTATAGATTACTGGGATTATTTGAAAAATTTCCGAATTCTCTAAATATATTTTTATTTAATTCCGTTGAAAATATTTTTGATGGAACAAACTTTTCAGATTCACGCACATTCTAGATAACTTAATTTTTTTTTTATTTACAGGAATAAATTGGATAAACTGTACAAGACCGAATGAATATTACGACTGTGGTAGTGCTTGTCAAACTGAGTGCAAAACCCTTCATCAAACTTGTCCTATAATCAACGTCAGATGCAATGACGCTTGCTATTGTATTCCAGGATATGCCAGAAATAGAAGAGGAACTTGTATTCCTATAAAAGATTGTCCAAAATGTCGTCGTTAATGTTGAAAAAAATGTGATACTTTGTAAACAGTTATGGAAAATTTGGTTCTAATTACAATTTTTTTAAAGTTATTATTTCTTTTATTTTCTTAAATAAACTAGATTATAGAGATAATAAAACATATGAACGTAGTGAACATGATATTTTCACGGAGCTGGTAAATATTAAAACTCACTGTATTTATGTAATAATAAATTACCTGAATCCATAAATATCATGCAAAAATTGAATAGATGAGGCTTTTACTTGATGAAGATGAATAATAGAATATAATGAAGATTTGAACAAATTTAATTGTTTTATTTCATCGTTAATATCTTGCAACTTACATACCCAGTATATTCCTTTATTTTTCATTTTTCATTTTTCATTTTTCATTTTTCATTTATATTTTTCATTTTTCATTTTTCATTTTTCATTTTTCATTTTTCATTTTTCATTTTTCATTTTTCATTTTTCATTTTTCATTTTTAATTTTTCATTTTTCATTTTTCATTTTTCATTTTTCATTTTTCATTTTTCATTTTTCATTTTTCATTTTTCATTTTTCATTTTTCATTTTTCATTTTTTTTTATATATAAGATTAAATTTTGTTTTCGGATTTCTCCCCAATCATTGAATAACTTTTTACTATATTGAAACATTAATTTATGATATACAGTGCATCGTACTCTAAAATTGGATATACGAATGACGTCCCCACTTTCGCGTACATAACATCATTGCTATTTTTTTATGTATGTATGTATGATGGGGTGACATTCACTGATACCTAAAAGATCTATTATCCCCCTTTACTTCTACTTAGTAGTAGTAGTAGTAGGACTAGTAGCTCCTTTAGTCCAATTTCCCTGAGGAATTTTAGGTTGTCTGCAGGCTTCAACTTGGGTAAATGTCCCTCTTCTATCCAACAGTCTCCTAAGTGCTGTGTCCTAGGATTCTGAATTGCTGTGCAGTTCGCAAATATGTGGTTTCTTCTTCCATGCCACAGTATCTACATTCTTCTTCCTTGTTTTTTTTTTACTAGAACAGCATATTTTTCTCCACTTTTTTGAATTCCACAACAATAGACGATTACAAAAATGTTTAATACCCATAGTTAAATCATTGGTTTGTGAGTTAGAGACAAATGTATCAGACATTTTTAATTATAAAATTTTATTGAGCTGACCGGTGTGATAAAGTTGGTAGTTTTTTATTATTATGTTTTTTTTGTTTTTTGTGACATGTTTTGTTTTTTTGTTTATAATGATAACGTCAAACAACAAATACTGCAATTTAGAGAATTTGGTACCCTGAGAGAAAATTATTAAGATCGTTCTGCAATTGGTGGTGACGAGCAGTTGGATTTGCTGCTAACTATTCAAGAAAATCCACACATATCCAGTAGACAAATCGCGACGGAAAACTCATTAAGTGAACCTAAAGTGTGGACGGTCCCATGAAAAACAGCATGTAAACAGAGACCACGCGTGATCTATTCTAAGTCGGCTGCGTATTGGACAACTCGCATTGACATGTTAGCAGTAGGTGAACAGAATACGCCATGCTCAACCTCATCCACTTGCCTAGGTCATTCAATATGCACGTGATTTCATTTTCGTGCGGTTTTTATTGAGAACGAACCGACTTTAGTTAAAAAATTTTTGAAAAAAAATAGTGTAACATGTCTATCGACCTGTTTCGATTTTACGAAATAAATTCCCTAATTACCGCTCGCCGTCATAGTAACCACTCCCAATATAGTTCTGAGATCTCAATTCTCCCACTCTACCGCTAAGACAATTGACATATTATGTCAACGGTCGATTCCATCTGGGGTTTCATCCCTTTCCGATACCGACCCTTGAGTAGCAAGGACATACTTTTTACCGTCTCTTCAATTTTACTAAGTTTTACCTTAAATTGCTGTGGTAAGCATAGCTGCAAGGTTACAGCTGCCAAGATACCCTGCCAGGATACACTGCTCAGATACCGTTACATGTTACATTTCAAGACATCTCTAACCACTAGGATACCCCTAGGCATCTAATTTCCATTTCAAGCCATCTCTTATTTCACTTTCAAGACATCTCTACTTCAACTTCAAGACATCTTTCTCTTCTTCTGTTTCTACCAGACCTCTTCGTCTAAGCTAAGTACCTATATAAAGTACAGATTTCTCACTCTTCCTGTTTTATTTTCCTCTCAATGGCAGAATAAAGTTAATATTTTAAATTTCTTTATCTACCCGGCTGTAAGAGCTGTAGGGTATCGTGTCCGGGTTAATGTAAACTTTTAACTTTCTTAATTTTATCATTATTTTTTAATTAAATTCTACAAGGTGTTTCTACCTTTCTCACCTTAGTTTCTTTTCTTAAATTTAAATTCATTTTTTTCGTCGATGTCTAAAAAGGTAGTGGCGCCCTAAGTTCTTATAGTCTGTCAACCCTCTGGCATACCTAGTGTAAAATTAACATGGAGTCGATCCACCCTTGAGAGAGTCTCTAGCCGGGATCTATCTCTTGAGGAGAGAACAGTGTTACAATAGTTTCACCCGTACCAAGTTAATTTAGTTCATGAACTCAACAATGATGATATTCATCGAGGGATGGAATTTTGTGAAGTGTTGTTGGAGCGATGTAATAATACTCCACAATGTGTACAGCATGTAGTATTTTCATATGAAGCAACATTAATTTGACGTAAGGCTGCCACACCGCCCTCAATTTTCATAACATGAAACTGTGACTTATAGTGTATTCACATATGCGTCTAGATGGCAAGAAAATATAGTTACAATACACAGTTGCCAATTGTTCGGAGGAATTGAGTGAACAAAAACAAAACTTTATACAATAAGTAGGTACGACAGGAATACTCATGTAAATGTATCAAATAATTACATAATCTTTCAGTACTTACGTTTTCAAAATAACATAGATATTTGTAGAACAATTCATGCTATTATAATATTTTTCATTCGCTTATAACTATGCGAGTATCTTTTTTTTTATCATACCCATTATTGCGAATATACTTGATAAAAAGTTTTGCTTGTTCTGAAACCACATAAAATGGAATAAAATTCAAGTTTTTCAAAACTCGTCTCATTTTATAGCCAGTTTTATGAAAACCGTATGAATTTTTGCAATAAGTTCAAAAACAATGTATTAAAATCTAGTGAGTGACGTTTACGATGTACCAAGTAACTGTCAACTTTCATAAATAATTTTCAAATTGTCATTTTTTAATAAATATTTGACAACAATGTTAACTATTCAAGAATTATAATCACTATCAAAAATAACAATACCTACAGAATAATAATGTAAGAAACAGTACGTAAACAAAAAACATCTATTCAATATATCCTCCCCCAGCTTCAAAACATCTCTCAATTCTCTTTCTAAATTCTTTGTAAGTATTTCGCAGCATTTCTGGGGTAATTTCGTTAACGGCATCAATGATAGCTCGTTTCAAGTATTCAATACCAAGTAACTGTCAACTTTAATAAATAATTTTCAAATTGTCATTCTTCAATCAATATTTGACAATAATGTTAACTATTCAACAAAGAATATATTTTAAGTGTTATGGTATTGGGGAAGATTCGTACCAGTATGCAATTGCAAAATTTCACGAAAAATATCTAGACGTACCCATTACGCGGTGTGGACTAAAAAAATTAATAAAGAAGTTTCATGAGACAGGATCTGTTCAAGACAAAAAGAAATTTAAAATGGCGTACGTTGAGGAGGATGATGCAGCTAGTGCACTAGCTATGCATTCGTTAAGGGAAAATTGCAAGTTGAGTCTACGAAAAAGAGCAGTGTAGGTTGGTTTTTGCAAGAGTCACTTACAGAAAATATTTAAGCAAAACAAAATTCATCCATTCAAACCGAAACTTATTCATACCTTATGATTATCATACAAGGTAAGACTTAAACTTATGTATGACATTGTTGACATTGGATACTCTGAGCAATGCATATTTGATTTATAGTTAATAATTGGGAGAGCGCAAATGCCTACTTTGATCGGTTGTAGAAAATAATATTTTGTTTTCTGCTGAACCAACGTTTACAACAAACGGAGTCCCAAAATTGCCGATATTGGGCTAGTGAAAACCCGAGCTACAGGATTAACTGTAATAGTCAATTTGCTAAAAAAATTAATGTTTTGTGTGCGGTTTTACCGGATCGAATAATTGGACCTTATTTTCTGGAAGATACATTAAATCTTAATACCTGAATTAGAAAATATTCCCTTGGAGCAAAGGCGTAAAATGTATTGTACTTTCAACATGATGGATGCTCGTCACATTCGACTTTGCTAATTAGAGGCTGGCTGGATGAATATTTTCCTGGGCGATGGATGAGACGTTATGGACCAATATTTTTTCCGCCCAGATCCCCCGATTTAACTATTTTAGATATTTTTATGGGGCTAATTAAAAACAAAAATAATTTAAACCATAATATTGAATACTTGAAACGAGCTATCATTGATGCCGTTAACGAAATTACCCCAGAAATGCTGCGAAATACTTACAAAGAATTTAGAAAGAGAATTGAGAGATGTTTTGAAGCTGGGGGAGGATATATTGAATAGATGTTTTTTGTTTACGTACTGTTTCTTACATTATTATTCTGCAGGTATTGTTATTTTTGATAGTGATTATAATTCTTGAATAGTTAACATTGTTGTCAAATATTTATTAAAGAATGACAATTTGAAAATTATTTATAAAAGTTGACAGTTACTTGGTACATCGTAAACGTCACTCACTAGATTAATAACTTAGTGCAAAAATTCATACGCTTTTTATAAAACTGGGTATAAAATGAGATTTGGCACTCTGAAAAAATACCAGAGGAGTGGAATATAGCTCTGATAAGCCCTCTGTACAAAAAAGGAGATAGAACAAACTGTGACAACTACAGAGGTATTGCTTTATTAGATACAGTGTATGAAATCCTGGCAAGACTAATGAGAGCTCGATTGAATAAATACGCTGAGAATATACTAGGTGAGTACCAAGCAGGGTTTAGGAGCAACAGGTCGGTAACAGACCAGGTTTTCACTTTAAAGGAAATTCAAATGACCTGCTATGAGTATAAAACGGAATTACATGCTCTATTTATAGATTTTAAGCAGGCGTATGATACAGTTAGCAGAGACCAACTTTTCGAAGCTATGAAATGGTTAGGAGTACCAGGCAAATTGATCAGGTTAACAAAAATGACTCTTTTGAACACAGGTAACAAAATAACTTGGAATGGGTACAAATCAACGGTCTTCAGGGTCGGAAATGGTGTAAGGCAAGGGGATCCGCTATCAACTGTTTTATTTAACTTAGCACTCGAAGCCATTATCAGAAGATCTAAAGTAAAAGCAAATGGTACAATCTATAATAACGAACATCAGTGCATTGCGTATGCAGACGACTTGACAGTATTGGCAAAATCAAAGAAAGAGCTCACTAAAATTACAAGAAATCTTGCAGAACAAGCAAACATTTTAGGACTGCAAATTAATCGAGAAAAAACAAAATATATGGTCCTTGGAGATACTGGAAGTATTGGAGAAAATCTGATAGTAAAAACGAGAAGGGAAATGGACTACAGTTTCCAAAGGGTACATGAATTTATTTATTTGGGAGTACTAATATCTAGCAATGCACACGAAGAACAAGAAATACAGTCAAGAATTACGAAAGGTAACAGAAAATTTGGAATGCTTCAGTCACTGATGAAATCAAAATACTGTTCAAGAAAGATGAAGATAAGAATATATATACCATTATAAAACCCACTGTAACATACGAAAGTGAAACATGGATTCTAACAAAAAAACAGGAAGAAAAGCTGGAGCGCTGGGAGCGTAAAATTCTTAGAGCAATCTTCGGTGGAATAAAAACACCTGAAGGCTGGAGAAGGAGAACGAATGAAGAAATAGACGTGTTATATGGAGAATCAAAGATAACATCAAGAATAAAAACATACAGGTTAAGGTGGTTGGGACACGTAGAAAGATTAAACAAAGAAAGAATGACAAAAATGGCTCTTTACAGGACTCTTATTGGCAAAAGAAGAAGAGGGCGGCCTAGAAAAAGATGGTTTGAAAGTGTGATGTCTGATATAAATAAACTGAAAATACGAAACTGGAAACAGAAAGCTAAGAATAGAGAGGAGTGGAGAAAAATAACTGCCCTGGGTCTACAAGGCTTGTAGAGCATATATTATATGAAATGAGACAGGTTTTGAAAAACTTGAAATTTATTTCATTTTATGGGGTTTCAGAACAAGCAAAACTTTTAATCAATAATGACATTTTTCACTAAAACCAATATTTAAACATTTTTCACCTAGGATAGGATACCTTTCCATGCATTTCCTTTCCATTATCACATTCGAAAGCTGTATCTATTTTAACTGAAACTATACCTACAATAGTAATTTTTCTCATAAAAACGACAACACTGTGGTACATAATCGTTGATAGCGTATTACATTTATAATTATTTTAAAACGTATAGAAGTAAAAATAAGTATAAAAACAGAGATATGAAGATAATTGAAATCGATGTATGTAGTAAGTATGAATGGAAAGTAATGACAGTGAACTATTATGAGAGGTGGACAAAATAGTTCACAAAATCTATTAGATTACGAGCAGAAAAATCTATGGAAGTTCTAATGGGGCCGTTTAGATCAATTAATTTTTTACATTATTGGTTGAAATTCCAATAAATCCTCTCCATTTATAGTTACCCTGAAAAGATTAAATCGATTGAATCAAAACTATCCGAGAAATTAGAATGTAAAGTTAGCTCTGCCCCTTGAACGAAAGGCGCTAACGTGACGTCACACCAGCCGCGGAGCTCTGCTGCTCGGTAGTATCGAGGTTCCAGGCGTGGAGACTAGTGTAATAATTAAATTGTAGAACGGCTTTGTACGCAAATCTAATCGTCCGAAATGGTCTCGTTAGAAAAAGGTTTTTTAAGAGGCGATTCTGGCAATTTGCCGATGATGGATGTAATAATGGTAATGCAGTATTTTAACCAAAATAAGGACTATACATATCAGTGCAGAATTAACAGGTGTGAAAATGGAAAAGTACCTAAGTGTTCGCAATCGTATTCGTTATCGTAAACGTAAATGGGTACAATTCATTATCAGGCGAAACAAATTTAAGAAATAAACATGTGAGGTCGTATACAGGGTAGGGTGGTGATAAAATTGGAATATAAAGAATATCTGTGGAGGTGGAATAACCTAAATAGCTCTCGCGCGCTTCAACTTGCATATTTATTTCTGATATTTTAGTCTAACCCTAGAACACATTCTAACATACAAATTAGTTGGAGTTATCATTTGGTTGTCCATATCAGTTATTTGGCGTAAACTCAGGGTTTTTCTAAGAATTAACAAACACAAAAATCAGTCTTATCAATTCATGTTATGTGATTTTTTTTATGTACTTAGATATAGCTGTTTTTAGGCTCAATTTCATTTCAGATCTGCAAGAACGACTTATGGTGATAACACCATTGGTTATGTTCAAGTGAAACATGACCAATATTATTGTTTTGTTAAAGCAACGATCATTCCAGAACTTAAAATAAAATCTAAAAATTATAGTGTTTCGTGTAAGATTCATACGATTAAAAATTGTGTGGAAGATGTTTTATATGCCACGATTGTCCTGCGTCTGTGGCCTTCTTAATGTGGCTACACCGAAGAACAGAGGATCCTTCTCCTACGGAAAAAGCTTGCTACTGGAAAAAGTCTAACTTGGCTGCAGCATCAACAACGAGAAAATCCTTCACAACAATACTTTGATCCCTTATTAGAAACAAATGTAGCTTTCTGCCAAAGTTTTCTATCCTTCAAATCGTTAATAAAAAGTTTTACAGGAGTTTTTACGGTTGTACTTTGACAATCTGGTACTATGCAATACTTGTATTTTGCTCTTTTTGTCACTCATTTTATAATTATTATTGATTAAAAACAAACATAAACGTCAACTAACATGCAAAATTCGCCAAAAATACCGAATTAAACCAACATTCACACGTTAAGTGTACTCGGCTATATGAAGCCGCCACCGCCGGGCTCGTCGCCAGTAGGCTGATTTGACGTCACAGCTTGGACACGCCCCGTTTCAAAGCTGGCCATATTTTAACACTGAATTTGAGGGTGAAATCGGTGGGATAAAATTGTGATTTTTTGGCAATTGTCTTTTCGAGTAGAGAACTTTTTAAAACTGAAATAAAAAAATTATCGAAAATAACCCCCAATCTTCTAAACATAATCGAATGTACTGGGTGAATTTTCATTAGTGTAAATATCCAAAAATGGGACAGTTAGATTTAATGAGAAAACCATAATTTCGTTAGAACTCAATCTACTAAATTTTAAAATAAAATGTAGGTTTTCGGCAAATAACTCACTATATTTTGAATTCGGCAACGTTGCTTGAAATAGTTTGCTGTGAATTTAAGCTGATTCATAATTTATTTGAAGTAATTCGATTCGGACACCGCATTGGTTGACAATTTTAATTTGAATATTATTTAAAACAAATTTTGAACTAATATGATTAATTGATTATTGAGATTTATATAAAAAGGAGTTAAAAATATAATGTTAGATACTCGAAGAATGAATAAAACTAGTTCAGTATATTATAGTCTCTCGTGACATTACCTTTAGAGATGACATCTGGTAAAATACTCGATGAACTACAATTGAAATATGAAGTGAGTAGGAAATTCAAAAAATGAATGATTTCGTTTCAGACCGTTTGGACAAAATATGAGTCGAATATTACATTTTATTGAACGAATGTCGACAAATTATTATGTAGAATGTGACCTGCTTGTTCTTTTTCGGAGTTCTTACAGTAAAATAATTAGGGTTAATGCGATTCAATACACTGTTAATACTATATTCGTATATGCAGGTTATAATTTGTTTGTCTAGCTTATTCTCTTACATAATTGGTTCACATTATAATGATCCTTCAATCATTAATAAGGTGTGAATTAAGAAATTGATATTAAACAGTTCCGCCATTGCCAAATTGGGCTATCAATAGGCAAAACTGTAGATCGTCGGTTTAGAGGTAAAACTCATTAAGTACATTTTCCATGAAATTGAGTTAAAAATACCTAAGTGTACATTTTTTCCCATTCTTTAGCATGAAAAACTCAGTAAGTACATATTGTAGGTAGAAAAGTAACTTTTTCACAAGTAAATTTCACTAAGTACATTACAAATATCTTGCCCATAATAGTAAAATTCATTAAGTAACTTACTGAGAATTTCGCTGAATTCGCATGCACTTAGTGAGTTTTTAAAACACAAAAGATTACATAATTCAAAACGTAAGGACAGAAATACCCAAACGACGTCGGGTGGGAGCCAAGAAACAACGAATAATGGCAAAGCAATACTATTTAAGAAGTTCCAATGGAATCTTTCGTGTTTGCTCCAATTTTTTTGAAAAAACTCTGTGCATATCCAATGGACCAATAAATACCGCTTTGGCAAAAAGCAACGAATTTGGTAGTTTCTCGGGCTCAGACAACAGGGGACACAAAACTCCAGGAAATGCTACTAGTGAGGAAAATACAGATCTTGTCAAACAACATATTGAAAGTTTTCCTCGTATGCTACCTCATTATGTGAGAAAAACTAGTAGCAGGCAGTATTTAGATCCGAAATTAAGTATTCTCAAGATGTACTCTTTATATTTAGATTTTTGCAAAGACAAAAATGTTGTGCCTGTTAAAAGTAATATTTACAGAAAAATTTTTTGTACGCGGTACAATCTCTCCTTTTTCACTCCCAAAAAGGATCAATGCTGTATTTGCACAAAATATGAGTATGCAAAAGATAAGGAAGGTGAACATCTGAAGAATATGTACGAGGAGCATGTGGCTAGGAAAGAACAGTGTTATCAAGCAAAACAAGAAGATAAAAGAAAAGCCAATGATGATGAAAGTTTTCAGACCATTACATTTGACCTGCAGAGTGTACTACAACTACCGTCATCAGACGTAGGACAATTATATTATAGCAGAAAACTATGCGTATATATAATTTAACAATTTATGAAGGGGGAAAAGAAAATAAAGGTTTTTGTTTTTGTTGGAACGAATTGAATGGAAAGAGGGGATCTAATGAAATCGCAACTATTCTAACAAAGTATATAGAGAGGCTCCCCAACAACATAACACATTTATCTATGTTCTCTGACACTTGCGGGGGTCAGAACCGAAACCAGAACGTACCAGCAGCAATGCTTTATTGTGTTCAAAATCATGCGACAATGGAAACAATTGAGCATAATTTCTGGAATCTGGCCATTCGTATATGGAGTGCGACTCCATGCACTCTGCTATTGAGAAGGAGAAAAAGAATAGATCAGTTTTTGTAATGAACGATTGGAAGGAAATATTGAGAAGTGCACGAACAAAAAACAAATCAAATAAAAACCCCTATGAAGTCATCGAAGTGAAGTACACAGAGTTTTTCGATTTTCAAGACCTTGCATCGAATATGATTAAGAATAGGAACATAGATGAGGATGGAAATAAAGTCGAGTGGTTGAAGATAAAATGTCTCAAATATGAAAAAGGTAGTCCAGATCACATTTATTATTAATATAGTCACTTTTCTGGCTTCAAACGAATCAACATTAAAAGAAAAGGCAGGAATCGCCAAAAGCCCCATGTTATCAAATCCGCTGACTCTCATCAACTACCAATTACTGATAAGAAGAAGAAAGATCTCATCAAACTCTGCGATTCGTCTATAATACCTGAAGAATTGCATGCTTGGTATAGGTCATTGCCTACTAAATCAGATGAACATGAAGAAGAACTAGCACCTGAACCGGCAGTTGATGAATCGGATGATGAGGAAATGTGACTTTTTTCATATGAGCTTCACTCAGGAGTGTTTTTGTGCATATTCATGTATATTTTGTTATAAATAAAGACCTACATTTCACTGATTAACTGCTGGATTTCCTCACTAAGTGGTGCACCTTTTATAATATAGTAGAAGTAAAATTCATTAAGTACGAAAATCCTATTTTTTTAAAGGGTTTTCATAAATTTTCACTTAATACATAGGCATGTCTACTGATAACAACAAGTTCTTTCATATTATGTTAAATGTTGATACATCACAAAGTTTTCGATTTTTGGCAACGAATTACGTTATAATGCTCAATATTTCATAATTCGAAAAATGCGACTTAGTGACTTTCACCTCTAAACCAACGAGATATTGATCAGCCTACAAGATTTCCCGATGATTTTTTTGGGGTTATCTTAAATCTAGAGTGTACTTCAATAGGTTTGAAGATATCCCAGATTCAAATGAGAGAATTCTTAATGGTTCGTCGGGAAACATTAAATAAAGTATCGGAGGAGTTTCGAGTCTTGGTTATTGCCAGGTAATCGACATGCACTTTGACCATTTGATTTAGTTTTTGAACATATTTTCTTAATTATTTAAAATGAAAACAAAAAATTTGTTAGTCCAGTCATTTCAATAAAATTGTATAATTAAAAATTTCTGATACAAGATTTGTCTCTAATTCACAAACCAATGCTTTGGACTATAAGTATTATTCATTTTTGTAATCGTCTATTGTTGTGGAATTCAAAAATGTAGAGAAAATATATTGTTATATTAAAAAAAAATAACAATGATTTCATGTACCGAGAAATTGGTGATGTCATTCGTACATCCAATGATAGAGTATGATGCACAATTGAAAATAAAAATTGATCTGATGGAAGCGTTTTGTTATAATAGCTTTTGACAGAAATATATTCAATTCATTCCAACCTAAGCGTCCTCACCGTATAACAGACTTGCTGTAAAAAATATTTCTAGCTATTGTATATTTAGCCACATTATCGAGACAGTAAGCAGTAACGAACATCTATTAGGGTACCAAGTAGTTAAAAGCCCATTTAGATTATTAGAAATTTTAAAATATGTTCAAACCTCACAGAAAAACAGTTAAAAAAAATTAAGAAGAATCTACCTGTCCATCAATCTACTTCATTTGAAGAATAAAAATCTTGAAAATGATAAATCTCCTCTCTTCTACACATTCCGAAATCAAATCTCACATTCACGTCTATATTAGAGTACATATAACTGAAGGGTACGGCACTTACTACCACAATTTTTGATTTGTTTACTTTTTTGATTTCAAAATGCACTTTTTTGAAACATTTTCCACTAGTGTCCATATTAATAAGATGCAGCCATAATAAAAGTATATCCTATACTTTAGTAATTTTTGTTGATCCAGGTTGGAAGAACTGATATAGATCTGACAGTTAATTTAGGTTAACTTAAAGTCAGCAACGTTTGTGAGTAATACATTGATATACATTGAAATTGCCTTCTACATGTATGTATGTAATTATACTGAGGTGACATTCGATGACACCTAAAAGATCTATCGTGCCCCTACCTTCTATTTAGCTCCCGAGGAAAGAGTTTCAGGATAGCCACGAGCATCGGTTGACATGAGTTTCCCTCTTCTATCTACTGGTTTTCTGGGACTCTGTACTGCTATGCATTTCAAAAGTATATTATGTATTTCAAGATCAGTTATTTTTTAACGGATGTTATAAGCTAATATTAGGAGCAATTCTGTAAGCAAATGTTAAATTTTAACGTATGGTTAAAAATTAGACAATCTTCTAACTCCATTTTACTATTCTGTACGCATAATAATCTTTAAAATATGAACGGAAAACTCTTTATTGGACACCAAATCTGTTAAAATTTAAATCCTAATCTTGAATATGTATAGATTAAAACATTTCTAATAGCGTAAACTTCGTCAAATATAACGGCTTGCCGTTAATTTTTAACCACTTCTTATAGAATTGACCCTATTAAGCGTTTAATTTCGAGCATTATTTTCTGATTGGTTGATTTTTCAATGTGGCGGAGTTTTGGAAGTTTTTTTGATTGGTCGTGCGCGATAACACACCTTGTTCTTTATTACACCATGGTATACCTACTAATTAAGTTATGTGAAAAAATATTTTGAACATTGTACTTGTGTGCTTGCTCTGTATATTGGTGTGTGCTTCAAAATGCCTCCAGGTAGATTGGTGAACACTTACCTACCTACAAGTAGAAACGGTAGAGCTTCACCATCACGTGACTGTTACTATAGTATACCATTAGATTTGTCCAGAGGCTTTTCTCCCATTCGAAAAAAACAAAAATTGCAATCTTTCTTCAATCAATGAAAGAAGACTCGAAAATTTGTCCCCCAGAAAGCAAAAAATCTTTGTTTTTATTTATTTAAGGCTATTTTTTTTGTATTTGATTCATTTCATTCAATATTTTCTATTGACTGTTTTTGTATGTTATTTTATGAAAGATTTCACATTAATAATATTTTCTCACTTGTAAAGGGTTCTCTTCATTCTCCTACCATAATTTCCTATAATATTATTATATTAATACAATATTTGCAGCTGAATGATTTAGCCGAATAATGTTATATTTAAGTCTTGACTTAAAATACCAAAAAACAAATATTACAGTGCAAAATCATTTAAGCAAATATTGTACAATATTACGCCTATCTTGAAAGTTTAAAGTTTCCAGAAAGGCCGCCTCTTAAGTGATAGTTCATACCTGTAGCCGAGGTACGCGCTAGTGGTAACTTTATGCCACAGAACGCTACACGCTTAACAGCTCTCTTATTATTTATTTTTCTATGTGTCTATCCCTTGACTACCTGTAAGTGGACTATATCAAGTATTGTTGTTTTTCGAGTGGGATAGCCGGGATAGATCAGATTGGAATCTGTTTTCAGGACGTAATAATGTAAAGCACCTTTCTCTTGTACATTCCAAAAAATTATTTTTCCACGAAAATGTGGAAAAGCATATTGCAAACTTTTTTCGTCCGCTGTCGTCACTATGATACGGTACGGTGCGATAGTGACGATTGAGTCATTTTGTAAATCTACGATTTAATAATAACAAAGGCGCCTGTGACAATAACTGTCAGTTGCTGTGGTCAAATTAATTATTTACAAGTTCGCTAGATTTCACATGTGAATAATATATCGAGGTGTGAACATTAGTGTTCATAATAATCAAGAATGGGTAGTGATAGCGATATGGAGAGCAGTAGCACTCCTCCGGAGCTACGGGAATTGGCAACTACGGCCACGTTGAATTTATTATGGCAACGTTGAATTTACTCCCCCAGAAATCACGAATTTTATACGAAAAACAATACAAAATGTTCGAGAGAACTGGCGTCACGAACATAATGTCTAGAAAATGTCGACGAAAAAATATAATATGCTCCTCGGCCAAAAACTGTCTATTGTCTCGCTAGTAATTTTCTCTCTCTCTCGGTTATAATAGACAGACATTTTGTAGTTAAAATATTGATAAGAGATATAGAAAACAAAGGATTATCATCATGAAGGATATTCAAGTGGTCATTAAAGCACTGAGTTCTTGTGTAATCAGTTCTAAAATTGTGTGGGAATATCTAGAAAAACTCAACGAACTAGGCGAGAACTACATCGTCACCTTACTGTGACTTCCAGAGCAGATCAAAAATGAAATGGCAAATGAACGAGCAAAGAGAGGTGCTAAACATGCTTTTGTGGAAAGCAGAACTTTTGCGGTATCAGCGACCACTGTAATATTAGAAGAAATAGACAACGCCGAAAAAAACAGATCTGACCCTTTGACATAATCTAGTAGGACTGAGACAATCAATATACTCTTAGGAAACAACAACCAGGTGAAAACAAATGAATACCTAAGCCAGAGTAAGACTACAGATGTCATAGGACACTCCCGTCTGAATGAGCACATCAAAAAATCTAGGAGCAAAAAGAATGTAGATTCTGTGGAATAGAACAATAGAAGTAACCTCAATTCACATACTTGCGGTATACATAGCTATTGGAACAAGAAAGCTTCATTCACATACTTACGGATTGCATAGCAATTCAAAATCCTATATAGGGCACAACACAACATACAGATTGCGTAAATTACTTTGGAACCCAGGCCTCCGATTACACAAGTACGACAAGGATATATATGAAAGAGAGAGAAAGAATAATTATGCGCGGTCATCACTTTGTTTCATCTTAGGGGTGTATACTTATTTTCCGAGACTGGCCGAATGGTCCTTTACAGAGAGAATTCACTAGTTGGAGATATTCACTATTCAGTATGCTCCCAACATGGAAGGAGTGAGGGTGTTAAAGAAATAAAAAAATAAAATCGTTATTACGTAACCTGTACATCTTAAAATTCATTTTTGTCAACATGATCATTTCAGACCAAGTTGACATTTCTAACTACAATAGGATATTATCATTTGTACAAATTAATCTGCGCTTCTGGCAACAGCGGTTAAAATAGGGGGGCAATGAGCATTCGGCCAGTCTCGGGAAATAAGTATACACCCCTAAGGTGAAACAAAGTACACGCCTTAATGACCACGCATAATTATTCTTTCTCTCTCTTTCAGCTGTTTTTCTGTCATACTTGTGTAATCCAGACGGTTCGTATGTACTTTACGCAATCTGTACATAGACACATGTCTAAATTGAAACTAGTAGATATCTTAAAATTCATCCAGGAAATAGGATTAAAGGAATCACTAAAAACATTCCTTATGAGCTACGTAGAAGACAAGGACTTTTAGGTTTCAGTGAATACATACAAACATTGGACCTAAAATAGCGACCTTGTAGTAGCGGTTACGAGTGAAAGTACACGTCACTCTTTCAAATTATTAAATAGTCTTAACGTTATCAGATTTTTCTATGAATGGTGAATTTCCGTAAAGTTAAGAAAAAAAGTTCTAGATTTACTACATTTTATTTTGGTTGAATGTCTTATCCGATCATGTACATCAACCTTTCGATAATATGTACACACATATTTCAGATAGCTTATACATTTATATACTGGACTTTTTTTAACATAATAAAAATTTTCAAATAATCTTCACGTACAATAGAAGGCATCTTGATCGAAAATCAACTTTAAGTTACTTATAAATAGAAAACTTTATCTCTTATATTACACGCCGCGGGGTTCCTTATTGTTTAAAATAATTATTATTATTTTCTTAGAAAAATAAGAATGTGACTGGTTTTAATAGAAAATAGTATCGATAATCGTACAGTCTAAACGAGTAGAGCTTAAAAAAATGAGTCGAGTCATTCGTCTTGATTTTGAAAAATCATCGTCAAATCTCTGGGATGTAATGTAAGAAATACCTGCTTGAGAAAAAAAAACGTTTACGTTGAATAAAATAAAAAGATATGTGAATAATATAGATACACACAATGGGATGTTCAACTTCAAATTTTGACTACATTTTTAGGTAATATGAATAAATAGCAAATGGGTTGTCCGAAAATTATTTAAAATTTTGTCTTCGAATTAACAGAACAAAATGAAAACAGAAATTCACTCAAAATTATGCAGCTTATCATGCAAATTCGTCACTACTTGTTGATAGACTTCATTCTTTGAAAGACAGCCCAGAATACACTTTGGGTTCATGATTTTCTTCTCTGCTAGTTCCTTTGACAGTTCTCGGTTTGCGTGTGACGTAAGTGAGGTTAAGACATAGAAATGGAGAACTTTGTGTGTAAGAAATCCGTTTTTGTCCTTTTTTGTACACAGAGAAAAAAATTCGCTAGCCATTAGCGAATATTCACTTGCAGTAGCAAAAAAGTTCGATTAAATAGGGGACAAATGACTTATTCATTTACCACAGAAAAAACCATATTGCTAAAATTAAACATTTACAGTTAATATAGAGATCACTTATCATAGATATATTTCAAGTGGTCCATTTTATTTACTATAAATTTTTTAGTCACTTACAGTTATCGACTTAGATAACTTGCTAGTAGCTAGTTAATATAATATCGTCTATTAAATCTGACATATTGTACACCAATCCTCAGTGATTTATTCATTTACCTTAGTAATACAGATTATCAGGACTAATTGAAAAGTTTATTTACAGTAATCGATTTATTCATTAACCTTAATCTTGGCATTTAGGCTTATACAGGGTGTCCACTTATATTTCCCCTATTTTAACTGCCTATTAATTCTAAACGGTTCAGGAGAGAAGTATTAGGTTTTCACGGAATTGTTCCATTTTAGTAGCTACAAGTTTTGTTTGAATAGATTGATTTTCTTCTATCGTTTTCGTTTACGTCACAACAAAATTGGCGCATTTATGACAATTTTTTTTTTATTGACTTTCTTAATGGAATGACCAGTATATTTTTTGTAGTTTGATAAGTGATCTTCACCTATTCAGCGATGGAAACTTTTCAAAATCGGTTAGCAAATGACGGAAATTGTAAAAATCCGCCAATTTTGCTTTGACGTAATCGGAAGCGATGGAAAACATTCAATCTATTCGACCAAAACTTGTAATAAAATGAATCATTTCAGTAAAAACCGTATATTTCTATCCTGCACCGTTTAGAATTTATAAACATTTAAAGTTTAGGGGAAAATATAATAAGTGGACACCTGGTACTGAAAACTAATACAAAAAATGAAATTTTATATACCAGGTATGTTAAATGTATTTTATAAAATATAATTAAGTACAAACAAATTAACAGACTTGGAATACAAACTTCAAATTCTTTTCCTCATTTAGTTTTCCATATTGGCGACAATCAGAAATGGATTTAAAAAAAAGCAAATTTATGAAAAACATTTAATTCAAACTTATGAAATATGAACATTTGTATTTTTTCAAGTTCCTACCTAATTAAAAAATAACTTTTCATTCCATTGTTCAGACGTTCACTATCACTACCAGAGATAATATTTCACTAGGTAGGTACACTTCACACATGCTGTCTTTCCGAATTTCAAAAATTAAATGATGCAATTTCTTGTCTGCACCTGACTTGACGGCAGTGGCGGTCATAGGGGGGGGCCACGGGGGCCATGGCCCCCCCCTAGCTCAACCGCAGTTGTTCAGAAATTAAAAAGAATAACATTGTAATTATCTTCATGTGTAATTAACAATTAAAAAGCACTTTAAAATAAAATAAGTCGAAAACACTTTTCTAATCTTATACAGGAATTTTAAAATTTGGAACTTGGACAAAGCAGGTAGAAAACCATACATTATACAATTCACATCTTACGCAATTAACGACGACAAACACTTATCAACTGCTTAGCCAAGTCTTCATTTTTTGGAAATCCATAGTATTTTATACCGTTTCTTTCGTATTGCGATTGGTATTTTTGCATGTAGCCACGGCACAATCCAGCATTATGGTCTTATAATCAAAGTGAAATAAAGTTAAACACTTGGATCAACTCTATAATAATTTTAAACACTGGTGTTAGCAAAAAAACAATATCAATTAACGCAGAAAAATCGAAAAACCTCAGGAAAAACAAACTAAACACGTACAACTCTATCCAAGAATTTCTGATTCTGATTCCAGGGTGACGACAAGCGCAGAGCGTGCACAATATGAGTCGACAAGTCAGCATACCGTGTATTTTTACCGTGGTTCAGTCGTATCCAGGGTTGCCAACTTTATTATAATAAAAATAGCATTGCTTGTGAAAATAATCGCCGAAATCGCCGGGTGTCATAGAGCGAGCGAAGCGCCTAAAAAGCGTGCCGTAGGCGAAAATTTTGAAAATCGGCGATTTTTCTAATGCGATCTATATTTTTATGAACATTTTTTTTGGTACCTACGTATTTTGACCTGAAAAACACGAATGGATTAGTCTTTGAATAATTCAATTTATGTTTTTGTTTTTTCGAATGATTCACCAAATCTGTTTTATGTGCTCGCAAAGATAGCTTGCATACAGAGCAATAAGCTCGATCTGAATCTTGCGAATCCTGTTGAAGCCATCCTACAAGAATATTGTAATCAGTTTTTTGCAAATTTCCAGATTTAAAATACTTACCTTTGAGAACTGGAAGTTCCTGCCATTGTTTCCTATATGTCTTTTTGTATTTAGAGCTCATGTTTTCGTTATTTTAAATTTTTATGCAAAATAAGTAATGAATTTCAAAATACAAGGACAACTGACAAATCAAACAAACATCAATTCAGTGTCAATACTGTCAATTGTCTGTATTGATAATGGTGGTTAACCTTGGTTAACCATGGATTAACCGGAAATGTTCTGTATGGGAAATGCACGATTCACAGTAGTATAGTAATTTTCTCAGAAAGTAAATCCGCCCAAAATAGCCGGAGAGAATAACGAATATCGCCCAAAAAATAGCCCATAGCCGAATCATAAATAGAACCGCCTCTCAAGAAAAATAATAGCCCAAATGGGTTGGCAACCCTGGTCGTATCACACAATCGCCCATGGCCCCCCCCTCTCAAAGTGTATATGACCGCCACTGCTTGACGGACAGCCGAACAACCCCAGATGTTACCGGAATGTGTCGAAGACCTGATTTCAAGTACTTAGATAGCTAATGATTAATATTGAGCTCACTTAGAATAAACGATAGATAGTTAAGGGTAAATAAGTCAATTCTAGAAACTTTTTTTATTAAGTACAAATTACCTGGTGACTAAGGTTTGTCGATCGCTTTAACGGACAAAACTAGCTATCTGTTTTTTTCAACTACTAATGAATAATGTTTCTACCACTAATAAAAATTTATTTGCAGCAAGCGATTTTTTTCTAGAAACTTTTTTTATTTGGACGTGTTTTCTCTGTGTATTCTGTGCAGGCGAATAGATTTGTTTTTACGTCACGGGCAATACGAATCTATACTATCGTGTCTTGACAAAAACACTCCTCTTCGGCATTAAATTCTAGAAGACATTTAAAAGCTCAGCACAGTTTTCAAAATTCTAGAAAGCTCACCACAAGTTCTTAATTATGTGATAATTGTATGTTTTTCATAATCCAGCTTAATACATAGTAAAATGTTATCAGCTACACGAAAACATAAGAAACTGAGAAAAAATTAAAGACGATAAAACAAAAGGAGAAATCACTTGAAATATGCTCACAGCTTTACTCGAATCACACTGAGAAAAAGTATTTTAGCATAAAGTTGTGTTTTATCAAATATATCTATTATATAGATATTTGAACTTTATAGGTCATCTGGAACTGGGTTAGAGTTTTGATCTATAGGTCAGACAGTGATAAAAATAACGATTTTTTGATGTTAATATTTAAATAACTCCTTGAGGTGTGTTTATGAAATTTGGGGCACATATGTATCTTGCAAGTCTCGATATATAAGCCAAATTTGACATGTTTATGTGGAATAGTTTTTGAGTTATGAGGGGGTCAAAAGTAGCTCCAAATGGTTCATGTAATATTACACACCGTATAGTTGAAAGTAGAATTAGTTTGCACTGTTTCACGTTATAATAACAGTATGCGGCAAAGGCCCCTTTGAGGATTAAAAAGCCGAGAAGATAAACAAGCCATAAATCACTTCGACCCACAAGCGAACAATTAATTCTCATTGGTGCAATGTAGCTTCCGATTGGTCTATGCAAAATTTACAAGAAGGGTTAGTCCATGTGGACTGTAAATTTCACAGGTTCCGCTTCTACTTTTAGATTTCTTTATCTCGCCGACAAATTGTGAAACGGTGAAAATTAATTCTACTCTCAGCTATACTGCTCGCCATTTTGTTAGCTAGAGCATGGTCCAGATAACAAAAATAACGTGCTGGGTGCTATGAATACACATTTTATTTAAATAAAACATTTATGAAGCTCATATACTGATAGTAATTTATTCCTACAAAAAAGAAAAAAATGTTGCAGCATGCATATATTCTTTCATAAATTCTATTATTATATCAGTAAAGCATTTTGAAAAGACATACCATGTTGTATTAACCAGCTCTGTATATCAGCTTTTTCTGTAGTTGCTGTTGTCACTTTATTGACCATCGTAATATGATAAGTTGCATTATACATAACTACTATGGCAAGTTCTTCCAAGTTCATTAGCAGTTGGCATCCAAACGATTGATGTTACAATGCTTAGTTGCAAAGCTTCTGCAACGCTTTAAAATATAATTTAATTTATCAAAGAATATCAGAAGTTTTAATAACCTAACCTATCATTAAAAACATTCAATTTTATAAATTATGATATCTTTTGTATTGATATTTAAAGTGAATGGTCTAACCCACGTCTATTATAGCAGTAAACTAGCCCCATTGTATCATTCTCTTCTCATTAAAAATAACTTATCAAAGATGTAACCATCTCATGGCAACTTTTCCACTGCTTGGGCATTTTAATGCGTTTTTCTACGCCCATGTCTGTAAACGTCAAAAATCGCACTGACAACATTCCTTGTAAGTGACATTTAACAATAACATGCACGTAATGAGAATCTCATAACATACATGTGCGTTTAGATAGAAAAACTTAGATTTCTTTGTTAAATCAAATTGCAATCAAATTTTTATTCACGTTCTACTTTATTTGGTTTATTTACATACTTTTAATCAATTGAAAAACATAAAAGCTCTTAGCATTAGTGAAATACATTTTAGATTAAAAGAGTGATGCCCCTAAATGTCGGCAACACATTTTACAATTTCCAAAAAAATAATTCGCTTTTTATTGAAATGGGAAAAAACGTCATCTCATTTATGCTGTCAATTTTGGTAACAAATTGTAGTATCCGAACATTTTCTCAACTTTACCTATGAATATGACTGTTAGTAATGAAAAAGATGAAATTATGAGCACTCAGATGAAAATAGATGGGCGTAGAAAAAGTATAGTACGTTACACGAGTTGTAATCCCATTACGCACTCGTGAAATTTACGCACTTGCCGCTGCGCGGCTTCGTGCGTAATGGGTTACTTACAACTCTTGTTACGTAATATACTATTAACTACACACTGCAGATATGCCTAATCAATTAGTTACGAAAATAGCTATATTTTTCAATATCGAAGAAACAATTAATTCAGGAGCACCAGAAAAACTTGTTTTGGCAACCCGTAAGCTGTAAATTGCGGCTGGTAAATTTATATTTATTTTGATAATCAGAAAAGCACCTACAAATAACTTCATCTTCTTTTTATCGATGATTTTTTTGTACCTTCTGATAATTTTCACTGACTTTTTATTTTATTTTCATGCGTTTCCGGGACAAAAAAAAACATCGACAGCCCGAAAAAAGGTGCACTGGAAATAGGAACGAAGCGAGAACCTGCGATGGGACAAAGCGACTACCCAAGCTAGGAGGAGCACCGACGAAAAAATGTGTATTGTTTCGGGTACTTTGCAGTATATTTATGAATTAGCATATAATTATGAATGTGTATTTTTCTCCTAATTCCTTCCCTACCTGGATGATGGATACAGGATTTCTGTGGTATTTTCCCTGCATCTTTATTTCTGCAATGTTCGGAACTGTGATACATTGTGGAAATTAACCAAATGGGTGAACAACCACAGATGTCCCTACCGCGAACTTTTACTTCAGGGTAGATTTAAAAATTTTGCATATTCAATGAAGGATAATTTAAATTTTAACTTTAAAATCATGCTCGAACAAAAAAAATCGTGGTTGTAATCACATAATAGAACACAACGGTCATGCGCCTAGTAGGTATTCGCATTTTAGTACAAAATTTGTAACGCAATTTAAAATGTTTTTAGTTATACTATACATTCAGGACTACATTAGGTACTATTGAACAATTTAATCCGATTTCCCAAAAAAGGTAATATTGCATCTCTAATTATTAATGTTGAAATATTTTAATCTTTTAATTTTTCTATCTCGACACTATATTGCTTCTAAATAAAGTTACTTAATAATAAAATTGAATGTATCTCTACAAAGACTCGTGACTCACGGTGATATCTTGTGGATATGGTTAGTTAATAGTTAAGAGATAATTTGTTACACTGCGGCATGCATATAGTTGCTACCTACTTTCGAAGAAAAGTCACACTGGAAATAAGAACATAAATCAGTTGTAAATACTAATTTTATCAAAGCTTACATGGTCTCTGATTTATCTCACTATTCTCGAATATAATTAACTGCTTTTGATAGTAGGGGGGATATTAAATGCAATAATTTAGTCATAGGAGTTTAAATAAAAATTCAATTTCCAACTCTTTTCATCTGAAGAAAAAAATTCTGTTTCGTAGGACTAATTGAAATCGTCAGGACTACCTTGAAGTATGAAAACATTAAATAACGAAGAAAAAGAAAATGAAAAAACGAAGTACAAGGTGGGGAAAAAAAAACGTAAATGGCAGTTTCACATAGCATTTGACTGCGAAGGCAGTGCGATTGCGAGGTGAGGGATTATACTACTACGACAGTTTTACTGCGATGTACTGTTTGACAGGAAAGGACAGAATCAGAAATAGTATATTATTTTATATGGAGGAAAAGTGATACTTTTCCTCCAAGTAAAAGATGCTGTTTTTTCTTCAAATGTCGACAAATTAATGCAAAAACGTCTCTTTTTGATAGTAATAATTTTTAAACATAATTGGGTTTGCAAGGCGGTTTAGACCGGTGTCGGTGAGTAGGCACAGGTTGTTGCTATAGTAATGTAACATAAAACTGTCAGTGGACACTGTCAACAATATTAATTTATTTTTTACACTCATTGCGTCTCCGGTTGCGTTTTAATTCCGAATTGATAAGCAGTTTTATCGATTAAGTTCACTTAAATAATAACCAATTAGTTCCTAAATTAGTGATTTATAGAAATGCAGTGCACACCGCCGGAAATTATGCAAGAGGAAAAAGAAGCAGCATCGTCTATCTATGTTGCTATGATAACATTTTTCCCTCCGCTGGCGGGAAAGTGAAAAGTAAAGCTCCGGCGGAGGAAAAATGAAACTTTACGGTCGCCTACACAGTCGAAAAATGACAGATTTACTGACGTTTGAAGAAAATATATATTTTTTCAAAATGGGAAATAAGTATTGAGTGTAATGTAGCCAATATGTGAAATAAAATAATTTTATTTTTTTAATGTAATTTTTGTAATAAATCTGAAAACAGTATTTCCGAAACAGTTGAAGATAAGTATACATTGTACAAGAATTATGTCGAATTAAGTTCGAATTAAGTCGAAAATGGATGTGGAGAAGGTATAGGTATATATATCGGTTCCCCTTGTACCGTTAGGTGTTGGGGATGAATTCAAAAAATAAATAATATACAGGGGGCCGCATTTAAAATAAGAAACTTGATATAGGCCACTGTCACATGACACACCATAGAAATTTTTTTTTTTAAATTAGTATTTCAAAATACAAATCGACGTGTCCAAGCGTTTTTCCCAACACGCCCTCATTTATCCGTTATCGAATTTATTCTATTTGACTGTTCCACACTGTATAGGGAGAACGCCTTATTAAATGAACCACGTTTTGACAATAATGTATTAACTGAATACTGGATACTGCAGCTTTCCTTTTAATATAGTTTTTGTATGCTCCTGACTTTATGTTCCATAAACTTTCATTCTCTTGATGTAGTTCGATAAGTGTGAAAATTTTGTTCATCTGAGAATGAAATTCGTTTTGATTTTGCTATTTTTGTTAGGTTAAGTACGCGAATGCGATAACAAAAGTGTAAATATTTGTAGTTATCCCAGTAGCTGGTATAACACTCGACTGAGATGGCAGTCTTATGATTCACAGTTGACAGTAAGACCATACCTAAGTAACAATCGCTGCTATCGCAAACTGCCAGTTATAAAAATATAAAACGAAAAAGACAAAATGTAGAAATTAAAACGGGGAAACAAAAACAAAGAAAAGACCACCAGAATCCTTATTGAAAATACGTTTTAATACAAAATGTAGAAATTAAAACGGGGGAACAAAAACAAAGAAAAGACCACCAGAATCCTTATTGAAAATACGTTTTGACTAATTTCTTTTTAAATTTGGTATGTGGTAATAATTTATTAACACTTACAGCGTATATATATATCACTAAGGTCCATAAGGGGTGTAGTTTTCAAGATACAGCACCCCAAATTGAACCTGAAGAACACTGGTCAAAGGTAGGAAGAAACGCGCGTTTTTAAATAAGGCCACTGCGTCTGAATTCATCAGTTGATAGAGGTGTATCGACGAGTATAATCATTAGTCAGTGAATGTTAAGTTTGGTTGAACTGTGTTTTATCAATATTGAGTCAATAATTATTAAAAGTGGGTTTTAATTCTGATATAAAAGGCAAAGTTTTAACAAGCCAAACTATGGAAGTGGTTGCCAACGTTATATTATTATGAAGCGGGAGGCAAAAGCTAACAAGCCAATTAAATACTTCGAAAAGCATCATGCAGTCATGTTAATTGTGGTAAGACTTTCAACAATTGAAAGGATTTGTTAATCTGTTAAATAAGGCGCATCCACAAGTTTTTTAAAGCCAAATAAATAAGACAAAGAATGTCATCCAAATCTCACTAAGACGAGTGCGATTATGACGATTTATAATAAACTTTGACATATCAGAAGAAAATCAAAATTTTCAGTGAATAGTTTACATGGATTTCAGGTATACGTGTATACTGAATGTCCTGTATGTCCCAGGCCGATGCATCTCCTTGTATAGTGCAATAAACTCTTCACATTTCCACTTCTCTTCCTACGTTTGATAAGCTGTATTTTTTGCTAAACAGTAAAAACAATACCTATTGGTTAGGTGCCGCTTAAGGGCGTAGAAGCAATTGCATCCGTTCACTCGAAGGCCAGAAGCTCATTGCGAGTTTGCTTTGAACCAATAAACCTCGTTCTAAGAAATGTTCAGTATTCTGCGAAGCTCTTTATCTTACAGATGTCTAAGTGAATCAGTTCTTCAAGTCTTCCAATAAAATCCCAAACATTTTGGAACAGATTTTATCTCAATAAACTTGGCAGCTTACAATAAGGTGAGGTTGAACAAATTAGAGACAAGCTAATTTTGGCTGATGTCGGTAGATAGTGACTTAATATCTCAGTAAATTGATTTTTTACAAAAAAACATAAAGAGTACTTTTTTGTTTAGAAATAAAAAATATATACTAGTGCGTTAATAGTATATTATGTAACGAGTGCGGAAAGTGACTTGTGGGATTATGTCACTCGGCTTGCGTCTCGTGAGACAATACTTCCCACTCGTGTGAAAATCACTTTCGCAAAAGTTATGTACACTATTTTTCCCACGACCAAGCGATATACTTTACCGAATCAGGCATATACAATCTTGTAATTACTTTATATAATTTTGATTACTTACCTTTGAAAGTGGCCCAGAAAATTGTGATTTTTATGCGATGAAAAAGAGTGCCTTCATAAAAAAGTTAGAATAAATATTGGTACACAAAATATTACGAACATTTATTTTAACAACTAACAACAATTGGAAACAGAACATCAGAAAAAAAACTGTTTTTGTTACATAAATATTGCGATTCAGAATTAATTATTTATTTGAATCACTGTAAAAATTAGAAGTAAAATTATTATTAGTGCAATTTATAAATTGCAATGGTGTATCTGCAAGATTGTTTTCGATATTTTCTCGGATGTTACATATGCATTTGACATATACATAAATTTGCGGGGTAAATATACTAGCATTTCAACATTCAATTTGACAGCTTTTTTATCCGTACACGTACGGAAAAGTTTTTTTCCGTACGCGTATGAATAAAGACCACGTTCCATATAACTAGACATATGTCACTTTCCTATGTGATCGTACTGATCGTAGGATAAAGTTTTTCATCACATATAAACCACAAAATTCTTTTTTGATTTTAAGTTATTGAATTTTCAAATATACAAGAGAAGAGGTATTTATCAACGAATTAGACATATAAATTTAGGTGCATAACAATTTATTGAAAACGATATCTATGCGGCATGTACACGTGAACTACTTAGACAGTTCGATGCTTGTGTTGTTGCAGACGGAGGCCATTCTGAACATCTTTTATAAAATCACTGTAAAGTCGAAATGTTCTGGTTATTGTTGCAAATAAACATTGAACTTAAAATTTGGTGTAATTATCCACTTGAGTAATCTCACTGTGATCCACTGTTGAATTTGAAATAAAAAGCTCTTTCATTTGAGCTAACTTTGATCCCCCCTTATATTGAATTTTTTTCATTGCGATGACGTCTCTGCTTCTATGATGACGTCGCAGATACCCTGTATACCTCGGATGAAATTACTGTAGGTCCCAAAAAGATTCCCCAATTTTCAAATGAACCGTGTTATATAATGTGTAAAATTGATATACAAGCAATTATAAAAATTAGTTAGTAAGTTGATTTAGTTCAGTATAAATTACAATATTCCAGTAAATATACCGTCTACTACTAGACAGATTACTTTATCTCCAAGAGATTCCTTGATTATCCCTAGTCTATCCTATGCCATAGGACTTGCGATAAGCGATGAACTTCAGTTCTTTGCTTTGCGAGTACATCTGTTTTATCAGTTACTTCAATATTACTGTACTGTGACTTGGCTCCTCCATAGAGCCACTTAAGGAGTATGGACAACGCTCCACAGTAGTTCCTTTGATCATCATGTCTCTATTGATGTCCAAGTTTTTAGTGCAACCTTACTATCTGAGTATAAGGTAACTTTATATGTGGTTTCGCTAATATCTATATTTTTCTCCATTTTTTACAAGAATTTCTGTAGTGATGAGAAAAATGTCTTGGTGTTGCTATCTTGGTCTTGGTTTTGCGATTTTGCGAGACCAAGATCATACATACACTAGCAAGACCAAGACCGAACAAACAAGAACGAGACGAAAACCAAGACCGAGAATGCAAGACAAAGACCAAAGGACAAGACTAAACTAAAAATTACAACTTTCATTTTGAATAGGATATATGAGAATATTTGTCTCAGCTTCAATGTATATTGATCATTTATAATTTTTACCGATCAAAGGACTAGAAAATGTTTCAAAACGACGTAAGTAGTAAGTAACAATCTATTCGAGCAAGACCAAGACCGAGACCAAGACTGAATATGCAAGACCAAGGCAAAGGCCAAGACTACAAGTACTTAAACAAGACTAAGACCAAGAGTGGACAAGCAAGACCAAGACTGTGTTGGTATTGGTCTTGGTTTTTGCTTCACTCATCACTAAATTTCTGCATGCAAGACAAATCTATGGATATTCAATTTTTCGGAGTATATCTCCGTTCTTGAGTCAGTTTTCGTGACAAAGCCATCTATAAATACTGAGATTTGGTCTATTTCCCGTATTGAATCCTTATTTCACTTTTCTATCGTTGGAAAGTTAGTAGTATTGAACCCACTTTATTTAATCATTTGAAATCAAATAAGTTTAATATAAAAAGTACAAGTCTCTTACCAACGACGTTTATAATGACCGGCTAGTTTTTCTATTTTTGACAACTCAATACAAACAGTTCTCTCTGACGACTGAGATCTATAACTTAACATTCGGCTATCCTGACCTGGGGCACGTCCCGGGCCTGCTTGAATAACACATAAACAGAAATAAACCAGCAGAAGTATCCTCGACGTACCTACAGTCTGAATAATAATTCTACTTTCACTAGTTTGAAGTTGTTAGGTTTGGGGCAATGGCAAGGAAGGTGGCAAACAGACAACAGAGGTGGCTGGACAATGATCTTAATCAATGACGTCAAAAAATGGTCATAATGTAAGATTAGAAACACGGATTATCTCCTTACGCGCAGTTGCTCTCAGGTCATGGAACCTTCGGAACCTTTACTAAGAAGATCCAAAAGACCTAGGCCGACGACTGTATATATTGCTAGGTATTATACTCACCGGACCATATCATTTTTTACTGTAAGAGATGGCACATAGAAAGTGAAGATGTTATTAAGGAAATCGGCACAATAACAGTAGGAAACTTGGGGGTAAAGATGTTAGGAAGCAAAAAAAACTGGACAGCAATCAAGAGATACTCTAAAAAAATAATGAGTGTCAAGGAAGCGGAAGATCGAATTATCAGACCCAGATAAAGTATGACAATCATCGGAGCTACTGATGATAAGTCAAAATCATGACAGTGCCGGTAGTTCTGAGGTGAGATGGGATGGGTTTTAGCTGGTAGGCGATCGGTAGGTGGCGTTACAAACGTGGATATCCCTGGCTATGTCAAGGTTCCAAACACCCCGATTGAATCCGCATCCTGGGTAAACTTATAAGGTGTCTATGGACGATTTCCCATCCAAAAAAAAGGTATGGGGACGGATGTACTCAACAGTTCATAATCCGGAGTATTCTTTTTTCAGATTCGTCAAACATAATCAACTTGGAGTACACAGAAATCATCAACCAAACTTCAACCTCCACACAGATAATTCTGGAGGAAAGTGATGGATTCTTCTGATTTATTTGGAGTACACAAATATGATGACAACAATATCAAATACTCGACAGAATATTTATGGAGCACAAATCTACATAATTCTATGATTCCAAAAACATCATATTTAAGTCGAGGACGAAATCCGATATAAGTTCTGATGTAGACTTTCCCCTTGATCTTCAGGAGATACCTAACTACGGCGACTACATAAAATTCACGTGCACAATACTCACTTATTCGGATCACTATCCCACCTCTGATATATTAAACTGGGGATGTTACGGAGATTCAACTCCGATTCCGAAAGGTCGGAACTTACGATTCATATTACACCTCCTATTTCGACTTTGGCGTAGCGCGTTCCTACAGAAAAACGGGCAAGATTGGCATCGCCAGGAGCTGTTCAATTTAGCAATATTGAAGACAATGTCCAAACGTTTTTTTTAATTATATTGTTGAGTAGCGTACTGATGATAATAAAACAACATCTAACAAACATGCCCACCGGGCTCCGTAGCAAGTGAACAACTTTTCATTGGTTCTGGCCTAATCTATGATCCGTTGAGAAATAGATTGAACGGAGATAGAGATGAGAAACATTTGATTAATTTTTTTTATTCAATTGATTTTGATTTAATTTGTTTAAGGTTTAAGTAAATTTGATTATTTTTATTTTAAATTCCATTATTTTTTTTACCCGAAATTGAAGGGATTAAATAAATAATGTTTTTTGTTTGTATGATTCTATTAAATGTGCCGTTGACACATTTTTCTTCTGCCTCCCTCCACCTCTACCACCACCTCCGACTCCGATAACCCAAATTTATAAACACCGACTACGATTTCAGTTCCGATAAAACCACCTCCGTGACATTCCTATATTAAACCCACTTCATTTAATCACTTGAAATCAAATAAGATTAATATGGAAAATACAAGTTTCTTACTAATGAGGTTTATAAATGACAGGCTCGTTTTTCTATTTTTGACAACCAAATACGACTACATAGTTATATTCTTGTCAAAGTTTGTCCTGGTGATAAAATAGTCTAATTGCTGTTCCAGCAGTTTGGCTTTGAACTTACCAATATTCTCTATCAATTCGCAAGTTCGTAATGGGTTCGTATTATTTCTTGCCCCTGTGATTTCGAGGGCACAGTGTTTTACTTAAGTTAGATTCTTCATGATAGTTTATTTTTTCTTGGTCTCCTACCATGTAACGTCTCCATATGTAACGATGGTTCTGACGATTACCGTATGCATTTAATGTATATGGCTGCAGGTCCCATTTTTAATCGAACAACATTTTCTTGTATGCGTAGATCGCATTCATTCATTTTTTTTGTTATTTGAACAGAAGAATCAAATGTTTTATTCGTGCCACTGTAAAAATATAATCTTCCAATAATTCGTTCCCCAAATGAACATATTTCATGGACTATTATTTCCCCCCTCACTTACACCCACCCCATTTCAATGCATCGCATCGGTTTCATAACAATAATAGGTAGTTTTATTCTTTTATTTTCGAAAGAAACATCGGAAAAAAATAATTGAACATCGAAGATTAATAATGCCCCGACCAGTTTTGTCTTTAAAATATCTGATTTGACCAGCTTTGTAGGTAGGTGAGTTTATAGTAGGGGAATTTGGGGCAAAAAATACTGATACACATAATCTATCTAATAAAGATAACTTGACAGTCTAAGACCACACATGAAAATCTTATTTAACGGTGCTTTTTTTAACATTTTTGAAAAATACCCTTGACTGGTTTAATGATTTTATTTTGAGACTGACGTCAAAAAAGACGATTTTTCGTCCGGAAATTAGTTCACAAATAGTTAATTATGTACCGAGGACGAAAAACTGTTTGCAAATTGATAGTCGAGGCTTAGCAGGAAAGACAATAGACAGTTATTCGCCGAGGTGCATATTACATTTTTTCGTTAATCTTTACAAAAAATTATTAATTTTCGAGTGAAAAATCGACATAAATGAACAGCCACGTCTTATATAATTTTTTATTTTTACCGAAGGAGATACTACAATTTGAGTTGCACCCCCCAGATACGTTCAAAATAAATAAATAAAAATGTATGTGAAACTCCAGCGCTGTAGTCTAATGACAATGCCTGTAAACTCGTTTTGTTTCCCGTTTGAATAACATAGAATTTCCAGGATAATTCAGTCATTATTTTTTGGATCTGCTCCTAAAGATTGAAAAAAAATATTATTCATTCTTAATTGGTATATCTACGAGTACATTTTTTACAAGGCGCTATCACAGCCCTTACGGCGACCATCCTCCTTATATTATACTCGTCGGTAAATTGATCAACTTGACTACCTGTTTTTAGACGCTTGGTGCTTTAGAGTATTTCAAAAAGGCCGTCTCATTCGCGTTATGAGATTGTAGAAGTAATAATTGTACATGTATTTAAAAATGTTTATTTCAATCAGCGTGTTTCAAAACACGACGATTACACCTTCCACTTTTGTTTAAAAACATTTCCATCAAAATTAAAATGTTTTCATCACCGTCTGTTTTTTTGGATCGGAAAAGCTTTTACGATATACCGAGACCACCTGAAGAATATACTGCTTCTAATCTTCGTTCCGTGTAAGAATATTGTTATATTCTTCCATTAAATGAGCTGCTCTCTCGGCTGTATCATTTACGACCTTCAAATGTTTAACGACGTTTAGACCTTTGTTGAAATGTCCATCTTCATGCCAAAGAGACGGATCGAGTTCCAAAAAATTCGTACTAATGTGGGGTTTTTCCTATTAACGATAGATTTATGTGGATAAATAATTTTCAAAGTAATACTTAGGAATGACTGGAAAAAAATAGTGACTGAATTGGTCTAAAAATCCCATGTTATCTATATGGGAAACAAAATGAGCTTCCAGGGCATGTCTTCTCATTGGAGTACAGCGCTGGAATTTTGCACACATTTTTATTTATTTATTCCAAACCTATCTGGGGGGGGGGATGCACTTGTCGAAAACTGTCAACACCCCCATTAAAGACCACCCTTATAAATTTACACTTCTTTAGTTAGTACTTCGTTTTGTAAAATTGTTGTTGTGGTGGACGGGTATTGCTTTGAGTTTTGTACTACTGGATGATTGAACAATTTAAGGGAAATTTCAACTTTCTCGTTTACCGATTCTTCGATATAACCTTCAGCTACAGTCGACGAACGCCAACCACTATGTCGTTTTAGATTAAGCAAATCCCCACCTCCTTCGACTAACATAGATGCCGAAGATCTTCCTAAACCCTGTCCCGTATATTCTTCAGGATTTTTCAAGTTCAGATATTTTGCAATCTGTTTTGTTGTACCACTTATAGTATGGCAACCTGCATGCTGGACATAACATCTACTATTGCGATATACAATAAATATTCTTGTACTATTCAAATTTTTAGGTCTTAGATTAATATATTTACGATACAAAATGTATAGAGACATCCTTCCTTTATAATTGTGGAGCTTCTTGATTTCTGAAGAAATTAAATTAAAATTATTTCCCATTACTTCTCATCTGGTGCTTCAAGGATGAATTTGGAATCTTGGTCTGCACTTAATACTTTAGATTTTTTCGGGATGTAACTAGCACTTTGTCGTTTGAGAAATGCAAAATAGTTTTTGGCAATTTAGAAATGTTCATTTTCTTTAATTTCCAGATAACTTTTTATCATTGAGACTCCACTCCAAGAAGTTAAAGCTTTTAAGGACTTAGCTTTTTCCGACAAATATACCAAAAGAATATCATCACTTAGTGTGCTAACATTTTTTTGCTGGAGCCACTTGAAAAATAGTTCAAACTCGTTCTCATATCTCATACATACACTCGTGGGCAGTAATTGTTCACTTATTTTTGCCACTTCTAGCGATATTTGTTCTCCAGGAAAAATCATTGTGATAATGTAGAACAATAATAATTCAAAACACTGACATCTGCTGTCATAATACAATTGTTGTTTGGTGTTGCTATGGGGAATAAACAGTAACGCATTTTAGCACACAGGAATAGGTTATTTAAGAAAGGGTTTTCTGTAAGGTATAATGAAAAATATTTTATTAAATTGAGTTTTTTCAGTTTTTTGCTCCAGTCACCCCTACGATTTTACTGTCAGGATTCAATTTTTATCGTAGCCGGAGTCTATAATTTTGGAATTCGAATTTTTAAATTTATTCTTGGACTGTATTTATGACAATACGTGAAAAAATTACTGGAACCTTTTGTGTCTTTATTATGTATGGGAATTTTCGAATTCACAAATAGATATGGGGTATACGGCGTATCGGAAATATGAAAAAAAACTAAACGGTCATTTTCGGTTTGGGTTTCTAACAAAAAAAGTAAAACATTTTTCTCCAACCGTCATAGGGGCACCAGATATAATCGAAACTTTTTTATAGAAGCTACACAATCACCCAATGGATAAAGATATTTGTCGAGAAAATGTTGATGTTGTGGAAGTGTTATCCGTGAGGATTAGCGATGATAGCGGCTCCAAGGTTGGGGGGAAGAGAGCCACTAAGCCACCAATCTGAAAAAATTGCACCTTTTTACTATTTCGTTGACGCTGGAATTTTTTTCAGTTCTCTGATAGCCACCAATCATGAAACTAATATTGGCAGAACCATTGGCCGGTTCTAAGAGGGTGGCAGATCACCCACAACGTGTTCTGGGAGCAATGAACTGTTTATTATTGAGTCTAACTTCAGGTTTAGCATTTTGTTGTGGCAACTATAGTTTTCACTGGAAAACCAATGATATGAACACCAAAAGTAGGGCGGAAAGTATTGTGTAGCAGACCAAGGCTGAAAAATTCAAACGCTAAGATTTGGGGATAGTAACCAATATACCTTTTTTTGTTAAAATGATGTGGTTTTAATATTTTTTATTTAAGTAGCGCTAATTTAAACAGCAAAAAAGTTTATCGTACGCTCATGCCATATGCGTGACCTATGTGGAGCCCTCTATAAATACATCGAAATAAGTACAAAATTATGATTTCTCATATCCAAAAACCCCCACCTTAAAATTTTTGTGCATGTACGTCAAAAAGCGTTAAAGTAAAAAAACAAAAATAAAAATTCATTTTTAACACCTTGTATCTCTCTTATATCAACTTTTTATTAAATGTATTCGGTTTAAATCACAATATTTTAAAGTGAAGATTATACTGCACTTCTATGTACAATTACTTAAGGACCACCCAAACAATAATTTTGTTCATTTATTTAGAATATTTTTAGTAAACACAATGGTTCTCTCTTAGTGGGGCTCTTCTACCGATGGAAAAGCTTTGTACAATTCTTGGGGGTCCTATTAGACTTAAACCCCAGCCAGAATCAGCATTTTGAGGCAGATATTGAATCCGTTGCATCATTACTGTTGCCTAGCGAGATTAAAGATGGATCTAAGTAGCGATTTTGCAGGATGCGAAATAAATGGAACGAAAAATTCTCGTAGAGAACCAAAAGCTCAACTTATCTAGATTCCGAGATGTTGTGGAATAGATGGCAACAAAAAAGCTAATAGCCATCATCACAAAATATGGTTTCACCATAATGAGAGTTGGAGAACCAGTACAGAAGTTGGTCAACCAACAACGAAATACAAAACTGAAGAGCTGCGAAAGGGACAGCGCCTGAATTAACACATTCGAGGCTGATTTACGAAAATTGTCGTAATTTGCAGCTCATCATGTGTGAGCTCGAGCACACAAGGTGAGGTATAGGGATGTAAATAATTATTTTGGCTCGTCCTCGATCTGGTCTAGTGGTGGTAACCCAAATAACCAGTAAACCTGGGATTAGGATTCAGAATTCATTTACGGAGTCGAATGGTGGTTTCGTCTGTCAATAAGCGTTGTTGGTAGTGGCCATTTCCTTTTATTTTTGTTGTTATATCGCGTGCTGGGGGCGAATCGTACGTTCCTAAAATTGCAGAAAAATGTAAGCATCGTCAACCTTTGACTGATGAGGATTTTGAGAGACTAGTTACGGCATGTGACGATGAAATATTGGATCCAAGTGCCAATTATCCTGATGAGAACGACAGTCGGTAGTAGTAGAGTAGTGACTCTGAATTAGATGTGTCCGAGGTGCAAGATGATGAACAAAATTTTCCTTCAACGTTTACTGCCGCCCCGATGGCACCTGCCACTGCTTCAACAATCTCCAAACCTGCTCCAAGCGTGAATCTGCAGAATTTTTGTACTTTTTATTGATGCTGTTCATATTATTTCTATAATTTTTGTTATTCATATAGTTCCTTTGATTCTGTGATACTATGTTTTATTTGGTTTGTTTGTGTTTTGAAATTTGGGAATGTATAGGTACTTTTAGCTCATTGATTTTGACAAGTTTTGTTTCATGCTCAGCTTTTATTTCTACAAATTATTAATTAATTACCCGAGTGCAATTATGACAAAACATTCCTCAACGTCAAATAAAATAAGACAAAAATCGGCATCTGAATCTCACTTAGACGAATGTGACAAAAGAGTATTACGGTGTATAATAATACATTTTTCATAATAGAAGAAAAAATAACTACTTTACGCCGCATACACGAAAAATGTGTTCAAGGTCATGATTACAAGGGATCTCAAGAAAATGTAGGGAAAGCACTACGATTTTATCGGAGGAAAACAAAAAATAATCGAAAATCACTATAAAAAAGCGTATTAGAAACATCAGAGATTATCGCGCACGAAACTGTCCAACAATTTATATGGATGAAACATAATCCACTGATCGCAAACTTCACGTGTTGTCATAATTACCTTTTGACTCTGAATTTGATAAAAATAATATTTAGGATAGCTTAATTCACAATAGCCCGTATATATACAATGTTTATAAATCCAAATTCCAGTCTGGGGCGCTTGTGAGATAACACATAGGATTCAAAATAGTGTCTTGTGTAAGTTCAGTTACAGAACGTCAATAGATATATATATTTTGTGTACTTATGTATTTAACTATTTGTGACTTTTCACTGTGTTTGCTTTATTATTAAATAAACTTTTGTAAATTGTAATTTTTATATTGTTTTTGTAGCTCTTTCACTGCTATTTCGAGATAATTATTATGACTGATCATAGCGATGTAATCTACATATTTTTTAAATTTTTGCTACATCATAGTAAAGTTGTAAGACCACAGATAGATTTTAGAGCATATAGGACAGTGAGGAGCCCTGGAGAAGCTCTTGTTGAGGTAGAAATGTTTGGCATAAAACTGTAATTCACTTTTGGTGTTCTATTACTAAGGTAGTTTTAAGGATTTATAGTAAGTATTTAGGACACATCATTTTATATATTTTATAGAACATACTACAGTTCCAAACACCATCAAACGCTTTAGTAATGCCTAGAAAAATAGCAGCACTATGTTTGTTTCATAGTCTAGAGGTTTGTATATTTGATGTTAGGTTCGATAGTGAATGTATAGTTGAGCATTTTCAATAAAATCAATCTGGTATGAAGATATGTATGTATTTTGTGATATCTTTCCGTAATAATTTTGTTGTTTTCAAATTTTTGCCGGAATAGACAAAATCGAGCAGTAAATATTAATCCTAATTACCTTATTTTAACTTTAACAGTGAACTCATAGTAACCTAGGTAAGTATAACAGGTCATAAGATAGGTGGGTATCAAGTTAGAGACAAAATACTTTTCATAATTTCTTATTATAAATGGTTTACCAGTTTGGAAGCGATCATCATCTATACATACCTTCTATGTTTCCATGCGGCATTTCATCTAGTTGCAAAATATAACACTTCAATTCTAAATTTTTCGAAGTCCATTTAATATGTATATTTAAAGTGGCACATTTATTCCAAGCATTTCAATTGATTGTTCCTTTTTTTTCTCCGTTTTTTCATATTTTTGTGAAACTAATATATGTAGGAAGCCATTTGAGAAACTTTATACATAATATAAACATATCTCTTCATTCATCTTCAATTTATTTTTCATAGTTGGGGAATCTTAAAGACCTTCCCAAAATTTTCAATATCTACGCCTATGTTTATCCAAGACAAATAGTCCTTCACGATCAAAAGAATACTGTATTTACACGTCGATTATTTTTTTATTCTCGGCTACAAAATCGTGTCAATAGAATTTTTGAAATTGTGGAAGATATATCTATTATTAAGTGTCATTAAGGGACATAAAACCGCCCGTTATTACACAAACAGTATTAAATCTGAATAACTGGTCGTGTCATTTTCTAAGACCCATCGATTTTAATTCATTTCTTCTAATCCATCATTAAATTGGATGCGATTACAAGTAGGTATACTTTGTTCCAAGATATTTCGTTTTGACTTATGCCAACATGATTGATTTAAGACCGAAACCCACAGAAGGTAGTCGTTAAGAGGAACATAGTACCTTGGAAGAAATTCAGTGTTGGAAAAACACGCAAAGTTCAAAAGAGGATAGAGAATACACTTTACTGTACACCCATTCGTCGTGTACAGTCAGTTTCAAAATGCATCGCAAAATCTCTCATTTCGCTTATAGATTACGCTGAGTAAACATATATTACCAGCGCGGCGACCGGCAGCGTCAGTGTCAGGTCAGTCCTATCTGCTACTCCACTAAATGGATATTTTATGCTTTGGGGAACCATGCAAAATCCCGATTTTTAATAAGCATTACGTACCTATTGCATTTTATAAATATCCAAAATTCTATAACTGGTTTTAGTATTTAATAAATGATTAAAAAAAATAATGTAAGTAAGAAGGATCTTCTTTATCACATAAAATATTAAACACATTGGTTAAAGCGATTTTTAAAAGGGTTGAATAGGTATTTCCAAAAATCATGGAAAATAATCAAATTTAATTTAAAAAAATATAAATCATAATTAGGAATAATGTTTATTTTGAAAAGTATCAAACGCATTAGCGTACCTACATTTATAGGGTTTGAAGTTTAAAAAAAATAAAAGTGGCAAATCCTAAACAAACTAAACGAATATTTGTGCGTGTGTCTGTTCGTGTATCAGAGTCGGTTTCATAGGAGGGATGCAGGAGCATATAAGAAAAACTATAGTATACCGCATGCACAAAACTTTAATAAAAACTACTAATAAATAGAACATACAATTTATCAAAGATCAATAAAATATTGTTAAATTTTTACAAATAAAAATACTCAGTTTTGAGAACTTCAATCACTCAGTCCAATATTATAACAAATATATTATTATTGATAAGATTTTAATTAAAAGGATAAAAAGCAAAATAATAGGTAATTATATAGTATAATTTGTAAAATATATTTTTTTGGCAAGAAGCACTGTAATTTAGATCCACAATAAGATATAAGTAGATGTATCTTTTCAATATTACCGAAGGGAAGCGAACATTTTTTATTTAGACGAAACCTGAGTTAATGAAGGACACACCGTGATGATAATTAGAATGGGTTTTTAAGAACTTCTGGTAAAAAAGAATTGTAAAAAAAAGAGAACAATAATGGCTATCCCAAAACTGATCATCTCGATCAATTTTTTCAATATGTGGTTCACCTTGTGGAGACCAAACCAAGAAATAACACGAGTTCCTTTGAGTTAAGTGTAACTGCCCCTGAATTTGGTAAAAATACTGATGGTTTTGTTTCAAGGTGATCTCTCCTGTTTCAGTAAACTTTAAGTAGTTAATTTTTTTACTTTTGATGCCCTCTGTGACAGTCATTGTTTTTATATTTTCGGGGCATTTCACTTCTACAATTGAATTATCAAAATCGATCAATCCATCGGGACTCGCTCCAAGAAAGCATTCATCATTTTTCCCAATAAATAGACCGCATTTCGTAATTTTAAGCCCAGTCAATTCTTCAAATTGGCTTATGGCTATTGATTCGTGTTGTTGTCCATATCTTGTTGCCGAATTTCCCTTGAATGTTCCATACAGCATATTTTTCACCGTATTTAAAGGGTTTGTTGATTGCTTCATTCTACATATTCTTCCAAAAGATGATGCCGTTATTCTATATACACGTTCTTGCTGCCATAAAGGATTATTGTTTTGTCCTACTGTAAGCCTTTCAATTTGCTTAATCTCGTCTGAAGGTTTTTGGAGAGAGTTAAAGTATTTTTCTCGACGGGATCTTCTTTCTTCTTCTGTAATGGGTTCTTTGGTATCTCCATAATCTTCATCTGGATTGGCAGTTCTTGTTATTGTCTTAGTCCTATATCCCTTTTTCTTTTTCATTGAATAGTGTTTAAGCCTACTAACTTCTTTTCTCTTCATTAACTGCTTGGTGTATTTCCCATAAGGCATTCCACTGAATTTTATTATTTCTTCAACATATTTTTCTTTGCAATTATAAGAAACAGCAGCTAATTTACATCTTGTTTGGTAGGAAGATTTAAAACAATAATTAATTCTCTTCCCACCTACATATTTGTTTACCAGACTATTAAACTGTTCGGCGCAATTATTATTTTTATTTAATAAAAAAGAAGAGGCATTTTCCAGAACTCTTTTTAAACAGTTGTCTACGTCAGTTTTTAATCCATAACTAATGATAAGTGGAACCAAATTTTCTTCATTTACATTTTTATAGCAAAAATATAATTCACAGTAGTCATGCATTCCAAATATATGGTTGAGAATATTTTTTACGTCTTTTTGGAATCTTATTATTTTTTCCGCTACTGTGATATCACTTTTTGTCCAGTGCTCAGCTGATTTCCTTATTGATGTTCTAAACCTAAGGACACTGCTTTCCAGTTTTTTCCTGAACTTAACGGGAACTATTTTTAAAGAAGATGCGCTCCTAGTAGATTTGCATATAACTCTCAGTTTATTACAAAAGTTCCGCAAAAGATGGTTGACACATTCCACTTTCTCTACAAGTTTCATACCATAGGGCTTTTCCAATAGAAGTTTCTTCGAAACACTACTATCACCATCTCCAACCAGCTTCAAATATTTCACCCCATGCATTTCTACACTTTTCTTGAAACCTTCTACGATGATTGCACTTTCCATAGAAGTGGATGTACCCGTCCAATTTTTAGCGCAAGCATGATCGGGAATGTTGTCTTTGTATTTAGTACAAAACATGCAAAATTTATTTTTTATACCAATATATAAGACCTTTTTCGTCATTTCTGCGATAATCACCGCTACACCTGATAACGCGTTATAATTGGTCTTATAGGATCTTTTGGACCAAGCACCATCTGCTATTACAGTAATAAACGGATACCCATCTTCATCAACATTTCCTTGTTCCCTGGCAATTTTAGACTCTTCCTCGCCCGCTGATTGTAATTGCGATAGTAATACATTTTCAATTATTGTTTCTAATTTACTTTGTGTGAGGTTATATGTATTTTACCAATTGTATAGGGGGTATGTTTAGACAACCAATAATTTGTTCTAGCTGTGAGAATCCGCAGCCGCTTGAGGTAGCTCCTGCAATGAACAAATTATTATTAATTTTTTTAATGTACCCTCGGCAAAAGAGTAGCCGTGTGACATGCTACGGTTGCCAAAGATTATAAAAATGAATAAAATTTTGGGTTTACCAAGCACTGCTGCCAAGTTTACATCAACTTCATCTGCTTGCTGGGAATTTATCGCAATTGTTATATTGCACATATTGCATTTGACAATAAATTTTGAAGAAAGACCATTTCTCACTTCATTGATTACTTGACAATTGGATAAGGAACAGGCAAAACTTGGCATATGCTGAATATTTTGAAGCTGTTCAAAAAAGTATGCAATGTCAATAATCCTTTTTCCTTCTAAAGTAAATTGTTTGTTTGGAATTTCCTTCTTTCTTTCTAAATTTGGTAAATTATCTTCATTTAAATTATTTATCTCAACCGGAACGTCGTCGACTACGTCCTCATCATTACCCTGCGGTTCTTGACGCAATCGCCAACGAGATTCTGCAGCCCTAAAAATATTTTGGGCTTCTTGAATATATTTTTCAGTAATTAACGATTAAATTATTATTAAAAAAGGTGTGTTTTTTAATTTTATGACAATAAACTTTGACAGCAATAGATATTTCAAATGCAAGTAAAACTAATTTATGGTCAACAATATTAATTTACAAAAATGAAAAGAGTAAATCATTGAACAATAATTTATCAAAATATTTTCAATAATCCATTTCTGTATAAGGTACGACCATAATAGTACCTACATACATATTTCAATTACCTAGACGCCACAAAAATTATGTCTTAGCTGAAAAATCTTTTAAAGTCTAACCAAAGAAATATTTAACTTACCGTCGTTTTCTGCCTCTCGGTTTTTTTTTATCTGTTGCGTTTGTTGCCCATTTTTTTATAGTCAAAATTTTATTTCCTTTCTGCCTGAGAACTAAACTAAGACTGACTAAAATATTTTCAACGACAATTTTTATTAATACCTAATATTTCACAAGGGTTATCTTATCGGAAACTACAGAGTACCTGAGTTAATCCATTTCCGCCTTTATTGGGGATTATACTGACCATTGAGGTGGATCATTACGAAATTACACATGAGCCGTATTTATTGAGGGAATACCCAGTACCACTAATAATAAATTGTATTTAGGGGCATATTTGTTTTCATTTTCTCAGAAATTATACCAAATAAGTGAACAGTAAAAGTTTTAAGGGAGATCCGTTTCTTTCGTGCTATAGAACGCTGATTATATTTTTTGTTCAAGTTTTGAAATTATTAAGTTTTATACATATACAAAAAAAAAGATTCTTACAAACTATATTAATTGATCTTTTCAATTACAGTCCAAAACCAAACTAATAATATGAGACAAACAACAGGGTCCTAATATTTATTTGTTTCACAAAAATAATGTTTGCTCATCCGAAACGTGCCTGCTTTGCCGGAGCGGCTGCGATTCTCGCTCAGACTGTACACTGGTTTCTAATAGTGCAGAGGGAGCCATATCTCGGACGTAATATTACTAATTTTCAAAAAATTCCTACAACTGAACGATTGAAAATTAAAAGCTGAAATTCAAGTAATGTGTTCACTTTTTCATTATTGAGGGCTGTCTGCATGGATTTTAAAAACTATTGATTTTTAAAGATTTTCAAGGTCGTATCTTAAAAACGGTATAAGATTAATTGATGTACATGCAGCCAGTCCTAGAAAAATACCTGTATTTTGATATGCCTGAATATGAAGCCTTAATCTTTAACCGTTTGAAAGATATGATTTTTTGAAATTTAGACTGGGTAGTATGTTCCTCTTAATCCGATAACAATAGCACAGTATCGTACGGGTTTCATCGAAAAGCGAAAACTTAATGAAGCCTAAATGTATGATTTCCTTCGTCCGATCTGTACTGCACTTTATTTATAACGCCCTTTTTATATTTATACAGAGTGGAAAGTCTAACTGGAACAAATTCTGTAACTTGATAAATAAAGGTTTACCGCAAAATTCCTGAAAGACGTCAATTTTTATTTCCAATGGGCCATGTTACAAAGAGATTTGTTTATCTTTTTAAATATCTGGGGAGTTGCAGACATCCCCAACTTTTTTTTAATGGAAGGGTAGGTTGATTAACTTTTTATTTGAAAACTTTTTCAATTGCAAATACAATTCCATTTTTTTTGTTAATTTTTATAAGACATGTGTCGGAAAAAAATTAAATAAGGAAATATCTACTTAAATTACTTTAATGCAATAAATGTTCAAAGTGTTCTCCACCTTGTTGCTGACAATATTATCCTAATCGATTATATAAATAGCATTCCGAACATTTTGTTGAAGCTCGGCGATGTCGTTTTCATTTCAATTTTTTTCACTTGATAAGCTTACTGTTTACTGTAAAATGGGGTATTTGAAAACTTTCATTACTAAATACTTAAGGCCACATATACCAAGTCAACGAGATATCGTTAAACGTTCTTTACAGTAAGGCGAAAGACAAAAGAAAACTTTTTGTATCACACATTCGAGAAAAAAATAAATTTACGGACTTAGACGTAAAACGAAGTATGAAGAGTGGCTTTACATTAAGGTTAACGGAGAAGGTTTCCAGCTACAAGATTTTCGACACAATATTTGAAGATTGCAAATGTACCAAACCATTAGAAATTATGTAATGTTTTGTTTGAAAATTTTAGGATAGGTACCCACTCACTATAAATAGCATATTGTGTAACAAGTGCGCAAAAGTGTGAATTGCAGCAACTTTCACACTCATGAGAAATTAACATTTGCGCACGTGTTGCACACCGTATATTTCCTACGACCACCATCCAAAAATCAAACAAACCACTGTGCTGCAGACGGTACTTTTTCATGAGCACTTTTTATAACATGATATAGCTTATGGAGGTGAGAATTACTACAATTTTTACATTTCATTTAAATAAATTACTAAGATCGTATTTAAAGATTTATTAAAAATTACAGTATGCACAAAATTTACGTGTTTTAATTTTAACTTTCATTGCATGGGATTTTTCACTTAAAATTATAATGAATAGTAAAATGGGAACAGTTCTGGATCTTTATCCGTAGTGTTGGTGTTTTAGACAAGTTTTCGGTTATTGTTAATAAGTCATTATTTTTAGCAAATGTTGAGGGAACAGGAGCAGAATTAAATTTCTGTAATGTTTCATCGACTCTACTAGTTGATTGCACTGCGAATGCATTATTTTTCGAGAATGACAATTTATAGAAGGTATTTACTTTTGGTTTGCTTTATGTCACTTCGGCTATGCCTTATGCCACTTTTCCCACAACTTTTGTTGCTATGAGAAATTGTTAATTTTCCGGATTATAATCAATGTGCAAAATAGTGTTTTGGATAGTGGTCGTAAGAAAAATACATTTTTTCAACTCTCAAAAAATGAACATAAAGATTCTATTAGAAGATATATTCAATATTCTCAGTTCCTTCTCTGAGATAGATCGATTACTGATCGTTAAGACGATGATATCTCTTCACTAGAAATATTATAAGACATCTGAATCGGTCCTTCAAAAAGATTACAATAATCATTTCATATCGTTGGTTTTTTTTCAACAATCATATTCAACTTTTTTTATAAAACATTCCACCAACAACTTTAAAAAATTTAAACTTACCAATAGTATCGATGCTGAATGCATCTGCAAAGAAAAAATACTATTTCTGAAAACGACTATATGCTCCCGTCAACTGCCATAATATAGGTAGGCAACTGTCAAATTTTGAGCAAGTTGCTTCTTTGGTTTGTGTTACCCAGTCACTGAAAGCAGACACATTCGTGAATTTCAAATACACTTACATTCAATTCCAATTTAAATTGAAATTGGTCTGATCTGCGGGAAAGAGATAAGGTCTATTGTCATGAAAATGTTTACAATTTTATAAACAAACCGAAATAATTTAAAAACAAGATAAAAATTCACAAAAGAATATTAAAAAATCAAAAATAGTGCCTACCTATAATATACTAATAATACAAAACATAATATAATATACAAATTTAATATATTATTATACAATATTATAATATCGTACACCATACAAAATATTGAATGTTATGCCAATGTAACTCAAAAGTCTAGGGTGGATTGTACGATTCTGGTTATTTACAATGATTGGTTATTTTGTGAATTGAAACAAATGTATTCAAAACAGTTCCTCACAACACAACTACCCTAAAGATAATTGAGAAAAATAATTCTGTGTGTGCTTTCGATAACTGTCAAACACAAATTGAATGACGCATCTGGTTCAAAATTTGACAGACTCTCATTGTATGATAGTTGACAGGAGAATCCTGCTCAAATACTTGCAGTCTTGGTCTTGGTCTTACATATTCAGTCTTGGTCTTGGTCTTGGTCTTGCTCAAATATGATCAACAACATATATTGAAAATAAGAAGAATATTCTCATATATCCTATTTCAAATGAAATTTGTAATTTTGGGTTCAGTCTTGCACTTTGGCCTTGGCATTGCATTCTCGGTCTTGTTCTTGTTTATTCGGTTTTGGTCTTGGTTTTGCTAGTGTATGTATGATCTTGGTCTTGCAAAATCGCGAGACCAAGACTGCAAGACCAAAACATATTTTGCTCGTCACTATAATGAGAGGAAGTTTGATTTGATGAACGGATCTACTAGAAGTTACATCGGCACTACCTACACCTGATCACATCTAGAGGCTTCAGTGTAAAGTATTTAGTATAATAGGTTTAAATTGTTTGTAAAATATTGCGAAGAAAATCGAACCTCATAAATGAGCTGTACCAGAGATTAAAAAAGTCATTAATTTATCAAACTAGCTTCATAGTCAATGCCCTTAGTGTTGTGTTTAATTGGTCTGTTTGAAGCCTGAAATACTTAAATATAATATTGAAAATTGAGATATATTTTCTGAGAAGAATTCGTTCACTTCCGTCACTACCCCAGATGCTACAATCCTTTTTGAGATTGGATGAGACAAGTTTGGTTTTGACTTTTCCAAAATGTCTCCAGACTGGATTCAAAAAATAATGGCAATAGATAACCATTGCTAAACAAAGCTCTGCAACTGCGTTTGGTCAAGTCTACAAATATATGAAGTATAACTAGTTAGTGCATATGAAATTGTTTAATGTTTATATTGTTTCTGTTCATATACAGGGTGATTCATAACTATTGGGACATAGGCTAAGGGTAGATTGTTTGGTCCAAATTATGGCGATAGGTCCAAATATACCTCAATAAAATATCGCTGTGGAAAAAGATAAAGGGCGTTAAAGTTGAATTTTTTTTTTCGTTTTAAGTGATTTCTATTAGAAAATATGATATAGAGATCATTTCTACGTAATATTGGTACTCTTGTTCAAACACGATATTCTCATTTGTTTTCGAGAAAAACGTAATTGAACAGTTCAGAGTATCGGAAGGGTATTTCAAAAATATTATTTCATTTATGAAAAGTGTGCTTTGGACTGTCAGATAATTGTTGCTGGTAAAGGACATTTCTTGTCAGTGAATATTTTTTGCTGCGAGTTTATAGTAAATTGTAGCATTTTTTAATATACTTTTTTGATTGAAATGCCTCGACAAAATCATTTTACGAATGAAAAAATGCGGGATATAATTTGTGTATACGCACAAGAACATTTTTGAGGGTGCCCTGCAGCCAGAAGGTATGAATTGTTATATCCAGGCAGAAGGCAACCAAATCACAAAACTTTTTCAAATCTATTTCATCGTTTGGGTGAATCCGGGTCATTCACAATAAAAATCAAGGTGGTGTCCGAAACAAATTTCACCTAATCAAGAAGATTAAATATTGGTTCGAATAGATGAAAATCCTACAGTAAGTTCACGTCATTTGTCATCAGCAACAGGAGTAAGTCAGTCGTCTATTATTCGAATTCTAAAAAAAAGAAAAGTTCCACCCTCATCACTTCACTTGCTTCCAAGAGATCTCCCACGACGGTTACAGTTCTGCCAACGTATTCTCCACAAGCATAATTTTATTAAGAATATTATGTTCACCGATGAAGCGACTTTTACCAGGCGAGGGGTATTGAATTGGCGAAACAGCCAAATTCGCATGCCCCGAAAGAAAGACATTTCCAGCTTTTGTTTAAATTGAATATTTGGTGTGGCATTATAGGCGACCAACTACTAGGGCCATATGTTCTGCCTTCAAATTTAAATGGAGATTCTTATTTATTTTTTTTTGCAAAATACTTTTAGTGATATTTTGGATAATCTGTCACTAGCTGTAAGAAATAAAATGTGGTTGATGCAGGATGGAGCTCCACCTCATTTCCCTTTAGTTGTTACAAATCATCTAAATGACATATTTCCTCAACGATGGATTGGCAGAGGAAGTGATTTTGAATGGGCACGAAGAAGTCCTGAGTATAACCCCGAACCCGCTTGATTTTTATGTTTGGGGACATATGAAGTCCTTAGTTTATGTCAATGAAATTAACTCGAGAGAACTCTGGAGGAAAATAAAAAATGCGGCTAACTTTATAAGGGGACAGAATAATATGTTCTTTGAAGTTCGAAAGTCCTTTATTAAAAGAATTAGAAAAGGCATAGAAGTCGGAGGAGGACACGTAGAACATTAAATTTGAGTTTGCTCTTTTTATGTTACATTGTTTTTAATTATGCTTTATCGTCGAAATAGAAGCCTTAAGATACAAGTTGAGGTATATTTGGTCCTATCGCCATATTTTGGTCCAAACAATCTACCCTTAGCCTATGTCCCAATAGTTATTAATCACCCTGTATATGGAACAATGCGAATCCTCCCTCTTTTATTTCACAAAGGAAATATTTATTGTCCAAATAGTTCATATGTTTACAAGAATCTCAGATGTTAGTATAACGTTTCGTTATCCTTTCATCTACCTAGTTATATTCTTGTTTTCCTACCTCTTGATCGCGAACTAGTTTGTATAACATAAAAAAAATTATTTTCCACATACCCACTGTTTGATTGACCAGTTTACACATCAATGAAAAAAAACTCCCGTGCCTTGAAAATGTAAATTCACTCTTGCATACCTTTATAAAATAACAGTTTTTGAAACTAGGAAAATTGCGAAATATATTTTGAATATATTGATTGCATAATATTCTGTTTGTACTTATTTAACCTTTTTATCTATCAAAACCTACGTTTGAACGATACTTTTTATTGTTACAGAGCACCAAATGAGTAAGCAGGTTTGTTTTTTTCGCCAATTTTTCTATTTCCAACTTAACAGAAAAAAATGATTGATACATAAATTATTTGTTCTTTTGTAATGGATGTCGTTATCCTTTGATACTTTTGTATTATAGGTGTGGAAGGGCCTCTGAGTAGGTGGTGTTGCTGGTCCCTTGGAGGGTCCTCTTACCGGAATAAAACAACTACCTGTAGCACTGGGATACGTTCTATTTATTACTTAAACTACTACGATACATTATACTACTTGTTACTTATGAATCGTGATATTCTTATTCTAACATAATATTAAGAGTCCCTTTAAAACACTATCGTTTGCATATTTATACGACCAGTCAAGTTCATCCTAAGTAAATATAAATAATACTATGTAATGATTCAACGTTGTTATGATTTATTGAAATTAGCTCAAACGGAATTTGTGTCTTTTATTTAAATATTATTGTTAACTTATTATATTGCCAAAAGGCATCACAGTTTGATGCTTTTTTAGAAAACAAATTATCATTCCTATTCCAGTTCATTTTCAAAATCTATTTCCATTTAAAAAATATTCCATATTGTTAGGTGGAATATTTCAGCGAACAAAAATATGATAGGCGTTCAGCTATCAGTTCGTTCTTTTTTTTCAAATTTGTTGAGTCACCCTCTCGGTGAGCAGACGAATTTGACGGCTTTACCGGCTTTTGTTCCATACACACCAATCATATTTTTAATCCCGTTGTCTTCGTTTTATTATTATTTTTTTCAGTATTAATTTCATATTAATTGCAGCAGAATGAGGCATTAAGAATACAGATCAATGTAACCAACATATTATATCTGTAGGTATAGTAATAAAACTTATTATTAATTCAGATCGAATCTTCATATTTATTACTGAAAATAGTATTACTATAATAGTATTACTATATTGAATAGAAGAAAATGAGAGTGTTTCAACCTAATAAAAACTGGACAAGTGCCAGCTGAATTCTAACAATGTTATTCCAAGACTTATCTTTTGTAAGTTACTTGTGGGTATATTCATAATTTGATTTGATTTCAATGGGAATTAAACATTGTTTTTTTATAATAATTAGAGACTGATTAGACAGGAACGATTCAAAGTAAACCTATTAATGATAGAATTATTAAAATTATGTATAACGAACACATCTCTCTCTACTTTACTCTCATCTACTTGAAACAGAGAGTTATGTTGGCTGGACTTTTGTTAACAACCAAAATAAATAAAATAGGTATGGACACACACCAAAAAATGCAATGTCTATACTGCTGAATTATATGGCATATGTATTAGCTAAAAACACCCTCTTATACTATACGTTTCTTTTCTTAGCCACAATAGACACGCGAGTAAAATAATTAAGAATGAAGAGAGAGAGATAAGCTTTATTGTCATGAAAAATTTTACAATTTTACGGACAAAGTGACATAATTAAAAAATAGATAAAAATTCACAACAAAATATAAAAAATAAAAATACTGACTATACTATACTAACAAAACAAAACATAATATAATATACTTTAAAATATATTATAATATCGTACACCATGTTTGTTTGTACCTAGGTATGTGTGTATATGGGGCTATATTCACTGAGACCTAAAAGGTCTTTTGTGCCCCTTACTTCTACTTAGTTTCTAAGGAAAGTCTCAGAGACTAGTAGCTTCTTTAGTCCTATTTCCCGGAGGAATTTTAGGATATCTGCAGGCCTCAACTTAGGTAACTGTCCCTCTTCTATCCAGCAGGTGTGGTGTCTAGGATTCTGTATTGCTGTGCAATTTGCAAGTATGTGAATGTAGGTTTCTTCTTCCATACCACAGAATCTACAATCTTCTTCCTCCACTATTTTGAGCTTTTCCAGGTGCCTATTCAGGCGACTATGTCCTGTTAAAATCCCTGTTAAAACTCTTAGTGCAATTTTACATTGACTTATGCATTCTTTTGATCTCAACGGGTTGTAGTCACCCATCAGAATATTTGATTGTGTATTGCAGTTTTACTTTGACTTAGGCATTCATTTAATCTGATTGTCTAAGCCCTACTAGATCTTTCCAATGGTCAGATCTTCTCTTCTTTCAGCTTTGCCTATTTCTTGCTATTAGACAAAATATTTCTGCATTTGGAGTCCTTTCTATCAAAGATCTTAATTTGATTTATATTGAGATAGTAGGGCCACCCCACAGCACCTAGGCCTCTTCAGACCATTTGTGCATCCTCTTTTGGAAGTCCCTCTCATTACGCCAACCTGTCTATAGTTTTAGTGATAGTGTTTCCAAGAAAAACTCATCTCAGCATAGCTGGTGTTGGACAAAGAAAATATTCTCTACCGTCTGATCTTCCTGTTTTTACCATTTTCTGTGAAAAGTCCTTTACCAAATTTTAAAAGTTTTTGCAGTCTTAAGCATTGAAATATTTTCATACTGATTATCATGTGTTAGGGAAAAATTTAAACATAATAATTCTTGATAATAATGTAGTTTACCTCCTATTGGGAATAAACCAAATTATTTTAATAGCCAGTGGTTCCCGAGATGAATGGGACAGATTTTATCGGTTTCCGTAAATAAAAAACTGCCAATTTCAAAATTATCAAAATTAAACCTTCCATTAAAAATGTTACACGTTATAGTTTATAATTTTTTTTATAAAGTTTCCAATTTGCCCCATATCAGACCCACATAACCAAAATTCATTTGTGTTTCGCAGATATTCATACGTGTGCCAAATGTTTTCACTGCTTTTACCCACATTTACAAAGAACGTTCAAATAGGACAAAGAAAGCGGATACCGTAGGGTGTCCTTTCATATCCTGCCACTAGGTGCAAATATCCAATTTGCGTGTGTTCTCGTAACTCGAAGTAAAATGCATGAAAAATATTTTATTTCTAATTCTCTTGAAATGAAGATTATAATAATATTAGTATCAGTGTAGGTGGTCTGTATCTCGATAACTAATCAGCCAATTTAAGTTGGCGCAATTGTCATTTCCGAGAACAATCTTTGCCGTCTCCATAGTGTTAAAATTTACATTAGCAGACAAACCAGAAAGTGTTTCATTTTATTTTTTTTATTTTCATTTTTAATTAGTTAAGTTTAGTTGGGAAAAAGACGGGTTCGGATACCCTTCGGATTTATTCAAAACACACAAAATATCTCGAATCTTGTATAGTTTAAGTTGGAACTTGAAATTTCCAGTTAATTAAAATTAAAAGTGAAATCATGATCGCTAAATGTACAAGTCTTAATGCTTCTGAGAGGCTATGAATATATTTAGGCCTTGTCTTCTATCTATGTTATGTATACTGGTACTACCCTGATGATGATTATTCTAACAAGCTCGACATTGAGCTGATGAAAGATTGAAAATGGTTTAAATTAAATCGTTGCTTATTCTTTTTAACACGATTCATCATTTACCAACGTTGTCATTGTAAAAATAATAATGTAAACATCAAAATCAGGAGCTAAGATTTATTATTGAATATTGTCCATTTTTTCCAATTTTTACGTAAATGATTTGATTGGAAATCCTTTATTCAATGCCAAACAAAAACTATTGATACTAGGTTGTATGTCCATCCAACCTAATTTACGTTTATCTATTATATCCCAAAAAAACTGCTACCAAAAACTTCAAGCTTTGTATATTGTATAAACCTGCATTGATAAATTGTTTTCTAAAAACTAGGGTTTTTCATGGCCAAGACAAGTCTAGCGTTCAACGTGAGAGAGGAAACGGGTAAATTTGGGTAAAGTTTTGGTGTACACATATAGTTGTGAGTAAAATTAGTTCACACCGTTTCAAAATTTGTCGGCGAGATAAAGAAATCTGCAAGCAGAAGCAGAACCGACTTCAGACAAATTTTTCATTATTGCAGGATCACAACGCACTAGCGATTTCTGCACTCTCTTTTTCCGATGATTAGTAGTTTTACAGATAACTGTAATAATGGATTTAGTTGAAACTTTTGTCAATTATGTATTTATTCAGCAGCTCCATGCTCCATTATTTTTTTGTTTCAGTTGCCTGTACATATTTTGTATCATTTTTTGCGTAGATGGCGACTAGAACATACCAAATTTCTTTCTGTCTATTGTCTCAAATCCCTACTCTCCACTTTCAGAAATTTCAAAACCTTTGTTAAAAACCTTTAACAATAAACTATTCATGTTTTATACATACAACAATCAAACTCTACCCTAATTAGTATAATTATTTCACTGCGACATGGAATCAAGCAAAATAAATAAATAAACTTTGATACAGTTTACTCTTCTAGTATATTCATTGTTCGGAGCCTATAACAATATCTTCCTCTTCGAATGGTCGCCAAAAAGCCATAATTTTAATTATTACTTACAAAATAGTTTTAGTCAATAAAACAAAATCTCAATCACAGCAACATCTAAGAGCACAATATCTCGTATATAGCAGAAATGAACTAAATCCACCCTGGGACGTTAACACTCCATGTGGACTAATAATTCAAGTACATTTTTATATAAAACCAATCGGAAACTACATTGCACCAATGAGAATCAATTGTTCGCTTGTGGGTAGGTCAAGACTATAGAAATGATTTAAACAAGAGGGTTCAATAAAACTAAAAACCAAACCACAATAATTTAATTTGTCCACCAAAAAGGACCATCAATCTGCTACTAGTTTCGGTACATTAATTACCATCATCCTGCTATAATAGAAATGGTTGCAACGACAGCATATTATACACTTATACAGGATGTTTTACGACAAGCTTAAACCATCTAAGTATATATTGGTGACTAATAACACGATTTCTATAAAAATTGGCATAGATGGCAAATTTATGGGAAATATTTAGACATACATGTCACTTTCGGTTATACCGAAAGCGAACGACGCATATTTGTTATTTTAAATATAACACCCTGTATACTATTAACTTTTCGGATTCTACATTCACTTTGGTTGGAATACATCTAGAATATATTGTGTACATATCAAGATATTACGTTTTTCAATAAAAACATCCCCAATACTAAATTAAAAACATCTTGTCGGATTGATTAGTAAGACGATCAAGGTAATTGGTGACATGTCGAAAACTTCGTTTATGTTTACAGGATTGTTAAAAAAAAATTTCAAGTTAAAAAATGTTAAATATATCCATTTTTGTAAATAAAACAACCATATTTTTATTGTTTTACCCAATTCTAATACCCAAACTTAATGATTATTATGATATTTACATGTATTTAAAAATATTCATTATCTCAGCCCTATTATTGCGTAGGCGTAGGCGTAGGCCGTGTTATTTATTCTTTGATTTTAGCAGGCTGTGTATTTACCTGTGGTAATTAAATAGTTTTAATAGTCATTATTTGAAGTCAATCGCATCGTATAATGATAGGAATGGCTCGTTTGCAATTAAACAATGAAGATTTTCTAAATTTACTTTTAATACAATCATGGTGAATGTAACAGAGTTGTTACTAGAACATGATGTGATTTATTTGCTACAAGATATCCAGATCGATCCTGTTCGAAGCCTGTTGTAGATAATAGTGATTATGAAATCAATGTTCTTTGATCCTATGATTTAAAAAAAAGTTTCATCCTTATTCCTTTAACCCAGTTCAAAGTTTAAATAAAGCAAACAGACTATAGATAATAAAATAATAGAAAAAAGATAATGAATACTTGAAGAAAATTATATGGTACGATGAATTAAAATTTACGAAAAACGGAATGTTTAATATGCACAATTCGCATTACTGGTGCGAAGAAAATCAACACGGGGTTTTCAGGAACGATGGGAGTTTAATGTCTTGTGCGATCAGAGACAATCAGATTACAGCTCTTCACTTTTATAATGGAAACTTATGAGGTCAGAAATTGTGGTAACATAATTTTAAATTTTCTATTTTTTAAAAATATTCTCTTAGGTCAAAGATATCTTGATATATTGAGAACATTAAAAACAAATTATTTAGATCGATTACCATCACATGCATTTGGAAAAATATTTTTCCTTCACGATGGAGCTGTTTCAGAATGGTAAACCAACTTTTAGATAAGACATTTGAAGAAATGTGGATAGCTAACGATGGTCCTTCTCGGTATCCTCCTCGTTCACCAAATTTAACACCTTTAGATTTTCTTATATGGGACTAAATCAAAAATGAGGTGTATTCCCATCACCTAACAACAAAAGAAGATTGTGGACGTAGAGTTCGCAATGCATTCAATCCTCTCCCTGCAGCAATGATTGGGTGATAAAAAGGCTTATCAAAAGCTTGGAGCTTCAAGGACGAAATTTTGAACACTTGTTATAAATTCTTGTAATTTATTTATGAAGAATTACATTAAAAAACACGACCTAATTATAATAAGCAACAATACGGCACAAATAACTAAATTTTCAATTTTATTATCATTATTATCTACAAGTTTGCACTTTCTTAACTTTTGCTTGAAAACAACCAAATTGTGATAAACTGTTCTCAATACCCTCTTCATTGTGTGACGGCCGGGTCGGGGTTAATCTGGATATCTAGTAGTAAATTACATGTTCTAGTAACTCTGTCACATTCACCATGTATTTAAAGAAAATTTAGGTAATCTGCACTGTTTAATTTCAAACAAGGCATTTCTGTCATTGTACGATGCGGTTGGCTTTAAATAATGACTATTAATACTATTTAATTATGACAGGTAAATACACAGTCTGCTAAAATAAAAGAATAAATTTCACGGCGTACGCCTACGTAATAATAAGTCTGAAATAATTAATATTTTTAAATACATGTTAATATCTCAAAAACGCTGGATATAGGAAAGTCAACATATCGGCCTTGGAATTAAATCAAAGAACAAAAATATGGTTATTTCATTCAAAAATAAATTTTTTTAAAAATATATAAAATTTTATAAAAAAAAATTTTTTATATTTTTTTTTATACACTTGTTATCTTGCCAGATTCTTTTGGTATCTCATACAGTTAACATTATAATTAAATTATGGACGATGGTTATCCTGCTCATTTCAGTCGAGTAATTGGTCGATATCTTGACACAACCTATGGAAATCGATAGATTGGACGAAGAGGGCCAATCAATGACCTGCGAGATTGCCCGGTTTCAATCCATGCAATTTTCGTTTTTGGAGCAGCTTAAAATCATTAGCTTATACTGTTCCAATACCAAATTTTATTGAGCTAGGGAAAATAGAGGGTGCATGTAATGTACGGAATGCAAAACGATCCCATAGTTTTTCCACTAGACAATCCTCAAAGAAAAGATTGGATTCGTTTTGCAGCAAATATATCACTCTTTATTAGCAAAACTTGGTCTTGTATATAGTGTGTAAGTAAAATATAAGTATGTACAATGGTATACATAAAAGGTTATTTATTTATTTATATAAAAGGTAAAAGATAAAACGAAAATTAATGAAACATTGTAAACACTCAAATTACAAACTATTTAAAAACATTCAAGAATATAATAAAATTATAATGTAGGAATTATCAATGTATAGGAACATATGCACGTACGTATTTTTCTGGTTAATGACCCTTAGGTTGATGTTTCTTAAGTTTTCTTGGTAAGCTATTAGGCAAAACTAGCCCAGAACTAAACAGCAAGACAATGGTTGCGTTCAGAAAACACAACTGTTGCACAACAGTTGAGTGAATGTTCTGTGAAGACACTTTGTTCAGTGAGCCAAGCTCAACATGTTTGGTGAGCGGACGCCATTTTTCTGAGCGGTTTTCAATTGCGCTTAGTGAGCACAACACGCTGCAGATTGTGATGTTTTTATAAAGGTTATCTATGGTTTTATTATTAGTAAACAAAGATTATATTTATTAAAGGTTATATATGATATATGATCTAGGATATTAGTGCAATAATAAATATTACAACACGAGTGATGATTATGAATATGAACTGATTGATACGTATAATAATGTTACATTCAGCATAACAGATACGGAAAATGTTCACGAATTATTAAAAAATGGTTTGTATTTATATATTTTGAGCTTTTTAAGGTGTCCAATCAGGTGACAATGTCCCGTTAGGATTCCTGTTAAAACTCTTAGTCCAGTTTTACTTTGACTTATACATTCATTTGATCTCAACAGGTTGTAGTGACCCAGAAGAATCTTTGATTGTCTAAGCCCCACTAGATCTTTCCAATGGTCAGATCTTCTCTTTTCTTCGGCTTTACCTGTGTGTGTGTGTGTGATCGAAATGGATGACTGCGGGAAACTTATGCTTACCCATTCGCCAAACCGCATCAGTTTTAGAGATTTTTCTTTAATCAATAAATTTTTCATTTAAAGGAACAGTATGCTTACATAATTTGATAATTTGTAATCTATAACCATTTACAACTTTCTGTTTTTCAATCAATTTGCCACTGTTTCTCATTTTTTTGTTTTATTTTTTTATTTATTTTTATTATATTTTTTATTTGTTTTTTTTTTATTTATTTATTCATTTTTGTTAATTTTTTTTTACCTATTTCTTCCAATATTACTTTGGAACTGATTCCGCAAAAGGGTTCCGCCCCCAAAAGGGTATTTCAGTCCCTCTCTTCGCTAGTTCATCTGCTATTTCATTTGCTTCTATTCCAGCGCTTTAATGGCTGCTTGACTATCAGACATGATGATAATCCTTTGCCTTTTATATCCTTTGTCAATATTGAACTGGGCACACTTTCTTATTGCGTGAATTTCCGCTTGAAGGATACTTGGGGTTTTTCCCAAGCTTTCAGAGTGTTTAGTTCCTGGCCCCTACACTCCTATCCCAGTTTGTTCTATTTATTTTTAGCCGTCTGTGTACCATTGAATGGCATTCTTTCCAAGTCTGGTAATGGTATTTGGATCCCATTCCAATCTTGTTGCTTAATTCCGTAACGAATTTCTTTGAAAAGTTATACTTTCTCATCATATCATATTGTGGCATGTCCCAGGTTGTCTGATTTCTAAGAAGTGAAGAGGTAGCTTTTTTTAGTGATTCCATCTCTACTTAGTCTGTATCTTCTTCTTTCTGCAACACTCTCCACCACCATATGTAATGGTGTGAGGTTGAGAATCACTTCCATTGCTGCCGTTGGGCATGTACTCATCTCCTGTTATGCATATACAGGCTAGTCTTTGAATTTTGGAGAGGCTCTCGTCGTCAAGAGACTAGCTCTACTACTCCAAGCAATGGCTCCATAAGTGATAATTGGTCCCACTATGACAGTGTACATCCAGCTCAGGGTTTTTGGGTTACAACCTAAGTTTCTCTCTGCCAGATTTCTGCACACCATTAGAGCCATTTTTGCTTTATATGTAATCTCCTTCTAGTATTTGTTCCACAGGAGTTTACTGTCTAGATTCAAACCTAGGTACTTGACTTCTTGTCTCCATTCAACCTCGTTCCCATCAAGTTTAATGGTTTTGAGATTGAGTTTTCTTTTCTTAGTGAAGGCTATTAAGATGGTTTTGGTGGTGATGTTAAGTCTCACTTGCCTACACCAGCTATTTGTATAGTTCAGACCCTTTTGTACGACGTCACAAAGGGTGTTTTCGAATTTTCCCCTGGCTGTTATGACAATATCATCAGCATATCCCTGGAAGAATATTCCGAGGTCAGTCAAACCACACAGGAACTCGTCAACCGTCAGGCTCCACATTAATGGGGATGCTACTTCTCCCTGTGGACATCCTCTGGTTGTACAGATGGAGACGATGTCTTTGCTCGTCCTCGTCTCTGCTACTCTAGTGGTGAGCAGTTCCAACATCCATTTGGATGTTGTGCTGTCTACACCTCTTCTATTTAATGCTTTCTTGACAGTCTCGTGTGGAGTGTTGTCAAAAGCTCCTTTTATGTACAAAAATGCACATACTACAGTTTCTTGGTTGTCTAAGGCACCTCGGATATCCTCCGTCAGTTGTACCAGTTCAGTCTCCGTAGATCTGCCTGCCCAGTAAGCGTGCTGATACGGTTGGAGAGGTAGTCTCACTAGGATTTCCGTTCTAATATAGTTGTCAATGGCTTTTCCCATCGTTTTAAGCACAAACCATGTTAGGCTAGTAACTAGCCGCTAGTTGGTCTGAAGGATTTGGGGTTTGTTGTTTCCCTTTTTCCAGCTTTTGGAATGAAGGTTACTGTTGCCCTTCTCCATGCTTCTGGTATATAACCCAGATCCCAGAATACGTTATATGCTGTTTATCGATCGGTTTGCATCTGTATTGGTAAAACAGTTCTAATTTAAAAATTCACGTTGAGATGGATGTAGCAGAATTGAAGACAATTTCCCCCAAAGCCGGGTATTTCTGTCTTGACGACTGGTTATATTTTACCAACCGGCCTAGGGTGCCTGAAAGCTAGTAAAATTAATGCAAGATTAAACAAACACACAAAAGAGAGAAGTAATAAAAATGTAACAATATATTTTTCAAGACACACTGTATAACCGTATGAAATATCTTCGTAATTACAATAGAGACGCAAAAGAAACCGAATACTTGTAAATTCATTCCAAAACAACCAATAAATCCACAATCAATCTCACACCCGAAAGAAAGGTGGAACCAAGGTGGTCCCAAAAATTCAAATGATAAATTTATATAAACATCAAGAGGCTTCAATTAAATCTTTATTTTTCGTTGACCGATTTATAAATGTCTTCTTAGGTTGGAACGGTTATTCAAATACTTTTTAAAAAATCGAGGATCTACCAATCTACCTTTCAGTCGAAAAGCCATTATGCATCAGTCTGTTTCAGTAGGATCTAGATAAATGGTCAACGAAAAATTTATTATGTTTATCATATTACTTTTTAAAAAGAGTTATTATTGATTACTAGATAAAAGATTAATTAAGGATGTACAGTAGTTACATTTGAGGTTACAGCGTATTGTTCATCCATAGGCGTAGATATACAAATTTTTTTTAATATTTTATACAAAATACAAGACGCACATGAAGTGGGTACAAACAGTACTCTTATTTTTTATATTTCTAACAAATCTCCTCGAATTACGGTATCCTAAGCAGTAGACCGACTGTTTTCTTTCCTAGACCCAATGTTCAAACACTCCAGGGTAAACTACGATCAACTGATATCACAAGAATGCATAAGCCAAAGTAATACTGCACTGAAGAGTTGACAGGTGTCCTGACAGAAACTGGCTCCTCAATGGTTACCCCAAAAATCTTAAACTAGTGGGAATGTAAGAATGGAGAATAAATCGAATGGAAGAAGAATTTGAAGGCACAATACTGGATAGAAGAAGAAAAACACCAGAGACGTTAAAAAATATTTCGTTGATCGATTTCCTGGACAAAGGATTGACTGGATAACATCAATACATTTAACGTATCTGAATTTTTGATGTTCCAAATAAATTTTTCCGAGGCACTGGAAGCCATCATATTCAATTTTCTGCCTCTAACTCTTAAGGCATAGGCGATAATGACTTCAGACAAGTATGAAGGCACGACGGCATCAGCACTCACAGACATTCCAAAATAACAGATGTTACCACAAACTCACTCCATTAAATGAGAAGTGATAACAAGTAAGCGAAAATTAATGACAACCAACCATACAATATTCAGATAAACTGAGATGGGCTGGAAACATACTGTCAGGATAGAGCTCTGGTGTGGTACACTGACGAATGAAAACAGGCAAAGATTAAGAACTATCCATGGTCCGATACTCAGGCGCAGCGCTTATACATATTTGGGTAAGCTAACATATGTATTCCAGACAAGTGCCCGTGAAAGTTCTTTGAAAAGTGGTATATAGTCGAAAATATCCTGAACCTCTCCGACAGTCTCTCCGGGAGTCGCTGCAGTCTCTCCGGGAGTCGCTGTGTTACGGGTTCATGAAACTAGAAATATCAAACATTACTAATATTTAAAAAAGCGTTTAATAATAATAAAAATTTAGTAAGAAATCAAAAAAAATATAATAACAATATCCAAATAATTAAAATCAGTCCGCTAAATAGTCTATAAAGACAAGACCACAGGGAAGAAGTGTATCAGCTTGGTATCAATCCTAATTATTGAATGTTGTGACCTTGACCTTCTCCTAATTTGATTAATAACCAATATATAAAAGGCCACTTTAGATAAGAAGGTCAACTGTCAGAGGAATCCGTTTTTTTTTGGGTTTTTAATGGGTGATGAATGGTCCATATCAGTTTTGGGAAAAACAATCGAAAATCTTCGGATATCTGTGCCATCCATATCCCATTTTTATTGAGAAACCTTCAATTTTTATGTCTGGGTGACATACTCCACGTCTTGAGGATTAGTGAGGGTTCTTAAATAAAAATAAACCTCATACATATCAGGCCACATTCCACCAAAGGTTTGTACCTATACTTACAGATTACGATAAATCTAATGCGAACACTAACATTATTTTAGGCCTTCTATCTACACGCTTACTTTCATTCTTGCTCAGTGTGCATGTAACTTAAGGAAATCTTGATACCAAGCCTACACCTAATCCCCTAATCTTTATCTGAGATCTGCAGAACTCTGGATGCTGTCGGATACCATCATACAAAGAATCCAAGTAAGATCTTTCCAGTAATATAATCAAAAATTCCACACATGGGATCTGTGCTCTCACTCCCTGGATCCTAGAAAGAGATAATAAAATAAGTAATCGAAACACAGCTCAACTTTAATTAAATTTAGCTTATGAACTTAATATAAATATTATTCTATTAACTTAATTATTGATAAAATAATCACCTGTAAACAATCTTCAGATAGTGTAAGGCGAATAGTACGTACTAGTCGTTTCGAGGGTCCTTGGTACCCTTTTATTGTAAATTGGCCTTGGTTTTGTGAAGATTTACTGAAATTGGTAAATAAATTAGATATTATGATAAGAAAATAAAGAGATATATTTTTGTTACCTGTCTTGTTCACAATAAACAAACTGGACACCAGGTGCAGGTAGCAGCTGATCAACGAAATACTATATCTAACTAGGGGATGGATAAATAAAGTGACAGAACTAATCATTGGTATGTTGTGCATGGAAGAGAAAGAGATGACCTTACACATTATTTTCGAATGCGAAGCATTTACTCATTGGAAAAATAAGCTCCTGGGATTACATAGCCCAAGAGAAGATTTTTCAAAGAACTGTGAGAATATTGTTAAGCTTAAAGGTCAAGATGCCGAGGACTACAAACATTGACTGACTGTATATAAATAATTAATCAATATCACCCACATAAATGCGCAACATCATTATTCTACATTTAATTAACTTTTGACAAACTTTATATTTAATTGGTATATAACCAGTCAACCATTAATACATTTCACAAGTATTAACTACTGGAAAATAGCAGCGTTCGTGTTTAGGAGGCTTCAAAAAGTGGATAGATGTAAAAAGCATTCCTTGAAACACTTGAACCGGTAACTGCGATGTAAGACTATTAAAGTTGGTTTTTCAATACCTAATATCTCTGGATACGCACTATATTAGTTGACATTCTGGTGATCAGTAGTACAATAGGTACTCGATAAGATAAGTGATAAGTCCTTTATTAACATTTGTGTTCGTGTGGGATGGAAAATATATTTTATTTGAAAAACTATTATCTATAAACTTTTTTTATTAATAGTGATTGTTTTGAACTGAACAATAATAAATATATTTTTTATAAACTATAGAGCTAATTCGAATGTTATTAGAACACGATTACCTACACTACTAATATATTCCAAATACTAATTCTGTGGATAGTTACCATGGCTAACTGTTATACCACCAAAAAATAAAGCTTCCCTAAAGTAAATTGATTATAATAGTACAGTCAAAGAAGGTTTTCACCTCCGATTTCGTTAAACCTCCATAGATTTTCATGAAAATTGGTAAGTAGGTGGGGGATACCTTAAGAAACAAAAGTGACATAGTGCCAACTTGCGCTTTTGCCCTGAGGGTGGATGCCATCCCTTCTCGAGGGTGAAAATTATTTCAATGAAAATAGTGGAATCGATAGAGAGACAAATTCTAAGCAAAATTTGTTATATGAAGTTTTTGGAATAAATCAATACTTTCTGAGTTATTAAAGATAAAGATTATGATTTTTCGTGATAAAAATACATGTTTTAAAGCGGTTTTTCATAGATAATTCAAAAACTATGAGTTTTTACAAAAAATGTGTAATCACCAAAATTGAAGCTAATGAAAAAAAAACTAATAACTACTTTAAAAAACCTTCTAATATTAATTCAAAGTGAGCAATAGGTAATTGTATGTATATTTTTTTTCAGTGAGTACTTAAATCTAAGAATTCAAACTTAAATAACGGGAAACCGATGCATTTAATGACATATACTTCCTGAACACTTTTTAAAGTACTCGGAAATACCTTTCTAATGAGCACTGTAAGAAGTTGATAGCATCAAAATTGAGCAAGTTAGGATAAAAATAAGATGACACTTTCGAATTTTTTTGGATGAGTATTTGATCGAAATCTTTCAAATTTTCATAAATTTCATTTTCTTTTGAAAATAACTTCAAAAATATTCGATATTCGTAAAAAATAATAAAGAACGAAATTTTAGCTCTTTTTTCAACAAAGATTTTTTTTATTTTTATAGGATGAAAAATAACTGAGATAGAGACGTTTAAAGCCTAACTTTTACTGCGAGAACCATGTAACCGGGACCCTTTAACCCTTTATCTTTTAAAAAATGAGGACTTTAAAAAAACCTATTTAAAACGATGTTATAGCTCTTGAAATTACCTTTTTGGATGAACCTGATATCTTAAAAATTAACGGAGTTATTGTAAAAAACAAATTATATTTTTTTGGAAAAATTTTTGGAGCAGAGATTTGGTATGCGTATATTATAGGAAGACGTGTCAATATAGTTTGTAACTTATAAATATCAACCCACGTGACTTCTGTCATAACTGGACTATGTTGCCAGGCTCTTGAAATAGTATGAGAATCTAGTAAATGTCAAATGAAGTTATCAAATATTCTTTTTTTTATTTGGCTATAGGTTAGGTTTAGTTTTTGATAGTTATTGTATATAAACAAACTTGAACTTATTTCTGTATAAAACTTTTATTTGTATGTTAAAAGTACAGTTGAGCCTAAAAAGGTATGTATGAAATAGTTGGAAAATTCAAGATTCATTTTAATAAAAACAAATTCATATTGTGGTTTATTTTTCTTGGAAATCCACCGTGTGGATGTGTGTCATATTTTAGGAATCTATGATTAGGAACATTCTACATTAAATAATTATTGTTCTTCCTCCAATTGCAGCAGTAACATTTCTAAAGTGACATGGATTATCTGTAAATAAATTGTGCAAATATAATTGCTAAGTATTATGAATAGTGTAACAGAATACAATAAATACAGTTGATTGAGTATAATATTAAACTCATACTTACCTACTTGCTTCATACATGCTGTAAATAGTCAGGAATAGATGAATAGTAAATACATCAACTATTGCAGTGTTATTAAGTTTCATTTATACGTTAACTTTGACAACTCATCACTGCTTATGAAAATTTACTCAGTTTTTCGCAGTTTTTTATAACAAGGAGATGAAATAATCGAAAAATTGAATGATCAATATTAAACTGTCACAACATAACCTTAAAAATGTCAAGACGTCAACTGTACCAGATAAACCATTTTAATCGCGGCAACAGCGCGCATTTTTGCCAACATATAAAGTTTTTAGTACGACTAATGTTAGTTTGAGTTTAATAATTAAATAACCCACGAGTATTACATATGAAATCAATTACGAAACCTTTCTTTAAGCATATATTCATATTTTTTTATAACATGCGACCTATAAATTTCAATATTTATTAGGATTAAGGCTGTAAAACATACTGATTGACAGCAACAAAAGAATGACATAATACAAGCGAACGTCTCTTTTTTGGCACTTTGATCACGTGGGTTGATATTTATAAGTTACAAACTATAGGTACCTACATGCTTACTAAATACACATGTATGGGTGTGTGTATGTGTGTTTTGAAGATAGAGAACGTGAAAAGAACGGTAAACATCTGCTCGAAAACGTGGTGGGGCTTTCTAGAATGACGTGTGTCTATTGAACATTTTTCTCTTAATTAATAAATTAAATTTTCATGTCAAAAAATATGTCACGAGTCAAAAAATTTAAAAAAAGAATTTCCAACTTTAAATTTTGCGTTTTCATCACTTTTTGCACAAAGGGTAGAATGTGAATTGAATAATATTAATAAAGTTTGGAATATGAATAAAATTTATCTTAACTATTAAAAAATATTCTAACTAATTAAAGCTGATAAAAAAATTATTCCATTATTACTATGAGAAGGGGTAGTTTTAAAGGGTGAAAAATTTCGCAATTAATAAATATTTTAATACTCAGCAAATAATATTTCACTTCAGTAATGTACTATTTAATAGGTTAAAGTTTTTGAAACCAATTTTCACAGTGATTCTGCATTAACGGGGTAGTTTTTAAGGGTTGAAATTTCACTGTCAACCAAAAATGATATCATAAGTATCAAACAAACTGTTTATGTAATTTTAAAACCCAGAAATACAAAAAATGATGTGTTCATGATTTTCGATTTAAGGGGTGGCTGCTAAGAGGGTTGAAAAATCAATTAAAATCATAAACCAAGCATATAAATATTAAAAAATATGAATTTTACCTAATTAAACATAATTACTTAATCCAGAATGGTTAAATCTGCATTTTTTCCCATTTTTAACAAAAGGGGTGGATTTCACCCCTAAAATGCAAAAAGCGCAAGACAAGCATATGTCACTTTTGGAGTAGAGGGTGAAACATAGGTACTCAATTCCAAGTTTTCATCCAAATCTATGGAGGTTCAACGAAATCGGAGATTGTCGCTGGTTTTTGCCTTCATTGACTGTAGTATAAGTACAGACTGTTTTGATATCTCATGGAAATGTGGTAACATCAACCAAACTAAAACTAATTTGAGATGTAGATTAAATTCAAATTAAGAATATTCAGCTGTTCATGCAGCATAAATTAAGAAATTAATAAACCAACTGGACATGCGCACTTTCTTCAATCATTTGTCCAATATTTACAATAGTACACCTTTTGTTAAATATTACAATCAGGTCTACTTCGTATCATTTTGTACGAAAACTGTAAAAACAACTAGTGAAAATAAAAATTCACACCAGAAATATCACAAAAGTCAGTTAAGCATAGCACATAATTGATATAAATTTTAGTAATCTTTTGAAACAATTTCACAATTCTGATCTCAAAAAACCCTTATTATTTGAGACAATCTGTATAATTATGTTTATAAAGTTGTGGAAACAACAATTACTTCATTCTACCTACTGCTACCGCTACGCTACGCTACTACTACCGTCTAATGTCCATATGTCCAATTCAGTGATCAGTAGCTAAGATTAGCAGGATCCCACCTTAAATCTGTTTTAGAATTTCCCAATCGACAAAAAAAGACGTAGGTAGAGGTGTTGAAGACATTTTAAATAATAAATGGATCTAGATTTCAATTTCTGTCGATTTAAATAAAACCAATTTTTAATGAAAAATACCAAAGGCCACATAGTCGTTTCATAATAAATGTCCGTACACTTATTTTTCGACGTATTCAATCTATTTCTTGAATATTAAACAGTTTCGTTTAACGAAATTATTAATAATTACAATATATCAATTTTATAGCAAAGGTAGCGTACGAACACAATCCTTGAGCTATATCATACGTTTATAGCTATAATAAATCTATTTTTTTTCCAGAATATAAATACCACTCCTAGATGTTTGTGGATTTACTAACACTACGTTATATGGGTAGGACTGAGCTCGAATATTGAAGAAATGAATCGAGTATCAATAAATAGAAGAAAAAAGGTATGATCAAATTGAGTAAAAATAATTTAAAACAATTTTGCTTACATTTGGTCGTTGCCAAGCAACGAAATATAATTGTTAAGAGATATTCATTTATCTACTGTTAGGGTAAGTATATTAGTTCCATACAGTTGTTATTTACTGCAAAAATGATTGAAACATGTTTTTCAAAAATAAAATACCTAATCCAGTCATTAGGCATTGGAAAAAAATTGGTACTAGCAGAGTACTTGTATCCAATATTTTTTACTGTGAAAATTTTGTCATATCTACCTTATTCTTAAGAGACTTTTCAGTATACTACTATGACAATTATTATATTAGAACGGAAATCTTAGAGAGACCTCCTCTTCACCCGTATCATCATGCTTTCCGGGCAGGCAGATTTAAGGAAACTGCACTGGTACAACTGACAGAGGTGCTCTAGATAACCAAGAAACCGTAATATGCGCATTTTTAGATGCAGAACGCGCTATTGACAATACTCCTCATGAGGCTGTCAAAAGAGCATTAAATAGAAGACGTGTCGACAGTACAACATCCAAATGGATGTCGGAACTGCTCACCACTAGAGTAGCAGAGACGAGGACGAGCAAAGACATCGTCTCCATCTGTACAACCAGAGGAGTAGCATCCCCATTATGGAGCCATTGCGTGGTGGAGTAGCAGAACTAGTCAATGGACGACGAGAGAAAACCTATCCAAAATTCAAAGACTAGCCTGTATATGTATTACAGGAGCAATGAGAAGATACCCAACGGCAGCCATGGAAGTTATTCTCAACCTCACACCACTATATATGGTGGTGGAAAGTGTTGCAGGAAGAACAAGATACAGACTAAATAGATAGGGAATCATTAAAATACACACCTCCTTAGTTCTTGGAAATCAGAAAACCTGGGACAAGATGGTATGATGAAAAGGTATAAGTTTTCAAAGAAATTCGTTACGGAATTAAGCGACAAGAAGGAATGGGATCCAAATACCATTACCAGACATGAAAATAATGCCATTCAATGGTACACAGATGGCTCAAACGCAAAAGTAGGAACTGGGATAGGAGTGTACGGGCCAGGAACCCACTCTGAAAGCTTTCAAGCGGAAATTCACGCTATAAGAAAGTGTGCCCAGTTCAATATTGACAGAGTATATGGAAGGCAAAAGATTATTATGATGTCGGATAGTCAAGCAGCCATTAAAGTACTGAGCTCTTGTGTAATCAGTTCCAAAATGGTGTAGGAATGCCTAGGCATACTCAATGAACTAGGCGAGAACAATATAATAAGCTTACGGTTGATTCCAGAACACACTGGAATAGAAGGAAATGAAAAAGCAGAAAGACTAGCTAAGAGGGGGACTGAAAGACCCTTTTGGGGGCCGGAACCCTTTTGCGGTATCAGCCCCAATGTAATATTGGAATAAATAGGCAAAGCCGAAGAAGAGAAAAGGTCTGACCATTGGAAATATCTAGTAGGGCTTAGACAATCAAAGATTCTGATGGGTGACTACAACCCGTTGAGATCAAATAAATGCATAAGTCAATGTAAAATTGCACTAAGAGTTTTAACAGGGATGCTAACGGGACATTGCAGCCTGAACGGGCACCTGAAAAAGCTCAAAATAGTGGAGGAAGCAGAATGTAGATTCTTTGGCATGGAAGAAGAAACCTCCATTCACATACTTGCAAATTGCACAGCAATTCAGAATCCTAGGGCACAGCACCTCGGAAATTAATAGATAGAAGATGGACATTTACCCAAGCTGTAGCCTGCAGATATTCTAAAATTCCTCAGGGAAATAGGACTAAAGGAGCTACTAGTCTCTGAGACGTTCCTCAGGAACTAAGTAGAAGTAAGGGGGCATTTTAGGTCTGAGTGATTGTGACCCCATCATACATACATAAATGTCCAGAATGTAATGCTGTCTATATTGGTCAAACAATTTTGAAATTAGACACAATGAACACTTAGGAGCATACATATTAAAACTGCCAGATAAATTACATTACGCAAAACATCTACTTACCTTCAAACCAACTTGCGCGGAAACATTTGAATACATTTGCTAAACAACAAAAAATGATCTTGGTTTATTAGTCAGATATTAATTACCAGGACGGCAAACATTTCAAAATCAGAGTTACTGCGATTCACTAGTGCGTTGGAGAAATTAAAAAGCAGTTGTCATCTTCATAGAGTACCAAACTCATAGAATAAGGTATACCAAACTGCACTAAGCTAGTATGGGATTGCGTGGTTGCCTTTAACGCACTCGGAAACCGCTACAAGGTCACAGTTGCCACGGTACGAGTGTCTTAAGGGTATTGAAAAGGTGGAAGAAATGAGCAAACAGGGCTCATCATTGATTTTACTAAAAACCTTCTGCAGCGTCGCACAATCGACAATAAACATGGTACCAAGAACGTGTGTGGCTGTAGAATGGACAATAATATCACCAGAACAGAGACAAGTGAAATTGTTCATTAGATGCAAACGCTAAAAATTGCGGCAGATTAAATAAGCCGAGATAGATAGGTAGTAGGTATGTTAAAAGGACACTGCAAGCTTAACAGGCACGCAAACTCATGTGGTTGAAAGACGAAGCCATGTGAAGATTATGACAACTAAAGAAGGAAAGTGTAGAGAAATCCTATGCCAGTGCAACTGTCTGGCGCATGTGTACGTTTTTGTAATAGAAGATGAGCAGACACCGGCAAGAAACTACATGAAATGTCCAGTCTCGAGGCTGATTGGCTGCGTAAAAAAGAGTCGGGATGACGAATATAATCTAGATTCAGATGACCACAATAGATCTGGAAAAATATTCAATATAAGTAGCTCGAGTTTCACGGAACCAATCTCTAGACGTACCAAACAGAAATACGCTCCTGTCTTAGTATTAACATGTGTGGGTTCAGCTATTTACCGTATTCTAACATTTTTCAACTCAGACTCGTATTAATCAAAACAACGTTGTTTTAAAACATGACACACCAATCATTTAAAATTCCCAAAAAACAGAATTTTTTTGGAGAAAGGTAGACGTAGTTTATGACCTCTTAGCAAAGCCCAATTTCGTGCTCTGGGGTATGTTGACAATTTAGCTATAGTGGTTAGATGCAAATAGGACTGTATTATTTCCGATGGCTCGAAACGTTTCTTAAACCTTATAACCACTAGAAGGGTAGCTGACGTCCGACGAAAACTGTGGCCTGTATATAATTTATAATCTGATAAATTCAAATTCAAATACTTTCATTCCCACAACTTGTTTAGAGCATTTTCCGTTACAATATCGTATAAAGAAATATACGATATGGGGTGTCGTCATCTGATGGTCTCAACGCAACATACCTTCTGTAGAATGATAAAAAACCAAGTTCTTCACTATTAGCAATAGTGAAGGCACGACTTTTTCTTGTTTTTGAGTCAGGAATTTTTACTATTAATGGCGAATCTTTTCACAAGCTCCTCCCATAATAGGGTACAAGCGTAAATTTTGCTATTGGTGGGAATTGACGCTTTATCAGGTCTCCTAACACCTTGCATGCCTATTTTTTCAAAAAAATATAAACTTTACTTTTAAAACGACTTTAAAAATCATAAAATTCGAAAGTCCGCCAAAACGCGCTTTACGTCATAAAGATGGCTGCCCCATGGAGTGTCGTCATTTGTTTACGTTCTTATTCGTGTATCACGCTCTGAGTTCTTGTGACCTAATTTGTTTCTGAAAGCTTTAAAAATGGATAAAGCCGAAAAAAAACTCTGTATTACAAGTATTGCATTGTTCCAGAGTGTAAATCAACGACTATTAAAACTCCAGACAAAATATTTGTTACTTTACCTGGTGGCGCAAGCAAAAATGCACTTAAGAGAAGGGCATTGTGGTTGCAAGCTATGCGTCACTGAACTAGTAAATAAAATATTTTCTTCTAAAAGTTTTAAAATATACTCGGAAATATTGAATATTTATGTCCACTTTACGTTGACTTTTAGAAATAAAAAAAAGCACACACAAACACGTAATGGTCTCAAACAAACATATAAATGATATTTTTACGTCGATGGAACAATTAATAGTTAATAAAAATACAATATAAATAAAACTACACAGAACCTAGTGCAATACCGGCCATATTGACAAAAGTAATCACATGGTATGACATCCCACGTATCATCCGTAGTGTTCGGAAATCCTCGGGTGGTGGTCGGAAACTGCAATAAAATTTGAATTTTATTTTAAAATTTGGAAGTAATTTCCAATGGAAACTGGTTTATTTCCTATTATTAGTTATTTTTGATATCAACTTTACTATTATAAATTAATATCTAAGCAAAATATGAAAAATGCGTGTACCTAATTAAAACCACCTGTCAATAAAATAGCTTATTAATATTTATAGAGTATGTAATGAGTAGTGTTATTTACCTTTTTCATTAAAAATATTTCATCTAGCGCTTCACAGAGCAATTTGAACAATTCTACTTTGGTGAAAGCTCTTGATTTTTTGGGTTTGTATCCTACAGATTGACGTTTTAGGTATGCGATTAACTTCGTATATTGGATTTATGGCCCGGTCTTTCCAAGTACGAATAAAGTGGCCAATAACTAACTGGAAAATAAATTTATTAGGAAGTCTTATTCAACAAATAAAGTGTAAATGTCTTTCAAACTGACTTTAACCATTGATTTCTTATTCGGTGAATTAACATAACAAAAATAATTATTTTAACGTTGGCTGCAATAAAAATTACAATAGCTAACTTCATAATATGTGTAGGGAAAGATAGTTTCATGCACAATGTGTATATAATAGAAAGTGATAGACAATTGTTATGTTTCGCGGACGCGTTGTAAGTTGCCAAATAGATTTTAGGCTAGCTGTCACCTGCTTGACAGCACTGAAATTAGGATTTCATGTGAGTAAATATTTAAATAATTGCTGAAATTGTGTATTACCAAAAAGCAAAAAAATATAATAATATAGGTACACTGCAAATTCTACTTTGATTTACCGATCTGTACGATGTTGTAGTTGGGGCCCTATCTCCTCCAATAAGTTAATCACAGTTTCTTTAGATAATCGAAAACGGCGTAAAAATTCTTTATCATCCCATCTTTCAAAGTGGTCAATACGTTCTCTAACCGTATATGGGTGACGATCTGGGTTTAAAAAATCTACAATTTCTTGTATCTCTTGATCTTCGATCTCCTCGAAATCATTAAAAATATCCATTTCAAAATGGATGTGACAGTTTTTATTTAAACTAGGTTAGAATCGCCAGCACCATGCCAACACTTTGAAAAGAGAAAAACTCAATTCGTAGTTAATCGGCATCAGTCGGTTGTTATTCACAACCCGAACAACTTTATTTCGAACTTAAACCTCCTAATAACTTAACTGTAGAATAATGCTATATATTCTGCGAATATGAATTATCCAATATTGGAAAGACGAATCTAGTTCTTATTTGATAAATATATATTATTCACAACTTTATTCGGACTTGGAAAGACCGGGCCTAAGTCAATATTGTTTCTTACAGATAAATACAGATCGTAAGCATTGAGTACACGGACCAAAGTGTAGCAATGGAAGTTCATAGTTTTAGCTTTTTCGCTAAAGTAAGCCATCATTACGTTTTCAGTGTACCTTCTAACTTTTCTTGAATTACACCATGTGATGAAGAGTTCGTACTGCTTTTTATACTTCCCCGCGACTTTTCTGGAAATAGGTTTAATGTCGCGACTTTAGCGGCGCTTGATGCAATTTCAGGTGGTGTACCTACATGAAAAATCACTACAATCATTTTCTTCTTCCAGTTTTGCTGCTTCACGCTCATATACGATTTTTATTTAGGAAATTTTTCACACAAATGAAAGATGTCATTTACTCGTTGACATTGGATACTCTGAGCAATGCATATTTGATTTAAAGTTTATAATTGGGAGAGCGAGCGTTTTTTTTATTTAGTCGCTTATAAGCGACAAAGTGACATTCCTCGAAAAATATGACCTTTGTGTTGTCAAATACGAGCGCAAATGCCTACTTTGCATATCGATTGTGGAAAAAGTTATTTTTCGTGCAATCGGACGCGAAGTCAGTATTTCGCGTTCTCAACACATTCCGCGAAATTCAATTTCGAGGCCGTTACCCATAGCAACGGCTGCGAAACCAAACGTCACTTCAAAATTTGAATATCACTTCCAAATCTGACATTTCTAAAATACTACAAAGACAAGGATTATTTTTTATTGAATACCAACAAATAAATAAGTACGTATATTATTTAGGATGAATATTAACATTAATTGTACAGTTTGTATTATTACTTATATTTACTCCAGAAGTTGAAGCAAGAACTGTCAAAATATTTTGTATACATTGAAACATATCATTTCCATAGCACCCATTGTTAAATAAATTGAACTGCTGTTGATTTTAGAGCAATAATATATTTATTTACAATTATCTAGTTTAATAATTTTAATGATTGCACGAAAAATAGTGTGTATGCCATGGCCGCGAAACTTTTTAACGACCTCAAGATTATCTTGCCTCGGCCGCAAACGGCCTCGGCGATAACTGTTCTTTCGGTACGTTAAAAAGGTATTTCGCGGCCTAAGCATACAAATAACTATTTCGAGATTTTAATGTCATCTAAGTTCGACCGTACATGAGCCACATTTTGCGGTCGGCCCGACCACATAATTGCCGTCGCGTTTCGGCGAAATCAAGCCACCCATAAGAAATACTGTACCATACGTACACGCGCGTTCACGACAGTCAAAACGGGCATCTGCAGTCTACTTGCAGCCGATCTCCGCCGAGTGGTCGTTGCTGCATCCGCCGTACAGCAACCACATTCTTGTGGTCGTACGAACCACTTTTGATACGGATACATACCTTAAAGTAATTGCAAGTCTTGCTGCTGGAATACTTTTTCTCATATTGGTGTCACAACGTTCAGTTTTTGATTTTAAAATTCTGAGTAATTCATCAAATAAACAGATTGACATTCTAAAGTCGTTATAAAATTTTTTGTCATCCTGGCGGAGTTTGCCAAATAAATTATATAAGTTTCCTTCTCGTCGTCGCGCAACCAAAAGTGGATGTATCCAAAGCGATCATGCCTTCCTAAATCTTCTTCTTGTCCTTCTCAACATAAGAAGTAGTAGTGCTTCTTCTTCGAAATCCATATGGACTCTGGCAGGTGATACCACAAAATATAGGACTAAACAATTTACCCTGTGATGTGTAGTCGCTTCAACTACGCGTGCGGTTCATATGACTGCAAGTCGACCACAAAAATGTCGCTGGGTCAATTGCGAGGTGCAGTTGACGTGACCACATTTTTGTAGTTGTCTCATCTGCAAATATGTGGTCCATGTACGGCCGCTCTTATAGTAGAAGGTGTAACTTACCTTAGAAATAATACAAAACGTGGAGAGACATAAACTACAACGTTTTAAAAGATAAAGTTATTTGTATTATGTGTCTAAGATATATTTACTGCGGCATTAGTTTGTATCAGTAGACCAACCAACGATGCGAGGGGAGTTTGGCTAGTTGATGCATTTATGTTATATTAAGATTATTATGGTGTGTCGTTATAACGCCAACTTTGGTTACATAATATGGATATTAGGGTGGACCAAAAAAATCTTTTAATTTTTTTTTAGCAACTACGAACATATCGTCCAAGACGACGAAAAAAAAATTCTGGTGAAGTTTCAGCCCTTAATATTAATATTAAGAGGTGACTCATTGTGATGTTTGATTTCCCACTTAAAAATAGCATGAGAATTTTTGTTTGTTTGAATTTTTAATGCACTCGAACGAATAAATGTTTCGTGGAAATAAATACATATTCTTGTAGGAAATTTTACGATCTACAAAAAAGGTCTGAAATAATTTTTTGCTAAGTTGACTCGTTTAAAAGTTATTCGAGGTTAAAGAACAACCCCAAATAGTTGAGGATAACTTTTACGATTTCTTATACCCTATCACAAAATAATGACTCAAAAACATGAAATATCTTAGTTTTTGTGAATCTTAGTGGGTTTTTTTTGATAATTTCGTAGAGAAAATTGTATGTGATTCAGCACGATTCAAATAAAAAGAGTTAAAACGACATTTTGTAATAACGTAGTTGGCAGTACTGTAAAGATTATAAATTTTATTGTTTTATCAAAGAACACTCGATAAGATTTACGAAAACTAAGATGTTTTATGTTTTTGAGTCATTATTTTGTGATAAAGTATAAGAAATTTTAAAAGTTATCCTCAAATATTTAAGGTTGGACTTTAACCTCGAATAACTTTTAAACGAGACAACTTAGCAAAAAATCATTTTAAACCTTTTTTGTAGATCGTTAAATTTCCTACAAGAATATGTATTTATTTTCACGAGACATTTATTCGTTCGAGTGCATTAAAAATCCAAACAAAAAAAAATTATTATGTTATTTAAATCGGAAATCAAACATCACAATGAGTCACCTCTTAATTAGTTGGAGGAAGACGCATGCCGTGGTGCACAAGAGGTTATTCGTCACACGTCTATCGGTGATAATTGACCTATCGTAGTATAGTCTCATTATTATTATTATTGTCAAGATTTTTGCCACAAATTTAAATTTTTAATATAAATTTGAAAATATTGGTCCTATAAAAAATTATTCGTATTCACAACTATTCATATAAAATGTCATAATAGGTACCGTTGAATAGATAATACAAAACTGATCAGCTGATCAAATTGTTTATCCTGGATGGTCATATTATGTCAAGTGATCTGGATTGCCTGTACATCTCAAAAGTTTGAGAAGTTAATTTGACCCGAATCATTGTACCTACCTGCTTTGTTTACAGTTCAGCAAGTTAATCTTGATAAAACTAATTCACAGGCTATTTAACTACAAAAAGAAGTGGAATGGAGTTTACAATAAATCACTATTTGCGACTGGTCATAGCCATATGGTGTTTTTTTTAATTCTTATTTAAATACTTATTCAAATACGCTACCTTGATATCTTTAAATACAATCAATTCAAAGGATATTTTTGTCGAGTTATGCCGCTCGATTGATAGCATCGAACATATTTTCATTTCATCGATATATTAACTAGACTGTTACAGAATGTGACATCTGAACCCGATTTGAGAGGTTATACGTTTCAAATTTTTGGGATAATTAATAATCCGTAAAGAGAGAGGGATAGACACACCCATAAGATCCTATTGAATATCATTTGAATAAAATCAACCTAAATCTTTCATTATTACACGTCAATTTTTTTTAAAGATAAATATCTGAAAATTCATTATTGATATATACACAAGCAAGAGACGAAGTTCATTAAAAGCATTTCAGGTATATCGTCGTGATTAAATATACCAGATATTTCTAGACGAAAATTACTGGTGTACAGGATGTCCTTGTTCAATGATAATTTATTTCAAAAATAATTCTTGAAATTGTTTTCTATATATCAACTTTTTTCATCATGTTTGAGTTTATACACTAAATAAATGTTATTCTATTTAAAAAATTAGTGAAGTATACTCAGAGATATTTTGTACCACAAAATAGTGAGATGAAAATTTCGAAAAGACACATTAACAACATTGAAAGTTGCGTAAAAACCACAAAACTATGAATATTGAACTAAATTTTCAATAGAGCAGTCTTTAAATTGCAATATACTGGGTCTTCATACCTTTTTATTTGTCGTTCAGATATTAGACACTGTCGTTCGGAATATTAACTAGAACATTTTTATAGTTACAACCTTGGAGGCTTTACATGGTTACAGCCTTGGAGACTTTATAAGGAGATCGACCTCCAATTTCTGGTCATGGCAGAGGGCGCCAATTTAAATCCAATACCAAAAACATCTGACTGTAGAACAATAACAGCCAATCTTAAGCCTTGCATACACTTTCAGTTCATAGTGTTCAAGGTTGCTAGCTCATTTGACAGTATGTGAGGCATAGAGAAATAAATTTTAAGAGAGATGGTTAAACGTGTAACGTTCTGTGACACAAGGTTACCAGTAGGTCATGAACTTTTGGGAAATCCTCATTCTTGCCTGCAAAAAAAAAACAATAAAATGAAAAATAATATTCTTATTATATCATGAAAACCTCACCTCGAACGTATTAGGTAATCCAGCGACCTGTCAAATAAAATTCAATATGTCGTCCTAGGACAAACAAAAATATTGTGTTAGTCTTTTGGTATACATATGAGTGTTTATTTTGGAGAAAGGTGATTTTCTTTGGCTCTAAGGATTGTCTGTGTTGATAATAAGAATAAACAATAATATGTTAGTTTTATGAAATTCTTTTATGTAAGTTGTGCCCAAATAAAAAAAATCATTTTTCCCAAGTTTAGTTTCATTACTATATCTATTTGTATTTAAATAAGCTAGAGAGATGAATATGATTTATTCATTAAAAATTGCTATTATTTTATGAACAAAGTGATCTAAAAACTTAACCAAGGAGTGTCAATAGTCCAGCCAACGAGCAAACATCGTTAACTGCTACTCTGACAGCCTTTTTACGTTTTCCACGTGTTTTCTTTATTATTTTCAATGGTTTTTTATGATAATACTGTGTAAATAATAATCAACATGTGATAATTAACAATCAATTAGTGTTATGGTTTTATAAACTATGAATTCTTTCTGTTAGTCAGTTGGACAATTAAATTCTCCAGTGGCGTAGCGTTACAATCACCAGGTAACTGATATATTCCTTTTACTCTATCCACGGAGTCCTACTGGGACGTCTGTTGCATTAACAAGTTTAATGTGAAGTGGTTTTGGCAACCAGGACCGCTCACAAAAATGAACTCCAATAACAACCAAAATCAAATGTCGTCATCACAACCTATCACAACAAACCGCACAAAATCATATGTTGCTGCAGCCCTGTCTAAACCTCCACCTCCAACTTTTCCAAATAGGGATCAAGCCATTATCTTTCATGCTATTCCCAACGCCGTTCTTGTTGAGTATGTTGAAGCTGTAGGGGATATTGTTACTCCCAAAAATATTACACTTGCGTCCCGAATCTCAAATAACCGTGTATGTATTTATCTGTCCTCGAGTAGTATCGTCAATGATCTTCTCAATGCTCATCAGAGCATTTCCATTAACTCCACAATTATCCCTATCCGAAGACTTATTACGCCTGCAAAACGTATTCTCATATCCAATGTATCTCCCACCATTCCCCATTCCATAATTGAAAAAGCTCTAAAAGATATTGGACTACAGCTAGCCTCCCCTGTTTCGTTTGTAAAATGTGGCGCACTAGGTGACGAATACGCTCACATTATGAGTTTCCGTAGAGTTTCTTACGTTATCCCTGACAATGAAAACTTCTCCGTGCAAACATCTTTCTTAATTACTCATGATAATACACAATATAGAATATTTGTATCATCTGACAAGCTAGAATGTTTCTTATGCAAACAAGCAGGACATACTGCTGACTCCTGCACCAACGCCCCTCCTTCCCTAACACAAGACGACCTACCACCCCCGGCCAACTCTATGTCACAGTCTACGATAAATATCTCTCCCGATAGCGACCCCAGACAACTCAGTTTACCAAATACCCCAAAAGAAACTGAGACAACACAAATACCAACACCTATAACTCATGGACAAAAAAGGGCCATATCTACAGATAGCAATGTTGATACCCCTCTCCAACTTACACCGGAAATCACACCTGAACCAACAATGAATCAAATGCTTCCCCCTTCATATACTAATCCTAATACCTCCACTAAACAGCTAACGAAAAAATCCAAAACAATAATCTCCGATGAACATAAATTAACACCCAGCACTCAAAATGCAATACGCTCCATTTACGAAAAAAATCCATCTGACCTCACTCTTACAGAAACCCAGTTCACAGCTTTCTTAGAAAATACACATGGAAATATAGACCCTCTCAAGGAATCTCTAATTTTCACCTCAAACACCCAAGGTTTACTAAATGACTTTACTCAGAAACGAAGGAAGGGTCTATCAAAAACCGCCTCACAAGAATGAGGAAAAAAATTAAACAACAAATGAATCCTGAGGACTCTGACAATATAAGCGTTTCCTCTGAATATCAAACTGATGACGAATCCAATACGCCGCTCTCCTACCCGCAAAAATCCTTACAGCCACCCTTATCACATCTAAGTCAATAGCCACCTTCAAAATAATTCAATTCAACTGCGATGGATTCTTTCCTCGATTAGAAAGAATCCAGCAACTAGTTGTCGAAGAACAGCCTGATATTATATGCCTTCAAGAAACCAATTCCAAAATATCCAAGCTTCCCAAGATAAAAAACTTTGAAGGATATCACTTTATCCGCACCGACTGTAATCGTGCCAGTGGTGGCACATCAATTTTTATCTAAAGCGAACTATTTTCATCTCACCTCCCACTCACAACAGATCTTGAGGCTATTGCCATAACCACTTGGTGCCCTAATAAGCTCACTATTTGCAGCATATATATTCCACCTAATCACCCACTTAAAGAAACAGAACTATTAAACCTTATCTATCAACTTCCCACACCATATATACTAGTAGGGGATTTCAATGCCCACAACATTATGTGGGGATCCAACTATACATTCGGCAAAGGTAAAACTATTGAAAGAGTAATTAATTGCACAGATTCCTACCTATTGAATACAGGTTCCAGTACACATTTTAACTTTTCATCCGGAACTCTCTCCTCTATAGATCTCAGCTTCAGTGATCCAAAATCTGCTACTTTACTAACTTGGCAAGTTGCCGATGACCTTTACGATAGCAATCACTTTCCCATTTTCATATCGTCCAATCAACCCAATATTCAACAAAGTTTAACCAGGAGCTACTGGCGCCTAAACAATGCTGACTGGAACAGTTACACAACCCAAACAGATACCCCTTTATCCACCCTTTCGTTCTCCGACAATATGGACAATAACATGTCGTTAATTATAAGCGCCTTACTTTCAGCTGCCAATACACATATTGGCAAAAATATTATTTAACACAAACGAAAAACAGTTCCCTGGTGGAATACATCATACCAAATTACTGTAGATGAACAAAAGTTAGCACTTAAAAATTATCGAACAAACAAGAGCCAAGAAAATCTCTTAAAACTGAAAAAAGCTAGAGCCAAGACCCTAAAGCAAAGTAAAAAATTAAACAAATTCAAGGAAACAATACCAGCCTTAAAATAGCCAACCTTATATCTAACAACTCTGTAATCAGTGAGAATCAAGAAATTGGTGAAACTCTGGCCAAACATTTTTTTGAAAAATTCAGAAGCAAAATCAATCCCACCCTACTTGAACCATTGATTGCCACCCCTCCTCTATCTTCTACTATAACAACTCAAGACATCACTTATCTAAACTCTTCATTTTCTCTCACAGAACTAACTACGGCCATTCAATCCTGCAAGAACACTGCTTCTGGTCCTGACGATATTCCTTATATTTTTATAAAAAAACTATCCTTGGAAGGCCAACGAAAACTTGAAATGTACAACTTAATTTGGACTTCCAACACATTCCCCAACCAGTGGCGAACCTCAGTTACAATACCCATTAAAAAACCAAATCAAGCAGTTACCTCACCCAGCGCTTACAGACCAATATCACTAACATGTACCATGTGCAAGATCTTTGAAAAAATGATAACAAAAGGCTTTTATGGTACTTTGAAAAAAATAATGTTATTGCCAAAGAGCAGTCAGGATTTCGTCGAAATCGATCAACCCATGACAACCTAGTACTTCTTCAAAGTCATATTTCTGATGCATTGAACAAGAAACAAGAATGTATTGCCGCTGTTTTTGACATTGAAGGTGCCTTTGATACAATAAGCAGACACTCTATTCTGAACAAACTAACCCTTCATAACATCAACGGCAACATATTTCACTTCATCCAAAATTTCATATCGTCAAGGTCGTACAGAGTCTCAGTTAATGGCATTTTCTCATCATCTTACAGCCAATCGGATGATGTTCCACAGGGTTCGGTGTTAAGTCCCACACTCTTCAATTTAGTGATAAATGATTTATGCTCTGGTCTCCATTCACCCATTAGACATGTTTTGTATGCAGATGATTTAATAATATACTGCCACGGACGTTCTGTCTCCACCACTTCGAAGCTAATTCAATCTACTGTCGATACCCTTGGCAGCAGAACCAATCACCTAGGTTTATCTTTATCTCACAGAAAATCTGAAATCATTAAATTCAGCCGACGTCTCCCTACCCCATCTCCTCGTATTATGATTAACAACATATATATCCCTGTAGTTGGTAACTGCAAAATACTCGGTATAACATATGACTCACGACTTACCTGGAAACAACATCTACTAGAATTAAGAGGTGAGTATAGTAAGAGGCTCAACATAGTCAAAACTCTCTCACATTTTCATTGGGGTGCCGACGAAAATTCCCTCCTTAAAGTATATAGATCGCTTATACGATCCAAACTAGATTATGGTTGCTACATATATATGTCAGCTTCTGAAACATATCTTAACCTCTTAAACCCAATACACAATACAGCCCTGCGTCTATGCCTACGTGCTTTTCGATCTAGCCCCGTTGAAAACCTTTATTGCGAAGCCAATGAACCTCCCCTTTGGTTGAGACGACAACCGTTACTACTCTCTTGTATGTATGTATGTATGTATTTTGGGGTAACATTCACTGAGACCTAAAAGATCTATTGTGCCCCCTTACTTCTACTTAGTTTCTGAGTAGAGTCTCAGATACTAGTAGCTCCTTTAGTCTTATTTCCCGGAGGAATTTTAGGATATCTGCAGGCCTCAACTTAGGTAACTGTCCCTCTTCTATCCATTAGTCTCCCAGCTACTGTGCCCTAGTATTCTGAAATACTGTGCAGTTCGCAAGTATGTGGATGGAGGTTTCTTCTTCCATTCCACAAAATCTACAATCTTCTTCCTCCACTATTTTGAGCTTTTTAATGTGCCCATTCAGGCGACAATGTCCCGTTAGGATTCCTGTTAAAACTCTTAGTGCCGTTTTGCTTTGACTTATGCATTCACTTGATCTCAACAGGTTGTAGTCACCCAGAAGAATCTTTGATTGCCTAAGCCCTACTAGATCTTTCCAATTGTCAGATCTTCTCTTTTCTTCGGCTTTACCTATTTCTTCCAATATTACATTGGAGCTGATTCCGCAAAAAGGTTCCGGCCCCCAAAAGGGTATATCAGTCCCCCTCTTCGCTAGTTCATCTGCTATTTCGTTTCCTTCTATTCCAGTGTGTCCTGGAATCCACAATAAGGTGACTATATTGTTCTCGCCTAGTTCATTAAGTTTGCCTAGGCATTCCCACACCATTTTGGAACTGATTACACAAGAACTCAGCGCTTTAATGGCTGCTTGACTATCAGACATTATGATAATCTTTTGCCTTCTATATCCTTTATCAATATTGAACTGGGCACACTTTCTTATTGCGTGAATTTCCGCTTGAAAGATACTTGGGGTTTGGTGTTTGGTTCCTGGCCCGTACACTCCTATCCCAGTTCCTTCTATTGCCTTTGAGCCGTCTGTGTACCATTGAATGGCATTCTTTCCAAGTCTGGAAATTGTATTTGGATCCCATTACTTCTTGTTGCTTAATTCCGTAACGAATTTCTTTGAAAAATTATACTTTTTCATCATACCATCTTGTGGCATGTCCCAGGTTGTCCGAATTCTAAGAAGTGAAAAGGTGGTTTTTTTAATGATTCCCTCTCTACTTAGTCTGTATCTTCTTCTTTCTGCAACACTCTCCACTATCATATGTAATAGTGTGAGGTTGAGAATCCCTTCCATTGCTGCCGTTGGGCATGTACTCATTGCTCCTGTTATGCATATACAGGCTAGTCTTTGAATTTTGGAGAGGTTTTCTCTCGTAGTCAAGAGGCTAGTTCTACTACAGTGTACATCCAGCTCAGGATTTCTGGGTCACAACCCCAGTTTCTCCCTGCCAGATTCCTGCACACCATTAGAGCCATTTTTGCTTTGTATGTAATCTCCTTCTCGTGTTTGTTCCACAGGAGTTTGCTGTCTAGAGTCAATCCTAGATACTTGACTTCTTGTCTCCATTCAACGTCGTTCCATCAAGTTTAATGGTTTTGAGGATGAGTTTTCTTTTCTTAGTGGAGGCTATCAAGATGGTTTTGGTGGGGTCCCACTTGCCTACACCAGCTATTTGTATAGTTCAGACCCTTTTGTACGATGTCACAAAGGGTGTTTTCAAATTTTTCCCTGGCTGTTATAACAATATCATCGGCATATCCTTGGCAGGATATTCCGAGGTCTGTCAAACCACACAGGAGTTCGTCAACCGTCAGACTCCACATTAATGGGGATGCTACTCCTCCCTGTGGGCATCCTCTGGTTGTGCAGATGGAAACAATGTCTTTGCTCGTTCTCGTCTCTGCTACTCTAGTGGTGAGCAGTTCCGACATCCATTTGGATGTTGTGCTGTCTACACCTCTTCTATTTAATGCTCTCTTGACAGCTTTATGTGGAGTGTTGTCAAAAGCTCCTTCTATGTCCAAAAATGCACATACTACAGTTTCTTGGTTGTCTAAGGCACCTCGGATATCCTCCGTCAGTTGTACCAGTGCAGTCTCCGTAGATCTGCCTGCCCGGAAAGCGTGCTGATACGGGTGGAGAGGTAGTCTCTCTAGGATTCCCGTTCTAATACAGTTGTCAATAGCTTTTTCCATCGTTTTAAGCACAAACGATGTTAGGCTAATTGGTCTGAAGGATTTGGGGTTTGTTTTGATTTTGGAATGCTTCTGGTATATAAGCCAGATCTAAGTAAATGACAAAGATAAATACTGATTGAAACGTCATCTATACTAAAACAATCAAGTAATAAAAGTCCTCAATTAACAATCACATTGTTTCCCTTTTTCCAGCTTTTGGAATGAAGGTTACTATTGCCCTTCTCCATGCTTCTGGTATATATCCCAGTCCAAGCTACTTCGACTAATTCTAACCAAATGTCTTGTCCTTGCTGGAGCAATGCTGGGAAAATCCCATCTGCTCCAGGTGTTTTGAAAGGTGAAAATGTGCTCATAGCCCATTTCAACCTATCGTTAGTACAAATGTGCTTGGCCCTTGTAGTACTTTCTCTCGAAGGCCTGTTATGACCTTTGAGAGGATTATCTCCTCTGTTTGGGGTACTTCCAGGAAAATGAGTTTCTAGTAAGAGTCGCACTCTTTCCTTCTCATTTTCGGTATATTTACCGTCTGGCATCCTCAAAGCCATATCTGTGTGTGCCGCAGCAGGTGTTGTGTTTATATCTTCACAGAATTTCCTGAAGCTATTTCTTTTAGCTTTTCTAATTTCCTTGTAGTAGGTGTTTCTCACCTCGGTGTATCTCCGGTGAATTTTGCTTTATTAAAAAGGTCCCGGGTTTGAGATATTAATTCTGACAGATGTTTGTTCCACCAAGGTGCATCTTTGCTGCTTCGTTGTTCTTGAAGAGGGTAGCTCGATTCAAATGCATCGATTATTGCCCTGTTCAGATCCTCAAGCTCATTTTCCAGGTCGAGATGGTGCTTAGCCCTTCCTTTCCTCTGGATATGTGCTAGATTTCCTTTCAGACAGGTGTTATAGTTGTCCCAATCTGTTTTCCTTGGTTTTCTCCTGAGGCTTACCTCAGGTATGCCTAGCTCTAACTTGAATGTTATGATACCATGATCGGAGAGAGATGGTTCACCCTATACTCTCCAATCTTTTACTATATGTTTTAGAGCACGAGTTGCCAGTGTGACATCTAAAACTTCTTGCCTTACCCTTGTTACAAATGTGGGGGTATTCCCTATATTGTGAATATCAAGGTTTTTATTAAGGATATATTCTAAAAGTTGCTCACCTCTCTGGTTGGTGTTGCTGCTGCCCCAAACGGTGTTGTGTGCATTGGCATCACATGCTAGAAGTAGAGGTAGTCTCTTCTCTTCACAGTACTCCACCAGCCTTTGTACCTCTGGGGGTGGTGCTAGCCCATCTCCCTCAAAGTAGCATGATGCTATTACTATCTCCTTGACCTCCTTCTTGTGTTTGAGGTGTGCTCGAACTGGAACTAGGTCCCGAGTCATGTATTCTGAAAGACAAAAATAGTTAATATTCTTCCTTATCATTATACATGTTCTTGGTATATCACTACCAGTGTGATATACTATTTTAGCATCTTTACATGCTAATCCTCTTACCTGGTTATTATTGACCCAAGGTTCTTGGATCAAGCACATCCCCCATTGGTCCTTGGTGAACAATCTTGTGATCACCGCCGAAGCCCCTTTGGCATGATGAGTATTAACTTGAGCTAAGTTAATTCCCGCCATCCTGTTGGTTACCTTCTTGGGTATTTCCCTCTTTCGTCAGGGTGATGTCCCCTTCAGTAAGAGTACTGTCCCCTTCCTCCGACACAATATCCATCCCCTCCTCGGACAGCGGCGACTCCTTCACAAGGAGTTTGGTAATGTGTAGGCTTTCTAGACTACCTGAGTCGCCACTGGCCTTGGAGGAAATGGATGCCTTCTCCAGGTCTCCTTCCTCTCCTTTCTGAGGACATGTACGGGGATTTTCCCAAACTGGTAATGAATGGTGAACCCGTTGTTCTTGATTTTTTTGCAGGATAGATTATCTATTCCTGCTCTCAAGACTAGGCCTTTGTCCTCTTCTTTAAGATTGAGGACCTTCCACTGGTCTGCTTCCAAACCATCATTCTGCGCTTTGATCAAGCGAAGCAGCTTTCCTTCCTCTACGCCTTTGCTTCTTGAGAGGAAGATCGTGGCGGTATGCATTTTTGGGATGTCGTCTCCCTGGCACACCGTCAGTTCTACTCCCTTCCAGCTTTCCAGCTGTGGTACTATCAGCCGGAGCCATTCTGCAGTCTGTGGTGTTTCACAGTCGATTAGAACGACTCCTGGTCTGAAATGTATGCCACTAAACTGGAGCTTATGCTCCCATCCAGCATACATTTCTTCTATTATTGCGTTCTCCAGCAAGGTTTGATCGTCCGCACTGAGGGAAGTCTCAGGATACGCCCTAGGGAGAACTGCCATTCTTATTATTTTTGCTGCAGCTACATAGCTGCCAGCTGAAGAAGGGATGGCTATTCTGTCCTCCTTTTTCTTCTTCGTCTGTACTTGCAGTGACTGGGCTGTCGCCACTTCCCACTTACGTTTTCCTCTTTTAGGAGGGATGTTTTTCTCCTCTCCTTGTTTTTTCCGCTCTGTGGCTTTCTTTCTTGCTTCCTCCGGTGCAAGTCCCTGTTCAAGGAAGCGAAGATACCATCTTACCCCCGTTCCACTAAGTCCACACCTTAGTGGATAGTCCCTTTCTCCGGGCTTACCCAGTGGAGGGGGGAGGGGGGTCTTCTTATTTTTTATCCAGAGTTTTTCCCGGGGACTTTCGCCAGTTGAGGAGGTTGAGGGTATAGGTGCCCCTGCCTTTCTCCTCTCCTGCTTTTCTCTGGCTTCCTCAACACGAGGTTTGTTCGCATGTGAGGAAGATGCTGTGTTTTTGGGCACTTCGGATACACTGCTCCGACTTGTGCCCGATTGCGGTGCTTGCCCGCTTGGCTTCTTTTTCTCTTTTCTTTCCATGGTTGATCCCACGAGTAGCTAGGGAAGCATAAGGTCCACTCCTGCAGAGCCCCACATGCAGGAGTAAGGGTATTTAAACTGGATATCCCCAGGTATCCAGAGTCCGCATATTAGCGATCAAGCTTCCCCTTGACCACGCAGTCCTCGGCTGTTCCACCTTGACTTGGGGGTTTTTATTGTGGTCCCCTTCCACTTGGCCAGCTGTTTAAGGCAAGCCCCCACATCTAGTGAATATACCTCATCAACCACCTTCCACTAGATACGGTTTATATCAGGCAGGTTTCCACAAGCAGTCTACTGCTCCGACGACCCCGCTGACTCCGGCAACCGACCGGCTATCAACAAACTCGTCGGGACAACAGTCCACTCTCCACTCTGAAGATCCTGATATCGGATTTCTGCATTCCACAGAGATCCGTTGAGCTGTCCTTGGTTTCACGTATTCCTCTTGAAGAGGAACAGCTACTCGGCTCCCCCACCAACGACCGGGTCTCACAGCTCCTTGGGGGAGTACTACTCTCTTACGCAGCCTCCGTTTCATCATTGTTTCATCGAACCCTTATAATCCTGTATACCCCCTTTTTATATCACCTACACCCATATCACATAACGCACATTTATTATTACCAATAAGACCCATCCCATTATTGCTAGCACAGCTACTTGATGACATTAATCTACTGCAAACAACTCATCTCTCACTACCCCAGACTCTTCCTTGGGCCGTTACTATTCCTCAGCTTAACACATCACTTACACGATATGACCAACATATATCACCAAGGGAACTCATAATGAAAGCTTTTAATAGCATCATACTAACAAATAAATACGATCTAGTTCTATATACTGATGCCTCTAAAAATGAAACAGGAGTGGGATGCTCTGTTACAACGTCCCATTCTCTTATCAATTCCTCTCTTATCCCTCTCTCATGCAGCGTTTATACTGGCGAATTATTTAGCATACTTCAAGCCCTCAAACACATCACTTTAACAAATAAGCACGTAGCTATATGCACAGACTCACTAGCCTCAATTCAGACCATCCAAAATATATTTACCGATCATCCAATTGCCCAAAATATCCAAAATACTTACCACCAGCTTATCACATCCCAAAAGATATCAGTTATCATAATTTGGCTACCATCACACATTGGTATAGCAGGCAATGAACTCGCAGACCATTACGCAAAAATTGCCTCAACATCCGCTGATATTACTGACAATATCCAAATATGTGAAGACTTGGAGGCCCACATCAAAAAACGAACGAAAATTATATGGCAACAGCACTGGGATACAAACTGTTCATTTTTACATGAAATACAGCCATCAATCAATAGCCCTCTTCATGCTTCTAGAGAACTATCAAGAAGAGATCTAGCTATAATAAGGAGACTACGTATCGGACATTCTAAGCTAACTCATGGTTACCTGATGACATCCAGCAACCAAACCTATTGTCAAAGCTGTCAAACATATTTGACAATAAAACACATCTTAACTGAATGTCACCAATTCTCAGCCAGGAGACAACATTATCACCTCTCATCAAGCCTACGATATATGCTAAATAATCCGGAGCAAATTAACAGCCTACTGAAATTCCTCAAAGATGTGCAGCTTTATAGCAAAATTCAACAAATCCATTATATATGAATTTATTGAATTTTATATAGGTATGCAAGTGGCCATAGTACCCGAGCACGTTAATTTTAATTAAAAAAAAACTTAACCAATAAAATGAGAATATAAAATAAAATAATTTCAACGTTAATATTAAATGAGTAATTCAAATATCCGATTATTATACCTATGTATACAAACCTGAAAATAATTTTCGAATTACATTGAAAAAAAATAAACCTCTCTCAAACACACTGCAATAGCATAAGTCGCAGGAGGGAACAGTTGTTGAATTTACACAATCAAAATATTATCTTGATCAAACAATATCATTGGTCTATCTATACCATCATCAACAGCATTACAAAAAAAAAAATTTCTTTTTTTCGTTAAACTTCTCCATGGGATGAGGATACGCTTGCAATAAAATTTTAAACTATTTCTCCACCTAGCAATTCTATGGAAACTTCCTCTTCATGTTGTAGAGTTTCTCAGGTACTTTTTTTCATAATATGATATTGCTAATGTTGTCTAAAGAAGTAGACAATTGTTATATTCAAAATAATAAACAAGTATTACCTTGCATATTAAAACAAAAACTCCTTGTAGATCCTACATGAAAGTTATCGACAAAAAAGTATTGTTATTAACAAAATTCACTTTAGTAACGAGTGTTACCCCCTCTTGCCCTGATCACATCACTAAGCCTGCATTGAATGGTATCAATTTTATAATTTTATTCATATTACGCCATTAGATATAGATTTTAACCTCGCACTGAATTACCGATCCAATTTTTCAATTTTATGAGGTTTAGGAACACTTTTTGAGTATAAAATCACAAAATGCTGACAGATTCCGGTGGAGCTTCAGGCGCCATCTTGAAAAAATGTTTTTTGCCGATATCTCGGGAACTTTTTACTTTAGGACAAAAGTCATTGAGACCATTATTGTATAGAATAAAATTTAGCACCTTTTCTTTATCGTAAACTTTTTTTGTAAAACTCAATGTTTACGATCTATGACCGGTTCTTCTATCTCGGCCTATAACTCTTGAAATATTGGACTAATCAATAAAGAGCATCCTCCCATTTTTTAAGATCAATTTATTCTCTACGAATTTTGTTTGAAACTTTTTTTTCTAATATCCATACTTTTTGAGCAATAGGACGTTCAATATTGGACTACCGGACGCAAGGTCGGAAATTTCAATCAATTTCAATTTCAAGAGGATGATGGTGTAAATTCAACATATAATTGAAAAAAATATCTCGATTGTTTATGTAGTGAATTATTGAATAATTATTATTAATTATGTTATGTTCAGATACCATAATAAAATAAAAGAAAACGAAGGGCAATATTTTTCAAAAATTTATTTTTAGAAAAAAAAAACAAATAAAAAATTCAAATTTAATCCAATTTTCGAGCGTTTTTGAGGCGGCAAAATCCAATTATAGTTGATGTCCATCTTTCTTAACTTCGTCGGAGGAATACAAATAAGACTGTAAAGCCTCAATCATTTCTTTATTCTCGTGGTCAAAATCGTCAATATCTACCGACTCTTCGTTGAAGACGAGGCTCACTAATATATAGATGTACTTCCCAACGCCCAACATTTTCGTCCCGTCTTTTAGAGACATAAAAGAAACGGTTAGATACCTATTACAGAAACCTTTGGCCTGCCATGTCACCCGACGAGCGTCGACATTTCCACATTAAACGTCCTATATTTTGAAAAGTATGAACATTAGAAGAAAAAGTTTTAAACAAAAGATGTAGAAAATAAATTGATCTTTAAAAATTGAAGAAAGAGTTTTATTGATTAAGCCAATATTTTAAGAGTTATCGGCCGAGATAGAAGAACCGGTTAATTAATTGGGCCATAAATCGTAAACGGTGAATTTTACTAAAAAGTTTATGGAAGCAAGAGGTGCGAGTTTTTATTTTATACAATAATGATTTACATGACTTTTGTCCTAAAGTGTGAAGTTTCGGAGATATCGGCCAAAAATGTTTTTTCAGGATGGCGCCTGAAGCTCCTTCGAAATCTGTCAGCATTTTGTGATTTTATGCTCACTAAGTGATCCTAAACCCTATTAAATAAAATTGGATTGGAAATTTAGTGCGGGGTTGAGAAAAAAACGGCTATTTTTACTGCGGTATATTTTTAATTTTTATCCAAAATCAATTGCAGAAGTGACGAACACGTGCGCCCACTTTTTTCTTAGACTAGGCTTAGCCAGCATATGCAAAACAATGGAATGGAAAATCTAATAAGCTAAAGAAAGTTCAGATCAATTCCACTAATAAGAAGATAAATTATCCTCCACAAATATAAATAAATGGCATTAAAGTTCCATATGGAAATAATGCGAAATATCTTTATATGCCCTGGATTTCAAATTAAATATTAAATTGGAAGGAATATGTCACGAAAAAAAAATAAAGAAGGAAAATATAATCAAAACTTGGTTTCTGGAAGTAATTCCAATTTGTATCTTCGGAACAAAATCCTAGTTTTACTTTAGATTAGATCTTATGAGGTGGCTAATTGGCCTATTCCACTGCGACCTTTTCAGATCTATTGTAGTTCTTTGCTTTTAGTTTACATGCTCCAGCCCTACTCTTCTTATGCAGCCAGTCAGCTTCGATACTGAGCCTTTCATGTAATTTCTTCTCAGTGGCTTCTCAACGCCTAATACAAGAAATCTCAAAAGATCCAGGCAGTCACACTGGCATACAATGGGCTCTGCAGTTTCTTCCTCTAGGTGACAGCAGCTGCACATGGCTTCTTCTGTCAATCCCATTAGCTTTGTGTGCCTGTTCAGATTACAGTACCCTGTTAACAGACCTACTACGGCAGTGAGAGTTTTCCTATCTTTCGCTTATTAGCTCCGTCGCAAATCTGGACGAATGTTCTCTAATGCACTGTTTCGCCTGTCTCTGTCTTGGTGAGATAATCATGTCATTTTCATTGTCATAGCGTTTATGAGCCTTGTCTGATCATTTCATCCACCTTTTCATTGCCCTCATGGTCCTCGTACCCTGGTACACAGGCTACCATGATCCTGCAATGGTATCCGTAAAATTATAATTCAATTAATAACCTGTTTAGTTAAATGGAATACAATTATGAGGTTGTAACAAAGACAGCAATATGAAAATCATACAGACCATCCAGAATAAAGTATTTAGTGTCATGGTTAACGCTCTTGGATCTTGGAATACCAACTGTAAAAAAAACAGAGTAAAAGTTTTGCAAAGAAGATCGGCTTCATTTCCATTACAACGTAGAATCTCTTCAGCTCCTGAATTACCAACATCTTGCCTGAAGATTGATAAGAACCAAACCAAACCCAAAAAAATTGAAGATAATCAAAGCTAGAAGATTGAAGATAACCAAACCACATAAGCCTGTGTAGTGTTTTTTTTGAAAAGCAGAGTATAGTGCGCAGTAGAATAGCGAACAAGTGAGTGATTTGCTGACAAAAGAAACTAAGGACGTTAGTGAATGGTTTTTAATAGGGTGTGTAACTAGTTTTAAGATTTATCAGCTGAAAAGTAATGGTGGATATTCAAGATAAGAATTATTAAAATTATGTATAACAAAAACATATTTTCAATTCAATAATGATTTTTATGAACAGCATTTTGGTCTTGCCATGGGCTCCTGCCTATTTACATGGAACATTTTGAAACCAAAATAGTAAATAATCAAAAATTAAAACCAATTGTCTGGTGGAGATATGTTGACGACATTTTTGCAATATGGCCTTACGACTTAGTATCTCTGAATGATTTTTTAACAAACATAAATGAAGGAGAAAAATCCATCAAATTTGAAATTGAAATTGAAAATAACAATTTTTCACCATTTTTAGATGTTCTTATTAATAAAACACCTACAGGGTATAAAACAATTGTTTACCGTAAGCCAACACACACTAATAGGTATTTGAATTTTGATTTAAATCATTCTATAAGCGTTAAAAAAGGAATAGTAAAATCTTTATACGATAGGGCCAAAATTATTTGTTCTAATAATAATCAATTCACAAAGGAGAAAACTTTGCTGAAAAATGTTTTAAATGCCAATAATTACCCGGCAGAATTTGTGAATAAAGAAATTTAGAATATAGAGAAGGGCTCATTGTTAATACCCCATAACAATAACAATAATATTAATAATTCAGCTAACATAATTTTTAAAAACTTGACAATACCGTATGTTAAGGGTTTATCAGAAAGAATTAAGAAAATTGGTAATCAATTCAATATTCGAACTAGCTTCAAATCTAACAATACGTTGAGATCTATTCTAACAAAAACGAAGCCAAAAAATGAAGAACAATCTTCAAAAAACTGCATATATCAGATATCTTGTGAATGCGACAAATTCTATTTAGGTGAAACATCTAGACCATTGAAAGTCCGAATAAATGAACATAAAAAGTATATCAAAGATAGGGAGTTCTTTAAGTCAGGTATTTGCAAACATGCTTGGGAAGAGGGGCATAAAATTCAATGGGATTCGACAAAAATAATATTGAAAGAGCCCAATAATAAAAGACGAAAAATCAAAGAAAGTGCTTTAATACAACTAAATTGAGATAAATGTGTAGCTAGTATTTCAGCCGAATGTAGTCAAATTTGGTTACCAATGTTAGGAAGAGAAATTTCCAATAATCAATTACCGGCGTTATCAGGATAGCATCATAAGTTTTTATCCAGGTGTTCTTATGATTTATCTTTGGAATGGTTGTTAATCGATACACACTTCAATACACAAAATCACCAAACTGAGTTATACATATTTTGAAAACAAAATAATCATACACAAAAAAGTAACAACAAACGTGTTTATATTAACAAAATTTCCAAAATAAGCAAGAAAAAAGCGCTATCCCAATAAAAACCGTTCCTGGAACGTGCACTTCACTGGATTCCATTTCTATATAGTGTACTACATATCGTTAGAATGTCATGAAATGAAATATTTTATTTCTCATTTTACCAGAGGTGTGATCTACTATGAATGGACCTTAATAAAATTTGACAACAAAGTTTTGTAGTCTTAAACTTCAAAATATTATTGATTGTCTAGTTGTCAAATTTTTTTCGTTGTGTCAGATAGGGACCAAAAATTTTTCATTCATTCATTATTAGTTAATCTTGACAACGGTAGCTGGAACGCTACCGAAACGTTGAAATAAAAAAATAAAAAAACATTATTGTGGTTTGATTCCCAAGAAAATAAGAAAAAATAAAAACAATGAAACTGTCTATTCACATAACATATCTAGTGTCTCGAACATATTTTATATATTCAAGTGAAGAACCGATTTCTATTTTTCGACTTAACTACACGCTGTCGCTGTTGACGTACCACCACTGGAGCGTATACAAATTTTCAATAAAATTTTACAAACAAAATGTGAATTAAAAAAGACAAAAATCGGCCGTTGAACTTAAAAATTCAGTGTTCGAAATGTTCTTTGTTAAAAAAAATAATAATAAGTACTCGCTTTTTATACCAACCTTTAAATAACCGACGTGTCTTGAATATCCTATCGAAAAGACCAAATACCTTATAAGTCAATCTCCAATCTCTAGATACAACATGACTTGACGGGTGAACTTTTTTTTTGTTTTCGAATTTATTATGGGATTCATATTATTATTAATCTAAACATGGAAACCATAACCGATTGTTTTGTCGAAAAAGGTGTGGTAACCGAACTGTAAATTACGACGTCATATCCTCCGCGTGGGTATTAGAAAAATAGATTCTCACTAGATCTTTTTGATTACGACTTATTTAGATGAAATAAATTGAAACTAGGTTGTATTAATTTTTTTTTCCACGACTATACAATAATGCACAAATAATTTTTACATATTTAACTGAATAATGATATAAATTCTTCACACCAGTGAAGAATGAAAAAGAATTAACTCTTGTTAGCCAATCACATTCTATGATTATCAGAAATCACTCTAAAATGAACAAATCAAATCGCCTCTTTTAAAACGTCAAATACTTAACTACGCAAATCGCTTCTGTCAGCGCGTCGTTTGAAACGTCAAAATAATCATATAATCATAATTTTACGTATATACAGGGTGTCCCACGACGTTTTGACAGTCCAAGTTCTCGAAAACTGTTCATATGACATGTATGAAATTTGGCAGATATAAACAGTCGAAAGTGATACTTATATTTATTATAAAATGACTTCCGTTTTTCCTGTCATTTCGGGTCACGTGACCCCAACATAATTTTTTTTAATGGGACAAGCAATATTTTGCACTCAAAAATTTAGGTGACTGTGAAACAAATAACTTAGTATCAACAACATAGGTTGTCATTCGTTATTGTTAGGTGAAGTTTATTCGAGAACTGTTATTATTAGTCATATTTTTGTGAAGACACTGTAATAAGTAAATAATGCCTTCAATTTTTACTTACGATGAATAGGTATGTTGACATGCTACTTATTTATGGAGAATATGGAAAAAACAAAACTCATGCTCAAGGTTTGTACAGAAATCGTTTTCCTCATAGAATAACTCCAACCAAAAATACTTTTGTCTATGTCGAACGAAAGCTAAGAACTGGTTCTTTTCCAAGCGGTCAACATCAAGTTCCTTGTCAAAAGACCGCTCAGACAGATGAAAATGTGATAAATATTTTGGCTTATCTTCAGGTAAATCCACACACCTCAATACGATTTCTTGAACAAGAATTACAAATAAGTTGAAGTTCAATACAAAGAGTATTAAAAAATCACAAATACCATCCTTATAAAATACATTGAACACAAGGTTTAGTTCCTGCAGATCCGGAAAGGAGAATAAATTTTATTGCTGAAATGTTAGTATACGTTAATGATGACCCTTCTTTTTTAGGAAAAATATTATGGAGTGATGGAAGTAGATTTCATAACAATGGTATTGCTAATCGCCATGATTGTCATTATTGGTCGCAGGAGAATCCAAAGTGGATGCGCGAAACCAATTTTCAAACAATATGAGGAATCAATGTTTGGTGCGGTTTATTTAACGGTCGGTTGATTGGTCCCTATTTTTATGAAGGAACATTAACGGGGCAAAGATACTTAGATTTTCTTCAAAATACTCTACCAGAATTACTTGAAGATATTCCCTTACATGAAAGACAAACAATGTGGTGGCAGCAATATGGAGCATCTCCTCACTTTTTTAGGCCAGTTAGAGAATATCTTGAACACATTTCCTGAAAAATGGATTGGTCGAAATGGTGCGATTCTGTAGCCACCCCGTTCTCCGGATATAACACCCTTAGATTTCTTTCTCTGGGGTTACTTGAAAGGTCGATATCACACCCCCGATTGATTTAAATTATTTAAAGGATAAAATAAGACAGGCATGTCGGACCGTACCACCCGCAATGATTACAGCATCACTTACAAGAAATCTTTTAACAAGGTTTGAACATTGTGTCAATGTACATGGTCATCAATTTGAACAATTTCTTTAATTACTTGTACTTTTTAATTCCCTATGTTACGTTTTTTAATAAAATAATTTATACAGATGTTCATTTAATTGCCCCTATTATCATTACTGCACAATACAATGATGACAAGTGTGGTATCGTTGAATTTGTTTTTGAATGATATATTCAAAATTGTAATATTATACCGGTTGTCCCATTTAAAAAAATTATGTTGGGGTCAGGAATGACAGGAAAAACGAAAGTGATTTTATGATAAATATAAGCATCAGTTTCGACTGTTTATATCTGCCAAATTTCATAAATGTTATATGAACAGTTTTCGAGAACTTGGACTTGGACTGTCAAAACGTCGTGTATAGAGAACAAAATGGACAACAGTAGTAATAGTGAAGATTTAATATGTTCAAGTACCTATATATGCTATATCTATTATTATTCCTCTCTATTTCCTAAATGTAAAGGTTTCTTTTAAAAATATGAATTACTTATCTACGTTCTTTACATTTTGATAAATAAATGTGGTCGATAGCTCAGCGGTAGAGATACTTTACTCTTACGCGAGTGATCGAGGTTTGATTCCCAATGGAAAATTTTGTTTATGAATAGTCGTGGACAAAGTATAGTCTTTTACTTGTGTAGAATGGCTATTTATTTACTTCATGATTCCTAAACTCACTCGCTGCGCTCGCTTGTTTTGGAAACTTCATCCGCGTGAATAATAGCCATAATTCTACAATCGTTGAAGAATATACTATTATATTGAGTAGCGGAAAACCGCACGGGGAAACCTTCAATGTTAATGTTGTCTGTTTTTTTATTATTCTTTCTAAAACTATTTCGCAATTTATATTGTTATACCGTTTTCCACTACTTCTTCCTGGTAGGCCATATATTAAAATTTAATAACATATTTCAGTCCTACAATTTAAACGAATCTAATGGCATGTCATATGTTAAAATCCGTCGTTTAGGCTACAGATCGAGCCAAAGAAACAAACACGCGCACACAGAGGTATTCTCCATATTACTTTTTTCTGATATTTCGTCTTATATATGCTGGGATGTGATAAATGATCAAATTAGCCGGTTTATTTTCATATTCACCACAACTTAACGGTAAATGTCATAAAACATGCATTAACACGTTTGAAATGGTTTTTCATTCCAGCTACACGTATTCTCGCTACCCTCTTGTATTTTATATAATAATGGCGGATATGCTAAAGCGTTTCCATACCAAGATAGTTGATATTACGAATACTAAGACTTGCGCGAGCTAGGCACAGCCAGAGCCAAGAGACGGTCGAATATGCAAACCAAAATGTAGAAAATATACCAAGCAGACTCTCTGTCGACTGTATGGATACTGTCTGCATAAAGTCTGCGAACATTATTTCACACACATGTATATTACTGGTTTGGCGTCCACACTTGCCATGAAGTCAGTCGTCACCGAGATGTTGACTGAAGAAGATGTGACTTGTGCATGTTTTTAATTTAAAGGAGGAGGCGCTGGTGGACCCGCAGTTTTCTTGAAGAAGGTTCACATTACGGCCAAAACCTTCTTTCGGATTTGAAGTTTGAAGATGGCACCGGTTTCAGAAATTTTACTAGAGTGACACCAACTGACATCAAGATATTATTTAACATGATATGGCCAAAAATTACTAAGAAATGTACCAATTTTGGAGCCACTATTCCAGCCACGATTCGTCTTGCCGTTACCTTAAGATTTTTGGCAAGTGGAGAGTCATTTACAAGTTTACAATATACATTTAACATATTTTCTAAATAGTCTCGTCTCATGGCTCTCGACACGTCCACACTTGAGACTTGACTTGACTTGAGACAAAATACTTGTATCCGTGTCTTCCATTTAATTGGGAAGCAGACAACATTGAATTTTATCTCCAGAAACACAAATGTTGTATGCCGATTTTATGCAGACTGTATGTGGACTCTCTGAAGACTGTCTGCAAATTGTAAGCAGACTCCAAACATCGCCACATACAAAAAGATACAGTCCGCATACAATGTATCCAGATAAAAATCTTCCAGTGTGGACAAGGCTTATGAAGCAATATTTGGGACGCACAGAAAAGTATCATCGGTAGCATCTTCTTCGCCGAACGATTCTATCGAACTTGTTGGTATTAAAGAATTTAGATAGTTAATTACGCTTCTAAACAAATCGACAGTGTAACAGAATATAATTTCAATGGGGATAATAACGATCCATCACAAAATGGCTCTATACCTAACGCAATTTTTGAGTATTTGTGAAAAAGGATGAAGCAGGAAAAAGTGAAAAACTTAGAGTGGGTGTTGAAGAAGGTTAAGTATCATAGGTGAATGATATGTTGGAAGTTTCAAACCGTAAATGCTTTGCCGGTAAAGTAGATGATACCGTGGGACTACGAGACGTTGACAGAACACGTAATCTGTTAGCGGTGATATTCGAAGTTCAAAATATCGAGTTTTGTATGTATACCAGAAATAAGTACAATATTTGTTTTGAACAAATTATTTTGCTTGACAGTAAGCTGCGCTGACTCTACTGGTTCATAATCAGTCGATATTTTTTAAATTCGCGCCATTGTGAGCTGGGAATTACAAAAAGTCATCGGTTAAAGTAAATATTTTTCAATATTTTATCACATTTACCGGCATTGAAAGAAAAATTGGGAGTAGCTACTCTAGGGTACTTTGAACTCTTCAAGCAAGCTTCGTTGCTATTAATACCAAAAAATAGGGGCAATTTGTCAGTGTGGAGTCTGTGGTGGAATTGAAGTAGGTACTATATGCATTCATTCATACAGCTGTGTTGTGCACAACAGGCCAGGCATTTGAACTGAATATTTGTACCATTTCCCATGTTCTCACAGAAACAGGGTATGTGAGTAAGTGTTTCATCATAGAGTTCACATTTCCTCACATAGGTTCACTAACTTTGCCAATTTGGGGGCGGATGTTTCCTCAGGGTGCAGTATACAGTCACCAGGTCGATAACTGTCTTCAAATGCCTCTTACCCAGTTTCAATAGCCTGGTTGAGAGCTCCTGGTCTACCTTGTTCAGTAAACTCTTTGTATGGAGGTGCCCTTGTGTCGACCTTCATTTAAATTGGTGTTCCCTACCTAGCCAGTTCCCGATTTACCCCTCTCATGTGATTCTGCAAAACGGTTCCGGACCAATGAAGTCTTCTTTAGAACCTTCTTTACCTTTGATTAACTGCAATCCCCTCATGTGCCGGCACCCATATTAGAGGTACAGATCATTAAAAATGATTATTTTCTGGCTGCCAAGTACCGGGTGGGCAAATATGATCTGTTGTCAGCCATAACTTAGGATCAAATTGAAGACGCGCTTTGGAAAAGAAAATTCTGTAACAAAGGCGACCTAGGGAAAAACCTGGAAATTATCATTTACAGACATGATGGCCGACCATTAGAGGGCGTAACTAGTTTAAAAAATTTTAAAAGTCCAGTTTCACAAAATTCACCCAATTAAGGAGAATAACAAAAAAATCCACGTATTCTCCAAAAAATGTTACCTTTATTTGATATTACAAGTTTATTCTGACTAAGTTAGATCTCTGCTCATCCAATTTTTGTTCTATCCCCCCTTCTCTTTGCATGTTTTTCTACTTTGTTATTGAACGTCGCTCTATTTCTGCTACTGAGGCTAATCACCGACGCCGGGAGCACTCTACCCCTAACCGAAAATTTTGGCAAACCCACCAGTGTTTCAACCAATGGTAGGGTTCTTTATCGACCCCAACATCCATGGACGTCTCCTCCGAAAGACGGCATATCTACATTATAACTCGTCCTCATTGGTATAATGCCAGAGAGCTGTGATATGCTATTCATCCCGGTAGTCTAAAGTGCACTTTAGTAGTCTTAAGTGTTTCACTGCAGGCTGAATATGCTCTACGACGGAGTACTCCCATTGGTTACCATATTAGTACTAACTGCGTTCAACACTGCTTCACTGTTTTTATCGCATCGGAGGCGTTCCAATACAGCGCTGAGTCGACGCCGTTCTTCACATGTTCATAATCCAAACTTGACGTCCTGATCCAAACCTTTTTTTTTATTAATCTCCAGCCAACACAAAATCACCTTCTGTCAAAAACCGCAGTTTTTAGTCCTCACCTAAACATACCCAAGCATGCTGCCAAATATTTAAAACGTTACCAGCACTATCATGATTCTTAATACGTCTATAAATAGGTTATTTTGGATTTTTCAACTAGTAGTCTTATAGTAGCCACTAGTATTGACTATGGAGAAGGCTGTGTGCCTTTTGCTAGCTGCAATTAAAAATAATTTTATTAAGAAATCTTTGAGGATTTAGAAGATATTGGTCTTTATCGTATCACCCTGCGTATATTCCATTTATGCAGTTTCTGTTTAGATATCGTATAAAAAACATTTAAGCTCTTTAAAATTGAAAGTAAGAATATAGTATATTGTGCTACGAGCGAGCGAAGGCAGTTGATAGTTAGGGGCTACTGAAGCATTTCCTGCATATGTGACACACAACTGTTGTTCGTCTATTGAATAAACCAAAAAATAGGAAAATATAACGAAAACATGTTGACACACACTGACGTTTAATTAAAAAACTCACGTAAAACGTCAAAATAATCAAGTGACAGATGGTGAAAAACTTCAAAAATCGTGGCGTTATAAATGTTCCGCCCTTGGGCTGCTAAACCATACTTTCCGCCCTATTTTATATGTTCATATGATTGATTTTCCGGTAAGGTAGGGGAAAATAGTATTTTGTGTCACAAGGGTGGAAAATCAGTTTTAGCAGCTCTAGACTATTAGATGCAAGAGCGAGCGAGGGCAGTTGATAGTTAAGGGCTGCTAAAGCGCTTCCTGCATGTATGGCACACAAATGTTTTTGACCTACCGAATAAACCAAAAAAAAAGGAAAATATAACAAAATTTTTGACATACACTGACGTTTAATTAAAAAATTCACGTGAAACGTAAAAATAATCAAGTGACAGATGGTGAAAAACTTCAAAAACCGTGGCGTTATGAATTTTCAGCCTTTGTACTGCTAAACAATACTTTCCTATTTTTGGTGTTCATATGATTGATTTTCCGCCAAGGTAGGCGAAAAAAGATTTTTTTTAAAACCGGCCAGAAATTAGTCCTTTGCGGTTTATTTTTAGGTCAAAATATCTCATTTTGTTGGACCGAGTCAGAAAATTATTGTGATAGTCCGGTAAAAGATTTTAGCGGACTCATTTTTATTTACTTTCCGACCTATCTTGAAAAAAAATGAAAAAAATAATAAAATAGTTAATCTAAGATAGCGGTCAATTGGTTTCTATAGTAACCAAGTTTTGTATTATTTAAAACTATAAAATAACTTGACATATTTTGACGTTTAGTTGAAAACGTGACATTTATTATAAAATGGATATTATTCAAAATGATGCATTTGATTGTGAATTAATGGAAGATGAAATTATACCAGATGAAATTGTTAAGGCGGCCACCCAAGCAACGTTTGATTTATTAACGATTGTTAAAAAAAATTGTTGAAATTAGTTAATAAAGAGTTCTTGTTATAAAAATGTGAACTGAATAATATGAAAATTATGGTACAACAATGGCCGTTAAAAAAAATATTTTACGTAATACGTCCCAAAAGTGCTTTTACTGGACTCGCTGGCTTGTAGGACTCGCCTGCGGCTCGCCCTGAAATTTGCCCACTCGTCCAGTAAAAGACCACTTTCGGGACTCCTAACGTAAACTACTATTTTTCAGAGAAAAGTAAATACAGGTTGGTTACTGGTAAAATACATTATCGGATTATTTTCTATCCGCAAACCACTTTCTTATAAACGCCGCCTCTAAACGTGAACTTGCACATGGCTGTACCAACCAAAAGTTTGAAATAGTTTCTCTACCTCGTATCTCCGCCAAATGGACCCATTGGCGAATAGTAATAAAAATAGTTAGGTAACTTAATCCTTTTACCAGTTTCATTCAACGAAACAAATAATAAAAGAGTTTAACCAATCGTCTTTTACAGTCTATTTTCTTTAAAAATATAGAATTATTCACCGATGCTTTTTAACGATTCTCCGCCAATGTTAATATCTTTACAATCTCAACAACAGAAATAATATTTAAATTAATAGGGAATGTAGAGATCGAGAGATGGGTATTCGCCGGTAAACCATATCTCGTATTTTCATTTATTTATTATTTATTTTTTTCAAAACACAATACAACGATGGCAAGCAAGTAAAGGAAAAGATCAGGTTATAGACACTATAGACAGCTCACTATTAATATTATTCATTACTGATGGTGTGTATAAATGTTTTCTTCGGACATTGGTAAATTACTCTTGTCATTCATTTTTTACGTTAAATGTAACGCTAATTGCCTCTTTTCATTTTTCAGTTTGCGATGTGAATATACAGACGCTTTAAGGCTTGTTCGTATTCTCTTCTGTTTTATGAAAAGCCTTTTGTTTTCTGTATTTTATGCCGTATTTGATAAATGGTAATGAGAGTACTATGGTGTTTTTTTAAAGTTTGACTGGCGATCTTTACCTAATGAATAACGTCGATACAAAACTTTTAAATTGACATATAACAAAAATTTGTATCACAAAGCAATTGAAAATCATCGAGAGGAAAGATAAATTGAGTATAGTCTGTATTACGACTAAAAATGTGGCAGGTGACAGTATCAGGAGTTCGATAATTAAACATTTTTGAACGCGTTTGCAGGAATACCTCAGAACGTACCATGAATTCTCTATTATGTTTTCTATAGAATGAAAACGAATGCCTTGCAGAGGTACTTTGAGAATTGAAAGAATAAAAAAGTAGGCTGGAGCTACATCAGGAGAATACCGTGGTTGTTCAATTATTTTTGTTATGCTATAAATTCGTTAACAATGTGAGTATATTATCGGGGTGCAAAATCCATGAGCTTTCTTTCCACAACTGATCTTTCTCGACAAACTTCTTCTCTCAAACGCCGTTCAATCCTAAGATAATATTCTTAATTTACTGTCTCACCTTCTGACAAGAGTACCGACAGCACAGCACAGCAATGACCGAGAAAAACTGTCAACAGCACCTTCACTTTTGATCGACTTTGAAGTGCTTTTTCGGCTTCGGTTCAGCTGGAAAGCGCCAATAAGAAGCTTTTTGGCTGCTTCGCATGTCAAACTCGTAAACCCATCTCAACAAGCGACAACGCGTTCAATGTCGCTTTAATTGATTGTTGAGACATAGAAATATAAACGGCCACCTGTTTTAGACCTAGATGACCATTTTCAGTCATTTTAATTTAACGATGTTGTTGAATTCAAAGACGTTAATATTTTTTTAAATTATATAAAACGAGAATTTGCTCTTAACCTTCGTTAAAATTATTAGTTATTTTTTCCTAATAGAGGGCTCCTTTTGATGCATAAATGAAAAAAAGCGAGTTCTATGACAAAATCAGTTGAAAAGTCTAGGTTATGTTTCAACGTCTTGCGCGGAAGAGCTCAAGTGAGTCCAAATATAATCCGAATGATGATCAATTTATTGCCAGCATAATGAAAACAATGAATTCAGCAATCCTTGTCCAGTTTTCATTTGATAAATGCATTATACTCTACTAACTCATAGTTAAATATTGAACCCGGTTCACTTACTCAGCGAAACTTCCATTAAATTACCAGCACTAAAAAAACGTGAAGAATACTTAATTTGATCCTTTCAGAAAGGCTAATTAGTCATTGATGACAATAGCAGTTACAGATACAAAACAATGATATTCTTCAAGAAGTTTGAGAATTGCTAAAATCACAATTTAAGAAACACCGAGAAAAACAGTCCAAGTAAACTGATTTAATAGAGAAATTCTCACTAACCATAATTAAACTTATAGAATAGGGAACTTGCCAAAAAAATAAAATCATTTAAAAACAATTAAAATCGTAAGATATTAATTATCATAAGGAACTTCGTAGAAAAAGAAAAATTCCAATAACGATTAAATTACCTGAGAAATAAAGGGTTAAAATTTGAATAATTTGAACTGCTCTTAAAACGCGCTGCCATTGGTTGTGACGTCAGACCGCACTTTTCGAGTCAGGCGATTGTGAACCGACAATTCAAACAACACTTAAAAACCGAGAAACTGACGCTAACGATTCGAATTCGATAAAAAATCAATAATGCTTCAAATGGCTGTTTCTGCGGTTACCGATGCGCGAGGTGCGGTGTGACGTCACAGCCGCTGCCGCGCATTTTTCTTCGTTTGAATACACCCGGTGGCGATTCCAACTTTAATTATTTATTGTGAAATAAGTATTGCGATTTAAGGACTGATATTTGGTATAATGTGTTTTCATATATAAACACACATTTTAGTAGAATAAAAAAAAATGGGCAAGTTCCCTATTGCTCTAGAATTTTTTATTTACCTAAAGACTTTTTCTGAAATTACTCTTACATTATAACGACTTACAAAGGTTTTGAAACAAATTAAAAAAAAACAATGAACGATTAATTATGTAGAAACAACTTCTTCTAGGGCTATATTGACAGACATTGAATTACACTTAGAAGGGACAATATCACGTCTTGTAGCCCGGTTTCGGTGTATTTGCGCCTTATCGGTACAAGGTAGGCATTCTCCGTCCGAGAGCTCTGAGTGCGTTCTCCCGGACTAAAGATGACAATGAAATCACAATCAATACATATCGGCAAGTAAAGAAAATGTTAAAGTCGTGACAACAGCGACATAGTTACAAACCGATGGGTTTGTGTCAATCTAGAATTTTGGTTTGCGGTTGGAAGTGAGGATGTCGCTGTTGTCACGACTTTAACATTTCGTTTACTTGGGGATATGTATGGATTGTGATTTAATTGTGATCTTTAGTCCAGGATTACCAGTTAGCAAAAGAAGGCTCTAAAGGAGACCGCATAGGTCCGGAACCATTTTGTGGAATCACTGAAGATTGCATAAGAGGGGAAATCGGGTACTGGCTAGATAGGGAACACCAACTCAAATGGAGGTCGACACAAGGGCACCTCCATACAAAGAGTTTACTGAACAAGGTAGACCAGGAACTCTCAACCAGGCTATTGAAACTGAGTAAGAGACATTTGAAGACAGTTACCGACCTGGTGACTAAACACTGGACCCTGAGGAAACATCTGCACAAAGTGGGTAAAGTTAGTATGTACAAGAAATGTGAACTCTATGATGAAACACCTACTCACATACTCTTCTTCTGCGGGAACTTACATGTACTCAGACGGAGGCACTTTGGAAAGGAAATAATACAACCATTACAACTACTGAAAGTCCCTCCAGTCAAACTAGTGACCGACATAGAAGACACAAAGTTTCTGGAATGGAAGTAGATAACATGGGAAATGGTACAAAGATTCAGTTCAAGTGCCCAATCGAATGAATGAATGAATAGTCCGGGATTACGCTCTCAGAGATCCCGGACGGAGAATATCTACCTTGTACTGATGAGGCGCAAATACGCCGAAACCGGGCTATAAGTAGTGTCCCTTCTAATTGCAATCCAGAATGGTTGGTTAAATCTTATAGATCACACCCATCCCGTTTAACTTAGAAGGATAATTCAATATTGTATAACCCCAGAAGTAGTTGTTTCTTCTAAATTTGTCGGTAATTTTTTTTTTGGGAAAATATTTTTCAAAAACTTCATAAATCGTTATAATAATATTAAACCCGTTATTCTTTATTGGTAATATGCTTTACTAAATACGACTTTTTACTGGCAACTAATTAAGCATACTATTTTTTAATGTTCTCTGAACTTTCTTCAAGAATTTTTTGATCCCCAGATTACATAATTTCACTTAATAGAGAAAAATAAACCATACGTTAATGTGTCATTTGTCATAATAAGTGATGAAATAAATTAAACAGGAGCGAGCACATATTTTCAAGACAAATTTTTATTAGTTAAAAATGATATCGAAAATTTCCATACCTACGTTTTAAAATATGTAAGAGATAATTATTCAAATACTTTAAAATGTACAACCATAGCCTTTCAGTCTAACCGCGATTAAACATCCATCTGTTTCAGATGTATCTAGATAAAACTATAACAGGTTTATTCGAAAATTCTTTTCGATGACGGAAATCGATAAATCTACCTTGTCAATAACCAGATTTATTTCTCCGAATTATACGTTTCAGATAGATATTTTCGGGGCAACAGAATATATAATTATATGAATTATTAAATTCTAATTTGGGTTCTATGTACGAGATTTTTTTATTTTCCAACGCAGACCAATTTTCAAAACAAAAATAAGTTATTTTAATGTGGTTTTGGAGTTATTTCACATGCTCACGCACAAATTGCTTACACTGAGAAAACAAATAATTATGAACGTGTCCGTTTGCTATTTTGGGGGAGTGCCGACAATAACATATTTTCAAAATCATACGCCAAATGAATGTAATTACATTTAAATTAGAAGGAAACAAAGTGATTTCAAGCTGTTCTAAATAAACACAATAGATCATAAATTAACATTAAAATCACCTTATTTACTCGAGTATGAAAGTATTTTCGTCGACTCTCATTCACTCATACACATGTACGTCCCGGTGGGGGATAGGAATCATTCCATATGGTACTATTATGTAATATACTTTTTTTTCATTAAACTTCTCCTGATATATCTGCAAAATTATCAATAATTTTTTGGAAAACATTCAAGTGCATCTTTCAATAACAAGAGGATATCAAAGCACTGGTTTGTTGAGTTTTAACTCACGCGATATATTCGCTCAAGACAGACTACATACCGATGTTCCAAGTGTCTCGTCATGTTATGGAATAAGGGTTGTCTCAGGATCGCGAAGAAGGCTCTAACGGCATCCTTTAATTCATCGATGGTTTGTGGTACCCGTTTAAAAACGGCAGCTTTAGCCATGCCCCAAATGGAGATGTGAGGTCAGGAGAATGTGAAGGATAAGGGAAGTCAATAAATCGTGAGATAAATCTGCTTTGAAAATGTTCCTGAAGAAATTGACGAACTGCTGCAGCAGTATGGAAAGTAGCCCCGTCATGCTGGAAAAATTGGTCTCGAAATGCCAAATTACGTGCACGACAGAATTGACGTAGATCAGGTAATTTTCGGGAAACCACACATACTGATGTGACCATATAATTCGAATTCTACCATGTCACATAAATTAACTGCATATAACATGGGTGTTCATGAGGAAATTATTGCGTACGACGACCCTCCTAATATATGAATCTAGTGTTCATCCAAGAACTCTCAGCAGGAAATATGCTAGGCTGATTGAGTGGCTCTGTGTGGCCCACTTTTGTTATATAAATCATCCTAACAACCAACCAACTGGGTGGTATGTAATTCCACACCAGACTAGCTCTATACAGCCTAATAAAGATAGGTAAAAGTAATTACAATCTATTTTACAGCAGAGCTGAAAATATACCATCCGCGCAGGGAGATTTGAAGGGTTGAAGTGATTTGATTACCCATTCAGCTGCCGGTGCGACGTCCCATCGTTCTATTTGGCACCTGGCACCATAAAAAGAGAAGGATGTTATACAGAGTCTATGAACGTGGTTTTTCATCAAAACTCAACGTGTTTTCCAGAGTTCGTGAATGATGCGTTATAACGTTGTTTTATCGACCCAATTTCGACAGTCAAGTCACTAGAGAGAATCTTGTGAATTTTAGTACAGCGAGGTATGTCGGATATACTTCCACAAAACTTCTTCCAGCACTCCCGCTTCGTATTTCTGATTTCTTCATGGTAGTTTCTTATATGTGCCTAGTAGTTCTATAAAGCTCCCAGTTACCTAAGTTTCTAGCTTGGTTATATAATTGCCGGACATCTTCTTCGTTTTTCTAGACATTTGTTCTACCAAGCAGAGTAAAGGTTGTGATTATCTCTATTTTAGTCATGTGTAACACTGTGTTGAATGGAACTTTTGAGCTGGCACCTTTCTGTGTCTCATGGGTTTTGAAACCAAACAGCGTCCAATGATGACAGTGACTAACTGTTTCTTCTCTCACAAGTGGTGGCACGCAGCATCATGGCGTAGAGTGGAAAATCAGTACAGTTATACGAACTGTCTCGATAGAATAGACTTTGTGTATGTTCTGTGGAATAAAATATGACACACTAAACCATATGAAATTTTGAAGGGTCAGCAAAAAAAGAAACGTGTGTACTGGTACCACAGCTATAATTCAACATAATTATATCAAATTAAGTAATATCGGTAGACTGCTAACACACCGCAGAACTTGCATATTATGTGATTTTGATTGTTGATACGAAGGTATCAGCCCGCAACCTTAACCGGACTTGTGAAACAATTTAAAAACTGTGTCACGTGTCACGACACAATTGTGCTGACTCACTGTGTTGGTTGTAATTGTATCAACACACGCAAACTCTTTTTCTCTTGAGTAGGCAGTTTTCGTGATAGAAGATGATTACTGCTTCACTAACTTCTGCCTCTGCAATTTCTATCCCATCACAACTGTTAATTGTAGTCAAACTGTCCTCAACGTATAATTGGGTGGTGGGGGTTGGGTGTGTTTGTTTCAGTCCTAACCATCTTGAATTGAATGTATCTATGATCTGAATACTTTAGCCAGAAAAACATAATATATAACCATATCTGTTCGGTTCCTGGTTCATATCACTAATATTACTTCAATTTATAGAAAAAAACAAATTATTAGTTTTTATCCGTGGCTTTGCATGCGTTCATGTCCATTCGTGTTAAATATTATCGAAAATTCAATAATTTGAATAAAATTCAGTTAAGAAAACCAAAAAACGTGGTTTATCAAAATACTACCTTACTAAATACGACTGAGCGAGTTGATATGCTGGATGACTATATGAACATAATTTTTCCATCCCTTGGAATCAGTATTTTTTTTAATCAAATATCCTTTTGTATACTCCTGATAATGTTAATTTCATGATGATCGGTTGAGTAGTTAATGCGTGAAAGAGTAATAAACAAAAAACTCACGTTGGTATTTATAATATTAGTAAGGATAGAATGAAATTGTCATAGTGTGACTGATCCTGAAAATGTAACAAATGCAGAGAGGGTCCAAAAATCTTGAAAATCGTATGACCCATGTCGTAATGTATGTATGCCCCCTAATTACACTCACTCAATATACATATTCTCACTATCAACAGCATTTGTTCGGGTGTATTTTGTTCGAGAAACTAAAACTTTAGGAATTTTGAATGCTATTCATTCAGCACTCGCTTTCAAATATTTAAAATAATCTATAGGGGCTTTTTTGTTAGTGGATTTCAGGTAAATAATTATGTGATACTCAAAATATGTACAACGGTGTAGGGTTAAAAATATTTTTAGTCAACCTTTATATAAAATGACATTTTACGTAGGTACTAATTTCCGGATGAAAAATCGACTATTTTTGACGTCAACAAGTTTTCGTCCGTAAATACCTTTCGTCCACTGTGGTCGCTATGATAAGACACGGTGCGATCATGGCTATGACAATAACTCATTGGCTCAAATTCTGCTAGATTTTACTTGTGACTAAGACATAAGATCGTAGTGTTCATAATAATTAAGATGAAACTAATCTTTTGCCCAGCAGGCAAAAATGCTTGCCTTTGAAAAAAATCGACTATTCATTCGGAAATTAGTAATTTTTTGTAAAGATCGACGGAAAAATATAATAAGCACCTCGGCGAATAACTGTCTATACTCTCGCCTGCTTGCTCAGCTACGCCTCGACTATCAATTTGCAGACTCGACTATAATAGACAGTTTTTCGTTCTGGGTATATAAATAACTATAGTTCGTAACTTATAAATATCAACCCACGTGATCAAAGTGCCAAAAAAGAGACGTTCGCTTGAATTATGTCATTCTTTTGCTGCTGTCAATCAGTATGTTTTCAGCCTTAATCCTAATAAATATTGAAATTTATAAGTCGCATGTTATCAAAAAATATGAATATATGCTTAAAGAAAGGTTTCGTAATTGATTTCATATGTAATACAACTCGTGGGTTACTTAATTATTAAACTCAAACTAACATTAGTCGTACTAAAAACTTTATATGTTGGCAAAAATGCGCGCTGTTGCCGCTATTAAAATGGTTTATCTGGTGCAGTTGACGTCTTGACATTTTTAAGGTTATGTTGTGACAGTTTAATATTGATCATTCAATTTTTCGATTATTTCATCTCCTTGTTATAAAAAACTGCGAAAAACTGAGTAAATTTTCACAAGCAGTGATGAGTTGTCAAAGTTAACGTATAAATGAAACTTAATAACACTGCAATAGTTGATGTATTTACTATTCATCTATTCCTGACTATTTACAGCATGTATGAAGCAAGTAAGTATGAGTTTAATATTATACTCAATCAACTGTATTTATTGTATTCTATTACACTTTTCATAATACTTAGCGATTATATTTGCACAATTTATTTACAGATAATCCATGTCACTTTAGAAATGTTACTGCTGCAATTGGAGGAAGAACAATTATTTAATGTAGAATGTTCCTAATCATAGTTTCCTAAAATATGACACACATCCACACGGTGGATTTCCAAGAAAAATAAACCACAATATGAATTGGTTTTTATTAAAATGAATCTTGAATTTTCCAACTATTTCATACATACCTTTTTAGGCTCAGTAGGTTTTAAAATAATAATTTCTTACTTAGTGCTGTACTTTTAACATGCGAATAAAAGTTTTATACAGAAATAAGTTCAAGTTTGTTTATATACAGTAACTATCAAAAACTAAACCTAACCTATAGCCAAATAAAAAGAAGAATATTTGATAACTTCATTTGACATTTACTAGATTCTCATACTAGTTCAAGAGCTTGGCAACATAGTCCAGTTATGACAGAAGTCACGTGGGTTGATATTTATAAGTTACAAACTATATTATATTGTATATTATAATTATGTATACTTTACACTTTCCACCATAAATTACATAAACATTTATTTAGCCTTTTATGCACTGCCACTGTGTGTTCAATTATCATATCTGAGTAATTCCTCTAATAACAGGATAAAGGAGCGTCTCCCCATAAGTTTATGATTTCTGTTTTTAATAATAAACCCTTTTAAAATCTAAATTGCCTACACAGTAAATTCGTTCTATTGTTATTGTTTTAAAGGAACTCAGCAAACCGTGTAAATTGTCGTTATGACACTCAAAAGGTTCGTCATTTATTTAATGGAATCGAAAAATTGAGGAAACTATTTTTTTTCGCTCTCTCAAAGGATACAGATTAATCGGACCATTATATTATTACCACCGGAAAATAATTTTAACTATTTTTTATTCTAACGAAATAGGTATTTTACAAGCAATAAAAGTGAAAGGAACGAATTTCAGAGTCAATGGATATGGAATAAAAATTATAAAATAGCATATTAAGTACGAAGTTACGTTACTTTAGTCGCGAGTTTTCCGAGACACGAGTGGAGCGAAGCGAAGCGGACCGAGTGCCTTATGAAACGAGTGACTAAAGATGTTTTTGACACTAGGTGCTGCTTACTATACTTTTTCTACGTCCGTAGGATATTAATTATGTTATATTTTAATTATATGTGAGAAAATACCTCATATTTTCTAAACCTTGTTTTTAATGATTTTAATAGACAGCCTAAGTCTGACGTCACAACTGTGGGCGGAGGCTATTACGGTTCCAAACAAACTCTCTTTCTATGTAAAAGTCCCATAAGGATTTTTTTATTTAGTGTTTTCAACGTTATAAAGGCAAAATAAGACATCTAGTTTCCATATTGTGTTAGAGGAACGTGCCGTTTAAGTGATTTTGTATAGCTTTTTGCCAAGGTGAGTTGATTCAATTACTAAATTCAGTTGAAAACATTTTGAGGTTATGTTGGTTATGTTTTGGTGATAGGTTTTTGGATAATTTCTACTATGTATATTATTATTTAGTGTGTGACTTTAACTGAATATATTTTTAGGGCTTTTAAGACACTATGGAAATGTGCCTTGTGCTAACAAAATCATTAAGACATTAGTTCACTGTATAATATTGAAAAAGGCAATGTCATACCTATAACGACATCGTACGATTTATTTTCATGCTAGCTAGCACTTCTCCTCTTATGATCATTAAATCAGAATCAAATTCCATTTTCTTTACGTGATTGGATTCTAGAGAATTTTCACCCTTCTTCATAATTTTGTTATCGCCTAAGAAATCATTGATGCTTGAAAGGTTTAAGACATGTTTTGAAGCCATCTGAAGATAATAGAATATAGAAATCAAGAATACAGAATACAGTTTAGATGGTTTCAAATAAAATAAAATAGCCAAGATAACCTCAAAAAGTTTTCAACTTAATTTAGTAATTAAATTAACTGACCTTGGCGAAAACCTATACAAAATCACTTAAAAGGCACGTTCCTCTAAAACAATATGGAAACTAGATGTCTTATTTTGCCTTTATAACGTTGAAAACACTGAATAAAAAATTCCTTATGGGACTTTTACATTGAATGAGAGTTTGTTTGGAACCAGTCCAGGCTCCGCCCACAGTTGTGACGTAAGCACTTAGGCTGTCTATTCACCCGCTCTATCATGGCGAGTGTTGATGGAAATGACTACGACATAGTTATGATTTGATGACAGTCTAAAATATAATTGTCATAATTTTATTGTAGAAATAAAATATTTAATATAATTTGTAATTAGAGAAAAGACTTTGGAATAATAGACATTTAATGTCGTTTCTCTTTTTACAGGTAAGATTTTGTAAGTAAATGTTAATGTTTATAATGGAAAATAAAAATCTCTTTTTACAGAACAAACTCAATAGTGTCTTTATTTGATAACAAATAGAAGATTACATCTTACAAAACGACGTTATCGTCTAGATAAGTTCAGAAATATGGAAAAGCTTTGTTTTGAATTTACGGTTAATGCTGCTGAAGATGTTAAAACCAATTTAATATGCGTAATCTCAATTACTACTCCTGCAGGAAAAACTTTTAGCTTGTCGGAGCAATATCAACCAGTCCGACTTCATCCAGATTTGAAAAATACTCCAATTTTCACAAAAATCAAGAACTCATTACAAAGAAGATAACAAACAAGAAAAGTATGGATACCTCTAACTGAAGAATTAGAAAAAATATATATCTTTGAGGAAAATATCCAATTCCAAGATTACCTTTTGGAGGAAATAACAGAATTTGGTGCTATCGAAACTGGTATTACAAACGAAGCACTAACAAAAATCCTAAATGCAATCGCTAAGGAAGATAATGTGAGTGAAGAAACCACAAAACTTGAAGAAATTGGCAGAAAAGTTTGTCATAAAAAATTTTATAGGCAAAAGTGCGAATGTTATCCAGTGGATAAGCCATTTTGAAAAAGAATGTGAAAGATTGGAAATACATAAAGATGCAGAGAAAATTGAAATTTTTAAATCATTTTTAGGGAGCTCTTGCTTAGATTGGTATAGTTCAATGCTTATAAAGTTCACAATATATAATGTATAAACCACTTATTGCGAAAGACAAATTTGATATAGGAACAGTGAAGAATTATGAAGCTCACATCGACCTATTAATTGATAAATATCCAAGTAAGAGACCGTATAGATGTACGATAGAGGATAAAAAAGAAATAGAAGCACAAATTTCAAAACTACTGGGAAAAAGATTAATTGAAGAATCCTATAGTCCATTTGCTGCTCCAGTAACATTGGCATACAAACGGGAAGAAAATAAGAGATCTAGGCTATGCATAGATTTTCGTGATTTAAATAAAATTGTGGTTCCTCAATGACAACCATTTCCATGAAGCGGACCGAGTGCCTTATGAAACGAGTGACTAAAGATGTTTTTGACACTAGGTGCTGCTTACTACACTTTTTCTACGTCCGTAGGATATTAATTAAGTATGTTATATTTTAATTATATTCACAAGATGACAGACAATGACTGACGTGTCATTGAAAAATCAAATGACACACAACTACAAAATTATCACGGAATATTAAATATAAATTACAGAAGATACTTGACGTGACGTTTAAGAAACAAGAGATAAACGAGATGTGACTTTTCGCACTTTAAACACTAGTGTAAACGTTTTGCGATGTCAAATTCGTGTTTTAGATGCAGTTTTAGTCACGGAAATAGAAAATAGTAGTTTGTACAACTAGTGCGTAAAGCGTCACTTTTCTCACGAGCGCAGAAGTTTGTGGCACGAGCCGTGAGGCGAGTGCCGCAAATCTAGCGAGTGAAAAAAGTTATTTGCGTACAAGTTGTATACAATATTTTTTCTACAACCACATTTATAAATAAAAACGGAAATTTATATAGGTATTTTATTAAAACTTTGAACAGAAAGAACATACAAAATGAAAATTTAATATATAGAAAAATCAGTTGAGTGTATGTTTAATGGTGAACAATGAATAAATAAATAATCAAAAAAATAGTTTACGTATTTTTGGTTTAAATTTAAAATTTTTACACCCAGAAATTCACCTAATATAATAAATATGTTGAAATGTAAAAAAAGTTGGCAGGTCATAGGTAGCTTTGTTTGATAATTCGGTGCGGAAAAGTGCCATAGCGTGTACTTTTCGCATTACTTTTCCAACAGTTATCAAAAGAATTAAGAAAAGGCCTGCTTTGCGTATGAAAATTTGTGTAGAAAAGCGTGTTTTGCATAGTGATTGTAGGAAAACATATATTAATTCAGTATAGGAAACAAGTGAAATTTATACGTGAAAAATTGAAAAATTGAAAATTAAGACAATACATAAAAATATATAAAGTGTCCCATTTAAAAACGATTGATATATTAATTAATTCAGTCAATATTGCTTACTACATCTGAAGCTTGGCCCATTCTTTAATGTACATTATCTACTTATTGGAACCTTCAAAAAACTGCTCACGTCATTGTGCTTTTTTGCTTATCTATTAAACATTTTTCAAGTTTTTTCTATAAAGTGTGATGAAATAAAAATTACGAAATTAGTTAAAATATCTCGACTAATTTTTACAACAAATGTATCCAACCAATTACTTAGTGATGCTAGTTAAAAACAATCTTCAGAAGGAAAATCGGCGACCACTGGAAAGACCTTAGGACACATTCTTCAATGAAACTGAGAGAAATCAAATAATCCACTTTACCATGGACTAACCTGCGAGAACTAGAAGAACAGAGACGATACTCACACACCTTAGAATAGGTCACACACGACTCACCCACCAACATTTACTCTCCAAAGACAATACACCCATATGTGACATGTGTAATGTGCAAATAAGTGTATCATACATATTAGTGCAGTTTCCAAAATGAGCGAGCGCAGCGAGTGAGTTGTGGTATCATTCAAGTGAATAATAGCCATTCTACACCACTAAAAGACTATGCTTTCTCCACGACTATGTTTAAAAGAAATTCCATCGGGAATCGAACCTCGATCGCCCGCGTAAGAGTCAAGCATCTCTACAGTTAACAGAAGCAAACATGAGCCCCGGAAAATATGCAAACTAAAAGAAAGGTCATCACAACGAGCCAATCCGGAGCTAATATTAAACGATTAACGATTGTACATTAGTAATTGTTAACATAATCGAAATAATATGACCGAGTGATGTCATCAACATACATCAATTTTAGTGTCTGTATCAGTGTTGTTAATGCGAGGGTAATAATTATCCGATTTTTACATGAAATTTGAAAATATAGACATTTAGGGCAGATGGTAGTTTTATTTTTGACTTTGTTTACATATCTCTTGACACTCTTGACAGTTAACACTTATGGTATCAATATTTGGTTATCGATTCAAAATATCGATTGTTGTCACAAAAATACAACTACAGCGACATGAACACGCCCACCCAGGGCTCATGTTTGCTTCTGCCGACTGTACCACATTTATGTATTGAAACGTAAAGAACGTAAATATAGGTAACTTATATTTTTGATAGAAACTTTTACATTTTTTAAAGAAATTATCACATTATTAGAAATAATGATAGAGATAACATAAATATACGTAATTAAACATATACAGTGCTATTCAAAAGTCCCCTCCCCCCCTCATATCTTTTGAACGGCTACACTTACACTAATAAAATTTGGAGCGTGAAAATAAAGTGTTGTAAACTTCTTTACGAATGGTAACAGGTGACGTAATAGTAATAGATGACGTCACAGTGCCACTCTGGCCAATAATTTTATATAGGACCTTATGGCAAGTGATATCTCGTTTGAAAGGCATTGACATTAGCTACATAGCCATATTAATTTTGTTTGGGTTTAAACTAATTTTGACGGATAAATTAAATAAATACCAAAATTATTGAAATTATTTTTTTAAATTTAATTAATCAAATATCAACAATGGATTCTTATAGCAAGTGTTCGAAATGTGCTCCGTCTACTTCCTGACAGTAATACATCCTATTAGTGAACTCTTGTCGTACTCGTTCGAATGTGTCAGCTGAAATTGCATTGCATTCTTCAATAATTCTTTCTTTCAAAACGCCAATGCTATCTGGTGCCGTAGTATAAACCTTGGATTTCAAGTACCCCCATAGAAAAAAATCTAATGGTGTCAGATCTGGTGACCGAGGTGGCCATTCTATTGGACCTCGCCGGCCGATCCATCTACCTCGATATTCTTCATCCAGGTAACGTCTTACTGCACCATAATAATGTGCAGGAGCACCATCTTGTTGAAATGTTATTTCCAGATGGCCGAATTCATCTGGATTATCTTCCAGAATTTCAAGAATTAAGGGCTCAATTGCATTTTGTAACATCTCCAGATACACTTCACCGCTTAAATTTGAATTTAGGAAAACAGGACCAACTATGTGGTTTCCCAAAATACCTACCTGCCCAAACATTGACTTTTTCTGGAAATTGGGTATGTTTTTCACGAAAGGTGTGAGGATTTGTGTCACTTCAATACCTTACATTTTGTATATTCACATTTCCATTGAGGCAAAAAGTACTTTCGTCACTAAAACAAATTGTTTTTGTGTAATGTGGGTTTTGACTAATTTTATTTGTCATACATTCACAGAATTCGAGTCTTCTATCGGGGTCGTTATCCGAAAGGTGGTGCACCATTTTTAACTTGTATGGATGAAATTTATTTTCAGCCAACACTCTCTGTACTGTACTTTTACTTCCTTCACAGAGAGACGCAACTTTAGTTGAAGAGAAAGTAGGGTTTACTAACATTTCAGCAACTATATCAATTTTTTTATCATCACTAAATGTTGGTCGACCAGATCGTTTGGCATCTTGAACACTACCTGTTGCTTCAAATTTGTGAAGAAGCTCCCTCAAATAAGTTCTCGAGATAGGGATATCTGTGTATCTCTCATTAAATAAACGTTCCGCTTCATGGAGATTCTTTCCAGATTCACCAATTATTAAGATAGCTGCTACTTTGTCGGTTTGAGTAAACTCTTAAACGTCTCGTTAAACAATAATAAAATTAAATATTTAAGCTATTTAGAAAAACTTTGCAAAGCAACAAATACTATTGAGTTAAAAACGTCAATTTTTTTGACAACTAACCAGAGGCGGACTGAAAAATCTTCAATATTTAAAATTTTAATGTGAAATAATAATTTTGGTTTTTATTTAATTGATCCGTCAAAATTAGTTTAAACCCAAACAAAATTAATATGGCTATGTAGCCAATGTCAATGCCTTTCAAACGAGATATCACTTGCCATAAGGTCCCATTTAAAATTATTGACCAGAGTGGCACTGTGACGTCATCTATTACTATTACGTCACCTGTTACCATTCGTAGAGAAGTTTACAACACTTTATTTTCACACTCCAAATTTTATTAATGTAAGTGTAGCCGTTCAAAAGATACGAGGGGGGGAGGGGACTTTTGAATAGCACTGTATATTAAATCTTCACTATCGCTATTGTTGTCCATTTTGTTGTATACGTAAAATTAAGATTATATAATTATTTTGACGTTTCAAACGACGCGCTGTCAGAAGCGATTTACCTAGTTAAATATTTGACGTTTTAAAAGAGCCTGAATTCTGATAATCATAGTATGTGATTGGCTAACGAGAATGAATAATACTTTACTCTTCACAGGCGTGAAGAGTTTATATCATTATACAGCTAAGTAAATATGTAAAAATAATTTGTTTATTATTACCTATATAGTCGTGGAGAAAATTTAGAGTTCCTCAACCAAACTAATCTCCGCTCTAAAATTTAAGCTACTTACCACATAACTGTATGTATTTTATTGTAAACTAAAACCATGCAAATTGTATTGTCCCTCTGCTATTAACCCTTAGTGGTTGATGCAGTTTGATATTAAAATAAAAAAAATAATTCTTACTATTTTCAGGTAACCGTATTATAAATAAATAAGTACCACGCCCAAATGTCAAAAAATTATTCGGTCATTTGTTACCGGTATGAAACATAGAGATAAATTATTGAAGAAAAAATATTTTTAAACATCTGACGAACTCGGTAAATATACATACGTACATTTAAATGATTACCGGAAGTCGTCACTAAAAAGTAACAATTGAGTCCGTTTGAAACAAAAGAAGATCTATTTCCAGTATAATATATATAGGGGCGCTAATTTAATGATGTATTCGGTTTGTTTCGAGGATGTACTCTCGGATTTTTGTTCTAACAAATAAATCACATCCGCATCGTTTAATTTTATAAACGCGAGGGGAATAGCCAAAAAAAGAAGGGAAAATGTTTCAAAAAATCTGAGCTTTATAAAAATTTATGGAGGTTGCTTTAGGAAATATTTTCGTTTAAAAAAAACTCTTTTAATACGTAAGATGACAAGATTATTGAGTGTTTAGCATTGAGTGTGGACGCCACCAACGTATTCGATATTTAACAAATATAATAAATAAAAAGATGGTAAGTAAAAAATCTGTTTAAATTAACTAGTGATGAGCAAAGCAAGTCCAAGACCATGACTATCCGAGTTTTAGGATCGGTCTTGATCTTGCTCAAATCGTCTTGGATTTGGTCTTGCTTATTTAGTCTTAGTCTTGAGTACAAAGTCTTGGTCCTGTCCATTTTACCTGTCACTTATTTTTTTACTTTTAAAGATCATCATGGTTATAAATTATTATTAATAATTTATAATCAAATGTCAATTAGTAAAATTATTGTATCTTGCGAAAAAGCAAGACCATGACCAAGACCAATTTTGGTCATGACTAAAATTAACTGAAAATGTGTCCAAGGATATACCATATAAATAAGAAATAAACATAAATAGGAGTTTTCATTTTAAATACCTCGGAAACATTATAAGAGTGGAGTTCTAGAAAATTTTAAAATGGAGTCCCATGTCAAAACATGACAACCGCTTTCAGACTTATTTAAAACATTCATAATAAACTAACAGACCTGACAGATGCTGTTCTATCCAAACCTTAGCAAGTCTGCTAATCTGTCCAGCTGTTCGGGAAAAGTTCTGTGTGAGCCCGATTGCTGTGCCATCTTCTCGGACCAATTTTGAATATAAACCACCCAGGCTGGTTAACTAAATCAAACTGAAAAAATCGGTCCAGTTGTTTAGAACGAGTTGCACTTGAAAATTGAGGCTGCTCTACTAGAAGGTGCGTTCGATCATACTTCCTTCAATTTCATAATAGCTGCTGTTGCCAGACGTTACCTTGGAACTAACAGCAACAAGCTCTGAACGGTAGAGGAATAGTGTGGGAAGGAATACCCAGAGATGAATCCTTCAAAAACTACGCTCATTCTCTTCAATCAAAAAAAGGAAGCTTGAGGGAATAAATTACCAAGACTCTTCAACTTGCAGTTGTGACTAAGCCAGGAGGTCAAGTATCTGGATATAATTCTGGATGCTAATCTGACCTGAAATACACAACTGGTGTATAAAACAAACAAAGGGGAAATCATCCTAATGACTGCCAAACTAAATCCACGGATAGTATACTGGTTGTGCAAAACAGTGATAAGACTGGAGTTATTGAAACTGGAGTTATTAAAACATCGAGGCTTACCGGTCTGTGCCCAGCGGGTACGATGAATAGCAGAATAGTCAATCCAGAACTACAGATACTATCACAAACTTGCTCCTTGAAATGAGAAGTAATAACATGTTATACATAATTAATAACAACCAAGCATAATAATATCCAGCTAAATTGGAATGAGCTGGAAACATGCAGTCAGGATAGAACGTTGGTAGGGACACTAACGGATCTAAAGCTGATAGAGGAACATGAACTGTAATCTACGGTGCTCAACCCAAGTGCATCATGTTTACGCATCTTTGGAGAAGTTTATCCATCATTAGTATCTGGATCACATCACATTTTTTCATTGCTTACTACTGTTTTGTTATATAGGCTGTTTCACGACGATCTTACACTACACCTATACAGGGTGATTCATTAAGAATGTCCAATCTCTGAACTGTAGATTCTAGACCTCAAAATATGATGATTCTACTCAACATGCCTTATGCAAATATTGCTAGTTTTGGAGATACGGGGTGTTCAAAGTTTAAATTTTGATTTTCGCAATAATTTTTTATGTTTTCACAATTACTCTTTGAAAATTGGCAATTTTACGTTTTTTAGCATGAGGAATCATAATTTGCACTCTAATTTAACATTGCTAATCGAAGGCGCTAGTTACACTTGTTTGTGTTAATTAAATCAAAGTAAACTTTTTTTGGGCTAACCCAATTACAAACTGTACCGAAATCTTTACAACCGCTTAGGTGAAACGGGGTCTTTACGCTCTAAAACTGAGCACGGTGCCGATTTGGGTATAATTGTGAATATCTTCGAGCCGCAGCTGGACCACTATAATTTGACTGAGCAAACACACAAATCATATCGCGCATCTCATTATTGGAAAAATCGTTATGCCTAGGCATTATTTGATAAATAAATATTACACTTGTTAATTACTAAATTGTTAATAAATGGTATACTAATGTATTACTTATTCTTATTATTATCCAATTTTTGCTTCTACACAAACTGTGTAATAGCGACACAAGCCTACTTGAAAAGAAAACGAAAAATTAAACCACGGCTTAATTCACGAATGTGATTTTGATATTAAGAGATCTTTACGAAAGCGGATCGCATAAAGTGTATTGAAGTAAATGGTGGGCATTTTGAGCATTTGCTTTGAAGTTTTTTAAATTTGTTCACAAATTTGTTATTGTTACATATTTAAGGAATAATAAAAAAATTTTATGAAAAAATTAAAATTTATTGAACTTTTTAGAAGCAAATAACTCGATAACCGATTGAGTTACACAAATCAAAGAAGAGAATTATTTTAGTTGTAAGTTTAGCCCAAAAAAAGTTTACTTTGATTTAATTAACACAAACAAGTGTAACTAGAGCCCTATATTAGCAATGTTAAATTAGAGTGCAAATTATGATTCCTCATGCCAAAAAACGTAAAATTGCCAATTTTCAAAGAGAAATTGTGAAAACATAAAAAATTATTGCGAAAATCAAAATTTAGATTTAAACTTTGAACACCCCGTATCTCGGAAACTAGCATAATATTTGCATAAGGCATGTTGAGCAGAATCATCATATTTTGAGGTCTAGAATCTACAGTTCAGAAATTGGACATTCTTAATGAATCACCCTGTATATTGGAGACTATTGGCACGATTTCTATAAAAAATTGGCATAGACGGAGAACAAGTTATGGCGAATGTATTGAAAATATTTGGACATACATGTCACTTCCGGTTATACAGAACGTGAATGACATCTTTGTGTAGAATACCCTATATCTAAAATTTATACTTATCGAGATCAGTGGCGTAGCGACAAATTATGGTCCCCCGCGAAATTGAGTTAGGGACCCCTTGCCTATATTAAGAATGTATTATATAAAGTCTGTATTACCAAACAAAACTAGGTAATAGTGTTCATTATTTAAACTACTCACCTAATATAAAATTTAAATTAAATGCCTATAAAAATAGTCAAGAAAGTACAATACACAATATGTAAAGAACGTTACAAAATATTCTTCAAAACTAAAAGACACAAAAACTAAAAATTTCATTAAGTAGCAAGGTAGCGATACTAAATGCTTGAAAGCAACAATATTTTAAATTAAGCTATCAAAACTTGAATATTTCAATAGTTTTTGCCTGTTCTAATTATGCTGTAAAATTATTTTAGTACAATTATTATAGCCATTATCTCATTATTGTTTTAAGATGGTAAATTGTTTTTTAAGCTTTTCCCTCCGCAAAATTTTTTATTAAATGGTTATTACCCATCTTTGCCGCCTCTTGTGCCTCTATAGACAGTATAGCCAAGTTAGTTAACCTTGTCTGAGAGGAACTATTTCGTAAATTTTTAATGATTTTTAATTTGGAAAAGGATCTTTTAGCTGTAGCGGGACATTAGTGGGACGATCAAGCTAATTGGTGCCATGTAGAAAACTTCTTTTTTGTATACAAGGTTGTTTGAAGTGTAGCTAAACTTCCCTATACCCAATCTCAAGCATTTTTAAAACATGTATTTAAAAATATTAATTATTTCAGCATTATTATTGCGTAGGCTTAGGCCATGTTAATTATTTTTTATTAATTGTCATTATTTGAAGTCAATCGCATCGTAGTGATAGAAATGGCTCGTTTGGTTTGGAATTACACAAAGATTATCTAAATTTACTTTCAATACATTGTTTTTTGTTGGGAGTTGCTACTAGAAAATGTTTTATTTGCTACAGGATATCCAGATATCCGACACACAGGAGGATATTAGACAATTTAACACAATTTGGTTGTTTTCAAGCAAAAGTTGAGAAAGTCAATCGTGTTATTATAATAATGATAATAAAATTGAAATTTTAATTATTTTTGCCATATTATGTTGCTTATAATTAGGTCGAGTTTTTAAATATAATACCACATATTTACATGAATTACGAGATCAAGAATAAATGCCTATGCCTACGCAATAATAAGGCTGGAATAATTATTATTTTCAGTATTTTAAAAATGACTGGTCGTCTTTTCGTCGCTTTAAGCACGGCCTGTAGTAGTTAGACTATTTAGTCATTGGGCCGTCGAGCCATTTTTCAACAGACGTTGGATTCATATACTGTCATTTGAACGTTTATTAATCGTCTAATGAAAAGGAAAGTCGGAAAAGATCGCAATTAGGTGTGGAAAAAAAGTGTTCCTGTCCAAATAGGTACTATTCTAGTATAGATTAGGTCGCTTAACAAAGTCTACCATGTTGGCATGTAACTGATTTGACGGCAATTGTTTGATTCACGAATTTATTTGGAAAAAAAACATATTCTCATGTACTATTAAAAGTTTGGTGACCAGCATTTATGTTGCTGGAAACTTTGTATATACTATTTTTAAATATAAATGGAATGGCATGGCGTGGTTTATCAAAAAATTTAACCTTGTTGAAAATGTTTGTTTTGCTGGTAATAAAAATGTGTATACTGTTCATAATTTCCATGACTCAAACTAAGACATCAGATTGTTAGTTAGAACTACTTTATCCATCTTTGGTCGAGCTTCAAAGACTTCCACATTTCCTCCAAAATAAATTAGGTACTTAAGTTATACTATTAGTTGTGGGAAAGTCCCAATTTCAATACTTAAAACGAAGTTGGTTTGTTCAACGTTAATCAACGTTGGATTTGGTCAAATACATAAGACGTACAAAGTAAGTGCCGACGTCGTACCGACTCGAATTTCTATTGAGGCGTGACGTGTCATTACAACGTTGGATGCCAACGTTGAGTTGTCTAGCCCAGCGTTACATAATTATCTCGCAACGTCCAAATGCTGCTTGAGATGTCTACGCCTATCAATTTTTTATTAAAAAAAATTAATATCTCGATAATCATGAGTTTTAGATATAGGGTAATCTAAACAAAGTGACATTAAAATTTAATATAGGATCCAAAAAATCAATAATATACAAGGTGTTAGATACAAAATACCAAAGATTTCATTCGCTTCCGGTATAACCGGAAGTAACATATATGTCCAAAGATTTTCCAAAAATTGCCTATAAGTATTCATAAGTCTCCAATATATCGACAGTGTAAGCACGAGGTTAAACCATAGAGATAATACACATAGAGTAGGCATGCCATAGAGGTTCGTGTAAGCGTATTCGTCCATCCATTAGAAAGAGATGGACAACCAGTTTGGTATTGCGTTCTCATTCTAATAGCGCATACATTCTTGTGCAATTTTTCGTTGAACCTAACATCGCAAACCGTGACCATGACGTGGTGGTGAATTTTTATGACGTAACGGTTTGTGGAAACTCTGGAATAAACAAACACCTATAACCTCCAATAAGATAACTACTCTGTCAAACTATCTCATTGAGCTGGTATGTGTGGTTGGTTAACTGTTGCGTCATGGTTTAGAATACAAGTCGAGGAATTTTGACTGGTTAACCTATAGTGAGCCCAGTTTGTGTACTCAAGTTCAAAGAAAAATGGCTTTAAAGGGTTAGCAGTGTTACACTCTTCGCGCATGTGCAACACGCGATGTTAGAGAGACAGCATCACCAATTTCATTCGCCATCTCTTTTTATTTCTTGGATGCTTCCGACTATAGGTTGCCTACTCTATGTTTTTATCTCTATGGGTGAAACAGCCTGTATATTAACGTTCTATCCGTGGCGTAGAAATGATAGTTTTAAACGATCAGGAACAGCCAACTAATAAAAAAAAATGATGAAACTTAGCGTAATCCAAACGGGTCAATATACAAAGAATAATCATAATAAATAGGCTAGCTATGAACAATTTCAAACAACTAGCATTGTCTCATACTGCTCTTTCGATTATTTTTCAATTCAAATTGCTATAAAAGTGTAATTTTTTATTAATAAATCTGCTAGGGATAATAAAATAGATGGAAGGCAGAAGATAAATAAGGTTATAAAATGATAAATTTTGAAATAACAGCAAAAGTATTCGAGATGAAAAAAAAGTATATACGTACAACGTACACAAAAATATAAATGTATAATTAATGCAAATCTCTTTTAAAAAGTCTCGTAACTAAAAGGTAAGCCTTCTTTCAATTTCTTAAATGCTTGTAATTCTCGTTCTGACTGATTACCATTAAAACCCAATATTCCAACTAATATAGATTTACAGAGCAGATAAAAAGTACCACGTTCAGATATTATTAATTATCGAGAAGAACAAATTTATGCTTCTTTGTTGGACTCTAAAGAATGACGATGATATGCAACGTTGCCGGTTCTCAACGGATAATTTGTTATTTTATACACCAATCGAAAAAAAAATAGCAACACTGGATAAATGAGAATTTAATTAGACGAATTTTAAATCGGAACACGTATAACACAATCGATGAGTGATTTCTCTGTCAGTAATAATTGCTGAACTCTGAAATATTACGGTAAATTACATTCTTTCAAGAATACAGAAAATGTGGACAATATAATTTTTTCATAAAATTCTTGCAAGAAAAGATATTTTTCTTTAATAATTTTTGTAGTTTATCAAACTTGCGGTGGACTTAATCGTATAGCTGGATGGAAATTCTTGTTCCACAAACAGCGCCAAGAAATGTCAACTTAATTTGGAAAATTCGCGCATTAGAAGAGTGAATATGATTGGTGTTTGGCATAAATTATTAAGTATGTTTACACCGGGGTGAACCAAATTTTTAGTCCGAGGTCTAAACGACGTCACGTGTACCTACTTTACTTTCGGTGTAAACACCCAAGGAGTAAAATTTGGTACTCGAATTTGATCCATCTCATGTAGGGTAGTTTAAATTCAATTTTTAACGGTGTAAACACGGCACATTAGTATTCGTGGACCAAATAGACGGTTTGCTAAAAGCACGTAAGATCGGGACAAAATAACCGAAAAAAACTGACTGTGATAAATACTAAAAAAATGATACCAAATAATATTAGCAAATGGATACAAAAAATGATATTAAAAGTGGTCGCAAAAAACGGGGAACAAATTGGGGTGAAAAGGAAACCAGGATAAAGATTGCGACTGAAATTAAAATTAATAAGTTAATGGATGCAAACAAATATCGACATATTGATATATACAAGGGGCTCGAAAAAAAACTAGAAGATAGAGGAATCGATAACACATGAGCAAATAAAAATTCGTTTAAAAAAACTAATTTTGTATCCATTTTCAAATAAAATCCAAATCTACCATCAAATTACCTAAAGATTTAAGGTTATGTCATTTTAATATGGAAATGTCAATTTTGGTCCAGGCTTTAAACCTGGACTATTTTAATCCAGCAAATCAGTCGGTAGATATAAACACTTTTGTTCTAAGCTAAAAAGTCCACGAAATTGCTCCACACGGTGTAAACTAAGCTATTGACTCAGCGTTTGGTAGCACCAAAGAATACACAACAACAACAACAACAAGTGAAGCCCGGTGAAAATCCTTTGATGTTGCAGGGACAAAAATAAATAACCTTGAAGGTGACTACTAGCTCTGGTACACACTGAGAATCATAATAAATGCTTACAGCTTTACTGGAATCACACTGAGAAAAAGTATTTTAGCATAAAGTTGTATTTTATCAAAATGTATTATATTAGGTATTTTTTCATCAGTAGCTACTTCTGCACTTTTCGTTGACAATATACACGTGAAATAGATCATTCGAAAAAATAATTTCAACCTACAAGCCAACTTTAATCCAATTTGGGTCTGTAAAGACAATAAGAAAAAGGCCCATATGTGATCATATGACATATGACAAATATTTAAAGCGTCTGTAGACACGGTTTTATGCGAAGTTTCGCTTCTTGTTGTTGGTGTGCTCTTTGGGTAGCACCAATTGATGTCCTTATCTGGTGCTGTCGAAGCGCATCAATATAACAGCAGCTTATTTGATTCTACCGCCTGTCTTGACTGTTAGTACGGAGTCACTGACTAACGAAATATTTCAGTGCAATGGCCAGGAAAGTGTGTCGGTTGTGCATGGAAGCGGAGGAATCAGCCTCTCACATTATCTTCGAATGAGAAGCATTGTCTCATTGGAGATGTAGACTCCTAGGACTAGAGCATCCAAGGGAGTATTTCTCCTAGAAGCGCCCAGTGAAAATACTGTTGAGTCTGATAAAGGTTACTGATTTCTTCACGGGTGCAACCAAGAGCACAAAAAGCCTATAAAGGCTGAGGAGACGAAGACTCTAAGGCCTGGTTGTACATTTGAAGCTTAAAAGTGAGCTCCACTGAGCTGGGCTTAACATATTAGCTTAGCTCAACCCTAAACCTGTTGTACAAACATGGTTCAGTAGCAGCTCTACTAAACCTATATTTGCAAGTGTTGGTAGAACTTATTTCGAATCCAATCACTGAATAAACTGCCGAAACTAGATAGTCTTAATTAGAAGATGAAGCTAACTCTCTAACTATTATGTCACAGAAGATAACTTGCACTGAACAAAGTTTTTTAAGTGAAGATGGTCCCTCAACGTCAACCGTCAGTGTGAAACAAGAAAGTGAACACCAAGAAAATACACAAAAATCAAACAACAAAAATTCGGAAATTTCTAATACCGAGGATTCCTGCACTGCTGAGGTTTCCACTATATCTGAATACATTCCCATTACAATAATGATCTCTAAGTAAAGAAATCTCTGATGAGACCAAGCGAATTGTTATCAGTATGCAGCCATGTCAACCTGAAGGACCATTTCTCAAGAATTCTACTCAAAACCAAAGAAGCTTTACTAAAACATATTACTATTCTCTTTCAAAATATGGACGTGTTCCACGATCTTGGTTGTGCTACTCTAAAATTTTAGACGCCGCATATTGTCAGCCCTGCTGGCTCTTTTCGAATGCACCCAGTCCTTGGCGTTCATCAAGCTTCATTTTTTGGAAAATGATTTTGGAACGTTTATTCCGAATAACTTCAATGTTATCAGAGAATTGTTAGGTTTTCGAGGACATACTATACGGGGGGGAAGGGCTATGCGAAAAGTTTTGCGTAAGGGCCCCAAATTTCTAGTTACGCCACTGATGTGGCGGCTTCCCTTTCCATCCATAGCCGACAGATAGACTGATTGTACGCATGTGTACCGGTGGGTAATCCCGTCACTTTCCTCTTTTGACCACTGCTGAGGTTTAATATTTTGTTAGTTATTGCCTACTATAACCTTTTGCATCGAAACTCACTTAAGCGTTACCTCACTGTGGTTGTCAGGGTTAAGAGTTTTTGTAAGTAGTCACAGACCAGTCTGGATCTGATTTCAGGCTATGCTAAAGCTTTGTAATAAAGGAAGAGGAAAGACTACCTATTTGAGTTGATAATTTACATACAAAAAGGAATGAATTGATAAAAAAAGCTCAGTACCCTTAGGACATCTTGTATAAATCCTCGGTGACCAGATGGTTAGTTGACTGGACGGTTGGTGGCTAGGCAAGAAATAATAACGTTGGCTGCAATTAATCAAGGCAAATTTGACAGATAGCCGTCAAAATTAACTTGTGTCATTTTTGTTTATAGCATGGTGATTATATGGCGCATTCTGAGCTTGGCATTCTGTTAATATTCAAAATATTCTGGAATTTATTATATTTGTGAAGGTAAAAGAATAAATGAATAAATAATTTCCAACATTTGAGAGTGTTGTAGTAAGCAGAGTTTAGTATTTTGTTGGTGGATTACACAATTCGATAAAATAATGGAAAAGAAAAATATTAGATCAGTTAACTTTTCCCGCAAAGAAGAAGCAACTTTAGTTTCAATTATAGAGGAGTTCAAACATATAATTGAGTCCAAAGAGTCTAACATAGAGATGAATACAAGCAAGAGTGAAGCTTGGAAAGCAATCAGAATATTTTTCGATATCTATAAATTTCAGCCCGTGGACCTCCTGGAGAAAATATTTTTACATACGTACAGTCTATTGCACCTAAACACCGTGGAAATCTAGCAGTTTTGTAAAAGCCTTGTCGTGAATTATTTCTTTCTTCCTTTGTTCCATGCATTTTAATTATTTGTGTCTCAATCTTGCAATAGCATTCATCACCTTGGATGTCCTCCTACTAGCTGTAGACTCATCAATCCCTATATTGTCTGCCACAAGTTTTACAAACGAACCTGTGGCTAAAAATCGGAGAGTAACAAAAACCATTTCAGATGGCGTCAACGCCTTATTTCTATTTGTTATATTTGAAATTTCGGGGGAAATTTCATTTATTACAAACTGTACCACATCTTTTGAAAGTCGATACCTTTGTTTAAATTCTTGCTCGTCAAATATTTCAAAACTATTCATGCGTTCTCTGATATATTTTTCAGCCATTACCTCATCTAACAGTTCCAAAAAATCTTCATCATCAGTCAAATTGCCTGCAAAATCAACAAATCTAGCCATATTTATTCTACAACAAAATTAATATTACTTGACCTCACATTAACTGATCACTTTTGACAGATTATATTGACTTGCTGGTCACCGGGGTCGGGGTGATACGAGTTAACTCTGCATTGAACAAGCGAATTTTAAGTTGACCGAGCGTTCACCACAGTTAACTACTATTGTACAAGCGGCACTTAGACAGGAACAGTGATGTTACACCAATGGGTCTAAAACAAAAAATGGCGAGGGGGTGGGAGTATATTCCGAAAAAACTATGTGACATCTATGGTTACGGAATGGGAAAAAACACCTTTGTATTTCAGATGGAGGTATACGCAATCTTGAAATGCGCGAGAGGAAACAACAAGAGAGATGTCGAGGGCAAGCAGATCCATATCATGTTGGTCAGTCAGGCGGTACTCCTGGTAATCTCGATCTAGAAAGTGATTACTAGACTAGTATAGGATTGCATCGAAGAACTGAATATATAACCCTAACAGAATAACGTCAAGCTGACCTGGATACCACATCACCAGGGAATCGAGAGAAATGAAAAAGCTGAGAAACTTGCAAGAATGGGGTGAAAGGATACACTGCCTGAAACAGTACAGATTCTTCTTATACCAAAAATTGTAGTACTAGAATCTGTGGAGAACTGGATCAGATAGCAACATAAGAATTGCTTGGTAAACATCCCGAAACAAATACATGGGAAAATCTATGAAGAACTATGCCTGAAAGGTGCAGCGGAACTGCTAACATTGTGCAGGAATCAGCTAAGAATTATAACAGGTTTCATGACAGGACATGCTCCAGTGAATGGGCACCAGCAGAAATTAAACTTGTACAACTGAGATCTTACATGCAGACAGTTAATGTTTGGCCAACTGCAAAATGACTGAAAACTGTTTAACAAACGTCCAGTTAAGAACTTGTCCAAAACTGATCCAGGGGATAAAGATGCACCGCTTTGAAAAGTAAGCACCTGCTCACTAGAGTGTTGTGACCATGGAATCAAGGAATTCACCGAATATAACACCCAACGACTTGTTTATTCTCAAAAGTAGTAATAGCCAATTTTAACGTATTTAAAGTTTTTTAAGAAAATTAATTAACTTCGTGTCGGCAACCCCGCCAAACTTAGTATTTTCTACAAAGCTGCACACTTCTTTTCTCTTCACTATAACCTAAACTGGTTTTTTCTTCAGAATTTTAAACATATATCAAAATTTCAAATAGAAGAATTATTAAAGAAATATTGGGCAGACTGTATAATTACTAGTCTGGTTGTGTCAGATATGATATATGAGCGGACGAAAAAGAGTAAAAATAAAGCTTGTAATATATATACGAGGATGAAACAGTATAGAAATAATAATTGAATGAGATTTTCCAACAATATTAACTTTTTTAGTAAAAATAATGTTAAAATTTTTAGTGTTAGTGACCATGCACATTTTGGGTAAGTAATAAAGAAAAATTAAAGCAAACATAATATATTTTCGGGAAAAAAATTTATTTTCTATTAGAAAGCATAATGCACAATCATTACGTCTAATAGTCTGCCTGTGGAGGTAGCAAAGAGACTAAATTAAGTTGGTAATTCTGGAACCATTGGCGATACTCGATACTGAACACTGCTTACACTACCACTACACCAGCACTCACACTTTATACTATCTTACGCGCGTTTTCTTCTTCAAAGGCTGAAACGCGCGTAAGATATTGTAAAGTGTAAGAGTTGGTGTAGTAGTAGTGTGAACAGTGTTCAGTTTAAAGAGACTAAAGCCACCCAATTAGACCAATCATCGCAGCCCCTTCAAAAATTAAATATCCTGTTTGGAATCCTGTTTTTTGATTGCATTAGAAGTAGATAAAAGGCACAAAAGGAGATAGATTTGATTGTATGTTTTGAGGTGGCTACTGACTCTTTCAGATCTATTGTTGACCTATTTTTCTGGATTACTTTACCCAGTCCTCTCAATGAAACCCACCAGTTTTTAGTTTAAATCTTTCATAAAGCTCTTTGCCAGCACATTTGCCATGGTATTGCAATGACATAGAATGTGCGGTCTTCACTCATTAAGTCTGCAATAAATTTTGGCGAATGTATGGACTTTCGCTGCTTTTTGTCCTGGTGAATTTGATTTATGAGCTACCCATTTTTTAAAGGCATTAATGAGCCTAGTCTATTCTCAATGGAAGTCAAGATAATAGTTTTATTTTTTTATAACGCCTTACAAATTTGGACATTACTTTACATTACTTTTCAAAGAGTAGACAGTTCACTAGGTAGCAACATCTATTTCTCGGGCTATATGTCCCGACAGACAGTGAATTATATTTCCAAGTTAAACGGAGTTGGTGTATATCTGCAAGATATAACCAACCAACATTCTGGTTTGTAATTAGAAGGGAAAATGTCACTTGCAGACTGGTTTCGGCGCATTTGCCCACATCGTTACAAGGTAGATATCATTGAAAAGTAATTTATTTACATATTATATTGAAAATTTTTTGACAGTTCCAAGAACCAATCATATTTCCTCATTTTTTATCATATGAACAATTTCACCCAATCATGTCAACATTACGCTCATAACAAACCATGGGCTATTTTCACGTTGCTATGGACACATATTGATTTATTTCGATTTTTAAGTTTCAAATATTTAATATTTCGAAATGTCACGATTTTTTTTTATAATTAGCAAAAAAATTTCTATCCGAATAACCATCGGACATTGATAAATGCTCAAAAATGTTATGACATCTTTCTCAAGCTTGTTGCTTGTAGGCAACAGACCTCCGACTACGGCGTCGGTCTTTTTCCAAGCAACAAGCTTTCGAAATCTGTCATAAAATTTTTTCGAACAATTATCAATGTCCTTGGGACATCATGTACACGATCCCATACTGGCTATCTGTGAAGATGAAAATCGAACGGTTTGTTCTCTCCTGCTCATTACTGCACAGTGGTGCTTACCGTAATTTCTTACGGCATTCCCGATTCGGCGTTTTTTAGTCGTCCGGATACCAGGCTGCTTCCGCTGGTATAGATGGACACACTTTTCAACCAGTCTTTCCTCCCGGTTGTTCGAGAAGAAGTGAGGGTTAGCTAGAGAGTTCTACCAAAAGACACTGTAAGGACACAATCTGAAGACTAAATATTCTACAGTTGATAAAAAAATATATTGCAATTTATGCACCACATGCAAAGGTAGAAGAAGTAATAAATTATGGATAAGCAAAGAATTGACCAAACAACGACCAAACACCGTAAGGATCCACTTAAAGACAAATTATTCTCCAGAAAAAATTGTATTACATGTTCCCTATGGGATTTAATCATAAATAAAATACAGAGAGGAGAATTGAATATACCGAAAAAGTTTTAAAGGCTCCTGGTATAAGCGAAACGAAGATGAAACCAGTGCGTAGGCTGCTTTTGGTATTTTATTTATATAGAAACTGTGTTCCATGTGATATTTATTAATGTAGCTCGGTTCCCTTGTATACAAATCCATTATAATGAACTTTAATATTAATACCAGCCTTTTCTTGGGAACTTTTTATCCATCTCAATTTATTAATTACATGGTGATAGTAATGGTTTATTTAAATTACCATTAATTATTTTTTAAAAAAAGGTCCGTTAAAGTAACTTACAATGTTTTAAAATTGACTAATTTCTGTATAAATTCAAGTAGGGCCATTTTCGATTTTCGATAAGTTGAGATATTGGTGTAAATGAAATAAAATAATTCATTATAACTATAACGAAACACACCACCATTTATTAATGGATAAATGTATATCCGATAGCAGTAATCTCAGTGCAAGTATAATAAAAATAAAGATGAAGAAAATAGTGGCAAACAAAACACGTGGCTGAAACGGAGAATTTCGTGATAAAATGTTATTTTAGGCCTCTATTAGTAAGTCAAACTGCTGGAAATAAGTTTCAAGTATTTCACGTGTTCTTATTACGATTCGTTAACGGATACATAGGGGAAATGGGAATTCGAGAGAGTGAGGTACTTTTTTATTTAAAGAAGAGTTTTACTTCAAGTACATAGGGAGGATATGTTGGGCTCAAGTTAAATGCATAGAAAGCGTAGTTGATTTCTAAATAAAGTAAGTTGGGAATTCTGGAACCGTTGGCTACATACCGATACCGGAAACAAATAGTGCCACTACACCAACACTTGAATTAAGTGTATGTTTTCTATAGTGAATGTATAGAAAGCGAAGGTATCTTGGGCCCCGGTACTAATATGGGGAAGAGATACCTCACAGAAAGAACTGGCAAAACCAAAGAGTAATAACGTTTCCCCGACCTGGTACTCAGACGGGCTAAAGACTGGAGAAGGGCGGGATCAGGGGTGTATAGTGAAATAAGGAACAGAAAATGTACAACATACCTCTGTATTTCAGGAAAAGATTTATGCCATCCTACAATGTGCCAGAATAAACAAATAATACAGGACTGATACTCCTAGGATAAACATATTAGCTGACAGCCAAGCAGCCCCTTGCTGCTTTAAATAGTCGCAAGGTAACATTCAGACTGGTAGAGGAGTACCAGAAAGAACTAAATGAACTAGCAGACCACACTGAAGTAAGATCAGTGTGGGTATCGGGATAGGATATTTCTGGAAATGAAGAAGCTGATGAATTCGCGAGAAGAGGTTCATATTATGTTGGTCCAGAACCAGTCCTTGGGACTGCAAAAAAATACAAAAATGGGTACAAAACCAACGTAGACTACAGTGGAAGATCACTCCAAAGCAAGTACACAGTAAGACCTTTATGGATGATACATGAGTTAAACGAGCCGAAGAAATAGCAGTAGGAATTGGTTGAGAGTTATTACAGATTATCTAATGGGTTTTGCCATGTTAATATTCTAAGTTGATATGGAATTGTTCCCTGGAGGAGAAAACTGCAGAACACGTCCTATGACAGTGCGACTGCCTGGCGAATGTGTGGTTTTTTTAACTATGCGATGAGAGGCCACCGGAGAAATTACATAAAGATTGGCAATTTAAAAAGAATCAGGTTGGAGAATGTAATCTAGATTCAGAAGACCACAATAGTGGAATGGCTCGATTAGCCACCTGCATACAATGGGGCTGTGTAACGGGGATCTCTGCTAGAACGACACCAAACCCCCTATCTAATCTGACTGTGAGGAATTGGACTCAAAGAGTCAAAAAATTTCGGTGAGGCCACTTGAATCATATGGCACACAACCATTACTCGACAGTAACAACAGATCGTGCAAAAAGAACAAATAAACTCTTAGTTTGGCAACCTCGAATTACTATTGCCACATTAAGGAGATCTGTCAGTAAAGATTTTAATTTATATCTGGATTTTTTCGCTAAATTTCTTAGATATTTTTGATGGTGAGGAAGATTTAGTCGGTCAAAATACATGGAATACTAATAGTGGAGTCAAATTACATTTTTATCTTATAACTGGTACAACCCTCTTGTATTTTAATGGTTGATGGATTAATGTCGCAAATTGAAATTAATAAAAGTTTAAAAAATTAAAAATCTTTACTTCTCAATTATTTAATAGATTGTTTGAAATAGGTTTTTGATTATAACATTGCAGTTGGAAAAACTCAGTCAAAGTTCGATGTAATTCACTAAAAATGTATAAAGGGTGTCCCACGTCGTTTTGCCAGTCCTATATTATCTCGAAAACTGTTCACATGATAAGTATGAGGGGGTTAGGGTAGGTTACTAAAGTAATAGCGTGTGAGAGTGCCAAACATAAAACATTTATAACTATTTCTTATTTCATACATCTGAAAACGGACGTCCCTTAAAACTTTTACTGTTCACTTATTGGGTGAAATTATAGAGAAATTAAAAACAAATATGTGCGTAAATACAATTTATTATTAGTGGTAGGTACTGGGTATTCCCTCAATAATGTGTAATTTCGTAATGATCCACCTCGATGGTAAGTATAATCCCCAATAAAGGCGGAAATGGATTAACTCAGGTAGTCGTGGTACAACTCGGTAGTCCCCAGTATATAGAAAGCGAGGGAATGTTGGGTCCAAGTTTAAAAGTATTGAAAGTGGGGGTATGCTGTATGTTGTTCAAGATAAAGTGTATAGAAAATGATGATGTGTGATGTGTCGTAGGTATCTAGGTTCAAATATAGAGGTAGAAAGGTGAGATTTGGTAGAATTTGATTAGCTCGATACTTTTCTACACATTTCTGATACCCACTCTTTTAGGAAGTTTCCATTACAGTTTTAATACATTTACACACTTCCTTGGATAAGTTTTCAATGCACTTTTGTTATTATTAGGAAAGTTTTAATATTTTTAAGAGCTTTCAAGATATATTTATACCTACCATTTTTTAATTTTGCAAGAGAATAAAAAATATAAAATGTATAACTATTTCTTGCATAGGTATTTTAGTAAAGGATGAGATTCACTAAGTTGTACGATTTAGTGGTGCCCGCATCGCCCCTACGAATATGTCAACGATCTTAAAACGTAAATCCTATCTAGAAGATACTGTCTTTGGAATAAGTCAATTTCTTGAAGGATGGAAAAACGACGTTTCAAAATAAACAGCAAGTCAATATGAATGAGAAGTAAATAAACAAATCTAAATGCCTGTAACTTTTAATTTTATGGAAATAGCGTCATAAAACGTGCTAGATTTATTATAAATAGGCGTTAAAAGATTTATATACTGGGTTCCTTTTTTTATGTATATTTATGTTGTGGAAATTAAATTTATAGCGATAATAGTAGGTACAGTAGATGGAATTTGCAAGAACAAAATTTTTTTAGTACCGTTTCGTTTTTTTCCACTCATTAGAACGGGTATTATTTTAATATTCAATTATTTCACAGGCATTTTTTATGTAGCGATGGAGCGAATTAGGTATATCAGAAAAAAAAATTAAGTCAAGTTGAAGTTAGGTTATTAGATTTTTAAGCAGTTCCTAAAAGCCACTTGACATGGTGAAATACAACGAGCGCTGCAATGCAGGACGCAAGATTTCTTGATCAAAAGCAAGCGCAGTTGAGACCCAACGGATCAGTTTCTGCAATTCGATGCAATTTTATCGATTTGGTGCCATTTCTATTGCATTGCAATTCTAGGGAGAAATCCAGTTTATTTTATGTTACCAACCAATTAACTATTTCCAATCGAATGATACCTATCAGCTGATTGTGGTGACTTATGTTTTGTCATTTGTGATTTGATAAACGACAGTGATTCACTTAGTTTTTTTTCTGAGCTTTTCTCACTTTCACTATCTTCATTTTAAATAATAATAAACTTTATATATATTGATTGATTGATTGATTGATTAGATCAGCACACCAGTCAAAGGATTGATGTCCTCGGCATCTCAGCCTTAAGGCTTTTTGTGCTCTTGGTTGTGCCTTTTATGTGAAGAGACCAGTAGCCCTTATCAGGCTCAGCAGACTTTTCACTAGGTTCTTCTTGGAGAAATCCTCCCTTGGATATTCTAGTCCTAGGATTCTATATCTCCAGTGATATAATGCTTCACAATCAAAGATAATGTGAGAGGCTGTTTCCTCCTCTTCCATGCACAACCGACAGATAGGTTCGTCCCTATATATGCCGATTGTATGCATGTGCTTCCTAAGAGTACAGTGACCGGTGAGTAAACCCGTCACTATCCTTATTTGGGCCCTGCTAAGGTTTAGTATTTCATTGGTCAGCTTCTCCGAGGGTTTTTTGACCAGAAGTTTGCTGTGTCCCTGTTTTGGCACGTGTTTTCAGTACAACTGGTGTTTAGTTTGAGTCCACCGAAATATACAGCCACGTGCAGCAGATTTGGATATCCCAAATACTGGTTCAGGACCAGTGAATGCTGTCTCAGACCCCAGCTTTGCTAGGATGTCTGCCTTTTCTTTTCCTACAATGCCCTTATGCCCTGGGACCCACTTAAGAGTAACTCTATTATGGTTAGCCAGGGTTTTAAGTTTCTGTAGACAATCCCATACCAGTCTAGATCTGATCTGAGGACATACTAAAGCTTTTAATGCTGCCTGACTATCGGAGAGAATTAGAATCTTTTGACCCCTGTACCCCCTTTCAATATTCAATTGCAAACACATATCGATAGCGTAGATTTCTGCCTGGAATACAGAAGCAAGATTCCCCAACAGTGCGTGGAAGTTGCACCTGGGTCTAGCACCATGGACTCCAGCACTTGTTCCAATGTCAGTATTTGATCCGTCAGTGTACCACATCAACGTTCCTTCCTGACTGCATGCATCCAACCCATCCCAGTCTAGCTGGATTTGGTATGGTTGGGTGTCGTTACTTCTTGCCAACATGTTGTCACTTCTCATTCTAAGAAGTGAGTTTGTGATAACTTCTGTGATTGGATGGAATGACAATGGGTGTTGGTTCTTTCATGCCAGTTCCCATTTCATTCCAGTCTGTATGCAGCCATCCTCGCTTCCGCCTTAACATGCAAAGCAAGAGGCGGAAAATTGAAAATTGCTTCCATTGCCGCAGTCGGGCTGCTTCTCATGGAACCCGTTATGCACAGACAGGCAAGCCTCTGGAGTTTTGATAGCTCCAATTCAGCTTTCTTCTGATCTGTTTTTGGCCACCAAACTAAGCATAGGTGACCATGGGTCTCACCACAGTTATGTACAGCCAGTGTACGATGCGTCGATTTAGTCCCCATGTGTTCCCTATCGCCCGTTTGGCAGCCATTAGGGCCATTTTCCCTTTGTTGATTTTATCATGAAGGTGTGAGTTCCAGGTTAGTTTTGCATCCAGAATTAAACCCAGATACTTAACCTCCTGACTTAGACACGGCTGCACGTTAAAGAGGCTTGGCAGTTTTAGTCCCTCAAGCTTCCTTTTTCTGGTGAAGGGAATGAGCACGGTTTTTGAAGGGTTCACCCTTAGGCATTCCCTCCTACACCATATCTCCACCATTCCCAGAGCCTGTTGCATCAGCCCTGATATAACATTAGGGTATTTCCCCAGTACAAGTATTGTCAGATCATCCGCATACCCCTGGGTGTATATCCCTTTCCTGTTCAGTTCCACCAGGAGATCGTCTATGACGAGGTCCCACAGCAAAGGGGATAGAGCTCCTCCCTGTGGGCATCCCTTCATTATCCGCACCTCCATGGAGTCTCCAAATAAGGTTGTTGTTGCAGTTCTGTTGAAAAGCATGTTTTTCATCCACCGACATGTGGTGTCGTCTGCTCCACGCCTTGCAACAGCAGCTATCATAGAATCAAAGGATGTGTTGTCAAACGCTCCTTCTATGTCAAGAAATGCTCCGAGAGCAATATCTTGATTTCCTAGTGCAGCCTCAATTTTCGACACAAGTTGGCGTAAGGCTGTTTCGCAGGATTTTCCTGATTGATAGACATGTTGGTTATAGTGAAGGGGCCTTTCGATGAGAAAGTTTTCCCGAACATGCCTGTCAATAAGTTTCTCCATTGTCTTCAGCATGAATGACTTTGCCTGGGAATAATCCTTACCTGGTTTAGGAATAAAGACAATTCGGGCTCTTTTCCAAGCAGCTGGAATGTATCCAGTTGCCAGTGATGCTCTGAAGAGTTTACAAAGTACTAAAGATAGATGTGATTGCCCTTGCTGCAGATGCGCTGGGATTATACCAACTGGTCCAGGAGCTTTGTATGGCTCGACCGAGTTGATGGCCCAGTTCAATTTGCACTGGGTTATTACTTTGTTGGCAGCACTCCAATCTTCCTTCCTCGCACGAGCTACGGGAGATGGAGGTCTGACGGATAGTTCCATGCCTACCTCTTCAGAATCTGGTAGATGTGCCTGCAGTAGAATCTGTAGGGTCTCGCTGCCAGTTTCCGTGAAAGATCCATCGGGTTTTACAATATTACCAATGGGATTGATAGGATCTTTGGCAAGGATTTTCTGGAGTCGAGCTGTTTCTGAGGTTGTTTCCACCTCACCACAGAATTTCCTCCAGGACTCCCTTTTTGCCTTCCTAATTTGTTTGTTGTAAGCAGTCAGAGTGGAGTAATATTCTTCCCACTCTCCTGTCCTTTTCGCACTGTTAAACAGTTTCCGAGTTCTTGCTTTGAGTGTGGTAAGCTCCTTCTTCCACGAGGTTAATTTATTCCTAGAGGAGCGGATTACCTCAGAGCAGTTGTTGTGATAAGAGAGTTCGATGGCCTCACAAAGTTGTTGGGAGGCAAGCTCTATATCATCGCTGTTTTTTATTTTCCTTTTCACGTTCCCTAGTAGGAGTTCAAGGTCATTCCTGTATTTCTCCCAGTTCGTGCTTCTCGGGTCACGGTACCTCACTACAGTTTTCTCGATATCGGAGATTTCCATACAGATGTACCGATGATCCGACAGAGACGGTTCCTCAGACACGTGCCAGTGAGATAGCTGAGAGCTTATATCAGTAGTCGCTAAGGTGATGTCAATGATCTCCTTACGAGTTTTTGTCACAAAAGTTGGTTTAGCCCCCCGATTCACTATTACTAAATCATTAGAAATAATAAAGTCTAATAGGAACTCACCTCTTGTGTTGATGTCGCTGCTGTTCCACGCAGTGTGATGCGAATTGGCGTCCATCCCAATTATCGTCTGCAGGTTTTCAGCCCTGCAGTAGTTCACCAGCTGCTCCAGTTCATCGGACGGAGGTGGGGTTGGTGAGTCAAATGGCAGATATACTGAGGCTATAATAATTTCCGTCCAGTTTCCTGCCATCTGTGTTTTCAGTCACAAGACTACTCACAAAAATGCAGGTTCTAGGATTTCCTGCAGAGGAATAGTGCAACTTACCCTTAGCCTCCCCAAGTCCTCTTACATGCCCTCCATATATGTAGGGTTTTTGTATGAGGACTATTTCTATCTTGCCTTGGGTGATGTGATGGGCAAGTGCAGCAGTTGCCGCTTTATTATGCTGCTTATATATATTATGTTCCAATAAATTATTTTTTGTGGTTATATTATTTTTTCTTCCTACTATTGGTTGGGTTGGCATCAATGTAGCAGCGAAAGAGAATTGCATCATGTCAAATAGCATCATTTTCAATATACTGACCTTGCAAGAAATTGCTACAATTTCTGGCACGTTGTATTGCACTTTGTCAAGCGTCCTTAAAACCACATTTTAAAGTTCGTAATTCTTCTTGCAATGTATTGCTGTATTGCAGCAACACTTTGACCTTGCAAGTTCTTACTTGCAACTATTGACAATCGTTTTACATTTCACAATTATTTCAATACGCAATTCTCAATGTGGATACCAACAAAAAAATATGTATTTGTGAGGTTAGATTAGTGTGTGGTATGATGTTGATATTGTTGATAAACTAACTTGGGTTCGAAAGTATAGATATAAACCTAATTATGTTGCCTTTAAAAGGACACAGTCAACTTTTCTTTTGTTGGTAACAAAAAAATTACCAACTTTTTCCCCAGAATTGCATACATCCTGCAATACAAATCGAGCCAAATCGATTTTGGACAAGAGCTTAAAATGACAAGAGACTTGCCAAATTATCCTCTACTGCGCGTGCTTTTGATCAAGAATATTGCATGTTTCAAGAAGAATTACGAGCTGAAAAGCGGACTTAAGTTCCAGATTATGTATTGCACAGTAGATATATTTTTGTTCCGTTTTGTTCAGTCTGCACAAACAGTATCAAACGCAAGAGAAAAATAGAATAAATTGAGTTTTGGAACAGTAAAGATGAGCTAGTTTCATTGTTTTATTAAGGATTATAATCATGTTCCTACATTGCTAGCTCTTTAGAAAACTAGAATACTTGCGAAAATTTGATATCGACACTATACAGTTATGTATGTATGTGTAGGGTAAAAATCTTTGATAGACCATAGCATTATTGATGAGCTGGCCTAAACGATCTCAGCCCCAATCCCGCTGTGTGTCGGAGTCTCATCTGTGGCATACCGACTAAAAACCCTTTTAATTTGCGGCATTGCTGGAAACGCATCTGAAATCCCCCTCTCAGCGCCTAGCCCCATCGGCACTACTAGTATTACTTCGATTGGGCCTAACCCGATCCTAATGGATCCCTTTCCGAATGCTGCGTTCCTTAACCTATAAGTCTGTCATTTCCTTCAGTCTCTTCTTCTCATGTCTCTCTACTCATCTTTGGTTTCAACTGACATCCTTATGAAGGTAGCGATTGGCTCTATTGTGACAAGAGCATGGTCGTGATTTTTTGCTGGGCACGCGAATATTGTGAGCTCTGACGTGTTACATTGGACCTAATACCCCAAAAATGGTTGCAGTCCCCAAAAAAATGTTCCAGCCCTTCTCTTTGCTGGTTCATTTGCTAGTTCCTTCTGTTTCACTGTGCGTCCTCATTCATTCATTCGATTGGGTTGTGCTTATCAGCCCAGGCACTTGAACTGAATCTTTGTAACATTTCCCATGTTATCTACTTCCATTCCAGAAGCTTTGTGTCTTCTATGTAGGCCACTAGTTTGACTGGAGGGCTTTTCAGTAGTTGTAATGGTTGAATTGTTTCCTCTCCAAAGTGCTTCCGCCTGAGTCCATGTAAATTCTCGCAGAAGCAGAGTATGTGAGTAGGTGTTTCATCATGAAGATCACATTTCCTGCACATAGGTTCACTAAATTTGTCCATATTGTGCAGATGTTTCCTCAGGGTGCAGTGTCCAGTCACCAGGTCGGTAACTGTCTTCAAATGTCTCTTACCCGGTTTCAATACCCTGGTTGAGAGTTCCTTGTCTACCTTGTTCAGTAAACTCTTTGTATGGAGGTGCCCATGTGTCGACCTCTATTTGAGTTGGTGTTCCCTATCTAGCCAGTTTCCGATTTCCCCTCTTATGCAATCTTTTGTGATACCACAAAATGGTTCCGGACCTATGCAGTCTCGTTTAGACCCTTCTTTAGCTAACTGGTCAGCCATTTCATTACCTGCAATCCCCTCATGTGCCGGCACCCATATTAGAGACACTTTGTTGTTTCTTGCCAGCCTGTTGAGGGATTCTTTACAGTGCGTCCTATAACCCACAGTTGAGTTTTCCTATGCACTACCATACCTTTTGAGAACTAATTACGCAGGAACTCAGTGCTGCAATGGCTGCTTAACTATCTGACATGATTATAATCCTTCGCTTTCTACATATTTTTATCAATATTGAACTGGACACACCTTTCTATTTATTTATATTACCTATGAGTCATCTGATTACCATTAAATGGCATTCTTTCCAAGGATGGTGATGATGCTGTATTCCATTCCTTCTTGTTCCAGAATTCCGTATAAAATTTCATTGAAAACTTATATTTTTTCATCATACTATCTGTGTTACTGTGTTAATGTTTGTATCTTGTCTTTCAAGCAGCACTTTCCTCCTCCATATATGTAGGGTGAAGCTCATCAGAATAACTTCCATTGTCGCTGTTAGGCAAGTTTTCATTGCTCCTGTAATGCATATACAGACTAGTTTTTGAATTCAGGGGAAGTGATGGTTCAGGATTCTTGGATTACAGCCCCAATATTTCTTGCCAGATTCTTGCACACCATTTTTGCTTTGTATATAATCTATTTGTGTTTGTTCCACATTAGTTTACTGTCTAGGGTTAAACCTAGTAACTTGACTTCTTGTCTCCTTGGTTTTAGTGGAGTTGATATGTAGTACTACCTGCCCATACCAGCTATTTGTGTCCCCTTTGTACTAGTCACAAAGTGTATTCTCGAATGTTTCCCTGCTGTAGCTATTATGACAATCTCATCGGCATCTACTTGGTATCAGTCTTGAAGGTCTGTTGTGACCTTAGGAGAATTAACTCCCCTATTCGGAATACTTCCAGGAAAATGAGTTCCTGGTAAGAGTCGCAATATTTCCTCCTTTTATTCGGTTTTCACAGAATTTCCAAAAGCTATTTCACTTAGCTATTTCAGTTTTCTTATATGTATTAGGTGTTTCGCACCTGAATCTATTTCTGCCAGATTCCGGAGAGTTTTGCTCTAAAGAGACAAATGACAAATGTTTATTGCGCCAAAATTTTCGAGTAGGGGTGACCGCTGCTTTGCTTGGTACCGGGGTATTACGCGGTATCGCCTTTATAGCTACTTAAGCTGACCGTAGGATAGCCTGATATTAACGTGGGTGGCTATCAATTCACAGTTACCTGGTGACATCCGTTTGAAACGAACGTGCTATCTCGCCGGCTTTTGTAATTCCGGAAAATATATGAAAATACCTACATAGAATACTTATTTATTAAGTACCTAAATGTTCACATTCTTATTAACGTGTGGATACAGTTTTGTGTTAGAAATTCCAACGACATTTCTACGGATTGGAGTCCGTTTTGGCCGAGCTATTACATAATTACAACAACCGAATATAATCTATAATCGAAGGTAGAGTCATTGCCATGTTTGTTTAGTTACTGCATATGGGGCAAAGCAGGGAACATTTTATTTGGTCCCCACTGTGCCACATTTTTTGTTTATTAGGGACAGAACGATGTTTCTGGCGTATAAGTGAAAGAGATCAGGATTACTGGTATTTGGAATCAATCTAGAAATATAGGTAGGTAAAAGAAGGTAAATCGGCTACCTAAGGTTACTACAAAGAAAATAAAAAAGTAACTTCAAGTAAACTTGAAAATGCATCCTATAACGATGACGAAGTCTGTACTGTGGCTACCTATGGTCTCAGTCCAATGAGAGGTGTAGGTATTAGATGTCGACAATACAGTCATTGGGCACATTGCTCCTGTGCCGGAGAAGAAAATGAAGATGATGAAGCTACGTATATTTGTGCTATGTACACCCTAGTTGATTTAATCAGCATAACAACGTATAAAGTGTAGTATAAGGTGTTTTTTTGTCAAGCTATCAATAAAAATATTTTTTCTACAATCTGCAGGTACGATTTCTTTGATAAATAACCTATACCCCCTAAGTACCTACCCTACTTTAACCCCTATGGTGGGGTAAAGCGGGGCAAATGACTTTTAACATGCCAGTGAGCAATCTCAATCATTAAAACCGTTTTTTTAACAAAAGGATGCCGCAGATTCACCTTAAATAGCTAAACACCCCACAATGCTCCGGTCTCCCCTAACCCTTATGCATTGTTTTCCAGATTAGGTCAGTTTTTATTTCCATTTGTTGGTGACCAACTACTGTTAATAGATAATTCGCTAAATAGTTAAAGCAAATAATTGTAAACTGTCTTCTCATATTTATACCTAATATCATTTAATTTGTAAGTATTTGTGTGGTGTAAATCGCTCCGCCTTTTCTTTTTTTTAATTGCTCCGTAAGTTCACCGTACAGTATAGTGTATAGCGGTGAACACCGTCGAAATAAATTATATTTGAAACAGCCCCCGTAAAACCGAAATTTTCATAAATTAACGTGTAGGTATTGTTGATAAACCCTTTTTGTAGTTAATAAGCGTACGCCTCCTTGCGATTTCCATTTAACAAATTCTTACCGCATATTTCGCTCTCATAATACATAAATTCAATCAAATAAACATTTCCTACATAATATATAAGGATAAAGTTTTGAGGATGTTGAAGAAACCGAATTTATTCTTGTTTGTATCCGGGAATGTACACGGAGTTGTAAACGATTGGTCGGAACCGAAAACGTAACCGCCCAGTTACGTTACCATTGGCTTGCTACGAAATACGCTCTGGTAATCACAATGCCAACAATTTAGGTACATTTCGCGGAAGAATTTTTACCAGTTGATGTAAATTTGATTCGGAAAGTTTTGAATGTATGAAGAAGGATATTGTCGATGTGTAAAATTAATTAAACATTTTTCATACAGGGTGTTTCATTGATAATATGGAAGATTTTTACTGTAAAATCCTGAACTCAAAATATTAAGGTTTGTCTCAAATCACTTTTAGCTGATCAGTTTCTCCAATTCGATGCAATTGCAATTTTATCGGTTTGGTGTCATTTCTATTGCATGAAAGGCGAAATTCTAGGGAGAAATCTAGTTGCTTTTGTGTTACTAACCATCTACCTATTTCCAATTGAACGATACCTATCAGCTGATTGTGGTAACTGATGATGTTTTTTTTTTGTGATTTGATCATCGTCTGTGATTCACTCAGTATTTTTCTCTGAGCTTTTGTGGCTTTCGCTATCTTCATTTTAAATAATAATAAACTTTATATTTCAATAAATTATTTTTTGATATTTTTACATACTTGTTTCTTTCTACTATTGGTTGGATTGGCAGCAGTAATGAGGAAGGTGACTAATAAAATGAAAAAATCATCAATAGGTAAAGAGGGGGGGAGAGATGGACCAGGAGGAGTGACGGACCACCGCACGGATATTTCGTAAACTGCGGCAACGTCGATGTTTTCTGCGAGAGCACATCTCTGTTCGCACCTGTTAATATACACAAACGCACTTGTTGTTTATTTTGATGTGTTTCAGAGCAAATATTTAATATTTTTGGTTTTGCTAGTATGACAAATTTTTTTGTAAATATTTGTGATAAGTAGAGTTTGCAACCAGCTAGGTAAGTTATATTGCCAAATTGGGTCATACAATAATAACCATAAGATATCTGAAGTTTATTCCTAACCTAAAATGTTGCCATTTAATCGATTCAGTTACAAGAAAAACGAGAGATGGACCAGTCTATAGGAGGATAGATGGACCTCGTTTTTAACCGTATGTTTTCGTGTTTTAGACAAATGCCTAATACATACGTATAAACGCAAGGTTAATGCACCACCAAGAAGATTATGGTCAGCAAATTGTTTGGAATCAGCCATAAATGCGGTTAAAGTGGGTGTTAATGAGGCTGCTACACATTTTAAAATACCAAAGACTACACTTAAGCCGGTCCCAGACACTACGTGTATTTGGCAAACATTTGGTATTCAGACTTATTCGCATAGCGTGTGGGAAGTTAACTTTGACAAATATTCGTCCTTCGTCATTTTCCCGGCGCTGGTCGGAAACTAGCACGAAGTAAAAGACGCCGTAGTGTGGCGTAGTGTACTACGTACGGCACCGTGTGGGAGATAAAGCAAACATTCGTGCAAATGATAAATATTGGCCAATTCGCCAAATACAAGTAGTGTCTGGGAGCGGCTTTAAACGAAGAATAAAAAACAATATTACAGACAAACTAAACAGATTAGCTCCTACATCTGAATTAACGCCCGGAAAAATATTAGATGAAACTTCTCCAGTTCCAGTAGTTACCCCAACGTCAAATAAGTGAGATTTTATCCCTGAAGGAGGAATTAAGAAAATTGTTAGATTCAAAAAAGTAAAAATGAACGAAAAATCAAAGAAAACGAAAACGAACTCGTGTCCTCTTCAGAATCGGAAGAAAGTCCTCAATTAGACGATTCTGAAGAAGGTGAGGGTCTGGAATATTTTGGAAATGAATGTGTAGGTTGCGGTGAAGATTACAGGAAAACAAAGAAAAAGGAAGATTGGATTCAATGCATTATATGCAAGCGATGGCTCCACGAAGGCTGTACGAACTTTGAATCCATATGTCATTCTCGTGGTATGAATGTAGCTAAAAAAAACAAGGTGTTTGAGGTGGTCCATCTATCCTATAGTTTATGCAGTCCATCTATACTCCGACTTGGAGGAGAGTCGGTCCAATGTAATGTTTTATTATTTTTGTTATCATGTTCTTTAAAATGGTCGCTATAACCAAATTTTACTTTAGGTTTGAAATATTAACATTACTTTATATTTTACCAATTTTGTTAGGTTTATACTTATACCTATGCTTTATTAAAGTTTTAGTTCTAAAATATGGTCCATCTCTCTTCTCTTAACCTATTTCTAAAAATTTTATTCAAAAAGGAAACATAGCACCGACTTAACTGTTAAACAAATTATACCTATATTTAAACGTAAGACAAAATCTTGTTTAAAATTTGAAATATTTTCATTTTGCGATCCTCGCGAAAGCTTTTCTGTTTCTGGTTCATGTCTAGTTACTTTTAACACGTAAAATGCCGCCATGATAAAAAAAAATCGGGTCCTAATGGCCGGACCAGTTTTTTCCTTAAATCATATAGGACAATTATCCATTTCGGGATATAGGACAAATAGACTAAAATGAAGCCAAAACATTTAAGAATCTATCCCAATATAGTTTACATTGATTCGGTGCGACAGTATTATCCACCGAGGCCAGAAGCAAAATTTGGTATGGTGCCTTACATAGACCCACCACGACCGCTCTGAAATATTTTGATATCAAAAAATGGTAGGCTCCTTATACCCACCACGGCACTTTACGTGTCAATATTACACACAGCTCTGAATTTTTTGTTTTTAACCGGCTTCGATACCTATGATTTTCATGTGGGAAAAAACTTGCTCACACATATTTAGATATATTTAGAAGTTTCCCGTATAACCGTGGCAATATTGCTCGGCAGGCGTTCGAAAAGCCGAGAATCACCTGCTTGCGTCTTCTCTTTTCTAGAAACCTCCCGTCGCGGTCACGACGTTCTATCCTGGCCTGCCACACAAAGCAAGAAAATCAACATTTTATACGAGTTAGCTAAAGAAGGTTCTAAACGAGACTCCGTAGGTCCGGAACCGTTTAGTGGAATCACAAAAGATTGCATAAGAAGGGAAATCGGGAACTGGCTAGATAAGGAACACCAACTCAAATGGAGGTCGACACAAGGGCACCTCCATACAAGAGTTTATTGAACAAGGTAGACAAGGAACTCTCAAGCAGGCTATTGAAACTTGGTAAGAGACATTTCAAGACAGTTACCGACCTGGTGACTGGACACTGCACCCTGAGGAAACATCTGCACAAAATGGGCAAAGTTAGTGAACCTATGTGCAGGAAATGTGAACTCTATGATGAAACACCTACTCACATAATCTGCGTCTGCGAGAACTTACATGGACTCAGACGGAAGTACTCTGGAGAGGAAATAATACAAAACCATTACGTCTACTGAAGGTCCCTCCAGTCAAACTAGTCACCGATATAGAAGACACAAAGCTTCTGGAATGGAAGTAGATAACATGGGAAATGGTACAAAGATTCAGTTCGAGTGCCTGGGCTGATGAGCACAACCCAATCGAATGAATGAATGAGGACGCACAGTGGAACAGAAGGAAATAGCAGATAAACCAGCAAAGAGAAGGGTTGGAACATATTTTTGGGGGCCGCAACCCTTTTGGGGGTATTAGGTCCAATGTAACACGTCAGAGCACTCAATATTCGCGTGCCCAGCAAAAAATCACGACCATGCTCTTGTCACAATAGAGATATTCGACCACTAATGCCATTTAAATATCTGGAGGTGATGCCTACCCCCGTCTGGGGGTGAAAGTAGCGAAGTCAAAAACACCGAAAAAAGTGCCCCCCTTTGATCAAAAATCGACAGGTCTCTTTCTGCGTTATTTTTAAACGTTGACGCAATTTCTGATAACGTCTCTGTTTCGTTTCCGTCCTTCCACCCTGTATATTTTTCACTATTTTGATCCAGATAAGCTAATCACATAAAATCCATAGTTTTTGCTATTTCAACCCATAATAGGTAATTTAGTTAATTTCAATTTTTGTAAAACCACGATACTCTTCCATCGTTCCCTAGCGACCTAATCATATCGATATAAAAAAAGATCAACACAATGTCGAGAACAACCTTTAAAAAATTAGCAATAAATTATGTCAAGAATTAAAAAAGAAAACCGATCGGGACACAGCATTGTACTATCCGAAAAGATGTTAATTTAAATATGAATGTATAGCTTGTTAGCAAATTTGCATATCGAAAATGGTTTTCAGGAGACCCTTATAGGCCGATTAAAAATCGATATTCAAAGGATCATTTGCATATTATTTGGTATTGATGAAATTGAACGGGCATATTCGTACATTGTGTTTATTCGGTGTGAGAAAAAAATGTTAATGCGTTTTAACACTTTTACTGGGATATATCGAAGGGTTATAATTAATGTGAAACATCCTCCATATGCTTGGTGATAGGATAAAAGGTCCTTACATGGCAACATTAATGATAAATCACCATAAAAATACCTTTTTAGCCTACCTTACCGGAAAACCAATCATATGAACATCAAAAATAGGGCGGAAAGTATTGTTTTGCAGCCCAAGGGTGGAAAATTCATATCGGCACGATTTTTGAAGTTTTTCACCATCTGTCACTTGATTACTTTGTCGTTTCAAGTGACTTTTTGAATTAAACGTAAGTGTACCTATGTCAAAAATTTTCGTAATATATTCCTATTTTTTGGTTTATTCGGTAGGCGAAAAAAAATAATGTGTCACACATGCAGGAAACGCTGTAACAGCCCTTAACCAGCAGCTGCCCTCGCTTCGCTACTCTCGCTCGTTCATCTAATAGTCTCGGGCTGCTAAAGCTCATTTTCTGCCCTTGCGACACAATATACTATAGCATATTATTAATCGGTTTGGAAAAGTGTCTAAGCGCATGTGTAGGTACTTATATATATATAGTAGTTTTCTCTGTTCAAACCAAGGATAGTGTCTCTGAAATCCTGCTATCCCAAAACATCACCTAAATCCCAGGAAAAGCATCAAATAATCCATTTCCAATATATTTGACCTCTGGTAAAATAACATGAACAAGGATTGAACAGGACATGCTGTATATTAAATATCCTTAGTAAGCTCGTAAATATTAATTAAACAGTTACTTTATAAATAATTTCTCCTATTCATACTCTGTATATATTTTAATGTTTTACAAAAGTTGATTTCTATGCCTTTCACCATGGAGGAGGTTCTAATAATATTTCATTTCTATCATCACATTCTGTAACCTATTAGTCTTCTATTCTCTCGAAATTAACAATCGCGTACTTACGTACAATAATTTCAACTCATAGAACAGGGCTGGCTTTACAATAAACAAATTTTTATCTAAATAATAGATTTTATAAAGAGATAAGGTTTAATTTTTTTTATGTTTGTTCGTAATGGATGAACTCAAAAACTATTTTACTGATTTTAAAAAAAGTTAATGTAAAGCCACGAAGACGTTGCAGAATAATTCTTGGAGGATTCAAGTGAAAAGTCATTCGTTTCCATTCCACTTGGCTCCAAGGGGACCCTCGACGACCAGCCCACTCCAGTGTAATGCCACTAGAATTTGGGTAGGCTCAGAATCTCAAAAGAGGAAGAGCAATATTTGGTACCTACCTGTAAGCAGTCCAAGTGAACATCGACCGGAAAAAGCTACCACAACCTCAGTCTTGCTGAATCTCATTTAAATTAATATTTTATCGACATGCTGAATTTTTTTCTGTTTTCTACTTTCTTTGAAATTTTTCCGATAATGTCGACCCAAAGTCGAACAACGACTAAGTTTATGGTGATAGGATTATATCAAAAATACCTACCAAGATATCCAAATACCCTAAAAGCGGTTTTTCAAACTTTAATAATAGTAGTTGAAGTAAATGAATTGAATAAAATATTAAAAATTGAATTAGATAATATATTTAGTAATTAGAAAATTTTATTTTAGTAATGTAAAACAATTTTATGATTCTTTATAATTGATTTCTTTCATAAAATAAAACGGAGATGAAATGTAACATTATTGGCAAGCAGAAATTAAAAATAATATTTAATATTTAAAGGTAAGCATACTTTTTATCTTAATTATCAGGCGCATCAAATGAGATAAAACCTTAGGAAGGGGAATTTTAAGGGGGTTTAAAATTTGTAAAATTCATAAGAAAAAGAAAGAAGAGGCCGAAGCAAAAAAAAATTCCAAAAATATTTATTTAGATCAGTGTTCTTTATTTTTCAAAACATCAAACTCATTGTTGTACTTCAAGGGGGTTTTTAAGAGAGTTAAAAATTTCAAAAATCTTAAAAAATAAACGAATACACAGATTCTAATGAAAGCAGGTAATAAATGAAATTTTCTGTAATTATTCTTTTTTTATTTCCCTCTATCACAAACATAAGAAGAAACTACTTGGTTTGTCCTAGGAAAAACCAGTTTGGAATGAAATATTGAATATTAATATCCGCTAAAAACGTACAAACCTAAAAAATAACTGCCAGGCAAGAGAGAGGTACAGGCAAGTGTGCATTAATTGCATCAATCACTATACGAAATCAGTTTGTCCTAGGATATACTAGTTTCTCCTCGAATAAACTGGTTTGGCCTGAAATTAAATATTAAAATCTGGCAAAACTAGTTCATCCTAAGTGCATTAGGATAAACTGGTTTGGACTAGGAGAAACTAGTTTATCCGAACGTACTTAGGACAAACTAGTTTGTCCTAGAAAACGTTTTGGCCTGTCACATATACATCAATTACGCTTGTCTTCGTATACTATCGGTCAGCATGGGCGAGACCACACGTGAATGTGCTTATAGGGCATGTCAACCAACTGACAAGTTAACACTAATGACGGTCGTCCTGAGGATAATCATTTAGATAGATTTGTAATTTGGTTGTTTTGTATTGATTCAATGATCCTTTTTGTTATAAACAGTCATGAATAGCCTTTAAAATACCTAAGCAATTAAAACAATGTCTAAGAAAGCACCAATTCAAAATTAAATGAACTCAAACACGATCAAAATACCACCACGTGTTGTGCAAAAAATGCTGGTTTATCATCAGATTCATCAGGGCGACTGACATATGACGTCACGAGGACTTGCCCTATTCCCCTGTTACTGAGATAGTTTGAAAAAATATCCTTGAACACAAACAATTTCGTATAGTATTTTTTTTATTCAATTCGAAAAGTCCGATTCTGTAAACCGGTCCTCTTGTCTTTATCTTCATGCTCACCTATCATTGTTATAATTTGTAGATATATACATGTTATAATATTAACATTTTACAGTTTGCAAATATTACAAGGTTAATAACCTTTTTGAATGCTCCAGCAAAAATCCATTAAATTTTTTACTTTCAATAGAATCGAAGACAGAAAACTTCACATTAGTTTTTTCAAATCATAAAGAAAGATTACAGTATTTGGTCCATATCAATTTAGGAGGTAATTTTAGTAATATAAAAGTAGATTGAATATATAATTTTTCCCACATCATAAGTAATTGATTTTTTTCCAATAATGAAGCCAATTTAAAATGGATTTATTAAAATTCGTTTATTGCCATAAGATATTCATATATTCTTCTTTCAAGAAACAATACTGTTATAGTAAGTTGGGTGGCTCAGTCGCAGAAGTTGCAAAAAATAAGATTTATCTACTTAATTATATTTACCAGAGGTGTGAATTAGACATTTTCTTAATAAGAAATTTTAAGTTATTCATGTACTAAAATCTTTAAAAAGTTTTGAAAATTAATTTTCTCAAATAGAATGAAGAGGAGGTACAATTAAATGTTTCAAAGAGCTATAACTTCGAACTTAGGTGTGTTGTTGAAAATGTTTTGATTCTAAGAATTATAAAATTGAGTTCAACGTGCAAAAAAAACTGAGCAATGTAATCAAAGAACAATAGAATGAGGAAATGAAGGGTAAAATAGTAGGAATGTGACTAGAAAATCTTAGAATTGAAGGCCAGTAGGCTTGTGTCTCTCTTATAATATATTTTTTCGTCGACCTTTACAAAAAATGACATTTCCCACAACCACTACGCAAAACACGCTTTCCTACACAAATTTGTATATTTATGCAAAGCAGGCCTTTTCCTAATTTATTTGATAACCGTTGGAAAAGTAATGCGAAAAGTACACGCTTTGACACTTTTCCGCACCGAAATGTCAAACACAGCTACCTATGATCTGTCAACTTTTTTTGACAATTCAACAAATACATTATAGTGAATTTCTGGGTGTACAAATTTTAAATTTAAACCAAAAGTAAGTGAACTTTTTATTTGATTATTTATAATTTACCAATTATAAACAAATTAACCTTTTAAGCATTATTTTAGGAATTATGAACCAATACCAATCTTTTTCTTTCATTAATAAATGTGGTTGTGGAAAAAATATTGTGTACAAATTGTACGCAAAGCACTTTTCCCACTCGTTAGATTTGCGGTCTGCGCTTGTGAGAAAAGTGACGCTTTGTGACTAATTTCCGAATGGAAAATAGAATATTTTTGAAGGCAAGTCTTTTTCCAGACAATTTTCGTCTGCTGAAACGTTAACATAATATATCCAAATTTTCGAAACTTATTGCATTTTTGAAAAAACAAAGCGTTGGGTACAAAGCGAAAAAATCTAGAGGATTTAGTCGAGATAATATAAACAGATTTATTCGTGATGCCCCAGATGAAACTTATCTTTTGCCCAGCCTTCAAAAATAGTCGACTTTTCAATAGGAAATTAGTAATTTTTTGCCGAAAAAATGTAATGTGTATCTCGGCGAAGAACTGCCTTCTCGCTATAGCCTCAGCTATCAATTTGCAGGCTCGTCTATAATGACCGAGCTAGGCGAGGCTAGTTTCTCAAGATAGGGTAGAGCTACATGAATACTTGGTGGCTGTCTTGATTGTCTGTCCTGGCTTACTGTCCTCGCTTGGAACATGCTAGTGCTGTCTGCATGATGTGTCATAACTTTATACCAGTACGATTGCAGTGCCAAACGTCCGTTGTGAAAATGTACTGCATTCGTAAAAAAAATTGGTTGACTGAAACAGTTACTTCCGAAATAGACATTTCTACTCACGTACAAATTGTATAACTACAAGCTAATTAGCTACGCCGACCACATATGGTTAGTACTCTAGACAGGATAGTAAAATTAGTGATGGGGTGCGTTACTAGCTCAAAAATAGAACGTTATACTATTTAAATATCCTAGCTTGAGACGCTGGCTTACTAGCTTCTTTTAATAGATTACTAGCCTAGAACAAAAGATAGTTCTGTATACAAGAAGTCAGATTTACTAGCCTACTAACTCTAGCTTGCTATCCTAGCTTCAAAAACTAGCCTCGTATAGCTCGGGCATAATAGACAGTTTTTCGTCCTTGATCAGGTCATTTTTTAACAAAGGTACTCTTGAATTTTCCCTTTACTGCTGTTGTTATTTGGTACTTTCTTAAATTGACGGCTATGATAAGTTGCATTGTCCATCACAATTATACTATTTTCCGGTATTTTCGGCAATAAATAATTTTCAAACCAATCTTCGAAGAGTTCTGTTGTTGTATCCAGTTGTTGTATCTGGGTGATAATATTCTATGCTGGCAACAATAAAACCTTTGGAACCCAACCCGTTTCTGATCCAGCATGTACTATTGTTATTCTTTGTCCTTCATTTTTGGAGTCTTTGTATTGCAATCTGCAAATATATTGGCACGAAGTATATCTGTAGTTTGCACCCTGGACATCCTGTGTAAACTCTAAATATAAATCTTTTTATTTGTTAAATCAGTAGAGTAATAGATTATGTTATATTTCTGCCCCGGAATTTGTTATTTTTTTATTATAATGACAAACTCAACTCGACATATTTATATTAAAAATTACCAATTCTATATCCTCGTCGCCCTCCCACTTCTACCGCTATGATGATCACCATCAAGTCCATTATGTTTTGTTATTACCATACCTCTTCACTTATGCTGCAGATACTGTTTTGTTTATCACTAGTAACATTCTATCGCATCTCAGTAGAACGACTCACCGTTTGGCTCGTCATTTTACTGTGATGTAATTCATTTTACCGTTTATAGTATAAATCCAAAGATTTTAAAACCGGGCTTCGAACAACTACACATGAACGTCATCCTACAGCTTACATGTATGTATGTATATCGGGTGATATTCATTAAGATCTAAAAGATCTACTGTGCCTCCTTTCCCTTACTTAGTTCCTGAGGGAAATTTCAAAGTTCCTTTAGACCTATTGCCCGGAAGAATTTTAGGATATCTGTAGGCTTAAGTTTAGGTTTTTGTCCTCTTTCATCCAGTAGTCTCCTAGTTGTTGTGCCCTAGGATTCTGAATTACTATGCAATCCGTAAGTATGTGGATCTAGGTTTTTTCTTCCATACCACAGAATCAACATTCTTCATCCTCGACTATTTTGAGCTTTTTCGGGTGCCCATTTAGGCGACAGTGTTTCATTAGGACAGTTTAACTCTGAGACACTAATTTGTTCTCAACTGTTGTATAGCCACCCAGAAGATTAATTGATTTTCTAAGCCCTACTAGATCTTTACGATAGTCACATCTTCTCCTTTTTTTTTGGTTTTGCCTATTTCTTCCAATATTACATTGAAGCTAATAACGCAAAACTTCGGCCTCCAAAAGGGGGCCCCCTCTTTGTTAGTTCACCTGCTATTTCATTTTTTCCTTTTCCAGAACACACTGGAATCCACAGTAAGGTGAGGATGTTGTTCTCGCCACGTTCATTGAATTTGCCTAGGCATTGCCATACCATTTTGAAACTGATTAGACAAGAACTACAGCAACTATACAAGAAGAAGAATTTTGTTGGTGGATCTGTTGTGGTTTGGGAGAGAATTAGTCTCGATGAAATAATTGATTTTGTTAATGTTTCAAAAATATTGAACGTTCAACAGTTCATCAATGTCATCCTATAGAGGAGATATAGACCCAAATTTTGTTGTTATGAAAGAATACGCAAGGTCGCTTACAGCAGCCATCAGCTTTAACTTCCTCCTGCACCATGGGATCCAAACCATGGATTGGACAACATTAAGTAGCTACCGACCTAAACTCCATTGAACATTTTAGAAAGACTTGTCCAATTAAGTACTTGTAGCTTCTTTGAGCTGGTATGGTTGTATTAAAAGTGATCTGTTGGATTCAATTGTTTATAAAAATTTTCTTCAAAATAAGTTTTCTGGAGAGTGTTCACGGTGAGCATTTTGAACATCGAAGTCATTGTCATTCATATTCTATTTGTTTTTTACATTATCAACACATATTACATATTAGGTTTTCAGTATATTCCAGCGAATTTCGATGATCAAATGCTTTTTGTGTATGTTAACTTTAGCAAAAAAGTTGGAAACGATAACATTTTTCAATATAGAATTAAGAGATATTTCAAACGAAATATCACTAGCTCATACTTTCCATTTAAGAAACTGGAGGCTGAAACTATCACTCGAAGTGGGTTGAATGTTAAGATCAAATTTTCACATTGAAGATAGTCAATTTATAATTTAAATTTCACATGCTTTGGGATTTTCCTCAAATATACCTATAACCAAAATAATCTATCTAATTTGGTTTTTCCATCACTCTGTTCAGTCTATTAGGAATGAAAGCTAGTGGTCTTTTAGTTTTGTATGTACAAATGTGCATCGGTTAACTATAATTTTGACAATTAATTATAAGAATGCTACTAATCATACCTAAAGTATCGATTATTGGAGATTTATCTTTTTCAATATTAGACAAAAACACTTTCTTTAATTTTTGTTCTTTTACTCTTCCGAAGTATATTTGCAAATACCTGACTGAAGACCTAACTCCAAACTTTAAGGTACTTTTTCTGTTAATTTATTCTGATTTTAAATGGTCTAAATGTTTCATATAAGTAAATAAGGCTCACAGGATATTTGATATTTACAGTTTTTGGAACGTTGTTCTTCATTTTTTATTTAATGTTTGTTAGGATATCTCTTAAAGTGTGGGAAGATTTAATGCTAGTTCGAATATTGAATTAATTGCCAATTTTTTTAAATTCTTGCTGATAATCCTAGAAGATAATATGGTTTTAAAAAGTTATGTTAATTGAATTATTACTATTGTTAATATTAAAAACTGGCTTTAATAAAGTGTTTTCCTTTCTAGATTGTTATAATCCCTCTGGTTGTAGTAAATAGAATTTATAACCATAATTATATATTAATATCAATAGCTTAACAATAAACGTTTACCGAATGGAACAGAAGATTCCTAGTAATTGTCAAGCTGAGCGACCCGCGCTTTATATTAAAAAAGGAAGAATAAGAAGAAGAGGTTGTACCCACGAGAACAACTTAGTTATGTGTTACAATGTTACATACTCGAAACGTCCAACGTCAAATTGTTTTCTGTGTAGAATGGATATGGTTGTATGTTAAAATTTCAATACAAAATGAATTTCCTTTTTAAAAAATCGACAACAATATGGAAATTTGAATGCCAGTTTCATATTTTATTGTATGCAAATTCGTTTCTGTTGGAATATATTAACCGACCTCTCGGTAACGAATTTCTAAACTCGAAATTAACATATTTTATATATTATAAATCGCATAATATAATGCGAGAGGAGTTACGAGGGGCGAGGGATATTATAAAAATACTTAAAACGCGTTATGAAAAAATATATATTTATTCAAGAAGAGAACTTGTTCTTTTTGTGTTTAACTTTTATAACGTTCGTTTTTTTCATTATTTTACGATAAACTGAAGAGTTCAATGTACTCGTTATTAGCAACAAGTGAAAACGGATAATGTCAAAAATTAAATTAACGGAAATTTAATTGTAGTGGCATGGTTCTACAGAATTCCAGGAAACAAAACTTGGGAGACTACTAGAAGAAAGAGGAAGACTTGCTTAAACTGAAACCGTCGAATATTCTATAATTCCTTCAAGGAATACCTAGAACTAAAGCATAATAGCTGATTTTGGATACACCAAATATTGACCTACCTTGTGATTGACTTAAGAAGACAGTTTAATAGTGGAGAGCTCACTAGATTTATCTGTTCATTGACAACTTCACAAGTGTTATTTTGGAGGAATTTTAAAGGACATATTGGTAACATCAAATGAAATAAGTTTAGAGTTCTCTTATAAGTTGTATGTTTTCAATTTGATTAGTTTTTTTGAATTCTCAATTGAGTACATAGCCTAAGTATATTGTTTAGTTTTTTAGCTAACTTATTATTGGGAGTATTAACGTAGGTCTAATTGGCTTCGATACTTTATGTAATTTAACGGTTCCATATAATTGTGGAGGTCGAGGAGCTTTATTTATCATGTATTGTATTTCTTTTCATGATCATTGAAAAGAATTTTAGCTATTGACAATCTCTCTAACATTATTGGAAAACTTTTTGGTTGGGTCTGCCCTATTTACTTTCGATTTATATTGTTCGGATTTCAAAATAACAGTGGCATTTTCCTTATCAGATTTTCTATTGTGAGGTTATATTCATACAGATTAAAAAATAAATACCATTAAGAGAGAGTTGAGCAATAAGGCGCACTTAAGAAGAAATTTTTCTTGTGGCGAGACTATGATAGATAAATTAATTTTAAGAACGCTATGAGATAGAGATGCAAACTTATTCTATTTCATACATGTCAAATAATATTTCAAAAAACAATTACTACACAGGCGTGACATTTGAAAAAGTTAAAAATTGCATTTGCGCACAAAAGCCCACCTCGGTGGGAAGTGCTGCGCATGGGTTGGGCAATGATACGCACGGTTTGGGCGATGGTGCCCAATAAATCTTTGATACAAAAAAAATGTATTGTTCAATATTAAAATCAAAACTCGTTACAGTTAAAATATATCTACTTAATGTTAATGTACGCAGGAGTCATTTTCCGAAGTGCCTGCATGGTTCCAAACAGAGCATAAGACATAACGGTACCATAATTCTCCATTTTTGCCAATTTCTCCATATATCATACATATCTCGATGGGCATGGAGGGTGTTTCTGAAAAAGGTGGTATAAACCTGAAAATATCATCTAAGTCGTTATCGTCGCATATGTCGGACATATCCTCGTCTAACGACTCTTCAGATATTTCAGGAGTTGTCACTCTTTCCATTTTTTTACCTTTAAGCTTTTTTATATCCAGTGTTCGTTTATCAAAACATTTTCTTAGTTTCCTTTTTGAACGTTTTTTTCATCTTTTTTATATTTTCTTTCTTAATCGTATTAATCGTGTGCTTGTAAGAATTTTAAAACATTGTTTCTTTTGATTATTCCTTTTAGCTCTTTTGGTAACTTTTTTAATGGTATAAGGGCAATGGCAAAAAAGAGTTCTTGTTGGATGTACTTGGCTGAGGATTTTTCAAGATTTCTGTCATGTAGGACAGGTTATTAGTCTTACGTATGTAATTTTTAGGCACCTGGAAACAATAAATAAACTTACTATTGATACTTAGTACCTACTTACTTTAATAACACGAGTGGGAATGATGCGCACTAATGCGCACGTTTGCCCCTTTGTGTTTAGTTTTATAAATTCATGATATGAGAAAAAAACTATTTATTTATTTATCATTCAAATATGTCAAAACAATCACAAAATACTAGGTTTTAAGAAGACATCCCGCTTCAAACGATTGGATTGTGGACTTACCGCCTTATTTTATAATATTGGAAAGTTATAAAAATCTCTTCACAAATCGACAACTCACTCTCACAACGGTAACGACACCAATGATCGCACCAAGCATTTAACCATAGCGAAGTACACATCAGCACTGATTGAGTACTCCGGATAACCCGCGAAATTTGAAATACCTTGGTGCGCAGTATTACCCGCTGCGCACCTTTCCCCAACTCTCCCATACGCACAACATCTACTTGATCTCAAACATTATAATTAACACCTAACGGAACTAGAAGTTCGACATATTTGTGATAAGAAACAAGAATTAGATTTCTTTGAAGAATTAGAAATGAAGACACTTAAGAGACCCACAATGAACAGATAAATCTAGGGAGATCTCCACTATTAAACTGTCTTCTTTAACAATTGTAAAGATCAGCAGATATAGTTTTCTTGGTTTCCCTCATCATTGAACAGTTATACTGATCTTAAATGGAAATTATATCCAAAATATCCCCATATATGGCTAATCATACCTGAGCTTCACTATTGGTAATATCATATCTTCCATTTTTTCTATTCATATAAATATATTAAGTCAATCACAAGATATAACAGGTCAATATTTGGCTTAGCCAAAATATTAAACATCAGATAGGTATCACATCAAATGTAACTTGTCATTCTAACAACGATACTTATGTCAATATCGAAATAATTGTCAATATCTCAGAATTTTCATATTTTTTTAATCAAATAGTGGAGTTAATTAAAAACAGTTAGTTTCATTTATAAGAGTAGTAGTTTTTTGCTTTGTTTCTAGTGTTTTACTATTCTCTTTACCAATGTAAACTTTCAGTTGTCGTCGACATAAGCGAAATCCTCCAGATGAAAATGCTGCTTCGCTTCGTATGAATACCCCGTGTTAAATCCCTCCATAGTCGATAGTAACAAGGATAATAACAATTTTTGTATAATCCTTTTCCACTGTAATGAAGAATTATATCTTCGAAAAGGGGGAAAAAGCCATATTCAAATTTTTATGCCCACATACGCGTTCTCTATGATTGATCGGATATTCAAATAGGGGTTGAAATTTAAAAACCCAATTGCACTTTAGGAAGGGTGGCAGCTACATTTACATAATTTCTGTATGAGCCCTTTAATTTTTGTATTTTGTTGCTAGGATTGATATTCTCTCTTATATTTATTTTAAAGATCAAAGCAGTCGTAATGTATATAGGGAAATTTATGGTTATGTGTAACAGACAAAAGGTTTTTTTAGTAAAATTAATCGAGTGAATTTGTATGATTGGATTAGATTAAACGTGTATGTTTGGTTGGTAAAGATAAAGAAATGTATACATGTTTTTGAAGCTTTTACTGAGACCTGAAATATCTAGTAAACTTCCTTCTTCTACCCAGTTCCTAAGAAAAGTGTCATAGCAGTTTCTTTATGGAACATTAATTAATTACATAAGGACGATTTTGGCTATTGTTGTCCTACCCTACCTCTTTGCAAGAGCACATAAGATTTCTGGTACTCTCCCTTCCCTTTCTTACATAAGATTTTATCTGGTTTTAGAAAGGAATAAATTACACTGAAACTCAAAATCTTTTCGTAAATCATATATTTATTTATGCACCAAGGACCAAAAACTGTCTATCCGAGACTAGCAAGCAGGGGGGACAATAGACAGTTATTCGCCGAGGTGCATATTAAATTAAAAAATTACGAATTTCCGAAGAAAAAATCGACTATGTTTGGAGGCAAGTATTTTCTGTTCGATGTGTTAAAGATAAGTTTCATCTATCACAATCCATTCTTGATTATTATGAACACTAATGTTCACTCCACGGTCTTATTCACAAACTGATGAACAAGCTTATTCAGCATTATTAAGAATCTAGTTGTAGTAGGAAAAAACTTTAATATGTATTAGAACACAACAAATGAGGTAACTAAAGGTAATATGGCCATGCTAAGGTTTGATTAAACTTTCTTAAGCTCTGTGTAGCACAAATAATTAATGCATGATGGGATGGGGTGACATTCACTGTGACCTAAAATATATACTGTGCCCCCTTACTTCTACTTAGTTCCTGAGGAACGTCTCAGAGACTAGTAGCTCCTTTAGTCCTATTTCCCTGAGGAATTTTAAAATATCTGCAGTAGGGTGGAACGAAAATAGAGAATTAAAACGAAATCAAAAATTTATTTTTGTAATAGTGCTAAAAAGGTGCCTTTGGTGTACTTATTTATCACTTCCAAACTACACATTATAATATAATAACTTCCACTACCCCAGAGGGGTGGAAATTGCTTTCAATGGGACATAATCTAAATAACGCAACTCTTCGCATATTTTGTTTCTTAAATCACCAGGATGATTTTTTATACACAAAATATCCCAAAGCTCACCGCTAGGAGGTAGTTGCGTATTGAGCTCCACCCTCCCTAACCCATCCTCAAAGTATAGTTTGTATTTATTCGACATTAGTAGCATAATTTGACTTTGTCTCGAATTTTACGAGATTTTAACCTAGAGCGGATGAAACCATCTCTGGAGTTTGGACAGCAAACTGCTAATGATGCTTCCGTTACTAATTTGAGGCAGCGTTCAACGGCTTGGGTGTGACATGGAAACTTTGGAAATTGTAAAATAGTTCCATCTTCTGTTACACATCCCGAAGCAATCATTAAATATTTTTCTGAATATAGCATAGTTAGTGGCGGTTCCATAATTTTGCAGTTTTGCCAGTATATCAAGTTGAACGCCAAAGTTGAAAGCAGGAATTTGGAACGTTCTTATTGTCTTGCCTTTTTCATTCGATCTTGCTTTCAGTATCCTTCTTAAAGCCAGTTCTCTTATATGCTGCCTATTGTCACATAACATGGTTAAAATAATATTTTGAGGCTGTCGAAAAAGTCGTTTCTTTGAATCACCGGATCAATGACTCCTCGAAGAGATGGATTTAGATATCGAGATCGTTTTATTAGTTCAAGTAGATTTTGAGAACCATTCATACACGACGAATTCAATTTTATGGTAAACCAAAGTGGAGCGTAAACTATAATAGCATACGTCACCAATATTTGAAGAGTCTCTATTGGAGCCGGTGTTTCAACATACAATCGGAGCAGCCTATTCGCTAATGTCAACCATCTGGAATGGGATACTTTGACAGGATCCCTTCGAGACAAATTTTCAGTACAATTTCCAGAAATAACGGCAAGGCATATTTCTAGTAAATATTTTTGATCTGTACTTAAGTCCTTTTCATCTACGTCAGGAAAATCAGCTTCAACCGGAATAAAATCAGTAATTTGTAGCTTTTCGCATTCACATATTTGTTTACCGATGGGTCCGAAGAAACCTCTTGGGCCAGTTGTGGGTCCATCTAAATGCCATTGTAATGGTCTTTGAAAATGTAATTCAAGTAACCTTAGAACTCCTCCCTTAGGTCCAGGTTGACTGCTGTTCTATCACAGCCCATAGGCAGAATATTTGTAGTATCGATTAGATGACTTTCTAGATAACTAATTAAACTTAATTTGATATTTTCTGCAGATCCAGTTAGTGAGGTTATATTTTGACCCTGGCTCTTGTACCAGTACATAATGCGAAAAATGTTTACTTTAGCTTCTAGAATCAAAGTTTTCTTCTTTTCACCCATCAGCAAATATTAAATGAAAACAAGAGATTTGTTGGGGGGGATTTGTTAATCTAGATCGACCAAATTTGTTTGGTTGAATGTATGCACCATAAGGTATATTTTACGTACTATTATGTTCAACTTTAGTATCTCCGGAGGCAACTATAATTACTGTTTCGGTACTAGAAAAATGTGGCACATTTTCATAAAAATCATTAAAATCAAACCTCTTGGGGCACTGGCAATAATTTTCGTACATTGCCCAAATTTTAAGGATAAATCATAGATACCAAAAGGCAACTTTTGCGCACTATTACAATTAAAAAAAAATATATCAACTTTTTCGTTCCACCCTAATCTGCAGGCTTCACCTTAGGTAAATGTTCCTCTTTTATCCAATAATCTCCTAGGTGTTGTGCCGTAGGATTCTGAATTGCAGTGCAATTCGCAAGCGTGGGGATGGAAGTTTCTTCTTCCATGTCACAGAATCTACATTCTTCTTCCTCCACTATTTTGAGCATTTTCAGGTGCCCGTTCATTTGATCTCAACGGGTTGTAGTTACCAATAAGAATATTTGATTGTCTAAGCCCTACTAGATATTTTCAATGGTCAGATCTTCTCTTTTCTTCGGCTTTGCCTATTTATCCCAATATTACATTGGGGCTGATACCGCAAAAGGGTTCCGGCCCCAAAAGGTTCTTTCAGTCCCACTCTTTGCTAGTCCATCTGCTATTTCATTTCCTTCTATTTCAGTGTGTCGTGGAATCCACAGTAAGGTTACTATATTGTTCTCGCCTAGTTCATTGAGTATTCCTAGGCATTCCCACACCATTTTGGAACTGATTACACAAGAGCTCAGTGCTTTAATGGCTGCTTCACTATCCGATATTATGAAAATATTTTGCTTTCTATATCCTTTGTCAATATTGAACTGGGCACACTTTCTTATGGCGTAAATTTCCGATTGAATTATACTTGGGGTTTTTCCCAAGCTTTCAGAGTGTTTGGTTCCTGACTCGTACACTCCTATCCCAGTTCCATCTATTGCTTTTGAGCCGTCTGTGTACCATTAAATAGCATTCTCTCCAAGTCTGGTAATGGTATTTGGATCCCATTCCTTCTTAGCACAAATAATACCCTGGAGAGGGTAATATTAGGTCTGAATGTGCCATAAAGGAAATATTATGGCCCTAATGAAAAAATGCAAGAAAATGTTTTTGATATAGTCCTAATCAGATAATAAGCAAATTTTACAGAACTTAAAAAATAGATCAAGTTTATCTTTCTTGATAAGTCCAACACAAGCTTCGTGTACACATTCCTTGCAGTTATTGCAGAGCCTCGTATATTCCTGTCGATCTTCACTGCATATTTTACAGTACCAAGATTCCATTAGTATTTTTTTGGCGGTTTCTTTAGTTTTGCAATATTATCAGCTTGTTTGTTGTCTTTACTAAACAGACTTTTCTTAATTAGCTGAGCTTTGCAATTAATTGCTGGCTTCCTTGGGGTTCTAACTTTAGAATTGACTATGTCAGGAAATTTAAATATTTCTTTAAAGGGAACGTTTAGATCGTCGTGAATACTAATACTAGATTCATCTTCACTACTTGAGTCTTATTGTAGGTATTATTTTACTTTGCGACGTCTTCCACTTAATGTAGATATTTCAAATTTATACGCACCAGTTTTTAAAATTCATTTTGTTTTATACCGGACGTGTATGTTTTAGGCTCTTTTTGGACTGGAAGCAGTCTTTGAGACATATCTTTATTTATGCTTGTATTCATTGAGGAAAAATTTTATTCATCAGCATTATGAAGAATTTAGTTGTAGTATGAAAAAACTTTAATACGTATTAGGACAGAACAAATGTTTAATTTTGCTAATAAAAAGGGCTTCATAATTAATACCTAGTTGAAATATCACTGATTTCGTTTTTTTTTAAATTCTTTTTTGAATGTTCTAACATTAATAATGATTATAGTTTTGTAGAATAATATAATAAAAACGATAGGTAAGTTAAAAACAAGAAGTATTCTATAAGTACTAGAAGTCAGTTTTATACCTTTTTTTGTTAATATAATTGTATGTTTGGTTGCCTATACCGCAATAAGTTATTAATTGAAAATCGGTCATTAATGACATATTTTGTCTACATTAATAATGCTCAATAACACACGGTTGGCGGAAAAACACTTTAATAACCTATTGAAAACAGTAACCGCTAAAAACCAAAAATCTATTACCTTAGGAAACAAAATCTTTGGTAGTGTTAACTATTTCACTTAAATTATCTTTGATTATTTCATCCTTACTAGATCTCTCCAATGGTCCGATTTTCTCGCTTTTACCTATTTCTTTCCATAGGTTAATACTGATGTCTCAAAGAGGTTCCGGTCTTCAAAAGAGTGCTTCAGCTCCTCTCTTTGTTAGTTCATGTGTTATTTCATTTTCTTCAATGACTGCTTGACTATTGAACATGATAATAAATTTATGTCTTCTACAAGGTATATACAGCTTTTTATTGGCATTGTATTGGTAAAACGTAAATAAGAGATAGGGGTTAGTTGTGAGTAGAATGAAAGTTCTTATTTATAAGTGCAATACTGAGACATTTTGTATTCACCTATTCCGGTTTCCAAGAAATTCAAGAAAACTTAAATTCGTCATTTTGTGTTGATTTCTAAAAATAATGAAAAAAGCTATTTGAGCAATTTGTGTTGAATTGAATGCAGTTGGATGGTGTCATACTTAAATTTCAATGTAGCATATTTTCAAAACCATCATCACTTTCAATTTTTAGATACGGTTGTGATTTTTGGAAAATACTCTTTACTCTGAATTTAGCAATATGTCACAATAATATATAACACCACAAAAACTAAGACAAAAATTCGATCAGATCTGAAAAGTAATTGATATTTAGATAACTCTTATTACATTGTGGAATCAAGAACATAGTGGTCATTAGGAAGATTTAATAAATGGATTTCTACTTTTTAGTTTACTAGTCGTTAATTGAATTATCTGTTGTAATACTAAGATTAGTAATTTGGTTCTAATGGTTGATGAGGTTTTAATTAAAATGCCATCAATATTTCTTACTCGAAACTAGAAACTCATTTTCCTGGGACTATGCCAAATAGGGAAGCTAATCCTCTCGAAGATTACAACAAGAGATAGTACTACAACGGCCAAGCACATTTTTGTAGTAACGAATGGTGAAAATGGGCCATGAACACATTTCTACCTTTCAAGACACCAGAAACCGATGGGATTTTCCAAGCATTGCTCCAGCAAGGACAAGACGAAATTCTAACACATTTGGTTGGAACTAGTCAAAGAAGCTTAGATCTGGCTTATATACCAGAAGCATTCCAAAATCAAAGCAAACCACAAATCCTTCAGACCAATCAGCCTAACATCGTTTGTGCTCAAAACGATGGAAAAAGATAGTATGCGCACTTTTGGATATAGAAGGAACTTTTAACAATACTCCGCATTAAAAGAGCATTAAATAGTAGAGGTGTAGATAGCACAACATCCAAATGGATGTCGGAATTGCTCACAACTAGAGTAGCAGATACGAGCAAAGACATTGTCTCCATCTGTACAACCAGAGGATGTCCACGGAACCTGACAAACTCTTGTGTGGTTTGACTCACCTCACAATATCCTACCAAGGATATTTTTATCCTTCATTTTCTGTTCTAACCACTAGTATAAGTTTCGGATGTCATAACGTTTAAAAAATCTTTCTTCTAAATCAATTTATTTTGTTTCTTCTGTTCTCTCTCTTCTCCTGCATAGATGTTACACATTGTCTCTTAGTGTCCTTTAAATAATACCATATTCAAAATAATGTAGGAGTTGTTTTTAATTTTAGCTTAAGATTTATTAAGCACACTCGCTTTTTTTGTGCTTTGATTTTCCAAAAAATCTGCACAAAGAACAAAACTTAAATGTTCGAATTTGTGGAGTTCTCATGACAGCCTCCATTAAAATTTTATTGAGAATGTGCTATAAGAAAGTTTTTTACTTACTTACCACATGAATGTTTGTTTAGGTTAGGTTAGTGTCAAGTAGATGTTTTGTGTAATGGAATTTATCTGGCTATTTTAATATGTATGCTCGTAAGTGTACATTGTGTCTAATTTCAAAATTTCGACTGGTTTGACCAATATAGATAGCATTACATTCTGGACATTTAAGTTTATATAATTGCACAGTTATACTGATCTTAAATGGGAAAAAAGATATCGAGGATATCCCCATATGACTAACAATACCTATCCATCAATATTTGTAATATCATATCTTCTCTTTTTCCTATTCATATATATAAAAGTCAATCACTAGATAGGTCAATATTTGGTCTAGCCAAAATATTAAACATCAGATAGGCATCACATCAAATGTAACTTCTGTCATTGTGGCGATGATATATCAATATCGAAATAATTATCAATAAGTTTCCTAGTATTTTCATAAATTTTTTCATTAAATAGTAGAATTAATTAGAATTCCACAAAGTAAGGGACCTAAAAGTAAATTCAAGAATTTTTTTTCTTACAAAATACGTCAACATGAATCTTTACAACCGTACGTACTTATCTTAATGCAAATAAATACCATTAAGCAACGGTAGTTATATTTTACTGTTAAAAAATTATGTATATACGATCGTTCGCTTGTAATAAAATTTTTTCTATTGAATTTTATAGTTTGAATAGTCGTAATTAAGTGACATTTTGCATATTGTCGACCATAAAATTACGTTTTAGATACATTGAAGTAGTCTTGAAAAAGGCGAAAAGTTTAAAAAATACGACATTAATTTTTTAAATTATATAATTCTTTGAATGTTTAGCACAATTCGAAGCCCTGGTTACAAACGGAAGGAAGATGACCAGTATTCCTTCAAGGCACTGAGATTCCAACAGTGAGAGATGTTATATATCTCAGGGTAATTATTGACTTGAGATTAACTTGGACCAAACAATTTGAAAAAGTAGTGACAACATCAGACACCACATTAACAATGGCGAAGCGTTGGTGCTAAATCCGCGCATACTACACTGAATTTACAGTGTAGTGGTTGAACCCATAACATAAATATTATGTGTCTTTGGTGAGGTGGACAAAGACGACACGAAATAATGCAGTGATGCGACTAAGCAAGGTCCCTGCTTCAATCTTGCAGGATGCATGAGAAATACCTTCGCCAACAACAGCACTAGAAGCCTTATTTGGCCTTCTCCCATTACACCTCGTGATAGTGTGAGGAGTAATGATGGAGTTATTCAGGCTGCAAAACAACCTGAGCAAAAAAAACAGAATAGGACAGACATCAATTAAGGACATCATAAGTGAAGTCATTTTAGATAATAACATCAGAATATTTACCCCATAGAAAGGATTAGCAATACCCAAGCCAGCTGAGGTTACCTGGCACACAGACGGGTGATTTATTGGGAACGGAACAGAAGCAGAGGTGTATAGTGAAATGAGGAACACCAGTCAGCACTTGCTGCTTAACATAGCTGCAAGATAACATCCAGCCTGGTAATAGAATGAACTTACAGACCGCAATAGAGTATACGATTAGTGAGACATAACTGGAAGCAAACAAGCTGATGAACTCTCGAGAAGAGGTTCACCAACAATATACATTGGACGATTACTGTCCTTGGAACGATAAAGAAAGTGGTCCGAGGATAAATTCAAAAGCACTCCAAAGCATGTACAGGTTGTAGAGGTTCGAGTTTCTCACTTTTTTTCTCGCCAGTAAATGTCATTACTGTCGTTTCATGTGGACTAATATTTATTCACCCGATCATATCCTTGTTGTTAACACATCTAGAGCCTTGTTCTCTATCTTCAGCTTTGGTATTGTATCACCCCTGTGCTATAATGACCAAGTCAGTTTTTCAGCATATCCCAGATACTGTGTCTGCCGTTCTTTTTCAGAAGTCGTAATAGCCCGTCCACAAATAAGGAGACAGAACTCCTTCCTGTTGGTATCCTCTAGTTAATTGTAGTTAGGTACTCCTATTTCATATTTCAAGACATTATTGTATTTTGGTTGTGTCCAGTGTAGTTCGGAGTGGACTTACTATAATTTTTGTAATCTGAGTAATATAAGTATATAAAATAATGAAATGGCACCTTTCTGTTATGAATCAACCTGTAGATTACCTTTTTTAATTTCAATAAATTTTTAATAGATTATAATACAAATTTGGCTGTATTTATTTATATTCAAAAGTCTTTCGGAAGTTTAAGAATCTTTTGATTGATATCACGATGTTTTCCAGTCACTGTAGACTCGTCAGACTGTTCTAATGTCACTTATAACCTGTCAGGTGTCTATTAAAGATTCCAATTTATATTCCGTATACGTACAATTACGATTAAATCAATAAATTAATTAAACTAACATATTTGTATGTCGGACGCACCTGATAATGTTGCAAATTTTTAACAACTTCCGGTTTGTTGGCGAAACATCACCGTCGACAAACTGTTTATAAAAAGAGTATACGAGATATCAATTTACTGGTAGCAAGAGATCGGAAAAGATCGCCCGGTAGTTTGTCCTGGGCTGGGGGCAACAAACAAGAACAAAACCAACACAAATAACCGATGATCAACAGACTCGTGCTACCGTCATGGTGCCATAGCATTGTCACACGATTATATACCGTGGAAACTTAATTACTGTTTATCTTGAAAAAAAGGTAACGCAGTATTAATTTTTTTTTAACCGTCCACTAATCACTTCAAAAGGAGGAAAGTTAGCTGTAGCTAGTCTCAAAATTTTGTATATATTTCATCGATTACAAATTTTTATTTATGGTTCTTCCAGGCGGAACATTGTTTTTCCCAAAACTGGTAAAAATCTGTTTTTCAATTTAATAATGTTAATAAGAATACTCCAAAGGAATTGAACCTCTTTAGAAAAATATATTTTAGAATTCCACCTAAACTTACTAAGGAGAGCCAAACACTGAAAAACACATCTCGAACACACTGGTGAAGTGATATTTGGTTTCCGGCAGACAGTAGATTAGATATTCATTTTAGGTGTCTGTTAATAATATGTAATTTTGTTCCCAACCCCAAAAAGTACATAGGTAATTTGGTTCCCGGGCATTACTGTATAAGAGGCAATACCTGCGTAATCACTAGTTAATTTTATTATAGTTTATTACTGTGTAATTATCTAGTAGGTGCTTGTCCTACAAATGTTACTGTTATTTAGAATTATTGTAAATGGCATTCACTTTTCTTTAAAGTTGTGTTTAATTCTCGCCATGGATCCCGAAATAATTTTGGGCGAGGAAAATAGTAGTTATTGATAATTAATATCTTTAAATATGGTTTTCAAAAGATCCCGAAAAGTGATGAGAAGCAATGGACTTGTGCAAACAGAAAGTACAAATCATTGGTTCTTACTTTGCACATTAATGCTTATTGATATAAATTATGTTGAAACCGCGAGTGTTTATCCCCTCAAGTTTTTTTGACAGAGAAATATCGTGGTTTTTTGGGACTTGCGACCCGTTTTGTGAGGTCCACTTCGCATGGAGACCGGTGGCGGCGCGGCGTATTACTTATAGTAAGTCACTAAAGAGATAAGTATTCTCATCCGCCATTTTGGTGTCTCAATTTTATTGTTTTCTGATATGTCGAGTTGACATATTGTGTTGAACAGAACAATTTATTCTACCAACTTTCCTTCAGACTATTAACACCAGAAAATTGAGAAAGTGCAACAAATGGATGCTGGCCACGTCAGAAATACCGAATCTCATGCCAAATACTTGACCAACACAACAACAACGTCAATGTACAACAAGGAACCAAAATGGCGGACGAGAATAACTATGTCTACAGCGCTATACTTATAGAGCTTTAATTAAACGTACAAACTACTGATCAATTGTTCCAAGTTTACAAAAAATGAAATGTGTAGGTGCCTAATGGACTAAGCGTAAATTTGCCTTTTTCATACCCATTGTAACTCATACACGAAAGGTCCGATTCCAATAATTTAAAGATGAGTTTATACGTACTCAACTTTGATTATTTATTTGCACGAGGATTAATACAGTATAGCCTGAAATAAACAGTACTGAACAATAATTATTTCATTGTTTCAAGAAATACATATTATTGACACTTTATTACATGTTCTAAATGTGCTCCTCCTCGCTCAAGACAGACTTAATACCGATGTTCCAAGTGTCTAGTCATGTTATGGAATAAGCAGGGTTCTCTCAGGTATCCTTTAATTCATCGATGGTTTGTGGTGCCCGTTTAAAAACGGGAGTTTTAGTCATGCCCCAAATGTATACGTCTGCAGATGTAAGGTCTGGAGATTGTGAAGGATAAGGGAAGTCAGTAAATCGTGAAATTAATCTGGTTGCAGAAACTGACAAATTGCGGCAGCAGTATTGAAAGCTGCCACATCCTGCTGGAAAAACTGGTCTCGAAATGCCAAATTACGTGCACGACAGAATTGACGTAGATCAGGGATAGAGCTTGTTAAAATCTGTGTGTACCTCTTTTGATTAAGTGTGACTTGCCTACCATTCTCTTCGATAAAGTACGGACCAGTGATTCCGTGTCCCGAAACTGCGCACCAGGCACTCACTTTGGGTCAACTTTCGTTTAATATAATTTTTAAATAAATATCACGTTTGGATCTTTTCATTTTATTTTATACTTAATACCATGAAACCATGACTTGAAAATTTATATCAGTGGAGTATATGTACCCATATGCAACCTACAAGCCAGCTGTAATCGACTACTCAAGAATCATGGTATTTTTCTACATTATTATTAAGATACGATTGAATAACGCACATATCAAGATTCAAGAAGGGGAAGGGTGAATCCAATGATTATATTCCCTTTCCCTTCTTGAATAACTTAATGTGCATTACAAAGTATTGGATATTTTTCAAGAAGGGAAAGGGAACCTTTTTGAAAAATATCCAATACTTTGTAACGCGCATATCAAAATTCAAGAACGGAAAGGGTTAATCCAATGATTATTTTCCCTTCCCCGTTCCCTTCTTGAATAACTTAATGTGAGGGTTACATAGTATTGGATATCAAAATTCAAGAAGGGTAAGGTAATGACTGCCATGGCAACAGTTTTTCCATAACTGATTTCAGCTAAACGAAAGTGGTCAAACCGGCAACCGCGCATTTCCTCACCATATGATTTGGGTTTTTGTTTACTGCTAATCACAACAATCGTTGCCATGACAACAGTTTTTCCATAACTGATTTCAGCTAAACGAAAGTGGTCAAACCGGCAACCGCGCATTTCCTCACCGTATGATTTGGGTTTTTGTTCACTGCTAATCACAACAATCGTTGCCAAGACAACAGTTTTTCCATAACTGATTTCAGCTAAACGAAAGTGGGGTCAACTTGGCAACCACGCATTTCCCCACCATATGATTTAGGTTTTTGTGTACCCGTTACCATGGTAATGGCTGCCATGGCAACAGTTTTTCCATAACTGATTTCAGCTGAACGAAAGTTGAGCCCTCACTTTTGCACTATGTAAAGGAACTTCTTGAACCTCATTTGGTCTGGCAAACCCCAGAAATCGATTTGTGCGACAATTTACATGACCACAAAAAATGAAAATGTGCTTCGTCTGAAAATAATATCTACATTTTTCAAAAATTCAGGATTTTCATACTATAACCTTGGACGCCCCGAGTTTCCTTTTCGTTGGCACAATACATTATGTACCCGTATTTCTGAACTTTTCAATAACCTTCAAAATTACAGCATTACTTGGACAGCGTTTATTAATCCGTTGTGTGAATTGATCACACACGTTTCCGTATGAGCGAAAATAATGATCTACCAGAAACACTTTCTCCTCTGTACTTAACACCATTTTTAAAAATTAGGCCCTACTAATTAATTGTTTAAGGTTTACTTGACAGATCTATACTATAACTTGGGTATGACAGCGCGCACGTAGAGATACCTATGTTTCAGTCAAAAATAAATAAAACTGAATTAAACAACAATAAACAAGAGGACAGAGGTATGAGTTCACTACCCTCTAATTAATATTAAAAATTCAAGTGTCTTAGGAGGCTGAGATCATTTATTTCTTAGTTTTCTATATTCCACAGCCGAATATGCAGACATTATTTTTCTTCACAAACTTTGTAGTTCATCAATATAATTTACTTTATTATTGATTGTTGTAACATTATTAGAAATGATCCCTTAGGCAGTTATATAGAGGCTGGTGGTTTTTATTTCGAAATTCTGCTATAAATCTCAACAGTTTTTCTTTCAGTTTCGATACATCTATTCGTTTTTTTTTTCGTTATTTAAGATATTTGATGTACTAATCGTACAATCTCAAAATTTCTTGATGTAAATACATTCGTAGTGCTCTAAGATTTTCATTACTTCAATCCAAAAAAGATCAAAACTTCCGATAAATGGAAAGATATTATACAGGCTGATGTCTCATTAATATTTAAAACAACTTAAACCTTTTGATAACCGGTTAGTGGGTTCATCTTCCGCAACTTTTAATTTGTATCTAAAGTGGGTATTTTATTAAAAATTAGGTGATTTTGTGAGGAAAAAATAAAAACTCCATTTTTTTATCTTATTGTATGCATACAAATTCACACACAGCGTGAAATTTTTCATAAAAATAAAGCGTACTAATTTTGTAATTGCAGATCTGATATATTTCCAGTTTCATGTCAGCCAACAAGGTGGTATGTAGTATAATATTTTACCAAAATATGAAACAAATCGAACTCACATGTTAAAAGTTATGTCCAAAAGAGATTTCATTTAAAATTGACATTTCGCCCTGTATATTAGTGAACAATGGAAGCAGACACTTTTTAATGCTCATTTGATATTTCCCGTAGGAGCCTGAATACGAGATAGGAGTATGAAAAGTTTCTTATGACTTGCCCTGTATTAGTTTAGATAAATGGAACACGCTTCGTAAAGTCGAATTATTACAATTAGTACGGTTTTATTTAATTTAAAGTCATTGCAGTATTGCTCAAAATAACTTGTATTAAAACGCGTTACCTTTTTCATATTTCTTATCAAATTTTAAGTAACTTTATAGCCCAGTATTTATCGGACGAATTAAAGACCATCAAGAGAGCAGTTAAGTCGGTGTTTAGGAACGTACCTCTACCTACCTACCGACGTACCACGTCACTTTACCGACGATGTCCAACGGTAGCGTTGACACAAATGTCTTATTTAACACCAAGTTAACTAGTCGACGAAGACGATGGCCACCAGAAAAGGATGAGACTCAATATATAACAACACCACGGTATTACCGGACTTAACGGTATGTTTTAAAACACCGACGGAATTGATAGTGGTCGCTATTAATGTTTTATGGCTTTTATGAGCAAGGCTTGTTAATTTTTTTCACCCATCTAATTTGTTTATTTTCATTACTTTCACGTTCATCGTTGATACGTTATACCCAGAAGTTGACATTTTCGTGAAGTGTGCACACACACTTAAAGTTACACTAAGAAATAGGAAATACTCCATTCTCATCGCATCCAAGAAATGGGACGGTATCCTCATTTTAATTACGAGTGTCGTATGTTACCTAAAAAGTCAATAAATAGCCAGTGATAATGTAGCTTTTTAAAGAAGGAAGAATTTTTGAAATCGGTCCAGTAGTTTTTAAATTTATTCGTTACATACAGAAGTGCAAAAATACAAATCTTTTCTCTTTATAATATAAGTATAGATTAGTATAGACTAGTATAGGTCTACAAACTAATACCGAGTGGATAATGAAACAAGAAATAATAAATCAATTTTGTCCACGCCCACTTAATGATGAGTCAATATTTTACCTAACCTAACAAAAGGTATATGGTGCCCATATATCTACTAGAGTGAATTATGGTTCATAATTCACTAGAATGAATTATGTTTCATAATAACGCTTTTGCATTTAAATAGAATATGTTGCTATAACAACACAACATTTACAACATTTCGGCACATAGGTGACTAGAGATGGGGGTACAACATGAAATAAACTATTAAATCTGCGTATTTTCCTTAGTAAATTGGTTTCCGAAATATTTCGTATCGATAAAATATCGAAATTTTTAATATTGATACTTTTCATAACGATATTTTCTAATATTGATATTTTTAAAACAATATATTTATAACGGTACGGTGTGTCGATACTTTACGCAGTATCGCCCATTCTATATGTCACATTTGACCTACTCCAGAAATTTATTAATTTTGACGTTCGAATTGCCAATAAAACCAAATTATTACTCTCCGTTCTAAACTCGCATTAAGTATTTACTTAAGTTTTATTTAATAAAGAAATCAAGGGTCGTGGATAATAGTATATTATTAAACGAGCAATTTATGATAACCACTATTCACGCAGGGTGACGTTTGCGCAAGTCACCCGAGTGAATAATGGCCATAAATTGCGAATAGAGTACTACCATAAACTGGGGGAACTTCGACAGGTTTTTGACATATTTAGCTCCGCCCACCTAAATGTGTCAACTAGAAACCGCTGACGCTTATGCCATTGTAACACTTGATGTCTTGGCTTTTAACCACGAAAAAATCAGTTTTGTCCCTCTCCCCCTTCCCCCCTTTTTTTTTGGTCTCTTTTTGGTGTCGAAGTTACCCCGTATATGGGGTAACTTCGACACGCCATTCATTTTAGCGAATTGTCGAAGTAGGAAAGCTCCTGGGTAACTTCGACAACAAAAAAAGTAAAATCAGGTTAATTTTACATAGTTTTATCATATTTTAAAGGTCAGTCGATTGTATTTGCGAGTCCTTAAGTTGTTCCTTGCTGCAAAACAATGTATAAAGTCTTCTCCAGGTTGATTATTCTTCCATCTTGGAATATTTCTACCCTGTTTAGTCACAAATTTTGAAACAACTTTGCGAACATTGGAAAACCCCAGTCGCTCACTGTCTGGAGAGATTTTGTTATCAACGCTTCTTCCTCTTGGGTCAGCACAGTAGGACGACCTGGTTTTAGGGGATGTTTCTGGTGGATTTTTTCCAACAAAGTTGTCCTCGGCACCTTGAACTTTTTGCTCGCAGCCAACTGGGACATCCCCTGCTTCACAGCTTCCACAGCTATGGCCATGTTTTCTAGACAATAATTTTGGTAACTCCTTCCCCCCACCTTCTTTACATATGTGCGCGGCATCTTACTATTTATCCTATTTGTTCACCAAAATCAATCTGAAAAGAAAGATATACTGAAGAAAATTAATATTAAATTAAAAAAAAACAGAAAAAGACAAAATTATAACAAAATTATACTAGGTGTCGAAGTTTACCCGGAAGTCGAAGTTCCCCCAGTTTACGGTATACTTTGTCCACGACCCTTGATTTCTATATTAAATAAGGCGAGTGTAGAACGGAAAGTAATAATTTGGTATTAATGACAATTATAACGTCAAAATTAATCAATTTCAGGAGTTCGTCAAATGTAACATATAGAGATGGGCGATACTGTGTAAAGCATCGATACACCGTACCGTTATAAATATATTGTTTTAAAAATATCAATATTAAAAAATACCGATTTGAATCAATATTAAAAATTTCGATATTTTATCGATACGATATAATTTAGAAACAAATTTCGTAAACAAAATACGCAGATTTAATAGTTAATTTCCTATTGGACCCCCATCTCTACTGACCTATGTACCGAAATTTTGTGAGTGTTGAGTTGTCACGGCATGTTATTTAAATGCAGAAGCGTGAATTATGAGTATATATACGGTGCGGTGGAATAAGTGGTACCCCCCCTATTAACTGCTCTATTTTTATATCTTAAGAAAAAAGCTCAAACAGGTCAATTTTTATATTAAACGTAGTATGTTATGACATAAACCTGACATAATCCCTCTTCATGGTGGTGTCATCCCTTCGATTTTTTCAAATTAGAAAGTGCATCATGCGACACCTCATTTGAGACCTATTAGAACACTGATTTCAAAAATGTATAACACTTTGGTTCAAAAATTAACGGAGTCTAAGTTATTCGAGAGTTTTAATCTTACTTTGCAAGAATTCAATGAATTCTGTTGGCTTGACGGTAGGTTTTTTCATTGGAGGGTTGGAATTGTTTTGTCTCTAAATAAGTATTTCCTAAATTGTAAATATTGGTAACTGAATTTAATCATTTAATGTAATAAATTACACTTAACAACTAAGGGTGTACTGAAAACTAAATAAATTTTAAACTTTAACAGTAACTGCAACTAAATAATTTTTTAACGTTCGAAACTTTTATGTCATAACATACTACGTTTAATATAAAAATTGACCTGTTTGAGCTTTTTTCTTAAGATATAAAAATATAGTAGTTAATAGGGGGGAGGGGTAACACTTATTCCACCGCACCGTATAATTCACTCTAGTAGATATATGGCTACCATATACCTTTTGTGGTCGTGGACAAATATATTTTGTTCAAACGTCATATAAGTGATAACTTATGTGACGTTTCTCAAGGACATTAAGTGTCATTTATATGATTAGGAGTGAAAGTACCTATACTTCTAAGCGTCCATTGAAATGTTACAATTTAAGGACCTAATATTGCATTTTTTAGAAGACGCAATTTTATTTTTGGGACATGTGTGGGTGGTTAATAGAAGCTTAACCCCAAGTTTGTGGGGTTGCCGCCCTTGTCCCCAGCCGCCATCTTGGAAAAAGGGGTGCAAACACCTTTTTCGCGATATCTCGGAAACTATGTGTACTACAAAAAATTCGTGAAAACATAATTTGTAGCAAATCGCTTTACCTACAAATATTGATACCAGCGCTCCAAAGTTGACCGGGTTCGTCAATGCTCATGAGAATCCGGTCAAAATGAAATGTCTTAGTTTTATGATCTTTTTTTATTGTAAATACATTCTTAAAAAATGTTTGTTAAATCCGTACAACTTTATTTATTCATTGCTAACTCTTTCACCCGCCACCTATGAGGTAGAGTCTGTAGGCGCGTTTTTTTACGTGGTATTTCCAGTATGCCTACTCCACAGACATCTTGCCGATGAGGTAATCCTCGACATAATCATATTTCCAATCAGTTATTAGCCAGCTATTCTACTTTTCTTCGATGGTCCAGGCTGTGGCTCAGAATGTAATTCAACGTCGAATGTTAAGGTTTGGGGGTTGACAGGAGTTAAAATTGGAGTCATAGTCGGAAGTTCATTTTTGAATTCATTCTCTTCCATTATTTTTGATATATTCCATGATGTTGCTGCATGTTTCGGCTGAACAATGGAGGCGTACTGTAGAGCATTTTAGGCCTGCTTTTCTGCAGCCACACATGCTTCCACAATTTCCCTTGCATCTGCAGAAAATTAATTTCACGACATCGAGGGGTGCTGGAGGCTTGGAAGCTTGTATTCCATGCTTTTTCCAGCCCCAATCTTCAGGATTTTGATCTTCCGAGCCACGACTGGACCTGGTGATATACTCGGAGACTGTGAAAACGAGCTGCATCTTGAGTTGAAGGCAGCGATGATAAACTAAATGAATTTTTGGTCACTGTCTTGGCAAATCGTTTGTATCGCATGCCGTCCAGTGAGTCGCCTTTACACAAATGTGAGTAAAGATGGATCGACTTTCTCACTCAGGAATAGCGAGGTACCACCAGCTAATTCAGGATGTTTCTCCATAATTTTAATAAATTTTAGTTTCCCCATATTAAAGGCTGATGATGTTGTATCTCATCCTGAGAAAGCATGGAGAAACAGCAAATTCTGTGCTATAAGATCTCCATACATAAAACTTGAAGGGATATAGAACCAACCAGATGTGGCTTCAACCTAATGCAATGCCGTGAGCAATACAAGAATGTCAATGTCCTCTGCCAATTTTTTAAGAATGTATTTACAATAAAAAAAGATCATGAAACTAAGTTAAGCATTTAGTTTTGATCGGATTCTCATGAGCATTGACGAACCCGGTCAACTTTGGAGCGCTGTAGCAGCGATTTAAATGAATGAAATTTAAAAAAATTGGAGTGAAAAATTTTTCTCAACTACCATCTACAAGATTAGTCTGAGGTAATTTTTTTTATAAATTATTAAAAAAAAGTTATAGAGCAAAAAAGAAAATTTTTTGAGAAATTTTCTCGCTTTTTTGCTTATAAATTCTTTAATTTTGAACTGACGGCAAAAAGTTAAATGAACATATTTATAGGCAAAGCGATTTGCAACAAATTATGTTTTCACGAATTTGTTGTAGGACACATAGTTTCCGAGATATTATTATGAAAAGCCTATTAGCCTATTATTATGAAAAATAACGAAAAAAAAAGGTTTTCCCAAAGAACACACTAGGCTCTAAATACTGCTATCTAACTGCATATTTTGTGAAATATTGCACCTACATACGGTGTTTTTGTCTAGTAAAATGACCACGTTTCAGTCAACTACGAACCGTATGTATAAAAAATTGAGTATACGTATGTTAACAATTTTTGCTATAAATAGAAAATTTAACACTTCCGAAATAGTATAGACATATCAACATAACAAGCTATAAGTAATGGGTAATCTGGCATAGAATTTGAAGCAACTATTCCTTTCAATTCACCCAGGAGGACCATATATATTGCCCCAAATTTCAATCGCTGTGTTTACGAAATATGAATTCTTCCACATACGGTGTTCTTTCTTAGGACGGCAGAATTATGTAGTTACTCACTTAATACTTTGTCAAACTAAGTTTACAGACCTTGTGTTTAACGCATCTGTCGCTAAAGTATAAAATACCAAGATTATATAGGTACGTTCTTATGAAATGCTTATAGGAACACCAGCCTTAGTCCAATCAACCAGTTGCTTACTTGTCTGAGATATTTTGCGAGCTGTTTTTTTGATGACTGTTACATGTTTTATGCAAATATTGATGTAGCTACAGCTAGCAGCAGAACCATAGCAAAAGTATCCAGGGAGTTAGCGACATTGCATCCCAGATTTATCAAAATGCCAACAACCCAAAGAGAGATCCTGACACACCAAGAAAAATTTTGAGAGACGTTTTGCATATAGTATGAAATAATTCACCAAATAAATGAAAAAATCTCAATCACACCCAAACCAAACAAATATGTCTTAAACAAATAATGACAATAATGGCATATAAAGTCGAAAGATTGTTACCAATCACTTAAATTAAACTAAAAATTTCCTAGAATGTGCATAAATGCCAAACTGCATGGCTACTTAGCTAAGCTGACCTTTAGTTTACATGGTGCAAAGGTTATATTTTTTAGGGAGCCTTATATTTTAAGCTCTACTTAGTTAAGTACACTTAAACAATGAGTCGGTGGTGCAAATGGCATTCTCCTAATATCATAATATACTATTATGGCAAAACTTAGCTACTCTTGAGCTTTTAACAATCACACAAATCAAAATTACTACATAAAACTGTTTGAAAGTTGTAAAGTGGACATTGCCCTTTATTTTGTTGTGACCTAATCACATTATTCTTATAATACTGTAATGGCTGACCAGTTAGCTAAAGAAGGTTCTAAAGGAGACTTTATAGGTCCGGAACCGTTTTGTGGAATCACAAAAGATTGCATAAGAGGGAAAATCGGGAACTGGCTAGATAGGGGACACCAACTCAAATGGAGGTCGACACAAGGGCACCTCCATACAAAAAGTTTACTGAGTAAGGTTGACAAGGAACTCTCAACCAGGCTATTGAAACTGAGTAAGAGACATTTGAAGACAGTTACCGACCTGGTGACTGGACACTGCACCCTGAGGAAACATCTGTACAAAATGGGCAAATTTAAGAAATGTGAACTCTGGACTCACATACTCTGCTTCTGCGAGAACTTACATGGACTCAGACGGATGCACTTTGGAGAGGAAATAATACATCCATTACAATTACTGAAAATCCCTCCAGTCAAACTAGTGGCCTACATAGAAGACACTAAGCTTCTGGAATGGAAGTAGATAACATGGTAAATGGTACAAAAATTCAGTTCAAGTGCCTGGGCTGTTGAGAACAACCCAATCGATAATGAATGAAAGAACAGTTCTCCATTATTTAAAATTCGCAAATTAACAGTTTCAGTTTTAATTGAATCGGATTCTACATTAAATGTTAATGTCACTTTGTATAGAATATATCCTGTATCTAAAATTGATACTTATCGAGATATTAATTTTTTTAATAAAAAGTTGACAGGGGGAGACGTTTATATTGAAAATTCTGTGTGTACATCCCCAATACCAAATAAAAAACATCTTGTTGGGTTGATAAGTAGGACAATCAAGGTAATTGGTGGCATGTCGAGAAATTCTTTTTTGTATACTGAGCTGTTAAAAAAAATGAAATGAAATATTCAAAAATGTTAAATACCTAAATTTTTTTTAATGAAACAGCCATATTTTATTCTTTTACTTAATTCTATGGCCGAAAATGAGGACAGCTTATGTTCACTTCCCTATACTCAATTTTAAGCGTTTTTGAGATAACAACTTTTGAAAATATTAATTATTTCAGCTGTTCTCGTCTAAATTTTCCAGACAATCTAAAGATTAGCTGGGAAAGTTGAAAATTTATAGGATATGCCGTGCGCAGTCATGCTTTAAAAACTTTTCAACCGGACAGTAGTGGGACTATAGAATCCACACTATAGAATTCTACCAGTCGCTTTCTACAGTACTATTACTACTATTATTCCAGTCGGCAGCAGTCGAAAGTCTCATTCTGCATACTGTCGACAATTCTTCTTTCACCTACCTAACCTATTACTATTAAATATATTGAAGTGTTTATGAAAAAATCGTCGACATAAGACGTGTGAGTTGAGTCGATAGTAGAATTCTATAGTGTGCACAGTCCCAATCCAGAAGAGTCTCCTCGCTATCACGACGTAGTCAAAATATAAATATCATGGACAGTATACTTCTTTAATTCGTCATACTTGAAAACTGTGTTCCTCTTTCCCAGTCAACCTACAGTTTAATAATCATCAATTAGAAAAGCATTTCCTCTTCCCTTTTTCAATAAACATCCAATTTTTTTATTTGAATTTCTGGTTCTAGCAAACCGTTCTAAAATATCTTAGAAAAAAAAAAGGTTCTTTTTGTTAGACATTTAACCGTATGTAAATATTAACTGTTATTGCTCGTAGAGTATACATTTCTCAATAAACAACAACTAAGTGAAGCAAGTTACGGTAGTCACGGCACTTTACGCACAAAAGAGCCTTACAAACAAATCCGCGTCAAAGCGAGTGTCGTAACTACTAATCTGAGCTTTTAACTGACAGTTAACTCTATAATAATATTACACCAGAATTATTATATTAAAAAACGAGTTCCGAAGGATAACAACATTTACTGGGTGTTTGATTTTGTCCATACATTTTTGTATCCTTAAAATTAAGACAAGTACTTTAAAAATTCAAGTGGTAATAGAGAATATTTTCTGTATGTTGCTTGTTGTGTATTTATTTAGAAATTAAGCCACTATATTTTTTGTATTTTTTATTTCAACGTTTCGGTAGCGTTCCAGCTACCGTGATCAAGATTAATTAAGTTATTTATAAGTTCTGGTCCCTGTTTATCACAACGAAAAAATTTGATAACCAACGCTTCGGTAGCGAAACGTTGAAATAAAAAATTTTGTGATTTAATTTCCCAACAAATAACAAAAAGCATGGTCTAATAGAGAAGGTTCGCCACAACCCAAAGTTAGGGCTAGTTACTTTACCTATGGGCATATAAAATATATATCAAATTGCAACAAATTTATTGAAGTGTGCCTGATTGATTGATTAACATAACAAGGAATAGTATGAATATATAAAATAAAATAGAATATCTAATAAATATACATTAAAAAATTAGATAATATGAAAAATAGTTATAAAAATATTAAGCAGCTGTCAATATCTCAAAAGTCTGAGGTACAATATGGAATTTTGCGACTGTGTAATGTCGACTTTTATGAACAAATTTAGATTCAACAATAGTAAAAACATTCAGTGTTACTCAGATATAGCCGAACATCAGGTTCTACATTAAGTTTGTGTCTGTATACATTCTTAATATACAATAACATCGCGGAAGATCTATTCTCACACAGGTATGTTGTCGAAAAGGGCATTAAGAATTTTAAAGCGTGTTTTGCCAGAGAAAGGTGATCAACAATCCTTCTTGCTCAAAATTCACCGAGGTCGCAGTCCTCAAACTCTAACTTCAGTTGACCATTACACGACAAGTCAATGAGTTTTTCTTGTTCGTGTTGCAATTAAACCTCAGGCGGGCGACTAAACGAGAAAGGATTGCGTATATCCATTCGAATTCAGAGTAGTTTTCTGTAAACTACTTATTAAACTGCTTGATTAATTTATCACAATAAATCTTGTACGTCAGAACTGATATTTATATTTACAACGAAGCTTTCCAGTGTTGGAAATTGTTGAACCGAGTTATTTTCAAGACTTGATTTCACAAGTTCAAATTTCTTTATTTGTTTTGTCAAGTTTTTGTTTGTTTGTGTGCTAATTTTAGATCTGTTTTTGCGTATTAAGTATGTTTTTGTGTAGGTACCACCGCAAATAATAATATTTGCCACAGGTTGAGAACCGCTGCTCTAAAGCATTTGATTGTGTCGCCAGGAAAAAACTTTGTTTAAAATAGAATATGGTATTTGTGGACTACCACTATAGTGGATAGTGGATAGTGGATAGTGGATAGTGGTTATTGACATTGAATATTAATAAATATATTGTACATCTTTTTGAAAAAGTAACCCAAGACAGAATTACACCCCAAACGATGAGCAGTTAGTCAAAGCTGAGCAATGATCTTGTTATTATCATTGTACATCTTGAGATGAATTTTTTCGAAACGAACGTTTGCTAACCTCCATAAAGTTTATGCTTGACCAATCCTTGAATATGGAGGACAGGTTTGGAGCTAAGAATGTCATTAATATCATTTGATGTAAGTTTCTGCAATTCGTCCCTGCGGTATACTCCCGTAATGCCAAATACTGCAACTATCTAAGATAAACACAGAAAGGTAAGAAGTAAAAAAAAACATCATTTTCATGTGTTACCTCCATCATCAAATATTTATTATCTGGAGCTTCAACCAAAAAGTTGTCAAATTCCTGCCTTGAGAGAATTTTGGATATTTTGGGGAGGTATCCTACCGACTTCTTTAAAAATGTAGCCTTTAACATTGGGTACTTTTTACTTTTCTTTTAAGTAAGCAAGGACGACGATTTCTGTAATATTTCCAACGATACTGTCCCATGTTTTCCTTTTTCGTTGTAGGTGTCCCCACCATCCCAATTGTCTTGATTGAATATATTCAAGTGTCGATTTTATCTCTAGATCCTTTCTTATTTTTTTATTTCTTACTCTATATATTCTTTTGACTCCTTTTACTCTTCTCAGATATTTGATTTCTACTGCTTGTATTTTGCTCTTCTGTCTGCCTGTCAGTGTCCATGATTCACAACCAAACGTCAGAATTGGTCTATATATTATGGTCTTAAATACATTTATTTTAGTCTTCATTGATATCTCCTTTTTGTTTATAAAAGGCTGGTTCATTGTGTAGTACCAATGACGTATTAAAGATAGACAAGCCTTGCTTACATTTTGTTTGTCCCCAACATATTATTTAAGACGAGACTCTTCTTACATGATGCCAAATCTCGTATAACAAAAATCGTAATTGATGAATATGTTTTAGATTTTGGCAGCATTTTCTGATTAAAACGTAAGAAAAAAGTGGAAAGCATTAAAAATAGGTATGACCAACCTTCGGTCCAGCTCACCTTTTTGTTTTTCGGTTAAATTTTTTATGTTCTATTAATGCCATAAGTAAAATAGTTTATAAATTTTTAGCTTGGCAACCTCGAACTACTTCTGTCATTTTGGTGAAGTTTGTCAATAAGATTTTAATTATAATTGTGTTTTTATTTGGTTTCTGATTGATATTTGTCTTTTGAGGTGCTTTTAAGACATTTATGATGGTGAGAAAATGTATATTGTGTGAAAATACTTGGAATAAAAATGATAATCTGTCATTTCACAGGTGAGGTTACAGTAGCATGAGCGTAGTATAGGTATAATACGAGGGATTCAACATTGGTTTTCATAATAATATAGTCTATTTTTTTTATTATCAGGTTTCTGAAGAATACTTAGAATTGTCAAAAGATCTTCGTTACCATGATTATCTTTCGGTTTATTTTTTGAGTGAATATACTAAGGATGTAGTTGCTAATATTTTGTGGGTTTGTGGTAAACATCTTTAACAAAAAAATTAATTGCAAACAGGTGTTCTATACTTTTAGAAGGTGATTGTAGTTTGAATAAACTAGGAATTAAAAAAACTTTTGGAAAACTTAAAATAAGCGTCCAAAATTGCAGTTACTGTTGGTTGCGAAGCTGAAAAATGTCTAGAACGCTTACTATGAATTTAGATGAAACTGAAAATAAAACCTTTCAATATTATATTAACATGTTTACAATCTGTAGTGCAAAACGTGTTTTAACTTCAAAATCCTTTAAAGGTATCTTAAAAAAATAACATGTCTATATAAGCTACGATCTTCGATATAATTTCCACTTATTCAAACGAAAAAATTAATAACGTAAATAATTTTCATAAAATAGTTTAAATGAACCCTTTGAAACGTGAACTCTACGTTCAACCTTTCAGTTGATAATTTCATAGATTAATTTCTTTAAAATGTTGATTTTTGGTGGAATAGAATGCATCTTTTTTCTAAAAATATTGCCATCGAAAAATAAATAAATTATTTCACATTTGTGATTTGTGGTGGAATAAATTCATTAACCAAAAATCAATATTCTATAGCTATTATACCGCGAAATTTAAAATTTTGAACTTTCTTTAAATATGAACGGAGAAGGTACCGGCAGGTCTTCTCATATCGTCAGTCGACGAAACAACATATAGAAAATAGAAACTGTGCAGTAATCTTTAGAAATATCTTGTGTGCTGTATAAAAAAAAAACGAAAATTTACGAAGATCTTATTTAATAAGAATCTGGATTACTGGTATGTAATTACATTATGTTGTTGCTTTCTTAATTTAAAATTATGTTATTGGAAGATGTACCATTTTTTTTTGTGAAACAATTTAGCTAGTACAAGATGGATACCCATTTTGGGTGCCACATGGATTTATCAGTTTACTGACATATTCCTTTTAAATTATCTTTATCATCATATAATTTTTTTATTTTGTCAGATTGTTCATCTATTTTTTTTATAAATCAGGAATCCTAAAGTTATAAATTATAGTATTCAATTGTAGTTAATGTTTATTAATCTTATAGTTTCTTTATTGTTTTTCTGATATCTACTGTATATTCCATTATAGCACGGTTTCTGGGATACATTTTCTGGCCACACAGTTTCCGGAATATAGTTTCCTGAAGAACCTAACAGTTTCGGGCAACACAGTTTCTGGGATATGGTTTTCTGGAATATAGTTTCCTGGGATACAGTTTCTGGAATACAAGTTTTGGGATACAGTTGTCTGAAATCCCGTTTCTTTGACAATTTACTTGAAGTACCTACAATTTCCTGGGAGCATAGCAGCGCAGAGGCGCACCAGTCTCTTTCAGAAGAGTGTGCTAATTCTGTCCGTTTAGGATGCTTCTTTAAAGGAGATTACAAAATTTTTTTTGAAGTCAAAAAGGTAGAAAAATCCCTTTTTTCTATCCGTTCAACGCATCAAGACCAAAATAATAGAAGAAAAATAGAGGTTGTACCCTAAGATCTTTTTTTTACTGTTTATTACTATATTTTTATGACCATTATTTTGGTATAGATAAGCTTTACTAACCTTTTTTAGTATTAGTTATTTTTTTTTGTACACGTTCGTTCAATTTTAATATCATTATATTTATCAATTTCTTTTGTGAAAGTTTTATTTATTAAACCTCCACCATCAGTTGTCATTTTCAATTAACTTTATTATTTTTGAGTAGATAGCAAAGGTTAAAAGTTAGCTGATTTTATTTATTTGATTTTTTTTCTAATTTTGTTTTAGGAAACAAAATTAGTGGCGCCCTTAAATTTCTTTCCGTATCTAATCTTTTCTAGTTTCTTAATTTCCATCAGATAACAAAGTCCTGAGAACTGGCATTGTTATCTCCAAATAAATTAATCAGTTTGGTAAGAACCTGCAGTTTATTTTCCATCATTTTTTTTAAGTCTCATAGTAATTGAATATATTTTTTTTCCATCATTAAATTTTTTGTCTAATAGTATTCAAATTAAATTAATGTTTCATGGAGTATCGTAAGTATATGTTTCACCTTCCGAAATATACGCTTCTGTGCGTTGTACTTTCCATGATTTATGTTGCGACCAAAACATTGTGTACGTAATAATGTGTGAAGGCTGGTCTATCTTTAATACGTCATTGTGTAGTACAATTTTAGTGTTTTTTGCACTCTATCGTTTATTTCTTTTTCCTGTCTCCCGTTCACTTGTAGTTCTACACCTAGATATTTGAAGCTTGTTACTTGCTCAACTATAACATTGTTTGTCTACTCTTATAATGTTTTTATGTTACTTTCCTACTGCCATAACTTTCGTTTTGTTTTTATTTAATTTCATCCCATATTGTTCCAGGGCACCATTCCAAATCTCCAAGTTCTTTTGTGAGTCAACCCTATTTTTCGGCCACAATGACTATATCATCTGCAAATGCTCCTTCCGACACTTTTACCATTTCCATATATCTGTATCCTACCTCAAATTTTTTAACTTTTACTTTACATCCCTTTATTACCTCATCAATATATATTGTAAACAGTGTAGGACTTAGACGTCCTCCTTGCCTCAATCCTTCTTTTGTTGTGAGAGCTTCTGAGATTCTATTTTGGTTTATAATAACGTTAGTGTTTTCACTGTACCTATATATTTCTTAATACTCTAAACATTTTATTTTCTATTCCTCTTTCTGATAGTATTTTCCATAGTTTACTTCTTGGTACTCGATCAAAGGCCTTTTCCATGTAAATAAAACCTAAATACACTTCTTTGCTTTGCTCTATTGTTTTCTCCATGATCTGATTTAATGTAATTATGTGATCCTGAATACTCCTTCCCTTTCTAAATCCGCTTTGGCATTCTTCTAGTGTATTTTCTGTTACTGATTTAATTTTTGTGTCCAATAATTGTTCGTAAATTTTCATAGAAACATTCAGTAAATTGATTCCTCTGTAGTTATTTCAATCAGATTTATCGCCCTTCCTATATATTGGTGTTATTAAAGCTGTTTTCCATTCTTGCGGTACTCGTTCGTCGTACCAAACTTTATTGTATATTTTAACAAGTATTTCTGTACCTTTTTCTCCCATATATCTAATCATCTCATTTGTTAATGTGTCGCTTCCTGTTGTTTTTCCATTCTTAAGCCGTTTTATAACTTCTTTTACATCTCTACATTTCTACATTTTTTCTTCAACTTGGATTTGTGCTTGTTCATTTATTACTTCTTCCTTCTTATGGTCTTCGTCTACTCCTAGTTATTCTTGAAAATAAAGAAATAATAAAAGAAGAAATTCGAGTGATAAGGTAATTAAATATGTTTCGACGTTTCTTCCAGTGCCATGATGGTCCAATGGTTAAGATACCAATCTCCACCCGAAAAGTTCGGCTCTCATTCTCGGTGCTAGTGCTTTTTTATTTTTTTTACCAAAAAATTGATTGATAATTTGGAAGTGTTTTTTGCACTAGTGCAAAAAATCAAAGTTTTGGCACAGTACATAGTGCAAAAATTAGTCACTTTTTGCACGATCGATAAAAAAAATATTTAAATATATATTTGGTACACCGCGTATTTTAATTCAGAGTTCACGAATAGGCGTTAGTACATAAAGGTGTACGGCAGATAGGCAAAAAGCAGTCACGTACTATTACAGCACGTGCATCAAGTGTGCTTAACTTGCGACGGAATTTTCAATGGTTGTTAGTTGGTTAGTTTGTTGTTCACTTTATTTAAGAGAATTTAAAAACAGAAGTTTACTGTCTACGAATTACTGTACGAAACAGACATTACTTGAATTTAAAATGAATATTTTACACTTTTACAAATCGTTTTATAGTTCGTTGTACCGTTTTTTATTACATCTGTGCACGATTTTTTTAATGACTTAACAATAGGTAGAATATTTTTTAACAAAAACAAATTTCAAGTAACAGTCACCGTGAGCTAAATCTAGAACATAGGATGTGTCTGTATCTGTCAATTTTTCATTAAAAAATTAATATTTCGAAAAAGATACACTTTAGGTATAGAGTTTTTCCAAAATCAATTGCAGAAGCTAAAGCTCGTGTTGCCAACTTTTTGTTTTAATCTGTATATTACGGCACATGTCGAACCAAGTCTTCATGGGAGACGAACCCGTGGCTTCAACTTCTGCAAGTGATTTTAGACAAACTTCACCAATAGGGTGTTTAACACAAAGTTACTTTTGAATTTTACATGAAATTCGAAAAAGTTTTTAAAATACAGGGGGTTAGGTATATTTCAATTAAGAAAGCTACTGTTCATATTATATTATTATAGTATTACTATAAACTCTGCACATCATTTTCTTCCTTGTTTGTATCAATTGCATCTATACAGTACTATTCAAAAGTCCTCTTCCCCTCTCTCATTTTTGGAAAGATTATACATAAACTAGTGAAGTTTGGAAACTGAATATTAAGGGTTGAAAAGTATATGGTAGATGCGGTCGTATTCGTCAAAGATGACGTCACAAGGTTATTGTAACCAATAATTTTAAATGGAACCCTGTAGCAAGCGACACCTCATTTCCAAGGCATGGAAAAAATCTATTCAATAATACTAATCTTGTTTGTGTTAATAGCAGTTTTAACAGCTGGTCTGAAAAAAAAGCTGTGTTGAATTGAATCAGTTAATACTAAAATTCAAAATTCTTTGCTGTAATTGTTGATTGAACGTTCAACTGCTTTAGTAGCTTTTGGTAATTTTGAAATTCTTATACATTTGATAATTTGTTGTAAGTCGAACGTGTAAGTACTTCAATAAGCAAAATGGTAGGTGATAAAGTAGCAGCAATTATATAACCTACTTGGTGAAACTAGACAAAATATTTTTTTCAGCAGAGAGCATTTTACATTTTCCCGATCGCCCCGTTTCGAGGAATTATTTAAGGGAACATCTTCATAAGTTTGAAACAACGGGTAGTATTAATTATGCAAAACGATCTGGCAGACCACAAATTTCTGATGAAAAAAAAATTGATCAATACTGACAGAAGTAATAGTAAACCCTACTTCTTCAACAAATCAAGCTGCATCTACCTGTGTAGTCAGTCAAAGTACAGTACACAGGATGTTGAAAAAAATGTTCACCCATACAAATCAAAAATTATTCATCAACTCGCACAACAGACGACGACCGTGACCGGCTGGAATTCTGTGAAAATATGGACACTAAAATTAACCAAAAGCCAGACTAAGTATATCAAAACATTTTGTTTTAGTGATGAAGATACTTTATTCTACCTAAATGGAAATGTAAATACACAGAACGTGAGATATTTGAGTAACGCAAATCCTCACATGTTTCGTGAAACACATACTCAGTTTCCTCAGAAGGTGTATGTTTGGGCAGATATTCAGGGAAACGACATCATTGGGCCTGTTTTTGTAAAAATACTAATTTAACCGGTGAGGTTTATCTGGAGGTGTTGTAAAATGAAATAAAACCGTTAATACTTGAAATTTTGGAGGGTAATCCAGACGAATTCGGCAATTTCGAAATAACATTCCAGCAGGATGGTGCTCCCAGAAACTATTACGGCGCGTTCAGACCTCAGATTAATACATTAAAAAGATACATTTGTTTACATTTAAAAGTAAACACAACAGTACATCACATTCTAAGGTAATTTGCTGACCCTTTGCCAGATGTCTTACTTTTCCTTTTAATTGCGACAACTGAATTATAGGACACTATAGAAACGTACAAAATTAAAATGTACTTTTGAGAAATTACATAAAAACGACTTTGAAATAATTATCCTAAGTAGTTTATTTAATAAAAATATGTCTTGAGGTTTAAAACGAAACAAATGCGTGTTAATAATTTTGTCTCTCTGAAATATGGCAACACCGAGAAAAGGGCGGAAACCATTTTACTATCAATTTTACCTGACTTTACTACGAAGTTTCAACGTTCCTAGTTTATTGAAGCTCTTTTTTTCGTCTTTTCAACTGATATTTGTGTGTGTGGATACAGATATAAGTAAAAACAATATTTTTTTTTGAAAATTATGGTTCGTCAGTGCCAAATTTGCAAAAAAATAGTCGGAATTTTCACAACCTCTCTTTTCACCTGTAAGTAAATAGTTCTATTGGCCAGTGGCACTGTCCGACTAGTCCGAAAGTTTCTCCCCACTCCTTGAAAGTCATTGATGAAAACATTTGTATGGCGATAGAATGTTAGCTATCTTTTCGAATAGTTTTATGAATGACTTGCAGATTCTAATAATTGTAGTATCACTCTAAGGTTCATACGGTATTTGGATGTGATTATCGTGGTAGATTGATTGGACGACGATACCTTTTTTTTTTCATCCAAGAAGAGGAAATCTTACATGAGACCTAGGTCTTCCCGAGGTGCCGGATTCTTACCGACTAAAACCTCTCCTCTCTCGCAGATCCCACTGGAACCGTTTACACATTACTTCAGTGGGAGTGCATATGTCTGCATTTCAGCTCTCTCTATGTCCCTCTCTCTCGTCGTTCGCTTTGTTTTCAATGATGTACCTTATGATTTTATATGCATTTCTCCATCCTTCCTGCCCTGAAATCAGAGACACCATCATGCTCTCCTCTTCAAATCGTACACCCGTGTCATTTTGGAAATTTTGGCGTACTCCTTCCCATTGTATACATGCAAACAGGGTGGGTAACACATCATCTTCTTCTCCACAGTATGGGCAGGCTTCGGAGTCTGCTCTCGTGCGACCAAATAGATATTTTTTGAAGCACCCATGTCCACTCAACGCCTGAGTTATGAAGTAATCGACTTCACCATACGGCCTATCCATCCACTCTTTTATATTCGGTATGAGCCGGTGAGTCAACGACGATACCTTTGTATTTTTTTCTGCGGGGGTATCTTAATTTGAAGGTTAAGGTACGCAAGTTAACCTGACATTATTGACTTTTTAAACCACCATATAATTGCAGAATGTAGGGATATTTTCGCAGACACAAGACGACTAAAGTTTTTTTATTTATACCTTACTGTCACTTCTCACTTCGAGCAATTATATTAAAGTAAATTCTTCAATCTGTGATTAATATCATACTGAATGGAATTTGAATTTTAATGTTTATTAATAAGCCATTAAAAATGCCATAAACACTAACATGATTAGTATCATTGAATAGATTTTTTTAATATCTTTGTAAAGAGGTGTCGTTTGCCATAGGGTTCAATTTAAAATTATTGGTTACAATGACCTTGTGACGTCATCTATCATCACCACTAGGAAACTTTACAACCCTCAATATTCAGTTTCCATATTTCATTGGTTTATCAATAATAGTACCAAAGATAAGAGGGGGAGGGAACTTTTGAATGGCACTGTATTTTTTTTGAATGAATTATGTCATTTGGAAGAAAACAATTGGAAGTGAAAAGCAGCTTTGATAATTTAGCTATAACCCTTTGTATGTTATAATTTTTCCGTAAAATTCAAATGTCACCGAGAGGAAAACCCTATATTATATCATTGGAGACATTAATTTCTTCAACCGGAAAATTGACAAATGCAGATCTTAATTTTAAAAATACAGATAATCTCGTCATTTGACAAAATACATCCCCGAAGTTTTGCAGTACATTATTTACTTTACCTACGACCCCCCCTGTAATCAGTCAATAACACACAGTCGGCATCAATGTAATGACGTCTAAAAACGCACAGCTGTAAAGTAAATCGCACGGCTTCCCTAGCAACATCTTAGCAACTGTCAATAGACGTCGCCATTTTATTCAAAAATATGGCATAAGCCGTCAAAACATCAAACTTAAGTAGGCCGCAATAGCGATTTGCGAACGAACTGTCAAGAAACTGTCACAAAACTTTTTTATTATCCTCATAACTAATAATTGGTTTGTGTATTTGTGTAAAGTTTTATTCAATTAAAAAATATAGCAGGTGCAAGTAATAGAGATGAAAGTTTACCAAGCACCTCTAATGTAAATGTTGTTTCTTATGCTTCAACAAGCAAAGGAAGCGATTTACAATTTGGGTTCAATAACTGCAATGTTACTATAAACAATTATTATTATAATAATTAATAGGTATTATGGAATTAAATGTTATACAATAAAATTATTAAAAAATGTTGATGTTGTTCAAGTATTATTAAAAATAAGAGTATAAATACAAGTACAAGTACAAGTAGGTCGTAGGTGAAGTATAGTACGTAACTCGTGTTGTAAAGCATTTTACGATGCCGCGTAGCGGCGAGTGCGTAACTTTTCCATTCGTGCGTAAAACGCTTCTTACCACACACGTTACGTAATATACTATTAACGACCAGAAATCACTATTAGGTATTTGTTGCGCAAATGTTGGTAATTAATAAAAATTCACTATTGCAATACCACTAACACGAATGTGTGCTCCGAGTAATGCTCGGAGCACTCAGGCTGCTAGGGTCCGGTGAACTATACAGACTCCCGAGTTTTTTACTGATGGTAATCACTAATTTTGAATTCAGAATTTCCAGAGAAAAATCTAAAATAAGTTTTTTTTTAACATTTCAATGGCATTTATTTCGTCCGGTATTTTTAATAAAACACACTTTAAATGTGTCATACTACACATGAAACTATTCAAAATCATATTTTCTTTTATCTTTTAGGAAAAATTCCTCTAGTTTTCTCTGTAATATTGATCTAAATATGATATTTTATAAGGTATATATTTTTTATTAATAACTGACATAACATAATGTTTGATGTCAAAAGTCAAATAGTTGTAAAACTATAAGTACCTATAGTTGTGAGTAGAATTAGTTTGCACTGTTTCCCAATAAAATAACAGTATGCGGCAAGGTCTCTTTGATGATTAAAAAGCCGAAAAGATAAAAAAACCATAAATCATTTCTAGTATTGACCTACCCACAAGCGAACAATTGATTCTCATTGGTGCAATGTAGCTTCCGATTGGTCTATGAAAAATGTACTCGAACTGTTAGTCCACATGGAGTGTTAACTTCCCAGGGTGGGCTTAGTTCATTTCTGTTATTTACGAGATAGTATGTTCTTAGATGTTGCTAGGATTGAGATTTTGTTTTATTGACTAAAATTATTTTTTTGGTAATAATTAAAATTATGGCTTTTTGGCGACCATTCGAAGAGGAAGATATTGTTATATGCTCCGAACAATGAATATACTAGAAGAGTAAACAGACGTATTATTATGTGCCAACATAAACAATGTCAAAGTTCTGCTTGATTCAATGTCACAGTGAATATAATTAGTAGTGAATATAAATTGTTTGATTGTTGTATGTATAAAACATGAATATTTCATTGTTAAAATTATTTACCAAAAGTTTTGAAATTTCTGAAAGAGGAGTGTAGGGGATTTGAGACAATAGACAGAAAGAAATCTGGTATGTTCTAGGTGCTATCTACGCAAAAAAATTATAACAAATATGTACAGGCAACTGAAACAAGAAAATAATGGGTCAAAGTATGGAGCTGCTGAAAGAATACATAATTGACAAAAAAATCCACTATTATAGTTATCGGTAAAACTGCTATCCATCGGAAAAAGAGAGTACATAAATCGCTAGTGCGTTTTGATCCTACAATAATGAAAAATTTGTCTGAAACCAGTTCTGCTTTTGCTTATAGATTTCTTTGTCCCGCCGACAAATTGTGGAACGGTGCAAACTAATTTTACTCACAACTATAAAGATAGGATTATTCAGGTTCCTAGAATATCAAGAACCGAACTGTGCCAAAGTTGATATTAAAAATCAACAATATAAGAAAACAATTTACAGTCCTCCTATTATTCTATATATTGACTAATAGCCAAGAAACAAATCTATCAAGGTATAAATTCATTAGGGGAAGGGTGAATGGAATGATATTTTTCCTTCCCCTTCTTGAAAAATTAGTGTTATTCACATAATCTGGGTTATTTGAAACAAACATCGGAAAGGGGAGGGGAAAATAATATGTCCATTCACCCTTCCCCTTCAGATATTTAACAGATATTTTCTAAGAATAGGAAGCACCACATTTCAATTAAGAATGCTTTTACATACCTACAAGTGTCATCAAAACGTTAAAAAAAAGATACCTGCACTGCTTGCTGCCGGATCACCTTAAGCGTCTTTTCAATATTGTATCAATGAATTTTATATCACTATTTTTAAAATACAGGATACTATTCCAATCAAATTTATAATTTTCATAATTTAAAAATAAAATCAATTATCAACTATCGTTGTAGTGGAATACAAAAAAAATGTCTGGTAATTTTTAGACTTGCTAAATATAACGTTTCATGACATTCTATTATGAAAATTTAAGTGTATTGTTAGTATCCGGTATGGTCTAGTGGCTAGGATACCTGGCTTTCACCCAGGAGGCTCGGGTTCGATTCCCGGTACCGGAAATTTTTTTTATAAATATTCGATATCCCCATACTAATTTTTTATAAAATTTATATAATTCTTTATACAACATAAATTTGGATAGGAACAACTTTTTTCTTTTTTCGTTTGACACCTTCGTGAAATTACGAAAACTGTTAAAAGCAAATATTTTGAAAATCCATCAGCATGAATGGCGAGACCGACGACGAAGACAAACTCTCGAAGTCCCTCCAACCGTGTAATTATGCCAAAACAAAATAAACATACTTGAGATATTTCCTTTCAAACGCTATACATCACTATAGCTTTTACAGAGGAGGATTCAGAACATTTTAAGTCATTGAATTTATATATTTTGGCAGATAATATGATTGGTGCTACTATTTATAACGTTAAATATGACGTCATGAACATATTTTTCACATGAATTTATTTATTTAACCAGTAAAAAAATATACATAGGTAATACAATGTACCTAGGTACTTTCCAGTGTATTCCCACAGAGGTAATTACAGTTACCTACCTGTTTCTTAAAACTGTTACTTTAGTCATATTTCATATATCATTAATTCATATTTTCTGATATCCATTTTTTCAGTACTTTTTTCCTTTTGTTTTTGTTATTAATAGTTTTAAGATAATATAGGAAGACTATTAAAAATAAGAATTGCCTTAAGACATAACTTCTTTTACTACACACTAACTGTTTTTGATCTTTTTGGTAGCTGAATACTGTTAAATCTAGTGACTCTTGTCGATTCATTATACACCTTTGAAATTTTTTCATACATAAAACACTTTTTATTGGTTATTTTCAATAACTTATATTGCAAACTTTGTAGTAGAGCCATTTGCTATAATTCCATAACTTAGAATCCCATGGAATAATGCATAGTATACTATCACTAGAGTTTTCTGTTGCATTATCTTTAATAATTTGCGAAAAATAAAAATTAGGTATTTTGTATTTCTTAAAATAAACTCTATGAATATTCCATCAAATTTAAACCTAATTAGGTATTTACAACGTTCAACCCTTATTACATATTTATTTTTAATTCTTATTTTCAAGTATTCTGGTACACTGTCACAATAGTTACCAAACCTTATAAATACAGTTTTTTTCAATATTTAGAGAGTTTATTTAGTGCTAACCAGTCAGAGATTTCATTTAATTGAATAGGTATTCATTTTTCCTTCTAGTTCAGCCCAATTTTTTTCCTCTGTTATTGACGCAGTATCATCTGAAACGAATATAATTTGTCCATCTGGTGAATCTATAGGTAAATAATTTACATAGATAGAGGATGAATAGAAGTGGTCTCAGAACAGTTCCCTGTGGAACTCCCATATTCACCCCATCCTACGTGTTGGTAACACCATTTATCTTCCTTTCAGATAACTTGATATCAATTTGTGAGCATTACCTCTAATCCCATAGTTATATAATTTTTGAAGCAAAATTTCATGGTCTACCTCATCAAAAGCCTTTGGTAGGACAAGAAAGGTGATGGCAATAGGTTCACTTTTATCTAATTTATTGATTAAGTTATCAACAATCAAATTTACGCCATGTATATTATTGTATTGAATTATACAGCCATCTCATCCATATAATCATCATCTTCTCCATCTATTAACGCTCCAAAATTACAATTACAATGAAATACGTAAACGAATGGGGTGCTAAGCCGATATCCGGTTTTTGGTATTTTATCAAAATATATTAGTACTTTTTTGCAAAAATTAATTTAACAATTTTTTAAACCAAATATTTCAGAAGAAAACTGGAAATTAAGAATTCCTAAATATTTGCAGCTTTCACTACAGATACGTCACAAACCTGAAGATGAACATAGCCACTTTCTAAATATTTTATGAAGTAATAGTTACAAAAAGCCCATTCGAATTTGAAGCGTGAAGAACTGTCAAAGTCTATAATATATATGAGAGTTTTGTTAGTTGTTGTTTATAGTTTATACGAGTTTGACTATTCAATATTATAAGCGCTGTTATCAAACGGTCAAATTAGCAGCAAACTGAGTTTGATCAAACCATCAAACTGGTGTTAATTAATTTTTAGTTGAGTTTAGTTCGTTTTTCTCCACAATTTTTCAACTTAGACTAGTGTCAATATCATATAAATATTGTTTTGTATCATAGGTACTACAAGAACACAACAGTTACAACGCCTCGTAAAAAGTTTGTAACTATGCCTGCAGTGAAAGTTAAACAAAAATTATGGTTTGAGGCTGCTAGAAGAAAATATATACAGACTCTACTACAAGTTACTATTGATGTGGAGATCGTGTTGATATAAGTAATTATATATGTGTGCGTATTTGCCTGTAGGAACCCAGTCGTTAACAAAAACTAATAATGGTAAAAGTTAAATTTATAAAATAATCGAATAGCCGTATAATAGTTATTTGTATGCTTAGGCCGCGAAATACTTTTTTAACTTACCGAAAGAACAGTTATCGCCGATGCCGCTTGCGGCCGAGGCAAGATAATCTTGAGGTCGTAAAAAAGTTTCGCGGCCATGGCATACACACTATTTTTCGTGCAATCGTTAAAATGATTAAACCAGATAAATTGTAAATAAATATTTTATTGCTATAAAATCAACAGCAGTTCAATTTATTTAACAATGTTACCGTGTGCTATGTAAATGATATGTTTCAATATATTCAAAATATTTTGACAGTTCTTGCTTCAACTTCTGGAGTAAATATTGCCACCGACAATTCCCAATATATGCAAAAAAAACAAATCTATGGATTATGGTAGGCTTGAACTACCAACTGCCTCCAGGACAGTTGGGGTACTCGCACCGGTAACTCTTAAGCCGGAGAAGGGGTGGTCCGGTGAACTAAGGAATGTTGAGGGCGCCAGATAAATTGCAGCGAATACCCAATGCACAATCAACTAGTCACCAACCCATCAAAAGACTAGTCAACAAGTAATACCATTCCACTACAAATCCAATCGGTATTGTATACCATATAAATAAGAAAATGTTGACACAATCTGGATTATTTTAATAATTTTAAAAATACATATATTAGATATCAACATATTCATTCATTATCTAAGTAGAATGATAACTTTTATTCTAGCAATACTATAAAGTAAAAAAAACAATAAGTATGAAAAATAGCATCATAACCTAACAAACTAAATCTCGGGTATCTATCTGCTAAATACGACACCTAAGGTTGGAAGTGTAACCACAAAATATTCGCATAAAACCAGTGGGCGACGACGCATGAGCTCAGGCGCGGCTACTGTAAATAAGAATATGGAAAAAAACTAGATTGTAAATACGCAACCTTAGAAAACGCTTACATTGTTCGAAAGTTGGCGAATGGTTATAACCAAACAAATATTTAATTGGCAATACAATGTGTACAAAAATAAGTTATCTTTCCGATTAATGATAATAACCAAGGCGTCACTACTCTTATGTAATACTTATATCTTTGCCGGAAACATACGAAATAAAAGTAAAATAAACTAAATGTTTGTATATGAAAAGAACTTAAAAATTGAAGTAAACTTGCGTGAATCCACTTGCGGGGACATCCAGTAACGTCTGTAATGTATAACAGAGGGACAACCAGTGTATATTCCAGTAGGTACATCTAAACGACTCTGCAATGGACCAAACTGCCAACGTCAACTAACATAGGATCTGCATAACCAACCAAGACTGATACTCAACGTAGCATTGCTATTAACTGAACTTATGTTGAAGAAGATAAGTTGAAAAGAGAAAAAAAACCCTAAAAGGAAATGTTTCAGTTAGCACTTCGCACTATTTATATACACAAGATAAATGCATTTATACTCAGTTAAATTGAGTAATAGATCAGGCATAAATCATCGCAATAACGACTACTAAAAATACTATTTAATAAAATAACTAAGGCAAAACCCACTTTCAATTTAATTCCCCCCAATTCATGTTACCATAAATGTATTATTAACCTAATAAACCGGTAAAAGTGGTATTATAATATTTTATGAATCAAGACATTTATTTCTGGGAATTCAGATTAATTTTTGATATCTTGCAACAATGCAATTCCAAAATTATCTTTAAGTACTAAAAGTTTCAATATACAAAAACGAAAAACAAGAATTTAATTTATAGAGTAGTATGTAAAAAACGATATTCAACATACCCTTCCTGGTCAGGGATCCTTGGGGTTTATATTGTCCAGTAATTTAAGACCTAATATCAAGTTGGACCAAATTGACTCCCTATATCTGCAATTTCACCTGCAGCGACTAAAATCCTCCGAGGAGATGTTTTTGGGAAACCACTACCAATGTATACTACCAATTGTAGATTTTCCCTAAACGATTATGAGGAACTTTCGAAATTATCCCAACTAAGGATTGACACAAAAATCCAAAAGAAATCAAAAGTTCTCTTCGCACCTGGTGATTCTGCTAATTACAAAAATGGCTGAGCCTCGAGGTATATCTTCTCGATCACCTTCTCACGACCCTTCCAGAAAATAATATGGGCCAGTACACTAAGTCAAACGAAAAATTATGGAAACGGAAATGATAAAAATAATTATTACAGAACAATAATAGTAGTACAGCACGTAAAATAAACTTTTATTATAGTTTCATTAATTCCTCAATTATAATGGCAAGTAAATAGATAATATTGAGTACTTTAAATAAGCAATATTGAAATATTTTGTGACAACCTAATTTGGCAACACCTATCAATCTCTGCGCGATTAGAAATATCGACAAAATAAATACATTTTTGATGCGTACTGTCATCAAAACCATTGTGTAGACCAGTAGTTGGTCACTTTGAATAAGTAATTAAAAATAAATAATTTAACGTTAAAATCTAACGTTACAGTTCAAGGAATAATACAAACTGTAGAATTAATGTTAATATTCATCCTAAATAATATAAGTACTTATGCGTATTTGTTGGTATTCAATAAAAAATAATCCTTGTCTTTGTAGTATTTTAGAAATGTCAAATTTGGAAATGATATTCAAATTTGGAAGTGACGTTTGGTTTCGCAGCCGTTGCTATGGGTAACGGCCGCGAAATTAAATTTACTATTTAAATCATCCAAAAGTTGAATTTTCGAATCGACATAAAAACCTTCTTATTATGTCCACCACTAACTATTAACATTGAGAAAACATCATATTTTTGTCAAGTTTAACACCTCATTGGGTATACGTATCGTGACCGTTCTGAACGGGACTGTCCCTTTTTGTAATTACGAGTCCCGGTGTCCCATAAATGAACTGTGGAACGCAAAATTTCCCGTTTTCGGAAACCGTGTGAAAATTTGAGTAGTTATAATGGAGATATTTTATTGGGCAGATTTAAAAAATGGAATGGGAAGACGTTCAAAAATCTCTGGTTGTATTACTTGAAAAGGGATATATTGACTAATAAAGATACACAGGTTTTTAACGAATTCTCATCAATTTCTAACTACTTTTCATTGCAAAAAGTAGCAGAATGGAATAACCAAGAGTTTCACACTTCCTTGAAATCATCACCAGCTATATTAAAGCAAATTTGTTCCTCTGATGAATATATTCAACTAAACATTGTGGGTGTGTTTTTTAATTAGTTAGTTTCAATGCTAACTATTTTTTTCTAAATAAAACTTTAAAAAAGTGTTTTTTTTCATTACCTCTTAATTGTCCTATCTCCCATTTTGAGTAAAAAATAAATGGTCACGCTAGGTATACGTCGCGTCGTGTCAATACATTTACATGTGTCCTTAAGTGTCCAATTTCTTAGAGGCCAGACGTATATGTATGCCATGCGTTATCCAAATAACCGCTAACCGTGTTTTGAAACGTTTACTAAATTGCAACTTCATTTACATGAAAGTGGGACTTTTTCAAAATCAAGGAATATTTATTGGACCACATAGGATTGCGAGAACTCCACAAATCGAATATCAGGCTCTTCAAATTATTGAAGAACATCCAGAAACGATTACCAGAAAAATTGCTCAACAAGTAATTTTGTTAGTCACAAAACTGTCTGGAATGTTGTAAAAGAGAATTTATTGTATTCATATCATGTCCAACGTGTTCAAAATTTGCTACCTAGTGACTATCCGCTTTGTATGCATTATTGCAAATGTATTTTAAGAAAAATGACAGGCAATCCCATTTTAGCTACCGCTTTTTTGTTTTTTGTTGGGCTAATGAAAATCCACATGCCACAGTAGTAGCACGGTTCCAGCTCTCCTTTTCGTCAGTTACATGAAAAATAAAATATTATTATTATTATGGATGTCGATCAACGTAAATTATATTTGTATATTCGTAATATTCCTATGCAAACAATATTTTTATTTTTATTCAGTGAATCAACACTTAACTGTTTAAAAAAAAATATGCCGCTAAGAAAATCTTACTTTGTTTATGCTTATGGCATTATACAACTGAGCCACAGCAACGAGTAGCCGGGCTTTAGCTAGTTACATCAGGATCATAGGCAATGTTTCTTACAGAGAGCACTGTCGTCCTTTATTTTAAGAACTTAAAATTCTACCCTTGCCATGTATTTTCATTCTTTACAATGTTTTAGAAATACACAAAAATAATACTAAGTACCTTACAAACGCTGACTTTCATAATTACTCAACTCGAAGAGGTGCACAACTGAGGACTCAATTTTATTGACATTACTAGTTATAACCAAGTTTAGAGTTAAGCATTCACTATTGAGGCACTGTTTCTACTCGAAGAGTATTTAAATTGTGAGACATTAACCGTTTAACACGTTGTCACTATTGCACATTTTGTATTTAATGTGATGAAATAAATCTTCAATTCCTAATTTTAGAGGACTATAGTTGGTTAACGAAAGGAATAAGCTTAACAGATTTCAATGACTGGCGGAAGTAAGACAAATTTTATATGAATTACTATCATTACTTTTAGCCCTTCTAAAATCTCCCAAGTATTTGGTACGAGTTCCTTGGGCACACTGTATTGAAATAATCATATATAATATAATAGTAAGTTACTTGAAACTTGCTTCTTATTGTTAACAATTAATTTATACGTCGATTCCATGAGCTCACAGTATTATTTTTTATTAATTCAAACCGATTATAACAACAAATTTTGAAAAAAAAACTTATAACTGTATAAATTATCCTAGTTTCGATCCTGTTCTCGATCAGTACTGTCTTTTAGTATGGTATGCTATGTATCACCATTACCATACATCATTACTATTATTACTGAGCTGATGACCGAGACTGTAGTCCTTAGAGTGAGCGAGTTAGCGAACGAAAGATCGAAATGGACGAGAGTGGGTTGACAATGTATGGATTGTGTACGAATGCATAGACACACCTTTCACGCAGGTGACAATTCACTTTATGAATATATATCTACAAATCTATCAGTATTGTCTATACGAAGACGGTACACAAAATTTCTTTTCAAAGACGAGAGAAGTTCGAATTTAAAATTCTGTAAACGTGAGATCCGTCTGAACAAAAACACACGATTTGGACGGTTTTATGTAGAATACTGCAAACTACCAAGTTTATTTGCCATTAAACATAATTATTATATAAACATGACCAACATTTGGGTTAATCCGAAGAATTCTCACAAGTTAAGTCTAAAATTCACTATATCTCTGTAAATCAGGGGTTTTTTTTTAAACACTAGGAGTTAAATTGAAGGTAATAATTGTAGGTGATATAATAAACATTTACAGTTTATTTCACGAATGAAATGGTAAACTGTACTGAAAGGTTCGATAGTATAGTCTCCCAATATTTGATGCGTTAGAAACCCGAAATTTTATTCTTTTTAATCATGTTTTTCCTTTTTATAAATTTTTGGTAATCAGAACTCTTATTTATACGAATATAATAATGGGAAAAATTAAATTGTTTTACATTTGTGTCTAGAAGTGGTACTAGGGCAGTTTACTTTCGTCCTTCTTACTGAATTGAACAAGCTAAACACTGCTCGTCGAGTTTTTGCTGATAATCCGAAACAGACGTAAATTGTTGAAATCAACTTTAAAGCATTTTTAGTACGCTAAAGAAGTATTTTCTTATATAAACAGTTTTTTAACTGGAGTAGCTCTAGTACCAATGCAGTGATAGTTGAACTTTGGTATGAACACAGTAGCTGGTAACAACTTTTGAAACGCGGAAAAACACGTGCTTATGTAAGTCATTGGTGTATTGTATAAAACCAAGCAAGCCTTGGTTCGTGCAACGTGTGTTAGCAAAATATATGACAAAGTGACAAAATATAATAAGCAGTAAGTACTTTCACAGGGCTTACTATTATGCGATATGTAGGTATGACTAATACGACGGTTTGCATTTGTCATACAAAGGAGTTCAAAGTTTAATTTTCTTGTATGATGGTTCAATAATATGCTGCAAACTTTTGAAGAACGATCACATCGCATCTCGTTTGAAGAGGCACTTGACTACTTTTGATAAAAATCACTCACATTTCAAATTTGTGTATAATATTGAACGTAGACTGTACGAGTGTTGAGTCTACACTGTAGTCTAAGAAGTTACTTTTGACGGATGGCAGTTGTTTTATACTTTTCAAATTTGGCGCTTAGCAAATTGGTTCTGATCGATCGCTTGGTGTGAAAAGGCCTTAGCAGCAGGCGAAGGCTACGGAGAGCAGAAAAATAACAAACACAATTTTATGCTGTAGGTTGTGATTGTAAGTAGAGTGGAGCCTCGTGTATAGGTCTTACTGTGTACAGTAGGACGGAACGATGCGCATTCGTCGTGCGGACAAACTGTCCAGGAGCAGTCGATTGCTGCGATTAAACATCTACGTACAGTCTAGGAAAAATTATTAATGAAATAATGGAGTTGTAATCAAGTTTCAAAGGCAAAATTTCAAATATCCTAACACGAGAAGTTCTAGCTAATGTTATTCATTTTATGAGAAAAGAGACTGTAAGTAATCAACCATTAAAAGTTCAGGAGCGTGTCGTATTGGCAACGGGTGTCAGTTTAAGCAGTGTTCAAAAAATTGCTCGTAAAATGAAGTTGATTGAAGACGGTGAATGTATTTGTAACACCAAACAAAAAGATAAAAAGAAATGCTGCAAAAACTAATTTGGACGATTTCGATATAGGAGGGATATGGGACGTCTTAGACGATACATCACAAATTTTTATGTAACTGAAAAATAAGTTCCAACTTTGAGTCGTATACCTACATGAAAAATTTACAGAGGAATACAGACAGACAAGCCAGAAGGGTTGGGCTGATAGTTGAAACGAGGGACTACATAAACCACAGTCAAAAGGACACCGAAAGGTAGAATAATAGTGAATGCTGGCGGTGAACATGGTTTCGTGAAAAATGTTTATCTTCGCTATAAGCCAACTATAAAATCGGGAGATATGATGATATGCTGACCCCTTCTTTTTTTTTTTTTTTTTTTTTTTCGGGCCGAGATGGGAAACTCATGTTCGAATGGACCATGACCCAGACAGTGTGGGACTCATCCCAAGGGATGCCTACCAACCAAACCCACCTCAACGCTCGCCGTTACTCCCGCCTCGGAATCACTACCCTAGCATACTTCGAGACGGGCGGCGGTCCCTCACACACTCCGTCATCTTCTCCCTTCTATCACTCCTACGTCTCATGTCATATCATTTCCTTCTCTCCCCCTAATCATTCTCTCCACTACGCCACTCACCTCCATCCATTCCTCCTCTCCCCTCAACATAATCTCCACCATGTTCTCCCAATACACAGCCTCCCCTAGTTTCTGCTGACCCCTTACGACTCATGAACTCAACCCGACATTCGTTTGCTCCCTTGTCTATTTCGAGTACTCTTCTTACATAGTGCTTGACAGTTTTTTTGGACCTAAACGAAACCAGTACGTCATCATCCACATTAATGACGCTTTGACAAACGTTTTCTTCATCCATCTCCTTTTCTATCTGATCTTCGATGTCAGTAATTCCTTCAGATGAAGTAGCTGCTAGCTCGGCTTGCACACTATCCAAAGAAGATGCAGAATCATATTCAAACCTTTCACTTTTGACTTGATCTACTCTAGGTGTATTTCTTCTGCGCTCCATTTCTCTCTTCATAAAGTCTTCTTTAATTTCCGTCCTGTTTTGTGTGTCTGTCAGTATTTTTGCTTTGACTGACTTTCTTCCATGAGTCTGCTATTTTCGAGGTAGAGGTCTGACGTCTTTGGGATTCTTGTGTGAATGGGATTTTTTTGTGTAAGGCTGTAGTGTTCGTTTGTCAGCTGCAGATTCTCGAGATGTGTTAGTAGCTGGCTTTGGTTTACGTTCTCCAAGTTCTCGAGATTTGTTGTAGCTGATGTCTCTGATATACGTTGTCTTTTGGATGGTCCTGGCTGTGGTTCGGTCGAATTATTGTCAGTATCAGGTGTCGGTTCTCCCTCTGGAGGTGCTGTCATCGGTGCTGGTATGGGGTGAAATTGTAAGCATCACATTCTCGTTGTCCTGGCAGAGTCTGAGAGCTGTGGGTGAAATGTGGCTCACATGATGATCAAGAATAAAGATTACTTTATGGATATCTTCATCAAGTAAAAGCCTCATCTCTTCAATTACTTTATTGTCCTTGTTGCCCTTTACAAATATTTCTTAAAATTCTCCGACGTCATCCAGTTATTGGGATCTGTCATAGCTTTAGAACCTGGCGGAGCTCCCCTAGTCATAAAGTCTTGTTCGGGTACTCGGCGAAAAATTAATTCAGGTGGAAATGAAATTATTGCGCAGCATACTCTTACCTGTCCACGTTCCCATAAATTTGCTTTAGAGACAAGTTTCTGACCTTTTTTAGAGATGATTTTACTTATCAGGTTTATGAACAGTCTGCACCCCGGTAACATCAAAATTATAAATTTCATCTGAACTAAATTCGTCTCCTCTTAATACATCTCGGACTAGTTCATAAACGCTCCCGCTCGAACAAGACTAGTCGAATCGGGTGTTCTTAGAGGCACATCTTAATTTCGAAGTATAAAGCCTCGTAACCAGTCACGTGTTGCCACTTTGCTCTTATTCCAGCTCTGACTAATGTGTTTTTCCATTTTTAACTGCATACATGTATGCAAATTTGCGGGTTTCTGATGTGGTCAAGCCATACTAATTCATTCGTTCAGCGTCTAATCGATATTTTGCCAAACTTTTTCACCTTTATTAAATATTTGAGAAAATTTGAAGTTTGGTGAAAACTTGATCCCATCCCCTTTTTCTTTGAACTTAGCCACATAACTTCGGAGTGACAGTCGCTCTCCTCTTCCCACCTGCTACAACTTCTTTCACAGCTTTCTACATTCGATAGGGCGAAGCTGGAACCCTATTGGTTATTTTATCCATTGAATAGACATCCTGCAAAATGCAATTTCACAATAATCAGTATTACATTGATGTGAAATTTTAAACTGAAGTTGAATTTAGAAACACATAACCTAACATGTTGTATGCTATGGTATACGGATCAAAATGTAGCTAAAACTCAATGGTTTCTGCTACCACTAAAGTAAACGTGGTAAAGTCAATGAATTTTTGGTAAAATGCTTGAACCTATACCTTTTCAAAAGGAACAATTATTTTGAAAAAAATATAAATTATTTCAACTACCTACCTGGCTGTCTGGCAAGAAGTTGTAAATGACATCCACAGTATCAGTAGTGTTGCCAGCACATTTCTTCACCTTTTTGGAGGAAAATTTAAGCATGTACCAAGTAGTCTCCTGAATTGCTATGCATTCAGCAAGTATTTGGATGAAGATTTCTTATTCCATTTCAAAGAGTCTATTCCACTATTCGGGCAATAGCGGACATGTTAAAACTCTAAGTGCAGTTTTACTCTGACTTCACTTGTTTTTGACTGGTTGTAGTCACCCAGACGTGTCTTCGATTGTCTAATCCCTACTAGATCTTTCCAATAGTCAGATCTTCTCTTTTTTTCGGCTTTGCCTATTTCTTCCAATATTACATTGGATCTTTAACCACAGACGGTTCCAGCCTCCAAAAGGGTGTTTCAGCCCCCTCCTTGCTGGTTCATCTGCGATATCATTTCCTTTTATACTCAGTAAAGGTGACTGTCAGAAGATTTTTGAGGATTCACAATTATAATGGAAATATCATCATTTGGAATAATTTGATCTTTCAAAGCTGGAAAAATTGAATTTTTGTAATCAGTTTCAATGATCGGTGCATAAAATTCCGTCTATTCCAAATGTCCACCCAATGCTAAAACAATACTGGTCTGAATTAGACAAAACCGCTTATTAGCAATGTTAAGGCAAATCCACCTCCTCTTGGCAACAGAATAATATACTTCTACCAGGAAGACACAATTTACCAACTCTTTTCTACTTTATTTAATGTAACATGGGTCAAGTTTAAGAGTTTTTCACCTTTTTATCACCTATTATAATCTCCATATTTTTGTATTTATGAATAATGTCGGGAATGCAGAGGAAAACTCAATTAAATGTGGGTTCCAAGACACACTGGAGTGGCAGGAAATGAAATCGCATATGCACTAGCAAAGAGGGAGGATGAAACTCCTTTTTTTGGGACCGGAGCCCCTTTGCGGTATCAGCTCCAATGTCATATTGAAACAAATTGGAACCGCCGGAAAGAAGAGAAAATCTCACCATTGAAAAGATCTATCCATCTATTCATGAATCGGCTGCTAGTAGCACTTCGGTTTAGTCTGCGCTTGGCATTTGATAACCATTGCGGATTTCTGAAGTTTGTTGTTCTCTTTGTATTCATAGGTTAACTTTTCACACTTCAACGCGAGCGATAGCTAACTCGATACAAAGCCAAATCTGAAAAATCACTGATAAGTTACTAGATTTTTTCAGTGCTACCATATACACAAAGCGTTAAGCTTTCCTATACTAAGTAAAGCTTAAGCTGCAACGGTGCAACAAGCGGGACAATTAAGTTATACATTTTCTAAGGATTATTGATCGTATTACAAAATTATTGCATCTTCGCGTACTATCCAATGCCTTGGCAATGTTTTGTTTGGAAAATAATTTATAGTACGATCAAATATGTTGCCATACGCGACTGAAATTAAGGTCGTAGCGCTAAATCAACGAAAATCGGAACTACTCTCTTGGCCATTCGCGAATCGTTTACATTGTTTGGGAGTAATTATTAAAACTTATTTCGTACTGAGTTTTCCGAGTTTCAGTAGTAGTTCACGATTTTTTAATTTTAAAGTGGTTAAACAAATGAAAACAAAGCCTTCTATTGCCCATAAGATAGTTATATTCGTCAACGGTAGGGGGCGTACTGTTTATCCACGTTCGCCTATAGATCTCAGTACCTTTTAAAATCTGTGAAACGTGACTTAGACCACGATGTATATTATTCTGCTGAGGTTGAAAGAAGTAAACAGAATCATCAAAATAATTTTTCACATTTACACAATGTTTAGTTTTGTCTAGTTGATCCAGGGTGTCAGAATTTCATAAACTACACTAAATTTAACTAAAAAATGCCATTTTGCCTATAAATCATGACAGCATGTGGGAATGTTAAATTAACTGCTACACACCGTCAAATTAAATTCTAAGCAAAACTGGAGTCCGAGTCATTCAGAACGTTAGCGAAGAGAATAGGAAGCTTGCCTCTTATGGTTCAGTGAACGGTTGCAATGAAATGCTATAATGGATTATTTAAGCAACACTGCCGTGTGTATCATATGTTTAAGTGCCTGTATCGTCTGTACACAAGAGGATAGAGCATAGAGGAAGGTTGCGACTATGATGGACTTCAATTAGACGTTATTAAAATTTAGGGGCTGGATATTGGTGCACACTATTACTTGAATTACTTTAGAAATATTAAAAAAACAAAGAAATGAAAAAAACCATTAGCTAAAAATTCCATGGGAGGAGTTATAGATGCCTTTGAAGTTCGGCTACTAACTAACAAAAACAGGTGCTGAAACACCTTTTTGGTAAATAGAACTGTTTTGCTACCAATATAATATTAAGAGAAACCGAGAAATTAGACCATTGGAAAACGCTATAGTAGGGCTAAGACAATCAAAGACACTCCTGTGATATTACGACCAAATGACATCACATACTTGCGGAATGCAAGGAACTAAAGAATCCCAGGTCTCAATACCTAGAAGACTACTGGATAGATATAGAAAACTAAAACCTAGGAATATCCTAAAACTCTATAGAAAAACTTAAAAGACCTTCCATAGAAACTAAGTCTCAATAGATATTTCAGGTATCAGTGAATGTTCACCAAAAAATATACTATACGTAAACAGAGATAACCTTTTTAAAAGTTCTCGTGTTATAGCGGATAAGCAAATTGATTGGATATAAAATATATGATGAATTATTGTTTATTCACCTCGTATAAATTTGTGACTGTAGTTGTATAACAATTTTAGATCTATCTTGGTTTTGTTTTCTGTCCGGGACCGTTCCCCTTGTCGATTTCTCTGTAATCTAGCGAGATTGTTGCGATGCCAAGTTTGTAGTAGATTACAACTTATTGGCTTGTAAATTGCTTTATATTGACGGAAACTGGTACTTGTAAGTACTGCCAATCGTAGGTATATATTCAATTTGAGTCGTACAGACTAATAGGATTTTATTAAAATTATGTCTTTCGAGATGATATTTCAAACGAACTACTTTCTGTACTTGCAAATTGTTATTAATAATCTCATGAATATGTATTTTTTTTCTAACACCTACCTACGAAGAAGTGTCAAGAGCTCCAATTGGTAATTATGGAAAATTAACAGTATATAACGCTCTTTATATCATAGCTAAATGTACAGGGTGATACATACATCGCATCTCTGTCTATACAGGGTGTACCAGGACAAGTTAAAACTATCTGTATATGGCAAAATACTTAAAGTAAAATCATGAAAATTTCTACGTTTGGGTTTTCGGATACGATCTTTTTAACTGAAATATTTTCAAATTTGGCCGACTTCCGGTTCTACCGGAAGTCGATTGTAACTTTGTTATTTTAAATAAAACACCCTGTATATTAATACATTTTTGAAATCTACGTGAAATTTTAGTATACTCTTCTCTGAAAACTTTTTTCGAAAAATGCATACTTTTTAAGTTATTAATTTTTTTGTAAAAAATTTGACCGTTGTAGACCCTTATAAATTATTTTTTTACGAGGATACCCTTAAAGATATGAAAATTGTTTCTGTTCGGTTGCTTTTAGCAAGGTCAGACGTATTTGAATCTATGTTGAAAATTTTTTCATTTTATACAGGGTGTGTATAAAAACTGTTCAAAGTTTAACTTCATAAATATCAAATTTAATTATTTTTTTTAAATAGAACCACCCGTTTTTTTCTATTTTAATGCATTCAGGGGTAAAAAATAAGGCAAATTCATGTTTTTCCCCTATACCTAAATCTTACGGTTATCCAGATATTAAATGTTTTCTGTAAATTTTTACAAAAAAATTAATAACTTAAAAAGTATGCATTTTTCGAAAAAAGTTTTCGGACAAAAGTATACTAAAATTTTACGTAGATTTTAAAAATGTATTAATATACAGGGTGTTCAATTTAAAATAAGAAAGTTACAGTCTACTTCCGGTAGAACCGGAAGTCGGCCATCTTTGAAAATATTTTAGTTAAAAAGATCGTATCCGAAAACCCAAACGTAAAATTTTTCATGATTCTACTATAAGTATTTTGCCATATACAGATAGTTTTAACTCGTCGTGGGACACCCTGTATAATAAGCTCTTTAGTTTTTTCAAGGTAGGTACATGGAAAAAGACCGTTGTTGTATGATCTTGTTAGTCATTCCTTTTGCGTAAAACATCTATACTCGGATGTGGAGGATAAGACTGTGATATTAAGAAATTATTGTGTCACACAATTAAAAAATAACAAAAATGCCGACTATGGAGTACACAAGTCTTAAAGTGTGGTCAGAGTAATTCAATAAGTGAAATACAGTTAATGGGGGTAACTATGTACCACATTAGCCATATTTTTTTCCGTTATCTTTAATAATAATAATAAGATATATGCTAATACTCGCTCTTTTATGGTTTATGATGTTGAAAAGTATTAACAAAAACCCTTGTGTTACCCAACTTGTATACTTATTAAGCCAATCTCAGTTATTCTTTTTTAATTAGGTGGATCAAAGTTACCACCAGTACTCGCATAACATTGAGCAAATCCTTAAAAATCAACTAGAAATCGTATATTTTGATCGGTTTTATGTATTCGAGTAACTTTGATCCACTTTAAGACATTTGTAGATGATACTAGAAATGAAAAAAAATCGGTGCAAAATTTCTATATACGTACACAGTTTGCAAGATAGTGAGTGTAGTGCCTAAAAGATATGTACATATTTCAACTTCTTCACCATTTTAGTCGTAAATGAAACCAAATTTTCTAAAACAAATGAAATTGATTTAAAGAAATACAGAATTGTTATGATGCTGCATAGGTAGCTTGAATGTAAACGGTGTTTTTTTTTATTACAAACTTTCCACTTTTCTATAAGAAATGGGTCTATAATATTAAATATCCCTCTCTTGTTATAGGGAATTACATCTGCTTTTTTTATTAGTTTTATAACATCATTCTCTTGATAATCTATTTCATCTTTTTATAGCATCTTCATTTTTTCCCAAATCTTTCAAATGCATTTACATTGTATATTAAGTTTTCACCGTCTTCATTTTTGACGGCCGTTACTATTCCTGGGAAAAACCTCATATCACTACGTACTACTACAGAATCACTCGGATCCCGGCCAATGTTAATCTGATAATTATCAGATGTAAACTAAGTTTAAAATAATATTGATAAAGGATACAGAAGGCAAAGGATTATCATAATGTCGGATAGTCAAGCAGCCATTAAAGCACTTAGCTCTTGTGTAATGAGTTCCAAAATGGTGTGGGAATGCGTAGGCATACTCAATGAACTAGGCGAGAACAATATAGTCACTTTACTATGGATTTCAGGACACGCTGGAACAGATGGAAATGAAATAGCAGATGAGCTAGCAAAGAGGAGAACTGAAATACTCTTTTGGGGGCAGGAACCATTTTGCGGAATGTAATATTGGAAGAAATAGGTAAAGCCGAAAAAAGCGACCATTGGAAAGATCTAGTAGGGCTAAGACAATCAAAGACTCTTCTGTGTGACTACAACCTGTTGAGATCAAATGAATGAAGTCAAATGAAAACTGCACTGTTTTAAAAGGAATCCTAACGGGACATTTTTGCCAGAATGGGTACCTGAAAAAGCTCAAAGTGGTGGAGGAAGGAGATTGTAGATTCTGTGGCATGGAAGAAGAAACCTCCATCCACATACTTGCCAGAATCCTAGGGCACAGCATTTAGGAGAATACAGGATAGAAGAGGGACATTTACCTAAGTTGAAGCCAGCAGATATCCTAAAATTCCTCCGGAAAATAGGACTAAAGGAGCTACTAGTCTCTGAGACTCTCCTCAGAAACTAAGTGGAAGTAAAGGGGCTTTTAGGTCTCAGTGAATGTCACCCCAATATACATACATACAAATTTTAAATAATACATTTTTATTTGATTAATTGAATAATTCATTGTTACCTAGACCGAAAAATATTTTTCGGACGTTATTAGCTGTTTGTTTTAAATTTTGTATAAGTTTTTTCATATATTTCCTTAGATTTTTGCGGCAACAAATGTAACATAACTTCATTGGCAGCTTCTTGAACACCAGGTGGCGTTCATACAAGATCTTCACTATCACCTCCTCATTCCATTTTGGAGTTTTTCCGATTTCAAAACTCTCGTCTTATTGACAGTTAATAGTAATTTACGTAACAAGTCCGGAAAATACTGTTTTTTTTTGGACGAGTAGACAAGATTCTATTGAGCGTCCAAAAAAAAAAACAGTTTCCGGGCTTGTTGCGTATATTTTTTATTCGGCAACCGTGTGGTATAACAAATCAATAAAACACGTTTCTTTGTAATATTTATTTTTAGAACAAAATTAGGAACATTCTAATTCTTGTTTATATTAATATTTATATTGAAATTCAAATAAATGCTAATATTAAGGCGATTCAATTTTGTTTGAAATGTTTGGTATATTAGATTAGATTAGAAATGGGATGGCTCTTTGTCCTATCCCACTGCGACCTTTGCAGATCTATTGTGGTTCCCCCTATTTTTAGAGCTCGATATCTAACTTTATTCTTTTTGTTAGACCTATTAGCCTGGATACCGCTTCCCTTGCGTAGCTATCTTTTTCTTCTCCGAACTAGTGAAACCGCACCATTACTAGGCCTTCGCACTCACAGAGTATGTGCTCCGCGGTTTCGTCTTCTTCCTGGAAAAACCTACATAGGCTGTCATCTGCTATGCCAATTATGTGCATATGCTTCCTCAGCCTACAATGTCTGGTCAGCGTTCCGACCATTACCCTCGACTTTTCTCGACTTTGACATAGTAGGTCGCGTGACAGTTTGGCCGCAGGGCTTTTAAGGAATAGTTTAGCCTGCCTTTGTCCTGGGGTTTTATGCCACCAGCGCAACGCCTGGTTGTTTATCCATTGGTGGGTGCTCTCCTTGGTATATTTAAATCCCTGTTGTTGAAGTCAGAACATGAAGGTAAGGTATCCGATTCATGTTGATTGTTTTCAAGTGATAATTTTTGAATGGTCTTGGCCATTTTGATTTTGTTTCTAAGTGAATTGTGAATATATCCTTCAGCGACATTGGTAGACTTCCAGCCACCGTGTCTCTTTAAATTTGTGACATTTCCACCATTATCAGCAAACAACGTCGCCGAAGTTCGACGAAGGCAATGTCCTGTGTTAAAAATTACACAGGCCATTGCCTTCGGATTGGGTAGCTTTAAAAATTCTGCAATCCTGAGTCTTATATTTTCAAAACTTTAGACTGTATTGAACATTTTCCTTTTTATTAATTTACAAATAATCTGTGTGGAATATGGGATGGCCGTAAAGATAAATATTGCCTATACAATACCAAATTTTGCCCAATTACAACAAATGTTCTCTCAATGTGTGTTCTGGAATCCGATATTTTCATATGCAACATGTCTTCCTTGTCGTTTATATGATCAATTTTTCTTACTTCTTCTCGTCTACACGCACCGGCTAATCCAATATTGTTGCTAAGTACCTGAAAGTAAAAATAAACTAAACTGATCCTTTTTTCCTACAATAGTGATTTTTTGTTAAAATTACCTTCAGCATTAAGTAGGTTTCATTGTCTGCTTCCCTAATAAAGTTGATCTGCTCGCTGCTGAAGACTTCTGATTTCTTTGCTTTGCACGTTCATGATTTTAAGAAATGCGTTTACATTTTTCATCACTAAAATGGTACTTTTCTGCATAGAGTACATGCTCCACAGGGTAGAGGATTTAACAATCTCTGATTACGCCCTCTGTAATTGTTTTGAATTTCTTCATATCCATCCATTTCGTGAACAAATTATAAACGTCTTCGTACCTAAACCTTGATTTTGTAGGTAATAATTGTGCTGTAGCAGAAGCTGCTGCATTGGAAATTTCGTCTGGCACATTTGTAAACTCGCTTTCACTGATGCTTTCCATTATTTATTGCAATAATCGCGACCAGAAACCATGTAAACTATTAAAAAGCAAAATGTCAACTATTACAATGTCAAATTGGTAAGTCGTTATTTGGTTGCTATGGTAATAACTGCATTCTTCTAAAGCATACCTATCTAGATTTTCATACTATTATTTGTTTATTAAGTACAATGACAACAACAATGTAATAATTCTTCCCGGACTAGGCCGGAAAAGTGCTACTTTCTCAGAGAAACAGCGTCCGGGAAGTGGGTACTTTCCGGGCGGTTGCTGAAGAAATTTAATTATTTGTTATATCCATAGATACGCAAAGGAGGTAGCAGGTTTTATGTAAATTAAATAGAGTGCTTACAGACGACTTGTTTTCAGGGATAGATATTTAGGCGCGAATAGCACACTTACTAAACCTGAGTTCAAACAACCGTCAGTAGGTGGCACTGAATGAACTGAAAGGCATTTTCAATTGGAAAAACGCTTACATTTGATGGATATAAGTTTATCTAATATTAATAGAAGAGATTTCTAATGTTTAGGCCGATGTTATACTGATGGGCAAAGTTACTCCGATTAACTGTAATCAATTTATTTATTGCTGCTCACACCAAGCGCTACAACACTTATTAAGGCAACAATTAAAAACATTTAAACTTCTGGGTGTGTCTAACCGTGTAAAAAGTGTCATCAACCCGCTGAACGAGCGAGACTCGTCAATGAGGAGCGTCAAAATTAGAATATTGATATTTGTTCTTCCATTGAACCTTGCTCCAGTAGAAAATGTCTGCGTAGATTAATGTGGATGCTCGAACTGTATTTAATTGTATGTATAATGTATTTAACAATATTAATTATTTATTCTTTTATTTTTGCAGGCTGTGTATTGACCTGTCATAATTAAAAAGTATTCATTGTCATTTGAAGTCAATCGCATCGTACAGTGCTAGAAATGGCTCGTTTGGAATTAAACATAGAAGATTATCTAAATTTACTTTTGATACATGGTGATGTAAAAGAACTGTTACTAGAACATGTGTTTTATCTGCTACAAGATATCCAGATCGACCACAACCCAGCAGTCACAGAAGAGAATATTAAACAATTTAACACAATAAGGTTGTTCAAGCAAAAGTTAAGAAAGTGAAGCCGATTATGAATAATAATGATTATTTTTCCGACCCAAATATCGACCAATAGAATTGCACCATTCGACGTCACGTGGTACAACCTACATGGTATTATACTGATAATTTTTTGAAAATTTTCTCTGGTAGTTGCTATATATAAAAATAAAACATGATCCAGTCAAATTAACCACACGTCAAACTGACAGGTTGAAGTCAATTGTGAAAATTGAAGATATTGCATGAAAATGAGTCGATTTGGAGTTTGTTCTCTGTCCACCATTGATAAAAAAAAAAGAAATGTTCCCATTAATACGGAGAAGGCAAAAAAACAATTCTATTGGCCGACATTTGGGACGGAAAAATAATCCCCCGAATACCACACGAGCTTCAAAATTATCTGGCATTTCCCTCAAGGTTCCCTGCAAACAAATAAAGTCGTCAAGTTTTTCAGGAAAAATCACTCGCGCTTCGCGCTCGTTATTTTTTAACCTGAAAAACTTGATTCCTTCATTAGTTTGCAACGAACCTATCGGGAAATACCCGATAATTTTGAAGCTCTTGTGGTATTATATATGATTATTTTTAACGTTTCTCGAAACCAATAGACATTTTTAATTTCAGGAATTCATTTACGTTCTAGTAAATCAAAACATTATTATACTGGGAATAATCTACTTAAATTTATCCAGCGAGAATTATTCAATGTACATTGTTTTTATTGAATGACAACTACGTATTTTCTTAATTTTCCGCGTCTGTCATACGATTTCAAAAAATTCTTACAAAAGTTATTTTGATTGTAGTGTCAAAAAATAATCTATCGAATACCACACGAGAGTTCGATAAATTCGATAATAATTCTCCAGGCTTTTTCTCAAACTTGCCATTTGGCAATAGCCACTCGAGCCCTTCGGGCTCTCGTATCTATTGCCTGGCAAGAAGTTTTCTAAAATCTGTTAAAATATTTTCAATTTATTCTCACTCTCTTGTGATATTACTACAGATATTTTTTTTTTCCCAAGAACCAATCAAATTTCCTTATTTTTTATCATATGAACAATTCCACCTAATCATGTCAACATTACACTGATAACAGACCATGGGCTATTTTCACGTTGCTATGGACACATATTGATTTATTTCGATTTTGAAGTTTCAAATATTTAATATTTCGAAATGTCACGATTTTTTCCATAATTAGCAAAAAAATTTCTATTCGAATAACCCTCGGACATTGATAAATGCTCAAACATTTTATGACAACTTTCTCAAGCTTGTTGCTTGTAGGCTTTTTCCAAGCAGCAAGCTTTCGAAATCTGTCATAAAATTTTTTCGAACAATTATCAATGTCCTTGGGTTATTACTACTGATAATAAAATTGAAATTTTAGCTATTTATGTCGTATTGTCAGGTACTATAATTGGGTGTGTTTTTTTAATGTAATTCCACAATCCACATACATACATTACAAGAACTTATAAAAAGTGTTCAAAATTTTGTCATTGAACCTCCAAGAATTTAGTTTGCATTTTTATCACTCCTTCGTTTGATGCACGCAAACTCTACGTTCACAATCTTCTTTTGTTGTTAGGGGATGGGATTACACCTCATTATTTTTGTAGCCTCATTTAAAAAATCTAAAGCTGTTATATCTGGTGAACGAGGAGGCCACCGAGTGTAAACTCGTTGTGAAAAAGTATTGAAGCAGAATTCAAGAAAAAAGTTTTTAGAAGATATTTTATTCATTTTCTGTAGAAAAAACATAATTCATTTGTTACAAGGTATTATTCTCTGGAAAATGAACTTCTAAGTGTTGCATTCCATACTCAGTATCCGCGAAAGTTGAATGTTTGGTGCAGAATTTCAGGTATCTATATTGTATGACCATTTTTCATAATTAGTAGCTTGAACGGTCGCCAATATTTGAAGTTTCTGCTGAATGAAATAATCCCTGCAGTTTGACGCCTTCCTGTAAACTTTTAGAAGGTTTGGTATTAGTAGGCTGGTTGTTCATATCACAACGCAAGAGAAACCGTAAATTTTCTCAATCAGACTTTTGCTGCCGCCTTACCTAGCACCAAGTGACTTTTAAGTTGGGAATTCTGCAACCGTTGGTGATTTTCGATACTGAACACAAGTTGCACTACCACACACTAGAGTCAGTGTTGGTGTAGTGGTAGTGGTAGTACCAAATTACTTTTTTTGGTGCTCTCTCTACTTGTATGCAAACATCTAGCCAGATCAATTGACAGCTATTAGTAAACGTTTGTATGGCAGTGGAAAATTTGATCCCTCATTGAATTTAATTTGCAATAGCCAGAATTCTTTTACGTTTCACCGAAGAACTTTTTAGAGTCTTTCATTGTTTTAAATGTATTTGAAGTTTTGTTATTTTTCGTATATTTTATATCTAATAGATAGATCTTTTAGGTCTCAGTGAATGTTACCCCAAAATACATACATACATACATCTAATAAATCACCCACAATATGAATTTTCTAATATTAAAAACGTACAGATAATTGTGTGAACCATGGCGCATTTTTTCGCACGAAATACAAGCTGTCCAACCGGGAACAAAACTCGTACGCGCAGTGTTTCTAACAAAACGCTATGCCTGTATTCGTCACGAAAATATAGATGTAGGTTTGAATAGTCGTATCGCTACCTTAATTAAATATCAACCCCAATCCCGATTTATATCACCCCATATGAAAACTGTCCAAATGTTAATAAGACCATATATCAAAACGCGCGTTTCCCGGTAAAATGTACCCATCTTCATCTAAAATACCATAAAAATCGGTAGAAATACGTATTCGAATGCCATGTTGGTGCATAACTAATAAAACTCCGAAAGTGATTTACCGCCATTTTCACGACGTTTATTGTTAAAAGTAAAGTTTTTATTTGCAGTTAGTCCATAAAGCACCGGACTAATATTGAAAAAATAAATTAAGTGAATATTTGCGGTAAGAAATTTTTACACTACATTATTACGAGGAGCATACCAAAAATTTCCATATGGTCGAAAAAGAGTTTCGAAAAATGATTCCCAAAATATTAGAAGGGTCTGAGATCGGCATAGGAGAGTTGCGCGCAATGGTTAAAATTTTACCTTATTTAATAAGGGTTGTCTAAGGTAGTAACCGTCAAGGGATTATCGGCATTCCCGGAATACCTACGTAATTTTGACGATAATGCAAAGGGGTGCTTATACTAATAAAGTGAGGGAAAAAACCAAAATACCGTGATTAGGATATTTGTTGTAATAGAATTTCAAGACAATAACAAGCCAATAAATGTTCTGTTATCGGGACTGCCCTGATAGTTTACCCTGGAGGGGGTAGGGAGTAGGTATTTTACCGGTTGTATTTTATTTGTCTTCGAACTGTTGTACAACAAAGATGGAAATTAAGTGTGAAGTTATGTTCAGTGAGAAGGGCAAAACTCTTCTAGTGGTAAACCGTGGAAAATTTCGAAAATGTAGAACGATGGCATCTGGCAAAACTTATTTGCGTTGTACAGCAAAAATGTGCAAAGCATAACTATATACCGTGGGCGAAAATAAAATTGTGGAAAGTGAATGTCATCAAGTGTTATACGTTCCACTAACGCATGTAAATCGTTTCATGCACATTTTAATAAAAGTTAATGTGTTCACTTTTATTGATGTACTTTTAACTTATCAAACAAATACATATATTAAAATAAGAAGAGCTAATAATAATATTAATAAACCGCTTTATGGGAAAGCGAAGAAAAAATAGGTATTTTTAGATCAACACATACATCTATATAAAACCAATGTACTAGACTTAAAATTTTTGTAACATCCGTGTCTTATTATTCCTGAAATAAATGTACAAATACCTTTACCATTCAATTTATTTTATATTTCCTTAATCTTCTTAATTTTGTGTTTATCTTGTTGTGCGCAATTCGGCTCCTAGTTTTGGTGTTCTTACTCGTATTCAGGTAGAAAATGACTGCGCGCAACTCATCCCTGCCCTCTGAGATAGAAGTGCTAGAACCAGATTATTGAATATTTCAGTACTTCTAGTCGACGTTTCGAATTTTTGGCATCTTAGCGTTTAGCGCTGTGTCACACGGTCAGATTAGCAGCAATCTGAGTTTGAACAAACCATAAAACTGGTGACGTCATTGCGAATTTGATGCCCGACTCAACAGACCATTCCAGAATAATGTCACTAGCAGGTCGGCCATATTATTCTGGGTCTTCATGTCATACGCTATTTAGTTTTCATTATTTACTGGTAAACAACGGGGGATAGTTGGACTTAAATTAGTTATAAGTTCTCAAAATAATCTAGAATTCCATCGCTTTGTAGTGTGGAATGCGGGGAGCAAGAAATAAAGTATCTTTTTTTCGATTTCCGGCTGTTTTAACCCAGCGAAGTGATTATTTAATTGATCTCTCTGTGTACCTGAATTTGAATCAAATAACTCCTTTATTGATTGCTTTTTTCCTCGTCTGTCAATTTAATTATTATTTAATTCAATTCAGAGACAGTTTACTGAAGTGCGATGTGTTATTTGTAAAATTTTTATTATTTAAATAAAATATATTTCACATTGACCTTCTTCAACATAGTCTGTCTGACAACCAATGACTAAGACTCCGCTGTCTGCCTGTTAGCAGGCTATATCTCATGAACCGTGATAGTTAGACAGTTGAAATTTTCACAGATGATGTATTTCTGTTGCCGCAAGAACAAGGAATAATAAAAACAGATTGAAATAAATATTTAAGGGTGCTCCCATACAAGAAACGTGATTTTTTTGCTCGTGTCTGCTCGATATTGATAACGGCAAAACGGGTAGACGCTTAAAATATTCACAGAATATTTAGTTATATATTTACTTTAAAAATAAATAATTAAATTGAAAGAAAATAAATATTTAATGGGATCTCCCATACAACAAACTTGATTTTTTTGCTAGATATTGATAACGGCAACAGGTAGGCGCTTGAAATATTCACAGAATATTGAGTTATATTATTCACTTTGGAAATAAATAATAAAATTAAAATAAAATTAATATTTAAGGGGGGCCCCCATACAACAAACTTGATTTTTTCCCAATTTTTATAGATAATGGTACGGAACCCTTCCTGCTCCGGTTTTTTATTCCTTCATATTTATAATGAACACTAGCTAGGAAGTAGTCAGGTTTTATTTTGTGGTATGCATATTCTCATTATTCTCATCAGTAAATATTCTTGTAGGCTCACAACTTAGTAAATTTAAATCAAAACTTTCTTGTTTTTGCTTAGAAATCCACATTGAAATCTCCACAGAGAACAAAATTATTAAAATTTTTTGTACAAAAACACAAGATCATTATTAAATCGATCTATGAAAGTATTAAAACTTCCCGACGGGGATCTATATACATTTATCAAACAACAACTATTTTAAAGCAGTCTGAAATAAATACTGACTATTTCTGTATCTAGTTCTTCAGATAACTTATTTAAAACATCTTGTCTCTTCACTTCTAGGAATGATTTCACCAAAATTAATACACCACCATGTGTTTCACTAAACTGATTAAATTTTGTAGCAACGGAGTAGGTAATTATCAAACCTTATATAATCAATATTCTCATCATAACACCAAGTTTCTGATAATATATCTGGGTCATACTGCATTCAAATTAACTCTATTTTAGGTAATATTTTTATTGAAAACTGACTGATAATTTACATTTAAAATGCGAAAGTATTTATTGGATTTCATCACACTCAAATTTCGTTTTTATGTATTGGGTAACCTCGCTTTTTGGAATCGAAAAACGTGAGCTGCGTGATGCCAAATTTCTGGATTCATTAAAATTGTAACTGTAACACAGTGACAGTCAAGTTGCCCTTAAAGCACTTCAGATCTCTAAGGTAACATCTCGGCTGGTATGGGAATGCGACGAAGAACTTAGAAGACTGGCGACTCGGAACAGTGTAACACTGGAGTGGGTCCCAGGTCACAAAGGAATCGCTGGCAATGAAAAAGCTGACGAACTTGCAATAGTAAGATCGTCAACACTGACGAAAGGACCCGAACCATCTGTGGGCATCCCCAGATGCTCCTCTAGGTTAAAAGGGTGGGTAAAAGAACAACACAAAAAACACTGGAAGAATACGCCTAGGCAAACACATGTGAAGAAATTCATAAAAGAACCATCAGAAAAAGTAGCGAAAGAAATGCTCTCAGTGAGCAGGAACAAATTACGCACCATAACGGGGCTTCTTACGGGACACTTTCCCACAAAGGAGCACCTGAACAAAATAGGGCTGTATAACGGAGACCTTACATGCAGAAGATGCAAAAAGGACACCGAAACAGCTCTGCATATATTATGCAACTGTGAGACGCTGGACCACAGGAGGCAAAAACTATATGGAAAACCCCAAATAACTCCAGAAGACTTCTACAACCAACCAGTAAAGAACCTGTATGAGCTAATACAGGGAACGGATTAGCTGAATAGGCTGTAGTCAGAACATTAGGAGAATCCACAATAAGCCGAAGAAGGGACGGCTCCTTTAAAAAAAACTGTAATCACTCACTTTAAAAGGGCTGTATAAATTTGAATACATCGAATTAACGCTTTTTACAGTCACTTCCGGGAAATAGTATTTTACTATTTCATTCAAGTCCGTATTCATATTTGGTTCCACTCTGTATATATGTAAATCTGTGAATTCCGGAACTCCCTTCTTTTTACCTACAAACAGTTGTTTTCTGGGTTTTCCCTTCTTGGCTTCTCTCCAATGATTTTCTTCTTCATTTTTATGATTTTCGATACCTAAATCTATGATGATGATTTCACTTGTTTTCTATAGAAATAGATCCACTACTTTTTGTCTCTGGTTGTCTCATGTCGATTACCTTGTTATCCTGACTTAGATTTTCTATTGCATCGCAGAATGCTTGAACGACTTCTTCGTTATGTTCACAGATCATCAGATGTAAACATCACATTTTTAGCACATCTTGAAAACTAGTTTCACAGTTGGCATATTTTAAACCATTTACAACATTATTTTTACAAATTTTATTGCAGAGCACATTATCCGAACCTCCTTCAACACTTGCCATGCTGCCAATAAGTTGATCCCTATATATTCCCATGGTATGCATGTGCTTCCTTAGGGTGCAGTGATCTGTGAGTAATCTTGTCACTCTTACTAGGTTTAGTATTTCTTTGGTCAGCGACATCGAAGGTTTTCTCTATTTTAGCTTAGGCACGTAGCTCCAGTGCATCTGTTGTCTTGTTTTCATTAATTATGCACAGACAGGCTCTGGAGCTTTAATAGTTCTAGCTCATATCAGTTTACTATCGGCGTTGGGCGTTAATGAATGAAAAATTGAAAATTGAGTTACGAAGATTCTTGCCTAGCTGATATCAAAGTTTGGAGATATCAAAGCCAGTAGGTCTTGATGATGTTGGTCCACTGGCAAATTCATTATTAGACTGGAATAGGTAGTAATTCAAATGTGACGAGTGTGATCTGATTTTGGTGACCTATATAATTGTTTGAGATATTCTTCTTAGATCTAGAGGCATTGCACTGCCATTGTGGGGCTTGTTCTGAAGGCACCGATAGCTAGTCTTAGCGCTGTCATTTGGATTCTGTCAAACTCTTTAAGCCTGGTGGGTCTACAGGAGTTATAGACAATAGCACCGTAGTCCAAACGACCTTGGATCATAGATTGGTAGAGTTGCAGCAAAATTTCTCTATCAGATCCCCAGTTAATGCTAGCCATGCATCTAATGATATTTAGTGCTTTTTTACACTTCTCTGCTGTTCGAGTGATATGTTCTTCCCAGTTTAATTGTTTATCAAATATCAACCCAAGTACCTTAATCCAGTCCCGGGGAACTATTTGGTGATTGTGAAGATAGAGTGTTGGATCCGAGTGTATCGTACGGAGTCGGCAGAAATGCACACATTTAGTTTTCTCTTGAGAGAACTGAAATTCTTTTGATTTTGCTACTTCACATAATAGAGTTGATTTCGTTGTTAATCTATTCGTTGATAATGTTCATTGACTTGTGTTTCTGTAAAATAATTAGGTCATTTATTGACAATAGATTTATTAGACAAATAATTATTATAATGTCAGATAGTCAAGCTACCAATACAGCGACGAGTTCTTGTACAATCAATTCTAAAAACGATACACTACTGAAGGAAACGGAATAGCATCTAACAAAGACAGGGGCTGGAACATCCTTTTGGATACCGGAACTCTGTTGCTATATCAGCAACAATATAATATTGGAAGAAATAGATAAAACCGTAAAAACAAGAGGATAGGAAAATTGGAAACATTTAGTAAGACTTATCCTGGGAAACTACGACCAGGTGATATCAAAATAATGCATAAGACAGACTAAGAGTGCATTGAAAATTTTGACAGGTTTCCTAAAAGGACACTGCCGCCTGAATGGGTACCTCAAGAAGCATAAGCTAGTGAATTGAGAACAATGTAGATTCTGTGGAATGGAAAAAGAAGGCTCCGTTCACATGCTTGTGTAGTGCATGAAAGTACAGAATCCTAATTGAGAGAAAGACTTGCCAAAAATTCCTAAAACTACTAAAGATACTAACAGTTTATGATACTTTCCTCAGGAATTAAGTGGAAGTAGGGAGGAAAATAGATCTTTAAGGTAACAGTGACTTAGCGAAGGATGATATTATTATTATTATTAAAATAAATTATGAGCTGAGAACCGAAGTTCTATAAAGCTCATATAACAAAAGGAGATAAAAAACATAAAACATAAAAGTAAAAATTATCGCTATCGGTAGCACATGCTATAAATAGGCGATAGCTCATTATAAATTGAAAAATGGAAAGAAAACGAAAAAAAAATAAAAACAAAGATACATGTACAAAATTAAGAATGCTGAAGAAATTGGTCTAACTGGTTTTTATAAGCATTAACAGACGGTGCACAGACCACACTGCTAGGTAAATTATTCCAGTATGGAAATATTCTGTTGGAGAGAAAATTCTGTCTATTTCTAGTTTTAAACATTTCCTTCATCAACTTATATAGATGTCCCCTTAATCGAATATCAGGATTTAAAGTAAAAATGGGTGACATATTAACACCAAACATGTTAAATATGGCTCCAAATAAAACTATCAAGTCGCCACTTTGTCTGCGTTCACTAAAATACGTTAGTTCGGCTGAATCAAGACCACAGATTACATAATCAAGACGCTGCTCATAACTAGGTCGTATTCGGCCGTAAGGAAGTCTTGTGGCTAACCTTTGCACATTTTCAAGTCTATTATGATCATATGCTAAAACAGGACACCATACAGGTCCGCAGTATTCCATAAGAGGACGAACGTAGGTCGTGTATAACTTGATAAATGTTTACGGTGACACTTTACCAAAAGATCTATATATTAAAAATAATTGAGTTACTCTTCTTGCACACTGAGAGAATATGCTCAGACCAGGACAAGTCTTTGTTTATAATAACACCGAGGTCACATTGCGATGATACGGTCTTTAACACATGATTGTTCAGGTAGGACCACACACTTATCTAAATTTAGCGGTAATAACCAGTCGGAACACCATTTATATACTGCACTTAAGTCTGATTGAAGAGACAGGTGATTTGTTGTAGGGTTTGCATATATTTTAGTATCATCTGCGTAAAAAGAACAGTTATTTTTTATATGCTCATGATATTTATTAACACAGTCATTCGCTTATGGGCCTATAAATTACCTGAAACTAAAGAAATTGTATCTTTTTTACAGAGGAATTAAACCAACCACATTGTTCAGTGGCTTCTATTAGTTAATAATACTACGTGAGATATTTTGTGGAAATATACTAGCTTTGAAGCATTGTATTTCGAAACTTCTGAAGAAAACTCTAACTATATCTACTTATCCAAATACACTAATGCTTTTCATTTGAATTATTTTTAAGTAGGTATATTTTTTATAAATCTTTCCTTAAAAAAAATATTACTCTCATATAACAACATATTCTGCATTTGTTTAACTTAAAACCCTTAAAATTTATATTATAAGCAATACAATAGGTACTACACACCATCGTTAAAACGTTAAATCTCCATAAATTTTCAGTACCTTCACTTTTTCGAGTATACATATATGTATATTAAAATCACCATCGTAAAAAAAATGTTAAAATTTTTTACCTGGGAAAATAACTATCGTAAATCACCATCCCATTCCATTTAAAATGGGACATTTAAATTATAATGCTTCTTAAAATTTATTTTAAAAAAATGTTTTGTTTTTCACTTTATAGACGCAGGAAGAGTAATATTTCATTTTTGTTGTATGTAAAAATTAAACAAAGGTTAATACAAATAATTGAAGTTTGATTAATGTGAAACGCAAAAAATTTGCCCATATGTTGTATATAAAAATGATCTCTACTGAAGAAATCTCTTCATTGCTTGATTCCAGCATTGCACCAAGAGTCAAGTTTGCGGTCCTCGGTAGGTACCTAAGTCTTTGGACTTTTTGTGCTTTTGTCGTAGAGGCTTGCGGTACAAAATGTTACCTATAACTAAAGTGTCCAAAAGAAGATCATTCCATGTTTCCAAGATGGCCGTCAGAACACATAATAGCTATCTAAAACTTTTGGAGTTATTTTTCACTAAAATACACTTTGTAAACTGTATGCTTTTCAAATCTAAGGACTAAAATTGAAAAAATTTAATTTTGAACAACTTTGTTTATGACAATTTGATTAACAACCTGTTAATCAAACACAAATTCACCCCCCCCCCCTTTTGTGGAAAAAATACGAAAATACCAATCCTAGGAAAAAATTAATGTGAAACAAAATTGTAGAAAATTTAGTTCTAAATAATTTTTTGTGTACGATTTTTCGTGTAAAATTGAAAATAAACGAGTGATTCAATAAACGAAAATTGACCCTTAAATTCAAGGTGGCGGATGACGCAACGGATCGATTACCACCCAAAACAAAATTTAGACTGCCAGTGACCCCCCCAACGAATTCCGAATGAAAATTGCTAATTTTTTCCGGGTCTAATCCTAATTCGACTGAGGTATATAGGCACGGATTATTGGATGTGATAATGAAAAATTTAAAATGCGCAAAACTTCTGCCAAATTGCAGTGATAATCTGAATCACGTCGATTTATAGAGAACGTTTCACAATATCTCATTGACTCGGCGTGTGGCCTTGAGGATTTAATAATAATACCTGATAAATCCATCATTGCACAATAGACAGTAACAGATCCGTAGTCGGTAAAATTTAGATATTAAAACATAAATTAAATTTATTTTGTAAGTATAATTACTAAATTTCTTAAAAACAAATTCAACTTTAATTCATTAATTGAAATCAAACAAATAAAATTGTTGAAACATACAGGGTGATTCACCGTATACACTTTCAATTTTAATGTTATACATTTCACATACAAAATTTCATTCACATCAATGTGATAACGTTATCAGCATTTTTTTAAATTTAATAACTTTCTAAACAGGATGATCAATGAATTAATACAGACTGTTCAAATATTCCTCGTTTTTAGGTTAGGTAAACATCAAAATTTAAATTTCTGGTAGTATACCTTTGAACTGGTATTTCAGTTAAATAATGTCCATATTTGCAAACTAACCATTGATTCCCAAATGAATAGAGGAGAAATAATGAGAATATTGAATTTTTCACGTCACTACAGTGTCTAATTTTCTAGATTTGAGGGCATCGTTATCATACAGACCAAGAAATTTAATTGAATTCGTAGGATAGGATAGTTCCAAGAGAAATTCAACACCAAGATTGGAAGTAAATGAAAAATTGTTCACGATACAGTAGGAAAACAAATTATGGAGATAATATCAGAAGGTTAAACTGAGAATAATTGGTCTTACGAGCATTTAAATAAAAAATGTATTTAAAAGAATATCGGTATTTACATGAATTTCCCGTTCTGTCACTTTCAATGCTACACTAATCCGTCATCTGTCAAATCTTGAGCAGGCAGTGTCACAGTGTCATTAAGTTTGACAGCCAATGAAAACAGATAATAAAAAATAACAAAAAGAGTAGTTGGTTTTTAATGCCTACAACAGGCAGAAATTGATAGATAGGCAATAAAGAATATACTATTTAATATCCATCTCCACAGATATCGAAGGAGTGCTAAAGTCATTCGATAGAAGTCAATTTTGAGCTAGTAAGGGATTGTGTGCGAGATATCAATGAAAGTGCAACGAAAAAGCAAATGAAATGACCAGACTATCAATGCCGTACATTGGACCAGAGCTCTTCTGCGACGTTATAAAAACCACAACAAAAAAAGCTACAGAAAAATGGTAGCCCACAAATCCATGGAATGGTGTACAAGCTTTCAAAAATAAGCGAGGCAATTCATAAGCAAACGCTTACGGTGAAGTCAATAAGTCAATTCCTGAATACTTTCAAAACTGTTGTGAGCCTGCTAATATTAGTGATGTAACGAATGCTGGATTTTTCACATTCGTGAATGCGAATGCGATTGCGAATATTTATCTTCGACATTCGCGAATGCGAATATTTTAATATTTCAAAAAAAGCGCGCGTCGTGTTGTGTCGACCATGTTTAAATTGAACATAGCCGAGCCGATATTGGTTAATTGAATGAATTTAGTCACAGAAAGTTCGTTCTAAAAGTTGTGTTTTGTTTTGTTTTTAGGTTAGTTTTATGTTATTTTTCAAATTTAACTGATATTTAAGGGACAAAGTGGCATAAAAACATGATTAAAGCACACATCAGTGAAGTTTGGACTTATTTTACAATATGTGATGCTGAAAATGTTAATTGCAAGTTGTGTGATAAAAAGTACTCGCGCAAAGGCAGGACCACTATGAGAAATCACCTGGAAGCTAAACCCAAAAATGAATATGAATAATTGAAAAAAATAGAACATGAAAACTGACCTTAAGCAAATGTCTTTGAGTGATTGTGTTGAAAAAAATAAAAAGTGGGATAACAACAACACCAAGTCTTTGGTGCTGGATAATTTGATTGGCGAAATGATCGCACTGGAGGACTTACCATTTAGTTTTGTGGAATGTCTTGGATTTGTGAGTTGTAACAAGGCTGATTAATTTTAGATTTGATAAGTTCTCTGAAGTTCTTTTTTCATAAATGAGGCTTTAATTTAGAATGTAGAAGTATGATTTAATAAAAATATCTAAGTGTTATCTATTGTATTATTATTTCATATGCATGCATCTCCCTCTTCTATCCAATAATCTCCTAGGTGCTGTGCCCTAGAATTCTGAATTGCAGTGCAATTTGCAAGTATGTGGATGGAGGTTTCTTCTTCCATGTCACAGAATCTACATTTTTCTTTCTCCACTATTTTGTGATTTTTAAGGTGCCCGTTCAAGCGGCAATGTCCCATTAGGATCCCTGTTAAAACTCTTAGTGCAGTTTTACTTTGACTTATGCATTCATTTAATGTCAACGGGTTGTAATCACCCATCAGAATCTTTGATTGTCTAAGCCCTACTCGATCTTTCCAATGGTCAGATCTTCTCTTTTCTTCGGCTTCACCTATTTCTTAACATATTACATTGGGGCTGATACCGCAAAAGGGTTCTGGCATCCAAAAGGGTCTTTCAGTCCCCCTCTATGCTAGTCCATCTGCTATTTAATTTCCTTCTATTCTATTGTGTCCTGGAATCCAGTAAGGTTACTATATTCTTCTCGCCTAGTTCATTGAGTATGCCTAGGCATTCCCACACCATTTTGGAACTAACTACACAAGGCTCAGTGCCTTAATGGCTGCTTGACTATCCGACATTATGATACAGTTTTGGCAAAGAACTATATTAAAGCTGATACACTTCTTTAATAGAGTCGGGCTACGGAAAGTAATCTAGGTTAAGAGTACCACAAGAGATCTTAAAAGTTGGCAGTGAAATAGGAAGGAAAATTATGCGAGCTACTCGAAGTTATACCCAGATTTACGCTTTTAAAAACGATATTACAATATTTACACTATGACTTACCAATCCCAATGTTTATGCTTATTTTTTTTTCTAATTTGTATTCTGTTCTAAGCCAAATGATTCTACGCAGGAAGCTTTACGTAATAAAAAGTGAATTTTTTTTTAAAGATGCACGATGCATTCTCGTCGTTTTAATTAAAAAAATATTACGCATTTTATTAACGCTATTTATTCACGACAAACAACAAAACTTTTATGGAAGTACTTGGAAATTCAATCATAAGCAGATCATACGTTCGTTAATAAAACTATTTAATTATTTATATAAAAAGAAAAATATATAAATTGTTATTGTCGAACGTGTTGGGAAAAGCCATTATAATTCTCATTGGGATCGTAAGGAAACAATTAAATGGTTATTATTATACAGTATTTCCCGTTACTAACGATACGGACCTTCAAAATTGATTAAAAATGGCAAATGTGCAAAAGTATTACTAAGATCTAAACGCGCGGTAGCGTGTCAAGCCGTGTTCAGGCTAACAAAATGGCGAGCAGTACCCAGTGTAATATTACACGAACCATTTGGAGCCACTTTTGACCCCCTCATAACTCAAAAACTATTTCACATAAACATATCAAACTGGGTTCATAATATTGAGACTTGCGAGATACATATGTGCTAGACAGTGATTATGACCAAATGACAACAGTACCAAATGATGAGCTGCAGCTTTCATTCGAATGATTATGTGGTAGTAAATTGAAATTAAATGTGGATAAAACCAAATACATGGTTATTGGTTTACTATGCTCTCATGTTAAGAGCGTACTTAAACGAAATGTTTCTCATCAAATGGATTGGAGTAACTACTATTTTCGAGTGTCCATCTACATCACCAGACCTTAGGATGATAGAAATATATCAACAGATGTCGAAGAATAATTATTTATATTCACACTTTATGAATTTTTGAAAAATAATATTTTTCAACAAACAGTGACCGTTCAATTAATACGACAATATTACAGGAAACTGTAATAAGCTTTAAGGAATGTAGCACTTCAAACTTTGATTAAAGTTATGTAGGAGTTTTATAGCATACTCGATTATCGTCAACAATTAGGTGAAGGTCATTTTGAGCATTATTTCAATAATATGCAATCATATAAACCAAAGACAACCCTGAGACGCACAAGTGCATGGGAAAATTATTTCGGTGAGAGGATGAGAAGGATTCTTTGTCTGAACCATTGGAACCGCATAAATATGTATTTGTTCAAAAGCCCACAAGGTAGAGACAGGTGGCGGTACTACTACTACTACTACTAAGTTTGCAGGCGAACCTTGTCCTGGACAAACTCAAGCCAAGGTTCCGGCACTGAGGCCACTGGCGGGCCCATTGTGCCATTCCTGCTACCTAGACATCCATAAAGCCGAGCCCTTCAATAAAGGCCACAACCTTTTTCAATGGATGCCTGCTTGTGTCTCCAGGGGCCAAAACAGGGACTCCGAAGATTCGCCTGCGTAGTACAGCCCAGTGTGGACACTCTAGGAGAACATGGACTGACGTTTCGTCAGTCATGCCACAACCCCTGCATAGGGAACTTCCCTCTACTCCTAAGTTGTGGAGGTGTTTCATCATACAGCAGTGCCCCGTTAGGAGTCCTGCTATCTTCCTTAGCCTACTTCTTGGTAGTTCAGTAGCTGCTCTAGCGTGTCCATCAGTCCATCCCTTCAGTAAAAGTTTGGATTGCCTAGGACCCTGCATAGCATTCCAATGAGCGAGGTGCTGATTCTTCAGCCACTTCTTCGTCTCCTTGCGTATTCTTTGTTTTGTTAGGCCCAAGGTCGGGCCCGGGCCGCAGAAGGGAGCTGCCGCCCCTTCCGCAGCCAGTGCATCCGCCATCTCGTTGCCTTCAAAACCAGAGTGGGCTGGAATCCATTCTAGCCGCACCACGTTGTGCCTTGCAAGATTAGCAAGTCGTTCTCGACATTCATTAGCAAGTCCTGAGTTGCTGGTGCACCCACTCAGGGCTTTAATTGCTGCCTGACTGTCGGAGTATATGGTTATGCGTCGATCCACATAACCTCTGTCTAGGTTTATCTGCGCACATTCCAAGATAGCATATATCTCGGCCTGATATGCAGATACACCATCACCCAATGGTACACTAACTTGTGTTCTTGGGTTCCTAGAGTAAATTCCAGCCCCTGCTCCATCACCGGAGCATGAGCCATCTGTGTACCAGACAGTCCCATTAGGCTGTGTATTCCTCTCTTTTTCCCAGGATTCTCTATCCCGGATCATGGCCCTGTACGGAGTTGCGAAGTAGTACTTTCGCAGGCATTCATCAGGTGCTCGAGCCAGAACTGGAATATCTTCCAGTAGCCGGAGCTTCTTGACGTGCCTGCACTCTTCCCCTCTTCGCACGTATCCCAGCTGTTTTAAGCGTAGAAAAGCCCTCCCCGCCTCAGCCTCGATCACATGGTGAAGAGGCCGAAGACCAAGGATCACGTCCATCGCAGCAGTTGGTGTAGTTGCAGCCAGTTGCCCCCAAGCTGACCACCCTTTGAAGGCGTGTCAGCTGCGATCTAGCCGTGACCAAGGTTACCCTCGGCCACCAAACCAGAGCCGCATATGTGAGCATAGGCAGCATGATCACTCTATAGAACCATATGATCGTTTTGGGGGTCAGTCCCCACTTCGGACCAATGGCTCTCCTACAGGCCCAATACGTGTTTGTCACCTTGCTTAGGCGACTGTCAAGATGAGCCTTCCATGTCAGTGATTTATCAAGGATCACTCCCAGATACTTCACCTGCTCAACCACAGGCAGTGGTACTCCATCAAGATTTAGACCCTCAGGTCTTATACCTCTTTTTTTGGTGAAAGCAACTATCTCAGCCTTGGCAGGATTTACTGCAAGTCCGTGTTCGTTACACCACCCATGTACCCTATTCAGAGCCCTTTGCATGAGGTCCCTGAGAACGGTAATATGCCTTCCAACAACAAGGACAACGATATCATCGGCATACCCTATCGTTAGAAAGCCTTCACCGTTTAAAAGAGTTATTAGCTCGTCAATGACTAGGTTCCACAATGTGGGCGAGAGAACACCCCCTTGCGGACATCCTCTAGCGACGATCACTTTTGCCACATGGTCTTTCCATGTGGCCTCTACTGTACGATTGCACAACATGGCCCCAAGCCAGTGAGTGATCATTGGCTCTATTCCATGATTTGTCGAAGCCCTACAAATAGATTCTACAGAGGTACTGTCAAACGCCCCCTGTATATCCAAAAAAGCTCCCAGGGCGATCATGCCATTTTCCAGCGCCTTCTCCACCTGGGTTACCAGTTGGTGTAAGGCACTTTCAGTTGACTTGCCACACCTGAACGCATGTTGATTGTTGTGCAAGGGATACCTTAGCCCAACTATTTCCTTTATGTACCGATCAGCCACCCTCTCCAATGTTTTCAACACAAAGGATGTTAGGCTAATGGGTCTAAAGGATTTAGCCACCGTATATGTGGTACGACCCGGTTTGGGTATGAAGACTACTCTCACCTGCCTCCACTGTTCAGGGACATACCTGCGTGCCAGACAGGCCCGAAAGATATGTACCAAGATTGTGCCAATTGCATCCCAGCCCTGTTGAAGCAGAGCCGGGAAGATTTGGTCTTTTCCTGGAGACTTGTACGGTCTGAATGACCGTATCGCCCAAGTACACCGCTCGTATGTGACTATTTCTTTTGCTAGAAGATAGTCCTCTTAACATGGTCGCTGTATGTTCACATATCCCATGTCAGGACACACCCGCTCGATTCCCTCACAACCGGGGAAGTGTGTCTCTAGTAGATGCCGCAAGGTATCCACCGGGGTTTCGGTGAAAACACCCGGTTCGACTTCCATGCAGCCTATAGCGCTGTCCGGTGATTTCGTTAAGATCCGGCGCAGCCTTGACATTTGAGGTACCGATACGATATCCTCGCAGAAGGCCCGCCAGGCATCTCTCCGAGCCAACCTAACAGCACTCTTCTACTCATTCCGTTTCCGGCGGTATTGCTTCCAATCCAGATCCGACTTCCTAGCCCTATTAAATAGGCGCCGGGTATGTTCCCGTAGCGAGTCTAGAGACTTGTTCCTCCATTTGTGGCCCTTACTTTCCTTCCTCGTTTTTTCGGCGCAATTTTCTTCATAAGACGAGACAATAATCGAGCCCAGCTCCGCTATGGCCCAATCGATCTCATCATTATTGCTCAAGTTCCTAGGGAAACCACCAAGTCTCCTTCCGAGATCCAGTTTATACCGTTCCCAGTTGGTAGTCTTGGGGTCCCTATACTTGATTGATTGTTCTTCAACAGCAACCCTGTAACTGAAACAAATGTAACTGTGATCCGACAATGACGGATCATCATTAACATGCCAGTCCCTTACCATACTTACAACGGTACTTGACGCAAGCGTCACATCCAGGACTTCAGCCCTAATCCTATTTCGGAATGTTGGTTTCGTCCCTCGGTTGAGTAGTTGCAGGTCAGTGGTACCTAGATAGTCAAGCAAAGCCCCTCCCCTGCTATTGACGCCTGTGCTGCCCCACATAGTGTGGTGCGCATTGGCATCACAGCCAATAAGAAGAGGCAGATTCCTGACCATGCAGTATTCCACCGCCTTGCGGAACTCCTCAGTAGGTGGTAGTTCTGGTGAGTCATAAGGCAGGTAAGCAGAGCATACCACTAAGCTATGCCTAGTACCATTCCTGCCCAGGACGTCCACTCTCACCGCTACTATGTCCTTGAAACAAAGTTCATTTATTGCACTTACACTGGAGTGCGTAGAAATGCAAACTCTTGGATTAGGTTCACCCACTGCATAGAATAAGCTACGCCCGGGTGTGCCTAAGCCTCGCACATGACCTTTATACACCCACGGTTCTTGTATGAGGCATATGCCTGTCTGCAGCTTTGCCATCCTCTGCGCGAATACTCCTGCAGCGGCACGGCAATGCTGCAAGTTAATCTGGGTAAATTTCAAGGTCCCTTCAACAGACATCGAAAATCTATAAAGGTACCTCCTTACCCATTAATGATTCACTCCGGGGTAGTCTCCGTAGTTCCCGAGAAGACAATTTTGACCTTCCCGAGCCCATACCGGATTTCTCCCTTCATTTGGTTGCCCCCACCGATCGAGGATCGAGCCCCAATACAATGTTCTGCCTCAAAGAGGCAGCATCCCATCGGGAGGCCCGAATCACCCACCCTTCAGTCCTCAGGGTCGGATTACCAATCCGGATCCTTCTGAGGACCTCCTGGGGAGGAGACTCGATCGGCGCCGGCACCCATACCATTGCCTTCTTAAGTTGCTCGAGGGCCGACTGCTCAATGATTTTGAGCGCCAGTCCCTCCTTCTTAATCGCACCGGCAGCCACCCTGAGCCAAGCCAGAGAGCCCCCATCCGCACAGGTCACCATAACGGCTCCCCGAGCAAACGAGTGTCCCTCAAAACTTGGCACAAATGAGGCGCCAGTCTTGTACATATCCTCATGCAATTGCGCGAGGATCTGCGCATACTGCTCCCTGGTGAGCAGGTTGTCTGGGTAGCCATCACGGATGATGGCCACCTTGAGGTCGCTGCTTGCAGCTTCCCCGTACGACTTCCGCTCACCGGGGACCGTACGTACCTTCTTGGAAGCCTGCCTGGCCTCTGGTGGCGTGTTATGCATCCGAGGCCTCTTGGCTCCCCCTTTGGTGACGTCAAGCTTGACCCCGCTGGGACCAGCATTGTCATGCGTGTCCCGGCTTGGTGGTGCTGTAGAGACAGGTGGTGGTAGTAGCGCTGTAATTCCATTGCCTGTTCTGGCCATTCTTATTCCGTGAGTTTCGTGTATTCGCTGACATCTGACATTCGCTGGGTCACCATATTTGGTTTATGTTTGTGTTGTTGAATCTGATTAGAATTTTAATTGTTTCCTTTTATTTGTGTTGATTTTTTAAATAACTCTGTAGTAGGAGCCGCTCTATAGTTCGCGCTCTTTTTAAAAAAGTTCCTAGATCCAGAAAGGAACCATCCTTAGCTCTGTATCAACATGCGCGCCACCTACCCGTACCTTGCAACAAAATGGACCAGTGAAGTATTGCGAACTAAAATTTTGCATGCACTTAGGCGTCTCAGAGTTGTCTCTGAATAAACTGACTGTATTGTATGTATTGTATGTACTGTATTGATTTTCTTGGAAATGATAAATAATTTCATATTTTCACTTTGTATTTACTTATAATTGACTATAAAGTTATAATTGAAATCAGATTACCAAAGAGATTTCAGAAATTTACAGGGTGATCCAATGAAATAAAGATTACCGACTGTGTTACACTTGGAATTGAATTGGAAACTGTTTTAGCATCTTTATAATTATATCAAATAAGGCTACAAATACCCAATGGTATTCCCTAAGTGGTTTCCACTGTATAAGAGAGTGAATAAATATATAGAATTTAAAACGTTCAATGTATACAAACAAGTAGGAATTGTCAGATATTTTTCTGTTTTGGGAGGGAGTGGAAGTCATATTTTATTTATGTTCAAATATCTGGAAATAAACAATTCGATAATAGAAAATGCTCAATTTTTTACAGCAGATAGATATAAAAATGTGCTTTTAATATGAGAACGTCTTTCTGTTCAGTAAAATAAGAGGTTGCTTTGAGAGGAAGGAAAATCAAATTAAATTTATAATTTCATAGGTAGGGGAAGTAGTAACTGTGATTTATACAAAAATTTCATTGCTCTATTGATACAAAATGAATTGCTATAAATATATATAGAGAATGGTGCTTTTTTGATCTATTTAAAAAAATGGTCATACTAATTTTCTTCTATTTTATAAAATAAGAAAATGGGGATTGTGATTTATACATAATTAATATAGCCCTATTGGTACAAAATAAAAATGGTCTGAAAAAATAAAGACTGGGATTTTTGTTGAAAATTTTTAAAAAATTGTTACCACAATTTTCTTTTATCACAAAATCAGAAGTAGGAGGGAGTGAGAACTGTGATTTATACAAAATAAAAAGATAAAGACGGAGATTTTTTTGGATATTTCGAGAAAACTGTCATAACAATTATCTTCTATCTAATAAAATAAGAAGTAGAAGTGATTTATAGCAGTGCTTTATACAAACGCCTATAATAAATCAATTTTTCAATCTCCCTGTATTCAACAAATTAATTCTTTCGAGGGCTACGACGTGGGATTTTTCCATAATTTACTCCTGACGATACAACGGCGGGTGTAATTTAGGCGCTAACCATCCTTCTTTACCTGTCTGACCAAGAAAGGTAGATAATCCGACATGTATTTTCGCCGCTAAGAAGTGCAGGTAGGTCGAGTCATAAAATAACTCTTATCTTAATAAAATACGAAGGAGGTTTGGTAGGGGTAGGTTTGGTTGGGTTATTATTGAAAATTATTATAATTTATTCTTCAAAAATTGACTGAAAATACGAAGGTGGTTTGGTAGGGGTAGGTTTGGTTGGGTTATTATTGAAAATTATTATAACTTATTCTTCAAAAATTGACTAAAAATACGAAGGTGGTTTGGTAGGGGTAGGTTTGGTTGGGTTATTATTGGAAATTATTATAATTTACTTTACAAAAATATATCTCATTATAAATGTTGATTTAATTTGATTTAATAAATAACTGTATTTCATAAATCACGTACTTCAGTCGGTTAGCGCCCAAAATAAACATAGGATTAAAATGACCCTTCGGTCTTGGCGCCTAGTTTACATGTTGTAAAAAGTGCATTAATCCTTTAGCGCCCAAATTACATCCGCCCCGATACAAATATAATTTGTGAAATGGGTAGAGTAGTAAATGTTATATTTCTGTTGTTATAAACTGATTTGCAAATTCAATTCGAAATTATATAATAGGTAAATACATTATAATAAAAATTATTGTTTCAAGTCCACGGACTCGTTGTCAAATTTTTCGAATTTTGGTATGCGATTGGAGGTGAAGATGTCGGTACTGTCACAATCTTTATATTTCTGTTACTGGAAGACATGTATTTATTGTTATTGAAGTGTATTCCTAGTCCGGGATTAGAGATTCTCGGACGAATAACATAAACCTTGTACTGATGAAGCGCAAATAGGCCGAAACCGGTCTACAAGTTGTGTTGTCTCTTCTAATTGCAAACCAGAATAGTTTAAAATATGTTTGACTTTGAAGTGTAATTCAATATCCGTTGGTGCATATAGCACGGGAAGTAGTTGATGCTACTAAGTTGAACGGTTACTGTTTTTGAAAAATATTTTTCAAAACTTTATAAAGCGTTAGAATAAAAATAATTATTCTTCGACATCTGTTGGTATACATTATCTTCAAAAAATAATTTTCAAATTTTGTACTTTGTAGTTGTAGGCTACCATCGAAATATCAAAGCAAAAAACGAAAAGACAGCAGTATTTTAATTTATTTTGCCCATATAAGTCAAGCACGACACGGCACCCATCACACAGTATTTCACCATCGAAGAGAAGAAATTAAACAATGCTAACTAACCAACGAACAAAACCAGCTGAAGAAGAAAATAAGCATTTTTTTCGTATTTTTCGCCTTGGGTCCAAATTAAAATTTAATAAACCTATATAAATTCAGCTATTGTGCCCTAAAAGCGGACTCATTTAAAAATGTAATTAAAACGGCTTTAAAATTCGTCTACGTGGAGTTTTTGTTCATTTTTCAAATTCCTCGGAGAGGCTTTATGATTTATTTTGTCTGCGATTTTCTGTTGTTTTTTGAATTTTTAAACTTGTTCGTAATAAAAATGCCGGCCCATAAAAATCTGCTGAAACCAATAACCTTTCTTCGTTTTCGTCGGGTTAGAAAAAGAAAGAGATATGGACGTTCGCAGAAATTGTAACTTTTTTTTCGCCTCTATATGGGCCGAAAATCCAATACCAAACGTATAGTGAACTTATAGATATTCAGTAGCGTACCAGTATTTTTTTTAATTGTTCAATGAAAAAATATCTAATTAACAAAATTTATCTGTAATCTACTTCGTCAAATATTATTTTAATATCAGAAACGAGAAAAAGTCACGACTAACTAAATCGGATGGATATAATGGCGGTATTACACGCGAAGGTTTCAATATTTCGGGTGTCTTTCCCAATAGTTCACATTTTTTCAATGATTAAATAAAATAAAAACATTTGCATTATTATTTGTGAAACCGGTCGAGTATATGTTATATTTATGTTCTGGAGATAGTTATTTATTGATTTTATTTAATAATTATGGGAAGATTCCACGTAGTAAGGGATGAAACAAACAAACTATAATTTGTTCACATTTATTTATTTTCAGATGAATTCCTTTTCTCTTGGGATAATTTTTTTTTATTTTTGATACAAAACTAATTCACTAAGATCCTAATCAGTCCCATATGATGACACTTTTTCGTGATTATATTAGATATTTTATGTAAAAAAATATAAACGTGCATTTCAATGATTGTTTAAAATATCCACACCATTCTCTTTTGGAGCACTTATTCATCAAACAATATTTCACGGAACGGGTAATATTATATATAGAAGAAATCATTAAAAGTCAAATCTGATGCATGAAATATTACTCCAGTTTTGCTTGGGATACACAATGAATGAATCCTATCCAGATAAATTTGATTATCGAAACGTGAGTTCACTACGAACTAAATCAAGTGCTTTATTTTGTTATCCATCCTCTATTGTTGAAAAACAAAGATTTATATCTATGAATATTTCAAATACTCACTCCACTTCTCTTTGGGTTACCTACACAAGACATACTAGGTCTAAAACCAATAAATGATATGAGAAAAAGAGTGTCCATTTGCCAAAGAGGGTAGATACCTAGTACATTTTGATCAGACTAACCTGGAACACTTCAGAAGACCACAGATAGTGACCATTGCCTTTGGTAGATATAGGAGAATGTTTGTAAAAAACTGGGTTCTCAAACCAAACATTACCCAATGGCTTACCAAAAGTTTTATTAGACCTACGAATTAGTAGTATGATGGACAAAGACAAGTGAAAGCTATAATACCGTTAAGTAGCACATAAATGTTTGCTTGTAATTGTAAGGAGGTTCCTCGCCAGTACCTACACACCTTTACACGAGACGAAACCAGATCTGTAGCGCACATACTAATTCAAAGCCACAACACATAAGTCATACGTATATTACTAACTATTGAAATCTTATCGATCGAGAAGCTGGAAGATATACCAATTTGGCAGTTTAAAATAATTTTACCAGATAAGGAGGACTGGACGAAAAGTGTACAGGCTGAGGCAATCTGGTATACAGACGGCTCCAAAGCAAAAGAAGGTGTAGGAGCTGTAATTGTAAAAATAAAATAGAGGAAGGCAATTCCAACAAGCATTTGTAAAGACTTCACAGTTTTCCAAGCGTGATGGCGATTCGCCACCGCGCTGAATAAATTAAAAGGCAGGAAAGGACATACTGTTTTATTGAGATCTACATAGTCAGTCAAACTGCACGAAAGGCACTCGATTTCGTAGACGTCAATTCTAAGCTAATAGGGAATCGATAATGAGCATGGCCACAAAAAATGGTTGGCGCAAAAATCTCTAAAATGATAGGAAATCTTAACAGGACAGAGATAGGTGAATAAGTGCCTTAAAGGAAATCCGCCAAAACTCGCCGCAGACCTGATAAGATAGGAAAACTGTCAAAGCCGTCATAGGTATACTAAAGGGGCAATGTTAGCTTAATAGGCCAACAAAGCCAATAGGATTGACAGACGAAGCCACCTGCAGAATGCAGATTAGGAGAAAGCAACAGAACACATAGTATACCAGTACCACTGTCTGCTGAATCACCAAAAATATTAGATAATCTCCAGAACTAATGTATGATATCCAATAAAAGTCTATTAGCTAAAAGTTGAATAAAACGAAAACCTAAAATAAATAATGTTACCCAAAAATTATCAGCGCACAGCAAATATACTATACAAACACCAAAATAATGGTTTTGAATAATACTGTGAGTACCAAAAAATAAAGGAAATCAGCAAAATGACTGCAAAAGGGCAAACACATTCTCAGGTACAGGAGGACGATCATTCGTTTTTTTGGTTTCCTATGAAACAACAAATTATGAGTCCATAACAAGCTTTCCTTTTGTGTTGTTAACTAAATACTTGCTGGGTCTAGTACGCGATTCAAAAATTATTCATGCTGATGCAACCAATAAACTCTTTTGGCAGGGATTTCCTGTTCTTATAACTGGCCATTGTCACCCTTTTGCTTTATCAGAGGCTACGACAGAGCAGATTTTGAATTTATATTTAATGCATTGAAATAAAATTCACATGGAACCAACCGTTTTAGTATACTACGCTGCAAAAAGTATACAGAATGCTTTTGTAACGGTTTTTGGGCATGAAGAATGGTTTAATCAGAATCTGAATTGGTATTTGGGTGCAGTAGCTGGAACACCGGCAACCAATAATGGATTAGAATCTTCTAACCACGTGTTTTAGTTATCGCTTCTGAAATGGTAACTGAATGGTCAAACAAACACAAACTGCAGAACTTCATAGATTCAAAGCAACCAGCTCTGACTTTAAAGCAATCTACTGACGCCTATCTGTGGACTAAAATGCCTAAAGGGGTGCCCAAAAAATATGAGTACGAAGACAAACTAATTTTATCATTCCGAGTGATGATGCATTAGAATTGCAATCAATCGATGAGCCATGGACAAAATTTGATGATTAAAAAAACAGTGTTTTAGTGAATGGGGAGTGTCTTTACCGAGAAAAAAAAGATGACTGGCTGCAAGGTATTTGTAATTGTCGAGTCTTCGTGAAGGAATGTATGTGCAAACATTTTACTTAAATACGCTATACCACCTCCTAAAACAAAAAACCTTTCCATAGGAATGAAAGGAAAGAGGGGACGACCGACGAGAGACTCCAATATCTTATAGTTCAATAATTATGTTGCGGTTTCTATGTTTTTTGAATCGCTAGGAGATAAAATTTAATTTCAGTTTTACGTTCGTTAGCTCTTGTAGATTTATAGTATTCCTTTGGGGACAGGAAATCATATGAATATTACTTTGGTGCTCGGTTAAATACGATAAATTAATCGTTAATACTCATGATCCTAGTCAGAAAATTAGGATCCTATCAAAGCATTATAATATCATAATCGTTCTTTGATTAGTGTGCAGTTTCAATTTCGTGTTAAAAATATAAAATCTTATTAAATCCTTGTTGTTTTCTACAGATACGCCGATGATGTATCCCATCTCCGTCTGGCCATTATTAAAATATCACCCTTCTCTGTTTCAATATTTAACAACTCGCTCATTCTTCATTTGTTACCTTCTTCTCGCTTTACGGTGTGTTTTTTTTTAATTTCTGAATTTTCGGCAACGGCCGTAAAATATGAAAGGTTAACACCGAATAACAAATGGTTTTACATAAATAATATTGTAACATCAACTACGAGGTGAATCATTTTAGGAAAAAAAAGTTCAATGGAGATAAATTTGGTAAACGAGTTGACCAATACATATATTTTTCCCCTTTTCAACCCACGGTTTGATTTTGAAAAGCTTGTCATTAAGTCGATGATACACCCATTTATTTTTTTCATTAACCCTGTATATTTAATTGTTGGACATCAATTATAAATAAAACTCGTGACTTGTTTAGTAAAAAATTATAATTTTTTTTAGTAAAACACTCTTTAGTGTTTTATATACAGGGTGATTAATTGGTGCGATAAGTATCTTGTAAATCCTCCAAGATATTTAAATAAAAATTTGACTGATTGTAGCCACCCTAAAGGCTCGTATCTTAAAATCATCGGCAAGAACAAAGGTACATTTTTTTAAATCGTAACCTGCATTTTCTTAATGGATCACCATGTTGTTTCATAACGGTAAATGAAAGTTACTTTACTATACTTTCAATTTGATTGAGTATTCTCTATACCCCAACTGAATAGTTTTTGTGACATTTAAATTTTATAATTCAGCTGATAAAACTATTTACTTATCCTACTAAAACCCATTCATCAACCCATTCATTTCTCTGGTTCACTTTTCACCCTCACACTACGATCAATTTTTCAACAAAACACTACACAAGCTCATGTGGTTTGGCTCTTTTGAATCTTTGAACAAGATGTTGATAATTCCTCAGGTGAAGAGCTACTGCGTTCTGATGCTTTTTTGCAAACCTTTTAATATTGTGCTTCATAGCTGGTATTCCAAGATGTCTGAGAATATCTTACTTGCTATGGAGCGTTAGCCATGGCACGTATTACTTCATTTTTGGAGGCCTGTATAATTTTTATGCTGCTTTCTTTGATACAACTCAATAATTGTAAACTATATAACCAGACAGTTTCAAGCACCAGGATACCAATTTGGAGTTTCTTTCAAATAGTGTCAGCATTCGAGGTTTAATTCTATTTTTTTCTATCCAGAATCATAACAAAATGGTTCACACTCGTTTTATATGGAACTTCCATGTCATTTATTTCTATTTGTGAAGGATAATTCATTATTTTAGTATTGAAATTGATCCTGAATGATTTTTGCCCATTTAACTTGATTTTTATCACATTTTTATTAACTCGCTATCTTAAACGTGCGAGTGGAACTTTGTACATGATCTTAACTTATTTTCTGATGGATTTTCAACATAATTCAGAATTATTGCATGACCACCTAGCCTTACCTAATAAGAAAATATGGAATGAATTTTAAAAAAAATGGAGAATTATTGATAAAACGACACTTTTTTGGTTTTGATATATACATCATACCAGATAACATATGAACTTACAGTGGATGTCCAATGGATATTCACATTGAACATAAGGGATATCCTGTGTTTACTGGGATACGGTCTATATACTACAGCTTGGTTGATAAATTATTATGTCTTCGTAGCCGAGTGGTATAGCGGTTTGGCTGCGAAAATTATGAATTGTAGGCTTAGAGTTCGAATCATTCATTCTTACCATTCATTTTTCAATTGCGGATATAATCAAATATAAACTGCCATTATCTCATCAAAGTATTTAAAATCAATAATTGCAACATTCACACTCACAATACTATTAAAGAAAATTATATGAAAAAGATTTAATATACCACGTTTTTAAAATGAACTAAAAAGTAGAAAATAATAATAATAAACGCTACATTCTACCTTTTTATAGAACTGTTGCATATGCCTCACGTTCGTTTAGATGAACCGTTGCAAGAGAGGAGCTCATGACTGCGAGGAGACACAATACAAAAAACGTGCTTTTTAGTGCCCTGCACTTTTCAGTGCAAAAAAACACTCACCTTGAAGAGGACTAAATCTCCTAAAACAGGGTAGAAATCAGAATTTTTGAAATTTCCAATGAATATGAATTCAATTGTAAAATCTTTCTGGAACAAAAAAAATCTCGTAACGTTTATTATTATTATTTTTTTAATTTAAATTCGTTTTAAAAACGTGATAAAATAAATTTTTTTATTTCGTATGATCCATTTTTTTTATTTCAAGCTGTTTGTACAATTTCACTGGATGTTTCTTGATCATCTCCTGTTGCAAGAATCTCCAAAGGCTTTCAGAGTTACTTGTTGTTGTTCTGGTGTCATGTATGTATAAAAGGTAAAATACTAGTCTAAGAACATAGCTGGATTATAGGTAATTAAATGGCGGACCAGTTAGCTAAAGAAGGTTCTGAAAGAGACTTCATAGGTTCGGAACCGTTTTGTGGAATCAAAAAAGATTGCATGAGAGGGGAAATCGGAGACTGGCTAGATAGGGAACACCAACTCAAATAGAGGTCGACACAAGGGCACCTCCATACAAAGAGTTTACTGAACAAGATAGACAAGGAGTTCTCAAACAGGCTATTGAAACTGGGTAAGAGACATTTGAAGACAGTTACCGACCTGGTTACTGGACACTGCATCCTGAGGAAATGTGAACTTTATGATGAAACACCTGCTTACATACTCTGCTTCTGAGAGAACTTACAAGGACACAGACGGAAGCACTTTGGAGAGGAAATAATACAACCATCACAACTACTGAAAACCCCTCCAGTCAAACTAGTGGCCTATATAGAAGACACAAAGCTTCTGGAATGGATAACATGGGTAATAGTACAAAGGTTCAAGTGCCATGAATAGTCCAAGAACTTTTCCTTGATGTACTCTTGATTGAATTTCTTGTAAGACAGAATATTCCTCTTCTTGTTTAATTATAAAATATAAAGTTTGAAGTAATATAAGTAATTTAGTTTTTATTATAATTTTTACTGGTGTGGCATCGAAAAAAATCCAATTATAAATACGGCACTTGCCCATTTCTCGAAAACCGATCGAGGTCTATCGAATAACAGTAAATTATTTTGTTGTATTGTGCTTTCGTATGTTGTTATGTGCGCCACGCGTTCGGTTAACAAATGAAGCAAGTTTTCAAATATTTGCGTTTGGAATGCGTATAAAGTTGGCATTGGTCGTCATAACTAAACAATTGAAAGACGGAAATGGCCGGCCCCGATGCTATTTCACCATAATAAAATAAAATACGAATCAAAAATTCAACGTGCGCCTTTTCTACTTCCTTCTTTTCATAGAAGTCGGCATTGCATTCTAATCATAATTTTTATTTATATAAAGATATTGAGGTTAGACTGTATGTGTGTATATGAAAAATTATAAGGAATTTGATAACCATCTATTTTATATTTCTCTATTAGGTTGTCGAATGAATACGTAAATTTAACACATTCGAAATATAAATTAATTTTTTACGCTTAAAAGGAGATAATGGTCGTAAAGAGAAAACGTTATTGATATACTCGTGAAATAATGTTATGTATAATGTTGGTAGTAGGTACTGGTTGTGAATTTTCTTTACAAAAGTATAACGACAAACTTAATAATCATTTAGTGATGACGTATAGTTTGTCTCAAAGTATATCGTCTTGGCTTTTTCCGGCAACCATCTAAATACGACCATTTACGACCTTCTTAAAATAATTTTTTTGACGACTACTTCTGAAAGTAGCGCTTTCTGTATTCATTTACGTATCGACAGTTACGTTTTGCAAGTTCCATGTGCTGAAAGTGACAGTTCCGAACTACAAAACGCTTTCTAGACTCTCTGGGGTAGACAGCTTCAACAACTTTCTAGATGTACCTGTCCCCACGTCAATGTTGACAGTTCTATTCACACGACCATCAATTATTATTAATTTCCTTCTTCATTCGGTTCAATTAATATTAATTAAGGTACAATTAATATTACTTTTTGCAAATCAATAAAATCTATTAATATTGCAAAAAAGTAGGTTACATTCTTAAATAATATTTAATAAATTGTTTAATAATTCTGTATTAATTAATTATATTTTCGGGTGAATTTTATTTTAGTAGATTTATTTGAATCGTCGCCAAAAAAATTTTGTGTATGCCACGGCTGAAAGTGTTAGTTTGTTGGACTCGCCTGTTGCTCAACTCGTTTCACTCGTCTCGCAATTTTCAGACTCGTCCAACAAAGTAGCACAATAACTATTACCTGAAATGAAACCTAAGAACAGTCGAGTGACAAGGCAAGGGCGGACCATCAGGTGTAAATCCAGTAAAAACTGTAACACTAAGGCACCTTCAAACAAAGGAAAGCGCATAACATATTAAATTAAAAACAAAGGATTTATGATATAAATACAAAAAGATAGATATTTGTGAATTTGATCCTTTTCAAAATAATTTTAAATAGTCCGCTACTGGCTATCTCTTCTACAGCAGCTATTAGCCATATTATTTATTGCAATTGGCCCATTCATTACATGATTGCCGGCAAAAGTGAAGAAGATATATTTTGAGACAAACTATACCATCAAAAGCATCGGTATTGTGTAGATTTGCTTTCAGAGATATAAAATTTTAAATAAAATAATGTCACATTGGAAAAATGTAGGTATATGATCAATAGTTTCCCACAATTAATGAAGTAATGTAAGTTATTTGATATATTATGATATAGGAATTCTTTCAAATAAATTGATCCTCCTCATGGCAGATGGAAAAGTGTTCTGAGGATAAATACAAAAATGGGTACAGAGCCAACATAGATTACAGTGAAGGAACATTCCAAAGCAGGTACACAGTAAGACCTTTTTGGTAACACATGTGTTAAGCGAGCCGAAGGACTACTGAATATCAGTAGGAATCAGCTAAGAATCATTACAGGTTATCTAACAGGCCATGCCCAGGTAAAATATCACCTGTATGAAGTAGAGCTATATAGCGGGGATCTCAGCTGCAGACCTTGTAGCATGGATACTGTGACAGGAACTCATATCTCCTGACTATGAAGCACTGGACTCGAGGAGACAAACAATTTTCGGAGAAACCAATGTGCCTGAAACATATGGCACACATCCAGTGGACCTAAATCGTCTACTCGAAGGGACGGTAACTGGGTGGGTGGACTAAATGTGGGAGTAGAGTAGAATAAGCCAATAGGCTGCAGTGTTCACGGCATAAGAACGGCAGATGGAAATTTTTGCTCCCTTTAAAAAATCTTACCTGCCTAAAAACTCCCGAAAAAAATAAATAAACAATTTCATCGCACGCAAATGATATAGATATTGTTATAAATGAATTTCGTATGCTCAGGATATAGAAATTTTCACAAATATATTGATCCCTCAACAAAATTTCATCATACGCACAATCATGATAGATGTAAAGTATTGCAAGAAAATTAACACCATTTAAAAATTAAATCTTAACGTCTTTGAATCTTACGCATTGTCGGTTAAGCAGTTACCAAACCACAAGTTTTACCCAAGATGATGGTTTCACTTCAATAATTTCCATTTAAACTTGCACAGTTTAAAATAAGATAAACATGGGACTTATGTGCTTCTTAGAGCCTCTACTCTACGACCTATTGTGTGTGCCCTCCTGTTATTCTAGAGTTCCTCGTTTAGACCCGTCCTTATTACTAGACTTCGGGTGCCAAACCTAAGGTCCTCCGTATATTGCATATGGCTGTGTCTTCCAATCCGATGTTATACATCTGTTTGTTAAGTCTACAATGCCCTGTCAGGAGCCCAACCAGGTTCCTGATCGATCTCTTATTCTGGGTCAGTAGATAGTGCGTGAATTTTTGGTGAGGGTTCTTTGATAAACTCTGCCTTGCCTCATACTTAGCGTCTTGTTCCACTATTCTCGAGACTGCTTTTATATCCAAGTATTTGTTTTTTGCAGCGCTTTCGCTATGCCACAGAAAGGTTCTGGTCCAATGGGAGCACAATGTGCATATGTGTGAGTGTGTGTGTGTGTGTCATTGCTCTTGTGGTCTGAGTGGTCTGATACCCAGACTAAGAATAATCTATTATGACTGCCCAGCTCTTGTAGCGCCTCGAAGCAGTCCAAACTAGTTTGGAATTCATTTGCAGGGAACTGGTAGCTTTTATAGCCGCTTGGCTGTCGGAGGATATGGCAATGGTATTTTCTTCAAACTCTTGCCTTAATTGCTCTCCAGCGCAGTGCTGTACTGCTGCAACTTCTCCATGGAATGTCGTCACATGTTTGCCTAAGCATAGTGAGACTCTTGTTTTTTGCTATTGGCTATATATTGCACAGTTTACACAAATTTAACTCTATTGACACTAACATTCTCGCCCGATATGAATTTTAGTGTCGATTGTAGTTTTGACTAGTTTCAGTTCAAGTGATCTATTTTGGAGATATTACCTAGAGGACTACTAGAATATTTCCTCTGTATAAGCTGGGCCAATTATTCCCTGGTAGATTACCCAATGAAGGAAAACAGAAGAATTCAACTTAACCTCACTTACTACAGCTTCACAGTGACAGATGTCGGTTAAACGGTGACAGGTGTAAGTTTTGCTGAAGCCACCAACCCATAAGTTTGTACCCCTACCGATAAAGAGGTTTTCACTTCAATAACGGGAATTTGTGTGTATTGGAATGTTCGATGAAGGGAGGGATTTTTTGGAGTAACAAAATATAAAAAAATAAAGCAGTATACAAATTTTAAATATAACAAATTTAGGTTGAGTCACCGTTGACCTGATGGACAATTACGGCTAAGCAGTAGCAGGGTGTACCAAAAAGGTGTCTAATCAAAATGATCTTTTATAAGGGTCTCCTATTCCTACATACAGGGTTTGTTGTATTTACAAAAAAAATTTCCAATTAATAATATTTTAGACTATACGCATTATCGATCAAGAAAAATTAATCATAGAGTAGTCATTAATTCCAGTTACATTATTACTAATTTAAAATTATAATATAGTTCCTGTTTTAAATGAAAAACCCTGTATTTTATTATCTTCAATTTTAATTATTGTTCGATGTATATTAGATTTCCCTATACTTCGTTAGGCCAGCTTACAAGTAATTGGAACATTCTTGAAATTCAAGCTGTATTTTCTAATAAACAAAAAATTTTAATACAAAATCGTAATACGGTTATAACGGAGTTATACGCAGATGAGTATGAACCATTGAAAATATTTTGATCCTCACATTACGTAACATTTTTGGAGATATTGTCTGAAATGTGCACCTAATTATTTGTTTAATGTTTTCTAATGTTGTAGGAAGGATAAAATCAAATTCGAAACCATGCTGCCAATGAAGTTTCGGACTTAACTTACACTCAGCAATGCAATGTAGGGCTACAGGAGCAATGAAAATATGCAGTGGTCTTTAACTTCCCGCCATTACATATGGTGGTGGAAAGTGCTGCGGAAAGGACAAGACTAAGAAGAGAGGGAGTCATTAGAAAAACCAGCTTCTCGCTTTTCAGAAATTCTGGGACTTGACCCACAGGATGATATGATGGAAAATATAAGTTTTCAAAGAAATTAATACGGAATTCTGTAACAAGAAGGAATAGGATCATAACACCGCTAACAGACACTGAACACTGTTTACTCCCATTTTCAGTTTCCGAAGAAGATAACTTGGTTATCGAAACGCGCGTCCGATAGTATAAAGTGTTAGTGTTGGTAGTGTAAACAGTGTTCAGTGTAAAGTATCGCCAACGGTTCCAAAAGTCCCAACTTAATCATTAAAAGACATGAAAATAATACCATTCAATGATATACAGACGGCTCAAAAACGTATATCTTTCAAGCCATAGGAAAATGTGTCCAGTTCAGTATTGTAAAATATGTAGAAGGTAAAGGATTTTCATTATGCACTGAGTCCTTGTGTAACCAGTTCTTAAATGGTATAGGAAGGCCTAGGAAAACTCAATGAACATCGTAGCCTCACTTACTTAAACTGAATCCTGTGGATATTCTGAAATACCTTCGTGAAATATATCTAGTGGAACGACTAGTCTCTGAAACTTTTCTCCGGGACTAGGCAGAAGAATCAGGGCTGATTGATTGAATCATTGATTAGTTCGGCACCACCAGTCAGAGGCTTCGAGACCTCGGTACCTCAACCTTTAGGCTTTTTGTTCTCTTGGTTGTACCGTTTATTTGAAAAGACCAGTTGAACAAATAGGACACAATAGATATTTTTGGTCTCGGTGAATGCAGCAATATAGCAAGATGCAACAAATAAAATCCTAAATTATATGTCTCAAGTGTATTACTGCGTATTTTATTTGCCCTACCTGAAAAATGATGATCATTGTCATTAACATATCAACTACCCCGCGAATCACTCCCAGCATGACTAGCGCCAACCAGTAAAGTCAGTGGTTGTCCCCAAGTGGCTAAAAATTTAGTGGATGATTTTTTTAAGTGTCTTCGATATGGTATAGAGTGGCTTTTGTCCATTCAAATAGTCATATTAAAGTATTTGGGATACCTACTGTACATCTAGAGAACCGAACTGAAATTGCAGTATGGTTTTGCTTCTCCTTGGTTAAACACTAATGGCTTATTTACACGGGTATAGTTTTGAGTAGAGTGGACTCTACTCGCTACTCTACCAATTAATAGTTTGGGACTGTTTACACGAAAGGAGAGTTCGTATCAGTAGTACTGCAACTGTCCTGGTGTTGTTTGGTTTATGTTTGTACAGAGAGAAAAATGATTATTAAAAAAAAAAAATGTTTCATAATTGTGTGAAGGAGGTTGCAAAAGCTCTCTTACCGGAAATGGTAAAAGCTATAGAAGAGGAGATGAAAGTAAGAAGAACTGTATGGGTAAGGGAGTGGCTAAAAAGAAGGGATTCACGTGGAGCAACTTCACTTCTGCTCAACGAGTTAGCATCAGAGATATTTGAAGAACTGTTGGATTTGGTTAGAGATAGGATACAAAAGAAATATACTGTAATGAGAGATGCAATAGATGCGAGAGTGAATGTTCAAGTAACACTGAATTTCTTAGCCACCGGGAACAGCTACCAAAACCTTTTTCACTATATGAGTTAGGAGTTTTAGTGTTTCCTCCTCCGTAAACTTCATGTGTATTCAAAATTTTACACCAAATAACAAAAACTCAACTAGCTCGGCGAGTTAATCTACTCTACTCTCTACTGCGTCAAGTTGTGTTTACACGTGTATAGTGGAAAGGCGAGTCGAGTGTTTCGAAGTGGAAGGGGTAGTAGAGTAGAGTTACTTTGCCACATGTGCGATAGTACTCTACTCTACCAGCAACTAGTCCACTCTACTAGAAACTTTACTCTACTGATGTTTTTGAAGTGTTTCTACGGGTAGAGTTACTCTACTCTACCCAGTACTCGCCTCACAACTATACCCGTGTAAATCAGCTATAATTGTGTTCAAAGTTTGAAGTTTGTATGTCTGTTAAAAGTAGGTACCTTAAGCCGGGCTCAGACGACTCGTGTACTTGGCGAATAATCGTTACTTGTGTATACTTGGCATGTCGTGTGAATGGGTTACTTGTACCTGCTTGTAAAATTAATTGTCACTCGTTGGTTTTCCATTTCGGGTCGGTAAAAAAAGGTCCGAGTCAAAGGGATCACGATTATTCGTACACTTGCCAAGTACATACTTGTCTATACTTGTAGAGGGGCTCAAACGAAATGCACAAATAATTTGCTTTTACTAGTGCGACTATTCATTTAGCTTTCAAAGACTACCAGAAGCGTACAGTACAGACGTTTTTTTGATTGTTCTTTTTTGATTGAAATGGAGAGGACAAAAGAGATTGTGTTGGACCATCTTCTTCCCCTCTTTTTCTTTTGTATTGATTTAATTAAATAATAAGCAGAGCTCATCATAACAAAAGCCGCGGAAGCAATAACTAAATTCTCCGGACGACCGCTATCCATGGCAGCCACACCACTGTGCTCTATTCATTAATTTGTACATCAAGTTTTTTTTATTTAGCCAAATGTTCGCGCTCGCGTACTTTTAAACTGTACACGTCGTGTGAGCGCCCTGCTTGCCATCGCAATTCGCAAAGCTCGTATACTTGCCAAGTACGCAAATAATTGTGTATTCGCCAACTACACGAGTCGTCTGAGCCCGGCTTTAGAGTGAGTGTGTCAATGACAAAATTAAGTAGTAGCTTTATATCCAGTTATATTTTGCCCTCTTTGTTTTCGAAAATTCTTTTTGAATGATACGGCGATGTATTTGTTTATTTTTGAACGTATTCTGAAACTATCTTGTCGCACTACTTCCAGTTTTTTTTGGTTTGGTGTATGGAGAGATATAAGATCCTACCTCAAGAAAATGAAAATCTTACGCAGTCGCAAAACACTTCAACTCTTGTAGGTTATTCGTAATTTTCCGTTAAAATTCTCATGATTAAATCCACACATACAGTTGTATTCCCACAAAAATTCTAAATTTAAAATTTCACACTCGAATCTACGTCAATTATCACAAATATAGAAAAAAATGATCAATCATCGACTATCATCAATCAAATTGCATCATTAACGATATAACAGGGTGTCGTGTTTCGATTTCTAACCCTTGCCTATCTGAAAGAGAGAAGAAAAAACATAAAAAATAGACCCAGGAACTACAGACTCACGTCTACCTGTTATCTCGGAACCCTCTTTAATATGAACAGATCCGTAACGGCTCCAAGAGATACTCGAATTTACGTTGTTCGAGAAATTGTCATTGAGATCCGATGAATTTCACAAAATTGAATAAAAAATGTTTATACGCTTCAAAATATTTTTGCAACAAATGATAGAAAGTCTGCCTATTGCCTACATATAGGTAGATTCCCCTTAATTTGACAGATTCTCTGCAATATATCAAATAAAATTCAATGTCCACTTATTTGAATGAAAAATGTGTAAAATATAATACTATAAAAAATGTTTGTCGACAGAATTGATATTAGATACAAGAAAAATTATTCAAATTACACGTAGGTTAGAAATGTCAAACTATTCAAAAATATTAATGACGGATTTAATATTCCACACATTTTGACAATAAGATATGAATTCAATATAATAGTACAAAAAAATACCGTATGATTAACACGATGTCAACAATGTCAGATGAGGGATGAATACATTCTACGTGACAAAAAAATCTATCGTTAGAATTGAACAATAAACAAAATTCCACATAATTGAATACAAACTGTGTTTGTACTAGAAGAATATTGACCATGGCAACTGATAGACAAATAATATTCCACAAAATATTCATATTTCATCGTTATAATTAACAAAATATAAACAATGAGAGAAAAATTTTAAAAAGTTCCAAATACTACAAAAATCGTTAATAAACCGTTAGAACGTTAAATATTGGCTAATAACAGACAAGTAATAGACTTGACTTGAACATTCGAACAAGATGGTATATTTAAAAAAAATTTCGAAAATTAAATATCAAAGGGCCGGTTCTGTGAAAAAATCCCTTACTTCTTAATATAAAAAACATTCAGTATTTTTAAAAAAGGGACCGATTTTGAATTCTATCAGAAGGTAACATAAGAATAAGGGAAACTAACCCAGCATAAGTTCCTTATAAAAATGTAAGTTTATCGTGGATATTAGGTAAAATCTAGTGTAGGGTGTTTCTTTTATTTCATTGTTGTCTGTCTATTCTTTTTAGGGGTTAAAAAGATTTTTTTTATTTATACATATATCCGTATACGTGGAGAGAGGAATGATGAATCGATTTTTACTTTTTAATCGTTTTTTATTAAAAAAAAAGAAAAAGAAAAGGTTTTTCGGTAAGGGTTTAAAAACAGATTTTCGGTGAGAATTTTTTTAATGATTCCGTAGAGCAGATAAAATTTTTGATGGATTCGGATATTGCTATAAACATTTAAGCACACTTGATTATTTCAGAGTATACAGGATGTATCAAAACTTTGAGCCAAAGGGAAGAGTAATATTTATCTTTATTCCAACCAAAATTAACTGGTTTTAGAAAAAGTTCAACAAGTTCAGCAATTTCGAGAAAATAAAAATAAATAGAGATACTTATCGTGGCACTTTGGAAATACGCAAAAGAAAAAAAATTGGCATTATTTATGAGAAATAGATAACAACCACCAGCCACACGGTCGTAGCTACGGGTGTTGGTAATTTGGTTCCCGCCAGGTACCTAGTAGATTAGATATCAATTTAAGAAGCCTGCTAATAATATGTAATTTGGTTCCCAGCCCCCCAAAAAGGTCATTGATAGTTTGGTTACCGAGCATTGCTGCATTAGTGGCACGACTTGCTTTTCTTATTATAGTTTATTGCAAAGTAATTATCTATGTACCTAGTTCATCTGTGACGTTTACTTTTGTTTTGAATTGTGTTTGTTCATTTACTTTTCTTCAAAGTTGTGTTGAATTCTCCCATAAATCCCGAAATAATTTGGGCGAGAAAAACAGTTATTAATTATTAATAACCATAAATATTGTCTTCAAAAAGTCTTGAAAAGTGATGAGAGGCGATGGACTTGTACAAACAGAAAGTGCAAATCATTTGTTCTTACTTTTAGCGAATGTGATGAAAGTTTAACAGTAACAAAACATATACAAGAACATTTTCATGATGCAGTTGAGCAGGATTTGAATCGTTAATTCTTCCTGTAAACGAAAAAATGTAGAGGACCTGCCCGAAAAAGATTATTACATGAGAATGTGTCGATCCTTATTATGTTTCTTTCTGTTTAAGTTAACTATATAAACTTAATAGGGTCTCAATGCTTTCCAGGAACCAAGTTACTAATAGAAATCAGGTAAACTTAAAATGTCGGGAACCAAATTAGTCATAAAAATTATGTATACCTAAAATATTGGTAACCAAATTACTCATTTTTTCTAACCCAATGGGAACCAAATCACATGTACCCGTAGCTACAGCGAGCTGCTTGGGTAAAATATTATCCTATTACTAAATATTGTAGATCTGGTATCTATATGTTGAATATGATCTAGGAAAACGAAGTTGTTTGGCAAATATAATACTCTAATCAACCGTTTTGTAGAGTATAGAAGAATATTATGGTATTTTCCAAACAAATTAGATCTTATTAGACCCATCTGGTTTGGAAAAATATATTATATAAACTTCTCCTATTCTTAGGTATTAGGCTTTGTTTTTGTACCACATACTATTATTAACAATTCTCATGAAGAATAGCTAGTATCTCACTTATTGTTTCATTGGTTACAATAATAGTAGATAAAAAATATTAGTTGTGTCAAAACCCTAGTTGAAGCAGTTCGAGTTTAAATTTTTCATTTGAAATCTCAGCCAAGTAAACAAGTACATTCCATTTTTTAAGCTCCTTCAAAATGTAAAACTCCCGAAATATTACCATTTCCAACTTTTCTGTCGCCAGGAATCAGCGTTGCCAGACGTCCCGATTTTTAAATCAAAATTAAATGTCCCGCGCGGGACAGGCTTTTAGCGGATAATTAGATAATGAATAAGTGATTCTTATATAATGATTCTCTTATTGTAAGTTGCAATTCTCTTGCAATGCTCTTCAGTCTATTGTTTGAAACGCCATATTTTTCTAATGAATTAAACTTTTATGATTTTTATTTCAGTTTTTTTTATTCAGAAGACGAATAATACTCAACTATTTAATAATAGGACAAAAATATCATTTTTATTAAAGTGCATTTTCTATGGCAATTTTTTCTATCTTTTGTCACGTAAACGTAATTTGGACTGAAATAAAAAGATATATATTTACACACTTTTTTTAATATGTCCCGCTTTCGACGAAAGAAACCCGCTTTTTTCACTCAAAAAGTTCCAAAATCCCAACTTGGCAAAAAAAATCTGGCAACGCTGCCAGAAATACTAAACTCAGATTCACTTTGATCATCTCCATTATCCTATAAATCGATAACAAACTTATTTTTGCAAGGGAGCACCTCGATTTCCACATTTCTGCTGAAAAATTTCTAGAAACTGAAATCCGCAACCTAGGTACTTAATTGAAATTAAAATCCTCATATTTTTTGTCTACGTAATATTCCGTCGTACTCCGAACTAATTAGATGAGATTAATAATCATTCATCGATCTCCTTTGTACCTGAGTTAACAATTTTTCATAACTGCAAATAATTCTGGTTTTAGCAGCCAAAATTAAATAAAATTCTATCAAAATAAAACTAAACCTAACCATGCCTTTGCGAAATCAAGATTTTAAGTAGTTGCAGCACCGAGACGCTCTTCTACACTTAGCCATGGGTTTTGTCTGTGCGAATCTGTTGTTAAGGTGCCAAGATAAATTTGTCTAGTTTTTGACGATCTAGTTTCATGTTTTTGATACTACACAGTTTTTCGATGGCGCTTCATCGTTAACCGTCTAATTATGTTGATCAATGCCTTGTTGTAAAAAAACGATCCCAACCGGCATATGTTCTTAATTATAGCCATATTTATATTTTAATAGTATAAATAATGCTGTATTCGCACTTAAAAATGTATAATTACCATCGTTATGCCGTCAACGAGCGTTCTGAGTTCCGAGAATTTTATTTATCGACAGATATACTTAATATGATACAATTTCAATTCCTCGATGTTTCTGAATAACACCCTCGCAGATCGCAAAAATAAATAAAAATTGTGAAATGAATTTATCAACAATATTCCGAAAAGTGCTAAATATCACATATCAGTCTACGAGCACTTCCAACTGTTTAGTCTATACCGAAAAATATTTAATATTAAATGACCAAACTCGACGATGGTTTCGAATTCCTCGGAAATGAACTTAAAAGCTTAAAAGGTCACTGACAGGTGTATTTGTAATGAAAACATTTTAAAAAATGGTAAAATGTTTGTGAATGGATGTTTTGTAATGATAACAAGAAAAGCAGCATCGCTAACTGGAGTAATAAACACTGGAAAATCGCGAAAAGCTCGGCTATATATTATCCGTAATAACGGCGCTGTACACGAAGTCGAAAGCCGAAAAACATCGTTACCAACTGTAAAATTCAAATCGCCCTAGTAGCAACAACACTGCTCATGTCATATTTGGTAAATGACGACGAAATTATCAAATGGGTAAAAAGTGACAAAATTTAAATGTTACCAAAACTCGAATCCATCTCTGTCAACGGCAAAGCTCCATAAACAGGATCCCGAAGTCCTCCTAGTCCTTGTAACAAGGATAATTATCATACCGCATTTGCATAATACGAAATTTACGAAAATGCAAAATGAAAATTATTCTGTAATGTAGAAATTATGCGGTGGTTTAATATAAAGTGGTCTAATCTGTTTTTGACATTCATAAACTTGATTCACATCTTTATAAATGGTAGCGGCATCCCGAATAAAAATACTTTCCAGGAATACCGGGGGTGAGCACTGATTGTATATTATACGAATGATATAAATTATTATATAATTTTAGTGTTTAACTGTACATAGCAAATGATTAATACTGAATGTCTGGAATTATAGGTACAATCGAGAGATTGTAGGGAAATTAAACGAGACTCCTCGAGGATCATGGATCGAAAGACCAGGAATGAATAATCGAATTTGGACAAAAGAGAGCTGATTGATTACTTCAGTACATCAAGGTTTCGAGTCCTCGTCCCCTCAACCTTTAGGCTTTTTATGATCTTTATTGTACAATTTATGTAAAGACACTAGTTGTCCTTATCAGGAATAACAGTCTTTTCTCAAGATTTTTATCTATTGAGCACACATCATTCGAAAATAATATGTGAGGATGATTCTTCCCCTTCCATGCACTTTCGATAGATAAGTTTCTCCCTGAACAGGAGTTTGTTGTGCTCCTGCTTGGGTTCCAGTACGACTTATGTTTTGTTTTTCTCCACCGAGATATAGTTTGGCAAACTTATTTGAAACTGTGAAATGAATGTGGCGGAAAACATTCAATATTGCTAAGTTTAACTATGAAAAAGCTAAAGTGCTAAGTATGTAGTGATAATAATTAGAAAATGGGTGTTCTGTTCGACGGAAATTTCAGCAGTACTCCAATGTTATTTTTAATAATTAATAAGGTAGATTCTTAATTTAGAGGATTAAAAGGATTTTAATTAGATTTCTGAATGTTACCCAATATATTTTATGATGTAACTTTTACCATAAAATTCGTTATTAAATAAATGTGTTAGGCCTATGTTAATAATGAGAAAAAGAAAGAAAAATTAAAATGATTCAAGCGATGACGAAGATTCTGACACAGAATATATTACTTACTATTCGGTTTAAAACTGAATTTATTTTGTACATATAATAATCAATAACCTTATTTACCTTTAAGTTTTTTGTTATAAATTGTTTTTTCTAAATGTACTAAGGACGGATTCTATTAAACATATTTGCTAAAACAGATTATGTATTATTATTCTTATAAGAAAAATCCTCCATTGTTAAGAATTAAGTTAAATTTAAAGAATCTCATTGTACGGCAAAAAAGTCGTCACCCTCTCGAAAAAAAAAAAATTGTAAGGTATGGCCAAACCATCCCTTTTTTTAATTAAATACATTAAGACCCACTAGGATTGAAGAATAGCGTGTTTTTTATTAGGAAAATAGACAAATTCCGATTTATTCAAATGCAAGTTTTTTCATACTTTCAATACATTCTTAATAAATAATGTATAATTTAAAAAATGCCTTACGGACAAAACTAAAGCACTGTGAAGTGTATAGTGTAGAAATAAATTATTTTCATCTAAAGACAGTTGTTTTAAATGGTTTGCAATCTGCGCGCTTCAAGAAAAAAAATCTAAGCTAAGTGACAAAAGTAAAACTTTTGCTTTTAAAAACTTCTTATCATTCAAAAAAGATCATGTCGATAGCTTACTTCGTTTTTGAGATAATATGGCGCTGAATGTAGGAAATATACTCGTGGAAAGTGGCACTTCTTAGCCAACCTAGAGAGGTCATTGATAATGTTTATAGGGAACTGATAATATTAATAACTATATCTATAATAATTAATACTCGTAATAATCATTTTACTTTTTGGTAACTTAGCCTAAATATAATCAAGGTAATAATTAAAAGAAATGTTTGATGAATCCATATAAAGATACTTTGGTCTGCTGGCTTGAATGAAACATAATTAAATGTGGAGCAAGTTTTACATCTTTGTTTACTTGTTTTTATAGAGTTTGTGAAGAAGAAATGAATAAGAGTTTACTGATGATCATTAGAGTATGGTTTGTAGTGATTTTGAATTATTTCGTATCCATATTGAATTCAAGTATGATTTAACTTTATTTGTTCTCAAAAAATACCTTACCCCTTACTGATGCCGCGTAGCTTCAGATAGTTTTGCCCACCTATACTATTTAATATTGATTTCCTTCTGGAATATAGATGGTTGGGTACTCAGAAGGCTACATTTAAACTCTGCAAGTCTCTTGGTCATACTCCAAATATTTCATAAGCAGAAAAGTTGGAGTGCTCGAGAGTAAAATTCCAAAAGTAGTTGGCGAAACTGAATTTTAATTAATTGCCAGAATTTAAACGAGTACCTACAAAGGAATTACTGATAAGTGGTGTTAGTCTGTAAGATCAAGATCGTGCATACACTAGCAAGACCAATAACAAGACCGAATGATGAGAACAAATACTTATGACCGAAAATATGCAAGACTAAACTACTAAAATGTTAACTTCCGTTGTAAATAAGATATATGAGGATATTGATATAATCAAGACTGAATACCAAGAGCAAGACCAAGACTGCATAAGCAAGACCTCGTCTTTCTCAAATACTAGAAGTATTTATTGATTGATCCTATTGAAGAAATACTTTTGGTCTTAAAAATACATAAGTAACTTTTGAAGATTGGTGCCAAAGGGTCTCGAAAAGAATATCCCGGCATCTTCATAAAATATGCAGTTCCTATAACGTAGAATATTTACAAAATATTAATATGGTCGAAGGATGAGAAGGGATTACCAGACCCTATAATTCTAACATCTAAATGTGACAACTTGTGACGTGATCATTCGTTTAAGTATCCTTCACTAGAGAATAACTTAAATATTTTTATTTGGGGATACATAAAAAGATAAAAGACTAGATTTCATATCCATTTTGAAATAAAAAATTTTTGGAAAAATATCAATATTTATTTTTTAAGGCAATCTTCATATATTTTTGTTCGAAACATTAAAAAGTAAAATTGTTAAAAATTCAAATTTTTTGTTAAAAACACACAATTTATTTTTATCCGAAAAGTATTTTTGAAAGAAATTGAAAGAATTCGTAATTCGCGTATTAAAAAAATAAACATCAATTTTATCATGTCGAGACGGAATGGTGTGTATGTGACTTTATAAATGGTGTTTATATCATAATATCAAATTTCTTCAGATAAAGAAACTAATAGTAGGCAAAGTCTTTATTGCTTAAATGGAATTCAATAAAATTTATCTATATACGAATTGCATCGTCTTTTGTTATTTTATTGTTTAATTTTAGATAACGAGACTATGCAATAAAGCACTTTCTAGAAATATCGTGGCAAATAATAACATGCAATTTTAAATCAAGTAATTAATCGATAGGTTCCCGGAGGCAATATAATAGTAAATTCCTTTTTAGATATGTTCATCTAAATACGCCCTCTATCCACCACCAAGAGGTTCGAAACGACTTCGATCTGTCATTTATATGATACGCCAAAATAAATTATTTTCAAAGACTGATATCATCTTCATCCTTTCCCTCTCTATCAATTATCGAGTCAATTATTTAAACAGCTCCAACAAATTTCAATGAAAATGGATTGAAAATTAAATAGAAACTATAAAAAATCTTAATTTTGACAAACACTCTTTGGTATATTCAGTAGCTAGGGTTATAAAATATACATTTGCAATTATAGGGCTAATAAAACGGTAGACTTCTGTGGCGTGCACTATTTTGTAAAGACACATATTATTAGGACCTCATTACTCGTTTTTCCTCTACCTCCTTTATGTACTTTCATTAAAAAAATATTTCAAAATATTTATTTAACAAAAAATCTACACTGATCAGATTTCCGAATGGATCTGACTTTATACACATTATACGGAGAAAAAGAAGTTTTTGGCTCTCTTAACTGTAGACTCCGTGAGAAGATCCCACGTGAAATTGCAGTCGTATGCGCGAACTTGTCAAAACCAGCGCCATATTGTAAAATTGACATTCGACTTCAAATCAATAGCGTTACGTTTTCTCATTTAGTAGCAACACAAAACTAGAATATTAAAAATGTATTTATCATATGTGTAGTTTAAATAAAACATATTTGGGAATTCTTTGAAGCTTTTCGTGATATTTTCACATACGATAGACACTAGTATATAGAAATAATTTATATCGTTAAAATATTTATACTTTCAATTATCGATTGGCGATGCCCGATAAAATAGTCCATAAATTAAAACCCAATTACGTTCTTATATTATTAAAAATGGTAAAAAAACACAAAATAGGAGATTGTAAAGTGTTTGCCTTGGCTGTAGATAATTTTTCCTTTAACACCAAGTTTTTTAGGAGCCAAAATTTTAGAACAAATAAAACACTCAAATAGCTAAGCGTCTTAAGATAATCAAAAATATTCGATAGTAAATGATTCCTTCAAACACAACCTCAAATTTCAATATTAAAATGGCTGTCGGCACGAGAAATCGTTTGTAACGCCAATAGCATGCAACGATTTTGGTTTCTGCGCAAGACAGGTGGCATACTTCACGTGGCTTCTTCTCATGTGAAACGGATGCAAAAATTGCTAGCTTCCTAGAGCTAGATTGAATAAAAAACAATACGTAGAAAATAAACCAAGTTTGCATACAGGATGGTTTAGAGTGACTTCCAATGACTGTATTTCACCTCAGGGTGTCTTGAACTGAATTTATGAAAACATAATTTCGTTTTACCACGTATAAGTTTATTAAAAAAAGCCTTAGCTTGAGATCTGATTAATGTGTATGATTCTGGAATTAATTTTTTGTTTTTGAGTTTAGTATGTCTCAATTATCTCTATAAATATTATAATGTATGATTGGTATAGTAACGTCGCTTTAATTCAATTCAGCCAACTCCTCTATCTATTTATTTACAGATCAGTATGAACTTACTTTGGGACGGATTTTAGGTGTTTAGCTAAAAGATTTATTCAAATACTGAATTTTTAAAAACTATTATTGCTAGTATAAAATACAAATTTACATTTTATTACACCAGCTACTGACTAAACAGACTACAGGCTTTACACGGACATAAAAATACTTTCGAGTGTTCCAGCGATTTCTGTCCCCCATTTTTTAGTTCTACACCCTGTATAAAAGATACTTTAAATTCACCCTTTTTGATTGAAACGCAAAAATTTGTTACCTATTCCGGTTGCATTTCTTCCCTACAAGTAGATCGGTTCAACTTTTTCACATACTTTTCTATATAAATAGGGAGTTGGGATGAAACAGGTATTCCGTATATTAATTAAACGTAAGCAATTTTCAATAACGGTACAAACCCCCCTTTGTACAATTTTTACAATCCGTATAATTTTGCATTTAAAATTTAACTCACTCAAACAGCTATTGATATCGCGCATAATAAACTAGTTTTCAAATTTGAATAACTAAAGATTGTAACACGATATTGTAGGTAGTTGAAAATTATGAATAAAAATATTAATTAATTTCGAATTTTTTTTTTAAATCTACAACGTATGCGGTTATAACAAAAGTGAAACTATTGTATATAATTTTTCCTCAGTTATAATAATAAGCTACATGAATTTTCAATAAACTCATTAAAATATATACAGGATAAGGCAAAAGAACATTCTCGTTATAAAAAATCGGTATTAATACCTCGATAAATACTCCTGTCAAAGAGCTACAGAACGCCAACAATATAAAAAAGATAAAATACCTGCAATACAATAAGCAAAAGAACAAATAATAATAATAAAAACGAAATCAGATTTGAAACAATCCAGAGGCGTAGAGACTATGATGAAAATGACAACAAAAAAATCTAAACTAACAGAGAAACAGAAGCATCTAGATTGATCAGAAAAGTTTCAATCAGATATAAACATTATAAATATTTGGTACCAAACAAAAGAACTCTTTGTATGTGCTACCACAACAGGAATATTCAAACGAATTCGTAGACGAAACCCTCAACCACACGAATAAAACCTGAAAGGTATTTGAAAGTGCTGCATGTGATTTATATAGCCCAGAATATAAGAGAGTTTGCTGGACAACACCAGCGGTTCAATTATGTCCTCTTGACATGCAAGGGGATGGAAAATCAAATTAAAAAACAGTTAGAAAGGAGCTGCTGAAAATAGAAAAGCAATTATAGTTATCGAAATAATGCTGAATTTTTCCAAGTATATAGTAGCACTATACGATAGAGGTGTGTTCCTAACAAACAAGCAGAAGATCTGAAACTATTTCACTGGAGATCAAACTTAAGCAAACAGAATCAATGCCAAAGGAACTGATATAGCGGATGCACTAGTAAAAGGAGGGACTAAAATACTCTTCTGGGACTATTGAAAATATATAGTAGGGATAAGACAATCAAATACAATGACCAGTTGTCCTAACCAGTCCCTGCCTTCTGAATCGGTACATCAAAAAGCTAAGGCTAATAGAGAAAAAAGAATGAGGATTCTGTGTAATGGAAGAAGAAACCCCCATTCACATACTTGCGAAACGCATGACATTACGTAATCTCATGTCACAACTCCTGGGAGACCTTTGGTCGAAGGGGAGAGTTTGCCAAAACTGGAGTCTGCAGATATCCTAAAATTCCTTCAACGAATAGGACTCAAAAAACTACTATAGTCTTTGAGACTTTTCTCGGAAAATGAGTAGAAGAAGGGCGCAAAACAGATCTTTTTAGGTCCACGCTAGGTTACAAAAGAAGTTGATCATTGGAATCACTAGGAAGCAGTATTTACAAGCCTGTATGCTTGTATTTTAGAGATCTCTTCACCAATATTATTATCAATAAAAACCCCCGATACGACACTGCCGAAGTATTTCTTCTACTTCATATTTCTTTTAATATAGAACCATTGATGATATAAATCTGATGTTTAAAACCAGATTTCGAATATACTCTTTTATTCCTCGCCCTGACGGCTGGGCTGAAATCATTTTTTAAAAAAATATGTGTATGAAAAGAACCTTTACCTGCCTGTAGCTATCACATGCGGTCATATTGAAGATTTTAGTTAAACTTATAAGAATCCGAATCGGTTTGATTTGGTCAATTGGATTTTGTGTAAATTTCTATTAAAGAACGGAAAAAAAACTCAGCAAAAACTTTCTTTTTTGTTCGGAATCTTAACACTTTACACAAACAGTGTAAGATATGTAAGGATAACGTGTGTTTTGTGGAAGGATTTTTCTTTTACCTTCAGTAAAGGACTGGTTTTTCAAAAAAATTTCATTCCAAACAAAACTTTTAGTTGCTCCAAAGACTTCAATAGAATAATCTACTAGATATATATCTATTACAATAACGATTTCTGATTCAGTAATATTAAGACAGTCTTCTAGTAGATGGATGTTATTTTGCCTTCACTAAATAGAAAAAAGGAGACGCTTCTTGCCTTACAATGTTTTTCCTACAACCACTTTGCAAAACACGCTTTTCTACAAAAATTTGTAAACGCAAAGCAGGCCTTTTCTGAATTTCTTTGATGACCGTTAAAAAATTAATGCGAAAGGTACTTTTCCGCACCGAAATGTCAAACACAACTACCTATGCCCTGTCAAGTTTCTTTGACAATTCAACATATTTGTTATAGTGAATTTCTGGGTGAACAAATTTTATGTTTAAACCAAAAGTAAGTAAACTATTTATTTGATTATATATTTTAACCTCATTTGGATATAACAAATAATTAAATTCAACTGACGTTTTGTCAATAACACGAGAGTTTTAAAATCGGAAAAGCTCCAAAATGGAATTAGAAAGTGATAGTGAAGATCCTGTTTGTACGCCACCTGATGTTCAAGGAACTATATAAAAGAGCTTATACAAAATTCAAGATCACATCACCCACTGCCTTTCTCCTCTCCTGCTTTTCTCTAGCTTCCTCAACACGAGGTTTGCTCGCGTGTGAGGAAGATGCTGTATTTTTGGGCACTGTGGATACATTGCTCCGACTTGTGCCCGAGGGCGGTGCTTGCCCGCTTGACTTCTTTTTTTTCTTATCCATGGTTGATCCCACGAGTAGCTAGGGAAGTATAAGGTCCACTCCTGCAGAGCCCCGCATGCAGGAGTAAGGGTATTTAAACTGGATGTCCCCAGGTATCCAGAGTCCTCATATTAGCGATCAAGTTTCCCCTTAACCACGCAGTCCTCGGCATATGCTGTTCCACCTTGACTTAGGGTTTTTTTATTGTGGTCTCCTTCCACTTAGACAGCTGTTTAAGGCAAGCCCCCACATCTAGTGAATATACCTCATCAACCACCTTCCACTAGATACGGTTTATATCAGGCAGGTTTCCACAAGCAGTCTACTGCTCCGACGACCCCGCTGACTCCGGCAACTGACCGGCTATCAACAAACTCATCGGGACAACAGTCCACTCTCCAAGCTGAAGGTCCTGATATCGGATTTCTGCATTCCACAGAGATCCGTTGAGCTGTCCTTGGTGTCACGTATTCCTCTTGAAGAGGAACAGCTACTCGGCTCCCCCACCAACGACCAGGTCTCACAGCTCCTTGGGGGAGTACTGAAAAGGTTACCTTTTCGTCCAAATATCCAAACCATAAAACGGCATTTTATTTTTTGATACAATCGGATAAAAATTCCATTATTTTCTCTTGTCAAAAAAATCTCTCTCCTTCCAAATATCTTAAGTTATAACAATCATCACCACAACAACCCACGTTCAATTTCTACCTGGATAATTATAATTTTCTGTCAATATTCTTAATTAATCTTTCAAATTGACATTCACTATAATCACAAATGAAGATTTTTTTACATAATTATCACATTTCATAGATATACAGGGTGTTCCGGGACTTGATGAAAAATTTCGGGGGTGAGTAGATGACGTGAAAATAATGCTGAGTTATAGGCATTTAAAGTTGCGAAATCATAACTTATACTTATATTTAAGTATATTTTCTAAATTATACATTGGAACATTATGAATTTTTAATGGATAATTACGTATGTCCATGTGGTGTGTTTGACGGAATAAATAATTCTATACTACTATCTGAAGGCCAGGGGCGGCTCATGCTCAATGGTCAACAATCCGTAACTTTTACAGGGACAACCTGTACAATCTAAAGATAGCAAAAATGAATTTTTCAATCGATGTTTCAACAAAAAGGTACTCTTTGTTTAATTCGATAAAATTCATGGTTTAGGAGAAATGTAGATTTTTAGAAAATTATTATAAATCATGATTATTTATGGCAAATCTTACATGAGGTATTAAAACAAAATCAAACATTTCCAATTGAACTGCATACTGTCGAACATCATGTTACTTACATAATGAAAAAATTGAACTTATCAAATAAAAACAAAAAAAACTATCATAAATGTTCGAAGCGGGCACCTTGCACTTCTACACACTTCCAGAGTCTACGGAGGATATCTCTTTGAACTTGGATTCCAAGCTTTTAAGATATCGCCAAAAAAATGAATCCATTGTATTTAATTAAGGGGAACGTGGTGGCCATGCAAATGGACCTCCCCTACCAATCCATCTTTAGAGGAATATCACATAACATGGGTGGGAAATCGTTTTGGAGAAATTCTAAGTATCGCTGACCATTCAGGTTATTATCAAAAAAATATGGACATACTAAATTATTACCCACTCTTCCTGCCCGCACATTAACACAAACTCGATGTTGATTCTTTGTTTGAATTGTACTGTGAGGATTTTCATCTGTCCATAAATGTAAATTATGGGAATTAATAAAACCGTCTCGTGTGAAACCAGCTTCATCAGTAAACAGCACTTTTTTAACAAATGTATTATCAACTCGTTGTTTATCTAGAAACCAACGAGCGTAGGCTTGCTGGATAATTCACTACTTCCATGGCATGCACTTTCTGGATGTGAAAGGGGTAAGGAAGTTGCTCCTATGAATAGTTGTCGTTGATACGTTAAATTGTAGTGACATTTTGCTCTAAAGCTGGTAATATGATCTTCAATAGTATGTAGTACTTATGTTCTTTTATTTATTCATCAGTTCTCCAAGAAATGTTTGATTTTGTTTTAATACCTCATGCAATTATTTTCAATAAATAATCACAATTTATGATCATTTTCTTCAGAATGTCTCTGTATGGCGAACGGTTTCCTTGGCATGTACAACGAACTAAAAATCTACATATCTCCTAAACGCTAAAATTTATCGGGTTAAACCAAGAGTACATTTTTGTTAAAAAATCGATTGAAAAATTTATTTTTGCTGTCGTTGGTTCTATATTGGATATACACGTTTAACTTGGAAGTGTTGCGGGGCATATATATAGATATGTTGCTTCCTAGTGAACGGTCTATCCTTTGGAAAGTAATTTTCTAATTTGTAAAGCGTTTTCATAGTTTTTTACTATTATTTTGACTTCTCTCAATATTCTGCTTCCATTTCCATCAATTAACCGTTCCCGGTAAGCATCTTCGGGTATAAGCCATTGCACTTTCCTCAACTCATCTAGCATAAGTATTTGAAGTCATTTCCTCTGACATTGCCATTAAACTGACTAAATACCTTCATTACGTTAGGCGATCAATCTCTCGAATATATTATGATAAATTTTAGGAAACCAGCTGGTCCAGTCCTGTATTTTTTAGTCTTACCGTATAATGTGTGTTTTGTGATATTTTTTAAAAAAAGGATTTTGGTTTTGCAAAGAAATTTTCTTTTCTTCCTTTAAAAAATATATATAGTAGATGCGAAATCCTTTAGGTACGGATTTTAATCGTCTATTGAGGGTGGACAAAGGATTTCGTTTGTCATCTCGATCGAAAAAGGTGATGAAAAAGTGTAGATCCTGTTAAAATGCAATTTTGTTTGGTAACAGATGTTCCAGAGGGTTCTAGCTAAATACAAACAGATTATAAAGTCGTACATATATATTGAATGAAAAATAATTGGAAGGTTATATAAAAGTGGAACAAAAAAAATATTGTTTTTTCTGTCTGAAAATTATTGAAAAATGCGACTTGAACAATTTCATTAATTTTTTGGAAATAAGCTCATAGAATATGAAGTTCGTCATGATGTTTGTATATCAAGATTATCCAATATGACAATAGGCCTCCAAGTTACCCTTAAATACTAAATGTGCACTTTTTCGAATTTTCGCTATAAGAACGATATGTCAGCTTGCGAAACAAAAAATATTAATGTTAATATTGATGACTTAGTGAGTGAAAACCAACTGTCTTGGATTTCTCAATAATTGTTTTTGTAATTTTATCAAAATATTAATTACCACAGTTTATTATGGTGTTGAGTTTATATATCCAATTACAAATTCACACCTCAACACTCAAACTAAAATTTTATTCGTGTACCGTTTTGGTTCATTGTTTTCTTGACTTTTGCTAATCTATTGTGTATACTAGAGCTCCTTGTCCAAACCCGTCTTTATTACTAAACTTAGAATGTGAAGCCTCAGGTGCTCCATATATTGAGAGGGTTGTGGTTTTTCCTCCCCTATCGTTGAAAACCTCAGCCTAGTCAGGCTATCACAGTGGCACAGTATATGTGCTAAGGTTTCCTCGTCTTCTTGGCAAAACCTGCATCTGCCAACCTGATGCTATTTATGTGTTTGTTGAGTCTACAGTGCCCTGTCTGGAGCAGGGTCAGATTTCGCATTTTGGCATCCCTATAGGCCCAATAATTTTTTCCGCCCTTCATCAGACCTGAGGGGTGACAAAATTAAAATAGCGTTGTGGAGAAATTGCTGTTTTCCATTCGATTACTAAATTGCATATCTAAAATAATAAAAACAAGTATCTTGTATCTAAAAGCTATAAAAAATAAAAAACGTAGATACTTACGATTTAAATTGAAATCACGGAAAATTTGTAACCCCTATTAATAGTAACATAGTGACATACATGAAGTGACTTTATACGTTTAGCCTAATACTAACGCAAATAGAATAAGTAAATAGTTCCCATCATTTTAAACATATAAGCACTGCTTCACAAGCGAATGTATCTATAATGTCATCATATTGAATGTTGTGAGTCAGCCTCTCCTCGATGCTCAGCAGTGCCAGTTGTTGACCGTAGGTAATTCTTTACTCGACGGAGAGTAGAGGAAGATCTTTCTCCTGTGCAGTTAGTAGGAGGAGCACATAAAACCATTCTTAGGGCAATGTCAATGTTGGAGTAGATGTCTACAGCATCAAAGTGACGCAAAAGATTGATTATCTCAATCAGGGGGATGCTTGTTTTGCTCTGTTCAGTGTTTTGCAACAAAAATGGCTTTAAATGTAAACACTCGTCTATTACGGCAGGCTCAAGATCTTCCCCTTTTTCCCTCTCCGCCTTGCGCCCCCTGGGAGCTTGCGCCCATAGGCCCGGGCCTATTGGGAAATCCAGCCCTGGTCTGGAGTACAACCAGGATCCTGATTCTTCTGGCTCAATAGGTACTCCGTGACTTTCGGCGATGGCTCTTTTTGTTGAGTTATTTGGCCTGTCTCTCTTTTCATTGTTTTTGTGTCCATATGTTTTCTTTTTCTTGCAGCTCACCAAAATTCATTCTCATGTTTGTTTTTTTGTTTTGTATTTTTGATTGCCATACTTCGATAACTGTTACTAGTGAAGAGCAAAGCAAGAACCAAAACAGTCCTGGTAACGGTCTCGGTCTTGCTTGTCCTTTATCTTGGCCTTACTCAAACACTTGTTGTCTTGGTCTTGCACAATCAGTCTTGTTCTCGGTCTTGGTCTTGTTCAAATAGCTTGTTACTCAGTACTTACGTCGTTTTGGAAAATTTTCGAATCATTTGATAGGTATAAATTATAAATGATCAACAACATATATTGAAGCTAAGACGAATACTCTCATATATTCCATTTAAAATAAAAGTTGAAATTTTTTGGTTTAGTCTCGCACTTCGGTATTGGCTTTATCGGTCATCTTGTTCTTGTTTATTCGGACTTGGTCTTGGTCTTGGTCTTGCTACTGTATGTATGATCTTGGTCTTGGTCTTAAACAGATTCTGCTCATCACTAACTGATACTGTGTCATTTATTCTTAGCAACTGTCCCCACCAGGTAAATTGTCTCTTTTCCCTAAATCTAAGTGTTGACTCGTTAGCAAGGCCTCCTTTTATTTTTGTATTCCCAAATCTATCTTTCTTTATGACTCTTTCAACTCATGATCCGAACGTAAATTGTTTTAAGCACATTTATCTTGGTTTTCTTTAAAATTTCTTTCTCATTTATAAATATTAAATTCATGATGTGGTAAAGTTTTATTGTTTTTTCTACCCTGTTGTAATTTTCCACTTCCTGCTTTTCATTTTCTTTTATTGCTACTCCCAAGACCTACTTGTTTTGTTTATTCCGTCTATTTGTATTTTCAACTGCCTTGCTTCAGTTCAATAACCGTAACTTTGGTTGTACTTTTACTTACTGCCATTCCAAAGTCTTTAGGAACCATGTTTGAGATTGCCATATTTTTTTGCATACCTATCCTTTTCCCTCCAACAAGATTCATTAAATCGTCTTCAATACTTCTGGTATATCCACTCTTCTTATATGTATGTGTCTCACGTGTTATTTTAATAATTTCATAAAAAAATTCAATGACAATGGACTTAGTTCCTCTTCTCGTCTTTATCCTTCTTCTAGACCTCCAATTTTATTTTTCGCAGCATGGACCCCTTACAGGTTATCATCGACCCCTGGTGGTCGATATAAACCACTTTGGGAATCACTGTACTAGATTCTCTCCGTTCTTAACTTATCTTTTCTGGAGACTTTTCAATTTTCGATCCAGGCGTGGTGTTTTCACTTCCTAAATAATCTAAAAATTTCAGAAAAAGAGAATAAAACTGGTTCTTTATTGAGAGAAGGGTTTATTCCTCCGGAAACAAAAACTATTTGAAGCCATAAAAAATGGAATGAGAGAATATTTGGGGACTACCGAGTTGTACCACAACTACCTGAGTTAATCCATTTCCGCCTTTATTGGGGATTATACTTACCATCGAGGTGGATCATTACGAAATTACACATAAGCCGTATTTATTGAGGGAATACCCAGTACCACTAATAATAAATTGTATTTAGGCGCATATTTGTTTTTATTTTCTCAGTAATTTCACCCAATAAGTGAACAGTAAAAGTTTTAAGGGAGGTCCGTTTTCAGATGTATGAAATAAGAAATAGTTATAAATGTTTTATGTTTGGCACTCTCACACGCTATTACTTTAGTATCCTACCCTAACCCCCCTTCCCTAACCCCCCTTCCCTAACCCCCTAGCCAGCCCAATAGGTTATTCAACTTTTTCATTAGAATCCAAGATTACGACATACTGGAATTTTCAGAACTATTTAGTTAACCTGGAAGCGGATTAAATAAACTGTAGTAGGTATAAAATAAATGTAAATTTGTATATTTCAAAATAAAACTATAACACTATAGGTACCTGAACGTCTATTTATTTTATAAAGTATATCAAATTTATATAAAATTGTTAAGGTCATTAGTCATTAGACTTTATTTTTAAATCGTTAATCCTCCCAGGAAATTCGGTGGTATAACTCGACGGTAGGATTATACCTACCTGATATCTTGTGGTACAACTCGGCGATCCCGGAATATTTACGTAAAATTGATAACTATTAAACACAGGAATTAAACAAAGGAAAAAAAGAAGTGGGGAGAATTTACATTAAGAATCCTTTATACAAAAAAAACTGTTAAATATTTATAAGTACCACTCTGTTCACCACGTAAATTTTAATTTATTAGAAACCTCCAAACTTTCAGTTAACCGTTTTCACATTTATAAACTAACAATATTTTATAAGTCCAAGACTTTCTAACAATAAAGTGTTCCGCCTATGATTTAAAAAAATTCAACTTCTTTTCCAGTGATTGCTTTCCATAAATAGATGCTCGTTTTTTAATCAAAAGTCGATCTTAAATTTTAGCGAATATAAGTTGAATAATTTTAATTTGTCCTTGGTCGATTCTCAAAATGTAATTGATAGATGATGTGTCATAGACTGTCGTAAAATGGTCAGCACGTTATAAATTTCAATCAAGACGTATACAATTTTTTGCAATGTCATAAATACAGGATGATTTATTAAGATTGTCCAAACTCTGAACTGTAAATTCTATTTATTTACTTAATTACCGTTTCCTGTAACACTTGTCATATTTAAGTAAAGCGAGTTATCAATAGACGTCAAGACAATAGTATCATACTATTATAACGCCTCACAAAATTACTTTTCAAAGAGTAGACTAATTACAAACCAGAATGGCGGGTTATATTTTGCAGATATACCAGCCCTGTTTAATTTGGATGTGTAATTCATTGTCTGGCGGGGCATACAGCGCTTCCTAGTGAAGGGTCTACTCTTTGAAAAGTAATTTTCAAATTTGTAAGGCGAATACTACTACTATTATCTTGACGTCTACTGTGAATTCTAGACTACAAAATATTAAGATTCAACGCAATATACCTTTCACTAACTTTACAGGGATTCGGGGTGATTAAAGTTTGATTTTTGAATTACGTAATAATTTTTTGTTCCAATTTTTTCTACTTAAAAATTGACAGCTTTATTTTTTTTACATAAGGTTTACAAAAGACTCCACACTTTTCTCATTCAAAATGAATTTCGTTTATTTTTTCTGAATTACTGGGAGGAGATAGCTGCTGATAGCTCAAAACACCCCCAGCCTTTGCTGAAAGTGTATACGGTCACAGATAGAAATATGAACCTCACTAGGATTCCATACAACTTGAGGTACTTCAGGCGAAAATATGCTCCTTTGATATGTGTGAAGAGATTGGAGGAAACCAATTCAAAAAAGTGTCTCTGGTCTGGATCCCTGGCCATTCTGGTATGGACAGCAACAAAGAGGTAGACCCCTTGCAAAGAAGGTTGCCATAGGTGATTTTATCGAAGTATATAGATCCTATAATCACAATAATTAACTTTTGCCGAACAAACACTAAATACCTGGAGAAAAAAAGATCTTAGACTGCTTGCATAATTTACCGACATTGGTGGCTTGACTTGACCTACATTGCCCAACAAGCTTTTTAACAGGTAACTGTCTGAATCGTCATATGGTAAGACTGTAGTGGAGTGGAGGGCCTACCACAAACCTAACCTAGTAAAGCGGTCATTGGTTTGAAATAGGGATGTTACGGATATTGGAATCCGAATCCGAATCCGTAAAGTCGGAACTTCCGATTGATATTACACCTCGACTTCGGTCTCGATACTTTTAAATCAGCATTATCGATCGACCGTGATCAGCATTACGTGTTTCTGCAGAAAAACGGGCAAGATTGGCATGGCCAGCAGCTGATCACTCTAGGAATACTGAAACAATGTCCAAACCATTTTATCAAATATGTTGTTAAGTTGCGATGATGATGACACTGATGGTTAAAAAACCACATCTAACAAAGATATAGTTATAGACACATTTATTATGTTGTATAGGGTTTACTGAATGAGTTCAACAGAGAAAAACGTATTCCCTTAAGTGACCATGCCTTATTATGGTGGAAAGTGAATACAAAATTTCAACCTCTGATCTCGATTGCCTTCCCATATCTGTCATATCCACCGGGCTCTGTAGCAAGCGAACAACTTTTTAGTGGTGCTGGCCTAATCTATGACCGGTTGAGTAATAGACGGAGATAAAGCTACGAAGCTTTTGTTAATTAAATACAATTTGCTTCTTTTGGAGTTGCTTCATTTGATTTATTTTTTTATTGGATTGATTTTGATTTAATTTGTTTAAGGTTTGAGTAAATTTGATTAGATTTATTTTCAATGTCTGTTAAGACCTTTATTTTTTAACCTGAAATTAAAGAGGTTAAATAAATAATCTTTGTACTTTGCATTATTTCATTAAACCTGCCATTAACACATATTTCTTCTGTCCCCATCCACCTCTACCACCACCTCCGACAACCCGAATTTATAAACTCCTACTCCGATTTTGGATCAGATAAATACTCCTCCGTAACATCCCTAGTTTGAAATAACAAAATAGTATTAAAACTATCGTTTTTATACTTACATTGATTACACCTTATCAAATATTTTACAGGGAACTGTAACTGTAAAAAATATAATAAAGTATTGTAATTTCTTAATGTCGAATAACTTGACAAGGTCAAAAGTGAAAAGTGACAAATCCCGTAACCCCGGAATCCAACTATATATATAAACTACGTAATGCATGACTATAACGATAGCCTTAACGTTATAATATATTACAGTAACTATGATATTTAGAGCACGCCTGAGCTGTCAAGCCAGGGATAGTTTCACTCATCAAATTGCAGCTAAATCACCTGCACTAAAAATGTTTCCAAAAACTTTGTTGCCATAGCGACGTGTCAAAATGAATAATCTGATTGGCTTAAAATGACAGATATAAAGAATGTCCTTAATTTTAGCCTAAAGCCTAGCATATAATTTTAAACTTGAAAATTGAAGGCAAAAAGTGTTCCAATAATATTTAATTCATTTACTACTTTATTTTTTCCTATTATTCAAAATCTCAATTAATTCCAAAAATCAAAATCCTCCATTCGTAATATATTATTCCAACCACAGAATTCCATCAAGAAATTTCCCAAGAAAACAATTTTTTACTAAATTTCACCCTTTTTTCAAAAGAATTCGTACCTAGACTACCACCTGGGTGCCCATATATATCCATTAGCAGCATAAAAAACTATTTGCATTTTTTACCTGTCACTACTCAATATATCCTTCCGATTTCTTTTTTTTGTATAAGAATAAGGGGTTAAAGGGAAAAATGAAAAGGTTTCAAGTTCCTTCAGGTAGTTATCTGAAAATGTGTGTGACATACTTAGAGTTTTTAACACAATATCGCACATACGTCATGTGGCGGCTGATTCAACATCGTTAAAAACGTGTGAGAATTTTTTTATAAAAAGGGTTAATACAAACTGGATTTTAAAATATCGAACCACTATTATAAGCCACGAAAAAATGTTTTAAAACTTTTTTCTTTTAAAGACGACTTTAACAAATTTAACTAACACTAAAACACAGTTTGGAATCAAAAAATAATAATGCGGGTGTTAAACCGATATCCGGTTTTTGTTATTTGATTAAAATATATTACCACTTCTTTGCAAAAATTAATTTAAAAATTCTTTAAACCGAATATTTCAGGACAAAAATTGGAAATTAAGAATTCCTAAATTTCCAACTTTCACTACAGATACGTCACAAACGTAAGCCACTTTCTGATTACGTTTTAAGAACTAATAGCCAGTTACAAAAATTTGAAGTGAAGAACTGTCAAAGTCTATAATATAGATGAGTGTTTTGTTTGTTTTTGTTTACAGATTATACGAGTTTGACGTTTCAATATTTAAAAAAAATAAAATCATTGTGTTAATATTTTTTATCCGATTGTGTCAAAAAATGACGTTGCATGGTTTAGATATTTAGATGAAAAGGTAACCTTCTCAGAAAGGTATTGAATAATTCATTGTTACCTAGGGAACACTTTTCGTCCTAGGTCAAAATAGTAGTTTACCCAACAAGTGCGGAAAGTTAGCGGAGTTCGGCCAGCAATAGCGAGCGAAAAAGAATTTTTTCAAATTGTTGTCGTGAAAATGAAAAATTCAAGTTACCTCGAACACTTTTGTAGAAGAAATCATTATCTATGTAGACCATGCCCCCAAAATTATAGAGAAAGGACTAACTATTTAGAGATTTGGGATGATAACGATTTTCTAATTTTCTAGAGAGATTTAGATTTACAAAACAAGAAGAAAGATTTACTTGTAACAAATCTGATTAGAAATCAAATAACATCTCCCATCGTACTAAACGGTAAGTTATAATTTGGATTCTCATTTAAAGCATTTATTTAAAAAGAAAATGCTCCTGACATTGGGGTTTTATGTAACAGGTACTTTTCTTCAGATGATGGGTATGAACGAATTTATAAAGTGCCTTCCTAGAAAAAATAAATTAGAACTATTTCATAAGTGTTGCCTTCGAGACTTTGCCCACCAATAATAAAATATAAACCAAAAATAGGTTATGTGATTGTTGGTATTCTTAAATCACATTACAAATCACTCAGAACACCTTTCCAGGTAATGCGCTACAACCTAACAAAATTTCTCTGAGCCGCACTTTGATGAAATCTACCAACGTTTATTGAGCTGAGGTTGGAGTAAAGTTGTACAAACGGCCCTGAAAGAGTAAGCCGCTTAAATTTCAACCCTATATCCATAAAATGCGTACTGGTGATTAGACTGCTGTCATTTCAGGTGCGCGAAATCCCTTGGTGTAGATCAGCGCAGTACTTGAATGAAACGTGAAAAAGGAATGGGGAATCCGTTATGTGATTATTTTGTCATTTCACGTTGCTGAAAACCAAAAAGAGCAAGGTGGCCCGCTCAGTGCATAAGAGGTAAGAGGAAATTGATCATTGAATGGAACACACACAACGTGTACTAAAGTCGCTCAGAGCTGTTACAGGCCTTACGAGTTTAACAATAAGCTTCGGAATGACGCCTTCTAGCTCAGATAAAAACTAAAAAAGCACACCATCGTCGATATAAAGTGAAGATGATGTTGATAGTTTTTTTATAATAATAATAGTATAATAAAATAATAAAATAGTATAATAATAGTATATTATTAAACAAGCAATTTATGATAGCCATTATTCAGGCAGAGTGACGTTTGCGACCCGAGTAGAAGGCGAGGGGCGCAAGTCACCCGAGTGAGTAGTGGCCATAAATTGCGAGTTGAATACTATACTTTGTCCACGACCCTCGATTTCTTTATTAAATAAAAGTTAAGTAAATAGTGCGGGTGTAGAATGGAAAGTAATAATTTGGTATTTGGTATTATTGACAATTCTAACGTCAAAATTGATAAATTTCTGGAGTACATCAATAATGTGACATATGGAGATGGGCGATACTGTATAAAGTATCGATACACCGTACCGTTATAAATATATTGTTTTAAAAATATCAATATTAGAAAATATCGTTATGAAAAGTATCATTCCAAAAAATTTCGATAGTTTATCGATACGATATATTTCAGAAACAAATTTCCTAAACAAAATACACAGATTTAATAGTTTATTTCATATTGTACCCCCCTCTCTAGTCACCTATGTGCCGGAATGTTGTGAGTAAGTGTTGTGTTGTCATAGCGACATATTCTATTTAAATGCACAAGCGTGAATTATGAATCATAATTCACTCTAGTAGATATATGGATACCATATACCTTTTATTAGGAGGAAAATATTGACTTATTATCAAGTGGTCGTGGACAAAGCGTTCCTCATTGCTGTTAGCGAACATTTGTTATAAATCGTCCATAGAGATAATGCACATAAAGTAGGCATGCCAAAGGGGTTCGTGTAAGCGTATTCGTCCACCCATTAGAAAGAGATGGACAACCAGTTTGGCATTGCTTTGTCTTTCTAATAGCGCATAAATTCTTAAAACTAACTAATAAGCCAAATTCATCTAGTACTCATCAGTAGCTAAGAGGATTTCGCCATAGTCTCAACGTCATTCCTTAACATTTCGCAAAAAGGCATCGTAGTGACCACCACCTACTTCGTTTCCGGATACTTCCTAATACGAAAGAGAAACGTATCTAGTTGTAGTGACGTCCTATAACTGACCATAATTCGGACAATTTCAATCCTCTTGGCATATTAATTGAGAAGTAATTTTCGATAGTTCTTCACCAAGAGTTCTGCTGTCTTGGAACACTGCTCCAAACGGTTGGCCTCATGATTTGTAAAATTGACACAATGGCACTGGCTGCAGCCCCCCCCCCCCGAGATTTATAATAGTTACAAAAAAGTAATATTTTATAAAACTTTGTTAATTTTATGAAAGTGACTTTAACGAAAATGGGGGTTTTGTAACCGAAAATTTATTACAATCTGAGTATATGCTGTGGATTGATGAATATAAAATGATTATTCACAATGCTGGCAGTGATAACAAATATCAAAGCCCAATCGAGTTACTAGCATCTATTAACAAACAAATATATCCGAATATTTATTTGTTAGTTAAAATATTGTGTACTATACCTGTGACAACAGCAACAACGGAGAGGAGTTTTTCTGCTCTAAGACGTTTCAAAACGTATCTAATAAATTCCATGTCGGAAAATAGATTAACAGGTTTAGCTCTGTTAAATATTTATTATGAAATGGATGTTGATCCCGAAAAAAGTATTGAAAGGCTCGCTAAAGAAAAACGTCGTTTGGACTTTGACCTATAATAGATTAGGTTTGGAAAGTTTTATATTATTTCTTACATGCGAATATGTTTTTTTTTATATTATGTTTATATTTACTGAATAAATTGTTTTGTTTTTTACATAAATGTTACAAATTCATTTAGCCCCCCCCCGAAATTTAATCCTGGGTGCGTCCTTGCACAATGGGGTGTTAAACTAAATAAAAATATGATGTTTTCTCAATGTTAAAGTTAGTGGTGTACCAAATAATCATGGGGAATCAATTATTTTTAATATTTTTATTCTCATGTACCTACAAGGTTTTTATGCCGATTTGAAAATTCAACTTTTGGATGATCTAAATAATCCATCATTTATGCTGTGACGAACATACACTAAAAGAGAAGTTAGCTACATAAGGCTTACATAGCACCACAATTCTGATGTGATGAAGTAATTATAGGTTATGCTTATGTCATATTGATGTTATAGTGACTTAGGAATTGTTTTTTACTTCCGATTTATTTTTAGGGATATTACATTATTTTATAAACTTTACAGTTACCTTTATAAGTTTTTAACGTATTTAGGTACAGTTAGTTTTTGTTTTTGTTAGTGTTAGATATTTTTCCTAAATTATTAGAATGACTGGGTTCGTGCAGGCAAATACACACACATATATAATTACTTACATCAAAATGATCTTCACAGCGATAGTAACTAGTCTGTTTATATTTTCTTCTAGTAGCCTCAAACCATACTTTTTGTTTAACTTTTACTGCAGGCATAGTTACAAACTTTTTACGAGGAGTGGTAACTGTTGTGTCCGTGCAGTATGATACAAAACAAGATTTATATAATATTGACAGTATTCCAACTTTAAAAATTGTTGAGAAATACTAACTAAACTTAACTAAAAAAGTATTAATACAAGTTTTTCATAATATTGAAATGTTAAGTTGGAATAAACTGTAAGCAAAATCAAAATATTCATACATTATAGACTTTGACATTTCTTCAAACTTCAAATTCGAATGGCCTTTTTGTAACTGGATATTGATTTATAAAACATCTAAATCAGAAAGTGGCTAGCTTCATCTTTAGTGATATGACGTTTCTGTAGTGAAAGTTGCAAACATTTAGGAATTTTTAATTTCCAGTTTTCTCCTAAAATATTCGGTTTAAAAAATGTTTAAAAACTTTAATAAAATACCAAAAGCCGGATATCGGTTCAACATTCCATTACCGAGATGGAATTTCTGTTCAAGAGCAGCTTATAATTGCTCTTAGGTTTTTATCTTCTAGAGATTCACTTACTTGCCTTACGAGGATCATTTTTGTCCTTCGAGAAGGATAATATATTAGTTATGATGAGGAAAGCAAGACCAAGACATTTTATCTGTTACATATTTTTTTACATTTAAAGATCATCATGGTTATAAATTATTAATAATTTACAATCAACTATCAATTAGCAAAATTATTGTAATAGGCGACTACTGTACCCTAGTAATGAGCAAAGCAATACCAAGACTCGGATAGTCTTTGTCTTGTTCTTGTTCATTTAGTCTTTAGTCCACGACCAATTTTGCTCATCACTATATATTAGAGGAAACCGTTTGGGAATGTACAAACTTTCCGTTTCTATGCCTAAACGTACAGATTGTTGGGCTTAAGTATTTGTATTTTCTGAGAAAGTGCTAGCTTATATTTTTTTCATTTTCCTTTCAACCTCCGCCCTCCCTATTCCCGAACTAGTTGCAGTGTCCCTCCAGGCATCGTGTTTTTTGTTTCGATTGCTTCAAATCCCAAAGTTTCTGTGAGACTGATAGTTCTCGATAGCCGTCTTGTTATTTAATTATTTCACTCCTTACTAAATTTAAAACCAAAAAAATTGTTATTAACAATAGTTGCCGACACGTTCGCCGACAAGTACTAACTTGTGGAAATTGGATGAACGGATGGTTTTGTTAAAAGTATCTAATATTTAAAAAAACTATATATATTTGTTCTAGATGTATTTAAATAATGCGAAACACCAGCAGAATTATAGGTAATTAATTTTAAAAAGTTTTATCGTGTGAAAAATTTCGACAAAAAGAGTAAAAATATCAAACTTGATTAAACATATCACATTTCCTATAATATTTCCAACGTTTCACAAAATAACAGGTTTTGTCTTGACTCGTGAAGTATCAAATTTCCGGGTATCAATTTCTTTATACAATAAACCAAAAAATTATAACCCTTTTTTTATTATTTCAATTCGATTGTAAGAAATTTGTATCCGTGCGTGAGATTTTTACCGTAGCTATTGAAATAATTTGTTTACATAAAATATATTCCACAATTCGCCTGAAATAAGATATTTTTAGATTTTGAAATAATCGCACACCCCAAAAAAGTTCCCACCAAGCGTGAAATTGGTTCAAATAGCCCACTTAGCTCTCAATTGCCAAAAAAAATAAGGTCATTTACAAAAATCAAAACTATCTTCACTACCCCATTCAAAGTTTTTTTATCCCACACATAAAAAACCTCCCCGAAAAAGATAACAAGAATCTTATAGGGACAGTACAATGTCCACCCTTCGACAATGTCCATTTAAATATATTTAAATCTTAAATGGCCCTTTATGAGGTGACAAATAGATATAAACATCTCACAGCGTGTGGCTACTATTCGTAAAAATAAAGGACTATAAGGGGACCTAAGATATTGGCCACTGTCTATTATTGATCCTGGCAGATTATCTCGAGAGGATAAAGGTATAAAGCGGCCAACGGGGATTTTTTTTAGATATTGGGTAAGTGATATTTTCAGTTATTTAAGGGGATGAAAAAATGTATAAAAAAGTGAGAAATATTTTTTATTTAATATTTCACATCAACCGTCTAAAGTTTCTAATAGGAAGCAAAGTATACAGGGTTAAACAAAAATTTCTATATTGTAAAATAAAGTTTGACTATCACTCAAAAAAGTATGATAGTTGTAGTTCAATGAATGAAAAACAAACAACGTATAATTCCAAAAATATTCTTATTCTCCAGAATACTCAATCTCCTAAAAGTTATTGCACTTAGTCAATTATCCTCTAAAACGGTTGCTATTCCTCGATGAAAAACTATTACTACGAAAGAGTTGTTTTATAGATATCTAGATATCTGGTGAATGCGGTAGATAGGTACTCAACCAATTCGTGCTTTCATTTCTTAAATTTAACCTTGGCAAAACACTTTGGTGAGCAGGAGCATTGTGAAATAAGACTTTGCTCAACTTGCTTTTTGTTCACGAATTCTTATATCCAGCTAATTCAAAAGGTTGCAATAATCTTTAAAGTTAACTGTTTCATCTTTTTGATAATTAATCAATGAAAATCTCTTTGCATTCCAACAAACTGATACCATGAAATTATTTGCTAATCTTGTGCCCTTCACATTCTTTGGAGGTGATCAATCTGCTTCAGTCCACTGTAATTGTTCTTGTTTCAATTTAAGATTAAAGTGGTGAATCCAAGTCTTAATCCATAGTTCCGAAACGACTCTTAAAATCAATTGTACCAACGAATATAATTTTTAATATTTCTCAATATTTATTCAATTCAAAGAAGAAACTTTATCGTGAATACTGATACATTAATGAATGAAAAAAAATTAGGTAATATTTAGTTTTTTGGAAATTTTGAATATTTATTTGATCAAAAATAATTGTAATGTGATTATTTTCCGTAGTAAAGGATTATAAAATGAAATTATATTAATTAATTAAAAAATAAAGATAAATGCTAAATTAAATCATACTACTCTAAGATTATCGTAAAAAGTTCAAATTACAAAACGAATAAAAAATTATCTATATCAAAAATCAAAACATATACCTACCTACTAAAAAATTCTCCGTCCTTGTGCAAGGCATAACCTCTTCGATTGTAAAAAACCTTTTGTGTATTTTGGATAATATGTAAGATTCCAGCACGAAAATTTTGCAAAGTGTAAGGCCTGTGTCATTACCATAAACACTGTCTGTGAAAACTACGCACCCAGTGGAATCTTCGCAACAGCAATTTGCTCACTAGAAAGTGTAGGTTCTTGTATTGCACTGACACAAACCATTATCTCCAACATTTCCCTGTCCACTCCAAGTGGACGACGACAATAATTGCTATGTCGAACAGGACTTCTTCCTCTAATTCTATAGTATACTGTGTAACAAGTGCGAAAAAGTGTGAGTTGCGGCACTCGTGAGAAATTAACATTTATACACGTGCTACACATTGTATTTATCCTACGACCACGATCCAATACGACCAACAACCAGAAATCAAACAATCGACTCTGTTGCACACAGTACTTTTTTACGAGCATTTTTTCTAACATAATATAGCTTATGGCAGTGAAAATTAGTAGGTACAATTTCGGCATTTCATTTAAATAAATTACTAAAGATCATATTTAAAGATTTATTAAAAATTACAATAGGCAAAAAAACCTTTTTTAGAAATATATTTTAGATATCGCAGAATAATAATTATAATTATTCTAACGCTTTATAAGTTTTGAAAAATATTTTTCAAAATCTATATTTTAATTTAAACATTCCTTGCATGGGATCTTTCAAATTATAATGAATTGTAAAATGGGAGCAGTTCTGGATCTTTATCCCTGGTGTTGGTGTTTCCGACAAGTTTTCGGTTATTATCAACAAGTCATTATTTGTAGCAGATGTTGAGGGAACAGGAACATATTCAAATTTCTGATATGTTTCATCGGCCCTACTAGTTGATTGCCTAGCAACGAATTAGAAGTCGGACTGTTTTGCGGGTTTATTTTTTAGCTATAACCACAGACTACAGATAAGCAGAATGACAATTTGCTCTAGGTATCTATTTTGGGTAGGTATGCCTAATAACACTTTGGCTATGCCTTATGCCACTTTTCCCACAACTTTTGTTGCTATGAGAAATTGTTAATATTCCGGATTATAACCAATGTGCAAAATAGTGTTTTGGATGGTGGTCGTAGGAAAAATTAGATTATGCACAGTTGATAATGAAGAGGTATGTCTATCATAAAATGCTGCTGAAAATAATTCACGAATTTGTGTTTCATATGATGCCATTTGAATTTAATTCGTTCTTCCAAATTGTACATGATAATGAATAAATCGTTTTAAATTTCACCTATTGTTTCTATGAACTATTTAAAGCAAAATGAAATGAAATTATTGCTTCTTGCTTGTCTATGTACGAAGAGGTTGATTTAGTAGTAGTGGTGAACGGAAGCATTATCAATTGCCCATGTTTATACTAGTTTCGCGTTCGCAGTAGACTGACTTTTGACTTTATATGAGTATAATAATATTTACAAGCAGTGGCGGGGCCCTGTGCGAGGTGATATTAGAAGGGGGGTCTTCCCCGGAAAATTTTGAAAATTTAGGTGCTAAATTATACATTTTAAGCCTCTCTAGAGTACTTTTTGTCAGTGTTTTATCTCTATATTTCCTAGAAAAATTGTCTAAAATAAGAACCTATCGTCACTGGAAAGGTAAAAGGTTTTAAGCGCCACCCCAAAGCAAAATGAGTTATAAACATGCCTAAAAAGCCCTTTTTTACCTGCGTCGAACTGTCTAAGTTTTATAGCGTTCTGATCACTTAGCTGGCGCTTTAGTCGCCGTAAAATGTGTACCTATATTTTAAAGTATTTGCTAAAACGACATAAATATATACATTGAATTATTTGGTTTTAGAGACGATCATTCCTATAACAATTTTCTAAAAAATTCGATATATCTGATAGTCAATTCAAACCTAATAATAATTTACTAGGCAATTCGTTATGATATTTTTTTCAAAATTTTAACGTTTAAAATGCTTCCCTGAAAAACCACCAATATGTCGCTTTGGACCTTTTACCTTTCCAGTGACGCTATGTGTTTTACTTATGGTCATCCACAACACTAAATAAAAATGTATTTAATTATTTGGATAAACACTAGTGAAAGGCTGAAATCTAAATACATTTTAAAACATTAAAACCGTGTAGAAAATATATATATACATATTTATTTTTAAGTATAAAATTAAAATAACCTCAGATCCTCAGAATAGGGGAAATAGTATATAAAACTTTCACTGCTTTCTGAAAAATACTGACAAATTATAGCGCCTCCCGGGGCCCTGTGCGATCGCACAGCTCGCACATAACTGGCGCCGCCACTGTTTACAAGAGCATAAAGTGCACATTACAAAACAGAGATAGATATTGGAAATACTACAAAAAACTTTATTCGTTGATACCAAAGGATCTTAATTTTAATATTTCCACACGGAAAGATATTCTTTTTCTTTTGTTTGGGCTCAGATTGCTAATTCGTAGTGCTCTAATCTCTAATACTCATTTTGCTCTAATACAAATTAAAATACAGTATCATTCGTTTTAGAATTCCTAGTTGTAAGGAATTACGCATTGGTCAAATTTCTGCTGGATCATTAATGTACACTAAACCGTTAAACAATCAGGGCCGCGCCGACTCCCGGCAACGCCTGTGTGCTAAACCCATGAAGTATATACTTAGATAATATTTTACGTAATTGGAGTTTTACGACGTCTTCGGGGTCTGGATCTAGAAGTTTCAAATTCAGTCATCTAGTTTTTCGGCAATTTTCATGGCATCTTTACAATTTATTCAGAATTTGTGTCGGTTCTTATTTTTATCAAAAACTTCTTTAATTCCGTTAAAGCATCTGAAGCAATTCGCACATTCATATCGATGGACTGCAGAATTTTGCTCACAAAATTTAATTTTGTCAATATTATATGCCATATATTTAGTGAACAAATGAATGAAAAGGTGCATATTTTTTCTGCTAGACATTTAGCATCCTATTTTGCCTTCTGATCATATGATATACCATTTAATATTTCATATAAGACATCATAAATTTCTGGTAAATTTGAAAACAGCGGTTTTGTAGCATCTATTATGCTTGACCATCTTGCTTCACACAATGGTTTTCGGGGTCAGATTTATGACAACTTTTTTTAATAAATCCCATCCTTTACTAGAGGCCGAAAATATTTATATAATTCTTGCACAATAATAAAAAACCCAGTCGTGTGATGATTGAAGTTGGCAGCGTCGTTTACTATTAAATTTAAGCTATGGCGCAAATTCACGCCATAAGAAAGTGTTCCCAGTTCAATATTGACAATTGCACTGAGCTCTTGTGTAATCAGTTCCAAAATGGTGTGGGAATGCCTAGGCATACTCAATGAACTAGGCGAGAGAATATAGTATCCTTACTATGAATTCCAGGACACACTGGAATAGAAGGAAATGAAATAGCAGATGAACTAGCAAAGAGGGGGACTGAAAGACCCTTTTGCGGTATCAGCCCCAACGTAATATTTGAAGAAATAGGCAAAGCCGAAGAAAATAGAAGATCTGACCATTTGAAAGATCTAGTAAGGCTTAGACAATCAAATATTCTGATGGGTGACTACAACCCGTTGAGATCAAATGAATGCATAATTCAAAGTAAAACTGCACTATGAGTGTTAACAGGGATCCTAACGGGACATTTTCGCATGAACGGGCACCTTAATAAACTCAAAATAGTGGAGGAAAAAGAATGTAGATTCTGTGGCATGGAAGAAGAAACCTCCATCCACATACTTGCGAATTGCGCAGCAATTCAGAATCCTAGGGCACAGCACCTACGAGATTATTGGATAGAAGATGGACATTTACCTAAGATGAAAACTGCAGATATCTTAATATTTCTCAGGGAAATAGGACTAAAAGAAGCCACTGAGACGTTCCTCGGGAACTAAGTAGAGGTAAGGGGGCACAATAGATCTTTTATGTTGTTGTGTAAGTGTAACATAAATACTTTCGGTGGCGCCCTCATTGTCTTGGCGCCTGTGTGCACCGCACACTTCGCACATAGGGGCAGCGCGGCCCTATTTAAACTACCAGTACAAACGGTCGAGAAAAATTCGTATTCCACTAATCAGTCTTATAAATCTGATTACGTGGACAATATTTCTAAGAACTGATAAATGTTAACATATTATCATGACAGAAATATACGTGTCGTAGGTCCTTGTTATAGAGGTGTTGTCGGTAACTATAGTTGTTTTTAAGCGTTCGAAATCCAAAAGTTCGGATAACACAAACAGCAAAAATTTATTTTATTTAGAAATCCCAGTTATATCTACTCTTATTATGGGACTGAAGACCAAGTTTGTCGAAAATCATTATTGGATGGTGGCATTGATAGAATTTTGGATGTAAGAGTATTTACAATAATTTAGTTATACAACATAGTTCGGCTGCTGTAAGTCTTCGCGACTGAGATAGTATAGACAGAAAATGTATTGACAATTGTTTGATTTTTAATTATAAATCTCTGGTTCAGAGCTATCCTAAAATAAGCGCGAATAAAGCAAACAATTTTGGATACGAGAAGTTAACTACTAGCTTGTTAAGTGAAGTATGGTTTTCCAGAATCCAGTTTTTCATCATAATATATGTTTTGGCTCTGATTACTGCTTATAGAAGCTCAGCTCACTCCGTGGATCGGGGCCGCTACCATTAAGACTAGATGAGGAGAACAAATATGCCTACAAAATCGTCTATATTATTTTTCACAGATGGCGTCGCTAATGGTCGTTGTGTACCGGTTTGGAACCTTCAATTCAGTTTTTGTATTACAATAATCAAGTAGTTAACATTACTTAAGATGATAATAAATCTTATACTATGTAAAAACTAATGTTTGTTCGTTTGTATTTTATGCGCTACAAGCGAATTATTTTACAAATAAAGAACAAACATAGTTTTAAGAATCAAAAAAGTATTTTATTAAAAAAACAACAACAAAGCCATCTGTTTTTATTTTCTATTTCCGAAGCCCACGTATTCGTACATATACAATACACTCCTTAGTATTCAGTAGGAGACCTAGATTCAATTAAATATTAAAATTTTTTCCAGTTGGTATCTTTGTTAGGTTATTGGTAGACATTGATTCATACACAATGAATTTAATTCGCGCGAAACACAAACAACAATTGATTAATCATTCTAGGTGCTTGTCAATTAATTTTGCTGAATCAAACTGTAGAAATCGATACAAGACGTTTATATATGTGGGAGGTTGGTCGATATTTCTCTTTGAGGTATTTAATTTTATACAAATTTTTGTAAAATTAATCAAAAAATGGTGTTCCGTTTAATGTGATTATATAATTACTGTTTAATTATGTAATTATTGATTGTTCCATAATTTTTAAGCCAGCAATGTTTACAGTTGATGTCAAAGAGATCAAGTGTCTGTTAACACCGGCAAAACTATAATAGTTGGGGGACCTTCCTCTACTTCCCTGCAATGATGGTGAGGCTATTCTGTCTGAAGCTATATATTCGAGAATTAAAACTCACTTGGAAAAAGTTCTCGACAAGTCTAGACTATCCTTATGGACATATCGTAAGAACTGTGGAACATTTTTGGACTTAGGACCCAAACAAATCTATTGGATATATGTGATGATTGTTACACCGATTATCACATATGTAGCTATCACTTGATGGTCGTAAGCTCCGGTAGCCAAGCGACTTTAAAAGCACTTAGCTCTCACAATGGGACGTCGAAATTATTGGTATCAAACTGCCAAAAATATTTTCCCAGGATTATTGAACAAACGTGTCTTTGGTCTGGATCCCTGATCATTCTGTTATGGATGGCAATGAAAAGACGGATTGCCTTGCATCAAAGAAGGATACAACAAGTGGTTTTATCGGTTTTACTGGAAGGTTATGAAACAGTTTGAATCTCTCTCTCTCTCTTTCTCTTTCCATTCGACCTGAAATGTGTGACCCTTTCCTGTTTTTTTGGAGAAGTTTCGAAAGCTCATGAATAGTGATGAGCAAAATTGGTGTTGGTCTTGTAGTCTTGGTCTTTCTTTTTCACAAGATCAAGACCAAGACAATCATTAGACTAGCAAGGCCAAGGCCAAGACTAAATGAACAAGAACAAGACCTAACTTTTCAGTAGTAATACCACAAATGATTGAATTTTCGCGATAAGTCGGTCGATTTATTTTATAACGAAACTGAGTTGCTTGAAAACACCACGAGTCCGCAGGACGAGGATTAATTCGAAGGAATTTATCCGAAATCTGCATATTTTTAAATGCGTGCACGGCGAGATTATTTATACTTATACGTATACAAATCTGAAAACATAAGTAAAGTTTGGTGTTATCGATAATCCAAACTTGACTAGAGCTCCTGATTGGTTCATTTGACAAATGCGTGAAACAGTCGCAGTAATTTTGCGATAATTGCACTCCATTTACATGGGATTTTTGACAGAAAGGAAATATTCGCCAAAATCGAATTGTGTTGTTATTTTTTGTTACAAACATTGTTGTAATACATTTTATATCATTTGTAGTATACTGTAGTTGATTTTTTATTGTGCTATCTTCCGTTTTTAGGTGAATTATCTTCGACATCGTTAATTTTTAGAAATTGTAGAGTTTCACTATAATCAATATGCGTTTTCAAGACTGATATGTTTCTTATACAAATAATTATAAATAAATACATACTACAAATGATTTAAAATTTTCGTAGTAAAAACTAAGATGAGTAATCTGGTTACGTTTACATCTTTTTCACAGTAAATATTTCTACTATAATAAAAATCAAAATTACTACATTTATTTTTATGATATGTAGTGAATTTTACTTGTGCTACCAAGTCGTGTTCCAGGTTTAGAAAGAGTATGTAGTTACAAAAATTGCAATAAAATACCCAATACCTATACTTTTTTCTGTAACGTAAAATTTTCGGGGACATTTATGTATATGTTTAATTTATAGATAAAACAACCCTTTATTCATTTATTATTCCAGTTTATTACCTCCGAACAGATGGTGGTCCATTGCAAGACAGAAATTAGGTCAGAATGGGCCTCATCACTAAAAAACTAAGAGCCTCACGTTTAATTGAATTATTTTCGGAAACATTAAAAAACCAGCAGAGCAGATTTTTTTTAAAGAAATTTCCATTAAATTGTGACATAAAAATGGTCCATTTTCTGTTTAACATCTCTTCATTCCGAGCAATAAAATTTTATATGTTCAATTGTCTCCGACGTAAACCGCAAAACATGCATTTATTCAAATAAGCCTGTTGATTTGTACAGTCACCGTAAAAATTGTAATTCCAACATTCTCCCAACCCAACTCAAAAGCATGAACAATAATATTCAATCACACAATTCAGCCGGCAAGTCGTGTTAAATTTACAAAGGAATCGTGTTAGTCCGGTACAATTATACTGAATTTTATTTAGTCGAATTAAAAATTAAATCAACTTTTGTAAGCATTAGAACTGATGAAAGATTTTTAAACTGGTACAGTTGTACTAAAAAAAGGGTACGGGTATTAAAAAAAATACGATAATGTCGTCATTTTAATAAAACTGAAATTATTATTGAAGTTGAATCTTGTCAAAAATTCATAAAATTAGACATTGACGAATAATAATTTATACAGATTTGGTCAATTTGTTATCAATCATAGGACTCAAAATGCATGGACATCGACGTACAAGTAGGTAGGTATAGCACGTACCATCTCTAAATTACGTAAAGGCACATTGACGCGAACGGGAAGACTCGAACGAAAGGGATGAGTTCAACAAACCTGCATTCGTCATGAAAATATAAAGGTACGAATACCGTTCCTCTATATAATCAGTAGAAAAGTGACGATCTGTAAACAATCGTCAGAATTAAGCAGCTGAAGATCGAATCTAATTACCTATGACATTTGATATCCTCCAATAATACGCAAATAGTATGACAGTAACGACTGCTTTTTTTTTCGTTTCTATTTTATAATAGACTCCGTTATTGAAGGAAGTGTTTGGATGAAGTGATACTTTATATCCTTCGTAAGTGTGGATAAGACTCTAATTATAATGTGATTGTTGAAAGTTTTTTAAATTTGTCCCAATTTGCCACTGGACAGTTATAGAAAATATTTTGACATTTAAAACAGCAATATTATTATTATCCTTTATATAACGGTAGCTGGAACGCTACTGGAAGGATGAAATAAAAAAAGATTTCCCAAAAATAACAAAAAACTAAAAATAATTATTTGCGTTCTTCAATGGGATAGTTGAGATTGTCTGGCACTAATTTCTATGGAAAAAAACGCTCTCTGAAAATTTAGACCTTAATGATGTTATTAACGACTTTGCCTCGCTAAAAGCCAAGAGAGCGCAATCGATTTGAATAACTTACTAAAAACCATGTTTTATTACTCACAATAAATTATAGCTATATGGACAGTTTTATAAAAAATGCATGAAATGTATGAAATAAGACGACAAACTTCACGCAACTCATAGACGTAGGCTCTATTTTGACAGCCTATGACATTTGAAAACCTCAAACTCCTGCCGGTTTTACGCAAATAGGCTGACGTTAACGACTCTTTCTAATTCTTGTAATCAGGGTTGGACTGGCCATAAGACCCATCGGGAGTTTTTCCGGTGGGCTTTTTCGTTGTAGAAATAAAATATTAATAATAAATAACTTGAATTGGAGCAAGACAAAATCTGGAACTCCAATGTACAACGTCAGGGGCACAAACAAAACTGTCAGAACGAGATATCGAATAGTGATGAGCAAAATTGGTCTTGGTCTTGCAGTCTTGGTTTTGGTCTTGATTTTTCGCAAGACCAAGACCATCCTTAGACTAAATGAACAAGAACAAAAACAAGACTATCCGAGTCTTGGCCTTGGTCTTGCTTTTCTCATCACTGATGTCGAAGCTGAAATTGAGATTGAACTTTCAATTGAGAGGATAAGAAAAAGGAAAGAGATGCCGGGAGAGCAGTCCAATGATGAAAGTGTTGAAAACCCAGATGAAGCGACCTTCTGAAAGGTTTTTTGCAGATTTGTCTTCGCTGGACCCAAAAACTTTTTCAGAAATGAAAGGTGCCAAGTGTTTGAAAAACTGAGTAGAAAACTTTTGGTGACAAGGCTACTCCCGAAAATATAAGAACAGAACTTATCAGTTTGGCAGATAACTGGGACACTATCAAAGAGTCCAGTTTAGAAGCGTATAGCATAAAAGAGCAAGGTGAGGTTTTGGACGAAGGAGAAGATTTTGTTGGAGAGGAAGAGAGTGATCATCAACAAAACTGGGTCACCTATGTCAAAATTGTTGTATTTATTGCTACAAACTTTTGCAGAGGTACAACTTACTGACTGGGCCTTACAGTAGCCTGGGCCTTGCTTACAAGTACTTGTTAACGTTGTCATTTACCCAAATAGCCTGTGAGAGAAGTTTTTCAGTTTTAAAAGTAGATTAAGAAGTACCTTAGGTCAGTCTAAGCTAGAATCATTTATGCTGATAAGCTCAGAAAACTCCTATGAAGTTAGATGGTAATTCTATTATTGACAAAGTAGCAGACAAATCAAAGTTAATGCAACACTTCCTAAGTACTAGTTTCAATGTTTTAATGAAAAAGGAATATTTTAAGGCTTTTTATCTATTATCTAAACAAACCTTAACTTTTGAATTGAAAGGAATACTTGTTACATTAGTTATTTGTTGTGTGTGACAAAAACAACTTTACGACTTTTTAATTTATATATCTTCTTTACTTCTTATAGCGACAAATGTGACAAAGTGAATTTTTTTCTAATTATTGGTCCATTAATTTAGCCTTAAATACTCCAAAAACCACAAATTTGCTATACTTTTTTTTTAAATTCTTCCCCCGGACCTCCGGCAGGCCATTTTGGCCGGTCTGTTAAATAAACTCCCTGCTCGTAGGTAATACCCTTTACCCTAATACAACTGTAAAGTGTTTCCTCTTATTTCATAATAGGTATTTAATGCATTTTACTTACGACCACCCCTGTAAGCAGTCAATAGCACACAGTCAGCAATCAATGTAAGATGTCTATAATGCACGGTAAAAAAAACGCACAGCTGTAAAGTAAATCACACGGCTTCCCTAGAAACCACTTAGCAACTGTCAATAGACGTCGCAATTTTATTCAAAATTTACTATTTACATACTGTCAAAAAACTTCGCATTTTATCATCCTTATAGATAACTGGTTTGTCTGTGTGTAAAGTTTTCGATTGAAAAATGTCGAGTGACAATGAAATGGAGTTAACTCCACCCAATATAACGGAAATCGCAGAAATAGCCAAATGCAATAAACTTATTACCGGCGAAATCTGAGAGTCGATACAAACATACGTACCTACTAAAAATTGATGGAATGGAGGTTAAAAACATCGTAAACTCATTGTCCGAAAATGGCATATTTCCAAGAGTTGTCAAATACCTAATATGAAGCCTTCTTCACTTTGGTGTGTTTACTCTATGTTGAGGACCACAATATCCAAATCCAAATTACAAGCAGTACTTAAAACAAAATCTGACGGATTTAAACCCAAAAAATCCCAAATTTCAACAAATGAGAACATCAACAATTTCCTAAAAAATGCATCAGACGATAAATATTTGTAGTAGGTAAAAAGTATAGTACGTAACTCATATTGTAAAGCATTTTACGTACCTACTCATGGAATTACTTTTCCATTCGTGCGTAAAATGCTCCTTACAACACTCGTTACATAATATACTATTTCGTATTCCTTACCATTACTTACACAGCTAAAAAAATTCTTTCATGAATCATTTATATTTTTCTCGTAGGTATACCCAATATCAATTGAATTTTTGTATTTTAGGGGCAGCGGTATAAAACGCAGGTGTCCATGTGGTTAGAAACAACCCTACTCCTGTAGTGTGTTTGAAAAATGGAACTTGGGACTTTTCCCAAAATTTCAGAATGTTCTCTGGCCCGCCAACTTCTATCCCAGTCTTTTCTATTGTTCTGGAACTAATTTTTAGAATTCTTATTACAATTTTTGTGATTAGGTATACAGATATTTATATCGATATTTTCCGTACGTTTCTCGGATATCATAAATAATTGTAAGGATGTGTATATTTTGTGTGAAAAATGTCCCTGTCGTACGCATCTGGCAGTAGCCAGAAACGTCTGTTTAATAAAATTTAAAAATTTAGTAGGGTGTGCAGTACCTAAACTTCTTGGCAAGTATTACAAGGATACGTCAAATATTTTTAAAGTACTGAATATAAATAGCTTTCATATTTTTAAATGAAACTGACTGTAAATCTGAAAGTATCTAAGTGATTTTGGTTGAACCTTAAAATTTTTAGCCCAGTTAAAATATTTCCATTTATTAATGTATCATTCTGTACGTTTTCTGTTCGAAAAAAATTCCATTCGACTATACTAATAAGAATTTGCGATAATTTTTAACGCGTCCATACCGCGCTGTCACAGATTGTACCCTATTCACTCAAATCGACCAATCTCATTTCTCCAATTTACTGAAATTTTCAACTCGGCAAGAGGGGGTATGCAACGCAACTAAGAGGGAGTTCCTACTGTGACGGAAATTTCAGTCAGTTAGTCGATCTTACGACTTCGTAGCTGCTCGGTTACAGAGCGTTGCTACCCTATCATTTCACTACCCCTGTTTATTTTTTTGTGTGCGTGGTTTTGTTTTGTGCTCTTAGAAATTAGTGACAGTTACTTTTATTATATAAGTTTAATTTTAATTAGAAGTGTTTATAGTGAAAACTGGGATATTGACTATTTTTGACATTTTTCGAGTGATTTAGTTTGATTATGACTTAAGGACTTTTAGAGAAATCTGAACAAGGTAAAGCTTTCAATACTTCTTCAATAATAATCATTAAAACTTTTTTCTAAATGTTTTTAGTTATGCGTATATAAACAATCGTTTAAAATGAGTTGAAAATGGAAAAAAAACTATATATTAGGATTCAATGAAAAAAATATATTCAATTTTTTTGCAAACAACTAAATCTCTAAAGTTTTGTGAAGGACAGCGTATTTTGTTTATTATAAATTCATGAAGAATCTACACCTACGCGCGTAAGATTTTTTTGTAAACAGATCTTTGTATGTGCAACGTAATAAATTCTCAGAGGAAATTTGAAATATTAAATTACTACTGTATGAATGAGATTCTTAAAACTGAAAGAAACAGTCCATTTTATTATATTATTTATCATGAGATAAAAATAATCAGTTCGTTTCCTTCCAAATTCCCCATAATATTAAAAGTTCCCCCTAAAATTTATTTTAAAAGATTCGTCAAATACCTATTTTTCTAAAAATGGTAAAAAGGATTTCTTCGATCATGATTTGGGAGAAAAAAAGAATAAACTTCTTTAACAGATTTACCAAAGATTTTGAGTCACAAACCACAGCATTCTAATGGCTTAATTTATTTAAAAAAATACAAAAAAGCCCTTCAAATTTTTAAGACAACTGGATCGCAGAGACCCCATTAATTGACGTATACATTTGATTTTCGCATTCATCAAAAAAGTTAAGTACCTACCTACCCATTTTAGCATCATTTGTAGATCTGGGCGATACCTAAAAGATATTTATTTTTTTATTGTATTACTTTTTTTAATAGGTAATCAGAATATTAAGCTACATTCTTTGGGTTAATTTGCTCGCAAGTGCCTGGTGAATTAGCATCTATAATGTCTTGATGAGGTTTACATCCAGTGATACAACTTCTAAAACCTCATATTAGGTCTATTGGCCATTTTTTCAGTCTTTTTGCGTTTCTTGTTCTTAACAATTCCTCTAGTAGTGGATTTGGATGAGTTTCTATGGTTTTATGATTCCCTCCTCTTCTTGTACTGTCGGCACTCCCAGGTCTACGTGAATGGTGTGATTTGATACATACCAAGGAGCATCTACTAGTTGACGCAGTATTTTCGATTGGAATCTCTGGATAATATTTACGTTAGATTTTGAAGCGCAACCCCACAGCTCGACTCCCTATGTCCATATAGGATTATTGACAGTTTTGTAGATAAGGATTTTGTTTTCTAGTGAGACTCTTGCTTTATTTATGTCAAGTTGTTTTCTTTTTTTTACGATGTGATGTTTCCAGTTAAGCTTTTTGTCTAGGTGGATTCCTAAATATTTAGCGCTAAGTATCTGCTTGTGGTATTTCTGTATTATTTAGCTTTACTGGGGGACTTATGCCCTTACGTAGCGTAAATATTACATTTGTTGATTTGCTTTCATTTACTTGAATCCTCCATTTTCGTAGCCACTCTTGTAATGAATGAAACAATGTTTAAATCCGTTTTATCAAAATTAAACTAAATGTTTTCCTGACTGTTTAAGGGCTGACCAAACCCAACTTAATAGCATCACTGTCATTTTCAAATAAAACTTACACATTAAAGATAATATCTAGTAAGTAGTTTTTGTTTTTTTGTAGAAAAAATATTAACTACTTATAAAAAATGGAGAAAAATGTCTATTAACCAGGTAATCATTGTTTTATTGCAAAAATTGTTGTACCTAATACATTTTAAATTCTTTGTAGTATACTAAAGTGGATTTTTTGTTTTTGGTGTAAAAACATTTGCTTATATCATAGTAAAATTCTACATTTTATTGACGAATTGTATTTCCTAACTGTTACTGAAATTCGTCTAGTAGTTGTAACTATCTAGGATATTCAATTTCATCCAATTTTTGGTCTTGCTTATCTACTAATTTTTTTTTTATAACATTCACAATCATTTTCGTATTTTTGGTGATAATCATAAATGTATTGGGAAAACGAACTGTACTTGTGTTTTGTTTTTTGATAAATAAACAATTTTGCAATATCTCATATAAATTGTCAGTGTCCGTCCATTTTTATGAGTAACTTTAGAATCATCTACCTATTTGTTTTAGAATTATAGATAAAAATAAAATATATATACCTACTAATATATACTTCCAGTAGCTTTGGAGCAATTTGTCTGTGACAGACGAAGAGATTGTCATCATCAAAAATAATAATCATTTTTAGATGTGAAGGATAGAGGTTTTTTCAAAAACTCAAAGTGGATATCAAATCTTTGGACCTTTCTTGGAAAGTTTTTTATGAATTTAATGGACTACCGAATAAAATGAAATGTTTTTTCAACAGTTGAAGCCATTCTCTGAGGTCCTTGTTATGTATTTAAATAAAAATGTCTGTAATTTTCTATGAATTAACCCAGTTCAGTGCTGGCACTCTAAGATTTCGGTAATGTTCTGTAATATCAATAATTTTACTAATAATGGGAAGAAAGTCTGAATTAAAATATGGTAATTTCCAGAGTTTTCTTTTTTTCAAAAATGGGTGTTGGGATCTTAGAAATGCATACAAAATGGATTTGATTCAAATTTTCATATTTTTTGGATATACCAAATTCTATTAAAGCTGTTTCCCTTTTAATGTTCTTTTATATTTTGTCATTTTTCGTCAATTCCGTCTTCCAGTTTGCCTTTACTAACTGTTAAGCCAGAAATGATAGTATATACAAGGATTCAGTTCAAGTGCCTGGGCTGTTGAGCACAAACCAATCAAATGAATGAATGATGACTGAAATTCTTCCTGTAATTCTATCTACCTTTAATTTCGTCCAATGTTTAGTTAATCCATTTTTTTTTCTGTTATCCAAGATTATTTTCACATCTTGGGTTCTAATAAAAAATGTAATATATGGAAAACAAAACTAATATTTCCCATTTTGGTGTCAGTGTCATCCTTTTTTTTTATTTCAGTGTGCAAGCAAATAAAAAAATTGTCATTTCAAAAAAAATTTTTTGCGCTTTATTTCAACTTTCTAGTGCCATATATCTCAATAAATTCGTCATTTGTAAGTATGTGGCACAATCTATATTTTTTACGAAACTTTGGACTAAATCATAGGAGAATCGGGGAAAATGTTTTTAAAATAATGAAAAATATAAATTATAGGCCCCCAGTAGAGACAGACATTTGTTATTCGGGCATAGAAAGACCCAAAAATAGGAAAAAAAATTTTATTCTCTTCATTGAATAATTTATACGGAAAAAACACAAAAGAACAAACAACCCTCAACTAATACAAGCTTTTTTTTAATATTTATTAATAGTTATTAATAATCTTGTTTAAAATTCGACATACTCAAACAATAAATTAAAAAAAAATTATGACCCAAACCACACCTTAACATATTCGTTGTTTCTATAAATAAATTTTTAGAAATCGTAGTAATATTTCAAGAAGTTAATAATAACAATTCACGATTTTAGAAAGGAAGCTAATATTATTTTGTTCGCAAAAAATGGGAAATCCATTTATATTAAAGGATGTGGAATTATTTCAAGAAGTCCTTTATTAGCCTCACCCTTTCAAATTTGAGCAGGACCTATAGAAGGGGAAATAATAATATAACGTTTCTGTACAATTCCTTTGTATAAATATTTTCAAAAATATTTAATTACTAAGATGGCGCTTTATAATACCTATAAAAGCAGGATAACACCAAGACTTAGGTATATTTAAAACAAGAAGCCAAGGTTTTCCTGTATTTTTAAATTTAATTCTCAGAAAAGAGGGCAAAATTCATTTTTCGTTTATTTTCTCAAATAACTTGATAACTAAAGTATTATCACAGTTTCCTGTAAAATTGTCGTATTTAGTAAACCGTGTTACCAGTAGAGAAGATATCAAAGAATAGATATATTATTCTATAGCTTTACAAAGTTTTGAAAAATAATTTTCAAAAACAGTGACCGTTCGAGTAAGAAGAAACAATTACTTACCGGGCTATAGGCCCCGACAAATATTGAATTACACTTCTGAGTCAAACGGGACCGGTATGATCCACAAGATTTAACTCTCACTATTTTTGAAACATATTTTTCAAAATTTTGTAAAGCGCTAGAATGATATATTTATTATTCGATATCAACTTGATACGTATTTATTCTAAAATAGCGAAAAATATATATTTGGGACCATCGTAACAAGCCCTTTCATTTGATATGTTTCACGATATATTTCGCACAATTTAGTTTTTCATTTTATAATTTGCCCCCAAAAAGTAGTGTTTAAGTCACAGATATTCATAACTGTACTAAATTTCAACATAGTCCAGTGACAGATAATAGTTGAGTATATAAAAACGTTCATAAATTCCTCAAATCTTTTATCACTATACCTACTATAATGATTAAAAGCCCTCCAGCCCACTTTTTACACCAAATTGGAAAAAATTAACCTTCTTCGTAAAGGTTGTGGGAACTGTGTTATTAAAAAAATTTCTATATACGTACTTATTAGTAGTTTAGAAAGAGATATACTAATCAAAACTCATTTTCACAAAATTGCTACTAATTGCTACCTATTAGATGTCGAAATCTGGATTGTTAGACGTATCTATACAGTTATATAATTTCATTTTACGAACTTCTATTCGAAAAAAATGTATAAAAAGTAATTTTTTTTTATAAAGTATGTTAACTCCTTAAGAATAATAACCTACATAAGTAGGTAAGGAAAAAATACAATTTTTTTCATACTTAACCTAAAAATGGATATTTGTCTGCTAGGAATAATGTAAATATTTTGAATGAAATTTCGAAAATTATAACAAAATGTCCTCATGTGCCGATTTTGGGTCTGCACAGTCTTTTATAATTCAATATTTTCAACAATCCATATATATTAAATACATTTTTCTACTCCTATACTATAAGTTGCTAATTCCAATTTCCAGTTTCATAATGATTGATTGATTGGTTCAGCACCACCAGTCAGAGTCTTCGGCACCTCAGCCTTTAGGCTTTTTGTGCTCTTGGTTGTGCCGTTTATGTGAAGAGACCAATGGCCCTTATCAGGTTCAACAGTCTTTTCACTAGGTCCCTCTTGTGCATGTGCATGTGCTTCCTTAGGGTACAGTGACCGGTGAGTAAACCCGTCACTATCCTTATCTTACCCCTGCTAAGGTTTAGTATTTCGTTAGTCTCCGAGGGTTTCAAGACCAGGAGTTTGCTGTGTTCCTGTTTTGGCAAGTGTCTCCAGTACGACTGATGTTTAGTTTGAGCCCACCGAGATCTACAACCACGTGCAGCAGTTTTAGATATCCCAAATACTGGTTCAGGATCAGTGAATGCATCAGAACCTAGCTTTGCTAGGATGTCTGCCTTTTCATTTCCTACAATGCCCTTGTGACCTGGGACCCACTTAAGAGTAACTTTATTGTGGTTAGCCAGGGTTAATAGTTTTTGTAGACAGTCCCAGACCAGTCTAGATCTGATCTGGGGACATGCTAAAGATTTCAGTGCTGCCTGACTATCAGGGAGTATAAGAATCTTTTGGCCTCTATACTCCCTCATCATAATACTGGTTTTCATTATGAAACTGAAAAATTGACCAATATAAATCTGGATTTTCAAATAACCAATTGAGCAGACTAAATATTTTCTGTAGAATGTTTGACAGTTTCTAAGAGATTAGTGTTTTATGACAGTTTCAATCATTTGCGTTAGTCAAAAAGGTAGATACCTTCCACTTTTTAAAAGAAATGTCGAGCGACGAAGTTTTCATACACACTACCTGAAATGCTGAAAAGGCGAAATGTATCCAATAGTTTATCTTGTTTAATGTTACATATGAATGCGCTTATGTTTATTGTTAATAGTTGAATTAAGTTCATAGTTATTATAGTGGTTATTTTGTAGAAATAAAAATTAAGTTGAAGTACTTATTGTTCTTTCATATTTGATTTCTTATTATTTGAATAAAAAAGTATTCAAAAATTTTAAAAAAAGCAATGTTGAATTCAAATAAAATTTCTTGTTCGTAGAAAAAATAAGGTATGCAACTCTCGTGTAATGTTTATTATTACATGATCGTTGCATAATATCCTAATTCCCTCTTCTACTACCCCTCTTGGTTATTAAAACGAATGTTTGACATTGTCTACAAGTATTTAGCGGGAATAAAACTTTCATTTTGGGACAGTCTGTATAAAAATTGTTACCGCAGTTTTCACCGCTATAATCCAATATTTGTTCTTAAGAATAATGTTAAAAAAATCCAATTCCGGCTGAATTTTTTCAGTGTTTAGTATCGATTATCGCACAGAGACGAAAAAATAAATAATAGTTCACCTACTTTCCATTTGTTGTAAAATGACCGAAGTAGATTGACCGTGGCCAAACAGCAGCTAGATTGTTGACATAACAGCACTTTGAAAATTCTAGAACAGCGATAATGAACTGTGATAATCACCCACAGACAATACACACCATTCAATGTTGCTGATTTGCAAATTCCGATTCAGAAAAATATAAATATACGAGTTACAGACACAAAGAGTCTAAATGGAAATTATTTTTATTTGTGATTAAATTCAATTCAAATATTGAATTAGAAGATTTTGAAATATTTTGACATTAAGTGGAGAAAAGCAATGAAAAACATGATTTGTTTGATTATCTTACTCTCTTATTGTGTATTGTCAAATATCAAATTTATTCAACAGTTGCGTTCCAAATGTCATACAAAATATTTAGTTCACTTGGACGGGAATGATTTGAAATGTTTAAATATCTCGCAACTCAAAAGTATAGCTAGATGTTGTATCGACAAAAAGGAATTTTACGCTGTCACATTTAAATATGAAAAGTAATGTAGGATTTTATTCCTCTGATATTAAAAACTGTCGTAGTAAAATTTGATGATAGAGTTTTAAATGGACTTTAGATTAGTTGGAGAAGAATAACGTTAAGACAAGATAAAGTCATAAATGTTATATGATTTCGAGAAGAGTTTTCATCGTTATTAGAAAACCCAAAATGAATTGTTGCCAGCAAAAATGTTTAGGAGAGTTCCAAAGGAAAATGGACTAAATTGCGATCTATTGAATAGCATGGTCAGCTATAGCTTTTGTAGACTATAAGTTGTCCAAAGTGTTCAATTCATATGAAATATTTACTTGGTCAGTACAGGTCTGTCAATTTGCCTATGGGCGGTAGGTATATAATTATCTATCTCGACATTAAACACCCGCAGGTGGTATGATAAAAATTTCCTTTTTCACTTGCTTTATTTTATATGCGATTCTATCAACTCCCTTTATTTAAAGAATTGTTAGTTAATTTTGGTGAAAATTTGATTTTCATTCCAATTATGGCGGAACATAATTGTATATTCGAGTATTAGTCACTTCAATATTACATAATGAGATAAACAGAGTTTCAGACGACACATGATTTTTTAAATCACTTTTATTTAGGCGAATAAAAACTGCGTAAAAACAATTTAACGCGAATACGGTCAATTAAAACTGTTTAAATTGGGTCAAAATTGTGATAGATCGTGTTAGATTTTTGGTGAATGGTTTTCATATTATATAAATAACTTATTTTAACAAACACTGTTAAATAAACAAAAAATGTTTTATACAACAATTTAATATTCATTGGTTGCTTCATTTAAATAATGTAGGTAATAGAAAAAAATAATGTTTATTATGTAAATATAAATTGTTTTATAATTTTGAATTTGGTGTCAAATAAGCCATAAAAATATATATATTTTGCTACTACGGGTATTTCGACAAACTTGAAACAACGAGGCTGCATTCAAAATTGCCAAGTGCCGATAAATTGTGCGACGCGACAAGAAGGCAGGCATTTACTTTACACCTACCTCAAAATTATAAACAATTAATAATGGGGTGTTAAACCGATATCCGGCTTTTGGTATTTTATTAAAGTATGTTGGTACTACTTTGCAAAAATTAATTTACAAATTTTTTAAACCGAATATTTTAGGAGGAAACTGGAAATTAAGAATTCCTAAATGTTTGCAACTTTCACTACAGATACGTCACTTCACTAAATATTTCTGATTTAGATGTTTTATGAACTAATAACCAGTTACAAAAAGGCCATTCGAATTTGAAGTTTGAAGAACTGTCAAAGTCTATAATATATTTGAGTGTTTTGGTTTTGTTTACATTTTATTCAAGCTTGACGTTTCAGTATTATAAAAAAATTGTGTCAATACTTTTATGGTTGAGTTTAGTTAGTTTTTCTCTATTATTTTTAAAGTTGGAATAATGTCAATATCGTATAAATCTTGTTTTGTATCATACTGCACGAGCACAACAGTTACAACGCCTGATAAAAAGTTTGTAACTGTGCCTGCAGTAACAGTTAAAAGAAATTTTGGTTTGAGGCTGCTAGAAGCAAATATAAACAGACTAAAACTAATTACTATTTCTGTGAAGATCATTTTTATGTAAGTAATTGACATGGACAAATTATACTCAACACTAGATGATGGGAGGAAAAAAAAACAATTCCTAAGTCACTATAACAGCAATATGACATAAGTATAACCTATAAGTACTTCATCACATCAGAATTGTGGTCCTATGTCAACCCTTATGTAGCTAACTTCTGTTCTAGTGAGCATACGTCACATTATGAATGGCGGATTATTTAAATCGTCCAAAAGTTGAATTTTCAAATCGGCATAAAAACCTTGTGAGAATAAAAATATTAAAAATAATCGATTCTCATTATGATTTTGTCCACCACTAACTATTAACATAGAGAAAACATCATATTTTTGTTAAGTTTAACACCCCATTACATAATGAACAATAATCTCCCTATTACATTATATAAAACTATACAAATAAATATTAAATTTATTTTTTGCTTCTTAGTAACTGGGTTTGTGGAGTCTGTTTTGTTTTTTTCTTAGTTATTTTTTTACAATTGTGAGGGACGGATAAACCTAGTACGTCCCTGATCATAGTTAGCTACTATCGTTGAGTGGAGTTTCTACCAAAACCTTATAGAGGCTTCGTTAATGAACTATAGGCATCTAAAGTTAGAAACAAATTGTTTTCATTATACCTAATCATTAGAATAATGCTTCATTTCAGTAGCGCCATCGAGTTTTTTGTGTAACACTAGTAACAGAACCACACTGGTTTCTTTGGGTTAAATCCATATTGCTTTATATGTTATATCCCAAGTAAGAGATATAGAACAGGGAGTGTTTATAATATGATAAATGTATCCTTAATCCTGATGATTCTGGTCAGGATATTGGAATAAACTTATTAAATTATTGGATTGTAGTCGGTCTTTGATAAGTGTGCAAAGTTATAAACGCATGTAGGAGTTTCATTTTTTTCTTACAAAATTTTCTTTGAGATATTAATAAAAATAATAAAACTGTTTTTGCATTAATTACCTCACAGTAGGTATTTATTTTTTAATTGTTTTCGTCGACATAATAATAATAGACTGACTTTATCCAATCGATTTAATTGATTATGTTGCAACTGTTTCTGTTTAAGTAAAAAATTAAAAAACAATCGTTACCTATTTTATCTATTAATGAGTAAGCAAAAAAAATAACTAAAAAAAAAGTTAATGTATTTTTAATTTATTTCACCTAGAGAACCTATTTTCGCGATATAATTAAATAAAATGATCTTTTAAATGAATTTCAACATAAAAAAGTGGCGAGAGTTGTACGAGGCGACGTTTAAGATTTCTAAAATATGAAGGGTCATCGACTAAATATGGCGCATCCACCACGCTTTATGTTTTTGCTTAATTTTCAAATTTATGCTTTTACGGCGTTTTAAAATATTTGACCAACCAGTAAAAGAGTTCTAGAAAAGTATTCCGAAGTATATGAATTGAACAATATCAATGGAAGCACAAAAATATCTATAGTAAAATGCTAGACAATAAATGAATAACAAAGAGTAAATTTGGGGTCATATTGAGCTAAAAATATGGGTTTAAGGTGTTTTTGGTAGGCTAATTCCAGCCCTGCAAACATTTTTCTCGAAAAAACCTCTAAAGTGTGCTGTAGTGCCAGTTTGATGAAGCTGGATGTTTGTAGTTGTGAGTATTTGGGTACAAGGAATCTTTTTTTGCCATTCCCTTACTGGAAAAAATTATGTATAATGGGCGTTGAGTTAAGAGTATGGAGAAAAAAAAATCTTCTATCTAGATGAAGATCTTTTGCTCAATATACCGTGAAAATAAAAAAAAATTATTTTGGGACTTAAATTAGCAAGAAGGTGTTTTTCTTTTCGATATATCGATATCTACCGAAAATATAAGACATCGTAAATGGAAAATATCGCAAAAATGGGACTAAATAGGGGATGTAGATCATTGAAAATTTTTTAAAATGCTTTCAATTTATTTTGTTATCAAAGACTCTGGCCTATAAAAGTAATTTTAGTTTTGTCAACTAGCTAAAAATTCTCACATAACACACACTTTTTCCCAATTTTTAAACAACAGTTCATAACAACACGTTATAATTCGTTACACAACCGCTTTTATTTTTATAACAATTAAATTTTTTGCAAAGCTCATCAATATTATTAAAATATATACTGACACAAGCAAATTGTTGAAACGGCAATAATTTTGTGAAAGCGTCTTCGATTGTTTTTGTATACCACGCAATCCGCATACTTGATTATGGTTATAAAAACGGAATAAAATCACATACGCCCGAAGGAATGCGCGAAAACCGTGAACATATTTTTTAAAACTGTCTAGAATAGGAAAATATTGTAGCATAAATTAATTTTTCGGGTAACAAACATAAGTAAAACTTTAACGCATTACATGTTAGATTTTTAGTTCTTTTTACAATAACTGCTTCTATTTCTAGGGTAATTAGCGGCGAAATTGATAAATAGATACAAATAAAAAGGTTGTTGTGAAATAGTATACAGGGTGTCCCACGACGAGTTAAAACTATCTGTATATGGCAAAATACTCATAGCAAAATCATGAAAATTTCTACGTTTGGGTTTTCGAATACGATCTTTTTAACTAAAATATTTTCAAAGATGGCCAACTTCCGGTTCTACCGGAAGTCGATTGTAACTTTGTTATTTTAAATATTTTCAAAATCTACGTGAAATTTTAGTATATACTTTGGCCTGAAAACTTTTTTCGAAAAATGCATACTTTTTGAGTTATTAATTTTTTTGTAAAAAATTTGACCGTTGCTGACCCTTATAAATTATTTTTGTACGAGGATACCCTTAAATATTTGAAAATTGTTTCTGTTCGGTTGCTTTTAGCAAGGTCAAACGTATTTGAATCTATGTTGAAAAATTTTATCCTCGTACAAAAATAATTTATAAGGGTCTGCAACGGTCAAATTTTTTACAAAAAAATTAATAACTCAAAAAGTATGCATTTTTCGAAAAAAGTTTTCAGACAAAAGTATACTAAAATTTCACGTATATTTTGAAAATGTATTAATATACAGTGTTAATAATAGTAATGTTTTAGGTGCTTCAGTTTTCTACAATTATATCTTCAAAAGTTCTTCCTATCGCGAATTCGGTCAAAAATGACTAGCTCGTGAGTATTTCAATATAATGTTATTGAATTAAAGCTAAAACAATAATTCTGAATAAAAAAGCATAAAAGGGGAAAAACAATAAGTGAATGAACTTTAAGTCCTTAATATTAATTGAAATCATTATCAAGTAAGTAATAAAAAATTATGCATACTTGTAGTTTAGTGATTCACCAATTGCATAGGTATCATGACAGTTGTGAAAGGTACAGTTTTATCAGGATGTCTATTATTAAAGATTTTTTCCTTTCCTACAGGTTTTATAATTTCTTCCAACAATAAGAGCAGTTTATAATTATTTCAAACACACTACTGATATTACATTTGACATTTGTTGACAGTTATAAGTCTATCAAAAGTCTAACGTTTCACAAAATAAGGCACTTGTCAGGAACGGGATCTTACGAGGTTTCGTACTTCGTATGTATCTAACTAATCTAAAAATGTGCATAATTTTTGCTACTTTATAACAATTTCAATTGATATTTTGCTTTCCACTAAAGTCTCACGTATTTTTACTATCACTGCAAATCATTATTTTCTATTTCTCCTGTATTCCAGAAACTTCTCCATTTGTATAATTATATTTGTGACACGCTGTATATATAATGAAATGAAAGTAACTAAAATTATTCAGTGCTGGAATTAGAAAAATATTTATACCGTGTGACAGCAGAACAGTTTTATAATGATTTATTATGTTTCGTTAAAAAAACAATAATAATTATTTTGTCCGTCTTTTTGAATATTCTTTGCATAAAAACTCTGATGGAATTATTTTTCTAAATTTACATTCACGTATCGATGTTGTAGGACTATTAATCACTAAAAAAAGAAAGAGAGAAACATTTTTTTCTATCCGGTACGGGTATCTAAAAATAAGAAATACAATAGATGACAATAATAGAGGACGGCCGAATATGATGAATATTAAAAAAAGGATCATTTATATCAATGAGTTCTAGTCAATTAACATTTTTGTTTCGTTTAATCGGGAAACCCGCGGTTTGTTAGATCTTGTTAGATAAATTACGTTCTTTTGATAGTATTAGCATGAAATTTCGATTAAAATCTTGTTTTCAATTTTTTTCTCCTTGGAATATCTAGTAAGCACAAGATGCTCCGAAAATGTTGTTATTTAATTTTATTATACAAGATTTTATTCCCAACCATAATTTCTGTTAAGGCGCGTTTACATGTATCCAGTAGCTGGCGCCAGCACGGGCATATTATTGTCATCGCGTGAATCAATTTTCGTACCAGTACAGCGCGCGAGTCTCCAGCAATGGAGCGAATAGAGAGCGCGTCTATTTTTCTTGCCAGAAGCTGCCACCCCCTTACCCTGTAACATATCTAGTAAGCCAGTCGATGTACAAGATGCTCCTAAAATGTTGTTATTTAATTTTATTATAGAAGATTTTCTACCCAACCATAATTTCTGTTAAACCTGTAACATCCGTGCCAGTGTCGCAGCAGGTTGGTGTCAGTCGCTGTCTCGCTGTAATAATCTACGAAGGCTGATCATTTTCTTATTGTTTGTGTTTTTTTTTTTCAGAAAATGTAATTAGAGGTTCTATTCTAAGTTGATTCAACAGTAAAGCTGACTCTCCTATTATTGCTCTATCACTAATCCATTTTCTCACCCAAAGACGCTTCTCCTTTTGACTTTCTTCATCCAACATATTTCTTAGCTCTTTTTTTAGTAACATACAAATGTTTTTTACAATTTTCTTTTTTAACATTCGAATTTTTCTCGAATTCACTTTTTAAGGGCAGTGAAAACTCATGATTGACTGGACTCGTGTAAACGACCTGGGTCCAGCGGTTTACCAGCCAAACATTGGAAGGCCACCTACTGGATACGTCTAAACGGGCCTTTAATTGATATTGATAAAGATAAGGAAGGTAAAGGATAATTATAAAGTCAAGCAGCTATTGCTTTAGTTGGTATGGGAATGCCTAGAAAGACTTTATTAACTAAGCAAACACAACATCGTCATCCTATTGTGGCATGGAACCCGGGGTGACATGACGTCACCCAAAGCTTATATAATGGACCTAAAATAACTTCTAAATTATTATACTCATTTTCCTGAAGTTTATCAACGATTCTTTTTATGAAACACAGATGTTAATTTTGTATGTAACTCACTTACGTGGGCCTCCTGGTACTTTTAATAGCTCTCTCATGTACTAATGTAATAATTTACATTGTTTATCATTAGTTCCTATTTAAAGTAGAAAATAAAAATGTTCTAATTTTTAACACAACTAACTCCTCAGGCCGACTCTTATTGTTATCAATTATATTAAAATAAAAATAACATCTTTTTTGACATTTCATGGGTAGGGTAAATTGTAAGCAGTTAAGCCCGGAGGATCCAAATATAAAAAAATGTACAGGGTGATCCCTTAAAATTTTTCTTTTTTTTAGTATTTCCTCTAAAACCGTCGAAAAAAATCAAAATTTGAACAATATATATCTACCCATTTAAAAGTTACAGGGGTGGCACATAACCCATTTACGTATTGCAACTTTTTCTGCATATGCTCAAGTTAAAACTTCTTCGTTGACTAGACTAATAATATTCCTACATAATCGGTCGTTTAAAAAAATTTCCTCTGTATTAATTATTATTAAAAATTAATCTGTTTCAACACCCAGTCTTACCAATTAAATTTCTATAAAACTCTTCATAATCTACTGATTAAACATAATAAAACCAGTGAACTAGTTGTCAAATTTCAACATAAGTCAAGACAATAAGAGAAGATTATGAACAATTCAAATATTTGCGTGTAAAAAAATTTTAATTTAAAACAAAATCTCAATTCGCCGACATAATTCAAATAAAATAAAACTCCTAAATAAAAAAAAACACTACCGCTTTCGGTGTTTTAATAGTTTATCCCGTATCGTAAATCCAACCGCGGCTGACGATTCTAATCTCGAAAAATTAAGCAATAAAAACTAAATTAATTTTCAATTCTTACTCAAACACACTCCGTTTAATAAAACTCAAGTAAATAAACATGTTAATATGTACACTGAGAAACAATATTTATTTAAATCATTGTTGTAGGGATCGCCATAAATACATCGCGAATAAAAAACAAAAACATCGAAAAATGGATAATTATTTTTTCATATTTCCTTATCATTCAAAAATATCCGTTACACATATATTTGTGATAGTATTTCACCTCCAAAAATTGAGACACAATTCCATCGATACACTGTATATTTTGAAAATCTGATTTATATCGACTGTACTAATAAAATTCTTACATAACAAGTTATATCAATTGGTTAAAATTTTTCAGTCATTGGTGCATTTATTATCCCAAACAATACCTTTTTTCGTTCATTTTCCATTTCCAAATAATTTTTAAACAATAATAAACAATCTTGCAGTATATACTCTTACACATACTCTCTAATATGACCATAGCATTTACAAAACTGTTGCAAAAACTGCGCAGTGTATCTTCCTATACCTATTAAACACGGGTTACAGCGACGCAGTCAACCTCACTTTTTTGAGTTAAAATAGGGGTCTGATATTGATTGATTGGTTAGGCACCATCAGTCAGAGGCTTAGAGTCTCCAGCACCTCAGCCTTCAGGCTTTTTGTGCTCTTGGTTGTGCCGTTTATGTGAAGAGACCAATGGCACTTATCAGGCTCAACAGTCTTTTCAGTTTATCTTGGAGAAATCCCCCCTGGGATGCTCTAGTCCTAGGAGTGTGTATCTCCAATGAGACAATGATTCACATTCGAAGAAGCTCAACCGACAGATCCAATTGTTTGCACGTGCTTCCTTATGGTACAGTGTCCGGTGAGTAAACCCGTCACGTCCCTCATCTGGCTGAGGTTTTGCTGTGTTCCTGTTTTGGCACTTTCCATAATTTAGTCATTTATGAAGCTGTGCAAAATGTTTCCACAAATTATTTTGCTAAAACAATGGATCAAAATGTAGTGTAATTTGTGTTCTTTTTTTGCGCAACAAACTTTCGGAAATATAAAATGTTGTTTTTAAAGATGCTGCGCCATAATCCTTTTAGTTATCAATATCTTTAGTCCAGTTTCACTATACGGCCGAATATATCTCCCTCTAGTGGTTTAGAATCTTCTTTCGGTAGATATTGTTTGTTGATGCGCTAGCTGCGCAATGAAAATTTAAGTGTCCACTATTTTTATGCCTGAGTCAATATAAGGTTGTTTAAGCTCCCCTCTGTTGTAGCTTAAACTGCGCAAGAAATCTTAAAATTTTGATACTTTTTGGATAATGAATCAAAAATCTAGAATATCGTCGTCCATTCAATATTTATTAAAAATGCTAAATTGTATATGTGCATCCCATCTCGATTCTCCTGTTTTCATGCTGCGCAAAAGATGTCAAAATAGTGACTAAAATATCCCGTTTCATAAATTACCGTTTGGGACTGCGCAATATTCACTACCAATGTCCTACACGAGTTCAAAATACAGGCTGTTTCACGACGAGTTTCCACTATCTATATATTGCCCTTATTTTCGGCCTTAGAATTCAGTAAAAGAATAAATAAAACTATGGTTGTTTCATTTAAAAAAATGAAGATATTTAACTTTTTTGAACTTGAACTTGAACTTTTCATCACTTTTTTAACAACCTTGTATACAAAAAAGAAGTCACCAATTACCTTGATCGTCCTACCAATCAACCCGACAAGATGTTTTTTATTTGGTATTGGGTATGTTCACACAAAATTTTCTATATGTAGCTGTCAATTTTTTATTAAAAAAAATTAATATCTCGATAAGTATAAATTTTTGATATAGGGTATTCAACACAAAGTGGCATAAAAATGTAATGTAGAATCCGAAAAGTTGATGATTTACAGGGTGTTACATTCAAAAAAACAAAGTTGTCGTTCACTTTCGGTATAATCGAAATTGTGAATAGTCTCGAATATATAGACAGTGTAAGCTCGTCCTGAAACTGCTAACTTGTATATAACTCCCATTGAAGTTGTGCCAGATACCTTTTAATATTCACTGCCATTGTCCATATTGGGTCGATTATTCCTTCATTCATTCAACTTTTACCTAAACTGCGCAATTTACTTTGGACAATAATTTAATTTAAAGCCTTAAATGAAAAAGCAATCTGATATAAGGGTATCGGATTTGAGAATAAATATATTCTTTTTCACTGCTTCTATCTAAACGGATCTAAAAACACTTTCCAACGTTTTTATTATTACCTAGGTGGGCCCTAACTAGTATCAGCACATACATTCTATTTTTTTACAAATAAATTAAATAAAAAAATACCTTACAACTATTATTGTTATGGAAAAAAATTAATATTAATCAAACTGAGAATAATGGTGACCTCATTAATACTAGTCACATTAACATGAAATCAGGAAATACGTTATGACAGTTCGAAAGAGATTGCAAAGAATAAAAATCTTATTGTAATAATTGAAAGTTCTTGAAAATATAGATTTGTTAAAAATATTTTTTTGTTCTCAACTAGTTTTTAGTTTTTTTTAATAGAATATTTTATTTTTGGTTTCTGGGAATAAATAACATACCAGGTGGCAGTTTTAAAAACTTTCAAGTGGGTGCAAAAGAAGTTTGAAGGACAAAACAATTTTATTCAAAATTTAACAAAAAGTAATTTGGAATTTTTCAAACAATATCCGTGCCCCTTTTAACAAGTTCACAAATTTATTTTTAATTTTTACAGGAAATTCGAAATTTGTCATTTGTATTTTTCTTATACCTATTCCTTAAATTGTCAAGCTATTTAAAATGAAATGTATAATGTATGAATAGGCGCAATATATTCGTCAGACTTGGCCTCAAGTGATTTTCAATAAAGGTTTGATGTAAAAAATAGCTAAAATAAAAAAAACACTTATACATCGATGTATAAAAAGGGTTCGGAAGGTTTCAGTAATATTTTAATTTGGTCCATTTATCTCGCGCCTTTAAAGGATCATTAAAAGCGTTTTTATAACCCTTAAATGTTTTTTTTTCAATTTTATAACGCTGAAATTATTCAGTAATAAATAAATAAAAAAATTTAATGCATTTCCAAAAAAATACGGGTTATATAAAAATATCTTATCTACCAGCGGCCTAGTGTCAATGGCTTAAAATTCCACAAGTTAGTTTTAAAAGTTTTAAGAACATGTTAAACAACTCAACAAAATAAAAAGCAAACGACGAATCTGCTTTAGATTCAAGCCCGTACCCGAAGGGGCATAAATATTTTAAAATAGTTTCATATTTGTTGTGAACAAAGTGGTTTTCAGTTGAGCAAACAAAAAAAAAGTTCGAGTAACGTACCTACTGTTTTTTTTTTCGAAAAAGCTGACAATATTACAAAAAATGTCTATTAAATTTTTGGAAACTGATGTTTTCATCACACCAAAAAGTTTTTATTGCTATACAGATTGCGAAACAAATTTAATATAGGTCATATTATGTACACAAGCACGACAAGGATAATATGAACAACACTACTTGAAAGGGACAATTGTTCTCTGTGTGAAACTCACAATTAGAGCAATCCCTTCTACTTTAACCGATGTGTTGCCAAATGTACTTATCTGTAAAATTATTCCCAATTTTTTTCTATCGTTGTACACAACGGTTAAAAGTAAGAAGGGCAATGAACACACGCCCACCTGTTTTGGTAGAGGGGACTGATTTAATTATGAGTTTCACACAAAGCACAATTCTTGTCTCTCTCTCTCAAGTAGTGTTGTTCATATTATCCCCGTCGTACTTGTGTAAATCGTATGACCTATTAAACTGTTTCGCAATCTGATGGATTTGTTCAAACACTTTTTGACCAGGTACCTACCATAACGAAAAACCTCTTCATATTGGAAATATACAGAATTTAATCATCGTGGTCATAGTCACGAAAACATTACAAACATTGAATTAATATCACTTCACATAACTTATTAGGTTTCCTAATTTCTCAATCACCTACTCTACAACATTTAATCAATTCCAATACCTTTAAATAAACTTTAGTGCACGCCTTTGTTTACTTTTAACCTAAAATGCTTGTAGGAGGCTGGGTGCAGGTTTCTTGTTTATTTTTTTTTATTTTCACCGTCCAACTGTCCTTTATTAATGTCTTGAATGTTCGATTTTTCATTAAAAGTTTTGTATCTTAATTCTCACATTTCGGACTAAAAGTTTTTTAATTCGATTACTTTTTGGCGAGAAATAATACGAGGGTGGTCTTAAATCTACGCCGTTTTTTGGATTCTTTTAGAAATATTTCAGCTTATTTGGTCCTTATCGAATTAAATTGCAAAAATCCACTCAAAACACACGTCTTATTTAAAGTATTAAATGACACTAACAAAAATTCCTGGAAGGAATGGCTTCGGCTACTTTAGATGTCCAAGGGTTGTCATAGAGTTGAACTTGTATTTAAAAGTGCCCTCGGCGGGAATGGGAAGACAGGGACAGACGAAACAGTTTATTAGACATTCACGGCAGACCTAATAAGCAAAGATAGGAAAACTATCAAAGCCGTAGTAGGTCGTTAACAGGGCACTGTAAGTTTAACAGCCACGCAAAGCTAATGTGGATCACAGACGTAGCCATGTGCAGATTATGTCACCTAGAAGAGGAAACTTCAGAGCACATCCTATGACAGTGCGATTGCCTGGCGAATGTGCGGTTTCTTGTACTTGGCGATGAGAAGCCACCGACAAAGAATTACATAGAAGATACAGCTAGAGTAAGTAATCCGGAATGTGAAATATTTCTCGGAAATGTTGTAATGGTATTCTTTGGAGTCTGGCAACGTTCGAAGCATCGGAATTTCGCATTTTTTTAGAAAGCCCCAGAGATCAGATCAAAAGAGAAAAAATTCCCGAAAAAGCACTTTTATGACGACTCGTAGATCTTTCACTCAAGGTTTTAGATTTCTGCCAAAAATTAACTCATACGATTATTCGTCTAGAATTTTTGCGGTAAATTCAGAGCTTCCCTAGAAATCCAAAAAATGAGATTTTTCCACCATTTCAACGACCATTATTTTGATAAAAAGGAAGAGAAGATGAATGATTGGACTCGGTGATGTCAGGCGTGTCCGGCTATTAGGTAAAAAGTCATGCCGTACTCTGGGTTGCGTTTAGATCCTACGTCGGGCACGTTTTATGCGTTCAGATGCTTACGTCTGGTAAATAATCGGGTCGTTCGGACGCTAGCAGTAAATTTTTCCGATCGTCCAACCATTTAACCCACTCGACACATCGGTAGAAATTGGCCCGCATGCGCTCTGAAATTTATAATGGCAGTATTGAGAAGTTTGTTTTATGTTTACAAAACGACAAATAATATAATAATTGAAATTGATCTAGATCTAGATAACTTTAACAAACTATCACAAATGTTTATTTGTGTTAAAAGTGTTAAGTAGGTATGGTTATGTCTGTCTATAGAGAAGGGAGAGTGAGTTAGGCCCAACGCACTTAGGCCACATGTGACCCATTGTATATCCTCCCGAGGAGTTGTCTTCCTAGGTCATCGTCTATCCTGTCCTTTCCAGGAAGGTGGACAGGTCACTAGGAGACATCTCCTTTATATCGGCAAGTGTAAGCCAAGACTCACCGAACACACACTCTCTTATTGACAATAACTCCAGATACTCGCATAAGACATGCCTGACAGATTCATCTTCCTGTTCACACATCCTGCATAGAGGTGTGTCCACTAGCTCCATTATATGGAGGTGATTCCTTAATTGACAGTGGCCAGTCAGAAATCCTGGTTTTTCCTGGTCATCGCCAAATGTTTTTTCGACTCCAGCTTCCCAGGGTGATCCCGACAACACTGCATCCCTTGATTTCATCCTATCTCTTTAGAGATTGTCAAGGGTGTAACGGCCGTAGGTGTCGCCGGGTCCAAGAATTCTTAGTCCAGCTGGCTAAAGAATCAGCAATGCGGTTACCTTTGCTCCTGTCGTGCCCCTTAACCCACCACAGGATAATATTGTTATCTATCGAGGCGTTAGGTAAATCTCGATGGCACTCTAATACTAGCCCTGATGTAACACGTTGTCTGTTCAAGGCTAGTAGAGCTTGTCTGCTATCAGTGCAGATTATTGTTTTTCCCAGAAATTCCTTTTCTGGTCAGTACATTTGTAGCAATTGAGATACCAGCCAGTTATGTTTGAACCACGCTGGTATTTTTTCCCATTCCCTACTTAATCCTTATAGGCTTAGTGATCTGGAGTAAATTCCACAGCCTGACCCAAAGTAGGTATGGTTAACGACACAAGTTGAAATTTGACATCTAAAAATATTACACCAAGTCGTTCAGATGAATCTCGTGTCAACGACTACAACCAAGATGAATCCTACCATGCGTTTTTTCTTCACCAGACAAAGCATCTGAACGCACCCCTGTAGTGCTAGATTTCAGCATAGTAGGACTGTAACTGTAAGAAAATTTCGCAAATAGAATTATCTCATTGCAACTGTATGTATAAAACGTAAAATATTGTTAATACCTTAGAATATACAAATTTATATTTATCATATTACGTGAGTAATTTAGTGTCAATAGAATCACAAACACAATAAGTAAGAAAAAGTCGCATTCTTGTATGGCTGACATTGTTTCACCAAGGCGAAATATTTATATATAAATAGTAATTGTCTTTCCGATTGCCTACACACAGAATATTAGATTAAAACGAACTAGGGATAGGTTGGACATTATGAAATAAATTTAATTGTTCTTAAAATACAATTAATCAATATATATTTATCATACAGTTATGATGTTGATGGATGTAAATTGTAATAATTCTAAAGTCGCCATTCAAATATTGAAATTATTATTGTAGGCAAACGAGTTTTATAATATTAATTTTACCCGGAGCATCGATGCATTTAATTCAATGTTAGCACCGACGAAAACCTCGTTCCTAAGCCGCAAAACATGTTATTTTTCAAATACCCGTTGTTTCGGTTACTTTATGTACTTATCCGTTTTAAGATAAATTTGGCTTTTATTTTTCGACGGTTCCTATCAGTTGATAAGTTATTTCTCCTTGTGAACCCAAAAAAAGTTTCAGTATAATTGTTAGTTATTATAATTAAAAAAAATAATATAAAATTAACGAATATATTATCAAACTTATGATATTTACATCCGTGAGCTTGAATAAATAAATTCCAAGTGGGTGTGTGTATGATAAGGGCTGTAGATCTGTTACAGACCGCGTGATTTTTTTGAAAAATCTAATATATATATACATTCTGTCGAGGTACTGTAAATTGCAAACAATGAAGGTACTGACTCATGATAAATCTGCGTATAAACATATAAAATGAGAAGAACATTTGCATCTGTCATATCTAGATAAACAGTTATAATAAATAGGCGATTGAAATTAGAAAATTTAATTTGCTTCTACGAGTACGATATAACTGTACATATAATTTAAATACACTCTGTGTGAGATGGTGGAATTATTAAACACGCTTGTTCAACAATTTAAAATATTCCGACGCACCTTGTATATAAAAAGAAAAACTTTTACCTATAAATAAGGCCCTAAAAAAGCTCTCGTCAACGTATAAACATCAATCAAAAATTAATTTAATTTATTACGAAAACATTTTGAGAGAGATTCTCTCGCGCCCACTTTAAATAAAAATTGTAATTAAATTCGAAAATGAAAAGCTGACTCGCTTCGCCGATTCTCCAAAACTTGTTATATAAATTGGACGGAATTAAGATTTTTGCGTGGGCTGTACAAACATAATTTTTTTAAATATTAAAAATATTTACTACCAACTCTATAAGCGGTATTTTTTTTGTAAAAATTACCATTCAAATTGCAAATAATAATTTTCGGACTTAAGGTGAAAAATACAAGGTCGGGATGGCGTTTAAATGCAGAAATTATCGAAAAAATGTTGTCTGTCGAAGAAGTAGTATTTTTACGAGTTAGCAGTTTAGTCGCTTCGAGTTGTATTCCAATTGACCTGCGAATTTATGTCTATATTATTGGATGGTTATACATCCAATCGTATTAATTGTGCCCACTTGAAACTTTAAGTGTGATCAGCTGTAGGTACTGCTACATCAGAATGTTTTTCCTTAGCTCCAAGCACTTAATAATGTTAACCTTTACACATTGCCACATGAGACTATTTAATGGATACCAATGAACACATTTGAAATATTATCTCAGTGAGTATTTTCAAATACAACACAAATTTTAATTGCGACAAACACCAACCTTTTCTCCAGTTTGTGTTTTTTTTAATTGTGTACGGAGAATTCCTACATTCATCAGACTCCTACACGAAGTTACATTTCCACAGATTTACGAATGGACGCATTCGAAACTGAATTTTTTAATTAGTTTCAAAAGAGTATCGACTTAATTATTAACTCATTCTTAGCATCGCCACATTAAATTGGGTTTCTAGGAACTCACTTCTTAACTACCAATAGCCACCATTAAAAAGCTTCAATGTAAATTGTGTCCGGCAAAGTCTTCAATAATTTAAGAAATAGTGGATTTTTTATTCGGAAATTAGTAATTTTTTGTATAGATCGAATAAATATGCACCTCGGCGAATAACTGTCTATTGTATCGTCTGCTTGCTAGTCTGGGCCGCGCCTCGACTATCAATTTGTGGACTCGTCTATAATCGACCTTATTTTATCCTTGGTACATAAATAACTATTTCATTGAATGACAACCACATGACAACGTACTTTCTTGATCTGAGGCATCTGTCGTAAAATCGTAAAATGAATCCCAAACGTTTTAGTGAATCATTATGTTCAAAACTTCAATGCATATTAATTTGAATAACTCATTCTGTTTATATTGAGTCGAGTGATATAAATTTGTTGAAATAAAAATATAAAATCTTAGAAGTGAATAAATTTAAGTGCTACATTTTTTAAGTTTATAAAAGAAAATGTGTGGCACTTAAATTTATTAATTTTCAATAGAACCTACCTTAAGTTACTATTAAATTATTGTAAAATACTTCGTCAATTCTGAATACAACTCTGTAGTATCCGATAAACATCTGGTTGTTTAAGGATTATTGCATTCCAATACTCTATGTACTTTTTGAAACAAACTATAGAAAAGTTTATTATCATGAACCGAGGTAGAATTGATACATTTTGCGTTTTTTTTGAAAATAATTATTTTTCTTATGGGTAGGAATGATATAATTGTCATCTTGACTTTTATATAGAATTGTAAAACAAAAATTTCGCTGCTTTTTGAATATAAAAGTTGATAAATATGAGTTTTTATGTAAATAAAAAAAACACTGCGCATCGTAAAATTTGGTGAAGGCGTACTATGATTCTTATCAATATAAGGGTTCGCTAAAGCTTACGTCAAACTCACACTCTAAGAAGTGAGAGCTCCTATCTTAGAAGAGTAAGAGTAAACTTTTATAAAGTGCGCATTCGCGCTCTATCCAAATACACACCCTCATCTCCGGTTTGTATGTGTTAGATAGTTTTGTGCATGTACGGGGTTATGTCACAAAGTAAGATGTCAAAAGGAACTTAAAGAATGTTGCGAACATCTTGATCTATTGCATCTCAAGACAAAATATTTTAAAATTTTATCTATCTGAAATATTCAGTGTCTTAATAAATGCCGGTAAACAACCGGTGTACTTGTGACTGCAAAATACCACATTCAACGAAAATATGATTTTGCTGTTGATTACGTTTGATATATTTTTGTTTTCCGATGTTGTGTGATATTATCGATTTTATAGAAATTTTTGAACAGATTTTGTAAACAGTAACAGGAAAAGTCGCTCGGTTTAGACTGTCCTCACATCGGCATGTTTTTCTGTGCGTACAAGGGCTACAAGAAAAATTAGAAGTAAGTTTCAGTTATTTATTATAAAGTGTTTTGTAAACCTTTTATTCTTTCAAAAGGAAAACAAAAAGTTTTACTTATTAAATTACAAAATATCTATATCATGTCCTACGACTTTTTTTCTTCCATTTGGCAACGTGTCTTTGGGTTACTGTATAAAAAATAACTCAATATGAATATGACTTACAATTTTAAATATTAACTTCTGATTTATTTCACCAACTGTCATGTACGGCATCCCAAACAAGTTTTGCTAATGTTTCTTTTTAAATACAGTCGACCGGTCGCATTAAACAGCTCAGTGGCGTCAATTAAGGGTGTAATTTTGAGAGCTTTTCATGTCAAATAGCATAATTACTCAATTTCTACGGACTTGGGTGATGAAGTTTCCAATAAGCTGCCTTCAAAATTCCAGAAACTCATCTCTATACATGATATCTAAAATATAACAACTATTAAAGAATAGTCTAGAAAAATGTTTTTTGTATCCTTAATCTACGTCACTGTTGTACCTTGTTTGAAGTTTATTCAAATTTAAATCTGGGGACGGGGAAAAATTTGCATACGTGCATCTGTGTTAGTGTACAACCCTTAAAAATTCGAAATTATCCCTTTGAAATCGTCAAAATGAAATATAGGACGTCTCTAGCCCTTCTTTATATTTTAATGGTTTTTATCACCCTTTTGTTGGGTTTTTAATTTAGTAAAAGTAGACGGGATTCGAATCTTTTGTCTGTAACCGGTCTAAAAACTCGCTACAACAAAAAATCATACGTTTAAGAGGGTGGTAAAACATTCATTTCAATGGAAAATGGAAAATTTAATTTTAAGCAAAATAAATTTTAGATCGTATAAAAAATAGTGGTATAAATGCTATTTTTTTGGATTCAAACACTCTAAAAGGTACAAAATTTTTGATTTGCTTGAAGTTTCGGTAAAATAATTTAAAGGATCCTAAAAAAGTCATCATTATCTTATCAAACAACCTCCAATTAAATGGGCACAAACGTCGAAATCACTACTCGCATTCACAGTATTTTCCTGATTTAACCAAGAACAACGAAAATATACCATAAAAATTACATATTTACTTTAATTTAAGCTAAAAATTATTATTTTCTCACTTATTAAATTTGAGAGAAACTTCTGTGTTACACAACAACTATTTGCTCTCGATACATTTTACTTGTTATATAAAACTATTAAAACGCCTTATAAATGTGGTGTATTTTGATAGAAAACCAACACGTTTCTATGTAAAGTAGGCTGACACATTCTTTGTCAGTTTTTTTTTATTACATCACCTATATATGTAATTTAAATAACAATAACAATTTTTACTAGCTCTATAATTCTAAAATAATATAATGTTGCAATTTTCAACAGTTGAATAAATTGGATTCGAAGACGTAAGCACGATTGAACCAGATAATTTCCAAAATAATGGACCTATCAATAGCATTGTAGCCCGCTATACCTACTTCCAATGATATTAACGTCATAATGTCACTAGACTGGCCTATAAGCGTCAAATTTATATTTATGATGTAAGTCGATCGTTTTTTGACATACACCCTGTATAATATATATTTCAAGTAGTTACTATCAATAACTGTTTAATACGTTTTAAATTTGAAATCGTGATTTTCATGACCTCTTATTTTATATTAATTAATAGACATAGTCTACTATATTCTGCAATCATTTAAATGGATATTGATCTAATTGTCGATACTGATAAAAGTTGTTATATATTGTGATGTGACTGGTATTATTGATTTATTTATAAAATGTGATTATAGCACATGGGCTGAAAAGTCCCGGGCCTAACACATAGATGGCGCTAGTTTTATTGGAATTGCCTGTTTTTCAGTTAGTACTAACCTTGAAAAGACAGCTGTCAAAATTTCATGATATTATATTCATTAGTTCGTGAGTTATTGGTAAAAAGAAACAATGCTTTCGGTATAAAATATACCTAACCTTAGAAAAAAATTGTCTTATAATAAATAGGCATGGCATGAAAATAATCGTAAATAACGGAAGGGATAAAATCCATGTAAACAAATGAAAATACGTACACTTGTCCAACGTATCACGGCAAACGTCGTGCCGTACCGGAACGGCGAGTGTATGTCTGTCATTCGGCGACTGCTCTGTAAATCATCAAGCTTTGGGTGACTCCAGGAAAAATGCCTGTCCGCCTCATTTACGTCCCTAGGCGCCTCTTTTTGCGAAATTGTAAAGCCTTCCAGATGTTGAACTAAGTTGCCTTAACTCCTCCATGGTTTGATGATGTGAGGTCGACTGATAGGCTATGCTTCCTCAAAAGCTTCGGTTAACCCATTATTAATTTCGGTGACTGTTCTTTCGATTTCGTCAAGGATTTCTAATTGGATGGCAGTTTCTCCGTTGTAGATAGCCTCCCATTACATTCGAAAACGCTTGACAGTCCGTTTTTGTAGAGGTATCATAATTAATTATCAACAAGCAAACATATTTCTTACCATAGTTTGCATGTAAGAATAACAACAAATAGAGTAAATGGGAAAACAAGGAAACATTTTATCTCCTGTGGTTATCCAGGGGAAAAATTTATAATGATTATTATTTAATGTTAGTAAAACAAGTAAAGAAAGAGAAAATGTATTTATTTATAAATGCCAATGCGATATTATAAGGCAAGATTTAAAGGAAGTGACTGCTGAAATACTAAAATATAAACAAAATCATCTGGTTTCCAGTCTTACTTTCGTATTTTTTCATTAAACCCAAAAAGTTTTAGGTAAAATTCAAGTGAAACTAAATATATAATTGAGTTAAATCAACGATTTCACACGACCAATTTAGAAACTCGACTTTGAAATGTATAAAAATTACCAACTAGACGTAATAAAACCACTTGGTCAGTTCTTATACTTATAAAATGATATTATATCGGTAAAATTTATAGATCTAGTAAAAAGTTTTATAGTTTTCATGCAATAAATTACCGACATTGCGGGGCAAACTAGAGAAGAGAAAAAAACTGTTTTATTGAAAATATGATTTAGTATAACCTATTATTTTAGTTTTATTATACCGGTGTACTTCGGTATATTTTAAATGATACATTGTACTTTTATAGCACAGTTAACGTGGTTATAAATATCAATATCATAAAAAAACAAACAACAAATTCCACGATTAACAATTGGAAACTGTATACTTGGTCGATACTTATACAGGAAGTCCCAAAATATAAACGTAAGATCTTAAAACTTAATCTCGTAATATAAAATGCTTAATCCTGAATGACTGACTAACGAATGTATCAACGTACAGTCTAAACCACTGATCGTAGAGACCTGGAGGGTGTGTTCTTTATATGACGTAAGCATCCGAAGCATCGAAATTCTACCCCTAAGGAGGTAAAAAACGTGATTCCTTGGTCCAATCTACTTCAAATTTCGCATAAACATTTTTTAACAGAAATGATGGAAGAAGTGCTTCGTATTTGTATTGAAACTCATCGGCTAACGGAGTTATTTTGGGAGTGATTTTCATCGAAGTTGATATCAATACTCCTTAATCCTTTTGATTTAAATCACATTTGATTTTTATTCAATACGATTTTATTCAAAAAACGTTGAACTCACTTGAAAGCTGGGTGCAAGGCATTACTACTGCTGCCTGTAAATCTTCGTTTAGAACACACACTGCACTGGAGTAGACCCAAAGTTTTCCGATGCAGCAACATAAAGAAACGTTCACAAGAATGAGTTACCTTGATGTGGACAGAATGTTTACGGAACATTTGCTGTTGTTTCTGTTTTCATGAACAGGTTGCGGCAACCAGCAACAAAATGCTCCTCTATGTTTCTTTGGTGTTGACATGGCTTTAAAAGGATATCACAGACTAATTCTGACAGGATTTACAGTCGACAGATGCAAACAAGAGCCCCGGAAAATGTGCGAACTAAAATAAAGGTCATCACAACATAATCGAGGTTTATGACCGAATGATTTTATCCACATACATCAATTTTATTGGTTGCATCAGTGTTGTCAATGTGAGGATAATTATCCGATTTTCAGACAATTACAGACCGGATAATTTTTTGATCGAATAACTTTCGAGTGTTTTGAATACTGGATATTCTTGCTTCAAAAATATGCTTTTCCAAGTGTCATGTAAGTTGGAACTACTGCCTCTATTTCATTAATTTCAGAGGATTTGTATGTTTATTTGTACTTTCATCTTTGTGGCAGTTAACAGGTATTTTTATATATCATGAAGTGGTAACTATTATTTAATGTTTTCTTAATAAAAACATTTATTGCGTTTACTGTAACTCTATGATACTCCAACAGTATTTTGCTGGCTTTTCGTAACATGGCCAGGATGTTCATAAAAAGTTTAAATTTCCATTGTGCCTACGACATAATATACAAAAATTTGGCGCTAACGGTCTATTTGAAATAGATTACTCTTGAATGATTGCAATGGCAAGTTAATAATTTATTGAGAATTTAAATATATGCCTAATATTATTACGATCATTATAACATAGTTGTTAGTTAACTAGTTAGGTAATTAGTATATTACGTGACAAATCACTTTCGCATAAGTTATGTACACTATTTTTCCTACGACCACGTGATATACTTTTTATGTAGATGTGAGTGGTTTTACATATGTGTATGTGTAATTACTTTATATAGTTTTGATTACTTACCTTTGAAAGTGGCCCAGAAAATTGTGATTTTCATTCGATGAAAAAGTGTGCCTTCATAAAAAAGTTAGAATAAATATTGGTACACAAAATATTACGAACAATTATTCTAACAACTAACAACAATTGGAAACAGAACATCAGAAATAAAACTGTATTTATTTTGTTACATAAATATTGCAATTCAGAATTAATTATTTTAATTTTAAATGAAATAAATAAATTATATTATATAGACAAATCAACTTAGGAAATACGCATTTGACATATACAAAAATTTGCGGGGTAAATAGACTAGCATTTCAACATTCAATTTGACAGTTTTTTTTCCGTACGCGTATGAATAAAGGCCACTTTCCATAGAACTCGACAGTGCGATATATGTCACTTTCCTATGTGATCGTAGGAAATAGATATTTACGTTACTAGTCCGGTAAGTATACTTTTACAGTACGAGTGAGATGTTTACGGAATTTCGAAACGAGTACTGTAAAAGTTTACCGGACGTGTGACGTACAATATTTTATTTCATACTGCTGAAAAACACAAAAGAACAGTGGAAAAATAAAATATTAATATTATTTATATTCCCGGAATTAATATTCATGGGAACGAAAATATAACCGTTAATATTAATATAGGCAATAAGTAGGTAAGTTCTGTTTATTGTTTTTCTGTTGAATTTCAATAAATCTATATTCATACCTTTGAAGCATAACTGAGTCTTTATTAGTTTTTAATATGTAAAAGCCTGTAAAATTTCATTACGGGATAGTAGCACGTAATATTTCATTACGTGCTACTATCCCGTAAAATTCTATTTTCCGGATTGAAATCAAGTACGTAATAGTATATTACGTAACGTGTGTGGTAAGAAGCATTTTACGCACGAATGGAAAAGTTACGCACGATGCCGCGTAGCGGCGAGTGCGTAATTCCGTGAGTGCGTAAAATGCTTTACAACACGAGTTACGTACTATACTTTACCTACGACCTACTTGTACTTGTATTTATACTCTTATTATTATTAATACTTGAACAACATCAACATTTTCAATACTTTTATTGTATAACATTTAATTCCATAATACCTATTAATTATTATAATAATTGTTTACAGTAACATTGCAGTTATTGAACACAAATGGTAAATCGTTTCCTTTGCTTGTTGAAACATGAGAAACAACATTTACATTAGAGGTGCTTGGTAAACTTTCATCTCTATTACTTGCACCTGCTATATTTTTTAATTGAATAAAACGTTACACAAATACACAAACCAGTTATAAGTTATAAGGATAATAAAAAAGTTTTTTGACAGTTTCTTGACAGTTCGTTCGCAAATCGCTATTGCGGCCTACTAAAGTTTGATGTTTTGACGGCTTATGCCATATTTTTGAATAAAATGGCGACGTCTATTGACAGTTGCTAAGATGTTGCTAGGGAAGCCGTGCGATTTACTTTACAGCTGTGCGTTTTTTTTACCGTGTGTAATAGACGTCATTACATTGATGCCGACTGTGTGTTATTGACTGATTACAGGGGGGGTCGTAGGTAAAAGTATGTTTTAGAGTACAGTATGAAATAAATTTTTTTTACAAAGGTGTTAGATAGATGCTCCCATAGACCTAGAACTGCTTTATAAGACTTACATTTCTTTACGTTAAGTTCTTGATGGGACATTACGTCAAATTGTACTATTATTTTTAAGTCTACTTAATCCTTCAAAATTCACCAACAATCTGTTTGTTCGGTATAAATTGTTATTATAATTTCTACGAAAAATTTGTTATGAAAATGATTTTGTTTACATTTTTGCTCGATACTTATCATTTTATTAGAATTGAAATATATTTTTTAATTCGATCGCTTTATAGAATCTGTCAATTATTTAAATAATAGAATTTAATGATTTCATTTTATATAAACAAATTGCTTAGTGCGAAAAGGGAGTCACTACAATAATCAATATTTAATTAGTTTTTAATGGGTATAATTTATTATAATACAATGTAACTCTAAAGTTTTGGTACGGACTTTGTACAATTTATTGAATTAAAGTAACAGATATTTTTGTGACAATGAAATATTTTCGAAACATAAAAATACAATGGTATGATTTAACAGTCTAATAATTTCCTTTTTTTACAATGCCTTGTGACATGAATAACAATATTTTAATTTAAAACTTTATACAGCTTAATCATCAATAATTTTTTTTTGCTTTATATTCTTTGAAATATACATGACTTATGGTTGATTGGTAGAACCAGGTGCACAGCTATTGTCGTACCGAAAGCTACGTGTTAAAAAAAATATTGGTACAGTGACAAAATGTCATCATTCACATGTACTCACTTATCTCCTCCATTTGAGCGTTGGAGCATATTTTCGTTGTCTGCAAAAATCAAACATTCGCTTAGTGCCAAATCTGAAGAATATAGTGGTGAAAAAGCATTTAAATATCGTTTTTATTGACTGAAGAAAAGTATTTTCTTTCTTATGTACATAAATAAAACCGTTTTGTTTTTACACTTAAGAGATTCAATAATGCCAAGTAATATATATGCGATTGATAGTTTTACTTTCTCAAAATAATCGATGTACAAAATAACATGCGCGTCCCAAAATGCATAACAACAGAATCGCTAAATTTGTTTTAGAGAAATACCCTTAAATGAGAATGAAATCGTATCAGCAAGTTACTGCCGGTTAAATTGACACAAATTTTATTATGAACAATCAAATGATGGAAGTTGTGAGACACTAAATTATTTAATGTTTCACTATTTTCTTCCACACATCGATTATAATATCGTACGACATACAGCATACTAGAGTACCGGACTGCCGCTTAGCGACACAATAAATCGTAACTTGTCGCGCGGCAAATTCTGCTTAGAATAGAAGTTCACCTTTTAAAAATAATAATACTTCAGAACCGTACCATTTACCGTTCTCGAAAACCACGAAGAAAGGCTTTTTTCCTACTTTAGTATGAGTGTGTTTTCAATTGACGAACTTTGTTTTTATGTTAAATTTTTTAAATGCTTAAGTGTCGTACATTTCTTTACTTCCATTTCCACTTGTTCCCGCAGGCTCGGTCATTAAGGAACTGAAGAGACGTTGCTGTTCCGATATCGAACTCTACATTGTTTTTTTTGTTTCCGGGCTGATATGGGGTCTGGGTCCTATCCAGGAGCCAGACAGTGTTGGACTCATCCCCAAGGGAATGCCTATCAACCAAACCCACCTCAAACTCGTCATTACTCCCGCCTTGGAATCACTACCCTAGCATACTTCAAGACGGGCGGCGGTCCCTCACACACTCTCCGTCATCTTCTCCTTTCTATCACTCCTACCTCTCTCATGCCATATCGAGTCCTTCCCTCCCCTTATCATGCTCTCCACTACGCCATTAACTTCTTCCATCCATTCCTCCTCCCCCGTCAACATTATGTCCAACATGTTCTCCCAATACACCGCCTTCCTTAGCTTCCTCTTCGACTTCTTCAGCAATTCCTCGTTCTTATAGCATCTGACCACATGTCCCACATCATCCTCCACTTCACACTCTCACACACACCAGTCTCTCTTTTCCCAATCTTGTGGAGGTACCCTACCCTCGACCCATATCCAATAAGCACCTGTGTCGAGAAGTAGTTCACCTCCCCGAATTTCCGATCCATCCAATCTCTCGTACTCCCTCATACTCCTCCCATCTTCTCTCCATTTCCCCCTCCATACATTCCTGTACATCCTCTCTGGTAGCACCCTCCAGCGTTTTTGTCCATTTACCATTCTCCAAAACCTTGAAGAAATGCTTTTTCCCTACTTTACTATGAGTGTTCATTTGACGAACTTTGTTCTTATGTTAGATGTTTTAAATGCTTGAGTGTCGTACATTTATTTACTTCCCTTTTCACTTGTTCTCGCAGGCTCGGTCATCAAGGAACTGAAGAGACGTTTCTGTTTCAATATCGAACTCTACGTAAGAAGCGCTTTAATTACTTCGTCCGGATCGCAGCGTTTATGTTGCCTCGATTAAGTTGCTGCTCACTCAATCGTTTTGATTTAGATTCACTGTCACACGCTGACCCAAGAAATCCTTTCATCTCGGTTGAAGAGTCGACGTGTTATTTTTTGTCGAAAACAACTTGTGAGCTCAAATTTTCGTGTAAAATAGCAAAGCCTCTGACATTTTTGAGCTGACTTACTCAACTTTATTTTATGTTCTTTTAAAACTAGTTCTGTTTAATAGAATACAGTAATTTTCTACTAGCTCTACTTGTGGACGAATTAAACTACAATTAAACATTTCTTCGGTGCTTGTGTAATATTTTAGTCACTAAAAAGGTAATTAAAGAAGTACACAGCTGTTTTACGTTAATTCATAAAAAAATTATGGAGATGAATCACTATTTAATGATTCACGTTATACCAAAATCAGTTTGAATTGAATTAAGGCGGCTTTTATTTCTAAGAAACTATGTAATTATTAAATAATTACCATTATGTTAAAAAAAAAGGAACGAGCAAATTATAAAATGTATTCTGACTGTAAAGATAAACCTTGAATTTGTTTAAATAAAGTGAATGCTTTGATTGTAATAGATTTTGCAGAATTTTTAACAGAAGAAGGAAAGTACTAAGAATCGGAAGGTAACCACTCTTCCTTTCAACGACAGCCACACTCTTCTTTTTTTATTGAATTTTAGTTTTTCACATAAAAAATACAGGTTTCAACCGCACATTGTCCATTTTTTTGAAAATAAAAGATAATGTCACACTTTCTAAGTTGAAGATGCTAAGATGGTGTTTAATTAATCCATTCTTCAACCAATCTTTGTGTCAAATGCTACTTCGGATTGTATGCAATCGAAATGATTCGTTAGTTTAAACATCAAACAAAGATAACTAAAAATGAAAGTCATCTAATGAAACTATGCAATTTTTTTTTCTTTATTTATAAGGAGATCCCATCGTTTTTTTTTTCATATCCTGGTCGATTAAGGATACTAAGAAAACTCTTAAATATTCATAACGCACGATTTTCTCAGATTCGTTATTATAAATAACTATTTAAGATCCTGAAATTTCCGATTCAGTTGATTATCTAAGTGAAAAGATTATAAAAAATAATCTCAAATATAACAAATCGGTACTAACTGAATTTTGATAGTTTTAAGGACGATTGTGTGTATGTAGAGGAAGTTGATTTCCAACCATTATCATCAGTTACAGATAAATATAAGTTATTTAAATTAAAGTACTTATTTATGTTTTATAAATTCAACAAGTTAACTTTAAAATAATCGTGAAATTTCGCAGTTACTATATTTTTGGAAAGTATCAAGGAGTCAATAGTGCGGTCGATTAGGAAATCAAATTAAATAAAGAGAAAGCAGAATAGAGAACTGTATGAATTAAAAATGAACAAGGGAATTTAATAACAGACGAGGATGAAACTGTGAAAACATCGGAGGAGTATATTGAAAATATATTAAACACATAAAGGGAAAAGAGCAATTACAGTACCTCCTGACAAGACGTTTGTTGCTCGTGTTGTTGGAGGCGTACTTAGATACTTCAGACTATTAGAAATTCATGAACTCAATCTCAAAATTCACATTTAAACATCTATTTTCTTAAACTCATGAGTAAAAGGAAAAAAAATTCCGCTTTTTAACTGTCCCGTTGTGAAAATTACCAACATTAAACTATCAATTGCATCCCAAGATTGTAGTATTTACGAAAAAAAAAAAAATAATAATAAAAACCACAAATATCCAATCACCTAAGTTATAATTTAAAAAAAGAATTAGACTAAATATGCTCCAAATTTTTATAACATAATTTCCCCAAAATATTACACCGGCCTAGGTACGTGCTGACCTACCTATCATTAAAATAATTCAAAAACCACAAACAACTTAATAGGCTAAACAGAAACGTGATTTTGTCATTGAAATTATTAATAATTATTAAATTTTGGTATTGTTACCACTTATGGTACAATATCTTATTATTTATAAGGTGTACATTCCCATTTTTAATGTAAACCTTAGGGAAATTTTATATGTTGAAAAATAAAAACGAAAATAAGTGTGATATAAGAAGCATTGCAAGTGGAATGAATTTTAAAAGACATTTAAAGGTGCAACAAAGTTACAATGTATTAAATAGTTATTAGTATTTGGAAGAAAAATATAATATTTAAGATTACATTCCTCTATAAACTTAAAAAATTTCAATCTTCATCATCGTTTGTATTCATTTTCAATATTTATTATTTTCGTACAAAAACTAACATTAAGGGCCTGACCCATGTGTGATGACACGGCCAATTATTGTTGTTATTTTGACATACAGATTGCGAAAAAGTTTAGTTGGGTATACGATTTACGCTAGTAATTTTTCAAACATCAATAATGTTAGCAATCTCGATTTTCTTCCACTAAATACACCGTTATACCGTATTAAAAGTCAAATGCAAAATAAATTATTTATTACTCAAGCTCGTTTGTAATTATCTATGATCCATTAAAAGTTTTAATCAATTTTTTAGGATCCAAAATAATTGATAAATACATACACATTTTGTATCAATTTGTCTTTCAATTTCCAAATAATCAAAACTTGTCCTATTTCTGTTCAATTTTATTTATATATTTATAGAACCGGTCCGATTGTGTTTCAATATATTGACAGCTTAGGACAAAAATATAGGGTAATATTTACTATAACGTTGTTTGCAGTTTCAAATAGGTTCGTGTCACTGACTCTGCAACATAGCCTCTAGTATCTATTCGTTTTTAATTTTTTCATTTTCACACCATATTTTATAAGAAGTGAAAAGTTTGAACAAAATTAAGCAATATTTCATGTAAAAAGTCAAAAGTGCACAATAGAAAAATAAGTGCTTCAACTTATGAAAACACTTTTAATCAGAGATTCCTCTTTTTCAATTTAATTTTTTACCAAGCAAAGCAAATAATTAAATTGTTTCTCTGATACACGTAAAAATATTTTATAATATTCTGCATCTTCTACTACCAGTTCTTCATTCAGCATTTTAAGTGTTCCTAAGCCTCTTCTTTTCTACCATGGTTTCCTGTTACTCTCTTGTTTATGGCTTGTATATTTCTTGTAACATTCGTTAATTTCATTATTACTAAATTTATAACAGCTGCCGTAGAAAATAAAAATATCTACCTACATTATTTATAAGTTAAGGAGGCTCCCGCCAACTGCAGTGCGGATGATCACATCCTAAATAAATTATTAAAACTTTGAGTCTTACAGACATTTTATATTATAGTTTCAATGTTACTGTCCGTTTGTTATCATGGGTCTTAACACCGTTGTGTACAGCCAATGTACCACTGCCGGTTTCAGTCCCCATGTACTTCCAATCGCTCTTTTTAATGACATCAGTGTCATCTTGCTTTTGGTAGTTATCTTGTTTATGTGTTGGTTGCAGGTTAGCTTCGTATCCAGGATGATTCCTAGGTATTTAGCTTCCTTACTAAAACACAACCTTTGTTGGAAAAGTCTGGGGGGTGTGAGATCCTCTACTAGTTTCCTTTTCCTTGTAAAGGGGATTAGAGTTGTTTTGGAGGGGTTTACACGAAGTTGCTCCTCCTTGCACCAGCCCTTAATGTTCCTCAGAGCGTCTTGCATGAGGTTTGATACCGTTCTAGGATACTCACCCCTAATTACAATGACTATATCGTCGGTGTAACCCTGGGTAAAGTATCCTAGTTCGTTAAGTTTTCTTAAAAGCGCATCTACGACTAGGTTCCACAGGAGTGATGAAAGGACGCCTTCCTGTGGGCACCCTTTTGCCGCTGTTACTTTTAAGGTGGTTCATCAATCGCATGCTGCCTGGTTTGGATGGCTTTCTGCAGTTGCAGACATACTTCCTCTATATCAACTTTTGTTCTGATTACTGTTTTCATGTTTCTAAGGTTAAGTTGAAGGTCTTCTCGATATTTCTCCCAATCAGTATTCCGAGGGTTGCGATATATTCGCTCTGGCTTGTCGATGTGTTTGACTTCCATTTGAATATATCTGTGATCCGAGAGACTCGGCTCATCGGAAACCCTCCAATTACGTACTCGGGAGCTTATTTCGAGTGACGCCAAAGTTATATCAATACGTTCTTGCCTATTTTTTGTTAGAAAAGTAGGTTTAGTTCCCCGATTTAGAATCTCTAGGTTATTAGAAATAATATAATCAAGTAAGTACTCACCGTGTTAGTTAATGTTGCTACTATTCCAAGCGGTCTGATAGGCATTGGCATCCGCTCCAATGATGATCTGTAGGTTATTTTTCCCAAACTATATCACTAGCCTCTCCAGTTCTTCGACGGAGGTGGGTTAGGAGGAGGGCAGATATACAGAAGTTAAAATGAGCTCCTTTGTAGTGCCTGCCTCTTGGTATTCAAGCTTTACTGCTGTTAGGTCCCTGAAACATAGATTTGTCAGTTTTATTGCGTTAATGCAGTCCCTGACAATAATGCAGCTTCTTACATTATCTGAGTGTAAATTATATATTAACTTACCTCTGATATGACCTAATACCATGACTCTGTTCCCTGATATCCAGGGTTCTTGGATCAGTGCCACGTCAATGCCCTCTGCTTCGATGGTTTTGCAGAGGGCAGCAGTTGCAGCCTTCTTATGCTGCTGGTTTATTTGAAGTACCCACAACGTTTTTGGGTTTTGGTTCGAGGACCCTGAAGGTTACTGTGGTGTGGCCAAGGTAGAGTTTATGCTCTTTTTTGACTAGCTCCTTCAGGGAGTTCTCGTCCATTCCCACGATCAGAGTGGCGCCATTTGGATCATTGAAGACCTTCCAATCATCAGCGCCTATTCCCTCATTTTGAGTATTCAGGCGCCGAAGGGCTCTTGTCGGGTCTTCAACATCAAGATGTCCTTAGGGATCCATACTGTTACCCTGACTCTAGGAGCAACGTCTTTGGACGGTAGTGCCATCAGATTTGCCCCTCTCCCCCCCAGGGTTTCAGTCGTTGAGTGACCTCCTTCAACCATTCCGCTGCCTCGTTGTCAGCACAGTGGAGGTGGACCATGTTATGCATGGCTGTGGTTAAACTTAGGTCCTTCTCCAGGTTGGCACTTCCAGATTTCCTGCACTTGGGAGCATAGTTCCGATGTCATCTTAGCGTCGGGTTGAGGCCCTGAATAGATGGACATCTTGATTGTTGATGCAACCCTGCTGTAGCTAACCCCAGTTGTTTTTCTGGGGTTTGCTGTAGCAGAATCACATTTTGCAATTTTTTGGGGGTTCTAGGATGGTGACGGTGTTGATCCCTTTGAACGCATTCTTTTCGTCCCCTTGTGCTGCAGGTCTGTAGAGGGTGTTGCTGAAGTTTGTGCTGCTTCAGCTTTGCCTACTCCAGGCGTGTGTGGTCCCACGAGTATGGGGGAAGTGGTGGTCCAGCTCTGCGGTGCCCCCTGGACACCTAAGGCTGATTACTTTGGGATGACGCCTGGTTTCCCATCCATCGGCCCCCAGGGTTTGTATTGGCTCTCCCCGAAGTCCCTCCAGCCGGGAGCCCCCCAACCGCGTCAAGGTCTTACATCGCCTACGGGGGGAATTTTACGTTACTTTATTTTCAAAAGTAGCTGGAGCATTCTCAAGGCCGTTTGACATGGTGCAATACAACGTGCAATGCAATGCAAGACGCAAGATTTTTTGATCGAAAGCATGCGCAGTTGAGACCCAACTGAACAGTTTCTGCAATTCGATGCAATTGCAATTTTATTGGTCTGGTGCGATTTCTATTGCATGCCAGGCGCAATTGTAATATACTGACCTTGCAAGAAATTGCTGCGACTTCTTGCACGTTGTATTGCACCATGTCAAGCGGCCTTCAGGGATAGCCCTCTTGTCATCACCACCTAAAACTTGGATTAATTGTTTTAGGAAATTGTGGCCAACTGTTGTCAAATCTTTTTGGAGGTTTCATTGTGTTCACAATTTAAAAGATTTATGTTATCCATCAGTTTTTTAAAAATCCTATGAAAAATATAATTCTTATTAATGCAACCAAAATTTATAATGTTATAGGCAACAATTCACGGCAGAGTGAATAACACAATGCGTGCTTGTTATTTCGCGCCATCTAATCGTTTGGAAGAAACTAAAAACATGGTTTGACCTTCGCCATATGATTGTCTTCCCCTTTTGCTAGTCCGAGCTTTGGCAAAACTAGGTGTACCTACGTTTTCTTCCCAGACACGTTTTGTCCAAAATGAAGGTGTTCCCGGCGGCGCTTCGTTGCAGTAGGTAACTGTTTGTTACTTCGTGCGTTTATGAGTGAGTCGGAATGTGTTTTGGAGTACAATGGAACACCAAAGCGTTCTTCGGTATTGCATCTACAGAAATCTCGAACGGGATTCGCCCCTTACTTTGCGGTACGTATACCCGGCTCGTACAGGATCCGGTGTACCGTGAATCATCCTTAACTTGCTGTTCTGTCCACTTTACATTTATCTATGTGATACTATAATCAGATTCAGATCATTACAAAAGCAGCGCCGGGTTAAGTTTCATGGGCTGCTCGGGGCAGAATACATAAGAGCCTCACCTCCCCCCACCCAAAATTTTTCTACCAAAATTTATCAAAAAATATGCACATATTTCAAAATTTAATTTTTTTATACATCAAACATTTGCAAACGAATAACAGTATAAACTTTAAATACTTTTCTTGTTTTCGCTACAAATTCGTCTATCAATTTATCAATATCTAAATTATCCAATAAACCATTATATATGAAAAATTTAGCGTAGTTCGATCAACATTCGTCTCCAAGTGCATTTCTTAAATAATTTTTCATGCGTTTTAGAACAGAAAATGAACGTTCACCAAATGCAAAAAGACATAAATATATTCTTAAAATTATATCCATGTTGGGAAATGTAGAAGAACGATTTCTGATTAATTTAAAATATTCTCTGGGACAGTTATTCTCTAGTTTGAGAGCTTTTACAAAACCCTAGACATGTACAATCTCTTCATCAACAAAATCACTGACCAAATCATCAGGAAAAATTAAAATTACATTTATGTATTTTTTTTTGGACCCCTGTTTGGCCGTGGGCCCCGGGGCATTTGCCCATTTTGCCATATGTGTCACAGAGTAGTGAAAAAAGGAAACCTAATATTCACGATTTTGTGGGTAGATTCTGTCAATTGTCCCGTTCGAGTTCTCTCTTATCATTCAGTCTCCATGGCTTCGGTTTTAAAAAATAGATATATGAAAGCTAGGGTGCTTTTTTTTTTGCGACTATTTTTTTTTTTTCGGTCCCATCGTGAAATTTTGTTGGAAATACCAAAAAAAAAATTCCCTGAAAGTTTGAGCCCTTAATATTAATTTTAAGTACTCGACCAAGGCGTGTGAAGATTTTCCATTTAAAATACACGGGAACTTTGATTTTTTTTTTTTAAATTTCTATAGCTCAGCGGCATTTAATGGTATCACCTCGTCCAAAATGGGGATTTTCTCAGCATTAAATGCTCTACAAAAGTGCCCACTGCGGCGAAGTCGTAACTCACACCGGAGAGGTAGTACGGGCCACTAAACCTGATTTTTTCATGATATTTACGTTTTTTCGCATTTATCTCGTAAATGACAAGAGCTATAGAAAAAATGTAAATGAGAAACTTGTAGGAAATTTTATTTTCTACAAAAAAGCTTGTCAGCGCTTAATCGCTAACTTCAATACTGCTTGAGATATTTCAATTTTAAGTTTATGAAGTTTTAAATTTTTATCAAAAATCACGTAAAATTATAAAACATATTGTTCTTTTATTATTTATCACTACTTTTTTAACTAATTACCTTTTTTTTAAAGATGAAAGGGTAAAAAATGTAAATAATGTGAAATATGTCAGATAATCAAATTTTATTGATAAGCATAATAACAAAAAACTTCTTATTTCACTTCTGTTCGACTGTATTGTGATTTTGTACACGACGGGTGCTCTGAGCGATGGTTTTGGACAGCCTGAAAAATTTTTTGCCTCTGCTCTTCATTATTTGTCAAACCTTGATTAAATTTTTCAGCTAGTGCTACTCCTCGCTCGGCAATATCATTTACTACCTTCAAGTTGTTGAATGTTTTGAGACACTGTTGATATTCTTGATTAGTTTCCCATGTAATTGGTTGTGAATTTAGAAATCCGTAAGGAAGATTAAATTGTTTAAAAATAAATAATGAATTCGTCGTCGCAAAATCACTTATATTTTTATCTCTCATTGAAGTTATGGCACTAACGGCCACTGCGTAACGTTTTTTTGACTTCTCAACGATTACGGTGCTGTTAATTTTCTCTACAATTTTTAATTTTTCTTCTTGTGAAACAGTTTTATCAAAAAGAGCCAATCCAGCTAGCTGCTCATGTAAATACCACAAATGCCTGCATAATTTATCCAGTGCTGCATTTGCAATATCAGGATGAATGTCTCTATAGTGTATGAGATTTTTCACTAATTCCAAATCTGAATTAGGTGCTTTTATAGCATTTGGAGCCGTGAACCATATTTTTACATAGAATAATACGATAAAAACACATATTTTACGTAAAACATTCAATTCTTTGATTGAAATTTTGAACTGTCTGCGAAACATATATATTTTTAAACAGTAGAGAGCTTTTGAAAGCCATCTTGCATGATGACAAGCTCCAGGAGCTGTAAATTTAACTTCATGACTTTCCACTCCACCCAAAAATATACGACTCAGCATCAAAAACTCTTTGTAGTCATCTCTTGGATGATGATTCTAATTAGATGGAAGAATAAATAATTAAAATCAACACTCAGTATAAAAATTGATTATTTGAAAAATTGGAAAATTGTCTCTGTTTGAAAGGAAGTATTCGAATAATGGAATTTTAAGTATGAAAGTAAACAATTACTCATGAGCAATATGAGCAATGAGCATACCTTTAACTGATCTTCAATAAAATCCAGTATATCTTGTTTTTTATCGTTTAAAATATCTGCTATATGTTCGTCATTTATGCCAATTTCATACGCTGATGTATCAATCTTTGTCCAATCATCTCGAAATCTTTGGAAAATCGGTACAGCTGGACCATTTGTAACCGGCCAAGCCACTTCTGCCACATTTCTTAACATTAATTCCGACGTATGATGGCGACAAGCAAGATACAACAAATCACGACCAATCATTTTTTCAAATATAGCACATGCGCCATTTACTTCACCTGAAAAGTTAATTTTTATTATTAAATTTAAATTTATCAATGAAATCTAAAATTGAATTCTTTAATTTGTTCATTTATAAAAACTTTCGTTATCATAAGTCACAATGTTGCTTCAATTCACCGTACGCATTTTAAATATTACATAAATTGAAAAAAAAACTTAGCAAAGCTTTGTAAATTATTTTGGAAGACTTGACTCAACTATTAACTTTTTTAAAATTGAAGTATGATTATTGTATTAGAGTAGAAAGCATAAAGTTAAAAAAAGCTTTTTACAAAGATAAAAACTATATTTTTAAGATACATTTCAAAAATATTAAAAAAAAATTATTTATACAAAATAAAAATTTACCAGTATTTGAACTAGTTGTGTCGAAACACATCGCTTTGATTTGATCACAAAGATTCCATTCAGTTAAAGTGTTGAATATGGCTGAAGCTTGACTTGACCCAGTGCCATCAGAAAGAAACGGAGCTTCTAGAATCCTTGAAGTATCTGTTCCAGAAACATGTATTGCCAGTCGTTCTGCTTTCAATGTACCTTGTCCTGTAGGAAGCTTCTTACCATCCCAGTGAACTACTAAAGATTCGTCGTCTTCTTTCTTCTTCTTTATCGTATCAACAATTTCTTCACGTTGTGAAATGCGCGCGTTACGAATTGAGGAGTAACTTAAATTATATTTGTCGATATCGAGGCCCAGGCTTTTAATAACAGCTGCTATAATATACATCGCATTTCTATCACTGGTTTGAGTGCGATCAAGTGCTGATACGAGTTCAGAAGTTAAAATGTTTAATTTTTTTATTTTTGGCGCAGGAATTTCATTTTCATAATCGGAGCAAGTTCGTTTTAATCCGCTAGAACTCGATACGTTACTCGAGAAACTTGTTAAGACTGTTTCTTGAGATAATTTTAAATCTAAAATGAAAAATTTTCAGAGTTCAATTATAAAACATAATAATTATAAATAAGTGAAAAAATAAATCTTCAAAAATAAAAATTTTTTTGAGCAATTGTTTAAAATCGTGGCTCCACCGTTTTTGAAGCATAAAATCAATTTTCATTGACCAATTATTTATTTTTTTTTTTCAAATTTCATCAAAAATTGAATATTTGGAAATAGTGAACGCTGCGATTCTGAGCAATCACCAATCTTTTTAAGTATTTATCATTTTTCTATTAAGTAACTATTGAGTTGATATCTAATAACTAACCTAATTCCTCATTGATGTTATCGTTATCTTCATTAACTATATCCTGTTCCATAGCTGACTGATTATCACAAATCATTTCTGGTGGTGCATAGGTTACTGGCAAACGTTTATTACCATTCTTCCCTTGACACTCAAACAAAAAGTTTCTGGCTCCTTCTGGCAAGTTTTTAACGGCAGCACAATTGGCAATATCAAACAATTTATCAAGTTTTTCACTAAATTTGTTTACATTGGTTTGTTGAGCTTTTGATTTTTTTACTCTGCTTCGATGTTTTTTTAATATTACATACTCGGCATAAAGCTTTTCTAGCTTTCGCTTACTGTGCTGAGGACGAATAGTCGGAATCAAAAAGTTAGCCCAAACAGCATTAAGCTCACTAACAACATTTGATGAACTATTCAGTACAGCTTGTTTCAAAGAATTATGTTGTTTATACATAAACAAGCTCAATACGTCGCGATATGAGGGTAATCTATTATTATTGAATGATTTGATTTCAAATCCAATCAAATAGTTATACACTTTTTCACCAATATTTTCAGACATTGTTAATAACGATAATTAAAATAACTAATGATAATGTTTAACACAAATACGGAACGCAACGTTGACTATAAGTAACCGACGCTATGAGGTTAGTGTAGACAAAGCTTTGTTTGTTACCCCCGCGACGCCAGTGTTCAGTAGTAGGAAACAAAGAAAGCGCTGTAATTAAGCGGAAAATTCAGTGAGCTTATTCAAGGTCAAACCAAAGTTTGATTGATGGGCTGAGAAGAGTAGGAGATCTAGGTTAACAAGAAGTAAGCGGTGCTAAATTACACACGTACATTTCACCTCTTTCTTCTCATTACCCTCATTTTCAATTTTTAACTATTTAATGGAATACAAAAATTTATAACCTGTCTATCTATGAATGTAACATCTTTTTTTTTCAATTGATACTGACATATTTCGGATTATTTACATTTTTTACCCTTTCATCTTTAAAAAAAAAGTAATTAGTTAAAAAAGTAGTGATAAATAATAAAAGAACAATATTTTTTATAATTTTACGTGATTTTTGATAAAAATTTAAAACTTCATAAACTTAAAATTGAAATATCTCAAGCAGTATTGAAGTTAGCGATTAAGCGCTGACAAGCTTTTTTGTAGAAAATAAAATTTCCTACAAGTTTCTCATTTACATTTTTTCTATAGCTCTTGTCATTTACGAGATAAATGCGAAAAAACGTAAATATCATGAAAAAATCAGGTTTAGTGGCCCGTACTACCTCTCCGGTGTGAGTTACGACTTCGCCGCAATGGGCACTTTTGTAGAGCATTTAATGCTGAGAAAATCCCCATTTTGGACGAGGTGATACCATTAAATGCCGCTGAGCTATAGAAATTTAAAAAAAAAAAATCAAAGTTCCCGTGTATTTTAAATGGAAAATCTTCACACGCCTTGGTCGAGTACTTAAAATTAATATTAAGGGCTCAAACTTTCAGGGAATTTTTTTTTTGGTATTTCCAACAAAATTTCACGATGGGACCGAAAAAAAAAAAATAGTCGCAAAAAAAAAGCACCCTAATGAAAGCAATAGAAGGATATTTATTAAAATATAATAGTTAAATATCCGGGAGCAGTGTACTTATAGACACGTAGGCTAAACTCGATATTTCAGTAGGTAAAATAGGTCATTAACTGACTAAGACTTATGTGTATATATGAATGTACAGAGGATGCAATAAAAATATTTTTTATAATGAAATGAAAATGTTGATTTCAAGTTGGCCACACCCAAATATATTATAAACGTAGAACAATACTTCGACGGTGTTAAATATTTATGAGCATACGCATACGCGCTTAATGGATTCTACGAGCGAGGTAATATTATTAATATGATTATTATTAAATATAGAGAATTGACATAAATCGGTGAAGTCAATTAATTTGTTTACCATCGAGGCGGCATAAAAAAATATCTAAATATTCATGTTTAATAACTTTTTCGCTCGGTCTGCTTTTAGATGTACAGTGAAGGATCTAGGAGTTTCAACCTTTTATCTTGATAAGGACAAAGGATTTGTTATGGCTCTCAAGCTTAACCATAATAATGGTCAATTTTTAACTTTATAGTCCTACAATTCCTACATCAAGGTTATTATTTCTATACTAATGTTCTGGGATAATAAAATGTAAACTTGCTATACAGAACCCATAGAACAGCCATACATCTTTGACGTGTTAAACGAGTCACAATGAAAAATAAATTAAGAAATACAAAAATAAGAGAAGATCTTGACATATAATCAACACCTAAATTTATTGAAAAGTGACAATTAAGTTGGTGGGGGCATTTACAAAGAATGAACGACACAAAACCAGTAAAAAAAGTATGACAATCAAAAATACAACAAAATGGGAGATCAAAACGAACATGGTATTATGTTATGGTATGCATACTGAAAGAAAAAAGGAAAACATGGACAGAGTGAAAAACAATGGCAAGGGATAGGAAACAATGGGCTAAATGTGTACATTAATAAAACTGCATCTGGAATACGAAATCATCGATGAAAAAATGAATATTTGTCTTAAGCATAATGCAATGTATCTGAAATAAGTATTAGTGAAAAATTATGCCCTACACCATATACTATGGTAATTGGGTTTTCGATATAATATGCACACACACCCCAAGTCAGTCCTAAAGTAGGGTCATCCTAATTTCATTACAATCGTAAGACGGGTATGGTTGAATGAATGTTACAGAACAGCGACGTTACTACAGGTAGTTCATTAAAATGTTAACTATTATAATAAGATGGGGTCAAATTTAAAGAAAAGTTCCTGATAACGGTAGCTTAAACACTTCTGAAACTTTGGGATGATAATTCAAATCAAGATTATGGATTTATTTAATAAAAAAACAGATTAATGAATCTAAGACGGGACATGTTCCAATTGGTCGGATAAAATATTGATTTAGCGGTCCGGAGAAATGATAAGTAGCTTGCCACATTTTTTTACTATTCCAAATGTCAATGATCTTCTCTAATTATTATCCAATGCATACAAAATGATCTTATTTGATTTTTTCGTATTTATAAATTGTTTTTATGATACACTTAATGAAAGAAGTCGGGAACAAACCAATAGTATTTCTGATTTTGGATTGTTTTACTCAATGATGAAGTCCAGTTTTGCTTTATTCACAACAAATCTGAAGATCTATAGAACTTTATCTCGAATTCCCAACTTTGAAGCCGTGTTATCTCCATACCACCTACTGATTCTTATGTTTCAATCTTTGATTCTTGTTACATCCCGTATATTTTTGACGAAGACTTATTTACACTTTCAATGAACCTAATTGAGCTCCTAATTATTATTTTCCGGCTCGAAGGACCAAAATACTTATCACAATACTTTGGCAAGTTTAATTCTAGTTTTTCATAACTTACCTTAATGATTATTTCAATATTATTCACTAATTTTCAAGTTTTAGGCTTTGACTCCCGAGACAACCTGTATATTACGAGTAATTTGTAGTTTAAAAATCTTTAAAGTTTAATTTCGAAGTGGATATTACGCAAATTTATTTCATCATACAAAATAGAAAACAACAAAAAACGTATAATTCATACGCTTTAACCATAAAAATTATAAATTTATTAATACAACAAAAAACCGCTGAAAGGGACTGTTGTATACATATATTTTTATAATTTTCATAGTTTTCATTCAGACTATCAAATTTAAAATCCAATAATTATAGTAATCAATCACATTAGACTATATAATTAAAAAAAATTTAAATTTTAACTAGTTAGAATTAATAATAGTTGGCTTGATTTTAGACACATTAACATATTTAAAAAGTCACCAACCTCTTTTCTTTTGAACATGAAGTCGAAAAAAAAACACCTACAGTTTTTTGTAAATGGTTAGTAATAATTATAATGAAAATTGAAACACGAAACAAAAGGTTTGAAATATGAAAAATTATGCTTGAACAAATTAAACTTGAAAATAAAAATCAACACACTAAGCATTTTTGTAAATCGTTGTGTATTCTACTGAATTTATTTGAAAGTTTGATTCAAGTCGCAGTGAAAAATTAAATTGGCATGTAAAATACATAAGAACACGTGTATTATTACAGACAAGATTGAAGTAGAAATTTTGTATGTTCGTTTGTGAAGCTCCGCCTATGGAGAGTTGATAGGTAGCTAATAATCTCGTATAACTTTATTTCAACGGTTAAACTTCACTTAAACACGTTAAATACTATAATCTGCCAATCTGAAATGAGCTCTTTCCAGGCATTTCAAACGCGAGAAGATGTCGAATGTTAATATTAGCATTTAAATCGATTCCAGCTACCGCGTTTTCAGTATCTTGACACATTCGTTAGTTACGAAATACGATAAATCACCTACAAAACTGTCTTTTTCTTGTTGTTTTTTTTGGTTCAAGCATTCAAACAAAATAAATGTAGTTGCCAAGAAATAATGCGTGCAACTAGATGCTAGTCAAATGAACAAATGTTCAGTGTAAATGAAGTTTGAAAAGGTTGAGATTTATTGCTGGATGTACGGGGTTGGGATAAAGTATGGAACCAAGTAAATATCTTTTAAACGAAAAGAAGGATATTTATGAAAATTTGCAGGTAAGTGCAATGGAACAAAATGCATCTGATGTACATTTTTTTGTTAATAATATACTTCCGGTTTAACCGGAAATGACTGAGTTTAGTTTAAAAAAATTTGTAAAAACGAGGGATATAGCACTTTAATCAACCTCCTTTGAGTTTTTTGCATTAGAGCAAAAAACTATTTGGATAAACTAATTGATGTTGTTTGTATGCATAGTAACAAATAAACGAGTACTGTTTAGTACGTCTTTTGTTCTACAAGTGTCAAATTCTAATTGACGGAAATAAATTTTACAATTTAGAATGGTTCAATTAAGTGAAAAAGAGTGTATTGAAATTTTAATGATGATCGGTTATGGTGATGGTGCTAGAACTCATGAAGAAGTGTGTCATATTTTTAATAATTTGCATCCGGAGAGAAATCCTATATCACGCTCAACAGTAACTAAAACATTACAACGTTTTAATACAAGTGGGATGGTAAAAAATTTGCTAAAACCTGGAAGACCGCGGACTGCAACGAACGAAACTGTTAAACAAAATATTGCAATCGATTTAGAAGAATCACCTCAAACTTCCACCATAAATTTGGCACTAAACCATGGTATCAGTCAACGTTCTGTAGGAAAGATATTAAAATGTGAAAAGTATTATCCGTATAAGGTACAGTTGGTTCAGAATTGTCAGACGATGATTTTGACCGACAGCTGGAATTTTACGAACGGCTAATGGACATCTGTAATGTCGACGATAGTTTTGCTTCTAACATAGTTTTTTCCGATGAGGCAACTTTTTGTTTAAATGGAACAGTTAATCGCCATAACTCAAGGTATTGGTAAAATGAGAATCCTCATTGGATTCATGAAGCACATACCAAGCATCCACAGAAGTTAAATGTTTGGATGGGAATTGTTGAAAATAGGCATTTTTTATCGACGGAAACTTGAATGGTGACAAGTATTTGGATCTACTAAATAACGAAATTATTCCTGCAGTTCAAAAGAATGGGCAATTACCACAAATGTTTGGTTTCAACAAGATGGAGCACCTCCCCACTATGATAGACGGGTTAGGGTTTTTCTGGATGCGAATTTTCCAAATCGATGGATTGGACGTAGAGGATTGATAGAGTGGCCTGCTCGTTCTCCGGATCTTAGCCCGTTAGATTTTTTTCTTTAGGGTTATCTAAAATCACGTGCTTACGTTGGACGACGAACAAACTTGCAGGAATTGAGACAAAGATTTGTTGATGAATGTGAACTAATACGTGGAGAAGTCTTGGAAAGAGTGACTCAAGAATTTGTTAATAGGATGGCATATTGTCAGCAAGTAAACGGCGAGCATTTTGAACATTTGAATAAATTTTGTTTCTCATTATTCTAAAATAATGAAATGTACACCTATTGTACAACTAACAGTGAGTTATTCCTCGTTTTTACAAATTTTTTTACACTTAACTCAGTATGTATGAATTCAAAATAACAAGCTCTTTCAAAATATATAAAAATATATAGGGTGTCCCATTTATATTAAAGAAGTTGATGGCATTTCCGGTTAAACCGGAAGTATATTATTAACAAAAAAATGTACATCAGATGCATTTTGTTCCATTGCACTTACCTGCAAATTTTCATAAATATCGTTCTTTTCGTTTAAAAGATATTTACTTGGTTTCATACTTCATCCCAACCCCGTATATTGACACTGAAGTAATTGATTTTTGTCTTATTTTGATACAGTTTATTAAATTGAAATTACAAAGCTAATAATCAACTAACTAAAATATTTTAACAAAGACCCCTTTTATGATTTTCCTTTGTGACCTTTCAGTCTTATAATTTAAGATTATAAGTCCTTAAAAATGCATTTTTTAATTTTTTTTGCAGATCGTTAACTATCAAGTATTTCACATCACTTTGGGTGCTTGAAGTCTTTCTGTATACTTTTCCCATGAACTGTTAGAATACAAAATAAATTCTTGGGTGATGTTCGTGTCCTTAACTGTAACTTTTTTTAATGTTTCTCTATTCTCCAATTCGTTGGTTTCAATTTTCCTCTTTCTATGAACAATGTTAAATGTTAGATAATTGTTTGTTTGTTATTTTTTATCATAAAGGCTCTTAGCATAATGCTTAGGTATATTTGTTTTTTATTTCCTGTGAATGATTATTTTTAGTTCTTTTGTGGTTTGTGTAAAAAATTCATATTTTGTCACAGCAATTCCTTGCATGTACATAAAATTTATTTTTATAAATAAATTAATGTTTGTTCATCTATATTTTCAAAATAGTTGTACTACTTCTAAGTTTTTCCACACGATTTTCTTATATATAATACCGAAAAAATATACATTCTATACAAATGGAACAAAATACAGCTTCGAAATAAGATATCGATTGAACAACACAACATCGTGGACCAGCATGTAATTAATAATCTGCTTCTCTTTTACAGGAATGACCGGTAACATATGTTGTCGACTATGGCCACTGTCACTTCTGGCATCATATCACCAAATTCCTTCTGCCTGAATCCAGGTGAGTCATTTAAAGAATGTGTAATTTGAATGAATTTGTATTTAATATAATACAGTGCGAGTTTATAATACATATATCAGTGGCGTAGGAATATTTAAGATGGTAAATGCTTTCGACAATTTCTTCTTAAAAATCTGCATAGGAAAAGTTTAAGAAGTTTGCCAAGAAAAAAGAAAATCATTCCAAAGTGTATGAGTTATGCTTGTACAGACATTGTATTCGCCAGATATAGCATTGTGTACTTTATTTAAATTAACTGATATGAGTATTGTGAACGGTATGGAGTTTTATTTACTTTGGAAGGTATTCAAGTAATGAAAATAATTGTAAATATTCGAAATTCGCGTAATCTGTCGGCATTTCTTGCAACAACAACAAAAAAAACCAAAAACGTCCGCCGATCTCCGAATGTTAATAAATACCCAAAAAACGTTAAATATTTTCCAAATATTCTGCATTTGTCGTCGTTCTCAGAACTGCAAAAATTTAATTGTGGACGGACGGTCTGCTTCCCCAAATTCTTGCAAGTTTTTATTAAATTTTGTTAAAACCATGCACGTTCACTCGAGTCGTATTCATTCAAAGAAATATTTAGACAAAAACCATAGCAGACTCAAATGAATTTTTGACAAATCAACAACCAAAAAAAGAACTACTAGTCTGAGAGAATCCGACGCCTGTTCAGTACCATATTTCGCTGTTTGGAAATAAATATAGCATGTATACAGATACACAGTGACGTACCCAAATTTATTTCCAAAAATTATATTTTAAAGAACTATCTTGTAAGTTTTATTAAAGAATATTTTAAATAAGATACATTACATCTTTCAAACGAAAATTTACTTCATGGAGAAGTGAGCTCGATTCAATATTAACGAAATATATACAGATAATTCGACAGCCCAATATCTCGAAGATTGTTCACATCACAAGAATGCAATTTGGTAGCTATAAACAATTGAAACGGGTGCTTATATTTATTATGAAATTAATGTTTCCTGTCATTTCCGGCGATGCGCCTCCAACAATTTTTGTCAAATTTCAAAAAAAAATTCAACGATACCAAACTTGTCAAGATTGTATTGTGCAGTAATGATAATATGAGTTATTAAAAGGAAAACTGTATAGTTTCTAATAATAGTACCAAAATAAAAATGCAATTAAAAAGTACAAGTTAAAAAGCTTATTAAAAAGTTCAAATTGATGACCATCTACATTGACACTATGATCAAATCTTATGAAAATATTTCTTGTACCGGGTGTCTGATTAAGGAAGGTAAACCGCTGTATCTCAGAAACTGTTTATCGTACAGCTTCGAGAAAAAAATCTGTTTTACGAACTCGCTTACGAAAAACTGCTGGAAATTAATTTGCCTATTTTTCTCGTATCTTCGCTTAAAAAAATAGATATTGAGATGCGGTTTTTACCATTTTTTTTAAATTGCATCCCTTTCAAGTAAACGATTAAAAAATATAGCATCGCATTTTAAGATTCCCAAAAAAAGTTGAAAACAAAACAATTCTTCAATCACAGAGACCTAGCTACCGTTAAAACCACTGGAATAAAGCGATAATATAATATTTTTTCTACTAGATTGAGGAAAGGTGGACTTTTCCGCACTCTACATTTTAGTGTTGAAAGAGTCACTTTTCCGCATTAGTCACTTAGTGCGGAAAAGTAAATTTGTTAAGTTTTTGGGGAGTATACCTACTGACATTTGAATATTTAGATCATATTGATGACAAAGGAAATACTTTATTGATAAATATCAGAGACACAAAAAACCACTCTTTCAGAAGCTTTATGGTTTCTGAGGAAAATTGTTTAATTTGTTCACAAAGTATGCGAGTTTAAGAAAGCCTGAATCCCCCCATAAGTGATTTTTCATGAAATAGAAGTAAGGAATTTGCACTGTACAATGTATCGGAATAAACACCTTCGGAAATATACCATCAGAGATTGCAAGTTATCTGAAGCTTCCAAATCCTTAATTATATACGGGCCACAGTTTCCGACATTCCGCCGCCACAATGCTTGCATATTCCGGAGAAGGAATAACAAATATTAAACGCCTCGGAAGTTGGAAATCATATAAAGCGTCGCAGAAGGTTATGTAGAAAGCTCACCAAGTTTCCAAAAGGGCCTATCGAATAAAATATTAAACTTCAGTGACGCTGTCGCTGGCCCTTTCATTAGTCAGCAGCTGTCGCCAGTAAAGCCTTCCAAAATGACCTCTTCCAGCCAAGTTCTCATCACCACAATTGCAAAAATTAGTGCTGACAAAGCAGTGAGAAACCGAAATCTGACTTCATTGGAAAACATTTTATCCTCTGTAATTAATTTGCAGAACACATTGCACGTTCAATATTAATATTGATAATAATTAATTTGTTGATATATATTTAATAATAAATGTTTCTTTATGTTAACTTTTGGGGTTTTTTCCGCACGCTAGTAGAAAAAATTGCTGCAATCGCGTGCGGAAAAGTATCACTTTCCGCACTTGTTAGGTAAGCTTTCCCACTCACCCCTACCAGTTATTTTACAAGATAAAAGAAAAAGTACTGAAGTTAACTCACGTAAAATGATCCAATGATTACGAATATTTAAATTTCGTGGTACATTATTATACGGAAAAAGATGTTTTTCTGTTATTATTGTGAACCACGCCTTCGAGCGGAGCAGTAGAAAACTTAAAAATCATTTCCAGCAGATCTTCGTAAGCGAGTTTGTAATGCCAATTTTTTTCTCTAAGCTATACTACAAATTGTTTATGAGTGTTATCTCTCTTAATCAGTCACCTGGTACTTGCTGCTATATATAATCATTTCGGTTACATGCGGTACGACAAGTATCTTCTTTTATTGTTTAAATCATCAAAATCAGACTAGGATGCAACATAAACTAGCATGCACGTGATGATATTCCAGGAATAGATCACTATAAAGCAGAGTTATCTAGGAAAATGCCATTGCCATATTCTCAAAACTTAAAAAGTAATCAGCTCCATACAGATTAATTCCAAGGTAATCTGGGATTTCTTGGAAACCCCAGTTAAAACAGACTGTCCTTAGCCTGAGTACCAGGTGCTGGGTCAATGAAAAGGCAGATCCAGAATCTTTTTGAGGTAGCGAGAGCGATGCAAAAATATTACGGGGATGAGAAAGCAGTTTCAAAAATGGTGGAACAAATGCGCCGGAAAAGAGAGAGGCCAAAGTGTTTATTAAAGAACCATAGCCAAAATTTACAGAGTACACCCTAAGCCAGATTACGCGAATAATCAGGATCTTATCCGGTGTCCTGACAAGGTACCGTAGAGTTCACAAACATATGGGCATATGCAAGTTTTGTCAAGCACTGTGCTACTGTGAAGGTCTGTCCTATGGAGTCTAGTGATTAGTACGGGTCTAGAAAAGAAACTTTTACTTAACATGAAGGCACACACAATAGATCTGCAAAGATCGTAGTGGAGAGGCTCCTAGAAGCTGATAGTCCCCATATTGATATAATCTAATAGAAATTATTAGTGTGCTGGATAATCATTAAATAGCCGCTGAGTTCTAGTGTAATCAGTTTTAAAATGGTATGAGAATGCCTGGAAAACTTGATAAACCTGGTAAAACAACATTTTCTGTAGGTTTCAGTTTTCACTTGGATAACAGGAAACGAAATAGCTGATAAAATAGAAAAAAATGCACTAAAATTTCTGACAGGTATCCTAACAGGACAATGTAGCATGAATGGTAACCTCAAAAAGCTCAAACTTCTCCAGAAAGAAAGAAGATGCTGTGGAATGGAAAAAGAAATCTCCACTCATATGCATGACACTACAGAATCCCTGGACAAAACACATAGGATACTACTAAATAGGGAAAAGACTTGCTGAACTGAGCCTGCTGATATTTTAAAATTACTTTAAGGAAAAGAACTGAATGAACTATTACTGATTAGAAAAAAGGGACACAATATATCTTGTACCTCTCAGTGAATGTTCACCCAAAAATAAATATACATACATCAATTTGTAAATTCTATCGTTCCGAATCCCTAGTCCCAAGTCTCTGCTATAGGTAATTTCACTTGAAGTTATTGGCTATAGTAGCTCTGTAACGCCAACTGTGAGTAGTATGAAAAACTTTCCATTGATTTATTTATTTCTCATTTCTCCAGAAGTTAATTCGAGAAAACGGATTATATATTATTTGACGTAACAATTTTAGAAATTGGCACAAACACACATATTTATTTGCTGAGTATATTCTATTGTTTAGCTGCAATCGTAATCATTTATTTTAATCAAGTTGTCGGGAAAATGTAAGCTCTAATAGCATTCTCTTTTATTAGACCGAGTAAAAATTGTTGAAACAACTGCCAAAATTTTTTAATTGTGCATTATATTTAGTTTATTGTTGAATACAAAACAATAAGTTTTCAGTATAACAAAGAAAAATAATCAACATTCGACAGTCTTACACGTTTGATACATTCATTCCAAGCTCCTATAACTTTCCAGTGTCTTTTTTGTAAAACAGTTAGTGTTTGCTCTCAATATAGACATAAATTTCAGCAATCATCCCTTGATTTGAGTCAAATTTTCCCCTGGATGATCTTTTTGATGTACGCAAAAATTCAGTAGTCGCTAGCGCCCAGCGACCTGCAAGTAGTTTTTCATTCACTGTTATGAAAATTACAAAACTGAAGTCACCAATACCACTATAATCTGTAAACTCTTAGTCAGAATGTCACGAAGTTTGGACACGCATCGCTTAAAAGTTGGTACTATATCCAGAAATCATCAAAATTTGCAACAGTGTCGCCATTTATGTATCAGATTCATTGAGTGATGTTTAATTTGAATAATGTACATAGAATATACCGTTATTCTTCTAAACAAATTTAAATCGACTTCCTATCAATGGTTAACACAATATTACGGTACTACCAACACATGTAATTTTTTCTTAATTTATTTACAAATTCCACAGGCTATTACCTTTCGCATCACCTCATAATTACTGTTCAAATACAGAATAAGTGATAAAAAAAGTAACAATCCTCGAGTCATCATTTACGTAATAATCATTAACAAACTTTTGTTATAATTAATTGTATGTACAAGGCTATTGAAGAACTTTGTGATTTAATCCTAAACATTCTATATTTATGTTGGTTTTAGCTGGATGATACTTAACTCAATAATTCATGGAATGCTTGAAGAAACATTACCAAGTGTTTGGATAAATCTAACAATTAACATAAATTAACGAGTGGTTTGCAAGAGAATGTTTTTTCTTTTATTTTGAGTAAACAGACTTTTAAAATTTTATACTTTCGGTACTTCTAGTTCTGACTCGCATCCTAGGTCGCTGAACACAAACTGTTGGTTGCTACACGAAACTAAAATTATTTGTTTTTTTGCTCTCATGCTGGTCCTATCACCACCTGCATCTCAGCCTCTTGGGCTTTTTGTGTATTCCCGGTTTACTTTTACAATACCCACTCCGTAACTCCAGTTTCCCGTAACAGTCTGTGTAGATTCTTCACCAGTTGGCTATTGTATTTTTCAGAAGTTAGCCTAGGATGTCCTTTCTTATGCTTCGCATTCTGACAATATAAATGTTTGGCCGTTTTTGTTCCTTCATCACACTGTACACAGTATGAATACCTGTTGGTATTCTGATTTGTTTTTTGCTCTGTTTTCTTGAGTAATTCCTCAGTTTTATGTTACGACGGCACGAGTGTTTTTCGGTGGTACACGAGATGGAATTCATTCCACTATTTCCTTTGTTTTCGTTTGACCAGTCTCGTACTCATTCTCGGATATCATATTTAAGCTTTCTTCGGGTTCGGCTTGTTTCATTAGGATCGTTGTTAATCCCGCAGTTCAATGTCCGGTTTTATTTTAGAATAATTCTCGGATGGTTCGAAAATCGTTCGAATCGGTACCCAGACTAGAGCGGGGACGGTTTTCTAATTGCTTTTTACGTATGTTCAAAGGAAGTGTAAAGTAGACGAGTACAATTACTAAAATTCAAATAACGGTGAAGGGAAAGCAGTTAGGGACGGTTTCATAATCATTTTTAAATAAGACTTTAAACCAAAAAGCATCCCTTAATTGGGTTTCGAAATAGTCAAACCAACCTAAAATCGACTTAAACCGCAAAGTGCCGATTTCTGGCCTTCATGGAGGTAAAGTATACTTAATAATGGTACCTAACCTCAAACAACATCAAAACAAATTGACTTGTCACAATCTGAAGGAAATTATTTCGAAATTAATATACTTTGTGTCTTTAGTCACTCCTCTGATAGTGAAATACATAATATATAGAGCACGTCACCGATATTTTGGAGAGTACAATATTTATTTTTTCGAAAGATTTTGTTCAACAAAGCCGACAATGGTACATATTTTGAAGCAAATAAGACATCGCCTGGCTTGTAAAAATAACTGTGTATGTGGAATTTTACTTGCGCATTAATAAAACATTGATGAGCATTGTTGTGATGGAGTCATACAGCCAATGGATCAATTTTTATGAACCATAATATATCATGCATTTAATAATGGCTTTTTATTTTTCCACTAACATTACAATCTCAGTTATCATCAGTAATAGAAACATCCCTTTTTCCGTATTACCACTGGTTAACACGACATTTTACATACAAATGCCTTCAAAGCTCCAAACCCAACTATACCTTGTTTTTAAACTAAGAGGAGCGATTTGAATTTAAGTTGGCATTTCTGCTGCCTAGTGATTGGTCAGATTGCCACCAGTTTCACACAGCTCTATTGATACCACTAATAACACTGACATTTGTCAGTTTTGTGTTTATTTATATAAAAATAGTCATTAGTTCGATCATTACTACCACATTTGTTTATTTTTAACAAAGTATTATATTTTACCCAAGGTATTTGCTATTTTTATTATTAATTCCCTTTCATGAAAAAAATCCATGCTTCTTTTTATAATATAAGTTTCACATCAAGTTTTACATACATTGCAGTACTATATTATGGTATTTTTCGATAACAAAACTTCTGTTCACTTTTAGTTTTGCAACACTAAAGCCTCAATAATTGTTAAAAAAAAATCAATCATACAATTGCATTTCTATATTCTCATTAATCCTCAAATTCTTAAAACATTGTAAATAAACTACTTATTATAACCTTACCTCTTTTCACAATAATGTGACATTTGGTTACTACTTTCGCAATGACCTGTGGCCAATCATCATTCGATTTTTAGACATGCCTTGTTCCCTCATTGGCCACGACAACAGCGAGCAGTACAATACATATTTCACGCAATTTTCATTTAGTTCAAAAAGTCTGAACACGAGTCTTTCGGAACATACTCCCAATCTAGTAACTTTTAGTGGTGTGGTTGAGGTTTCCTAAAATGCTCCTCCTAGTTTAAAAACAAGGTATAGTTAATATCACTGTGACATTCAACCCATTTGGTAAAAATAATAGCAAAGAAAAAGAAATCCCCTAGTTTCAGGTTTACCACACAATAAAAAATATGACATAGAACGATAAACAGCACTTTAAATAAAGACAACTTCACAAAAAATATTAATGAAACTGAACTCACTTTACCGCATTTGAAAAGGACACTTTACCTAAAAGCCTCCTTTTCATAAAGTCGACTTTACTAACATATTATGATGGTTGATGGTTTATGTGTTGTTTATTTAAGCAGCATCTCCAAAATTAAATAAATATGATGCTTTTTTTGTGTCATCAAGGATTTTAAAACAATCAAATAAACAAGTTAACCAAAGATACTTAGTTACGTTAGGTTAACTTGAGAATGACTAGTTGACACTAATGACAGTCGCCCTGAGGAAAAACAATCATTTTAGATTTGTAATTTGGTTGTTTTGTATTGATTTAATGATCCTTTTCATCATAAAGATATAGCTTTTAAAATGACTAAGCAATTAAAACAATGTCAAAGAAAGGACGAAATCAAAATTAAATTAAATCAAAAACGATCCAGATAACTGTAAGAACCACGTGATGTGCAAAGAACGTTTCTTCATCATCAGATTCATCAGAGCGTGACGTCACGTGGACTTGCCCTGTTGTAGTCAGTTCTAGACTATTAGGAATGTTAGTGTTTTTCAAACTAGGTCCAATTCCGATCTGTCCAAGAATAGTCTTAAGATTTGAATAAAGTACTAGTTCTACGCAGTTTTAGTTTGGTTTACACACTGTTCAGAAACAAGAACTCGAAACAAGCCTCAGTTAATCTCGAGGACAGGTTCCTGACCAGTAGCTGATATCCATTTCTGGGTTAAAAACAATCAAACATTCTTGATTTTTCTTATTTATATCAAGAATTTTAGGTTTTTTATTTGGAATTATTTTTACTAAAAACTTATTTTGAATAAATTTGCTTGTGTCCGGTCCTGGCACAAATTGACTAACGCTCAAAAAATAAATTAAACGTTTCGAGAAAGTTCAATTCTTATTTGCATTTATAGTAATTCTCCGTATAAACATAAATATTATGATTATAAAATTTACGACTTTTTTCTATCTAAAACCAAATGCATGTCTGCCGAAAAAAAATTCCTCTAATTCCAAATAACAAACTAAAAAATCAATAATATTTACAAAATTGTTTTAACCGTAAAATATAAGTTCGTAAATCATATAATTATTTTTCAATACATATATAAAAAACATAATTATGAATTTACGATATTTTTATGCAAACTTTCCTACGTTTTTAAACACAAAAACATCTGATTTTAGTACCTATTGAAAGTACACAAACAACACAAACGGTTGTCTCAAAAATATTCTATATTAATCTAAATACAAGATGGATTTTATTTGCTGATTACCACAAGCGAGTTTTCTGACCTAATCATCCTCTTCACTTTTTAGTCCTTTTATATCCTTTACTCTACTGAGTGGTAATTTTGTTAATTTTTTTGACTTCTTTTTTTTCATCATTATATTTATTTTCTTTTGTAAAATTTTGGGGAAAACATTAACTGAGACCTAAAATATCTTTGACGCCACCTTCTTCTATTTAGTTCCTTAGGAAAGCTAGCAGTTAATCCTGTTTCCATGGAGGAATTTTATAATAGCCTCCTGCTTCAGTTTTGGCAACTTTTTCTCTTCTATCCAGTACGCTCCTAGGTGTGTGCCCTGAGAATCTGTAACGCGCGAAAATGTGGTTCGAGGTTTCCTCTTGCCTTCGAGGCAGCAGTGTCGTGTTAAAACACTTGTCAAAACTATTAGTACAGTATTACTCTGGCTCATTTGCTATTTGGTTCCCTTTGTATTCCAGTGTGTTCTGGAACTCACAGTATTATCACAGTATTATAACATTGTTCCTTCCACCCAGCTCATTAAATTTTCTGACCCTCTTCTTATGGTGTGCTTGTATAACTTTTTCATATCCTTCCACCTCTATCTGCCGCTTATTTTTATCATTATACTTTATCTTGAATTCTGATCTACATTTTTTTAAACAAGAGCTCAAACTTCGTAGCAATAATTTATGTAAATTCCCCTTTCAAATTATTTAAGATTCTAAAGAAACTTTCGTTGAGAATCAATCAAATCGAAGTGACTAAAAAATCCGTCAATTCGGTAATTGTACGATGATATTAAAAACCGAAATAGGTGTTAAAATTATTTATTTATGTGATTCGTATATAAACCAGTTTATGAACGGTCTCATATAGGTAGCCGAGAACTGTCATTTCATTAACATATTTTCTGTCTACCAATAAAATAATAAACATTTACATTTTGCCTCGAACGACATTAAGTTATTCGGTTAATTAAAATGATAGTAAATTGGAAAAACAACTGTTTCTACTTGTGATGTGGTAATCAATAAGGAATTAAGATTTTATTTAGATCAAGTAGAGAAAAGTTTATTTTTCAATTTTGAATAGCTGTTATTTTGAAAAGAGTGTTAGAGCGTTTTCAAAAATAGTAAAAGTGTATAGAAAGCTGTACAAAATTGTTTTGGAATAAGAGAGACAATGACAATTAGCTCTAAAGTCGAAATATGTATGAAAAAGAGATTAAGAGCTAATAAAATTTATAGAAAACATTCCAGTGAAGACTGCAAAAGAGTAAATTCTTTGCCTAACTGGGTCTAGATGTTATTAAATTTGTAAAAATGTTTTCTCGATCTATTGATATTGATTAAATAGTGTTAAAATATTGTAGAAACATTCCCAAAGTATTGAATGGTTGTTGAAATCTCCTAATAGCCTATACAGTTTGTAAATACTAGTGAAAGATTTTTTAATGGCTATGAAAGTAATTCAATGATCCCAAAATGTATATCAGAGTCCACTAAGGATTTCCCAATGCTATTAAACGTGTGTGATAGTCCAGAAGTACAAAAATATTTCCAAAGGCTAGTATGTATAGGATAAGGAAACTGCTTAAATGTGAGTGGGAAACTTTCAAGCAGCTATTAAAGCGCTGAAAAGCTTTCATGAAAAGTAAATAAAACTCCTCCCATAGGTTATTAAGAGTGTACAAATTACTTAAAAACAAGTGTACCGAAAACTCCCCATATGCTACATAACTAGGAAACAAAGGAATATTTCTAAAAGTGTAAACGTAACTGCCCAAAATACATTTGAAGTGTAAAGATAATAAAAATGCTTAGAAGCGAGTGCAAAAATTATAAAAGCGCGTGAATTTTTGGAAAAGTAAATAAAAATCGTTCCAAAGGTCGAGAGAATGTGAAAATGCGTGAAAAAATGTAGTAAAGTCTTTAAACAGTGCATACAAATAAGGAAGTGAAAAGAAAACTTACAAAATTCTATTAATAGTGTGAAATTTTCCAATGGATATTTAATCTGTATAGAAACCACAAATACCATTGAATACTCCAAATCTTCCCAAAGGCTCGTCAAAAAAATATTCCGTAGGCTACTTCCTGAGTTATTAGCACCCTAAGTTTATACTTATCTTACGTCAGACATATTCAAAGGTGGTGCGACACATAACTGTACTATTAGAAATTTTTATTGTATAATAAATGATAAATTTTCTTTCAGATCCCATCAAAATGGCAACAGACAATGTGGACAACTACTCTCGCTATCACGACCGTGAGCCATTTGATTCTAATGCAAATTCCAGCGATTCCGATCAGGACAACTACGTGGCCTCACCAAAGAGCGAATTACCCAAACGTAATAAAAGAAAAAACTTCAAACCACGTTGTTCGAATATAACTTATTCAGATAGCAACAATGCATACAATAGCGAAGCGCTAAATTTGAGCGAGTTCAACGATAACAACAACGTCAATAACAACGTTCGAAGACGCAAAACTTTGGCAACTAGGAAATTCGTAGTCGATCCCAGATTTAGTCCGATGGATCTCAGTAAAAACAACGATAGCGATATAAACAGCGACTCGGATTCGAATGAAAACTATCCGAATTCCGATTATGAAGCTAACGAAAATAGTAGCGAGAACGATTCGAAGATTCCGCAAAGTTTTTCGATTCATAATCTTTCCAAACCACACGTGCCGGATTTTACTCAAAATCCATCGCACTTGAGTCAAGAGCAAGTTATGGAGATGAGACAATACGCCATGAATACAATGAGGGAGTTGTTAGGGATTTATGGATTAACTTCGGAAGTAGCGGAGAGTATCAGTAGGCAGCTACCTATGGCGGCGTTCAGTACCGGTGAGTTTATTAACTATGTTTATTAACTTTTGAAATAATTTTCGTGCGTTTAAATCTATTTTTCAACGCAAAAAAATAATAAATCAGTAAAATTTTTCGTTTTTATGCTGTGGCCAAATCTATACATTTGTCCTGAATGACTGACTGACGGATCAATGAACCGCCTAAACCGTAGATCGTGAAGACCTGAAACTTGGAGTTTTCTTTGTATGACGTAGGCATCCAATTAGAAAATATTTTCCAAAATTCATGTAAGATGTGGAAACCGGAATATACATATAAAGATGTACGTATGCATATTGGGGTGACATTCACTGAGACCTAAAAGATCTATTGTGCCCCTTCCTTTTACTTAGTTCCTGAGGAAGGTCTCAGAGACTAGTCTATCCAATAATCTATGCTATGCCCTAGGATTCTGATTTGCTGTGCAATTCGCAAGTATGTGGATAAAGGTTTTTTCTTCCATGCCATAAAATCTACCTCTCCTTCCTCCAATATTTTGAGCTTTTTCAGGTGCCCGTTCAGGAGGCAATGTTCCGTTAGGATCCCTGTTTTACTTTGACTTATGCATTCATTTGATCTCCACGGGTTGTAGCCACCCATCATGAATCTTTAATTGTCTAAGCCGTACTAAATAGTCAGATCTTCTCTTTTCTTCCGCTTCGCCTATTTCTTTCTACATTGCTACAAATTCTACATTGGAGCTGATACCCCAAAAGGGTTCCGGCACCCAAAAGGGTCTTTCAGTACCCCTCTTTGCTAGTCCTTCTGCAGTTCATTGAGTATGCCTAGGCATTCCCACGTGATTTTGGAACTGACTACACAAGACCTCAGTGCTTTAATCTTTTGCCTTCTATATCCTTTGTTAATATTGAACTGGGTACACTTTCTTATAGCGTGAATTTCCACTTGAAGGATACTTGGTTCCTGGCCCGTACACTCCTATCCCAGTTCCTTCTATTGCTTTTGAGTCGTATGTGTACCGTTGAATGGCATTCTGTCAAAACGATAGATCCAACCGCTGCCGAAATATTAAATATTGTAGTATTTTGGGATACACTTTATATCAATATTTAAATACCTTTTTTCTATTTACAATTTAAAAGGATTTTAATTTTAGACAAGGTTAAGTAAATTTTTAAAAAATGATGCAATGTATTGAATAATTTTATTTTTAAATTAAAATTGTATATATTCAAATGAATATAAATCACAAAAAGGAATCGCTGATTTCTTATTCTAAGTTATTACTATTCTAGATGTGCTCGGAGCTAGAGTTAATATTTTACAAAAAAAAATTCTATTATGGTGAACGAGAGAAATAATTAGTTAAATTTGTTTATCTTAAACAAATTAGTATTGAGCGAATGTTATTAATTTCAAAAATATTAATTATCTCTTTCTATCTGAGAGATATTATAGTTAGATTAAATAACCCAAAAAAAACTTCTATTCCTACGGAAAAGGAATTTTTGAATGGTACGAAATCCGTGTCACCTACAAAAACTCAAAGCCGTACATTGATGATGTCGATAATTATTATAACCATAATAAATTATTAACCATTTTCGGGTATACATACAGGTCCGGACTAGAGCGTAAAAATACTACTAGAAATAAAAAATATATTAAGGAATACCAACGTTTATTCAATTTCCAATCGTTTATTATTGATTTGTTTCATTTTTGTCTGATAACTGGTATTGCTTCCAACTAAGTGATGAGCAAAATTGGTCTTGGTCTTGGTCATTCTTTTTCGCAAGTCCAAGACTATCCTTAGGCTAGCAAAACCAAGACTAATGGTGGAATTCTGAGAACATCTGTAAGATCTATAAGCCGAAATCTGTAAGAGTTACAGGAAATGCGATTCTAACCTTACCTGTTACTTACAGATTCGTATATATTTACGGGCTAGACATCTGCCACTGTAAGCAGTACATGATGTGGTACAGAGCGTTGTATTATTATTATCATTTTTCGTGTATTATTAGTCAAAAAGTTGTAGAGTTTTTAGTTTTTTTGTGATTTTTAAGTGATTATTAAGTTTTTAAGTGAACATCATTGACATTAATATGAACGGACAATTAAATATTTTCGCCGGTATTCTGTTGGAAGAGGATGAGAATCGGTTTGAACATATTTTTTATGGTATTATTATAAAATATACTTTTCATTTTTCCAGAAATCATATGAGAATCCAACGAAGACATTTAAGGGATCAATTAAATCCGTTTGATATGCCAGACAGGCATTTTAGTCAAATGTTTCGGTTGGACAAAAATAGTGTTCAATTCTTAATTCATAATTTAAGACCTCATGTTATGGAGAATAATTTAGGAATTACCTTTGTAGTGAAAGTAATAAAAATTAATTCACAGTCTTTTTACAATGCATTTAAATAATTTTTTTAGGTTTTTGCTACTCTAAACTTTCTGGCAACGGGCTCATTTCAGAACGCTGTTGGCTGTAATGCTTGGATAGCAATTAGCCAGACATCTATGAGTAGAGTCATTTCACAAGTACACACACAGCAATATTTTTAATGGTTTTGAAGTTAGAATTTTGACATTATCAACAGAAGTGAAGTTGAAACCTATAAGGTAAATATTTGTAACTATGACTCTTTGATTCCAGAATAGCAAATTGTATAAATCTGTAAAGGTTCAAGTTACAGATCCTATATCTTACAAATTCTGTAGCTTATAGGTAAATTCTCAGAATCCCAACATTAATGAACAAGAACATGACCAATACCAAGACTGAATATTCAAGATCAAGACCAAACACGCAAGACTCAACGTTAAAAAAATAATTAGACGCTGATGTATTTTCAATATTATTAAAAAAGTAATAAAATGAAGAATTTCTCAATTTTATAGTTCATTGTAAATTATCAATAATTTATAACCTTGATGATATTTAACATTAAAAAAATAAGTAACAGATAAAATGAACAAGACCAAGACTTTGTACGCAAGACCAATACCATGACCGGACGATTTGAGCAAGACCAAGACTAATCCTACTTGACTTACAAATACAAATTATTTCAATTTTTAATAATTTTGGACTTAGAGCGACATCTTCTGTCTAGTAAATTAAAATATCTTAAAATATTGATTTAAAAATCTTTTATACAATGTATATAATAAAATTTACCATTAACATAATGTTCTTTGAGTTATTGTAAGCGGAATACAGAAAAATATTTCAATCACAGATTAATTCATAAGCTTTTGAATTTAATTGACTATATTTTTTTCGTTATTTCCGAAGAAAAACGGAAAAAAACTATCAATCTACCACAAGCAGTATACAAAAGATATTAATGACTACATTTCTACAACTTTATTTTAACTTTTATTTTTGTAACTGTTCTAAACCATTTCTAACGTGCTGTTTTTTTTTGTAACTTTTTTTAATTCCGAATCCGACACTGTCCTCTCGCCATCACATACTAGACAATTTTTCAGTGAAAGCAAACTCGCATCTCCCATCTTTCTCGTATCTCAAGTTAATTTGTTCTGAAATTATTTATGAGTCTTTTATCCTAAACAAAATCAAATTCTTTTCGTATTAGAAATCCGGTTTTTGTTATCTTCCATCCCGAACGAGTCGTTCAAGCAGCGATTGTCAGGTTTTTTAACGGCATTCATTTGTCTACCGAAATTACAGTTGATTTGATTAAAATTATTACGAGTATGTTTATGATAATTCGAATTGTTTTTACCGGAGGCGCTTATAATTCATCACAGTCCGGAATTTCTTGACGTTGATTAAACCGTCGGACGAGACCTTAGATCGTTGCTTTAGAGACAGCAACGGTCTCTAAATTACGCTTCGTGTTTTTTTCTTGAAAATCCTTGTTATGTTTATGAATTGGGTTTTCTAAATACCCACGGTTCACTAAGATAAAATTTCTAAATAAACCAGTATTTGATTGATTTGGATGTCAACCTAAGGATTTCCGCATTAAGAATAGCAGCATTACTAAAATCTATTGCTCACTTTAGGTCGATTTTACGTAAATCATCTCTTCCAAAAATACTTCCTAAGTGAGCTAGAGTTCGTTAAAGATAACTCTGTAACCTCAATTTAATTCAAATAACTTCAAAACGGATGCCTGTTAAATGATATATGTACATTTTTCCTTGGAATGTACTCAATTAGATTAAATGAATACGAGTTTTTATTTAAAGTCATCAGCTCCTCGTTTGGATATTTTTATTCTTAATAAATATCTCAAAAAAAGTCTCGTTTCTATGGGTGCCATCTCACTCTGGTATAAAAGGAAACAAGGAATTCCATCAATTAGTTGTAGATACATCTAATGAAAAAGCACCTTACATTCAAACAATTCCCTACGCTGATCACATTAATCCAATCAAAAAACATATTTAATTCTTCGTAAGTAATATGGAATCATACGACATCCAAACTAAAATAAGTTAGGCCACACGTTGAATTCTGAATACCAGACAAACGAAGAGATCAAGTTGCCTTAAACCGCCTGCCACATACTCCTTAAGCACCAATATCTCCTCAACAAAGAACCAGAACCAGAATGTATACACTGTCATACTTATAAAACTATAAAACACATCATCCTAGGAGTGTCCTGAATATGCGAGACATAGAAGACAGAATAATTCAAGTGCGGTAGTCAAGGATGTGCTCACTAAAGACACACGTGCGTTAATTAAATATCTCAAAGACATTAGTTTGTAAAATAAAATTTAAAAATTATCTACAACCCAAATACAACACATTCTATTTGTCTAAATCATCCAGTTAATAACTCTTAGTAGTTGATGCGGGTATGTTTGTATGTATTAAATAAAAAAAAATAACTCAAAATTAATTTGCGAACTCAACAAAACCTGTTTGAAATACTAGTCAGTTTGATGTTAATACAAATATTATTTTCATATTATTTATCAAAAAATAAATGAACAGAATAATATCGTTTAACAGAAATCCGTTTTTAAGTTATTTGAATTAAATCTCCAGCGCCATATTTGAAGAGCTTTTAGGAAACATCTTAGGATAAGGTGATTTACTTAGACTCCGTTTGACATAAGAATAAACCACGTGAAGTTTGCCAACTGTCTTGCGCAGAAATCAAAATCGGTCTTGTTTATCTATGTCGCCTCGTAACGACAGTTTCATGCCATTGTCGTTACAAACGGTCATCGCCAATTATTAATTGAAAGTATACATATTTTAACAATAACAAGTATTTTTATATACCAGCTTCAAATAATTCCCAAATATGTTTTATTTAAACTATAGGTAGGTACATACGATAAATACATTTTAAATATTATTATTTTGTGTTAACCTACAAAATGTGAAAACGTTACGCTACTGATTTGAAATCGAATGTAAATTTTATAATATGGCGCTGGTTTTGACAGCATGTTCGCGCATACGACTGCAACTTCAAGTGGCTTCTTCTTTCGTGAAACGGAGTCTACCATTGAGATGAAATAGGTTCTAGATTTTGCAGTTATATTGTACAGATAAAATCGTTACCTATAGATTATTTTTGCCTGTTTTAAGGAATATTTTTGATGCAATTTTCTAATGTTTTGGTTGAGATATTTAGTAGAATCAGACCATAATTTGTACGGATTTGGCTCCTATTGAGTATTTTTCTGGTGCAAAATACCCATATTTTGTCGAAGTTATAAAATTATCAGTTTTAATAAATGTGTATGATGTATTCAATTTAATTACTCTGCCAGCATTAAAATTAGTTAGTTAGCCACATGTGCACGTCAAATTTAAACCGTTGCCTTTTCTATTGACGTTATAACATACGGGTAATGTCAAATGTGAGGTAAAGCCAATAAAGTAATGTTAAAAAAATAAATATCAAATGTTTGCTTTAAGTCGACGACTTGAAATCTACCAAATTTATTCTATTCATATTATGTCAAATGTTTTTTAGAATATTTCCGCTAACTGTACGTACCAGTTTTTGTTATAATATGATGTGTATGAAGACTTTCGTAATTTTTTTTTCTTTAATTAATAATGTTATTCATAAGATGTTTATCTCGACTTGTTTAATAAGAAGTTTAAATTGTTATAGGCTGTTAAAAAAACTTCTTATAATTTAGAAAAGAATGACATGGGCGGAACAAAATCGAAATAGTTACGGAGATTGTGTGATAAACGAGGTGGTAAATTCCTAAATTTTAAAATTAATTTTCTTGGACATACTTATGGTGTTGAAAAATATCATATATTGAAGAATACATTACTAAATCTTACTATATAAATAGATGTTAAAGTTGATATTATAGTTTGTGCTAAATCGGGGTTGTATGGTGGATTTGTTCCGAACTCACAATGACATTATTCACATTGTAGTGGTATGAAAAAACGTTTTCACACAAATAATATACTTTGTCGACGACTATTCGATAGGTATTGTTTACAGTTCTACATTTTACGTGGGCTTCTTCAATTATAATGACGTTCTTTATTCAATAATAATAGGAGTCACATGACAAGGATAAATAGAACCTTTATTGAATTTTATTTATATACAAATGTCACAATATAACAAATTGAAAATATCACATCGACCCGGAATCGAACCATACGCCTTACAATTCTTCATTTCCGCAGCCATACCTTTATATCACTCCGCTTCAAAGAGCATTTGAATGAAAACTATCCACCCCACATAATTCTGAAGGCGTCAGTTTAATGAAAAAATGAGGAAGACATCAAAAATCATATAAAGGGGGACATATTTTTGCTCATTCGTAGATGTTATAATTTTAACCTGAATTTAAATTGAGATTACTATAAAATTTAATATGGAAAGCGAATCAGACACTGAAATGAATTTCACCCCGCCTAACAAGAGAAGCAGCACAAATTTATTGCCAGAAAAATCGAAAAAGTTATATAGACGCTTACAATTCCTTCCTAAATTGGAGAAAAGAGAAAAAAATTAATTCCTTTATAGGTAGGTAATTAATAGTCGTAGACAAAATAAGTATTCTACTCGCATATATTCTTGTTGAATAATACACTATTCCACACGCGTGTGAAAGAAGGTTACTTTCCGTGGCATAATAGAGTGCCATATAAATGTTACTTTCTTATGTGGTCTTAGGAAAAAGATAGGTTCATCTGCTCAGTTCATTTTGAACTATTTGTTTCACATCTAACAGTTTTTTTACAATTTATTTAAAAGAGGAGAGCCGCTTTTGAATAAATTTAATAAAGAAATTGGTTGTGGTAGAAGAAATTTTAAATTGACCAATTTGCCATATGAGATAAAAAACCACTAATGTATTCACACTGAATATAATTTCGACGTTGAAGAATTTCAAATGTTTTCTCTATTATTGTTATTATTATGTTACAATATATGTAGCGAAATAAAGCGTTTAAAACGTCAAGTTCGTCGTATATATTTCGATCAAAATCTATATTTTTTTAATGCCGAGTCTTTACACGTAAAACGTTTTGTTCGCCTTTTGAAATATTACACAACCTATAACAGTTATTAGTCGTTACCAATAACAAATGAGTGAGTGTTAACATTTTCATAATGTTAAACCAGTTTCATGAAATCTATTAGATCAATTTGAGGCAGTGGCGCTCTCGGATTTCTACACATTAACGTGAAAAATATTTTCATAATTTTGATTGTGCTGCTTAACTGTAATTTTGGAAAGTCGTGGGTCCAAATGTTTTAAATGTCATTTTTTTAGTTCTTATTTCAATTTTTCTATTTTCGTCGAGAAAGTTTGGTTCTGATTGAGAATGGAAGGTTTTTGTTCTTTTTTTTTTCTTTTCAGATTTGGTTTTGTATTGAGTGACAGTTAGCTTTCGCCCGCGTCAAATGTGAACGGTTTACCTATAAATACAAAGAAAACTTCAGAATTCACGAATGGTTATCAAATGCCCAGAGCAGAAATAAAAGCGAAATGCTGCTAGTAACTGATGCTTGAGAGACGCTGTTATTTCTACTATAATAATAGTTGATCAATTGGTATTGTAGGTTTCTTTATTAGGTAATATCGAAATTTCAGAGGTTTCTCTATTAACCCTGAAACATTGCTTGTGCCACTCGAAATCTTTGATAAAATGCAAATTTCTCTATGTCGTGTAAATGATCAGATCGAGTTGAAAGCATCTAAATTAAAATATTAAAATCAACGCCGAAAATGTTATCCATAAAGAGAAGTGTTCAGGATAAATAAGCTGTCACCGCGATTTCTAACTAAGTCGACCTAATCGGGAACTTAATGTGCTCCTTAAGTGAGGAATACTTGTATATATTGGGGGAACATTCTCTGATCTATTGTGACCTCTTACTTCTACTTAGTTCCTGAAGAAAGTCTCAGAGACTACAGCTTTATTATTTTTCATGGTACCCACAAAAGTTAATTCCTTGTCCTAAGCTCTTCCACTAATTATAAAGAAGAGAACCTGTTGTCTGTCGTGATATTGCGATTGAATCCTTTGATTGGCTTGCAAAAGCACAAAGTTGATTGTGTTGGTTTCCTTAGCTTGCGCTCTTCATTAGATAACCCTATCCCATCACTATAGTATTTAGTATAAGTAGGACGTTGCTGAATCCGCCATACATTGAGTTTTTATGCCGTATTTGGCATGTACATGCGAAAGCCTCAGTTTTCTTTAAAAAAAAAGAACAAGCATTTCATCCACTGTCATGGACTCACTAGGGCAGTACATTTTCTGTGAATTTTGTATATACAACTCAAATAATTCCAAAATTGTAGCAGCACGATCCGTTTTTTTTCTCTTTTCGCGTGTTGTGGCATCGTCGAACCGTAGACAGGTGTTTAGTATATCAAATCGCTTAACAGAAATTGTTTCTCTGAATATAGGGCTTCCGAGAAAAGTGAAATCATATTTTCGTGACCAGATTTGGAAATTGAGGTGTACATAAGTAATAAGAAGGTGATAAGAGCATGAATTTCCATTGTGTCGGTATTTCGGTAGTTTGAAGGATTAGGTACTTCCTGGTTTAAGCTTATTTCTTACAGATGATAACTTCTCATTGGTATATAAAACTATTTTATCAATCATCTGTTGGTGGAAAAGACACTTCCAAATTTCGAATATAGTTGGATTGTCCAAATTGTTAGCCTCTCGTGTCAGTCCAGGCATCTGTCTAATTATATTATGACAGCACTCTCCTGGCTGCAGCTGGTGGTTGATAACTCCATTAATTATATTTTTTGTTATTTCTTCCGATGAAAAATTGTCCTTCTTCACTATTTTCCATGACAAGGATTTCTTGGTTTGTTACCAAAAGGTCACACTCCTGATCACTATTTTCCTCGGTATATTAAGTAACAGTTTTACTTTTCTCGTCTTCAACCTCTTTATCACTATTATCTGTCATAATATAATGCGGATCCGTATCAGAATCGTCAACATTTTCTAATTCATTATCGCTGTCCATATACCATATCCTAACTTTCTCTTCAAAATATTTATCGCATGGACGTACTATCTCAGTTCGGTATGCTCTAGCAGGATTGCCTTTACTTGTGCTTGGAATGTCCATTACAAAGTTTTAAAAAAATTAAATGTGTAATATGAAATTGTACACTAAGCGAAAAATATATGGTCCTTTAATCGCAAACAGAAATATCCGGTCTGCAGTACCGGCAAGCTTTTAAAAAACAATACTTTGCTCTGAGCAGGCAGCTCGAAAATAAATTCTCATACCGTCAAAACTTAACTGAATGCTAATAAGGAACTATGGAAAGGGTATCAATACGTGAAGCGATGTTGCCACAATGTAATAAGAAATATAAGTAAAAGTCTAAGAGACCGGCGTTTCGGTGTAAGGGTTAAAACTCTAACTTTGGTTTATGTTTTTTTTTCATTCATATCTCCTGGTCTTTTCTTAGCCATGTGAGAACTTTCAACTTTTTCGATATTCTCATTATTTCGTTTTTACTTATTTCTTCCAATATTATATTTGTGCTGTTGCTGCAAAAGAGTTCCGGTCCCCAGAAGGATGTTTTAGCTTGCTAGTTCATCTGCTATTTCGTTTCCTTCTAATCTAGTGTGTCCTGGAACCCAAACAGTGTGACGATACAACTTCTTGTCTAGTTCATTGAGTTCATTGTCTTGAAAACACTTCATAACTTTTTAAATCATTGTTGTGAATAGATTTTTCCAATTTAATTACGCTAGATTGTGACTAGCTTATCTTCTCGATCAGTTTGATCATATATGTGTTGCCTCAAATGCTTTCATTGTGTTGCATTCACATATAATTACATACTCCAGAATATAATTCGAACAGAATAGGCAGCAGTTTCTTAAAAATAAACAATTCAGAGCATATCTATAAATATAGTGAGGAACGCAACAAAACATACCTAAATCTGGTACACAGACTTCACAAAAGTATTAAAAAAAATCAATATTTTCATGATATATAATTAATAATTATTGGAACCCATTTAAAAATAAATAGCAAACTATCACTGACGTATACTCTGTTAAAACCATTTGGTACGAGACACTGGACAGACGACATAAAAGCATTGTTTCACCCAACATTCTCGGCTTTGGAAATTAGATAAGAAACAAGAACATTATTTTTCAAAGTTGTGCAATTTCGATTGAAATATTGTCATGCAATTTCATGTAAACACAGTTTTATTTGAGACGTGTATCTCCACCACTCCACATACAGAGTATGACTAATTAAAAGAACTAGTTCTGACGGTCGACGTTTAAAAGGCTTTAGGCTCTATAGTTTCCTTACTAATTGTTTAACTGCGAAACGCAAGACTAAACTGTGTAAATTCTCTATTAGGTACGCTTTTGTTGGACTGACCACACTGGAATCGATAAAACCATTCGGTGCCGGGTGGCCGTTTACGAGCTGATCTTTAAATAATTTTTATTTCTTTATGTCATACTAAGCTGCAATAAGCTATTTTCCGGAAATAACTCATTACAGTACTGAGTCCGGGAAATTTTTACTTGTCTCCTTCGTCCTTCGTCGCCTCGTCTATAAACATCTAGACTTGTATAATAAGCCATTTGTAACTTAACCTAAATTAGTATTTTTTTCCAAAATGGGACTCAAAAGTCACAAGCTATCACAGTCACTTTTACTACCAGCTTAAATGTCTTGGTCCTTTTGAGTTTCATTATGTCTATTACAATAATTAATATATGAACTAGTTATGTCTGTTACGCATCGATGTCCGATGTCGGCCAAATCAGGACTTTACGGTGAATAATTCTTTAATTAGACGTTATACAGACACAAATATGTAGCTATTTGAGTGGAATTCGAGTACAAGTGAAAGCAAATATCACTTTTTTTCACGTTTTGAGCTGAAAATGTTTTCTACAACTGTCAAAAATAAAGAATTTTTCATAAAATGATAAAACCGTCATAAATAAACCACAACCTCGTATATATGGACTTCACGGAAATAAAAGGATGATTTAACTGTCACCATATGTTACGTTGCATATTCCTTAGTTTGGTTGCCAACGGTTGGTTCAATTGTTTTACTATTTTCGTTCCCACGATAATAAATTCTGTAGAAAAATTTTCGGGAAGACACTCGATTAATTTTTAGCAAAATCCCTTTCTTAATCCTTTTATAGCTTTAAGCACTTTTTTGTATTGGTATCCTCTATATATATTTTTTTCATGAAGTAAAGTGGTAAAAAGGACTAAAAGGAAGCTGAATTCGAGGTATCGGGGTCGCGTATCACAAAGGTTAAACGATTCTTTACGCCTTTTTAAACTTTTTGTTGGAAGGGAACGCCAGGTAATACGATAGGGGTCCTAGGAAATGAAAAAAAAATGTTCGTGTGCTCTTAGGTATAGAAATTGAGAACAATTAGAAAAATGAGTTTTGCTATCTCTAATTGAAAATCTTGATTGGATTCATGGGTATTCGAAAAAAAGCTTTGTTCAGATTTAAAATTGGGTATTATTATTATTTAGTGCTTTTTTGATCAGTCAGCCTTTCTCTGTGTCCACTATCATTTTATTATTTACGAATGAGTTTTTTTCTTTTCTTTTACTTTTTCTGGATTTTTAAGATTAACCTACCAACCAGCTTTTTGATAAAATCTTATGCTCACCTATTTTCCTATATAACACATCTGCTACATTCTTCTTTTTTTTGTCGTTTTCGTTTGTATATCACTACGATTTTCATCAAATTCCTCAATTTGTTTTTTAACTGCGCTTCATCAATATCGGTAACGCCGCTTGGTAGTTCAGATCAGTTACAGTATCACCTGTCGGGACCAATTGTGAATATAAACCATCTAAGCACTTATTCAAACACACACACACACACAAAATTTCATCAAAATCGGTGGAGCTGCCTAGGGAACTCAACTGCAGCGTCACCTACCGGGACCAATTGTGAATCTAAATCATTTAAATACTTACCCAAACACACACACACACACACAATGTTATGAAATTCGTTCCAGTTGTTTAGGAGGAGCTGCATTGCATACATACATACAGCAGAATTATAATTTTTTGTCATCTGTTAGTTGAAATAGAAGTTGTCCGTTCCTGGAAGGCTCTGGCAGAATTATTACACCAGCTCAAAAGTATACACACTATAACAATTGTTATTTGTATGCTTAGGCCGCGAAATACCTTTTTAACGTACCGAAAGAACAGTTATCGCCGAGGCTGCTTGCAGCCGAGGCAAGATAATCTTGAGGTTGTTAAAAAGTTTTGCGGCCATGGCATACACACTATTTTTCGTGCAATCGTTAAAATTATTAAACTAGATAATTGTGAATAAATATATTATTGCTCTAAAATCAACAGCAGTTCAATTTATTTAACAATGTCACCGTGTGCTATGGAAATGATATGTTTCAATATATACAAAATACTTTGCTTCAACTTCTGGAGTAAATTTGAGTAATAATACAAACTGTACAATTAATGTTAATATTCGTCCTAAATAATATAAGTACTTATGTATTTGTTGGTATTCAATAAAAAATAATCCTTGTCTTTGTAGTATTTTAGAAATGTCAAATTTGGAAGTGATATTCAAATTTGGAAGTGACGTTTGGTTGCGCAGCCACTGCTATGGGTAACGGCCTCGAAATTAAATTTCGCGGACTGTGTGAGAACGCGAAATACTGTATTTTAACGATTTATATATTTTCAAATTAATCTAATAAATAAACAACAGTAGCTGTAACAAATTTTAACTGTAAAAAAAATTGTATACAGAGAGAAGATTTTTTATTGTTTCGAACAGGGTCCGGTAACATTACAACTTGTTATCTATGACTTCTACAGGTATGTGCATGTCATAAAAGTTACGTTAATGCAATAAAATTAATATTCAAATATTTATTTCTACTCATTATGGATATGTTATACGGAATCCTATCGCTAACTGATACTTTAAACATTTACTAACAGTTTTTAGCGTGAAAAAGATAATAAAAACTTCTACACCTAATAAAATTGTGTTTACCGACGAAATACATCAGAAATAATGGAAAAAACTTGAAAATTATTGAAATGTTAGCTCAGCTGCATTATCAATGGCGTACTGGGTTAATTAGGAGGTGCAATGAGATGTATTTTTTAAAATATTTCAATTAAGAAATCTAATAGAGTTATCAATAAATTTGATAAATTCAAAGAAAATAAAGAAAGCCCAAGTTTTTCAGCTCAGGTGCATTATCATGCACGTACGGACTTATATAAGGGGTGAAAAAGGTGACTTTGATGATATTTGACTAATATTGAAAACTTGAAAAAAAAACCACACAAATACAAGTTCACAAATACGAATAGTTCATTCATTAATTCTTAAGTTTAACTTTGGAATAAAAGGATAATTGCAGTACTTCACAATTTTAACGTTCTTGGTACTACCCTATGCATTTTTTAGTTATTATTTTGCCTTACCTGTTTAAATACAGCACGTTTTATTTTTAAATATTATCCCTGATTTTGTTTGCCAGTTAAGCATATCACAATAATTAAGATCAAAATATTCTGTTGTAAACTTGGGTGTTTCAATCAACATAAAGTCTAAAAATTCATAATTACCAAGAATTTTTTAAATCCTCCAGCCGAATTCTCATCTCAAAAAACCTATTTAACAAATTTCCACTGTTTTCCCAGATAAAAAATGTTTTTCGTTATCTTCGTGTTTGTTTGTTGATTTTAAATCCATGTCATGTAAAATTATCCCTGAATCGATTAGTAGCTATAAAATAATGATAATCATCCAATTATTCGATTTATAAATCTTTTTCGCTTTAGAATTTGATTTTTCTCTACTCTTATTTTGACTATTTGTAAAATGAAATCCTTTCCAGCTGTGGTATTATTATTCCGAGTAGATTGTAAATTTCCAATGTATTTTTTACCAAAAAATGTTTTTTTCTTCCTATAGATGCAAATCTGTCTAAATCCAAACATCTAGAAACGATCTTTATCCATTATTTCTGCAGTTAAAACAATCAAGTACAATGATTAATCTTTAAAACGAATGAGTTTATTTAATGTTTTTCGAAATGATTGCATTCCGATGTACGCCTATGAGATACGTCAGTGAAAAACATGTGTTTTTCTACTAGTCCAGTAGGTATCTATCTGTCTAGTTCCGCTCGGTAATTGATTTTAAGATAAAAATCTGTAGGGTTTTAAGTTATAGAACGAAATTAGAAAAAGGAATGGTCAATTCAACGATGATAAAATCTTAATTTTTATTCAAATTAAACGACGGCAATTAATTATCGAAATGGTTTTTTATGTTTTAGATAGAAATTAAAATGTTTTTAGTGAATGTAAATGTAATTTATTTGATTTTAAATTACTTTTACTGCTGTTTTAAATAAAGCACTTGAAATAGAATTTTGGGATAATTTCTGCTTATTCTAGCTTTATTCAAAAATAAAACTCACCTCTCTGTCAATTTTGATAGATACAAGTTGGTTTCTGACCTTGGTCACGTTTTCTAGTGCATATTAAGATTTCTTCTAAGTTTACTTACATATTCTTGTTTTGATTGAAGATGTTTTTCTAACGAAATTTATCAAAATTCATTTTTATTGACATAATGTTTCCAAATGGTATTGTGTTGAACTAAAAATAATTTTTTACGTGGGCGTGGGTACTTATGTAACACTTGAAAGTTTGATAGAAGAAAAATGAAAAGAATGAATTAAATTTCTCAAAAAAAGCGAATAATTCTAAAAGTTGCTAAAGATCGGAAATGTGACTTGAATGGTAAAAAAATTTAAAAACTGCTTTAAACCAACATACAAGAAAACAAATATTGCCAGATCAGTTGAGTTGAGCGGCACAAATGCATTTTTTTGATTCGAAGCACCTTAAAAAACTCCAAATGAAATGTATACAGGGCTGCTCATTCCAACATCAACTTTGAGTAAATTTATAAGACTTAAAATCTATACTTCAATCCATTCAGCCACTGATACCCAATAAGTAAATAGGCATATCACGTGTCAATTAAATGTTATAATCTTTAACGGAATATTAAAAAAATATTTTTTGCAAAAAATTCCCACCGCTAGTACAGCGTATCACATTTCAACCCTTCAGGTTTAAGAAAAAAGATAAAAAAGAACCTAAAACTACATCGTGCATGAATCCTCAACAAAAGGATGGGAACTGTAGTGCATTTATCGAAAGGATCAAATCTTATAAAAAATAATGTTTAAAAAGAACCCCTTGCCGGTGAAAAATTGTGCAATTTAGCAAAAATGATATTTTAACCCCGAATTTCTCATGGTTATCAGGTAAATAACAACATCATCAACTAATCCCGGTATCATCTTTCAAAATATAGTCAAAAAACTCGGCACCTCTCGAAAACCCCTTAAGGTAAGGGGTGAGTCACCCTTAAAAAGCAGAAAACTGAAATTTCACACAGTAAAAAAATGCTAAATAAGACAGAGGTAAAAAACAGCCGTCCCAATCGTTACCGACGGTTATTCTTTCAATCTAATATCAATAATCTTCTGGAGGGTTGGGTATAAAGGGATGATTTAGTGATATTTCGACTGTATTTGTGGTAATTATTCTTAATATGTGGTAAGCGGTGGGTTTTTTTTTCTAAAACGGGAAAGATTTACTAGGTGCTTTTAATCTTTTGAAAATATTTTAGATTTTTATTTGATAAATGTGTGAATATATTTTAATTTATAGGGAAGCAGTTAATTTAGATTTTTTTTGAATTTTCTTGAATTAATTTTTTCTCTACAAAAAATGCTTAATGCAAAACCTCTTTTGATTTAGATAAAGTTTGTACTGTGGATGGTTTAACTATATTTGACTTCCAATACTTTGTTTCATAATTTTATTTACAAATTTTGCCGCCCATAGATGCACCAATCACACAATAAGTCTTGCAATGCCATTTTGTGTACATCATCGATCTTTTTTTGGTACAATAACCAATCCTAAACGAACTTCCGCAGGCTTTTGATGGAGTTATAATTTACCTTAAAAATATATATTCTGAAAAATTTCAAACAACCTAACAATTCGTTTAGGTTATAAATGACCAAATTAATAATATAAACAAAAATAGATATCGAAGAATTATTATAATTATTCTGCGATATCTATTGGTAAAGCAATAAATAAAAAAATAAATAAAATAAATAATAAAACTTTATAAACAAAAATCTCCCTGTAACTTTCTGAACATAGTTGAAAGGTACATAATATACAGAGTGTCCCAAGCCTAATGGAAAATAGGTCAAGCCAAAATAATGATAGTACTTTAGATAAACTTTCTTAAAATCCAAAAGTCTCAAACTAAAGGAGCAAGAAGTATATAGATTCTGTGGTATGGAAGAAGAAACCACTATTCACATATTTGCGGATTGCATTGCAATACAGAATCCCAGGGAACAATACCTAGGAAGCTGCGGCTCTCCTAAAACTCCTCCTTTAAATAGGACTAAAGGAATAACTAGTCTCTGAATATTTCCTCAGAAAATTAGTAGAAGAAAAGGGGCACAATAGGTCTTAGTGAATGTCACCCCAATATTATACATCAATACTTTCAAACCTCCAAAGTTGGAATATTATATTCGTTCCTTATTTTCAATTTTAATTATGTTCATTTAATTTGTTAACATATAAAAACAACAGTATTAAAATTAAAAATTAAAAGCGAATGTAAAATTCTACCTTTAGATGACTATAACCCTGAAGTGAAGGCCTGAATAAAAAAAATTGTTATAATGGTTTAACCTATTAGGTACTACTTTTTACCCATGAGTCATAAAACACCCTGTATACATCGATATGACAATAGAAAGAAATCATCGTCGACTTACCATTTAAATGTTAAAAGTTGAACGAACGATCATCAATTAAGGAATATATTATCCTATATACACACACATAAACATGCACGAATGAACTTAAACGCCAATCAACCAATCGTCATCGAATGTTTTCCTCTTAATTCAAGTTATAAACACGTCAAAAGTAAGCGAACTAGATTATTATTATAAAATACTATAATGAGCATTTCTATACGAAACACACTCATGAGGAGATTGTTTGTACTACGGTAATAGGGTATTTGACAGTGTGAAAAATAAATTTATATTAATTTTTATTTATCGCTAAAACTCTCAAGAATACAGAAAACAAACATTTTTTTATCATTATTTGTTAAAAACATAATAATTTGAATAAAAGAAGTTAATTAAATTTAAACATTTAGTCACGTGATCAGAAACAGAGGTGCACCGAGTGACGTCACTAAATAGTAAACGTCCGACTACCGCCATTTAATTAACATTTTTGTAGCTTGCAGTGCACCAGTATTTTTATTTTCTTGTTTTTTACAGACATTTTATAAAGTGCTTTATAACAGAAAAACAATTAAACACTAAATTATCCCGTTAACTGTTCACAAGTTTACTATGGACTGACGTCAGTGCGCCATATTGGTAATGAGAGTTTTAGCGGGAAGTTTAAACCGAAAATTTAAAAACTTGATTTCAAATGTAATAATAATAGAAAAAAGTTATTGTAATAATTTTGCATATCGAATTAGAGGTGTATATATATATATCATTTCACTTTTTCAAAATTTGTCAAATACCCTATTATATTCTGTACAGTATGTTTTTAGCCTAGAATTGCGTTACTAAAAAAGTGGATGGGGCATAGGAATCCGAAAGTTATAAACTTCACGTACAGTTGTGAGTAGAATTAGTTTGCACTGTTTCACAATAAAATAACATTATGCGGCAAGGTGTCTTTGGGGATTAAAAAGCCGAAAAGATGAAAATGCCATAAATCATTTCTAGTTTTGACCTATCCACAAGCGGACAATTGATTCTCATTGTTGCAAGGTAGCTTCCGATTGGTCTATGAAAAATGTACTCGAACTGTTAGTCCACATGGAGTGTTAACGTCCCAAGGTGGGTTTAGTTCATTTCTGTTATTTACGAGATATTATGTTCTTAGATGTTGCTGTGATTGAGATTTTGTTTTATTGACTAAAACTATTTTGTTGGTAATAATTAAAATTATGTGTTTTTGGCGACCATTCGAAGAGGAAGATATTGTTATATGCTCCGAACAATGAATATACTAGAAGAGTAAACAGACGTATTATTCTATACATAAACAATGTCAAAGTTTATGTATTTATTCTGCTTGATTCCATGTGGCAGTGAATATAAGTTGTTTGATTGTTGTATGTTTAAAACATGAATATTGTAAAAATTTTTACCAAAGGTTTTGAAGTTTCTGAAAGTGGAGATTAGGGATTTGAGACAATAGACAGAAAGAAATTTGGTATGTTCTAGTCGCTATCTACGCAAAAAATGATACAAAATATATACAGGCAACTGAAACAAGATAATGGGTCAAAGCATGGAGCTGCTGAAATAATACATAATTGATAAAAGTTTCAAAAAAATCCATTATTACAGTTATCGTTATAACTGCTATTAAATAGGAAAAAGAGAGTGCAGAAATCGCTAGTGCGTTGGGATCCTGCAATAATGAAAAATTTGTCTGAAACCGGTTCTGCTTCTGCTCACAGATTTCTCTATCTCGCCGACAAATTGTGAAACGGTGCAAACTAATTTTACTCACAACTATAACTAGGAGAAAACTTAGGTTTAAATCGCTCCGCTGCGATCCTTGAAGGTCTATATGGCTCATATTTCACTAAATATACCCTGCTTTCTAAAGGAGAATGGTAAGAGAATAAAAATGTGAGCTGGGAGAGAAAAGTGATAAAATCGGAGAGAAAAGAACCAACAAAAAGCATAAAGACCTTTCTAGAAACATGGAAGTAAAAATAAAGATATCACAGTAATAAAATAACAAGAAATTTGGAAGATTTTCATTTAAAAGGTCCTTCAGAGTGATGAATTGTTTTCAGACAGTGTTTTAAAATATAAAATTGCATGTTTCAAACGTTGACATTTTACGTGGTATGATTTCGGTTAAAAACTAGTTAATCTTACCAAATTTAGTCGGCAAGACCTAGAAGTGTATATGGCTGCTGGTGAAATTTAACTGTAAAAAAATAATTTTTATAATTATTGATGCGAAGCTACACTTTTTTAGGTTCATTTAATTTTCGGATCAATCGATTGAATGTTTTTAACAACATATTGAAATAACGTTAACCTACTATGGTAAAAAAAATAAGCTTCGTGTTATTATTATTATATAGAACTTTTTGAATTTTTTGGAATGAAACCGGTAAATTTTTGAATCAAACTAATAGTGTATTAATTCTATACCATTTGATAACGAAAAGATACCATTAAATATTGGATTTTATCTGTTTTTTTTTGTTTTATAATTGTAGAAATTATACAAGGTAAATGTCAATAAAAAGGTTCTTATGAAAATGTACCATCTACACCTATGAAGTCAAAATTAATATTGATTTTTTAAAGGCAACAGTTGAAATTTTGCTATAATTTATGATTTCAAAAGTTCTTTTTTTAAATCAAAGGAAAAGTTATCAAAATCGGATTTTGCCTATAACTTTTCATCACATCCAAAAAAAAAATTCCCAATTCAAAATTCGTATTAGAACAACATTTTTTCTAAATAATTTAGTAAACTGAGGAAAATATCTTTCTATAAAATAATAGAGGACAATATTTCAGACAATATTACTCATGATCTAACAAAGGACCATTTTTCGAAAACATTCAACAAATCCAAACCTTTTTGAATCAAACGTAACTTTTATTTGTACATAATTTTAAATATTTCGCATTTACATAACATCACCGTCTATTGCGTACCAGATAATTTTATATCAAAAAAAAGTTAAGCAGCTAAATATGATTGATGCTATAATTTATATCAGAAGTAATTTAATCTTCTTGCCATATGCAAATTCGAAATAATTATTTTTACAACCTAAACGTTGAATTATAATTTTTAATTTTAGGAATAACCTTGTGATCAACTTTTAGATATCCTGAACGGAAATCAAATATTACTGGAAACTTAATGAAATTTTTTGGTCTACTACGAAAATTTGGAGATAAAACATTACGAATTTAAATTTAAAAGCCCGTACCTCCCTTAGCGTCGAACAGAATTTTGTCAAGAATTTTAAAAATGTTGTTACTTGTAGTAATTCGTCGTTAAACTTGTTTTATATTCATGTATTTTTTCAAAGCTGTTGGTTTGTCAGTTTTCTTGTTTTTAATACGTTGGTCCGTGTTATCTGCTTTTTGTGTATAATAGTATGTACCTACAGCAGGATCATACCTAAAACAAAAATTGCCTTGTTTTTCAGTCGCTATTACATTAGAATTATTCAAAATTAACCCCTAAATACCAAGCTACTCCTTTTATTAGGTGCCTTCACCTTAATTGCTGTCATTTCTAAATTCATCATATACTACGATTAAGATTTTTTGGGTCTATCGCAAATCATCGTACCACTTTGTTTTTAGCTCAACATGATATAGGTTCGTTCCAGCATGAGTCCGACACTATCAGTGATTGTTATGAACATGTGTAGGTACATGTTCGCGTTCCCGAACAATCCGTGACAGTTTGGTGACTGTTAGTAAGCAGTTCCATTGTTACACGCAAACGGTTTGGAAACTGCCACAGGAGTTTGTGTATTTGCCAGGAACAGTGGATCAGACACTAGCGCAAAGGAACTTGGTGTATTCTGATCTGTTCTAAACCATGCACCACAAAACAGTGAAACCTATAGAAGTGAAACTTCAATAGAATGACCTGGAATACAAAAATGAGGTTTCAAATCCATCCACTCGAAGCGCTAGTTGCAATCGAGTTGTCAAAATAGGCCTGGCAGCTAAGGCGAGGCAAGGTATGAAAGAAGAATTTCAGCGATCGCAGTGTATGGGTTTGGAACTAATTAATGCCGGTTTTTTGGATTTTTAACTCATTTCTAACTTTAAGGATTCGCTTAATATTCTACAATATTTGCAATTGAACGACTTTGAACTATAATAATAACAGTATTGTGTTGAATTGTCTAGTTGCAAATAATGTATAATATAAGGAATGATCATAGGAAAATGAAATGAAAAATCTTTCGCAAGTGAAATCAATTATAATTTATTACTTTTAAATATTTTTTAAAGTGAAATATCTAAAAAACACAATACAAAAACATACCTACTAAAAACCAATGGAAAAAAAATAAATATTAAAATGAATCAAATAATTTTTCTTCTGGTTGAACTTATCTAAGTACAAAAAAGTACAATATTTATTTTTATTTCCACAAACTTAGGATCCTTGGGTAGACCCCTAATATGGTTTGTATGGGTATTAGTGTTATAAAAATCTTAATGTAATCATTATTTTTAACAGCAATACAAACAATATTTTGATTATGAGTACCTATCATCAAATATTATGTAAAATAAAATTTTTTTTCTTCTTTCAACTTACTTATGATAATGATTCCTGTGATAGGTAATGCACGAATGCTTGAAGGCCAAAAAGAATAAAGTAACAAGTAATATAGAAACACAAACGATTTTAAATGAAAATTAAAAAATGTCAACGACGAACGACATGTAACATCACAACTTGTGATGACAATTGAGATTAACAATTTTAACATATTTTCATCTTTTCGGGTTAAGTGCCTTAGCTCCCAGTCCTATTTCCACGACTCGATTGCAACTAGCGCGTCAGGTGGATTGGTTTGAAGCCTCATTTTTGTATTCAAGGCCATCCTATTAAAGTTTCACTTCTATAGGTTTGACTGTTTTGTGCCACGCACCAACTAAACATATTTCATATATCATATAGTGGGGTGCTCCGGAGAAGTTTAAAAAAACATGAGTTACGCCGGAGACAGCACGTTCTTACTTGAGTAATCCATGTTTATTCAAAAGCAATAAATAAACGTTGAACAAAATATCAGCCTGAGCTGCGCTGTTACAAACTTCGCTAGTAGGTACTACAAATTAGCTGTTCCAGATTTCTTCAAATACGCGCATGAGCAAAAACAAATTTAAAATTAATCCAAAACGTATCCATAATTTGTCTGTTGGAACGAACCTATAAAACTTATTCACAAGCTACTGAGATGCAAAAAGAATAATTGGATTGGAGTTTATGCTGAATTTTCTTTGGTTAATACCCGAAGTTGTGGACATATTTTGATCTTTCCAAATTTCATTTGCAGTTAAAGAATGTATCAAAACAAAACTTCATATGCTGAATTTTCTTTGGTTAATATCCGAAGTTGTGGACATATTTTGATCTTTCCAAATTTCATTTGCAGTTCAAGACCTTGTCAAAACAAAAAAACAATATATTTCATAGTAAACATTTTATTAAAATTTATTCCGTGAACGATGATAGAACTGATTAGAAATAATTTGTAAATGTTTCGTTTTATGAAACATCTACGAATATATTATCATTCACAAAATGCATTATTAATGGTAATAGTCTAGAGCATCGGTTCTCAACCGGTGGTACGCGTACCACCGGTGGTACGCGGGGACATTTCAGGTGGTACGCAGTCATATATTAATAAACAATAAAAACTGTTGAATGTGAATAACATCAATTTACAGTTACGATGCAGCATTTCCGCGTTAAGAATACAATTCCTCCATCTGTGTTTTACATAGAATAGTGGCAGTTTTAGACGTACGTGAATAGGCTCCAGCTAGGTTGTTTCATACGCGTCATTAATTTTGGCTCGTCCGAGCGCAGTTATTGTCGCCCTGACGTGCAGTGTCAACGACTCCCGAGCCTTTGGCCGATCGAGCTGACCTTGACGCTACACAAACAACCCGAGTGACTCAATTCCTTCTTACACTCCCCACCCCCCGCCACTCATCACAACCATCCTACTACGTCAGTTTTGTTTTGAAAGTGGCATGAGCTGGTGTCACGTTCTCTTGTGTTACTTTCTCACCCAGTAGTTTCATTATGATGCCAATGTTAGCTGTTTTTCGATTGTGTTCCATGAAGTGAAGTTTAGTTTCAGTTTTTAGTAGTAATTCGGCATTAGTTTTTAGTCATAATGGAGCGATATTTGACTAACCCCTCCACCTCTAATCTGAGTCAAAAGAAGATTAAACCTCAGCCAAATCGTAAGTACGATGCAGCGTATTTACAGTTAGGATTTATAGTAAAACCTGGCACAGAAAATAACGATAATCCTATTCCACAATGTGTTGTATGTTTAGGAACACTTTCAAATCAGAGCATGAAGCCTTCCTTACTAAAGCGGCACCAGACTACTTAGCATCCCGATTTGGTTGAAAAACCTATTGAATTTTTTCAAATCAAATCTGAATTGTGTAAGAGAGGAAATCAGTGCATGGCAAAATTTATAAATATAGACAAAAAACTGGTCAAAGCATCGTACCTTGCCACTTATAGAATAGCTAAAGAAGGGAAGGCTCATACAATTGGCGAGACACTTTCACTTCTGGTCGCTAAGGATATGGTCGAGGCAGTATTAGGCGAAAAGGCAGCAAAGCAAATTGAGAAAATTCCGTTGTCGAATGACACAGTGAAGAGTAGAATTGTTGAGATGTCTTCGAGTATTGAAGAACAGCTTTTACTTCAACTGCGCGAATGTAATTATTTTGCACTGCAAGTAGACGAGAGCACAGACATAACAAATATGGCGCAGCTTCTTGTATTCATACGTTTTGATTATCAAAGTGAAGTAAAGGAAGAATTTTTATTTTGCAATCCTCTTGTATCAAACACTAAAGCTGAGGACATATTTAATGTCACAAATGAGTACTTTATAAAAGAGGGAATATCATGGTCTAAATGTGTTGGTTTCTGCACGGACGGAGCAAAAGTTATGTCGGGTCATTTAAGTGGATTAGGAGCAAGAATAAAAAAAGTTTCTCCAGAATGCCAAAGTACTCACTGCGTTATTCACCGAGAAGCTTTGGCTTCCAAGGGTATGCCTGCCAACCTTAAGTCTGTTTTAACAGATAGCGTGAAGGTCATTAATTTTATTAAGGCCAGGGCTCTTAATTCACGGCTTTTCTCTTTGATGTGTGAAGATATGGGTGGAAAATATCAAACTCTCCTCCTACATACCGAGGTTAGGTTAGGTTGGGTCACGAGGCAAGATCCTAACTCGTCTATTTGAACTGAGGTCAGAAGTCTTTAGGTTTTTAAGTGAACAAAATCATGACATGAAACACTTGTTCAATGATGAAGAATGGCTATCACGATTGGCGTATTTGGCTGATATTTTTGATAGGCTTAATACCTTGAACATGGGACTTCAAGGGCCAAGTACAACAGTATTCACTACCAACGATAAAATATCATTCTTCAAGAAAAAGTTGGTTCTGTTTCGCTCTCAAGCACAGGACAAGGATTTCTCTGCATTCCCTACTCTTGCATCATTTTTGGAAGAAAATGATATTTCTCTGAAGCCAGAAGTGACTGATGATATCACTAGTCATATGGAAGCCATTCAAACGAGTTTTGATAACTATTTTAATCAAGATTTTTCTAAATATGAGTGGATTAGAAATCCATTTTCAGGGAAATTTCCTAGTCATTCAAAAAGGTGTTTCATCAACCTTATAAGTGACAGCTCAATAAAAGATGCGTTTAAAGAAAAATCTTTAATAGACTTTTGGATGGGGACAAAAACTGAATATCCATCAGTGTTCAAGCAAGTTTACTTCCATTTGTAACCTCATACTTATGTGAATTGGGCTTTTCAGACCTGCTGTACATAAAAATTAAATACAGAAACCGCATTAGTGTTGAAGAGGACTTAGAATCAAGTTGAGCTCAATCAACCCAGATATAGAAAATTTGGTCAATGACAAACAACAACAAAGAGCTCATTAGGATCTGCTTAAATTTAAATGACTGTGTTCAATGAACTAATTTGAGATTGTTTTTAATGTATGATACATTTTATTTTGTATCTAAGTAAATTCTATGTACATACATACAGTTGTAGAATGCATTTTTATTTTCCTAAACATGACCAAATGTAAATTATATGTAATTATATATTATATATAAATAAATAAAAATAAAAATATATATAAATATAAGGTGGTACGTCGAAATCTCTGAAAATTTCAAGTGGTACGTGGTTACTAGAAGGTTGAGAACCGCTGGTCTAGAGTATAGACCGATCTTCAAAATTAACCCCTAAACACCAACACTCTTTTTATTATGTGTCTTCCGCTGAATTGCTGTCATTTCTAAATTCATCATAGACTGTGAGTAAGAGTTTTTGGGGTCTATCGCAAATCATCGGACCAACTTTGTTTTTAGCTCAACATGATCTTAAAAAATCTGTTCACAAGCTACTGAGATGCAAAAAGAATAATTGCTGAATTTTCTTTGGTTAATATCCGAAGTTGTGGACATATTTTCATCTTTCCAAATTTCATTTGCAGTTAAAGTATTTGTCAAAATAAAACTTTCCCCACAAAACAATATATTTCGTAGTCAAAATTGTATTAAAATTTATTCCACGACCGATGATGTAACTGAAAAGAAATCATTTTTAAACGTTTCGTTTTATGAAACATCTTCGAATATATCATTCACAAAATGTATTATTAATGGTAATAGTCTAGACCGATCTGATTCTACTGTTTTATTTATATTTTTAGAAATTGATTTAACTTTATAATGCGTAGAAATGGGTTAGGAATTGCTTTCGATGAGGAGAAATGCTTAAATTTGAATCATTTTCAAAGTTCGTTTACATCGAAAAATAACTGTATTTATTTCGTACTCGATTATACGACATTTGGATCTATTTTTAGATAAAAACATTCTAATTTATCCCACAGGTTTTATTTCACGTTAATATTTGTCTTACAGTTTTTCGTATCATCTTCATCTTTTAAATTAACATTTATTTATCTCCAAGTTTCCCTTTACCGTTTCATCCCAGTTAAATAAGACTAAAGAAGATTTTGGCAATCATAAAAGAACAGACTATAATATATGATTCTTACACAGGGTGCGGCAGGTAAACTCTGGATTGAAAAAACAATGCGAACTAAAGGTATAGTCCAGGCTACCAAGGTTTTTACCTCCAAATTCCATGAAGACATTGATTTTTTTGAAATTTTAACATGCAGTAGGTAGGAAATACCTCAATAAACAAAATCTACCCTAAGCCGATCTGTGCTTTTACCCTGGTGGTGGATACCAACCCAACTCGGGGGTGAGAATGTTTATATTCAAAATAACCTCACAAATAGATAGAGCAACACATTTTAAGCAAAAAATGCTTTATAGGCTTTTTTTTAAGGCAATAGTTTTTGACTTATTCGTTATTGAAAATCGTAAAAAATACGTTTTTAATCGGTTTATCACGAATAACTCAAATACTTTTGATTTTATCGAATAATACTTAATAATCATCGAGATATAACTTTGTAAACGTTAAACATTTTTATCTAACGAAAAAAGTTAAAATTAAACATTAAATAACTGAAAAACGGTCAATTGTATGAGTGGAATGTATTAACCTTTTTTAAAGTACTTTAAAAATTTAAATTAAGACTATGTAGAATAAAGTTATGACGAAAATAAGATACATATTTTTTCACGGAAAAAAACTACAATAATACCCTTGACATTATTACCCTAATCGTTTATATAGGAAAATCCACTTACGATTTACTTTATTTGTGCTCTAACAAGTATCCAGGAGTATGAACAATTTAGAATGCTTGATTCTGAAAAAATTATGTTTAAAGTGGAAGAAGCGTTTTTGAAATTTTAAGAAATCTCGTCTTGTTTCAAAATAATCAAAAACTATCAAATATACGTAAAAATTACTAGAAAACAAAAAGTTAGTATTTTTTTACTGACATTTTCAATTCTTTAAACTTTCTGTAGCTTAAAAGCCAAGATATAATCTTTTAAAATTAACATAAACGTGTAACTGGAGCCATTTTAGCGCACTTTAAACGTTGCTGTTTTGAAATTGAAAGACTCAAAAATATAATCTTGTAGGTTATAAAATTCCCTATAAAATGAGCTCAAAAATCAACCGAGAAACATCCAATATAAGATCCACATTTTTTTATTTCGGAGTTGAAAATTTGTATGGTGAGGTTTCTTAGGGTGAACTACAGTGCGCAAATTCTTCAACACACAACCAAAAATGTGTCTTCTAAATACTGGAGCTCTCGTCCACAGTTTCACATATTTCTTCTACTCCCGGTTATACTGGAAGTTGTTTAAAAAAACTTTATTCGATGAGATGCCACGTATATTATGTTTTATTTTAGGAATATATTTATGTTATTTTAAACAATAACAAACAATGTAATATGTTCTCTTTATGGTATTAGTAGGTATAGATTAATTTAAACAGTAATTTTTTATTTTTAATGAAATTACCGAAGCATGTCAATGAATTAAACAAACGCCTTGTTTAACATGGAAAAACTTCTAAAATTGTATTCATTAGTTTATCCATTTCGAGCATTCTTGGTTGTAATTTGAATAAATCCGCTCTCATAAAATGAACTCGTCTAAACATGTGTTTTTAAACGTCATACAAGAGTTTTATATTTCATTTTTACTTCTATTCAAGACACACACACAGACAAACATATTTCTCGAGTTCACATAATAAAACTTTTAAAGTAAACATAACATTCAACTTTAGAGATAATATTTCCTTTTGGTTTTCATCAATCGCTGTTGCCAGATACACTTTGAAAATTATCAGCTGATATAACCTGGCTAACGAATAGAGGCCTCATATTAAGTTAATTTCCCCAAAAACAATACAAAATGGTTTGAAAAACTGAAATGATTCCATCAAGTGTGTAAAGTTATGGTGTTCTATTTTACTAATTTCCACAAATAACTAAATATAAGGAAAAATAATTACATACGGCAACATGGTAATTGTAATAATATTTACAGTGTTTCACAGATTCTGTTTTGGATCACACAAATCCACTTGAATGATTTTATCCAATTAATATGTACACTTGACAACTTTTTAAAATGAAAAGAAAAAAGGTTTTTTTTCTTCAAGATATGGTGTAATTCAAATTAAAAAGATTAAAAGAGCAAATGTTGGATACTTTTAAGCTTTTAAAGAGAAACACCTCTGGGAAAAAAGTATATTTATTTTTAAACTTGTAATAAGATTTAAAATGTAGTTGGAAGTGTCAGTGAACTTTTTTTTAGAGGAACTTAATTAAGATCTTGAAATTAATACCATTACTTTTATTTTTGTGAAGTTCCTACCATCAGAAATGTTGGATAATATTTTATATGAGGAGGAATCGCAATAGTATTATGTACTTACTTTTCAAGAAAACGTTTTAATCTTTTTTGTCAAATTTCTCAATTATCAGTACAATTTTTTATCACCATGTCTCAAGTTATATTGTAATTTTTATCATCACGTTACTGATGTTACTCATTTTACGAGTACAAGAAACAATATTTGACAGCTTGCTAGACATTTTAAGTAGAAAAACTTTTTCTCAAAACTTTTCAAGAAAAGAACACATTTAATATGTAAGTAAAAAGGTCTTGGAAGCCCGTCCGATATTTTATTATCACATTCTTGGCATTCCCTTCACTGGGTTTAATGTATTAATGTGATTTCAGCGTTGTCTTAAGTCCAGAATTATGCTCTTAGAGCTTCTGGACGAATAATATCTACCTTGTACTGATGAGACGCAAATACGCTGAAACCGGTCTGCACGTGATATTGTTCCTTCTAATTATAAACCAGAATGGTTGGTTCTATATTTTCATATATACCAACCCCGCTTATCTTGGAAGAGTTGGAAGTGTAATTCATTGTCTGTCTGTCTGAGAAGTAGATGTTGCTTCGTGGTGAAGTCTATCCTTTGGAAATTAATTTTCTAATTTGTAAAGCGTTTCAATAGTTTTACACTATTATTTTGACGTCTAAAAAAAAAGAAATTGTTTCCAAGTTTGTTTTGTTACTTCTTTTTTTAATTTTTATTGTTGAAGGTAAATAATACATAGGTTTATAGGTAATTTTTATAGGCATGAAATAATACCGGAAGTTATATAATAATAAAATTCAATTTTCCCAATATTGCTGCGAACGACTTAAAAATTTGATTTACACATTCTAACCTTTACGTGATCAAATATGAACATTAAAAATATCTTATAACACATAAAGAAATAATTTATAGAAATTGGTCAAAAAAGCCGTTTCATGGATTTTTTACGATATATTTTCATTTAAAATTATTTTATACCGTTTTATGGGAAGCTATTAATGAGATTATTTAAAATTTATTTAAGATAGTACTGCCGGTTTTAGTATTGCTGTTCAGATTTTAATTAAACTTGATAAAGTATGTTCAAACTTATAGAGAAGTGACTAACTAAATCAATGTTAAGAGAACCACTTGGATTTTCAAAAAGAAAACAAAAATTGATAACACTTTTCGGGGATTTCCAAATTAACTGAAATACCTACTACATATAAAAATATAAATCGTCATAATATCATCAAAAATGGAATAAATAGTAATCAAACTTTATAACTGAAGAACTATCATTATTTCTAAAGAAAAATCCGCTTTCGTGGCTCTTTTTCAACCCAAATAGTGGTACCTCCGTCTATTTAGAACACAAGCAGTCTTATTTTGTTTGAGATAAAATTATTAACTGTAGCTTTGGCAACATCTCCGCTATACAAAGGTGTTCCGCGGTGCTTTATCAGAATTAATTTAATCGATGTACTTGTTTCTAGAAGAAAATTTCACAATCATGTGATTTTAAAACATAGGCGACAAATGGTTCGCAGATTTTCAGATCTTCTCAAGTAATTCAAAGAGAATAAAATAAAATTTATGGAAGCATCGTTTGGCTACGGTTTAACGTTCTTGTTCGGATCATAATAATTAATTTCAAATTTATACGGCTGCAAGCCAACAAAAAACAAAATGGGTATTGCTCGATTTTTGATTACATACAAAGTGAAAAGTAAAACCAGGAAGGAATGAATTGTTACGAAAATGGGAAATTTTTTAATAAGCAGGGTGGCGGAAGTTCAAGATACGTTCAAGAGAAAATGATGATTTTTAATTTAAGAAGAAGTTTCGAGTTTGAATTAAAAAAAAATAATTTTGAGGTGGAATTCCAAGATATGTTTAAGAGAACAATGGAGGATTTAATAGAAATTGTGTTTTAATCAAGAAACCTTAAGTTTTTGAGTGGGATACGCTAATTTAATGGAATTAAAGTCCGAGTTCTGTGCTAAGGAAAAAATATGTAGAAACGTGAAGTTTCGGGGTGGAAGTCCAAGATACGTTTAAGAGAAAAATGATTTTTCATTTTCTGGGAAGTGAGTTCGAATTGGGAAAAAAGATCACAACTTGGAATTTTGGGGAGGAAGTTCAAAATGGGCTTAAGGAAAGCTCAATTTATGTTCAAGAGAACAACGATAGATTTTAATTTGATAGAAATTGAGTTCGACCAGATGAAAAGGATCAAAAAACGTGGAATTTGTGGGGAATTGAGGAAAAATATGAAAAAACGTGATTTCCAAATATTATTTTAATATTCATGTAATTGGTTATATTAGATAAATAAAAATCGAATATTTATGAATACGTCGGTTGTGACCTCACGAATCTCGTAAAAATTTTAAAGCTGGTTAAATATGTTGTTTTTATATAAATTTCATATTTTTTTATGAAAACTTGTATAAAATCGTTAATTTCAATATTTAATTGGATATAAAATAATATTTGACGATGAATTACGATCATATTAACCTCCATAGAAACATAAATTAGCGTTTTATAAGAATGTAAACGAGAATTCGATTTCGAAAAATATATAAATAAAATAAAATAAAAACCCAAAATCGAACATCATTATCAATTCATTTGTTCTATACGTGAAATTAGACAAAAGACGATGCGAAAGTTTCATCCTGATTAATCACTAGACTATCATCGTAAGAACAATTGAGCATCGTGGAGATCTTTTCTTCGTGTTAGAGCAATTCTTTGAGAGATAAAAAAAAATCAACAAGTTAAGACGACCGTCATGCATATGTAAGTATGGCGTTCAATTGTTTTGAGTATTATAAAAATAACAAAACGGGCAATTTTGTATTCATATCGTATCAGGGACGGACCGATACACAATTACAATAAGTTAAATGGACAACTTATTATTTCTTGAGAAACAGTTATTAGTTCTTTTTGGGCCACAAAACGTTAAATTAGGTTCTATAATATGGCCACAAAACAGTGCTTATTTAATACCCTTTTCTATTAGAACTAAGACAAATACAAACCAAAGTTCAACAAAGTGAAATTTTTAACAGGTATGATAATAATCACAGACACCCATCAAAATATCATTTTTGTTGATTTATTAAATTTTCAGTCATGCCTTTTAGCTGTCGGACCAGAATTTTATGATATTAAACATACAGGAGGAGCAATTTTAACGAAATAACTTTAAAAACTGATATTCTACAATATGGCCATCGGAAACTCCTTATTTAAACACAGTTTGATGTTTGGATAGAACTTTCTCCAAAAAATGTACTGCTGCAAATACACTTGAAGTAAAAATAAAAACACTTGATATTAATGAAATAGATTTAACCAAGGTTTTAACAGAAATTGCCATTCAAGAATTTGAAAAATAATTTCCTCTAATATGGCCACTGAATAGTCTCCATTTAACACCGTTCAACGTTTTGTTTTATCAGGGGCTTCTCGAAAACTGTAGTTTGAACAACATTCGGAAATTCGAGTGGAAACAGATGATAATTAAATATTTGTTGAATTACGGAAGCCTCTTTTGAAAATATCCTTTTTGTTAAACCACAATTTTATGTTTTTAAATATACAGAAGAAACAATTTCAACAGAAATAGCCGCTCAAGAACTTTCAAAAAAGTGTTCCCATAAAGGTGTATATTCACTTGCAACAAAACTCCAAACAATCTGCAACAAAACATTTTCGGGCGCGCTCTGAACAACCTGCAACAAAAACATTTTGTGCGGAGCGTTCGGCCAGTTTGCGGTGTTCGCTGCGTTCCCACCAGTAATTAGTCTTCTAAAACTCGATAGAAGACTTTCTATTTTTTTTTTCACGTTCGATGCGGTGCATTCTATATTACTAGTAATTGCTACCCAAGCAATATGCTTCTTCACTTTGTTATAATGTGTTCCATTTGTCGGATCCCATAAAATAGGCTGCTTTTCAAACTCATCAATTAAATCTAAACACTTTCCCCTGCTCGACTCCATAGCTAGGCACAGTTTGAAAACACCACAAACCTAACGAGCGTTCAAAACTGCCGTATTCACTGAACACCGGCGAACGAATAAATTCTCTTTAAACAAGTCCCTTTTACCGACAAACCTCCAAAAATGTTCTGTTCTGTTCGGCGCAACGTACTGGCCAGACGAATTTGATACAGCGCTCATGGCGCGTTTGGTTCGTTCGAAATGTTTTGTTGCAAGTGAGCACGCATTTTGATGGCCACTGATTAGTCATCGTCCTCATTTAACACCGTTTGACCGTTTCAAGTGGGACCTCTATAAAAAATGTACAACTGCTAAGACATTCAAAAGCTCTAGAGTAAACAGATCATAATAATGAAATATTTGTTGAATTACAAAATATCCTTTTTGTTGATTCAATCAACTTTATGTCATGCCTTCTAACTTTGTATTGAAATTTTAAGTATACATAAGAAACAATTTTAACAGAAATAGCTTTTATAAATTCGATCCAATTTTCCTACCGAAAAAAATTTACTAGTTTTCAAGTACATTTAGTTCAATGTGAAAGCCGGTCCTGTACGATATGCATATATAAAGATGACGTTCGATTGTTTTGTTACCATAAAAATACAAAAACAGGTAATTTTGTATTCATATTATACTTCAGAGTACAATACTGCACTTGTTCATAAATACCAGCTCAGTTATTATTTTAATATTACTTATTGAAATTTCACATCTCTTCTTCTTATTTTTTCTGTTCTGCAACTATCCTCATTAGAATTTTAAATTAAATAAATATTTATGACTAAGTATATCCCAGTGGAAATATTCTATTGGGAAAGTTATGTTTACTTATTTGTAATAGAAAATAAAAAACGAAATAGGTATGGGCATTTCATTCAAATATTGAAAACTTTCCATAAAGCAAAAATACATTTTGACCATTTTCGTTAAAATGGATTCGAAGAATAATCTCAAAATGTACAAAATTTTAACTCGAAGTGTGGGCTAAAATTTGCCACACTGAGCATGTTTGTAACTTGTGTTCCTCATGAGATACGGCACTGGAAATAGAATTACTGAAAATTTCAAATTTTTTATTTAAACCAACCTGATTCGGGATTTTATAAAGCCGAATGGACGATACTTCAAAAAATAATCAATATACTCAATGACAGCCGTCTCGATTGCCTTCTATTGTCTTATAACGTTCCCTGAAACAGGAAATTTAAAAAAACCTTCAACTAAACTTCTATTACGGCATATTTTCGCTTAAGCTAAGCCACCCCTGAACCCCAGGTGGTATCTATATGAACTTGCCACCCGTTGGGAGAAAAAGTATTCGAATTTTCTGTAATATTAATCAAATTGTCATGTTCTATTATTCAAAATAAGAACAATGGATAGTCGAAAGGGTTATTTTTTGTCTTTTCATTTGTCTCATCCGATGTCTGGGATTGGATTTTGTGATATGATACGAGTTTAAAATAACTTCAGTATTTTTTTAATGTAAAAAAATTTTCAATAGGAGCAATTTCTGGAGAATTTGGTGGATGTGACAATAATTTAATGAATTATTAAAAAAAAATAGTAGGTAATAACAATGGGAAATAACATTTACACCAACATGGCTTTCGCCACAGCCTAACCTACCCATTAACAATTCAGTAAATCTGTTACAAACCCACAAAAAATTAAATAATGAAAAAAAAACAATAAAGTGTGGGAGATAGAAAAAAAATCAGATAGTAACGATTGTTTTACAGCTGACCTCGCTCAAGAAATGTAATATTTTAATGATTCGTTGTAGGTTATTGTTGAAAGAAAAAAACCGTAGGAATTATCGAATAGCCATATCTTGATCATCTTGATTATGTTGAGTGTTGAATAATTTTATTTGTTATTTAAATTACCGATTCCTGAAAATCACGCAAAAATTGTTTGCTCTTTGTATTTGTACATGTAGACTTGAAAAAATACCTTATTCATTTAATTTATTCAATTCAATTGTTTTTTTATTTATATAAAAACTTTTGTATAACAACCAAAATTTTTTTTAAATACCGGTAAATTATTATTACATTTCCGTTGCTTGAAAACCTAAGAAAAACAGAAAAAATTTAAGGAATATTCGTTGTGCCTGTTTTATTTTTTTTGTCGAAAAACTAAAAATTTTATTACAAAATTCATAACTACTATCATAAACCATGTTTTATTGCTTTTATTTATCTAACTACTGCCCCACCTCGGTTTCACTCGGTGACGACACCATCGTATAAATCGACGCCTTGTTTTAAATAATAAAATAAGTGAAATGAAAAAAAAATTATATACCATGCTTTTAAAACGAACTGAAAAGTAAAAAATAATAATCATCAAGGAGGGGCGCATGCAACAGTTCTGTAAAAATATAGAAACAGTAGCTTTGCCGCATGCGCCCCACTTTTATTATCATTAGTATTTTTAATTCTTTAGTTCGTTTTAAAAACGTGGTATATTAAATAGTAGTTTACCTAAGAAGTGCGGAAAGTGATACTTTACGCACGTGTTAGGTACACTATTTTTTCTACTAGCGTGCGGAAAAAACCCAGAAGTTAAAAAATATTAAACGTGTAATTTGTAGCATTCTGCAAATTAATTGCAGAGGCTAAAATGTTTTCTAGTGCGGAAAAGTGACTATTTTAACACTAAAATGAGTGCGGAAAGTGGACTTTTCCGCACGCTAGTGGAAAAAGTTTTTTCATTTCATTCACTGTTTTCTTTTTAGTATTGTGAATGTCAATGTTGCAAATGATTTGAAATTCTTTCATGAGATAAAGACAGAAACTTGCGGCAAAGTTCAAATAAATCCTTTATATTTGATTATATCCGCCATTAAAAAATGAATGGTTTAAATTTTTTATATAAATTTAAAAAATGTTGGTCCTAAAAAAAATTATTCTTATTGAAGGTTATTCATATACAAATATCACAATATAACAAATAAAAATTTTCGCAGCCAAACATCTATGCCACTCGGCTACGAAGACATAATAATTCATTTATCAACCAAACTATTGTATATAGACCTAATGATGTATATCAAAACTAAAAAAGTGACGTTTTATCAATAATTCTCAATTTTTTTCAATTTTTTCCACCCGGACAGACATAGCGAGTTAATGAAAACGTGATTATCGAAATACAAACTACTATTCGATTGTTTCTAACTAATAGACTATTAGTAGGGTTGCTCGTTCACACCGCGGGATTTTTCTTACTTTCATATACTTGTCGTAACTTCTAAAGTAAAGGTACGATTTAAATAATTTAAAGAAGAATTTACATGTAAATAATCAACCTTGATAGTATAGCTACAACCAGATGCAAAAATTTTATTGCATAGGATATCTCAGTTAGGTGATAAAATTATAATTTTGGTTTTTCTTGTATATCGTGTATACCTAAATCCAGCCTTATTCGGAATTTTGATCAATCTAGAATATTATGGGTTGATTTTTTCAAAAAATCTTCTATTCTTCCATCAGAAAATAATGGTTATTTAAGTTCAAATTTTTAAAGTGGCTATAAAATATGGTAAAACATGAAGCACTAAATTTTTTTGAAATTAAATTCTTATTACGATTCATTTGTCTGTATGAAATAAATGTAATTTAATTTATTTTCCGAATAAATATAAATATGGTGCTTTCATTCTTGACCCACTAAATTTGCAGCTTCAAAAGAACAAATTAGCCGAAATCATTAGATAAAAATTGACTTGTCATTATTCGTTAAATAAAAAATAATTGCGCAAAAAAAACTGTTTTTGTCGAAAATAAATTAAATTTGGCTATACCAAGTGTATTATAAAGTGAAAGTTGGTATAAATTTGAAAATGTTACATATTTCTTGAAGTTTAATTAAAAATGTAATTATATTTTTTTTCTAAGATTGTAACTCTCATATCTACTTGTACATTAAATTTAAAAATAATATCATTGGATTAGTATTGGCTTTATGAGTATTTTATCAATTTCGAGTCAGTAGAAAATATTCAATAAAATGTTGTTAAGATTAATGAGTCTTTTTGGTTAAGGGACTCACATTCATCAACAGTATTCTAACCAATACTATTAGTAAGGACCATGTTTTTATTATAAGGGTCTCATAAATCCAATAAAAATTATAAGTGACAATTTTTATTCTTAGATAAGTGTTTGTTAATAGTAATTTTTGTTCAGAAACTCCTCCCACTTTTACTATTTAACGATTTACTGTTGAAATTAATGAGTGTATTTGATTCATAAATTCATTGACAATATTCTTCAAACGAAAACTATTAGTAGATAATATTAAATTCGCAATTTTCAAAACTGTGTGTTGATGCGTTAACTTTACTGGACATATTTTCAAGAAAACTTCGAATGTTCAATAGAATTTGGTCGATGTTAGTGAGTCTGTTCCAGGGGCTCTTAAGCTATTGCAAAAAACCTCAATCATTATTGGATCTATTTTGACGGTTTAATAGAACTTGTGGATATTAATGAGTCTTTCTGTGTAAATGATTCACAAGCTTTTGCTGCTTTTTCAAGATAGCTTCGACTCTTCAATATAATTTGGTACATGTAAATATGACCTTTTGGTTAACAGACTCATCAACTTTCAGAAAAAACCATTGAGTAACACATTAATACCAATAAAAGGCTCTTAAATTAATGGATCTCTGTTTTAAAACCACTTTATAGGTAAATTACTTTTAAATTAAATCAAATGAGTAGTGCATTGTATTTACATAAATTTGATTAAAAAAATATCAAACTATGAAATTGTCTATTCGCGCCAAACAAAAACATGTTTTTTATATCAAAATACAATAATTGTTTAAAATTGAGTCTTGTAAATATTTTGCAATAAAACGGTTCAGTTGAATATTCTTGTAACCTAGATATTGTTCGTTTATTTAAAAAAAATTGATTAATAAGGAAATTTTTCTATTCTATTAACGAAAATGTTCAAAGTGCATGGTTTTGTAACAACAATTTATAATAAAAACACGTGTGTAATTGTTATTAATTTTAAATAAGAATTGAAAGCGAATTGAAAAAACCAGGACCGGTACAAAGTGCAGAAATCTGGTAAATTCCAATTTTTAAATGGAAAGTTAGAATAATAAAAGTCGAGGATACGAATTAACCGGCATCAAACATTTTATTTTTTGTCTAGAGGGAACTATTTCAAACAAATTCATTAATTCTGTTGAAAAATATGATAAAACCTTTCCACTAATGTTATAAATAGCCTTGGACTGCTAGAAACAAACTACACATTAATAGAAATTCGAATATATATTTTTTTAATACTCAACCAATCAATCATACACAAATAAAAACGTAAATTGCTGTTTCAATTTAACCGAATTGACTTTTAATTTCGCTCGCGTTCGCGGAATATTCATCATCAACAATTATTTGTTAATTTTAATGTCGACTTGAACGTTTTTTGACGCAAATTCAATGTAATAAATTTTCTAAGCACTACAAGTAATTTTTTAATAAACAAAACAATTCATTAAATAAAAACTCTTGCTTAATAGATGGGAGCAAAATATTTCCAAAATTTGAAAATATGTAGGTACACAGAATTTGGATACCAAAATATTCCCAGTTATATCTTAAATGATATTATGGTGCCTGCTCTTAATATTGTTTAATAATAAGAGAATGGGGGAACTTTCAGGACCTCTTTAAATAAAAAGAGGAGTTAGACAAAAAAATGAATTCACACAAGAATCGCTTCTTGAGAAATAAAAAAATTCTTCTTTTTCATTCATTCGTTGCAAATGTCTCCAACAATACCAATCAAGCTGTTGGTCTTCAATAAACTCAAGTGTTAATAATTGTACTTCTTGATATTTTCTTGTACCATAGTTACTCTGACTTTTTTCCAGATATTTCATTTCTGTTGCTTGTATCTTACTTTATTATTGTTCTATTAGGATTCACAACCAAATGTTAGTATCGGTCGATACATCATTTTATAACTGTTATCATTACTTTATTTATTTTCATGCTACTTTCTTTCAACGCCTTTTATGTTTATTTGCAAGTCTTTGTCACTTTCAGCCAGTATACGTACGAATTTTCCTAATTTTAACAGCTAAAACTTGTTATTTTTAATTATTCAAAACTAAAGATATTATCTGGAAGTGAGTAAGAGAGTTTTATTTCTATAAATTTATATTCACATGACTCTGTTATTATTTTAATTTCAACGCAAGACATAACACAACAAAAAAAACCTCTGAAAGAAATAAAACATCAAGATCGAATACCAAATACGTCCAAAAGCTATTATTTACATTTAAAATTCCTCACGTCAGAAAATATACTCAAAATCATTAAAAAATGTGCTCTATCATCAAAATTAATGTATAATATAGTAACATATATGGACCTCGACAACACAAAACACAATTTCAATGTAAATTAATAAGGAACCCTACAAAGGGTTCAGGTAATTACTTTATGTTCTTCGGACATTTTTTCTTTTAAATCTAGTAATAAAAAAACTTACTGTAATTATCGGTTGTTTCATTTACCATTTTTTTCTTTTTCGAAGAACTGTGTAATTAGATAGTCGTACAGACCAGGACAAAATTGTTATATATTTTTAACGGTAAAAGGAAAGCAACAAAAAAATTAAATAGAATCCTATAAAAGATATTACAATGCTTAAGATTATTTACTTTTGTCTTATTAATAAACTCCTAGCTCAGTACGCTGAGCCACCAATAACTAAAATGGGATATCGAGTACAATACGTTGCAGCTGCCGATTAAGTTTGTCACAAAGTCGAGTTGGTACTATTACTTTCATTGTAGACCAATTCTGATTACCTCTTGTTTCATTATGATGGGATAATTATCCATCTTCCGCCAATAATTCAATGATTATATTTTGGGATATTCAACAATTCAAGGTAGTTGTCGTGCCACAATATTGTCTGGATGCCACATGCACGGTTAGAGTAGAGGGGCTTGTAAAATAATGCACTATAATTTTCGTCACAGACTCTTGGACATATGGAAAGTAGTTGGATTTTCACATTAGCTCAACGTCACAAATGTGCAAGCAATAAAATTACGAACGCGGACAGTACAGTTGAAAACATTGTCATTTGAATTTCAGTTCTTGCGTAGAGCAGATAAAATTTGTCGATGTTTTTAAAACGTATTATACTACTTCTCCTGCTTTTGTTCGCACATAGTGTTTCTGCACGGTAGGCAGCTCATGACAAAATCCAACAACTCTAGATATACGCAAATACTGTCAACAGTTTCCACAAGCTGCAACCCGGCAATGTTGTTTGTGCTTTAGCAGCCCAAGACTATTAGATAGTTAAGGGCTGCTGAAGCGTTTTCTGCATGTGTGACACACAACTGTTTTTCGCCAACCAAAAAATAGGAAAATATAACAAAAAACTTTGACATACACTGACGTTTAATTAAAAAATTCACGTGAAACGTCAAAGTAATCAGGTGACTGATGGTGAAAAACTTCTAAAATCGCAGCTTTACGAATTTTCCGCAGCTAAACAATACTTTCCGCCCTATTTTTGGTTTTCTGGTAAAGTAGGTGAAAATAGTTTTTTATGCAACAAGTGTAAAAAGTAAATGTTTTTTGCACGCGACATAAAATTGTTCAACGAGACCGTCAGGCTGAGTTGGACAACACGTTGAGTGCAATAAACACTTTTTGCACGAGCTGCATACAATAGTTTTTGTACGTTCATGCATAAACCAAAAAATGTCATATTAAGTTTGCTCTACATGGACTAAAAATGGCGTCGATTTCAATGTTTATGTTTGTCATGATGACAAAACGCTGTAGTAAAATGACAGATGAATTCAATAAAGAACTAATTTTTCCACTACATAGAGTTCAATATAGTTTTGTTTTTTGCATGAACGTAGAAAAAATAAATTATGTCTCATTGAAAATATTTCATTCTATTCGTTTGAATTTATCGTCAAATTTCACTATGATACTTGTGATGTTTCTGTTCGACTTCCGGCATGTACATTTTTTCGTATTCTTTAAACTTCATGTTGTTTTTTCTTAACCATGAAACTGTTGGTTTTTTGGAAAATCTTTGACTAGTTTTATTCAAAAACTTCTTGAAAAAACTAACTCTCCATTGCTTTCATTGTTAATAATCCGAACTTCAATTACGTATATCTCGAGCTAGAGATAATGAAGATTAGGGACGGTGAAGACCCTGCTAAGTCTACCACCATTACACATTTTTATACAAGGCTAAGCTAGAACTCTAACGCACAGTCAACAACACAAGCCAAACAGAAATTCCTGACTGTCTAAAGCTTATCCAGAAGCTAAAAGTGGATGACTCAATGGGGCCATAAAATATAGCTTTAATAATTAGATCCAAATAACCATACCAAGTAAGGAAGACTGAGGCTGAGGCTAGAGGTGAATTCTAAGCTAGTGTAGGATTGTGCACATGCCTCAAGTGCACTCAATGATCGTTGCAAGGTCAAGGTAGCATGGGTACGAGGGCATAAGGGTAATGAAAACGCGGATGAAATAGCCAGACAAGGTTCATAAATGTCATTCATTGGACCGAAATTCTTTTGTGGCGCTGCAAAATCAATCATAGACATAACTGAAACAAAATAGGTGGCATAGATCTCTACAATAGTGGCTAATCTCCCCAGGATAGACAGACTGGCATCTCATCTTAAGCCAGTACGACTACCTGGTTAATGAAAGGTTCAGTCTTAAGGTTGATTGGCTACATAAAAAGAGTCGGGCTGGAGAATGCAATATGATTCAGAGGACCATATTAGATCTGAAAAGGTCGCAGTGGAATCTGGAAAAGGTCAATCGACTTAAAATTTCTATGGTAATTGTATCATCATATCTGATTTGAAATTTCATGACTCAAGACCAATCGAACAACAATTACCTTAAGCTATTCAGTTCTTCTTTGAATTTCATTCCAAAATATGGATATAATACAATATTGTAAAAATATTAATAGTAATTAAATAACCCTTTTGCATAAGTACGCACATGACATCCCAAAGGCATTCAAACCACACACAATTTTTTTTCTTTCTGTTTTACTGTATTGTATATACTTTTGCATATTAATCATTCCATACAATCTGTGTCCTTGTCTAACTCATTATATGTCGGTTTAATTCTTTTATTTCTTTCGTCGACAAAAAACAACGTTGCCAAATTTATAAAAATTACTACATTTCTTCTACATTCAACCTTTAAAAATGTGACTAGCAAATTATTTCTAGAACAAATAGTGTTATGGACATCGTTGAGAACTGTTTATTTTTAAATATTGGGAGTGTTGAATAACAATCCATATATTCTGGAAACTACTAATTTTATCAATTTGGAAAATAATTCTATTGAAATAATCTGTCATACGTTGCCAGCTTCTACCTCAGGAAATCGAAAATTAATATGCTAGGACTTCATTCTATATATTTTTAAATACCAAAAAATGCTTTTTTATAGAAATTTAGGACTAAAAAGAGAAAATAATTTTATGGCATGATAATTACCTATTCTTTATTCACAGCTATTTTTAAAGGTATATTTATTATAAAAATACAGCAGTAACATCGTACATTCATTTTGATAAATCTTAATAATTTTATTCCAATAAACCGACAATAAAATTCCAAATTTGGCAACCCTGCCAACTACTCAAGAGGACCCTAGTAGATTCGGCATCCTCTTCTGAACGATCCTTTTCTTCTTCTTTCCTTCTCTCGCTATCCTTCATTTAATCAAGCTGGCTATGGAAATTCATTTGTTTTCTGTTTTGAATAAATGATAAATTGGTTATTTTATGTTTCAGAATTGCCTTTTTGTTTTATTTTTTTTCTTTATTCAAGCGGATTCCTTAATATTTTTAATCGATAGCCTGCGTTGTTCGTAGCGTACCCGTTTTTTGTTCGTTCTGCTCCTTTTTTTTTTAGTTGCGGCAGATGTACTTTAATAATGTTACTTTAGGAAGTTTATGTAAGTCATAAATTTTAATGCAAATACGACCTGAGTAATATAAAAAACATTGTTTGTTTCTCGCTTTTATACGTTACCCAAGGAACAGCTGGCAACTTTTTTTTAAATAATTAGTCCTTAAGGCAACGAAATTTTCAACGAACAACTTTTAAAAAAATTACTTTTGTTACAGGTAAAATCTTCGAGAACTTCACCTTGAACCCACCGCCTAAAAAAGAAGGAACCCCTCCTTCTCAACCCCCGACTCCACCCTCGACTCCTCTATCGCCGAAATCAAGCGATAACACCCTGAAGTTATCAAACATTCCTACAACTCCTACATTGAACTTTCCCAACTTACAATCTAGTCAAAGATTACCTCAAATAGCTCCGATTACCAGTCAAAGTACACCGTTGAATCTTATGGGTAAAAAACCACAACATCAAAATTATACTAACGGTAGCTTACCGCATTCGCCGGACATGTTGTATACTAGTGCCGAAATTGAAGCTATTAGAAGAGTTAATGAAGAAGTTAACAATGCGGAAAAGACTTCGTCTAGTGGAAGGGTGAGTTTTTTATGATAAAACATCCGATTATTAAACAGAACTAGATAACAACTGATGCTTCCAGCAGTAGTAATGTAAAGCTTTTGGATTTTTTATCAAAAATATTGTTTTTTCATCCTTTAGTACCAGAGTGGTTTTTTGCTATCAGTCAATGGAATCATTATTTTGATTGATTTTTTTTTCTGGGAGCCGTTCTTGTACCGGTAGCATTGCAGCCTGTTGGCTTATTGTACTCTACGCCCACCTTCATTCCACCCACCCAGCCATTCCCGTACCCTCGAGTAGATGATATAGGTTAACTGGATGCATGTCATATGCTTCAGGCGGCACGTTGGCCTCTCCGAAGATTGTCTGTCTCTTTCTTGAGTCCAATGTCTCACTATCAACAACTGTCGGACAAAATATGGGTTACGGTATCGGTCTCCATGCCACAAAGTCTGCAGCTGAGATCGCCGTTATATAGCCCCATTTTATGCAGGTGATCCTTTACCGGTGCATGACCCGTTAGATAACCTGTAATAATTCTTAGCTTGTTCCTACTAACATTCAGTACCTAGTTCTTCAGCCCGTTTTACACATATATCACCTATGAAGGTCTTACTGTGTACCTGCTTTGGAATGTTCCTCCACTGTAGTCTATGTTGGCTTTGTACCCATTTTCGTATTTGTTCTCGGACCACCTTCTTTGTGGTCCAAAGAACTGGTTCTGGTCCAACATATGTCGTTGCTGAACCTCTTCTCGCGAGTTCATCAGCTTGTTCATTTCCAGAAATATCATTATGTCCCGACACCCACACTATTATTACTCTACTGTGGTCTGCCAGTTCATTTAATTATTTCTGGCATTCCTCTACCAGTCTGGATGTTACCTTGCGGCTATTTAGAGCTGCAAGGGCTGCCTGGCTGTCAGTTAATACGTTTATCCTTTGAGTGTCAGTCCTATGTTTGTTAATTCTGACACATTCTAGGATGGCATAAATCTCCGCCTGAAATACAGAGGCATGTACTCCTAGTGAGATGAACATCTTGTGTTCCTCATCTCACTATACACTCCTTCTCCTGTCCCTTCCCCATTCTTTGAACCGTCTGTGTACCAGGTCTCTCCTCGGGGAAACTTCAGTCTGCTTGGTTCTTGCCAGTCCTTTCTGTGAGGTATCTCTACCTTATATTTGGGGCTGGGGAGAACAAGTCTTTGCACCTTGCCTAGTCTCGTCATTGCATTCTTTTGTATCGTCTTTGTCCACCAGACCAAAGACTCATATGTTATTACGGGTTTAACCACTACACTGTATATCCAGTGTATCATGCGCGGACTCAATCCCCATGTTTTCCCCCAAATTCTCCTTGCCAGCATTAATGTGGTCTCCGATCTTGTTGCTACTTTTTCCAGTTGTTTGGACCATGTTAATCCCGAGTCAATAATTACCACGAGATATTTAACATCCATCACAATTGGAATTTCCGAACCGTGAAGGGATAGTGGTCCCAATCCCACCAGGTCCCTTCTTTTGGAATAGTACGGTGTTGTCGAAGGCACCCTCTATATCAAGGAAGCTGCTAATAATAATTCCTTATTTTCGAGAGCATACTCTATCACTTGTACTAGGTGATGGAGTGCTGTATCTGTGGATACTCCCGGTCTGTACGCATATTGATCTATCGGTCTTTCTACCAACGATCCTGCTCTAATATGCATGTCTACCAGTTTTTCCAATGTCTTCAGTATAAATGACAACAGACTTATAGGTCTTAGGGACTTTGCTTTATTGTCACCTGTTTTCCCATGCTTGCTCCAAGTCTGTTGAGTATAATTCTGTTTGCCCTTTGCAGCATAATTGGATATATCCCGTCCGGTCCCGGTGATTTATATGGCTCAAATGAGTCTATTGTCCATTTAATTTTGCTTTGATTTACCACTGCCCTAGATATTTTCCAACTTTCTGTCTGTCTGTTCTACCTCTTCACAGTGTTTCCTCCATGACTCTCTTTGCTATCAGTCAATAGAATCATTATTTTGACCTATGTTGAGTTCCTATTATAAGGAAACGACATTCAGTTAAAAATATCGTTTATTTGTATACGTACATGTGAATTAACACTAGAAAAACTCAACATAATTTCACCAAAAACCCCTGTCATAATGACATTCCATCCCTAGGCAACCCTCCGCCCATAGCGAATGTATTTCTTGTCCTGACAGAACAACCACAAAACAGACTAACCTATAGAAGTGAAAGTTTATAGGATTACCTAGAATGAAAAAATGAGGTTTCAAACCCATCCACCTGAGGCGCTAGCTGCAATCGACTTGTAGAAATGGGCAATGCATCTAAGGCCACAAAACCTACTCAGAATAATCTATGGAAGTAAAAGTCTTGTGTCAAGGTATGAAAGAAGAATTTCAGCGATCGCAGTGGATGGGTTCAGAACTATTTCATAGCGGAATGGAATCTGTATTTGCTATTTGCGAAAATTTTTCCGATAGTGAGCGCTGCAGTATATGTCAAAGCTGTCAGTGGAATGGAGAAAATAAACACATCTATTTCTGTTTGTCTCTGTCCATTTGATTCAATTTCGAATTTGGAGTGATAATAGCTATTTTTCTACTATCACTATCGAAAGTTGTCTTTTGTGCCTTGAAAAGCAACTGCAAAGTTGATGTTTTCCCCGAGCTGTCATAATTTGACATTATTGGCGGTCTTGAGCAGAAAGTAACTTTGAAGCACGCCTAGTTTTCCGCGAGCTGTCATAATTTGACATTATTGGCGCTCTTAAGCCGAAAGTAACTTTGGCGCACGCCTAATTTTATTTATAGATAAAAGAGAGCTAGTAGTTAATTTTGGTGTGATAGTAAAAAAAATCTTTTGTATTTAGACAGACTTTCTGTCTCGACTACCAAAGTACTACTTTCTGCTCTTGATACACAAAGGTGTTTTGTGAGATGGTGCTTGTTAAAATTAGTTTGGTGGACATTTTTAAATACATTGACAACAGAAATCGACCGATGCGATGGTGGAAGGCGAACAGGTATTCAAAGCATTGAATAACACTGAACATCAAAATATTTAATTGAGTGTACCTGATTAACTTTATAATCTGTTTCTAAGCAGTGCCTTCTCTAAAATATTTTGCCCCACTTTGCATAATTTTGGATCTGTTGGGATTGGTATTGATACATTTGCATCTATACAGTGATTACATTGCGGTTCAGAGCAATGTACTTCTTTCACTTGCTGGTCATTATTAAAGTCTGAATAAGTATTCTGATACAACAAACTTCACCAAACTCTTCTAGAAATCAAAAAAACGATATTAATACTTTGCTCACTATACACGTACACAGCGATTTGGTTTGTTTTCCCGATTTGAAGATTATGAAATTTTGACGGTAGGTGCCGCATCCTTCACTCGTTTTCGCGAATAGAAATATTTTTGTTTGTTTATATTGACTAATGCCCGATTTTACCAGCCACATCTGATATGGTTTCATTTTTTATTTTATTTTATTTTCGGAAATATTCCAAAACATTTAAAATAATTTCTCGAGCATCGGCGCTACACATTTTCACAATATATTTTTTCGTTATTTAACATTTTTAATGTAAAAGAAACTCAAATAACATTTGACTATATTTTGTAGTAATATAGGAAACCGACCTACCTCATTAACATAACCCCTTTTAACAAATACGCGTAGCTAAATCTTCAACATTAATATTTTCAAAAATTAGGTTATTATAGCAATTTATTAATATAAATTTTACTTTATTTTCTTTAAAAGATATGACAGTAGGAACGTACTTCTTTCACATTTTTAGGGCGTTCTTTTTAATTGAGATTGGTTTATTGTTTATTATACTAAAATATCCCGACTCTACTATAGTAGATTTATTGTTAGGAATGTTTACGTTTGATAATTTACCATTTTTGTGAAATTGTTTGGTATTAGAAAAATTAATACTGTTGCTGGTATTTTGTTTTTATTGTTTGACTTCCCTGTGAGCAAAAATATTAGTTATGACTGTATTTCTGTAATGTTTTTATTAAAATTTTTCCAGTATTTAAATCGATAAGAACACAAATAAAAACAAGATAAGAAAATTACTTTGGTCCAAAAAAAATTTTCGAGTAATTCCAAAATATAAATTAAAAAATTATTTCTATTATTTTTTTTTAACAAAAAATCAAATTTCATTGCTGTGTTTGTAAAAATAACTTAAACTGCTACTTGTAATATTATTTATCTTTTCTTACCACTATTAACTATGTTAGTGAATATTTTGGGGTGTCATTTTAACCTTCTATTACTGTACGCTACGATAAGAACCAAATTATCAGGTTCTCACAATCATATTTTTTTTTAATAAAAAAAAAATTTGTTTGATTTAAGCGAGATTTTATATTTTTATTGATTTATATAAATTATATAAATCTCACAAAAAATATACTTGTTCATGGTTGAAATCTTAGAATTAAAATCATTTCTTATTCTAACTAGAACTCGTTATTAATTTTTTTGAATGTTTTAAAATTTACTTTCTAATAAGGGCGCTTATTTTAATACGGTTCTGCGCCAATTTCCAACAAAACTAAAAAGCTCGAAGTAGTCTCTTCGATCACTTATCTCTTCTGATTTTAATCTAAGCATTGTTTAATTACGATTCCAAATAGGAATGGAGTTTCACCTATTTCTCACATATTTTTTTTCCTTTTACAGAATAATTAAAATTATGAACAATAAGTTGGAAATTTACTTCCAAAAGTTACAGTTACGGAGAGTAATTATGGGAGAAAAAGATGGTTTTCAACCGTTCGAACACGATAATTATGGTGATATCTTTTTCGACAATCAAACTAGTTTAATTTCTTCAATATACAGTGTTTAGGAATAAAATGAGAGAAAAACGATTTTACCATATTTGGACCATGTTATTTCGTTAGGTTTTTCTATAATATAATTATAATATATATTAATTTTTGTCTCAATACCCACTTTCGAATTTGGGGAGGGAGAAAAATCAATGCTCAAATATTTTCTTAAACAACTTTAAAATCATTAATTTTATAATTATGAAAAAAAGATGTAGTAAAAGCCAAATAAAGTTGCGTTCACGTCATTATTGTGAACATTTGTAGCGTTGTCATATTGTTCATAAAATATAGAAATCAACAGAAAAAAGCTGAAGTAAAAAATAAAGTGAATGAAGAACATTTCAAAATATATTAAATGAAAACTACAACCTTATTGATAATTTTCTATTTTATCCTACACAATAATGCCCGGTTGCAAGAACGCTTATTAAAAATGATGAATGATTAACGGCTAATCAATGAAATAATAACTCGTTAATTCTTCAAATCTACCATCATTTACACAATCAAAATGCAACGGATAGGTTCCTGCAATGATGAACAATTAATCGACCATTATTTTTTTCGTGAAATCGGGTTCCCATTGATGGTTCATAATTTTTTAATCAACCATCACATGATGAGAGATTTGATTAGCGTTCTTGCAACCGGGCATAATTGTTACATTATTTTATCTGATTCAGGTTCCATAACTGACAAGTTAACTGACGTTTAATGGTGTAGTTTATTTTAAGCGATTCGTTTTTGTTTCTTCTGAAAATGATGTGATTGAAATCGCTTAGGTATATCAATCATATTAGCAATTTTTATTTAATTTGTCAATCGGGGCGCCAACTAGCGTGGAAACGTAAAATTTATTTTCTCTCCTAGGCATAGAAAGGGTTATTTTCTCGTAAAGCTGGTAAAATTCAACTTTCTCATAGTGTAGGATAAAAAAATATTTTTCCTACAACCACCATCCAAAACACTATTTTGCACATTGGTTATAATACGCAAAATTAACAATTTCTCATAGCAGCAAAAGTTGTGGGAAAAGTGACATTAGGCATATCAAAATAAATACCTACAGAACATTATCATTCTCGAAAAATAATGCGTTCAGTGCAATCAACTAGTAGGGTCGATGAAACATTACAGACATTTGATTATGTTGTTGTTCCCTGCTAGAAATAATGACTTAACAATTACCGAAAACTTGTCGGAAACACCAACACCAGCAATAAAGATCCAGAACTGTTCTCATATTACTATTCATTATAATTTTAAGTCAAAAACTCCATGCAAAGAAAGTTAAAATTAAAATATATTTCTTAAAACGTAAAATTGTTTTGAATCTTTAGATATGATCTTTAGTAATTTATTCAAATTAAATGCAGAAATTGTACTAATTTTCACCGCCATAAGCTATGTCAAGTTAGAAAAAGTGCTCATAAAAAAGTACCGTGTGCAACACAGTCGTTTGTTTTATTTCTAGATGGTGGCCGTAGGAAAAATACAGTGTGCAACACTTGCTCAAATGCTAATTTCTCACTCGTGTGAATTGCGGCACTCGACTTTGTAGCACTTTCGCCCACAATATACTATTATTTCACATTTTATCAGAGGTGTGATCTGTGAATGGACTTTAAAAATTTGACAACAAAATGTTTGCAGTCTCAAACTACAAAATATCATTGATTAATTAGTTGACGAATTTTTTTGTAGTGTCAGATAGGGACCAGAATTTTAATAAAAACTTGATTATTCTTGATAACGGTAGCTGGAATGCTGCCGAAACTTGGAATTGAAAATTTTTAAAAAGATTGTGGTTTAATTTCCCAAAATAATTATCAAAAAGAATAAGGTAAGTCTAATTCACTAGAAAAGTTAACACCTATGTATATTATAAATATCAAAGTGTTGGAAAAAGTAACTTCCTTTTTTCTATAGAATTAAAAAATTAACTCATATTTTAAATAAAAATCAATTAAAAGGCTGTAAATCAATTTTTTAAAAGCTAAACGTTTAATAAATTCATCGATTCATTAACAACAGTTTTTACGGTCTTTTAATCGATTCTAATTAGAGAGATAATCCAATGTAAGATAGTTTTACACGTTTTTATGCCGTTCAGCGATGTTTATATATGGATGGTACATAGTTGAGTCGCGTGTTTCAAACATCATCGTTTATAACGTTCTTACAATTAATAGAATACACATTTACTATGGATGGTAATACAGAAATTACACTTTTTGCAATTGTTTTACTTTTATTTTTTACTTGTGAGTAAGAAAATCTCTTGGGATCAATTCTGGGCAGTTATTTGAGGGTATTTTATCACCAAACCTCTAGTTTAGCTCATCGATGCACTATTATCTAATAAAATCTTCAAAAATGTTATAATTTATAGTCTTGGACACGACAAGAATTAAAACCGTCATAAAAATGTCGAATAAATATATTGTTTATAACTTATTGTTTTTTTTTTCAGGGCATATTTCCTTCGAATTATCTTCCATTTTCTCAATTATCAAAGACTGAACCTTCAAGCCCTCCTCCTCTAGATCCAAATCCGCTAAATGGTAAGTTTTTATCAAATTTTTGAACATTTTGGTTTATCTATATTTTTTTTATGAAAAAAATTTTATATGTTAAATAGTTGTAAAAAGTATATCCTCTACCGTGTTCTGACGAGTTGTATTACAACGGAACCTTTTTGCAGATAATGATAGGTTAGGTTTGTGGGTCTATTACACCCTCCACTGAACTCGCGAGAGTCTATTGTGACTATTCATATTTCACCAAACAAATTCAGCTTCGGTTGGATTATTTGGTGAAAGACATTCCAGGTCTAATCGCGAGAGAGACAGTCCCTACCAAACATCAGAAGTAATGGCATTTTGAAGTATACATTAAAAGGATAAATAGCTTTGATTTTTTCACTACTTGCAAGTTTTTTGATAAAAAAACTCTTATGAGAAGTAGTTTCTATTGATCTGAAACTGTGTTCAAATAAATAAAAAATAATAATAATAATAATAGGCTAGTTTAATAAATCAATTACTTTTTCAATGTCCCACGCAGTAAATTTGAATGCAACCATAGACAAACTACATAGTTTGGGCTACCAATCAACCTATTCTCCAGATTTAGTCCCCTGTTAGACGCAGGTTTTGAAACCTGAACAAATGGCCGAAAAGAGAGTTGGGCTCTTCACTTTTTTCATATTAGTTAAAATTCAAGAGGCTGTCAAATACAAAATTAATGACGCAGCTAAAATGACGCAATTCTAAAAATCACTGACTCTTCAATCTGCCCTCGTATGATGCTTGTGAACAGGAAAAATTTTTCATTTATTGTTCTTTTAGTGCCTAAAGTATTGACAGACATTAATTTTGTCGCGTTCACCCGTACTAGAAAATTATACATTTTTTAGTATGCAACGTTAAACATAAAAACATCCATTCAAATTAAGGAAAACGTGCCTTAAATTGTCCTAAATTGATTTTGACAAGATTTAATTTGGTTATAGAAGTTCTACAAATATCTACTAATTTAAAACCACGGCTCTTATTTTTGAAGTGCGTTTAAAGACAATAATACCAAATTAATTTTATTAGTTTTTATTTATTACCAACGTCATTTAATATGCAACTGTGCTGCATATATAGAGTGTTTCTATTTTACTTTCTATTTACATATATAGGGGTTATGGAAGAATAAAAAAATCATGTTCGATACATAAAATAATTATTAGTATTATCTGTTTTATGGTGTGACTAACGTTGAAAAACTTTTAATTTTCTTTGATTTTCCTTGCAAGGAAGTCATAATTTTTTAATGGAATTGCCTTTGCGATGTATATTATCGGAGAAAGCTTGGGAAATTGTATAGGGTGACCAAAAATAATATTTTTTTGATAAACTGATGAAAGTCGATACAATATTCAATAAGCAGCTTCATTTTCAAGATACAAGAACTTTATTATTCGGAAAATGTGCAAAAATAAATCAACGAAAAATATTTAACATAAATCTAGTTTTTTTGGATCTCTCGTTTTCATTTTAATATTTCTCCACTTAAAGTATAGTTTATCTAACAAAAAAAATTCAAAGGACCACTTTACGATGCTTTTGACGGCTGACAATCGGACTTTTCATCTAATTCGATAGTGTATAGGATGTTCCGCATATCCTTCTTGGAAACGGAAGTGAGCGTTCATCGTTGTAGTTGCTGTGAGGTGTGACATAAGTTCGAGAGGTCATGCGTCAAAAAGGAGATTTGTAATGAATATATAGGGTACGGTCGTGAAGACGTTCAATACCAAAAAGACCCGAACGCCCACTTCCGTCCCCCTCTTCTACTCCGTAATTATTTTTCCATAAAAAAATCGGGTGTACCTACAAATACTTTTACGATTTTTGCAAACACACTGTACGCTCTGCTCCGTCTTGACACCGTAAACGATTTTGGCGTTCAAAGAAAATTTCGGACGTGCTCGAAGAACCGTTCCTGTATTATATTATTCCGAAGAATCGTTGTTGATTTTAAATGGTTTTAAAAAACCGTTTACCTACTACAGACTGACTCTATTGTTAAAAGCGAAATAACTTTATTCATGACAGTTCCTAGAAAATATTCAATTTTGTTTATTTTCGGATGTGGTTTTAATTAATCTTTTTCTTGTTACTCTGAGCAGTCAGTCTGAGCCTACTTATGTAGTATCTCATATCTTTGATATTGAAGTCTAATATGATGCAAATAATGCACCTATAGTTTGTAACTTATAAATATCAACCCACGTGACTTCTGTCATAACTGGACTATGTTGCCAAGCTCTTGAAATAGTATGAGAATCTAGTAAATGTCAAATGAAGTTATCAAATATTCTTCTTTTTATTTGGCTATAGGTTAGGTTTAGTTTTTGATAGTTACTGTATATAAACAAACTTGAACTTATTTCTGTATAAAACTTTTATTTGTATGTTAAAAGTACAGCACTAAGTAAGAAATTATTATTTTAAAACCTACTGAGCCTAAAAAGGTATGTATGAAATAGTTGGAAAATTCAAGATTCATTTTAATAAAAACAAATTCATATTGTGTTTTATTTTTCTTGGAAATCAACTGTGTGGATGTGTGTCATATTTTAGGAAACTATGATTAGGAACATTCTACATTAAATAATTGTTCTTCCTCCAACTGCAGCAGTAACATTTCTAAAGTGAAATGGATTATCTGTAAATAAATTGTGCAAATATAATTGCTAAGTATTATGAATAGTGTAACTTGCTTCATACATGCTGTAAATAGTCAGGAATAGATGAATAGTAAATACATCAACTATTGCAGTGTTATTAAGTTTCATTTATACGTTAACTTTCCTATTAATTTTGACCAATCGTTATCAAAAATTGGTATGTCAACTATAAATTTTAAGTGGAAAAATTACTGTCAGCAGTTTTTCCGAAAAAAAAAATCGAAAAAATTTCATGCAAGTTGAACATGTTTCCTTGTAAAAACAAACTTGATGGTTTATTAGTTATATTCTTCTTATTATTTTAATTTAAAAAAATGTTGTATTAAAATTATTTAACTCAGGAAATAATCTTACCAAATATCCCTCGTGCATCTAGGGATATTACCCCCGAAAATTGCCCGGTAGAATCCGAAAATTTTCCTGAAGGTCCGTAACTACAGTAACGAGTGTTAAAATTGCGCATTTGTCATTTCGACATATGCCAAATTTTAAAATTCGTCGCAATGTCGCGATTTGGACAAGATTCTTTAAGTTCTATTCAAGAAAAAGTGACCGAAAGTAAACCCAAAAATACAATACTGAACCATAAATATCTTTCTTCTGCTCGAAAAATATTCTACCGAATTACACTCGTGCATCAAAATAAACCTGATAATTTTTATGCACTTGTGTAATTACTTCCGAAGTTGCCGTTTTAGGACAATTTACGTTAGAAGAACAAAAGTCAATATCACAAATTTCTATGCAGTGGGTGTTGCTCGCAGCAGTGTTTTCAGAATTTTACATAATCACAAATTCCATCCTTACAAAATTTAATTAGTCCATGAGCAACATGAAGACGATTTTGACCGGCGTCTACAGTTTTGTGAATTAATGTGTGAACGACTACACGACACTCCAGCTTTATTGTATAATATCTGCTTTTCCGACGAATGTTCATTTACATTAACTGGTGGAGTAAGCAGATATAATTGTAGATATTGGGTAGAAAATAACCCATACGTAATGAAGGAGTTTCATAGTCGAACATCACAACAATTGAACGGCTGGTGTGGCATTTTTGGTGGCCATATTATTGGACCATATTTTATTTGGGGAAACATAAATGGTGAGTCTTATCTACAATTACCCAGAGAAGCTATTGATCCCCAAATAGCACGAATACTAGAAAATTATGATACCCTGTCAGAAGCTTTATTAGCGTTCAACCAAAACGGTTTTTAAACAAATCATTTCCCGCTCGGTTGATAGGTAGAGGAGACCCAATATTGGAATGGCCACCTAGGTCACCCGATTAAACCCCCCTAGACTTTTTTATGGGGATATCTAAAAACCAAATTGCATGCCACTCAGCCAGCATCTATAGATGGTTTACATCGCCGAATTATTCAAGAACGTCGACAAATAAGCCCAAAAATGTTACATAATGTTCGAAACTCATTTGAGGCTCAATTGTATCATTGTATAGAAACCAATGGAAGTCAATTTGAGCACCTTATAAAATAATTTAGTATTGTTTTGCTGATTTGTTACGAATTGAAATGTTACTATTAGTAAATTGGAACTATCCCTAACTTTTCACTTATGTATTATACATTTGCGTAATTCTCTTGTAGAGGAGAATGGAACAATGCAATAATGTATAGGGTATTCCGTTAAAAAAATTGGGAGGGGTGACCAAAAAAATATATCAAATTTTACAAAAATTGATTGAGCGAAATTTTTCAAATGAACGTCGTATATTTCGCGTTAATTTTTTCTTTAATCTACGAATTAAATCGACCTTTCTTTCTGTAGTTAAACCGTCAATTTTGCGGCGTAATGGCCACAATGCAAGTGATTACCGTACAAAAGAAAACTTGTTTCGAAAAAAGACAACAATGAAAAGTATCTTCCAAAGAATCGTCTCATTTTCTGTGCCACAAATGATGTTAATTACGTTTTACGTATGAATAATGACCGAATGATATCCCGTACGCATCCCTTAGGGCATAAAAGCACACAAAAACCTGATTGCGAAACTCGAAACATTCCAAAATGAAGTTATTGATTGGTTTCATTTTTCACCCAATACCCGTCCAGTTTTGACGTGTAACACGCCATGTGTAAAATTCGATCTTTTATGTCGGACCGTGTACCGAAATTAGTATTTTAGGTTATTAAAAATTCGGCAGCCGTATTTAAACCCTTCTCTCTTCATGACCCTTGGAAGTGTGTCCAGGAACGGAATATCAACAATTACATTCGAAAATTTGCAATCCATTTAATAAAATCCTTACTTATTAGTAAAACCAAAAATAAACAAATATTTCCAATTAATTCAAATATTTTGGATTATCTACTTAAAATTTAATATATAAAATAGCATTTTTTTGAATATTTTTGGATGTTACTTCATTTGTATAACTCCATATCTCAATAATATAACAAAGTACAAACGTGACCAATGTGTCTTAGAGACTAATCACTAAAATTAGAAACATTTTCAGAAAATCTTTAGATCCATAATACAGGCAATGGCCAAATTGCATATTTCAGTTATCAAAGGGAACGAACAGGTTGCACAGCACAAAGCACTACAACTTCTCAAAAGATATCCAGACTTTTGAAGGATCCTTGGAAAGGATTTGATCTATAAATTAATAATAATTTTGTTTTATATTCCATATTATAGTTTAATAATGGAAAAACTAAAAACACTAATTCAGTATGGAGCACGAACTCCGTTTATGCCAATAGGTTCTAGAAATAAGAGTGCGATGTTAGTGTTTTTGTACCAAACGTCTGGCGCAGAACAATGACAGCCAATGCTAAGCCTTGAATACAGTACAAAAGGAGTTATCGACGCCAGTAATATAGGTACAATATTTTGTAGGCAGATTCCGTCAACTTTTACGTTTGAGCTCATGCTTCTTATCTAGCATCCATGCTTTAAAAAATAAACACTGGTGTTATCACGACAGATCTGTACATGAAGTTTGACATATGACATGCACTGTTGGTGGGTTTTCGGAGACGAGCAAAATTCTTAAACCAATCATATAGGCTCAAACTTCCAATTGAAGACGTGTTCGTCGCTTCTGTTTCTGAACAAACTTTACCACCATAGAGACCTGAACTGACCTGAAGGAATAGTTGATATAATCGAAATACTCATTTATGGAGGTGTCTCTATCGAAGAAGGACTATTTTCAAAATTTTAAAAGCCACTTTCAAATTTTAAAACGCTCTTGTTCCGTCCCTGTAGATCAATATTATCAGGGCACCCCCAGATTACGTATTAGTTTAAAGTAAGCCCTTATAGCCAGAAAATAAATACTTCTCAAACGTAGTTTTTTAAAAAGCAATCGCCCAAATGGTGGCTCTTTATTTTTATAAAGTTTAATTTCCAAACATTATCAGACCATCTGTGTCTATTGAATTCGACCCGTTGTACTTTACCTAAAAATTGAATCATTTTATGGACAGGTTTCGAGTTGGTCGATTGTTAAAATCCTTAAAACGTATATGTGAACTCTTTTATTTGATATTTGAAAGGGTTAAAAAGATAAATAAGGTAGTTTTTTTTTGTATTACATAAACCCTTTTATATGAAATTTGAAATTCTAAACCCCTTTATTTTGGTACTTTTCATTATATTTAAATTTAACACGTGTGTGACTGCTTCGAGTCGGGATTTTCGGGTAGATATGATGAGAAACGTTTTTTTCTTTCCTTCTTTTTGTATTACTAATAGATGACCGTTTATTAAATAGGAAAAGTTTTACTATACAGGCTGTCCTCACATATTTATATTAAACGAAAGTATTATTTTATAAATTGGTTTTACTGTCATTGAACGGTAGCATAGCGTATTTCAATTCTAATTAAAAAAATGGCGACTGCTACCAAAGTGCTAACATCTGATCATTTGACAAATTACGCGTTCAGCAGGAAATTGAGTATCGCTACGATAACAATAACAGAAAAATAAGGGTACGTTGAAAATAAAATATAATAAGAAGCAATATTTAATGTTTTGATTTTTTACCAAAAAGCCAAGTCATCATCATAATCACCATCCGGATAAAGATGGAGGTACAAGGTGGTATATTTTTGAATTCGGAAAAAATAGAATACAGGGTGGTCCAATAATAAAATTCGATATCCGATACCTAAGTGCAAGGAATAAGTTGGCAAGAAGGGATTTTAAGCATTGTATCGGAACTGCTTTTGAACTATCGACCAATACCAAGCTTCAACAGATTAAAAACACGATTATTACAATCGTTCATTTGAACACCTACAACATATCGTACAATTCCCACCACTCCGAAGTCTCAACTGTGGAAGGTCCTTAATTAGCGTCAGACAGTCAGTAAACAGCAGTCGATATAGTGTTACAGGTTCATGAAACTAGGAACAATATCCAAATAATTAAAACCAGCCCGCTAGTCTAAAAAGACAAGACCACGGGGAAGAAGTGTATCAACTTGGTATCAATCCAAATTATTAAATGTGGTCACCTTGACCTTCTCCTAATTTGATTAATAACCAATATATAAAAGGCCACTTTTGATAAGAAGGTCAACTGTCAGAGGAATCAAGTTTTTTTGGGTTTTTAATGGGTGATGAATGGTCCATAACAGTTTTGGGAAAAACAAACGAAAATCTTCGGATATCTGTGCCATCCATATCCCATTTTTATTGAGAAATCTTCAATTTTCATGTCTGAGAGACATACTCCACTTCTTGAGGATTAGTGAGGGTTCTTAAATAAAAATAAACCTCATACATATCAGGCCACATTCCACCAAAGGTTTGTACCTATACTTACAGGTTACGTTAAATCTAATGCAAACACTAACATTATTTTAGGCCTTTTATCTACACGCTTACTTTCATTCTTACTCGGTGTGCATGTAACTTAAGGAAATCTGGCATGATACCAAGCCTACACCTAGTCCCCTAATCTTTATCTGAGATCTGCTGAACTCTGGCTGCTGTCGGATACCACCATAAAAAGTATACAAGTAAGATCTTTCCAGTCATATAATCAGAAATTCCACACTTTTACTTTGCTTAGGGAAATCAGAATGTACACCCTTCAGGAGAAAATTGAAATTTTATTGTGGTATTTTGGAGGTCACCCACAAGATCAGCGGATTTGTCCCCGAATGATTTTCTTTTATAAGACCAGCTGATTTGTCCCCGAATGATTTCCTGTTATGGGGTTTTTTAAAAAATTAAATTTATCGGCACAATTTTGAACGGGCTCAAAATTTGATAGAATTAAGGGCGAAAATTGTCCAGCATTGTGCAAACATTACACCGAATCAGCTCAGTGATACAAGATTATCTTTGTTCAATAGATTCGGTTTTTGTTTGGTTCAACAAGGAGGACCATTTGAATCTTTAATTCATTAATTTTTTAGTTTCAGCATTTTAAGTTGTTTTTCGTAATTTATTTTCAATTTGTTTTAATTTAAAGAATCTTATTTTGTTTTATTTACGAATTCATTTTTATTTTGGAAGCCGTTATGGCCAAAAGAAATCAAAATTCACTTGAATACTAAATCGCACATAACTTACAAATATTGGAAGGAGAAGAGGCGGGGTTTCTTACAGTAGTTCTGAGTCCAGCTAAATAGGTGATATTTATTGAAGTAAATTTATAAAAATGTTTTGTTGGTGGACTATTTAGATCGGTGAATACATTAAATCCCTATGTTCCGTATCTCATTGCATGTATCTGTATATACACTATGATTTGGAAACCTCCTTATTTTTTAGAAGTGGATTAAAAAATATAGACCAATATCACATGTCGAATGGAAGTACTTCGATGCACTGTTATTAATAAATATGTAATAACAAATTATATTTTTTATAAATATGTATCATCTAATTAGTCCTGTCAAGAATTCTTATAACTGTATGCCGCATTTCCAAGAAGAAACAAGTTTTTTGCCTTCATCAGCTTTAATTTGTCTAATTGTCCAATCAGTGATACACTCGTTAAGAATATTTTAGAAAAGAAAAACTTGATCGACTAATAACCCAATCAATTAATCTCGATTTGTAATCAATTATTAAAATTGAAACGTTTATTTCCTGTATACAGGACGTAGAATACGTAGGATTTTTGATAAGGTCAAAAAAGTATTGTTCGTTCACATCAATAGGCTAAAAAAAATTTATTATAATTTTAAAAACATCCATTTTTTGTTCTCTATTCTAGAAATGAAATCAATCACGGATAGCGTAAAAATTATAAGTTTCTTGTAGATTTTGGAGTAGAAAATACCGAATTCAATAATTTATGCTGAGATAAAATGTTAAGGTTAAAAAAATAATATCTTGGTTATAGGTTCTCAGTTTTCGGCGTAAAATTCGTGAATTTGGTTGAATAATATTTAAAAATAATGTATTCATAACTAGTTCTGTCGAATAGATCGAGCAGATGGTGTCATGGTAATATTTTAATAGTACTTTACAAGCTGCTGGCATTTTTGATGAAGCATTCATTTTAGCCAAAAAAACTACCTATTACGTAAGCTGGAATTAGAGTAATTGGTTGTGGAAAGATATTTTTTAGAAATGTTCCTTTTTTAATTATTTTTTGTATTATTCAAAAAAATTTAATTTATAATTAGAAAATAATTGTTGGTGATTTGCGAATGTGTCGAAATAAATGGAAAATGATTTGTTAAATTCCTTAATAATTCATACAGGTATCTATCAACGTCACTCCCGCCTACAGAGTGTTCAATATGTGCGGCCTCATTTGAAAAAAAAATCGAAAATGACAATAGAATTTCGCCATGAACCATGAACTGAGAATTCAAGCTGTTGAGAATATTACATAGGCGTACTATAAGAAGTAATTTATAGAAATTTGATTTAAAAAGTGAAAAAGTATTTTAAATATAAAATTTCTCTAAATAATAAAATGCATGGAAAAGTAAAAATACAACTAAAAAATATAAACCTTTTTTCCAATCTTATCATAAATTGGCACCTTTTAACAACTAATAAGTAGAGAACCATATTATGCAATTTACACAAAACTAAATAAAGTTTTTGTTGAAATTGTTACATGTAATTTTTTTGAAAAAAATTTAGCTTAGTTTAAATAGAAGTCGAAAGAGCTGCTTAGACACCTATTTCTAAAAATTTTTTTTTGTCATCTATTTCATTCTAAATAAGCTTTTAGCTTCAATTTGGACTTAGGAAAACTTGTGAGACTTGGCAACGTTGTTACAATAAAATTGAAACATTCCAGTTTCAGTAAAAGCAGTTCATCGATACTTTGACTTATTGTCGAGTTATAAGCTGCATAATTTATATATATGGAAATTATGGTTTCATAGAAAATAAATGTTTTCCTTGAAACTTGAGTAAATGTCAAGAATTTATACATTTTTAGAAAGGGCAAGAAATTGTCTTTACGATTCCACGAAACAATTTATTAATAATAAATGTAAAAGTAAATTGTTTATTATAAAATACAGTCCATGTTTATCGCAGATATCTTTACTCTTGAAAAAAAAATAGTATTTATTACTCGGAGAAGGTTTTATTATTTGTGGTTTTTTTGATTCAGTTAAGTAGTTTTTGAGTTTATTCATCACAAACAAGTTTAATATATAATATGAAGTTATTGTTTTTTTTAAAGAATTTTCTGCGAATTTTCGTTCGAAACGTCTTTAACAAGAATCCACAAAAAAAAGAAAAGACAACAATATAATACTTCATGGTATAAAATAAGTGAATGTCCACGGTACATATGTCGTATGGTACTGGCAGTAAAATACCCATTATACATGGATACTGAACATAAAGATACAATGTATTTCTATAGAAAATTATCTTTTACGACATTTTGAATTTACTTGTGTTTATCTACTGGCATAAATTTCAATCAAAGAGGGTCGTTTAACATCGATACGACTCTGTGTATATCAATATAATGGTTGAATGGATATTTTTATTAAAAAAAAATCATGACGACACCTTACAATACAGGGACTTGTTGTACACTTAAATGGAATGAAATTTCGATTTTTTTTATTATTAAAAATTAGTAGAAACTATACTCCTTAAATTTCTTCCAAGAATTTCAGTTTGACGAAAAAAATGGGTAGTGCATTTTAAAAATATTAAAATATTTGACAATTTTTTAGTTTAGCTTTTCTACAAGCCCCATTTATACTAATTAATTGTTATTAAATCGAAACAAAGGATGTTTACATAGAATTTTTCACAAACAAATCAATTTTTTCAGGAAAAAGTTAATTTCTTGAAAAGTATACATTTCAGTGCGTTCCAGATTAATACATTAGAAAAAAAGTTTATCTTAAGGTGCATTTCCAACAAGCGCAAATCAGCAAATATATTAATTGTATGAATGGAGTTGCAAATTTAAATGCTACGTTCGTACATTTTGCCAAAAAAAGTAAAGTAATGATAGAAAGGGATTTAAATATAATAACAAAATTGCAGTCAATTCAACCGTCAGTCGAAATATTTCTTTCAAGACCCCGTATAAAAATTGAAGCCAGCCATTAAAATCATCAACTGTTGAAATTGCAATAATCAATGACCTTCTAGTTCGTTAACTTGAACGCTGACTTTGAAAAAAAATTTATTTATTTCTTATATTTACTGTATCATTGTCTAGTCACCGCAAATATTTTATGAGCCGAACTGACTAAATTCCTTTATAGGCACAGGCCACAACAAAGAAGTGAACGAGAGTGTACGGTCGATTTGCGTGAATGGGCAGTAAATATTTAAATAAAGTGAAAGAAAGAGTTATTATTGGCTAACTTTAATATAATCATCGAGAGCGATATATCTTTTAATGCATTCGATATACACGGTGTGTTGAATTGTACATTAATTCAGAATCCTAGGACACAGCACCTAGGAGATTATTGGATAGAAGAGGGATATTTACCTAAGTTAAAGCCTGCAGATATCCTAAAATTCCTCATGGAAATAAGACTGAAGGAGCTACTAGTATCGAGACGTTCCTCAGGAACTAAGTAGAAGTAAGGGGGCACAATAGATCTTTCAGGTCTCAGTGAATGTCACCCCATCATACATACATACACGGTGTGTCAAAAGTTGTGCATAAAAAACCGTACCTCGAAGACAAATTCTTATGCCTAAAAAAATTGATAAATAGAAGGGAAGTTTGAGAAGATCTAGTGCGGCTAAGAAAAACTAAGATGGCTAGAGTAAGCCAGAGTAAGACTGCTATAAGAGTTATTGCAGGTGTCCTAACAGGAGACTGCTGCGTGAATGGGCAACCCAAAAGGCTATAGGAGAAGAAAAATGAGGATTATATGAAGTGGAAGGAGAAACCTCCATAAACGAACTAGCGAAATGCATAGCTCTACATAATATCAGGGTAAAACACTTGTGATACTTTTAGATAAAAGAGAAAGACTTATATAAACTGAATGCTACGGATATCCTAATATTTCTTCAACGAATAGGATTAAAGGAACAACTAAAATATTAGAAAAACGTTAAAAACCCATTCACGCACTTAAACGTTTTAAATACCTTTCAAGACAATTAAGATTTTATTGACATTTCATTACGTATCATCTATTTATCTAATCTCGTTTAATCTAAAGAATTCACAAGTTGTAGTCGCTTAGTCGGAAACTGTATCCTAAGAAGTTACTCTAAAAAACGTGTACGATTGATTTAACGTTTTACGTGTATCGGAATAAAATATTTCTTTTGAAACTAAAAAAAACTGAGTTAAACTAATAGAAATTTTAAGTAGTTTAAACAACTTCCTGTTTTTCAATTGCTATGGAGTGTAAAAGATACATTAAAACATATTCAAAGGCGTATACAGAGTGGGTTTTTCTTCTTTCCACTTCCCTATGGGAAAAAACTTCTTTAGATATTATTAACTCCATCTTGTGTTGAAATACTGTAATGAATACGAAGGATTACCTCTAGAATAAGGCTTTATTCTACAGAAAACAATTAATATAAAATTATTGACAACTTTATAACGTAAGTGACAATGTCATGAATCTAATCAAAAGTGTAATATCATGACAAATACTATGAATAAAATTACAATTTGAAACTTTTTGAAAATGTACATGCAACGCCCGTGTCTCAGCTTTGGAGAAACAGTGACACAATTGCAAAAATTTTCAAAAATGAAATGATGATGTCAAATTATACCTAAAACTTAACTCACAACAAAGACAGAATTGTAAATCGTCCCATATGCGCTAGATGGCGGATATATCTTGGTAGCTAACAGCTGATACTTACCGGTACAAAAATAGTTATAGTGGCGAATGGATGACAATAAAAATAAAATAAGAAAAAATCCCACAACTGAGGCAAACGTACACTTCCAAATTTCCTATTTCTGGAAGAAAAAAAGAAAGCCTACTTAAGTATGTTAATTAACACTAATACTTTTCCAAAATATTATGAACCCTTTTATAATAATTTGTTTTAAAATTTTAGGTCATTATGAATTTGTTATGAGTTTATTTACCATGAAGTAAATTCAACCATAAATTTGTCTTTTAATGCCCTTTCTTTTTATCGTAAATAAGAATAATCTTAGAAGAACAATGACACATTTGTAACTTTTTCCAAAATTTCATGGATTTATGAGAGGAAAAACAAAAATACCAATTTTTCTTATAATATACACATCAACTAACAATTTTCATAGTTTTTAATCTATGTATGTATGATGGAGTGACATTCACTGATGCCTAAAAGATCTATTGTATCCCTTTACTTCTCCTTAGTTCCTGAGGAACGTCTCAGAGACTTGTAGCTCCTTTATTCCTATTTCCCTGAGGTATTTTAAGATGGCCGCTTTGAATTAAATTCATTATATAAAATGGATTAGATATAAAAATTTTATCTTATATTTTGTTACCCCGGGAGCGTATAGGTCAAGCCAAAATAAAGTTAGTAATTCATATGAACTTTTCAAATTCTAACCCGTTTCCGAGCTCTAGGATTTCAAAGCTAAAACGTTACATTCGATATTTATTTTTTTTAATACTGTTAATTTTATCCATACGAAATTATTAGCATAGACTTCATAAATAGGCAGTTAACAGTAACGTAGAATATGATTCGAATTATTATGTATATTAAGTATGATCCAAGCTTTGTTTTCAAAGTATTGAATTTACAGAAAATTATACAATGCCTTTTTTGCTAAAAAAAATGTGACAATTTGAGCAGTCGAACATAAAGCTTTGTATGTAACTATTACACAAATGAACTTCATTGTTTATAAACTGCGATTCTTCCAATAAAAATCTCCCTACATTTTACCCAATAGTTATGGGACACTCTGTATATAAACAGTAATAAAATTTACAGATGTCGACCATCGTCCTTTTTGATATAAAAATAATATTAAAACAAAACAAAAAAAGAATCAAAGTAGATTTACTAATTGTATAAGAAGCATTGGAAAACGTTAAAATTTGATAGATAAAATAGTGGCCTATAATAAAAGTCGTACTATAAAATGGTTTATAGTCGGTACTCGTACGAAAAACTAGTTTTGCGATACAAAAATAAAACACCACACTAGGCTTTATTGTACTGTAAATCACATTTTATTATATTTGCTAACATTTAATAATATCGCCTTTATTTGTTCCGATTACGTTTCTAACGAATTAAAAGCAAACATTGTAACTGTTTAATGAATATCGTTAATTTTTACTGATAGCCATAATATTATGGGAAAGTCATCGTGTTACAGAAGAAAATCCGTTTAGATTCATATCAAATAACTATCGACTTGCTACAAGGAAAATTTGCTATTTATATTTTGAGTAATTGGTAGTGCCATGTCGAAAGTGTTGAATATAAATCCACCTCAAAAACTATCCATCGATTGATGAAATCCAATCCAGAATCAATTCTTATTTATTTTGAAACAAGGATAACAACAGCAGGTTCCAACCAATACTTTCATCTGGATTTTAATGTTGGTTTGTAGCACACCGTGTTGTTTGTTATTCTTCTGTTCAAATGTAATCAAATTAATAAAATATTTGTTAATGACTTAAATGTTTGATCACTTGACACTAAATCTGGCGAATATCAAGGATATTTAAAGTCCGTTCTTTACTCACTTATGTACTGCACTTCCAAAGATTTGCCTTAGTCAATTAATAAATATATAGAGTATTCATAGTAAGAAAACAAACGGCTTTTCATACGAACTATTTTTGGGAAAAAAATATTGAAAGTTTATTCATAAATTTGAAGGCTATTTCATTATTATTAACTAAAGTATGTGCAGTTACTCATCGTATAATTTGAAAAATATGTAAATTAACTATATTTTTATTCTAATTTTGGGCAATTTTGTGGAAATTGTTTAACAAGAAAAAAAATTCCTCCCGGCATTTTTCTTCTTCTGATATTCACATACGATAAAATCGTTTATTATTAACAAATCACTTTTTTATGTAAAACAACTGTGTATTTTAACACCACGTAATTATCTTTCGAAATTTTGGATTATTTAAATAAATTATTCCCTCTCAATTATCTTTCACTACTGAAAATTTCAATAATTTGATGTTCTTTAACTCACATCTGCAACTAAAACACATATAAGGAGCTAATATGTAAGCAAATTTTAAATTTTTACGCATGGTTTGGTTAAGCTTTAAAATATTAGCGGAAAACTCTTAATGGGACACCATAGATGCTCAAATTTAAATCCTAATATTGACTATGTATAGATTAAACCATTTTTAATAGCTATTTACTTGATTACAGTTTCCTGTAACAATTGTCATATTTAAGTAAAGCATGCTATCAATAGAAGTCAAAATAATAGTAAAAAACTATTAAAACGCCTTACAAATTAGAAAATTACTTTCCAAAGGGTAGACCGTTCACCAGGAAGTAACATCTACTTCTCGGGCTATATGCCCCGCAGACAATTACACTAACAGTTTAAATGGGGTTGGTATATATGCAATATAGAACCAACCATTCTGGTTTATAATTATAGGCGTATTTGCGCCTCATCAGTACAAGGTAGATATCCGTCCAGAAGCTCTAAGAGCATAATCCTGGACTGAAGACAACGCTGAAATCACATTAATACTTTAAACCCTGTGAAGGGAATGCCAAGAATGTGATAATAGCGACATCTCCACAACTAACCATAAACCAAAATTCTATATTGACAAAACACCATCTCGGTTTTGTAGTTATTTACTTGATGAAATGTAGATACAAGTTCAAGAATGTTTAATATCTTAATTCTTTTTAAATTAAACAACCATATTTTTATTCTTTCACTTAAGTCTAATTCCAAAAATAAGAGCTGTTTATGTTCACTTCCCTATACCAAATCTTGAGCGGTTTTGAGATATTAACATGTATTTAAAAATATTAATTATTTCAGCCTTATTATTGCATAAGCGTAGGCCGTGTTATTTATTCTTGTGACATCAACAGTTCGCTTGCTTTTTTCAAATGAGATCTGTATATCTTCTTTTTCTGTAATCTCTTCAAGTAACGCAATTTGTGTTTGGTCCATGTCTCATCTTTATAGATATTATAAGAAATTCCAAAATACCGTAACTTAATAACGTCTAACAATTTTCTAATTTAAATTTTCCATCTAAAATATGTACCACGGCGTTTTAAACGTATATATAATTATAGCATATTTTTTGTGTTCCATCTCATCTCGTAGCTTATGTTCGGAACTATGTAAGTGAATAAAAAAAAGTTTTGTAGAAGCGGATGTCTGGTATAGAAGATTTATCTTTTATTTTGAAATGAATGCGTTTTAACGCAGAAACAGAAACGCTTACAAGCATCATAAAATATATTTTAATATCTTTGTTATTTTATTTACGTTATTCAAAAATTGAAATGCAACTGAAAGGACGGCATTTTGAATGACTGGGCTATCAAAAAAGGTTTGATAAAAAATGGTGTTTCACGTAAAGTTTGTCTGTTATAAAAAAAGCTTTCTCTACTAGTCTTAGCAATGATCTACAGGGCCGTATAGATGTATTTTTATACAAAAAAAAATCATCACCAAATCGGTACGTAAATACGTGAGAAATGTCAGTCTTTTAGGAGATGTAACTTGTCGCGTCATCTAGAGTCGAATTTTTAACTAATTCGTGTCAATACCTTTAGCTATCTGTGCTGGGTAACCGTAAACGCAGTGTTTGACAGGAGCGCGTGCGCAGTAAGTACTTCACGGCGGTAATTAGATAGGTTTAACCGTTGTGTGTTTAACGTAAACTTGCGTGTATACCGTAATCGTAAGTTTTATTGAGCCGAGTTAGGCACTTGACTATAAACGATTTACTTCACACGTCACTTCACTTATTTATTTTTATTATAAGTAGAGTGTAATGTTGCTAAAGTTCTTCTCATTGTGAAGAATGTGTAAAACCAAAGCCTCATTCATATCATCATCATTTTCTTGATTTGATAACGCTCCAAAATCCAAAATTGCTAACATATTTTACTTTGAATACAGAAAAACTAGTGTACAAACCAAAGAGAAAACCAAATAGTAATAAAGTTAGGTTAGGTGAACTCTCAATTGATTAAAATGGAAACAAACGACAATACCGGCGTCAAATGCATTTTTGAGATGCAATGAAATACGTGTATGTACTGCCTTAAGTTTCTAGTAAATTCTATTTCTCCACGACTATACAATAATGCACAAATTATTTTTACATATTCAGCTGAATAATGATATAAATTCTTCACACCAGTGAAGAATGAAAAAAAAATTAACTCTCGTTAGCCAATCACATTCTATGATTATCAGAAATCATTCTAAAATGAATAAATCAAATCGTCTCTTAAAACGTCAAATACCTAACTACGCAAATCGCTTCTGACAGCGCTTCATTTGAAACCTCAAAATAATCATAATAATCACAATTTTACGTAAGTATTTATAAAGAACAAAATGGACAACTGCGGCGATAGTGAAAATTTAATATGTTTAAGTACCTTTGTTTGGATTATCTCTATTATTATTCCTAATAATGTTATAATTTCATTTAAAAATATACAGGTTTCTATTAAAAATATGAGTTACCTATATCTATGGAACAATAGTCTTGTGGAGGTGAGACGTGGAGGAGGACAGAAGTGTCCCCTGCAGTGAATATATCAACATGACACCGGAGAATATATTCACTGAGTGAGTGAACATCATCATCCCATCTAGGGAACAGGTGATGCACCCAGGTAATTCTGGAGAAACCATCTGGTTCACCGATGGTACCAAAACAAACCATGGCACTGGGGCTGGTATAAAAGGACCTAGAATAAAGAGAATGATCTTTAGCCTTGGCCGATATACAACTGTTTCAAGCAGAGACGATTGCCGCTATAGCCTGTATTAATGATATTATCAGAAGAGTATATACCGGACAAAAAATAAAAATATTCACTGACAGCCAGACTCTGCTTAAAGCTATCAGTAATCCAACAACTAGGTCTAGACTGGCAAAAAACTGTAAAGAATACCTCAACAGCCTGGCAAGAGACAACAAAGTGTCTCTAATATGAGTGCCGGCACGTGAGGGGATTGCAGGTAATGAAATGGTGGACCATTTAGCTGAAGAAGGTTCTAAAGGAGACTTCATAGGTCCGGAACCGTTTTGTGGAATCACAAATGATTGCATAAGAGGGGAAATCGGGAACTGGCTAGATAGGAAATACCAACTCAAATGGAGGTCGACACAAGGGCACCTCCATACAAAGAGTTTACTGAACAAGGTAGACAAGGAACTCTCAACCAGGCTATTGAAACTAAGTAAGAGACATTTGAAGACAGTTACCGACCTGGTGACTGGACACTGCACATTTGCACAAAATGGGCAAAGTTAGTGAACCTATGTTCAGGAAATATGAACTCTATAATGAAACACCTACTCACATACTCTGCTTCTGCGAGAACTTACATGGACTCAGACGGAAGCACTTTGGAGAGGAAATAATACAACTATTACAACTACTGAAAATCTTTCCAGTCAAACTAGTGGCTTACATAGAAGACACGAAACTTCTGGATAACATGGGAAATAGTACAAAGATTCAGTTCAAGTGCCTGGGCTGTTGAGCACAACCCAATCGAATGAATGAGTAAATGAAAGGAAAAATGTCACATTGTAAGGGAGGAAGTGCATTTAGTTAAACAAAATTTTGCCTAAGAAATTGTTATATTCGAGTTCAAAATTTTGATAAACTTTGGGTTAAAAGTTAAGTCTGTATCTCAAAAAGAGTATCTCCTATCAAAAAAATAAACATTTTTTCTCTAAGAGCTAGTAGTACAAACGATGACAAACCGAACAAAACAACTGATGAAACACTCTGGTTTCTCTAAGAACTATCTCTTTTGTTCAATTAAACCGATTTTGATGTGTGGGGTACCGTTGGGAAGATCTTGATTCGTAGATTAAGATTCAACCCATTAAGTAGTCTAGGTTGAGCGCTATAGTCAGAAATGTGAAAACAATTTAATCACGCCTAGGAATATTTTTCGAAATTTTATAGATTACTTTATATATAAGTCCGGCTTCATAGCGTCTTTCGCCTTCCGGTTCCCAGTTTCCAGCCTCTTCGGTCAGCCTAATCTCCTGGGGCTAGATTTCTTTCAGACATCGCTTTCTGAATGCCCGCTATCCATGTTGATTTTGGTCTGCCTCTTCTTCGTTCTGTTGGGGTCCATCTAAGTACTAATTTAAGTAGTATTTCATCTGTCATACGTTCAACATGACCGTACCATATAAGTTGTCTTCTTTGAATTTCATCAACTATAGTTTTGTCGGTCTTTACAATTTGTCGAATTCGATCATTTGTAACTCTATCGAGACGTGATCTGCCAGCAGATCTTCGCCAGAAATCCATCTCCATGGTTAGCAATCGACGTTCTAATGTTTTGTTAAGTTGCCACGTTTCACAGCCATAGAGAACAATACTTTGAAAGATAGTATTATATATCATATGCTTCTTTTCCATAGATATATTTTTTACTTTTATTTTCAAAATATATTTGTATTTTAAACAAATAAATAACAATTTCAAATAGAACAAAGGGAAATATTTATATTCTTATTTTATCTATTTTCGTGTTCTTAAAGACGATTAATTATTGGTAGTAACTCGTTCCGGAGACACCTTTATTCGCCAGAAATATAATAGTAAAACAAATGACGAAGTGTTAAGACATTCCTCTTAATTTTATACTATAATTATAGACCAGTCGGGAAAAACAGAAACAGAATAGTACAAGAGAGTAATCGTGATTTAGTAATATGACTAAAGACTCTTTTGTTTTTAATATTTTTCGCACTTTAGATCTAAACGTAACACAAATTACAACCATTCTTTTCAAGTTACCTCAAACAACAACGTGGTGTTTCAAAAAATGTTACAATAGAATTGCTAGAATAAGTAGAACACAGAAAAATAAGTGGGGTATGTAAAGTAAAAAATTTTCGTAGCGGCATTCGTATTAGAAATAATTAAAACATTTTATAATATTATGTCGAAATTACTTACATTTCAATGAAATTTTGTATTAATATTTTTTGGAAGCTGACACATACCATGAGTTTGTTTTGAATCTCCTAAAAGGTGCTAGTTATATAGTTGTTACCCCGTGTAGTTTCGCAAGTTTATCTGAAGCTACGCGGTAACGGTAAGGGGCGAGGAAACATGACGGATATCTGTTATAAACGTACCAATGGTGTACGGTACCTATTTTTATAAGAGTATTAAAATAATAATTATTATTATATAATAATCATATATAGAAACTGATTTTTGCTTTGCTTTAAAGGTAAGGTATTTTTCAAAACACGGTATTTGTCAAAAACAAATAATGTTATCAATCGTACTTGAATTCAATATGGATACGAAATAGTTCAAAATCTGACACTGACAATACCAACGCCACTGGATAATCAATGTCAGTCAATTGACAAAGTGAGAGGGAAGAACACACGCACGCGCTTGCCAATAGGAAGTCAGCTGGTCGCTAAGCAACGAAGCCCTTTCGATAAATTTCACCAATTGAGTTAGTTCGGAGGGCGTGAAAATTATGGTTTTCGCACAATGCTGCCAGAGCTTGAAGAAGCCCATAACAAATTTGGAAAAGTGTTCATCTTTTAATATTCATAAATTGAAAAAATAATGTTAATAAATAAAATCCAAGGAAACAAGCACATTAAAGGATTAACATTTAATTATATTGTTAATAATAAAAAGTCCATTTTCTAATCATTATCACTACATACTTAGCACTTTATCTTTTTCATAGTTAAACGTGGGAATACCGAATGTTTCACGGCTTCAGATAAACTTACCAAACTATGGTTTTATTTATTTGGACCTAAAAAAAGGTTATGTACAAAACTACTCGGTACAAACCGTGTAACTATCGCCATCTATGAGTATCACAACAAATTCGTGAGATGTAACAGCTTCCAAAAAATTTTCATACGAAATTCCATTACAATGATGTGAAAGTAAACTCGTTGTTAGCTATGACTAGTTATTCTCTGACAGTTTGGAACAGACCTATTATGTCGTTACGAAAATGTTGCACCCAAGCAAACTCTACTTTTTCAGTGCTCTATTTATCCTAGCAATGGGACATTTTTTTAAATACCCTGTAGAGCAGGTTTTTAACAACCCGAAAAAATAATTATTAGTATTCCGGGTAGTAGGTACGCCAATGGATTGCTGACGATGTTAGAAAATTTCGAGATCATAGAAGTTTTCAACGTGATAATAACCAGTAATTAATTTCGAATTCGTGTTTCAGTCCTGTGGGAAGAAAGGTAGTTAAATTTGTAATTTATATATACTTCCTTCATTATTCTGTATTTTATATGAGAGAGAAGAAAATTAAGTAAGGAAAATATGCATTTGACTATACGGTAGGTTTTATAAAGTTATGGCAGGAAAATGTTTAGCAAGTAATTTATTGGACTGTTTGTGTTTTGTGTAATTTTAGAATAATTTGATAACGCCATCTAGAGTTAAATTCTCATATGTTTGAAAATATAAACTGATTGTATATTGAATATTTTAACATTAACTAATGTACAACACGAACTGACAGCTGTCATTGAGTATAATGCATTTTAATATAAAAAACATCTAAGTATATCGATCTAGAAATTATCAAGAAAATGAATACGATTTGTTACAAAATTTTCTTGAATATTGAAATATACAAAACCATATAAACATAAGTATCCAAATTTTCATCAAATATCGTAAAATTTAGCCTAAAAAATCCCCATTGTAGAAAATGTTTAACTTTTTTCTTAGAAGAGTTTTTGTCTATTTTTACGCTAAGAACCACTATCTTTTTTTAATTCATGTATCGGGTTTTGAAAGTATGGAGTCTCGTATAAAAGCTGAAATCGTGCTAAGTATTCATCAATTTGTTTTAGATTATTCAATTTCTGTAGACCAGCGCTCCCGCCAAAATTTAAATTTTCTTTTATACAGCAAACACTTTCAAAAATAACGAGAAAAATAATTTTTTGTCATATTTAACTTTCCTTGTAAATTAAATATATATTAGTTTATCATGAAAAAGTTTAAATTTTTTATATATTTTAAGTTTTATTGTAATTAACAAAAAAAAAGGTTTATTATTTTGTGAACTTATTAATGAAAAATAAAGAAAAAATATTGTAATAGAATATAAATCAAGATAATCTGATCAGCTTCTGACGAATTAATTTCCTATTGTAGTTCGACGAACTGGACTAATTCGGCTCTGCCGAGAAATTTTACGAAAAAAAAAATAAAATTACGCTCAGTAATATTTTGCACTAGTTGCCAGAAATACTGTCTGGGAATTGTAGTCGAGCAAATGAAATAAAATAAAGAAACTGTTTGTTCTAATTGCGTTCAAAAATAGATTTCTATTTCCAAGAAAATGCAATCGCCTCATACTTTACTTTACTTTTAAGTGTTTGTATCAAATCGGCAAACGCAACCAACAATTACATTTTGTTCGTATACAGGGACAACTTTAACAAAATCTATCTACTGTCGAAACGAGAGTGTTTCATACCCAAAAAATTTCATTTTTTATTCATCGATTGATTAAAAAGGCAACCCTTAGCAAAGTTGTATAACCTACGCCAGAGGTGGCCAACCAATTAGAAAACATAAAATATTGCTCCAAACAAAAATAAAAGGCAGGTGCAAAGTTTTTGGCGTCAAATGTTGCACAGCTTACAAAAAGGTTGGCCAACTGGACTTGGACTTGGAAAAAGTTGAATTTCAATAGAGAAACGTCCATGGTATTAGTATCAAAATGCAAAATCGTCATGCCATTCCAACTGTATAGATTGAAATTTTTCTTTTGCAGAAATTATGAAAAAAATGTATCTTTTGTAGAATAGTAAATTTGAATAAAAACATTTGTTTTCGTTATTTTATATTATCAATTTCTCCAACACCTGTGTATAAACACTAAACTATATTCTGATCAGTATTCACAGTTAATCTAACAAAATTTTATTTTGAAATATTCCCTACGGTTTGTTTAACAAACGGTCGAAAATTAAGCCATGATTTAATGGGATTTTAATTGGTGTTACTTTACCATCACATTATGTAAATCATTTTTTTTCTTCTTTGATTAAATTTAGCTGAAAGAACCATGAGAAATAATTTATATACAAATTTCCGGACTCATTTTTTAAAATATACAGTTCACGATTATTTTGATGTTGGGTTATTTGATTCAAATATCGATACTTGTAAAGGTTATGTCTGATTCGCTGAAAGCTGTATTGGAACACCTGATTTCTTGTAAATAATGTCAAAGGGAAACTTCTGTCCAAGTTGCCAATCCAAAAATTTTGGAATACTCTTTCCGGAGAAGGGAAATTTCAGAACAAATTTGTTTAGATTAGCATTGTTTATAAATAATGGGTAATTGCATCCAAATATCGATATTTGTAAAGATAATGTCCGACTGGTTCAAGTTTATGTTGGTGATCCTGATTTTACGTCAATAATATCTGCCAATCAATATTGTCTTTGGATAAGAGATACGTCGTAACTGATGCTCCAACACAACTCTCAGCCAACCATACGTGATCTTTACAAATATCGATGTTTGCATCAAATTACTCAATTTGAATAGCCGAGGCTCCATTTACGAATATCTATAAATAATACGAACCTTCACATGAAAAATTCGTTCTGCAATTTCCCTTCCCCAATGGTAGAAAAATATGAAATTTTTTGGATTGGCAATTTTGGACCCTATTGCGTACATATACGAAGTTTAACTAAATAAGTTTCCGTAATAAAAAAATATAAGTATATCGATGGCTAAGAGGACAAAGGTTGTACCTACGTCCAAAAACGATGGTTTGAATTTAATCAATTTGAAAGTTCACTTTGACTGTGACAAGCTGTATATCGCTTAACAATATTTAAATAATAAACTAATAAACCAATCAATGGTCTGCTGGCCAAAGATTAGACAAACCTCTGCGATGCTAAAACTAAGGAAGGTCCAAAGACTTGCATGCATAGGCATTACAGGGGTAATGAGGACTACTCCTACAGCGGCGCTCTAACCCGACTGGAAAAAGCATCAGATTATGACGTGGCACATGGGAGAGGACACACAGAAATAAGGCACGTGGATGACGACATCTTTAAAATGCCAACAGACCACATGAACGTCAGATATATCTTTCGCAAGAACTTTGAGATTGTGATCAAGGATCGAAAGGAGCTTGAGGAAGAGGACGCACCACCATTTAGCAGAGCGAATGAACTGATTTGGTACACAGACGGATCAAGGAATGAGCTCGGCACCGGAGCGGGTATATACAGTCGAGCAAAAATGAAGGAATTGTCCCGCTTGATAAATATGCCTCGGTATTTCAAGCAGAGGTCTATGCAATACTTGAATGTGCAAGGGCAAATAACATGAGATCCTACAGCAACGGGCAGATCAGGACCTACATTGACAGTCAAGCTGCCCTTAAAACACTTCAGAGCTCTAAGGTAACATCTCGACTGGTATGGGAATGCGGCGAAGAACTTAGAAGACTGGTGACTCTGAACAGTGTAACACTGGAGTGGGTCCCAGGTCACAAAGGAATCGCTGGCAATGAAAAAGCTGACGAACTGGCAAGAGCAGGATCGTCAACCCTGATGAACGGACCCGAACCATCTGTGGGCATTCCCAGATGCTCCACTGGGTCATGGTTAAAAGGGTGGGTAAAAGAACAACAAAAAAAACACTGGAAGAATACGCCCAAACAAACACATGGGAAGAAATTCATAAAAGAACCATCAGAAAAAGTAGTGAAAGAACTGCTCTCAATGAATAGGAACAAACTACGCCCCATAACGGGGCTTCTTACGGGACACTTTCCCACAAAGGAGCACCTTAACAAAATAGGGCTGTATAACGGAGACCTTACATGCAGAAGGTGCAAAAAGGACACCGAAACAGCTCTGCACATATTATGCAACTGTGAGACGCTGGACCACAGGGGGCAGAAACTATATGGAATACCCCAAATGACTCCAGAAGACTTCTACAACCAACCAGTAAAGAACCTGTATGAGCCAATACAGGGAACGGATTGGCTGAATAGGCTGTAGTCAGAACACTACGAGAATCCACAATAAGCCCAAGAGGCTGAGGCTGAGTGGTGCCGCCGAAGGGACGGCTCCTTAAAAAAAAAATAATAAACCAATACAAAGTGACCTACTATATACGTGCACGATAAGATTTCGCCTCTGCGGACATCGATCCGTATGTCTCATATTCGACAAAAATGGACATACAATGTTTGTCCTCTTAGATATCGATATTGTGTCAAAAGGGCAGAAAATGAGCTTTAGCAGCCCCGGACGATTAGATGCATAAGCGAGCGTAGCGAAGGGCAGTTGATGGTTAAGGGCTACTAAAACGTTTCCTGCATGTGACACACAACTCTTCTCCGCCTACCGAATAAACCAAAAAATAGAAAAATATAACAAAAAACTTTGACATACACTGACGTTTAATTAAATAATTTACGTGAAACGTCAAAGTACTCAAGTGGCAGATGAAGAAAAACTTCAAAAATCGTGACGTTAAGAACGTTCCGCCCTTGGGCTGCTAGTTTCCACTCTATTTTTGGTATTCATATGATTGGTTTTCCGCTAAGGTAGGCGAAAAAGAAATTACAATAGATTTTTTTTGGAAATTGTTTAAAATGTAAAATTTTCGAAATGAATTGAAGACTTGACATAGTATGTATCATAAGTAGCAGTTATTTCTGTCTCCAAAATCAATTTTAGTATAATAACTAACTCAGTACCTCGTATATTGGCAAAATTTGTAAAAAAAACTGTTTACGATCAGTTTTGACTTTAACGATTTATATTTTTTTTCTACTAAAATTTGTATGCTTCGATTTTCTCACGACAATAAATGACTTCAAAGTATTATGATATTTCCTGCTTCATTTCATAGTCTATCAATACCAGTTTTATTTATTAGTTTTGAATAAAATAAAAATTAAACAAAACCTCACTTTTTTAAGAAAAAATCTATCATAGTAGCACAAAATAGGTTTGCAACTCTATGTTTTGTGAGACTTTTACAATGACAGTTTGTAGAAGGTAAGAAAAAAAGGATAAAGCGCCCGAAATCAAAATGTGTTTGGATGATATAGGTAGTGCGTGATCTATCGCTAAACTCAGAGTGGTGTAGTAAGTTAATTAAATTGGGTAAAATTTTTTTTATCGTGAATTAAATTAGAAATTATCAACCTAATTTGAAAAACACGATTTTTATTATTTCTTGAATACCTACCCAACGTCGAATAACAAAATAGCATACAAATTTTGGTTAATGTACGAATTTGGGACGCACCCGTTCCAAATTGGCACAAAACAGGTTTTGAATCTTCAAGTTTTACAATGACACATAATCAGATTTTAAAAAGAGATAAAAAGTTGAAAACTATTCCCAAATTAAAAAGCAGAGCGTAGTATATTAATAGAATAAGAAAAGACATTTATGTGCGATACAGGAACTATATGAAAAGTTATATCGAAATCTGTTAACAATCAAAACGATAGATGATAAAAATCTTGGTAGAGAAAACGTCAAATTATAAGACAAAAGGTGTATATTTAATTACACTCCTTAGAAAAATGCTCAACTGGAGGAGAAAATGTGAACTCGACCGCTTAAGGATTCTCAAATCTTCGCAATTAAAAGACGCTTCAAAATTCGGGATCTCCGCCGATCGTAAAACTGCCAAATATTTTTTAAAACCCAAAAATTAATGAAAAACATGTTTTATCTCAACAAGATAAAAAACGTAAAAAACTTTTTTAGAACAAGTTAATAATCAATTCTGTGTTGACAAATCAATACTTGGGGCAAGTAATTTTCCTCAAATAAAGTGTCATGAAAGGTTTCACTTTCCTGGAATTGAAGCAGTCGAGCTTACATACCTCGTATCAGGAACAAAATTTGGGCCGGTCGAGATTACATACTAATTAGTGAGCATATCCTGATAGGCCTAATTTCCCCAGTTTACAATCGCCGAACTGAAGATACTCTTTAAATATAAAAAAAATTTATTGTGTCCCGAAATTTTGATGATTTCTAGTTAATTGATACCTGAATTTGCAAGATGAGACACTGCAGTAGATATTTCATTTCAGCAGATAATATTTTCGTTTCGCTTACTCAGTAATTTTTTAAACAGAGTCACACTCGAATACTTGTGATTGTTATTGGGTACCAACCATGGTACTCCTTAGCTGCCATGCACGCTTTGTCAGTTCATATGACGAGATGAGATCAATATTTTTTTCTAATATTTTCATCGCAGGAATTTGATAATTTTCATCAATTCCTGTTTGTTCAAAGTTTCCGAACTGTCTTTCCTGTTCTGAGGTTCTTTTGCAGCAATTTCGGTTTGGTATTTCTGGCATCTATCGCAAATTTAAATTAAATGTCTTCAAAACTTTCTATTGATGGTCTTAAAATATAATTCCTGTGATAATGTGGCCGTTTTGTTCCACATAGTTTTGCTTACGGTTTCCTTACATTCGTGACCATCTTACTTTTTCTTATGAAATGCGTAGTTTTTCAAATGATCGGTCAGTTTTGTCACCGCTAGACATCAAATGAACACATTGCTCACCATCGTCTTCTTTCATTCATTTTCCTTTATTTTAAATTAATCTGCCGATAATGAACTAAAACGAATTCTATTCATACTTTTGAAAACTATTGACTGAACTTCACTGATAGTTGTGGTGGGTAATCAATAAAAAATTTCCACGGAATTATTTTCGTAATATAGGTAAAGGCATTTAATTTTTTCGAAAAAACACGTTGCTATGTAATATTTTAAGCATGAGTGCTGGTGGCAACAAAAATTCGAGTCGAAAAACTAGATGCCCGAATGGTATTTGACAAGACTATTTCATGAGTAACAGATTATTATGCATACACATAGCTTAAAAAACATACTACCTATTATACATGCATACATAATAAATATATCTATAGGTATTAATTTGAAAACAAAATACTACAAACCTAATTATTTACGGTACTATTAAAATATAAATTGCAATTTTGGTACATAGTAGGAGTATTCTTTGAAATATTTGTTAACTCGATAACTTGGGGTGTAGGTAAATCATTAATATTATTGATGGGTACAACTGTAGAGTGAGAAGCTTGTGGAGTAGCTGCAGGATCTTCTGTTTTCTGTTGTTTAGCTGGAGGTTCTGAGGCGTCACTTCTAAGGGTGTTTATGATGTTGGCTAAACGTGGCCAGTAATTTTAATTAATTTTCTCACCCACCCTTCTATTAAGGTTCACGCGCACTTAGCCGAAGCGTTGGGAAGAAAATTGTAGATTTTTCGCCCGAGTAATTTACATCAAGTTATATGGCAGCTCGCACTATGGCTGACCAACTAGGAGTTGTTTCTCCTGACGCTTCGCCTCAATGCGCGGCGACAGGCGGCGAGAAGATCCAAATATTTGTTAATTCTTATGTCGCATATTTCAGTTTTTAGCAGTATTTAATAAGAAGTGGTGCTAAAGTTGGCGGCAAATTTTGTTTCTCTGCAGTATCTAGCCGTGATACAGAGAAGTTAGTTACAAGGTAATTTAATTATTTCTCATACAATTGTGAAAGTAGGTATTCAGACTGAAATTTTAAATGAATGCATTTTGTTTTTCCTTCTTCTTCCATAGTGGCAATTAAACTTAATCCAAAGAGATCCTCTTCTGACAAACCGCTCATCGTACCTCATTAGACGACGTACTTCGCTCAAATGCGCGGACACCATCAAAATGGCGCTTCGTTTCGCAACGCTTCGGCTAAGTGCGCATAAACCTTTAGCCAGGCTACTGACTGCTGCCGACCGCGTTTTTTCCCACTGGAGTGTTTTTGTACCATCCACTTGATTGTTCTTTGTTCCATAATGGCTTTACTGTTAAGAATAATATGTCAGTTGTTATTCTAGATAAAAGATTTTATGTTACTTTGTTATCTACCTGTTTTAATCCCAGAATTATCCACTTCCTCTTCAAAAGAATTAACTCTGCCATTGTCTCCTTCTCTTTCTTCATATTCCATGAGCAATCTTCTAGGATTAGGTTAAGTTGCTCTAAACTTAAAAGCTCTTATTTCTTTGCCTTGCAGAATGCCATATTGACGTATGGGTTTTAACAGTATTGTACGGTACACTTTTCTCAATCGCCAGATCAATATTAGTCATAATAGTAGTTTGTACAACTAGTGCGCAAAGCGACACTTTTCCCACGAGCGCAAATCTAGCGAGTGGGAAAAGTGATTTGCGTACAAGTTGTACACAATATTTTTTCTACAACCACATTTATTAATGATAGAAATACAGTAATTTATATAGTTTTGGACAACTCAAAAGATAAATAATTTTGATTTTGGTTCATAATTCCTAAAATAATGCTTAATAGGTTAATGTTTTTATAATTAATACATTTAAAAAAAATAATGAAATAAATAGTTTACTTACTTTTGGTTTAAATTTAAAAATTGTACACCAACAAGAAATTCACTATTAGGTTGAATTGTCAAAAAAAGTTGAAAGGTAGCTTTGTTTGACATTTCGGTGCGGAAAAGTGTCATAGCGTGTACTTTTCGCATTACTTTTCCAACGGTTATCAAAAGAATTAAGCTTTGCGTATAAAAATTTGTGTAGAAAATCGTGTTTTGCATAGTGGTTGTAGGAAAAATCATTTTCACTACAAAAACAAAAGTACAAAATTTATTGACAATAAAATCAGAAAAATTGTTTAGCGTCGTCTTCTGCTGTCCCAGGACACCATCATCACTTGTTATCAAAGTTATTTTATTTGTGGTGACAACAGATGTCAAGTTTTGCCGCGGGTAAACTCGAAAAAACTGCTGACAGGTGTTGTCATACAGTTTTTTTTATCTAGAAACCATTTCTAATTGTGCGTTTGTGATTGGTGGAAATTAAGATGAGGGAAATGGTCGTTGCAATGAGCTCATGTGAAAATTTCCAGTATAATGTGTTGATTAGCTAAAAAGAATGCATATTATTGAAATTGTAGGTGTCTATTGGTTTTTAGAATCGTCAAATCTTTGTAATACTAGTTTCTTAGTTTAACTTCTCTTAGTGCTTAACCATTTTGTCATTAATAAAACTCAAAATATGTTTGTGTAACTTTATAAATAGCGCTACCCTGTATAGTTATAAAAAGACGGAAGCGCAAAATCCAATTTAATAAAGTGATATGTGCAGATGTTAATTAACGGAAAAATCTCGCGAACAAACGTACCAACAAGCAACAGCAGAATAGATAAATCTATTTTAAACTGCGAAAAGACCCGTTTGAATTTTTGATCAAATAGAATTTCTCAAGTGTGTTGTGTCGGCAGCCAAAAATTTAACATTTCGAAAAAAAAAAATTTCCCCTTTTAACTTGGCTCAATACTCGGGATATTACTGGCTGTAATTAGATTTTAAATGTTGGAATACAAAAACAAATCGATGATATCGGTTTGCGGACGGCGAATAAAATTAAAATTATCGGGAAAAGGTTAGTTTGTACGCAGGATCGGAATCGGTGATTTAAATGCCTGCTACCATAGTCGCGCTACACAAATGGCTCAAAATCACCAAGGTGCAGAATTGGCTTTGCTAGCAATTTAATGTCTGCAATCTTGACTTTATTGAGAAAAAAATTTTTATATAATACGAACCTGTTTTGTGTGTACACGAAACAATTCAATTTATTAAGGAAGTAAATTATAAATCATATAAATCGATATAAATGCAGAGAAAGTCATTTCAACAAAAATATAATATAGTTTTTTTTATTATTGTTTATAGTTTTATTTAACAGAGTTTGTAGCTGAATCAAGTTGATTAAAATCTAAAATTGACTATAAATAATGGGTTGCTTTTTTTTCTTTAAAACAAGTTAATTGTATCTTTCTTCAAAATGTCTGTTTAAAAAATAATCCAAACTTTTGGTATTTTCAGTTTATTTTGAATTAAATATTTATTTGGATATATTATAAAACTTAATTTTAACTCCAACCCTTACGTCAAAATCGGGATTTCCCTTGAATACACTGCAGTGAATTTTACAAATTTCCAAAAATGTTTTGATTTTCTAAAATATATACCTTTCAATTCCTTATATCTCCAATACTGCTATAATCTTTTTTTTAACTTTTTTCTCAAAGACTTCTTGTATTCACCGAAATTTCCGATTTCAGAAGTGTTCTTTCAAAAAATCCAATTTGACTACGTTGGAATTATTTATACGCTTTTCGATAGAAGTCTAATTTATCGATGTGTCATTTGTCATTGTATTGACATAAGCAGTGGCGTAGCGCTACTACCGCGAACCCACGCAGTTGCGGAGGGGCCCAGGCCCAAGGGGGACCCGAAGGTTACGAGGCTAAAATGGATAATAACCATTTAATAAAAAAACTTGCGGAGGCAAAAGCTAGAAAAAAACAATTTACCACCCTAAAGAAATAATGAGATAATGGCTATAATAATTGTACTAAAACAATTTTACAGCAGAATTAGGACAGGCAATATTCAAGTTTTGATCGCTTAATTTAAAATATTTTTGTATTTACTTATCTCACTGTTGCTTTCGTATCGCTACCTTAGCTACCTAAAGAAATTTTTAGTTTATGTCCCTTTTAGCTTTAAAGAATATTTTTCATTTCCTTGTTCAATAGTTATGTTTATTGTAACGTTCTTTACATATTGTGTATTGTATTTTCTTGACTGTTTTCATATGCATTTAATTTAAATTTTATATTATAGGTAAGTAGTATAAATAATAAACAGTATTACCTAATTGTGTTTGGTAAAATACAAACTTTATATATTATATTCTTAATATAGGCAAGGGGGCCCTAACTCAATTTTCGCGGGGGGCTCATAATTTGTCGCTACGTCACTGGACATAAGTTAGGGGAGGTACGGTAAGTTTCAAACGATGTCTCGTAAACTTTACAAGAGTTTGGCCTCCGTCGGCGGTACACTGACAGATCTTAAACTGACATGGGAAAAAGGCGATAGCATTTCTCGAGAATCGATTGGTAGAATTGTCTTAAAATTTGTCCAATTTTAGCCAGCTAAAATTTGCTATAGAGCTCACGTTTCTCGTTTCTAATTTCGTAAGATATCGCATTGGAAAGCTGAAATAAAAACCAGCCGACAATTTTATTTTGGACAATTTCTCCATAATGGATTCGTGGGATTTTCTGAAAATGTGTTATATTTTAGCCAAAACTCCAAGCTAAAATAGCTCATCTTTATAACTTTCGTGATATGTTTTTTTTTAACAAAAATCACCACACCGTAATTCAATCGAAACTAAGCAAATTCACTTATAATTACTTTACATTAATATCTACATAATCAAAGCGGTACTTCTTCTAAATATGATTCTATCAATATTCTAATAAGGATTATGATTAAACCATAAAAAACATCATTAGAATTACATGCGGGACCAAACTAAAAAATTAAATTAATCACAAAACTACATGGTTAGTTAAAATTCAGATTTGTTTCCATATACACCGAATATGACGTAACTCATTACACTAATATTCCGAAATGACGAGCAGTCCAGATGTTTATTTAAGCATCGAAAGGGTCAAAAACCAAATACGATCCAAATTTTAAACGAATATCAACCTTATATTGAATGAAGAAAAAGTTTAAAAGGGTCCGAGAGAAAGAAATAAAGAGGAAGAGAGAGAGCGGGTAGCACACTATTTGTACAAGTGTGTATGTGGCGTATGATTTAAAATAGGTCTTTTAGAAATTAAAATCTCCGAATCTCATTCTGAACCACGTAGACATCCATCACTGGTGAAAATCATTGACCTCTCTACTAAAAAGGAAGAAGCTTTTATTAAAAAAGAAAAAAAAATTTGTAGATGTAAAGTAGATTTGAATAGCTTTACAAAAAATAGTTTTAAGATTCATATACAGTGTGTGATGATAATAATTAGGCATTTTAAAACTTATTGTTTTTTTAGAAAAACTTAATTGTATTCTAAAAATACTCTTCAATTTTAAATTTCGAAGCTAAACAACTTCAATTTATCTATCGATTGAAACAGTCCCATTCCTTAATTAGTCTGAAAGACAGTGACGTCGTATAAATATTTTCCTTTCGAATTATTAAGAACACCTTTATCGCTTGTTTGCTTAAATATCTTAAAATTATACCTAATTAAGTTTTTTTCGCATTAAAGTACATAAAGGAGCTAGAGGGGTCACGGTGAAAATTACTTGAAATGATTATAATAACGATAGGGTAGGTATTAGAAGGAATGTAAATAAGTTGGTAATTCTGGAATCGTTGGCGATACTTGTCACTGAAAACTGTTTACACTACCACTACACCAACACTAACAGTTTACAATATCTTACGCGCGGTTCGATAACCAAGTTATCTTCTTCAGAACCGTAACCGCGCGTAAGATAGTGTAAACAGTGTTCAATGTTCATAAGGAATGTATATTTCCAACAATAGAAATAAAATGTATTTGTGTTCTTCTCTAGTTTCATTGCCTTGCTATTGAGGGTTTTACATACCTCCATACTGTGGAGGATCGATTGTGGTGCGATCTAGCTGCACCTGTTGAAAGTAGGTTTGAGGTAGAGAAGTAGATACCTAACCATAAACTGTAATTAGTGTGAAGGCATCTACATTGTACTCACTTAATAATGTCAATTTGGATAATCTATTGTTCCTGTAAAAAACCAAGACAAAATTGTGTGAGCCTAATTTATATTTAAAAAAAATGAAACAAAAGCGTCGCAGATATCTCTAATTTTATGAGCGATTTCTAACAAGATAAAATCGACCAAGATACACACACATAAATAATATTATATTAAACTTCATGTAGAAAACAATTGAGATGCAAATTTATTTATGGTTATCTTAATGTTGTTAATGTAAACATAGACTGTCTGACTGTAACTATTTTCTTTTGGTGATTTTATTGATATCACAAATAAATAATAATAATAATAATAACTTTATTCACTCAATAAATAAATAAATACAAAAAATACATGGTGGAAGTGAACAAGGAACTGTTGCGAAAAGTGTAAGTACTTGTTTCGCGGAGAAATACACATGTGTAGAAATATATAAAATGTTAGATGTGAAAATATAAAATGTAAAAAAAATGTAAGATATGTATAATATAAAAATATAAAATGTAAAGTGTAAAATGTAGATAATAACAGTGCAATACAATACAAGAATCGACGAACAATACAAAATACCATACAACGAAAAATTAACAATAAATATTATGAACGATGATACAGTGGGTAAAAAAAAACAATAATAATGTTAAGAGTTTACAAGAACATGTCTAATAGATATAAAATAGGGTATGCATGTAGAAGCTTCGCAATGAAAACAACACATTTCTAGTTGGAAATTCAAATTAGAAATTATGAATCAATACATTTTTTATCGCTTACTCGAATAGTCGTAGCATCTCAGTTCTTTGGCTTTGAAGGATGTGCTTCTTCTCTTCAATGCTCTTTTGAAGCTGTCAAGATTTACTATAGATTTAATTATTTCTGGTATGTTATTGTATAATTTAGGGGCGAAATAAGTATATGAGCGTTGAGCAACGACCCTAATATATTCAAGGTGTTTGTCTCGGTTTCCACAGGAGCAATGAAATATCTAGTTTATAATTGAAACATGGCAACATTGACATTATTAAGTGAGTGAAATGTAGATCGTGGCATACAAGTTCCAGTTTCTGATTATTTCCTTTTTTAACTCATACATACTTTCAATACGCGCCGGTAGATCGCACAATACGATCCACCGCAAGATGTAGGTATGTAAAACCATCAATTCTGTGCTCTGCTTAATTTAACACTCATGACATTTCTCCCATAGTCTTCCAATCATCTCTGCTCTCCAGCATATTACTTACCATATTTCCCGAATCTACTGCATCAACCTTTGTTGTACTTGTGCCACTTGCCATCTGTTAAACCGAAATATGTTCTCTACAGTAGATACATTCGACTGTTATTGTTTTTTAAATTTTTTTCGTAAATGAGCCAAACAATCCATGCCCAGATAGAAACTGCCTAAGATAATAACCAGTGTTCTTACAATATACTTACTTACAATATAATTATACTTTGCCCAAATTTTGACACCCGTCTTGGCCATAGTTACTTAATCCTAATTTAATTTTATATTTTTTGGTTGAGTCTTGTATTGTACCGGGGGACTTACTGAAAGTCCACTTTGTTATTTGAAAGATAAGAATGTTTCTAGTTTCTGTGTGCAAAAATACTGTCTATTGTGTCTTCATGTCGATGTTCAACAAGATTCTTACTTGGAGTTTTGAAGGTTCTTTGATAAAGGTATAAGCTTGCCTTAATCCTGGTACATCTCATCATTCCTGTATGCATTTCTGCATAAACTGTATGTTATCAATAATTTTCAAATATACTATAGATGTGGAGAGAATTGTTTAGAGGTGAAATGAATAAAGAGATGGATATTTTCGAAGGTAGATTCGTCTACGCTTATGTAAATATAGATCTTCGTAAATAATAAAGTAAAAACAGTTGAATAATAACGTAAGTGCTCGAGTTTATGAAATTTTATGAATAATAAAAAGAAGTCTAAATTGGTTAAATTGGTGTTCAATTGTCGTGAGAGTACGGGTCGGCTATGATTTTATTGGATTCAATTTGTAGTGATTATCTTCAACAACATGCATGGAAAAAAAACAGAGGGAGACAGAACACACCACTTGACTGGTTGTACGTATAAATAAATATATAGTCGAGCGTTTAGATTTAATATTTCCTTTTTTAGACGCAACCGTTAGCTATGTTTATACATCAAAATCAATTTAGAAAAGTACACTGTTAAAATTACCAAAACACTTTACAATTTACTCTATTTATGGGCATTTCCTTTGGTTATTTTTATAGAATAATTGTTTTTACTATAATTAAACACGATTATATAGGGTGTCCTAATACAATAAAGTTGAAGGGACAATTAATGGAATTTTTTAAAGAGAGAACAATTCCGAAAATATACTACTATCCAAAATTATCGCACCCCCTAAATTAGGCCTTCAGTTTTTTTTTCTGTATCAATGGATGGATTTTGCTGATTTTTTCATCAAGGTGTAGGTTGATTTATAAGGAATAAACGTATTGATGGTTTCTGATAAATGTTAAAGTTTCACCCATAGACAAAGAAAGTGGTGTTTTTTCTTATAATTTTACAAAACTTTGTGAAATCTATCAGAAACAATCGATACATCCCAACGACATTTTGGTACAGGGATCATCTCCATATCTCTGTTATCAAAGGAGATACACAAGTTTAAAGTTAACGAATTTTTATTAACATTTTAAACAAGTAGATGAATATTTAAAAAACACTATATAATTATCAAACAATTCTCTCAAAATCACCTAATAACGTGTATCTCCGCCTCTCTTACTAATTACTTCTTGATAGTAACGAGGCATACTTGAAATGAGGTGTCGAATTTCGCCTTGATCAATTGCATCCCAAAACCTGTCTTAACATCCAACGTCGTTCAGAACGAAAGGTGGTGGATGTCGGATTCTCAGCTGACGATCAATATTATCCGACAAATTACCTACGGGATTGACATCAGGTCTACATGGTGGCCAGTCCATGGTTTTTATATCAACGTCACCCAAATAGTCATGGGTAAGATGTTGACATTTATCAGAAATCATCAATACATTTCTTCCTCAAAAATCCATCTACACCGTGAAGAAAGAATCATCAAAATCCATTCATTGATTCAGAAAAAAAAATAACTTCAAACTTGAGCCATAATTTAGGTGGTACGATAATTATTAAAAAATGTTCGAGTAGATCATCAACAAATTAAAAAACAAAATCTGTAGATCTGTAATTAATCTTGCTGTAATGAGTTAAAGCGTAGCAACAACGGAAACGGTCCTCAGATATTGTTAATAAGAAATTTTAAATTAAAATAAATCCATTTCTCATATAAACCGTCTTCTCTTGGAACTACTCAAACCTCTTCCATATGATCCGTTTCCAATTGTTATAACAAATGTTTTTGTTATAAACGAAAAAGAGAAAAAAGTAGCCTATCTCTCTGGTGATGAACTATTTTGGCCGTTTCATAGATAGATACTAAAATTTCGTATTTGATTACTCAAAAATGTTTTTTTATTTTTTACAGCAATGATGGCACAATCTTTGGCTCCAACGGCACCTAGAGAACCTTTATCTTCCAACCAATTGTTGAACAAATCTTCCAGTCAAGTGGATTACTCGAAATACGTTAAAAAATTCTCGTCCTCATTAGAATGCGGTAGTACATACTGCAAAGATTTGAATTACAGGTAAGCATCAAATATTCATTCAATAATTGACGTTGTTACTGGACGTCATCAGCCGTCACTGGATTAATTTCTAGGTGTTAAGAACTAAATAAACTGAAAATCTTTACTAATACTTGGACTTCTTTTTCATAATGTTATTTTTCTTTCTTTTTAGAGAACATTTCCATTGTTTGGACTGCAACTCACGGGTATTCATTAAAAAAGAAGAAATGATACGTCATTTTAAATGGCATAAAAAACGCGACGAATCCCTACAACATGGTTTTATGAGATATAGTCCGTTGGACGATTGCGGAGACAAATTTGCTAATTGTACTCACAATAAGAAACAAACACACTATCATTGTATTAAGGAAGGTTGCGATAAGGTTAGTTTCTGTCAAACTGCCAAAAAATGTACTTTTTTGTATACCCAAATTTTATGTGTAAATAAGTAGTTTCATCAGAACTTTCTTTTCATAATGTCAAAAAATAATAAATCAATTTTTTTCATAGAATTAACAAGAAAAAATATTCCTTTTGTAAGTTTGAACAAAAAAATCCAATCGTGAGGTAAAAAGTACGTGTCACAAGCGCTCATACTAATATCAGTCTCAAAATTTGGTTTTTTACGTTTTTAGTTTTCATTATTTTAATCAATGAAATTTGAAATGAATAATGCTTCATTGCTCAGTTAAATTCTGAAAAGATCACAAAATGTTCATACAAGTGTTTTTGTAGCTGACATTAGTACGGGCGCTTATGTAACTTCTTAGAGTATACAAAATGTTTATTTCAAATAATCGATTACTGTCTAATATTTTAGGTATACATATCAACATCAGACGTACAGATGCACGCCAATTATCACCGCAAAGACTCAGCCATTATACAGGAGGGCTTCCAAAGATACAGAGCCACCGAAGAGTGCGGTGCGAGCTACTGCGCATTTTTCGGCCAAAGAACTACACATTTCCATTGCAGAAGAAGCGGCTGTAGATTTACCTTCAAAAATAAAAGTGATATGGGTAAGTATATACTTTCTATACACTATTTTCTCTTGAAACTAAGTAATTGTATCATTATTCAACGAGCGGATAATTATGGCTGTAATAGTCACTAGGATCCGGCAAAAGTAAAAATATCGGGAGGCTTACAGTTATCAAAATCATTGTTTATTTTTGTTGACGATTAATTGCAAACCAAGACCCCACAATTACCTTTACTGACTGGTTGACAAAATAGTTGAGTAATGTCATTTGGCTTTTTTCATCCATTTATTGAGAATAATTGAGTAATAAAAAAAACCCACTGTATAGCTGAGTAACTACTTGCCTTACATGAATCAACAGAAAGTGGATGTATAATCCGTTTTAATTTTTTTTTTGTTTTGTTTAAGAAAAACATAAGTCGTACCACATAAAAGACGAGCAACTCTCCAGGGACGGCTTCAAAAAATTCATGAAAAACGAGATGTGCCCTTTTGATAATTGTCGTTTTTCAAAAGTATGCAACCACATACACTGCATCCGACCGCAGTGCAGCTACGTACTACACAGTTCTGGACAGTTATTCTCCCACAAACGTAAACATGAAAGAAAAGACTCGGAACTAGCTTACAGAAAATACAAACTAGCACAAAGTATGTTAAAGACATTAACAGACGGAAATGTACAGCCACCTTTGAATTTCACTAGAGACTACGAAGCTCAAATCGACAGCTTGAACTTATCCCTTTACAACCAATCCTCGGGAGGCATGTCCAACACCGAGAGTTTGAGCGAGCGGAACTCTCCGGTCAGCTACGGAGAATCGGAATCGATCTCAGCTATAGATTTAAGCGCAAACGAATCAAATTTTGCCCAAGAAGACACGTTGTCTTTTAACAGCGACGATTTTTGGCGAAAATATTGTCAATTTATCCCGGAAAATCAGTGTCCAAACGACAAATGTGAATTTATGTATACCGATCATTTTCATTGTTTCGTTGAGAACTGCGAAATGTCGTTCAGTTCTAAAGAATCCGCCAGAGAGCACGCCAGAAATCACGAACAGCAAGAGATGATCACTGATAATTATTTTACTACGATTACAATACAAAACGGGGGTTGTGAAGATAGTTGCATCTATCAGGATAAAGAAAAACACTACCATTGCAATTGGGATAATTGCAGAGAGGTTATTTTGCCGGTAGATAAGCCGTTTAGGCGATTAGAACATTATAAAATGCACGAATATTCCAAGAAACTTAGCTTAACAAAAGATCCTTTAACTATGACGCATCTGTCTAGCAGCATCGACGGGATGTTCTGTAGAAAAAGAGGACGTCCGCCAAAAAATAGAGTTATTGAAGTTTGGAATGATTATGTAAGTATAGATTATCATATCTTCTGTTTTAAAATAAAAAATAGCTATCCTATTAGCTGCACCAAATTAAAAATTTTATTATTAGATTTTTTCAAGTTTAAAATTTTCATTTCAACTTTTTAGAATCCAATGGGTACCCAAAATCTCATGGATAGTCCACAAGCTATTTTTACAAGCTTTAAACTTCCGAAACCCTCGGCAACTCCTTCTAGTAGCAAAGAAGCTGAACATCCAGATTCCAATGATGACAGATCCAGTACCCATAGTCCCATGGTAAGATATTAACTTAACTTCACCCTCGAGCATCTGTAGTCTGCATACTTAAACTTCACCCTCGAGCATCTGTAGTCTGCATACTTAGAATCTTGAGTTATAAAATGTAAATTTGCAATGAAATAACTCGTGAAGCAGGGTGGACAACTCATTCCGTTCCGAGTAGTCATTATAATGACAATAAGTTTTATAAGAAATGTCTATTTCCAAAAATGTGTTTTCTTCCAGTTGAAATCCATATAGTTTATCTAGTCGTTTTGAAATAAAAAAAATTCAAAGGATATATTTTTTAATTGCACACAAGCTTAGGATAAGCTATACTCTTGTTCCCGAAATAGCGCACGCCAGAAAAGAATGCCGTTTAATGGATCTTCATATCGTCATTGAAAATTTACATTCTATAATTCCAGCTTCTGAGTATACAGATCATATTTATAAGATTCAAGTCTAAATTCCATTCTATATGCAATAAAAACAATTTTAAAAGTGAAATTTTAATTTTTTTTCAGCTTCAAGATTATTCTCTTCAAGGTTTTGACGTTTTCAATGAAAATACGAAATGTCCCGACAATTTATGTCCCTACTTAGGTTCAACCCACTTCCATTGTGTCCAAAACAGGTGTCTTTACGTTACCGACAAAGAAGATACTCTTATTTTACACGCAAAAGATTTCCACGACAACGTAGACATACTGGATGGATTTGAATTTTACGACAGAAATATAGATTGCCGGTAAAACTATTTACAATTTAACTTTATTTTAAGTAAAAACTAAGAAACATGTTAACTACTCAGAGTTCCCCTCATTTAAAATAATCATTTTCAGGCTCATGAATTGTCCCAGCAACAAAATAAATAGGCATTTTCATTGTACGAGGCCAAATTGCAATTATTCCTTTGTGCAATACTCGACAATGGCTATCCATAATCAAAAGCATGTCGAAGATTTGGCTCAAATAACCCAAAATAGTTTGAGCCACGTAAAAGCCGAAATTAGAGTCAAAAGCGAGGCGCAGTTAACCGAACACAAACCGGAAATAACCGATGGACACTTTAAAGCGATGAATTTGAGTCAAGCCGGAGATAGCAGCAAGGTTTCAGGTAAGTTTTTGAATATTTTAAATTAAATTGTAAATATCTTTGGAGGTAGTTTGAAATGGTTAGGTAGACTCTTTTTAAAACTATTAATTAAGAAAATGTGCAAAAACTATTAAGGGAAAATATAATTTAATGTCTTAATTATTTACAAAGGAATATATTTTTCCTAATTTTTGTTTTGAATTTTTTCAATAAGTACTATAATAGTTTTTGAATTTTTTTGTTCCGAACTTTTCATGTTTTTAGCTTAGAAGGTAGTTTTTGTAGTAGAATATTGACAAATAGAATAGAGTAGCGTAATCAGAGTGAAAAATAAATTCTCAACTGTACCAAACCAAAATTTCCACCATACTTTAGGTGTTCACATTTGTATATTAAGACTTTTTAAAAATTAAAACGTATAGGTACGCTTTTGGCCCATAATACAGAAATTACGATCAAATTTGTCGAAAGAAATTACGTCCGCGTATGGAAATTCCATACAAACAAACAAGTATTTTCATTTACTTTTTTAACAAAATATCGAAAATAAGTTTTTTTTACGTTAATAGAATCTGGTTACGCTACTGATTTGTTGATTGTAAATATAGTATTTTCTTTCTCTCTTCTAGTGGTGAAGGCATCTGGGACTTTCTATCCTTTATCTACATTGACAACAGAAATTCAAAAATTGCCAGAATATAAAACTACCGTTTCAGGTACGATAGTACTAACCAACCAAAAAATATAAACTAAAAGATAATGCTAAATAATAAACTAACATCTAAAAAACAGCAGGCTTTTTTTCAAACTTCAAAATTAATTAATACGGCAATAATTAAGAATACAACTTGAATCAGCAAACTAAATTATCAATCATTAGGTACCTCTAGAAAAAAGTAATAACCTAACTGTCTATGTTTTCTTATGTTGTGCAAATGTATTATTCTGTATGAAAACAGCGTGTCGTCTGTAGTTATATTGGCATTCCAGAAAAAAATACAAAAGCAATCCAAGTATTTCCCAGTGTTTGTTATATGAAAATCAATTATTCAATTGAAAACATTTGAAATAACTTGCCTTTCTATTGTGCATACCTTGACAAAAAGGTGTAGTTGGACAACCAAAAAAAAATTTTCCGATTACTTGTTTCTGCTTTTGTAATATAGATTAAAAATAATACAAACATTTGTAAATTAATGTCTCATCAAATATATTTTCCAATTGTACGATACCTACTTTGCCGTTTAACACAATGGACAATTACATCTTAAGCTGCAATAACTTTTGAAATTTTAGATCGGTAAAGTTTCGTGAGCTCAATTACCATGTTGACAATTGAATTTACCGCTAGTAAACAGGACAATCTTTTGAGTATGGATGTATAAGTCCTTTTCAACAATTGCTCTACCTACTGGTGTTCAATATAAAAAAAGATATGTTTATTGCTAAAAAATAGACATTAGTATAGGTGTGCCAAATATAGTTGAATAAAAACTACAGATTATAGGGTCAATTCTATAAGAAGTGATTAAAAAGTTTCCGCTATTAGAAATGTTTTAATCTATACATTTATAGTCAAGATTAGGATTTAAATTTTAACAGGTAAGGTGTGCAATTAAGAGTTTTCCGTTAATAGCTATTATTGCATTGGCATTCTCATATTTTTGACAGCAGTAACATTATAGAAGAATAAGTATAGGTTTAGTAGGTATATAACAAGTAGTAGTTCCAGAAATATAATTTTATGAATTCTTAAATACTGTCAAGACGATTTCGATATTTCAGAGTAAATGGAATAAGATTTCAAATTAATAAAATATTTTTCCTCCTACCCCTATAGGGTGCTCCGTCACATCCGGGAGGAAAAACATACTTCCCACCCTACGGAGGAAAAGTACTTTTCAAAGGAGTAAAACGCCTTTTCTTCCCTTGAATTGTCACTGTAAACTACATCCTTCGGGAGGAAAAGGGGCACTTCTTTCCCTAATACAAATAGCTATTTCTCTACGGAATTATTACCGTTTCTGTCGCATCTAACAATACGCTTATTAGAAGTACTGTGCATGATTAATATTGCTTAACAAGATACATACAAGATAATAAATTTATATTCGTATTTTTTATTATTTTCAGAATCATCTCAGCTACACGAAGCAATTCCACAAGCAGCGGGTAGCAACACGCTTTACGGTCCAGAACTTAGCTGCTCTAGACCATTCTGCAAACTGAAACGAAAATACCATTATCACTGTAACGCTTGCAATCAAGCACTTAGCGAACTAGATAAACTACTATCTCATGTAGCTAAGCATAGCAGTGGAGCTCTAAATAGTCAAGAAGAGTATCCTCCGCCATCTTTTTCTCCTCCATCTCCGCAAACGCCTACAACGTCAACTCCGGCGAAGCCTTCAACAGAAAGCAAAATTACCGTCGCCCCTCTTCAATCCTTACAGAACCCTCCGATTAGTCAACAAAAGGAAACTCATGAAACTTATTTACCACCAACGTTTGAGGCGTACAATCATTTTACAAATTTCCCTGCTAATCTACAATTTGCTCTAATGTCTCAACAACAACAAATGCAAAACCCGTTTTTACAACAAAGTCTCTACCAAAATCCCCAATTGATATTCCAACACGCTCAACTCATGCAAAGTCCTCTTCTTACGCCTCAAACTCCCTATCCCGGCGAAAATTTGACGAGTCCTTTAGCTGCCATGGCGGCTAATCTAAATAAAAGAGCTATGAGTCCTCACGACATATCCCCTGAAGCTAAAAAAGCGAGAATACAGAATTCTATGAGAATTCTTAAAGACGAACCAGTACCCGAAGGATATTTGAGGTTTAGATTCAATGAAGATTGTCAGTATCAACATTGTGGATATAGGGAGCACCAGACACACTTCCATTGTCAAAGGCAAGATTGCGGGTACAGTTTTTGCGACAAAACTCGTTTCGTTCAACATACAGCGAGACACGAAAGACTTGATACGCTTATGGGCGGTGATTTCCAACAATATAGAGCGAATGTACCCTGTGGAAGAGTGGATTGCGCTTATACAGCTAATCTAGGTAAGCAATGAAACGTACTTCCTGGTAAATTTAATGACAACCTAAAATTATGTATGCAACAAATGTCTACACTTTTTACCTTAACAACAATGGTATTCTGTGCTCCAAAACATTATTCTTTTAACTGTCCGTTGACATTAAACTAGAAGCACAATGATCCGCCGAATCTATTTACACAAAACATGTCAACTAGAACAAGACAAAAACAATCTGCTTTGATTGCATGCGATATATCTTTGACATTTATGATTATGATTTGTCGTTTAGTTTGTTTATATAGCTTATGATGAACTGCCAAAATACCTAATAATCGAATGTTTGTGATTTCAGGGGCGACTCAGAATAAGGCTTCTCATTTCCACTGCCTAAAATGCGACTTTGTCTGTACTGATACAAACAAAGTGGTAGCTCATAGACGTCAACACCAAAAACTGGATTCAATTCAGGCAGCTGGTTTCGAAAAGTTCACCCCCAGCCAAATTTGTAGGGTACCAAACTGTCAACATAGCGGCAAACAAACTCACTATCACTGTCTTCAATGTCAGTACGCCGTTCTTGGTCTCGCGCAAATGTCTGCGCACAAGTACAGGCATATGGAATAAACATTTGTAAATATTTTTTTAACTATATTAGTTTTTTTAATGGGATGAGTTTTGTTTTATTTGGGAAGTTGGACTGGTAAATTATTCCAGTGGAGTACCTAATATACATATTGTAAATAAGTCTGTACAAAAAAACCAAACGAAATTTTCCATTGTGTAAATTACTTGTAAATACTTGAAATAGGGCAATAACTATCGCAGAAAAAAAATATATTGTAAAACTCTACTTTCAAGAATAAGTGTCAAGAACTGACTGAGTATAACTAAAAGTTGTAAAAAAATATAAACGTATAATACAAATAATGATGTATTTACTTTTTTAAAACAGTATTGAGTAGTTTAACTAGAAAAAATAATTATGTTTAAAAATTAATCATTTATTTATATTGATTGTGTAACAGCATGAAAATCGTATCTTACAAAATTGCACAAATTGTGATTTAATCGTGAAAAGTGGTATAATTTAGTCGGAATCCTGCTCGAAGGATCATTCTATCTATCGCCTGGGCAGTTTATCCAAACGATATTATCTGGTCCACTGAGTCGAATATAATGAACTCCCTAATATTTGAATTTTGAACATTTTATTCATTCTGATATCCGACCATTTATACTCGTATCATCACTACATTCTAAAAATTCTAGGTGAAACGCACTGCTATACTTTCTTAAATTAAATTTGCTTCGAATACAATGCCAGTTTTTATAGTCACAACTTCAATTATTGCAGCCAGTTTATGGCAGTGGCACCAAAAATGATCCTACGAGCCGGATTTTTCTCATATTTCCTTTTTCGGCATTTCTAGAGTGATCTCTTTATCACTTAGAATACTTTTGAGGCAAATCTAACTGTAGACAGTTTATTTCAACAGAATCTAAATGTTATTACATGATTCTTCTAGTCGAATCTGATCAACTTTATAATATTTCGGAAATTTTATTCATTCTTTTTTCTGATATCCAGCTATTTCTAGATACATCTTATCATTTCATTCTACGAATCGTGGTAAAATGCTCTTCTGCTTCAAATTATAGGATGCGTGCTTTTATAAACAATAATTTCAAATAATATAGCCGCCAGTTTATCGAGTCCTACGAATAAAATATTTTCATCATATATTTCCTGTTATGGCATTTCAAGAGTGATATCTTAATCATTTAGAACACTTTCTATATACTTTGAGGTTTTCTATATACATAGTCCTTCGAGCCGGAGTCGTCTTGTGTTTATTTCTATGCGCATAAATTACAATGATGTAAATAAATTTTTAATATATTCCGTAAAAAAAGTTAATTTATTCGAACTAGTTTTTTTTATTAAAAGAAAAATAGGGATCAAAGTTGTAAAATGATAAAGACATAGATTTTAGAGTAGATGTACTAGCAATAGAGGCCTTTTTCTGATAGTAGTGCCTTAGAGAAGACATATAAATTTTGTGCCTTTTTTGGTACTTTTTGGTAGAATTTTTAGAAAGTTTTTGAGAAGAAATACGTCATTCCATATATAATATATAAATATACCAATCGTGCCATATTACACAGTATATATTTACAACATAGAGCAGGTTTTTCCAGAGTTAGAGTAGATGAAATATAGATTATATAATGTGTCATATCTGAGGATCTTTTTTTCCCTTAATTTATACTTTAATCATTTTTTTTTCACTATTATTTATTTTGCATCTTTTTTTTTGTACATTTTCATTGTGAATTTTTTTGCCATATTTTCGAAATAGTTTGTAGTCTTCCACAATATCAGAACATTTTTTTAAATATTCAAAACCAAAGACAATAATTTAAAAAAATATTACGCGTCACTGAATTTTTTGGAAAATGTCCTGATTTTCTACTGTTTTTTTGTTCATAGCTAGTCTTTCTTTTCATCTTCGCTTTATTTTACTATTTTTAATAATTTTTAATGTAATTCTCAATCATAAAAATGATTTTAAAAAAATTGACTCGAAAGTCAAAACTTTTGTATTATTTAAGCTAAATTTGTATGTTTTATTATTTTATTTACGAGTGTATTTTATGTTAATTCTCTGTGATTGTAAGATTTTAAAAAAATATCAGTATTTAAACCATTCTTTTGTGTTTATTTTACCCAAAAAATAACACCTTGCACTCCTTACCACCTAACAGCAGCCGCGTTGACACGACGATAGTAAAGTTTATCCAAAATCAATAGCAGAAGCTGAAGCCAGTTTTCGTCTCTCTTGCCGACTTACGTTCACAAATCTCCGGCTCTTGTGAGACTATTTATTTTTTTTTCGAAAATTTATTTTTGTTACCTTCTTTCGCCGATTTTACAAATATCGTAAAAACATTTTTAAGCATGTAGTTCGGGAGCCAGTCATCCTTGGTCGGATCATTTCTGCTTTGTGTTAGCTCTTACCATAATTGATACTCAGTCGTAGGAAATGACTAAAATAGTGGTGATGTGCGAACCACACACCCATCTGTATAGAAAAGCATTTTCCAAATAATATCATCGTTGATCAGGTAATATCAGACAGAGTATGTGTATAATATATTATACATATTATGTACTAGCATATATACCTAGCGTATATAAGACAGACAAATTGGTCAGCTGGCAAATTACTGGTGGAAAGACCGTCCGCTGACCGTGAGAAAGGGAAAAAAATGACAAGTCCTAGTTTTTTCAGTATACCTTAATGAAAACCCTATCGTAACATGCCTATAGTTAGGATTCCGAAAATGGTCTTTTTTTCCTGTGCGCTAATAGTATATTATTAAACGAGCAATTTATGATAGCCATTATTTACGCAGGGTGACGTTTGCGTCCCGAGCCGTAAGAAAGGGGCGCAAGTCACCCGAGTGAATAATGCGAGGGTAGAACGGAAAGTAATAATATGGTATTGACAATTCTAACGTCAAAATTAATAAATTTCAGGAGTACGTCAAATGTACATATAGAGATGGGCGATACTGTGTAAAGTATCGATACACCGTATACCGTTATAAATATATTGTTTTAAAAATATCAATATTAGAAAATATCGTTATGAAAAGTATCAATACTGAAAATTTTGATATTTTATTTATACGATATATGTCAGAGACAAATTTCCTAAACAAAATACGCACATTGTACCCCCATCTCTAGTCACCTATGTACCGAATTTTGTGAGTGTTGAGTTGTCATGGCATGGCATGTTATTTAAATCCAGAAGTAGATAGTAGATTAGTAGATACAGGGTGTCCAGAAACTCTCCTGCCAAACGAAAACTACAGTTAGTAGAAGTGGTTTTAAGTCGATTTAGCACAAATTACCTTAATCCGAAAATGCTTCCTAAGAGAGCTACAGCCCTTTGAAGAAGACGTCCTCATATGAGTTTTCTTCAAATTATTCAAAAATACCGGTACTTAAAATATTCAAAATTGGTATAATCAATAAACAGTTACAAATAACCAGTCGTTCGCTGTAAATAAATTCGGGGGGATTACGGGTTTCTATTGGAACAGCATTGACTCATGATTTTAAATAACCCAAAATACAAAAATCACAGGGTTTTAAATCTGGAGAACTTGGGGGCCAATTAACTGGACCACCTCTTCCAATCCATTTATCGTGATAGTTATTGTCGAGATATTGACGAACCTCTCTACTAAAATGAGCTGGGCAGCCGTAGTGCACGAATCATAAATTATTTCGAATCATCAGGGGAACCTCATTTATTAAATCAGGTAAAACATTTTGTAGGAAATTAAGATATTCTTTTCCTGTTAAACGGCTAGGAACCTCTACGGGTCCCAGAAGCTGATTACCCATGCTGCTGTTGCATGAGGATTATCACCAATGTAGGCATAATGATGTGCATTATGTAAATTAAAAATCCCGACTCTGGTAAACGTAGATTCATCGCAAAATAAAATATGCCATGGCATGAACTTTTTGAAAATGGAGAGGATGAAGGTTTTCTTTATGAATAATATTCCATATGGAAGACTTGGAAACGCCAGGATGCATAGCAGCGATTTCAATCAAAATATCGTTTTCGTATTCCATTGTCACATCAGGCCGTCTACCAGTTTCAGTATTTTTAGGTACCACTTTCTCTTAATCTTTGGTGTACGGCTACAAATGTTGCGCGAGCAGGATGCCTTCTGCAAAAGCGCCAGCAAAAAAAATGTTGGCAGAGTAAATGATGATATTCGGTATATTTGTCGGAAAAGCTAATTCCTCAAAAGCTTCAACTTTATGGAGTAGATTCTCAATGATAAAAAGTTGTCTGGCAGTTAAAGAAAATGTGGACGTTAATAAATTGCCAAAAACTATTGCATTTCTCAAACGACAATAAAGTGTTAGTAACACCGGAAAAAATCTTAAGTATTAAGTGCAGACCAAGTTGCCAAATTCATCCTTGAAGCACAAGATGAGAAGTGGTTATTAACTAAAATAATTTTAATGTTTCGGGGCATACTGAAGAGATGACCTAATACGTTTAACTTTGGAAGACGTGGAAGATAATAGACGTTTTTTAGTGGTATTCTTTAGAGACGGCAAAACTCACAGGTTAAGAAAATTAACAATTATAAAGGAAGGATATGTGTGGCTCATGGGCGCCCATACTCGGGGGCCCCTAGCTTTTAATTTCCAAAGCTTGACACCCGAAGACTACTTCAGGGTTTCATGTTACAACCCCTACATGGACTCCATAATAACTTCTATAATGACACGGTTTGAAAAGGGTAATGATATACCATTCAAAGGTGGAATTCTTCACCCACATCTTATGAAAAAAGAAGATTTTATGAGGGAAGTGAAAAGTTTGGAAAACTTTTATAGAATAGATAATTTAGAAGCAGAAGCCAGGTTATGGTATGATGTTTGGGTAGATAAAGATTGTTCGGAATAAACAAGACTACATGATATATTGGAAGAAACAACTTTTTATCTAGCTGTGAAAAAAGTTATGTCACTATACCTCCCACAACTTGTACCGTAGAACGTTCTTTCAGCACTCTACATGGAGTGAGAACTTGGCTGAGGAGTACCACTGACCAGGAACGTCTTTCAAGTTTGTGCCTGCTAAATGTCCACAGAAAAAGAGCAAAGAGACCTTACTTCTAGGACAAAGTTATTGACTTGTTCGGCAGGAAGAAAAGAAATTTACAGTTTGCTTTTTTTGATAAATACTGAACACTAGTTCAATTAATTTTGTTTAAGCTATAAATTGTCATCGGTTTTTATTTCTTAGAACTGGTTTCAATAAAAATTAATTAGAGTAATGTGCTTTTTATTGACCTTAAATGCTGTGGCATAGTTTTTAAATGTAGGGAAGTTTATCCAACATAGTTCAAACTAGAGTTTGTTAGGTGCTTAAAGCTAAGTATTGCGAACCAAAGTACAAAATGTAATGTGCAATATCATTTTGTCTAGCCCCCCCCTGAAAATTTTCGTATGGGCGCCCTTGGTGTGGCTGTGGATTTATGCAGACACATTTAACAATTATCAAATAGCATTTAACAATTAACATTTATCAATTATAAGTTGAACTACTCATTTCACTATGACTCCATTTATGCACACAGTTAACAATAGGGAACTTGCCAAAAAAATAAAATCATTTAAAAACAATTAAAATCGTAAGATATTATCATAAGGAACTTCGTAGAAAAAGAAAAATTCCAATAACGATTAAATTACCTGAGAAATAAAGGGTTAAAATTTGAATAATTTGAACTGCTCTTAAAACGCGCTGCCATTGGTTGTGACGTCAGACCGCACTTTTCGAGTCAAGCGATTGTGAACCGACAATTCAAACAACACTTAAAAACAGAGAAACTGACGCTAACGATTCGAATTCGATAAAAAATCAATAATGCTTCAAATGGCTGTTTCTGCGGTTACCGATGCGCGAGGTGCGGTGTGACGTCACAGCCGCTGCCGCGCATTTTTCTTCGTTTGAATACACCCGGTGGCGATTCCAACTTTAATTATTTATTGTGGAATAAGTATTGCGATTTAAGGACTGATATTTGGTATAATGTGTTTTCATATATAAACACACATTTTAGTAGAATAAAAAAAAAATGGGCAAGTTCCCTATTATCATTTATCATTTAACAATTGCGAAGTTGGCCAACTTTTAACTTCTTAAATTAATTGTACCGAATTTTCATCTAGTGCGCAACAAGTACGCAGATCCTGAAGTTAACATCACTTTTTTCATAGAAAAGTGGTTGACAGGTTATATTGTGTGTTTGTTTGTTTTGTTTATTTTTAATTTTCAAGTTGTAAAAATGGATGATGCTACTCTTATCGACATGACTCTCTTATGGACATGAAAATGTAGGGTTAATGGTTATTGTAAATAACTAGAATCTCGGGCTCGTGCGCATGCTTACTATTTTCTCCTAATTTATAATTGTCTGCATAAACGATGGCAGTTTTACTAATAATTGTTAATTGATAAATGTTAATTGTTAAATGCTAATTGATAATTGTTAAATGTGTCTGCATAAATCCACACTATCTCTTTGACTCATACACTTTGTATCGTAAATATATTAATTTAAGACCTAAAAATATGAATAGTAGAAGACTAGGTATTTATTGCATATCGCAATAGTAGATACTATGCCCATCAGTTTCGTTGGTTATAAGTGTACAGATTACAGAATATCTGCACTTAAGAAATCCTGAAGAATAGTATATTCTCCCAATATTTGATGCGTTAGAAACCCGAAATTTTATTATTTTTAATCATGTTTTTCCCTTTTTTTTTCTTTTTTTATTAATTTTTGGTAATCAGATCTCTTATTATTTATACGAATACAATAATGGGAAAAATAAAATTGTTTTACATTTGTGTCTAGAAGTGGTACTAGGACAATTTACTTTCGTCCTTCTTACTGAATTGATCAAGCTAAACACTGCTCCTCGAGTTTTTGCCGATAATCCGAAACAGGCGTAAATTCGTGAAATAAACTTTAAAACGACATGGTAGTTGGTGTTCCTCGATTGTGTAAATTTCCCGTAAATTGTTTAATCATAATCATCCAATAGTACAAAGTTGAAAGTCAACACCCGATGACATTGTAGTTCACGAGAATAACGTACGTCCCATCCACCACCTCAACAACAATTTTACAAAACGAAGTAATAAAACTAAAGGAGTGTATATTTATAACAAATAAAATTTTATTGTAGTATAAATATTTTCTTCAGTAAAATTTAAAAATTATATAAGCCATAGACTGATATTTGTTCATTTATGTTCGAAAATAAAAGTTTTCAGTCAATACGTGTATAGGTATAATGAAAAGTATCGTTCACTACACATCCATAAATGCTTTTCTTGTGTTTAGTTACGATTCACGCTGAAAAGTCATATTGTTCTGGGATTTTACCATCTGGTCCAGGAGCTTTGTATGGCTCAACCGAGTTGATGGCCCAGTTCAATTTGCACTGGGTTATTACTTTGTTGGCAGCACTCCAATCTTTCTTCATCGCACGAGCTAGTGGAGATGGAGACCTGACGGATAGTTCCATTCCTATCTCTTCAGAATCTGGTAGATGTGCCTGCAGTAGAATCTGTAGGGTCTCGCTACCAGTTTCCGTGAAAGATCCATTGAGTTTTAAAATATTACCAATGGTATTGATAGGATTTTCTGGAGTCGAGCCGTTTCTGAGGTTGTTTCCACCTCACCACAGAATTTCCTACAGACCTCTCTTTTTGCCTTCCTGATCTGTTCGTTGTAAGCAGTCGGAGTGGAGTAATATTCTTCCCACTCTCCTGTCTTTTTCGCACTGTTAAACAGTTTCACATACAATAGACACTGGTATATGAAAATTATCAAAGGTAATACCACGAGTGCTTCAAATTTTATCGATAAATTTTTCTTTTCCACGAAAACTTGTTTATTTGGCAAAAATATGAAAACAAACCGATTGATAAAATTTGAAGAACGAGTTGTATTATTTTTTTCAACAATTTATAGGATTTTGCTCAATTTTTTCATTTTATTGAATTCAAAGAATACATAAGCTAACTGGAAATATAATCAACTTTTTTGTAGTTGGTAGTTTCTGGTTCTGCAAAATGCTTCAAACTGATTCCATATACATTTTTTGGATTTTATTGTGTTTTGTGGAGTGGAAGTTTGTATTAAATGTTCAATATTCTCTTGGGTAATGGCACTGAATCGGTTTGTGTTCATTTTTCAATAAACTTCGAAGCACTTTTAGTTGTCAATAATGACAAATTCAAAGTAAAATTTTGACGTTTCAATGTAAACAAGGTATTATCGATGAGGAAGCAATTTTATCAGTATATTACCGAATGATTGGCTAGAATAATGTATTGCTATTGGTTGAAACCACCAAAATGTCAGATTTTGACAAGTGAAAAAAATATGTGTTAAAATATTTATACTTTCAATTAACGATGTTCATTTGTAACGCCAGTGGCATGAAACTGTCGGTACGAGGCTACATAGATAAACAGAGTAAAACTTATTTTCAAACGTTTGTAATTATGCACAAAACATACAAGCCCATTCACCTGAAGTGCTAGTTCCAATCGAGTTGTCGAAACAGGCCGGGCAGCCAATACCTTTAGCACGAGAACAAAACATTTTGAAATTCAAATTGTTCCTCTGTTGTCACCATTGACTGTTTATGTCAATGGTTGTCACACACTATACGGTTTATTTTTGTCATTTGTGATTTAATCAGGATTCTGACAGGGCTTTGTAGACTTAACAAACACATGAATAACATCGGATTGGCAGACACAACCATGTGCAGGTTTTGCAAAGATGACGAAACCTCAGTATAGTCGACGTAAAACTTATAGTGCCAGCTATCTAATCGTATATCCCCTTTACGTTATGTTGCGAGCTAGACTCTGAAAGGTATTATTATTATTTCTGCATACTTACCAAACATATTCTATATTGTATTTGACGTTACGTAATTGTTGAAAGAGCGTTAGGTTTAAACGTATGTATCCCATTCGATTTTTTTATGGAAAACGAAATTTCAAAGCCATAAACAAAACTAAATTCTATGAAAAAATAACAAACAAAAGAAATTTCATAACAATGAATAAAACAATTCTTTAAAAATAAATATAATTCCTAACTCCAATTTGTCACTACTACAAGTAACATAAAAAATATATTGAACTTAATTAACTTTCTTATTCCAGAAATCCTATTAATCCTTCTTCCATACCATCTGCTTCACTATCACTATCGTCTTGTAAATCAATATTAAACTTATTTCCCCCATTAAATATGGACTTGTCCAATGTTCTTTTACTCATCTTCAATTTTGATTACTTTTTAAATCATTTTCTGCCAGTCAGCATACACGATTTTGACCAATCAGTCAATCCTTTCTTAACCGTATCGTATGTATCATACCAAGTTTCGTCCAAATATACAATTGGCCGCTTTTATTCTCTATTCTTAGTTACTTGTTCCTAGTATGTATACCACATATACCCACTATTCTTCTGCTTTCCATGACTGTGACGTTTATTAATCGTTTTGATTTTGAATCCCAGTTTTCAATGGGTTTCTGACAGCAATTTACATTACGGCTGGCATTTGTTAATTTATTTCTTATTATTTCAATTGTAGGTAACTCATTTCTTCTGTAACAGTCATAAATAGTGGTTTTTAATAATTTCATCAAAGACGCATCTAAAGGTTTGACCGATCCCTTATCACATCGCTTCTTGCCTTCATAAGGCCCATTCTTGGCTATTTTACGTATAGTTGACAGGGGAACTGTTTTGTCATGGAAACCAAACTTTTCCCGTGGATTCTTATACACATTGAAACATATTTTCTGTGCTTCCAAATTTAAATGTCGTCGAATCCTGTTTTCATTACTTTCACTATCACCAAAATCATCACTATTATTTAAATTTTCGTCGTTGTTACACACAATATTTTGAACCGAACTCGATATTTCCCACAATATGGTAAATATATAATGTTTAACTAAAAATATAATTTCTAATAAATATGAATATTTACCTACAATTTCCACACTACACTTTGTTGATGTCAGACCACCGACTATAAAGGAACACCTGTGTGCTCCCTCAAAATAAATAAACCCTCTCTCAAAAATATTTATAGTTCAGTCAAAGATGTAAAAAATGATTTTTTGAAATATACTTCTTAATAAAACGAGATATAAGGTAGTGTTAATTGTCTGGTATTGTGTTTAAGATGTTTTTAAATATAAATAGGTTAAAATTGTTTAGTTTAAAGCAAAGTTTGATAGGTATTCGGGTTATAAATAGCAGAGGAAAGAACAATTAGATATTAGATTGAAAGAAAGAGTGAATACATCAAAAGAGAGCTCGAGTCGTCAATTAGGTAAAGATTCATTAAAAAATGTGTTTTGCTCTATACATTAACGCTAAGGCCACTTTCAGATAGGACTGATGATTTGTATTGACGATCGGTCGTGATTCATTGTTTTACATTGCTTTATATGTGACCGATGATACGCGGACATGTGAATGATAAATATAAAACAATGGATCAGACCGTTCGACACTACTGATCTTCAGTCCTTTCTGAAAGTGGCCTTCGTATCTTAAAAAGTAGGATGGCGCTCCATAATTGCGGGTTAAAAATAATCGTTAGACAGTTGATAAATTTATTTAACAAATTAAAATTATTAAACACACTTTTTCCGTTTATTAATATCGATATTAATGAATTATTTCAATTAAAAAAGGATGCGTTAATGGACGTCATTAACGCACTTTGTTTGTGATTTTGACGTTTTGATGACATTTTGATATATACAATATACCAAAGTTTGCACTCGCCAACACTGCAGCAGGTAATTGCGCAGTGTTTTCTTACTCCATAACTGCACAATTACAAATTTACAATAACTTTTTCACAATGACAACTTTTTTGACAATTCGCATTTTATTTTTCAATGATAACTGAGATTTTTAGCAAACGAGATTTTTACGTGAAATTGAAAGTCAATGACATTCTAACTCATTGGTATAGAGTTGACATTATTGTCTCCTAATAGTCTGTGGAATAGTATATTACGTAACAAGAGTTGTAAGTAACCAATTACGCACGAAGTGAAAAATTTCACGAGTGCGTAATGGGATTACAACTCGTGTAACGTACTATACTTTTTCTACGCCCATCTATTTTCTTCTGAATGCTCATAATTTCATCTTTTTCATTACTAACAGTCATATTCATAGGTAAAGTTGAGAAAATGTTCGGATACTATAATTTGTTACCAAAATTGACAGCATAAATGAGATGAAGTTTTTTCCCATATCAATAAAAAGCGAATTGTTTTTGGAAATTGTAAAATGTGTTGCCGACATTTAGGGGCATCACTCTTTTAATCTAAAATGTATTTCACTAATGCTAAGAGCTTTTATGTTTTTCAATTGATTAAAAGTATGTAAATAAACCAAATAAAGTAGTACGTAAATAAAAATTTGATTGCAATTTGATTCAACAAAGAAATCTAAGTTTTTCTATCTAAACGCACATGTATGTTATGAGATTCTCATTACGTGCATGTTATTGTTAAATGTCACTTACAAGGAATGTTGTCAGTGCGATTTTTGACGTTTACAGCCATGGGCGTAGAAAAAAGTGATTTTTGTAACAAAAAAAGAGTTTACGGTCAACGAAAAAATATTGTAATCAGCTCATTTGTTAATGGGCGTTTAATAAACTCAACTATCGCTCGTTCGTGCTTTAACCAGTTTCGCTTATTAATCGGCTTCCTTAACAAACTAGTTTATTAAATAACTATTAACGATTATTAGTTGAAATTATAACATTAAATGAACTTATCGTCAACTATGTAAGCATTTTAAATAATTATAAAATTGACTGGGCTATGACGGTATACTCTTAGTCTTAGGATCAAACAAAAAGCCGGCAACTTCAAGAAGGCATTATACCGTTTACGTCGACTATACCACGCCGTTTGCTACTTTGATAAACGTTGTTCTTCGAAAAATGAATTCTTCGCTGGTTGCTTGGAAAGAAAAATTTACGAATGATTTATTAAGTACGTGCAGTAAAGATCCCAAATTATCGAAATATACTATTATGAACACACACACACTTTCTTGATGTCAGACCACCGACTAAAGAGAACACCTGCAAACATCCTTCAAAAATAGTTATAGTTTAGTAAGTAAGCATTTTAAATAATTATAAAATTGACTGGGCTATGACGGTATACTCTTAGTATTAGGATCAAACAAAAAGTCGGCAACTTTAAGAAGGCACTATACCGTTTACGTCGACTATACACATACTGTTCTATTGCGAAGGCCTGACTAGGCAGAGGGTTTTCAATGACAGGGGAGGAAAAAGCACAACCATCCCAGTATAGAATAACATAGAATAAATAAATATATAATAAATAGAATAACAGGACGACACACACAATAGATCTGCTAAGGTAGTGGTGAGGCTCATAGAAGCACATACACTCCATCTTTATATTTATCTCAGTCTGTAAGAATTTCCCTTTCATCTCCTTTAAAAGGGTAAATAAAAAGGACATAATAGATTAAATAACTTGTATTTATTCCCATTTTTCACTTTTCAAATACAAAATAACAAAATTATACAGTGTCTTGTACTGGTGGTTCATAACCCTCAGGCCTGTCCACTTTGGAACCCGCTTCGCCTGTGGAGTCTCCAGTACCTCCTTTACCGCCATCACCGTGCAATTCCAACAATTTGGAAAGCTCGAAACGAGGCTTCTTCAATACCTAACAAAAAATTATACATCTTTAATTATTATGTTCAAATTCCAGGTCACAATACATGAGAGACTACTGGGTTGTGGATATCCTAAAATTCCTCTAAAGGATAGGACTGCAGGAACTGAGTATAAGAAGGACATAACACATCTCTTAGGTCTCAATGTTCATCCAAAAAAATTGTAATTATACAAATTTATGATTAAATGAAAAATATTTAGTTATTTTTAAAATAAACAAAATCAAAATTTAATCCACTTGAAAAATAGTATAAAATTCTTTGAATAATGAAGTAACTGTGCATAAGGAAAAGTAAATTGGCATATTTTATAACTTTGAATAATAAAAAGTCCATAAAATTTATTGGGAATATAATGATTCACAATGCAACAACTCGAAGTGGCATTTTGTACTACCAATACGCGCATTTAGTGAAAACGTCACGGCTGCCATATGTCAAGCTTTTGGATGCAAGCAAACTTTTATAATAATTGTGTTAAATTAGTTAAGTAATAATAAATATATCATATTAATATCTTTTTAATCGTTATATATTATTAATACAATAATACAGCAAATATATTTCTAAGACACTTGTAAATAGAATAGCCAAAATTGATTGTTTGCATCCAAAAACTTGGCATATGACAATTTATGACGCGTATTAAATGCGCGTATTTAGAGAAACAACAGATTTATGTAAATACGGAGTAGACCATTCTAGAATGACGTCACTGACACGTCAGCCATATAGTACTGGAAGGCACATGTCATATTCTATTTAGTATTCATTATTTACTGGTAAACAACGGATGATGGTTATACTTGAATTAGTAATAAGTTCTTAGAATTATCTAAAATACCATCCTCTTGTGTGTTGTTAAATTTAGAATGTTGGGAGCAAAGATAAGGTATCTTTTTCGATTTCCGGGAGTTTTAACCCAGCGAGGTGACTAATTAATTGATCTCTCTGTGCACCTGAATCTGTTGCTGTCAAATCACATAACTCCTTTGTTGATTGCTTTTTTCATCATCTGGACATTTTAATTACTATTTAATTCAATTCAGAGACAGTGTTATTTGTAAAGTTTTTATAATTTAAATAAAACATTGTCATAAAGGAGATGTCTCCTGTCCACCTTCCTGGAAAGGACAGGATGTACAATGGGTTACATATGGCCTAAGTGCAGTGAGCCTAAACTCACCCTCCCTACTCTACAGATACAGATAAATAAAACATTGACATTGTTGTACAAAGTCTGTCTGGCAACCAACTGACTTACAGCAGATGCCAAAACACACAAGCTTCAATTCCAACTGATCGGTTGTCATCCCAAACAATTTGGCCGACCTGTCAAAGTCAAGTGTTCTGGAATTATTATTAATAAGAAAGCGAGATGAGAATAGAAATTAAATTTCAGAAATAGGTTCAATTACAAATGATTTGTTTGTGTAAACTGAAAAGGTTTTTTCCAACTGGCATTTAGAAACCTATCTTGAATCATATCAAGTACTGCATAGTGTACAAACTCCAATTAGGGATGGACATATTAACCTCATCATCCCTTCCAGAAGGTAGTTTTTGTACCATCCCAAGAACGGTACTATAACCAGTTGGAATGCAAAAGAAATACAGCACTTGCACGGTTAGGACAATACCTAAAACAGTTCAATCGCCAGTTGGAACGAACCCAATATTCAATGAAAATATCAAATTTTTCTGTTTACATTTGATCAGATTTCAAGTTTATTTGCGTCGTATATGGCACAAAAATGTATCATCATGCTAGTATCAATGGGAGCTGAGTGTATCATCATTTAAAAGGAACATTTTAAATAAATAAAAATTAATATTAAACAATGGAAGATGACACATTTCCTTTTAGTTGGTATTAATACTTATATTAACCATTAAAGCACGATTCACAGTGTAGAATTTTGAAAAAAAGTAAAACCTCGGCTTCAAAAAGGTTTGCGCGATTAATGAAATTTTTTTTAAACTGTAGCTCTCGCGATAAGCTATCATTTGAGATACCGCGATTTTCAAATTTCGAATTCTATGGGTTTTTTCAAGAGGCTGTAAGTCATGGAAAAAAATTTAGTAGTAAATTACTTTGCAAATCAATAATTTTTCATTATAGGAACATTCTACAGCTCCTCATATGCAATATAAAAAGAAAACAAATCAGGAATTTTTTTATTTTTTGGACCAACTCATCAAGTTACTCTTTGAAATGGTTTGAGTAGTTTCTCACTTACATTTGCCATTTCTTCAATCAAGATTACCTTACACATTCAAAAGAAATTAATATTGAACTGATAGATATAACTTCATTTTATTCACTAGATTCCTCATCAGTACAACTGTACTCATTTTCCCTATAATTTACTTTATTTATTTTTATATCAATTATAATTGTTAATAAAAATATGTCAAAGTTACAATTGAAGTGACAAAGATAAAAAATATGATTTTGAATTTATTTTATATGTAACATGAATTTCATAGTGACTTGGTACCATGAGTACAAGCTAATCAAAATTGTCACATTTCATGATATCGAAAATATATTAGTATAAAAATAGAAAGTGGGATTTCAAAAAGAATGAGATTTTTTAAATATTTTCTTTATCAAATATACTTAAACTACAATTTCAAAGAGTAACTTAATGAGTTAGTAAGTTGGTCCAAAAAATAAGATTTTTTCAGTAGTAAAATTTTTATTCAAGATTTTTTCCTGATTTGTTTTCTTCTTATACTGCATATAAGGAGCTGTAGAATGTTACTATAATGGAAAAATATTGATTCGCAAAGTAATTTACCGATATTAATAAAAAAAAAATACATACACACACACACACACACACTTTGCAATGTGGAGTCCTTCGGGGACCCCCACTTAACATTTTTCAATGTATTTTCCAGAATATTTTTAACTGGGGAACCTATGAAATGCATAGACACACTAAGATTCTGAATTGCAAGTAAGTGGATGGAGATTTCTTCTTCCATGCCAGAGAATCTATATTCTTCTTCCTCCACTATTTTGACCTTTTTTAGTCGCCCATTCAGGCGAAAATGTCCCGTTACGATCCCTGTTAAAACTTTAAGTGCAGTTTTACTTTGACATATGCATTCATTTGATCTCAACGGGTTGTAGTCACCCTTCAGAATATTTGATTGTCTAAGCTCTAGTAGATCTTTCCAATGGTCAGATCTTCTCTTTTCTTTGGCTTTACCTATTTCTTTCAATATTACATTGGGGCTGATACCACAAAAGGGTTCCAGCCCCCAAAAGGGTCTTTCAGTCCCCCTCTTAACAGGCGCAAAGATAAAAACAACTATCAAGCTGAACTTTTGAAATTTGAATAAAACTTTCAATAAGGAACTAGTTTCAGGCAAATACTGTTGGGAATTGAAATCCATTGGTGACAGAATTGTAATACTTCTATCCAGTCACAAACTAGTACACTCTGACTGTATGACGAAGATGAGCATAAAAGGAAATTATCTGCCAACACCAGAGCTACTCTGACCGCAGCCTTACATGATATATATTTCAATTAGTTAGAATATATTAATTGGAAGAAAAATATGAAACAAAACTTAGGTAATAAGCATTGTACTAGGATTTTTAAAATTTAAATATAATTTCATGTAAACAAATTATAAAAGAAATGTGTTATCTACAAAATAATGACAAAAAAAATGTTACCTTCACTTTCCTGATGTATACATCATGTAATGGATAAATACCCTGACAAGCCTTTTCAATATCCTTGGCTATACTGTCAGGAAGAAGTTTGTTCACTACTTCTTTGATATCAGAACCTTGAATATCTCTAGTTATAATTTCTACCATCTTCTTACGAATGGCTCTTACCTAGAAAGTAGTAACTTCAATGACTAAAATATATCAAAATATATTTAGCCAGTAAAATGATAGAATGGCAAAAACTTACTTGAGTGTGTTGGGCATAACATGTTTTTCTATTAGATAATTGATCTTTATTGGTGAATCCTATGCAGAATACTCTAAGTAAATAACCATCTGATGTCTTGACATCAGCAGAAGCTTCAATTAAAGTTTGCCATTTCTTTACCATTGACCTTAATTTGTCAGTGGTTAGATCCATTCCATGGAAATTGGTTAGAACATTTCTACCTACAATACAAATAGAATTGAGCAATAGTTTGATGAATGTTATTACATGCATAGATGTTTACAATTTAGATAAATTTTGTTTGATCAGATTTTGTGAATATTTGCGTCTTATAGGGAACAAGAATGTATCATCATGTTTGTATCAATGCGAGCTGAGTGTATCATCATTTCAAACAAAAACCTTATTGCAGAAACATATTTAAAATAGTTCAAATATATACCTTGAACATCTTCAGCTATTAAACGGAATTTTCTGAAGGATCTTTCAGCATCATTATCATTTTGTAAATCTGCTAGCGAAACTTCAAAAACTCTGAATTTCAGCCCTTCAGAAGCGATTTTAGTACCTTGGGTACGGTTAACTAAAGTCTTACCGACCTGGCGAGTAGCGAACATGGATGGAGCTTTAACATCGTACCAATCTTTTCTTGTGAAAGGGTCAACACTAAAATATATGTATAAATGAAGATTACTGTACATTCATTGCATTTTGATGTTTGTAATAGTAATTTACTCGAAATTGAATAATCAAATGCAGCACATGTAAACAATGTGAAAATTCTAACCTCCAAACAGTTGAAATTGAAATTAAAGAAAAATACAGAATACCTTTAAATTTTAAAATTAAAAAATATGTTTTAATACGCATCTATTAACTAATCCAAGCATAAAGTATAGTAAAATAGGAAGTTGAATTTAAAGTTATAAAACCAGAGTAAACTTGTATCCGTTTTATTTCAACAAATCTTCAAACATTTTGAGCAATTTATATAAAGTACAAATTCAGAAAACTTTAGAGAACAAGTTTGTGTAGATATTTTATACTTACACCTTCTTTTTAACTCCTTTCTTGCCACCTTTAGACAAACCCTTATTTTTACCGACGGCCATGATTGCTGTCGTATTGCAAAAGAAAAAATACAAGTGACAGCCACAATATGACAATTGACAACTTGAAGCTCAGTCTGGCAAATTGACGCAACGTTATCTATGTTCTCTTAGCAGCATTGCCCCTGATTTATAGATTCCGTAACGCAACGATTTCCGTGAGACGATAAAAGATAAATCAGAAATCAGTGAGGGGTATTAACCGGTTAATAATTTTGTTAACCGGTCACTGGTTAATAACTAGTTATTAACTATCAATTTTTAACCAAAAAAAATTATTTATTAGATATTTGTGTTCTGTCAACTATTACAAACATTTTGACATAATTTAAGCTTATTTGAGATGTAAATAAAAGCTCCAGCTCAGTTCGACAATCGCGGACGTCAGGAGTCTGCGTAATACTATTTAATAGACATGGAAAAATTACTGCGCAAACTCCTGATGTTCGAGGGCTAGAAAGTGCTTTTATATAAATATAATTTCATGAACATTCTTCTTTTTTAAGTGGCCGCCTAAATTGTTAACCGTGGTTAATTTGAAACAATTTTTAACTTAGCGTTAATTAACGCTAAAAACTGGTTAATAACATAGGTGGTTATTTACATTACCCATCACTGAGATAAATCATAGGACGACTCCACTACCCACTACCGTTGAGTGAGAAATACAAGTATTTCTCACTCAACGCCACTACCATTCATAGATTGCCCTTACGCATGACGCTGATCGCGGCTGTAACGTGAGAGATACCCATATGTTATCTGTGATACCCATCTCCATCTTTTTGAAGTTGTGTTGTGGTGCGATGACAGAAGTAATCTATGAATGGTAGTGGAGTCAGGACCGGTTAATTGTAGCTCAAATGAGTACAGTGTTGCCAGGTTCTTCTGATCTGATACATGAACCGGTTTGGCGGGACATTTAAAATTATATTTTATTTGAATATTAATACTAAAATTACTGCACAAATTTATTGCGAGTGTGTATGAAAAAATACTAGAGACAAGACTTTAAATGGTGCATGGTTCTAATAATACTTACATGTTTGGCGGGACATTCAAAATTATATTTTATTTGAATAATAATACTAAAATTCGTAAACAAATGTATTCTAGGGTCAAGACTTTAATTGGCACGTTGGTAAATTACATTAACACTTCCATTTTCACAAATAGAAAAAAGACTTAAACTTACTGGAGCCAAAAGAATTTTGATGGTATAGGATGATTTACCATTTTTATCATTGAAGATAGAAAAAAGACATAAATATAAATGTTGTTGGGCTCATAGCGATTTTTTTATTGTAGACTTTTCTTATACAGTGTCATAGTTTTGCACCACCACTATCAACTTATTATATATCCTGCACTTTTTGCATTTTTTAAATACCTACCTCATAAAAATGGACAAAACAATTGCTCTATTGTAACCACTAATGAGTTTTATTGTCACTACGTTAGGTCAAGCATATTGAGTATCAAACAGTTTAATTTCATGAAATAAGAACACAGGTTAATAACTTTTTTGAAATCCGATAAATAATAAATATTTAAATATTACATACTTATATGCAGCAGCTTTAAAAACTAAAATACTACAGGTGGGCTAGCTGATATGAAAAACACTCAAACGTGGAATAGAAAAATGTGTATTATGTAACAAAAGATACACCACCAACCATGCACAAACTTATAAAATATATTAAGAAATTAAACAAAATTCCCACTACAGCCATTTAAATACATAATATACAAGATACAAAAAAAAATACAAAAAAAACAGAAGGAGTTTAAATAAATAGCTTGATTTATTGTAAAGTCGCAGTCTATTAAGCAAGAGTAATAAGAAAATTTCCCACCAGCACCCATTTAAATACATATATACATATATAAAACCTAAAAAGCATTTTTATTAACAACAAAAAAACACTAGGCATTTAAATGATTATCTTTATTTCTGAAGTCACAGTCTATTAAACAAGCAGTAACGACAAAATTCAAATACCCCATTTACCTATCTACCCCTATAATACACATATAGCAATATTTACACATTATTTCCAACCATACTTTGCAACCACATTACAGACAAAATAAAAATAGCACATGAGAACCCAAATGACCACTCCAATATTTATAGTTATATAAGTGATCATTTTTTGAATTATCTGAAATGTAAATATTTTGAGATAAAATATTTTTTATTATTTGTATTTAGATGAAAAAACTTTTGCACAAAATTCACAGGCAAAAATTTTACTTGCAGCACTTTCCATTCTTTCTATTTCACAATAAAAATTAAAACTAATCAAAATCATCAAAACCAAGTATCAAAACAAGAAAAAATTATATAATAAACAAAATCAAAAATCTATGAACCTGTGTATGCACGATGGCACAGAATACACCAAACAACAAGAAGTGAAGGCCGGCGAAAATCCTTTGATGTTCGAGGTCCAAAAATATATAACCTTGAACAAGCGTCAACTACCTTATTCATGCACTGAGAAACATAATTACACTTGATTCACACTGAGAAAAAGTGTGTTAGTATGAAGTCGTATTTTATTAAATGTATTTGTAAATATTTTTTCTTTTGGTAACTATTTCTGCACGCTTCGTTGATAACGTTGACGTAAATTCTGCCAAAAATAGTTCATAATAAAACACATTTACGTAGGTATCTAGATATATAATTGTAAAAAATAAACGAAATATAATTCTCATAAACAAAGAGAAAGCTAATATGAAGAAAACCAAACATTTTAACTTAATAATAAATAGAATATAAGAAATTTAGGCAATATCTTCTTTCTGCATATATTTTGCAAATTCTACACAGGACGTAATGCGAAAGTTGTCACTATAGGGAGCTGAAATATGTTTGTTGATAAGTGGGAGTTTTATTGAAAATTTTAGTGTCCCTCTTAAATCGGGAAGGGTGACAGTCCGAAATCTAATCTAATTTGAAAGTGTCGCCTCATTTTTCAATAAAAACTTGACTTGTATGTATGTATCTATGTGGCGAATCTTGCAACTGAATCTTAAACCAGTTGCACATGCCTAATTTAACTGAAATTTAGCAATTGTTTTTAAAAAGGCTTTTTTTCTCAAATATAAACTCATTTTAAATGAGAAAGTGTTTACAACAGTAAAAAAAGATGTAGAGGGTACTTATAAGAAATAAAGAAGTAAAAGTAAGGAATCCGAAAATATGGAAATAAATTGTCAAGAAAATGAAAGTACACATCCTACATGAACTGTAGAGTTGTTATTTTTTGGATAATTCAATATTTATCCTCTTATCCAAAGAAAAACAAAATGATACATGAAATGGTTGTAAAGGTTAAAGAAAATAAATCTTTTATCACATTTAATATAAAGGTTGTTATTTAAAAAAAACAGTAAATTAAAAATAGATTGTTTCAGCATTTTCTTAAAATTCAAATAATACTGCGGACTATTTACAGTGGCCCACACCATACATTAAAGACATACTCATTTTGAATAGAATTGAACAGTGCTTTTTATTATCATTTGTATTAATAGGGATTAAAAGAAGACAACTATTAATTTTTGAATGTTTTATTAAATATACCAATTTATTACACACAATAACCCAAGCCACAAAAATAAAAGCAAATAATACACCAGCTAATTAGACAAACCATTAGCAGAATTGTAAAAACACAAATTAAATTAATCAACACCCACATCACAAAACCCAACAACTAACTCCATTCTTACCTACATCAAAGTATAAATGAGATTTTAGGACATTTTATATCTAAACAGACTGCACAATGTTTGTCATTGCTTTGACTTTAATTTTCAATGCCTAAAACACTTCATTATTTTGAAGGCCAGGTTTTGGTATAAGGCTTCTAGTTAATTTACAAAGTTCTTTTAGATGGCAAATAAAGAATTTTTATCAAAAAATTGTAAGCCCTGGGCCCCAAAAAATTTAGTGTCGTTACATACTTTTTATATTCACTGGAATATCGTCTGCCAAAACATGTTTTATTTTTAAGCAATACTTGCTCTTTTACAATTTGAGCCAAAGATTTATTCAGAAATTGATCACACATCTCCATAAAATTACCAGGAGTATATTTATTTGGCTTCTTTTGTGTCAATTTGGAGTATTTCCTTTTTAACTTCCTCACTTTTACTTTTAATTTTCTCCTCCTAGGGCTGTCACATGTCAAGCATGGTGATGTTTGTGTTGACATCGGAGAAAACTGAGGAATGGAAGCTGTTGCATTTGCTTTTTCAATATCTATTTCCAGTATCTCCCCTAATGATGATGTTCCAGGTGCGGATAATTCCCTTGATATCCAACGATGCTATCTATAAAATTGAAATATTTACCAATGTTAATATGAATCACATTCTACATGTTATAATTTGTATACAGTCCATTGGAACAGCCTGTAGACTTATAAGTACTTACATAGACCAATTGAAAAACCCAAAAACAATTTCAGAGGACTATAGAAGTGATCCTCGGTATGTTTTTGGGATTATCCTATAGATTGATGTGTATTTATAAGTTTATGAGCTGTTACCACTGACTTCGTACCAACTATAGTATATTTTAACAATTCATAAAAAGCAGACTTACCAGTTGGATAAATTTTCTTTGGTTAATTCTCAATTTCAGGAATGATAAAATGCTTAACAATGTGTGAGTAAATATTATGGGCTCAACTTGAATAAATAAGAGTTTTCTGACATCACTACTGCTGTTATACTTTTGTTCAAAGTGAAGCTCACATATTCTGAAATTTGTTCGAATATATTCTAAATCGTAATCAACTACATCTTCTAGTTACATGTTGTTAACCATGCTCGAGTCCTAAAATAAAATATAATATGTAGGTAACAAAATATGGACTACAAAACATCATACTCATATTAAATTCGGCGATACAACATTAACAAATCGCAATAAAGATTTTTTACGTTAACTGCAAATGTAGATACGTACCTGATAATATAATTTGGAAATCTGAACAAACTTAGTCCTTCTCCGGTTTTGGAAACACATTTACCTACAATACAACTTATGTGTGTGTGATTTGGTTTCCCTTGTCTGCGGATACTAAGTTCGCCAACATAAACAATACAACTTATTTTCCCCATAATTTCACTGTTTTATAATGATAAGTGTAAGATGCAAAATATTATAAACTGGTAATGACCTACAAATTGTCCACACAGAACATGTTATTGCAGACAAATGTCAAGTGTCGACTACCTTAAAATATGGCGTCTGATGACACCGTTTTATGCGAAGCTTCGCTTCTTGTTGTTTGGTGTATTCTTTGACGATGGCATATGAGATGACCTTGGTAAATGCTTAAAGAAATGCGGCAACGCTGTCCTCATCTGCGCTTCATTTAACACGAGCGTCTCGCGACAGTAAGAATTTGGCTGTCCCGCACTTGCGCACTTTGAGATCTTTAAATTCACATGTTCCTATCGTGCGACGTTGCCGGTTCCATTGTAGACAGGAAACCTTGGGGAGGGCATCCTTTCAAGATTTTTGTTATTTTTTGGATAGGTAGGTAGGTAACTAAAAATCTATGACGATCTCGTACATAAATACTCACCTTCAGAGCTTATTTCGATATCACTTTGGAAATGGTACAGGAAATAACACTTATGCCCGGTTGCAAGAACGCTAATCAAATCTCTCATCATATGATGGTTGATTAAAAAATTATGAACCATCAATGGGAACCCGATTTCACGAAAAAAATAATGGTCGATTAATTGTTCATCATTGCAGGTACCTATCCGTTGCATTTTGATTGTGTAAATGATGGTTGATTTGAAGAATTAACGAGTTATTATTTAATTGATTAGCCGTTAATCATTCATCATTTTTAATAAGCGTTCTTGCAACCGGGCATTAATGTCTTACGGTCATCTTTCCTGATTTCGATTCTATTAGGTATAGGTAGGTATAGTAGGTACAATGTATTATTTTTAGGCTTTCAATTTTGGAAAAATTGCACATTTTAACCTCGTAAAATATCAGTCATCTCAAAGTGATGACATAGGTATTCACCTGAAATGAATTAAATGATACGAGGAATTTGAAAAGTATAATTTTTTCTGAGCTTCAAAGTTGTTTGGAAATATCCTTCACATTTCTCGACACTATTAAGGCATTTTTAAAATGTACCTAGCTATTCTTAATGCATTAGAAATCATGTACCTATTTTTAGTTTCACATAAGTTATAGAGTTTTACCATGTAAAATCCTAGTCATCGTTACAAAAAACACACTGTATAATACTTACCTAGTTATTTAAAACTGGGGTCAGTTTGCAATAACAAATTTTTATTTAAGATTTTCAATTATGTTTGTTGAAATATTGAAAGAACACAAATTGTTAATGCAATATTTTATTAATAATATTATATTACATTCAGATTCATCTTCAGCATATAACTAGGTATACCTATAATAGTTAAAAAAAATGCTTCTCGTCGTCAAGAAACACCACGACAAGACAACTTGAACAAGTGACAATTTACAACGTCGCACGATAGAAACATGTGAATTTAAAAATCTCAAAGTGCGCAAGTGCGTGAAAGCCAAATTCTTACTGTCGTGAGACGTTCGTCATTTAACCGGTCCTGTGGAGTCGTCCTATGATTTATCTTTTATCGTCTCACGGAAATTCTTGCGTTACGTTACGTTACGGAATCTATAAATCAGGGGTTGCTGTTGCTGCAGTATTTTCGTTTTGTTGAAAATAATATTATAAAATTGGATTTTTCCAGAGGTGGGTAAAATAGGTTTAAAAACATATTTAAAATAAAAGATACAAAATAGGTAACCAATAGGTATTTAAAATGTTAAATAGAAAATAGATTTGAGAATTCTATTTAAAATAGAAGATAGAAAATAGGTATTTCAGATAGATATTAAAATAGTAAATAGGTCTTGTGTAAAGGAATGTATGAAAAATTAAAAATGCGTTGCTTTTTATAAATGTATTTTTTAAATACATTCAATTTTTATATACCTATTATAATAAATTTCTTTTCCTTCTATGTAGAGCCTACTAAATGGCCATTAGCTTTTAGTAGAAGCTTATTCTCAAAATTGCGGTCTGTCATTGGTCTTCGTTTTGGTCTCATCACCATCCCAGCATATGATAATAACCTTTCAACAGGTGCGGATGAAGCCAATGGAGTATTATATTTAATAAATAAAGCCCAAATTTCTTTATTTCATATAAAATCTAATGGCTATACGCAAAAACCATCAATATGTAAAATACAACTCAGCGTTAACAACAAACACCACAGTATACCTATTAACAATTGGAAGATACATACATCTACAATTGTTTCAAAACCCAAGTTTAAAACGAAGTAGTGGATTAAAATCGTCGTCTCTGAGATACAATATTGTTATCTAGGCGTTTGAGTATCTCTTGATCTCTATCTATAATACAGGGTAAATTAAAACCATAGGTCTCTGCCATAGGTAAAACAAAACTCGCTGTCAACTGTCAACGCCTCTATCATCTAGTGCTGCCAGAATGAAAAAACCGAACTAAACCGAACATAAAATGGCGGGACATTTGAAAACCGAAAAAAATACCAAGGAATAAATTGAAACCCTTTGAAATCCTGGATCGGAATCAATGACATAGGATCAGAATCCGATTGTCCTATTTAAAATAAAAAATAGGTCAAAACAGTTATTTAAGATGATAAATATAAAATAGGTTTGACGCATCTATTTAAAATAGAGATACAAAATAGGTATTTCTATTTTAGATAGGTATTTGAAATAGAAATATTTCAAATAACTACCCACCTCTGGATTTTTCATATATTTTTATTTTTTATTATTTTTTTAGGGGATTATAGAACAAATAGAAACAAATAATTAAAATTAACAAATTTGCATTTGGAAAATAATACCTGATACTTGATAGTAATCAACATACATCCAACATTTTATTTTTGAATACTTATTCTTATTTATGCTTTAGAATACTACAAATTTTTTCTAATACGTAATATTTGAAACAAAAATTATAAATAACCCTAACTTCAATAGGTAATGTAAGTCAAACCAATCATAATAAAAAAGAAGAATAGTATGAAGTGGAAGTAGGATTTAGAACTAACTTCAATCCTATTTTATAACGTTTTTGCTTTTATAATCTGTGGTTTTTGCTCTTATCTGTTTATGTATATCCCCTACTTATACCTCATTCTATGTATATAATATTTGATTCACAGATAACATACTTAGTCTGATCATACATTTCCAGACTTTATCTTATGTAGTGTATTACAATTATCTGCGGTTACTGGAATAGCGGAAGAAGTACTCTAATACTGAGTGGAAATAACAAAATGTACAACGTTATATTTGTATCACTATTCTTTTGCTTAGTTCTTTCTGAAAGTGTTCAACATAACCCTGCTGTTTACGTGAATCTCAAGTATAACGAAATATATAGTAACACTATAAATAATAACGTAGAATATATCCTAGAAGTAACTGAAAGTAGTGTAAGTCAATTATATTAGGTATCAAGTAGTAGCTTTATTTTACTTTATGTGCCATTTATCTCTGGTACCATTAATAGAATTCAAAAAGTGCTTTCAATAGTTCTTGTATTCTAATTAATGTTGAAAATGTAAATACTTTAATTAAAAATACTTATATATTCTATTAGCCTTACAATTCAATTTGAATATCAATATATTTTATTCCAGAATGATACACACAATGAAAATCCTCCAAGAATATGGATCGAGAGCAATGCAACTGTGGCTATGCCTTTAATGATAGTAGCAAGACAAACCAAAGAAATGCTGTCGTGGATGTTACCACTAGAAATAGAGGGAGATTTAGAAGAATTTGTATATAATTATACCACCAGGACTATGTGCCATGATATTATAAAGCATTATAAAGTTGCAGGTATTTGAAATTTCAGGTTCATATTCAGACTTTTTTGTTTATATTTCTTCCATTAATAGTTATGGCAATTTTACACCTTGATGAATTTTGCTATTTTCCCAAAGTGAATAGAAACTTTTCCAAATGAGTATTATAACTAAAATTTGGGGAAAATGTAATGAATATTTGTAGATATGGTCATTATTTTAGTCAAAATTATTTTAAAAAATTTGCTAAAAAAGTATTTATAAATTAAATACTCAAAGGTCTAATTTAAAGATGACATTCACCTATGCATTTAATGTATGAAAAATATTTGATATCAAATTCAATATGTTGAAAAATATGTTGTGAGTGGGTGCAAAAATTCCTTGCCAGGTGGTAATTAATTAAAAACTCAAAAATGATGTTTTCAAAGATTGCACTCATTTGTCTAAGAGAAAACTTTTATACCAATCAAAAGTGTAACAAACTCAACTAGTTGCCATGTTAAACTTATTTAAGTATTTTTCTCGGTATTTTTTAACTTTATCAGATATAAAAGAGGAGCCTCTATCAGAATGGATGGTATTCTGAATACAGTAAAAAGTTTATTATATAAAAGTGTAACTTCAGGATGAGAGAGTAGTGTGTAATTGTTCCAATGTTTGTCTGTTAGCTGCTAGATTACGGTTAATTCTAGTAAATGCATCTGCCACAGAACTTAATTAACTTATATTCGGATAATTCTTCTCTCCATCACAGAATTTTCTCGTTTTTGATTTTGCTACTTTGTTTATAATTAAACAGATAAAACTGATTGTTGATCACTAATTGTCTTGAATTGCCTATTCAGTAAGAAATGTCTCCATTTCCATAGTTATTCCTTCTCGATGGCAGAGTGATTTCTTTATGATGGAGATAAAGTTCGAGAGAAAAATGCCACTAGGCATCCTTGATGCGAAAGTGTCGCGTGTTGCGTTTTCGGATGCATCAGTTTCTACTGCGAATTTCAATGATTTGTCAATGCATTTGACAGCTGTTTTAAGCTCTTCTATTGCATCTTAAGCTTTGTTGCCCATTAGAACAAACGACATGCAGTGAGCTAATGGTGTAATCTGTTTTGAAAATCGAGGCGCCCATTTCAAATAAAGTGCAAACGTACCAAGTACTCATTTCATAGCATTAAGGTTAGTAGGGAAGGATAATACAGTAGAGATTCTACTCGAGATGGATCATGTCGAATGGTGTTGTTTTCAATAACATATCCCAGTAGTGCATTATCGAAAATTTGCTTTTTTCAGCAGTATTTAAGGTTAGTTTATATTGCTTTGAGACCTAAAGAAAATATCCTCTGTATGTTCCTTGTGGTGTATTGAAGAATGTTGGGGTAGGCATATTGAGGCCACAAAATCATACTGAACTCTATCCTTCCTAAACTACATTTTCCTATCCGTTGATAATGACTCCAAAGTGGGAATGGAAAAATTATTTCTCTACATGGTTTATCCAGAAAACCTAGTTAGGTTACGTTTGTGGTGAGTGGGACTATAAGGCCCTCTTCAGCGACTCATAAGAGTCTATTGTGGCTCATACCTATTCAGATTTCACCCAACAAATTCAGCTTCTTAACAAAGCCGATTAGTTTATTTGGCACAAACTATATGCTCTGCTGTTTCATCATCTTCCAAACAAAGGCGACAAGTCGGATCTTCCGACAGTCCAAGTCTTAGCATATGATGATTCAGATGACAGTGGTCTGTTAAAAGGCCTGTTAGCACATTAACTGCCAGGGCGGTTCCGGGGACCGCTAGTCGTCTTTCCGTCTAGGCCATGGCCGTCCTGTGGACCACCAGGCAATTATTTGTTTAATATGATTTCCAGGCCAGCGGACCGCTCGTATGATGTATTTTAAAGCATGCATAGGACCGCTTGGCCCTGGTGACTGACTGAGACACAAGAGTTTTTTTATTTATTTATTTTTAATCTCTATTTTGGCGATCTTATTTTTTAATACGATGGAAGTAAATTTAAATACGGTAATTTGGTAAAAAAGTATATTTCTTATAATAATTACTTTTAATGGAATACAAAAGTACACAACTTAACTAAACTAAAGTACCTATATTTTTTATTTATGAAAACTATTGAAACAATCTAGGCAAAAATGTGGATTTTCAATACAGTCAGTGCAGAACGTTATAACTTGACATGGTTTTTCGGAATCACACCCTCAGTTTTTTTTTATAACAACCGACACAATATTTCCGGATTTTGTGGGATTGTCCTTCTTTTTTTTCTAAAGAGTGCTCAGATTTTCGGCTTGTGGATGGTACTGCAACATCATCCAATTCATCTTCTTCTTGAAAAATCAAGTTCTCAAAAATGCTCTCGCGAAAGTCTGTTATAGACATGGAGGAGTCATTAATTTTTTTTTTAAATAATGCTAATTAACTACGCTGGTACTAAATAGGACTTCTATGGCCAGCTTCCTGTACCACTTTATGGTCTTCCTCAACGCCGAATTGTACGATACCATTTGGTCGGACAAGTATATAGATCTCTTTCCTTTGTTATAGTCTACAACAGCGAGATGTTTTGTTTTTGTTCAGTTCGAACTTGAATTTCCTGCATAACATCTGTATGCTTGGTTGACAGCAGCAACACGTCTCTTTTGTGACGCCATTTCATTACGCATATTCCCCGTTCATTTTCTTTAGCTACAATTTCACTGCGCTTAAGTTGCTTTTCCGTGACCTCTTTTGGGTTTCCACGCCTGTTAGATCGCAATGTACCTAGAAGGTGTGCCTCTCGATCCAGCAACTTATTTGCTAAATCCATACTAGTGTAATAATTGTCGGTGACCATAGTTCTGCCGCTATCTAACAGGTTTTCAGCGAGTGTCATTACCACATTTGTAGGCATCTTGTTCCTTTCCACAATATATCTTCATGTTATAAGTATACCCTTCTGAACTACAAAATTTTAGAGGAATATACTGCTTGAATACAAGACGACCTCGAAAAGGGACTATCGATTCATCTACACAAACTGTACTGCCAGGCGTAAATGCATACTGAAACTTCGCGATGAGCTTGTCAAAAAGTGGCTAGACTTTGAAAAGTCGATCACCTTCTGGACAACTTTCATTATCGGAAAAATGCCACAGTTGTAACAATAACTCGAAACGATTTCTACTCATAACTTTTGATATATTTTCATTCCGAAAAAGTGGTTTTCTGCTTCAGTAATGACGGATTGTTGGCATTCGAACAATACCCATATATCCGATTAGCCCCAAAAATTTACGCATTTCTCTTCTATCTGTAAGAGACCAATTATGAAGTCTTGAACACTGTGGAATATCTTGCGCCGTGCAAATAACCTGCGTTGCGTAAAGGTTAGTTTGCTCCACCATTAGCTCTATAATTTCATTATCCACAAAGAAGGAAAAAAATCATAAAGGTGTACCTCCCTGTAACGCAGCTTGTAACTCTGGAAGAAATCCTTGTTCTTGGGTGAACTTATTTTGAAAGTTGCCTTGTGGAGAGAACCAGCCCGGAAATGGATGCACAGGGGCAACACTCTCCTCAGATTCGGAGCTGCTCGATTGCGATTGCGCCAATGTTTGGAACCTCTGGAACAGTTTCGGAAACCTACAAAAAACATTACTTAGAGATGTATAAAGGATTTCTAAATAAAAAGCTTACCTTTGTGTCATTGTGGTTTGCAGTTTCTGCGGGAGCGTCTGAATCAGGTTCAGACAAGTCACTAGGTGAGTAATTTGGATCATTGACTGAGTCGGATGAACCATATGGATCAGGGACATCACTATCATCAGAGCAATATAAAATTTAATTAAATCCTATACTCTTAAAAATAAATTAAAAGTCAAAACTCTTACCATCGTCGTTATTCGATTTTTGCAGTTTCGCCAATAAAAGTAAACGTTTCGTGCGGTCTCGAATACCAGCCATTTTAACCGTAGCGTACCAAACGACTTCCTACGCGACACTGGAACTGCAATAACAGCCGAAAATATACGCGTGCGCTGCAGTAAACAGGCGATGTCGGTGGACCCACGTGGACCGCCGAGCGGGACCGATCGTGCTTTTGCAGTACACTTGTCTTAGAGGGCCAAAGCGGTCCGTAGGACCGTCAATTTTTTTTTAGTTTTTAGGGAAAATTAGACAAATTTTAGTAAAAATAAGAGAAGTTTAAGCATTATTAATAAAAATCAACCTGAAACTACAAAAATAACAACTTGGCCCAATAAAAAAAATCACAAATTACAACGCGGCACTTAACGTGTTAGACAACATAGGTATTGCCTGCTATAGTCTAACATTGGTTTAGAGACATTCTTTGAAGGATGTATACAAGCCTTTGAATGAACCAATCCTGCTATATTATGCAAGAAGTCTAAAGCTTTTCTTCGGTGCCAGGTATTAAGTGTTAGTGTGGCTAAACTTATTGTGATGCCATTTGTAGGTTCTGGTCCAATAAAAACTCTCCCTTGCAAGAGAGTCTACCTTCTCATTGCCATCCAGAATGCCAGAATGTCCATTGATTCAGACCATAGCGATACTCTATTGAGGAGAGTCTTTTTTGGTAGTCTAATACCAATTTCGACGTTACTCTGTAAGAGCTAAGTACTTTCAAACCCGATTGGCTGCCCGAGAAAATTTTTATTGTTCTATGTGTGAGATTGGTTTGCTCCAATCTCTCCACACATGATGCAATGGCTATTACAATATATGGTTATAGAACAAGATGGCGGCTAAAAAAAAAAAATTGACACGAGAAGAAACTTTACAAAAGAAGAGAGAAGCTGCAAAGGCTCGCTTGATTCAAATTAAGAGCGGTCCTATAAAATTAGCCGAATATAACGAAAAGGAAAGGATAAAGTATCTAAAGAAAAAGGACAGAGAAAAAGCATTAAACAAATGACTTCCCGCGAGCAAAGGAAAACTCGGAAGAGTTGGAAAAAATACTCGTCTGATTTCAGACAAAAACAGGCATTGATTAATGTCACAAATACCTATTTAATGCAAACACCACCTACATTTGATGACGAAGTGCATCCTCCTGTTCTTGCAGAAAACAGAGCTCCAAATCCTAATAGTCCCCGGCAACATATTATTAAAAATTTAAGACATTCTGTCTTCAAGCTAGAAAATGAAGTGAAAAGCAAAGAAAATTGAGACTTAAAGAGATTAAGAAGAAGGATAGAACTATTTTTGAATTAAAATTGAAGATTAATTGTCAACGACAGAAGTATAGGCGATTGAGAAACAAAATGGAGATGAAAAAGAATGCTCTCACACCAACGAGTAGTTAAATTGAACATATGGCAGAGAACCCCAACCAAAAGAAAGAACTGGCCAAGAAAGCTCTATTCGGCGAAGTTATACAAGCACAAATTTTGAATAATTTGTCTGAAATAAAAACTCACTCCGACAAATCAAATTTAAAACGGTTCATCAGCGGCAAAATAGTTGACAAATATAAACTGTGGAGATTTAAGAATAAAGCTATAACATATAAAAGAGTGTGTTATAACAAATCAAAGTCAGTTGCAAAGAATAATAAGCTGAAAGTACAGGATGGAGGACGGAGTTTTTTTGAAGATGACAGTAATAGTCGTCAAGCGGCTGGAAAGAAGGAGTACGTCACCCGTAATAGTGTCAAAAAATAAAAACGTTACCTCTCAGATTCGATGAAAAATCTGCACCAAAAGTTTCTACAATCGGGAAATATTACGATTAGTTACGCTCTTTTCTGTCGTCTACGTTCATTTTGGGTCATCCCACCTAAACTTTCGGACCGAGACACGTGTGCTTGTGTAACATTTGAAAATATTGATTTGAAGCTGTCTGCCTTGTACAATGCCAAAATCCTTGCTTGCAATAACTTCCAAACTTTACTACAAATACTTTGTTGCGATCGCTATTCCGAAAGATGCTTGGAAAGATCTTGTGCTGATTGCTTACCAAAAACATTACCTTACAAGGAATTTGACAACAATAGAGATATGCTGTTAAGGCAATGGGTTCACACAAAAGAGTCGTTTATAGACCCAAAAACCAAAAAGGAACGCTCTGTCATGAAGTATAAAAAAAGAGGCAAAACAAATGAAACCTCATGATGTGATACTGCAGCTGGAAGATGACCTTCAACATTTTTTCCTATATGAGAGGAAGGTTGTGCACCAATATCAAACTATCAAGTCATTGAAACAATCACTGACAATAAAAGATGCGATCATACATATGGACTTCTCAGAGAATTAAGCTGCAAAATGTAATCAAGAAATTCAAGACTTCCATTTTGGCGCTTCCCGCACACAAATTTCTTTGCACACGGTTGTTGTGTATATGATGGATTCAACAGTTATTCACTACCATTTTCACAAATTCATCTCACAATGCCGCAGCAATTTGGGCACATTTACTATCAGTACTAGCATCTTTACCTTCAACGATTGAAATAGTATATTCTGCAACTAGTGAGAAAAATGCTTTTCCCACGTGTTACACACTATACTTTTTCTACGACTTCTTAGCATCGAATATTGTGACCATATTGTAGACGCTTTTAATGTCGTAGATAAATGTTCGAAATACACTAGCAAAACATTTTCAGAAAACGAATTCACTTTTGAAACTCTTCTCCAATCCATAAATTTTGTATAAGCCATTTCATATTTCTTTCTTGAAATTTCTGGTAATAACTCTAAGGTGACATTTTCTGTTATTTCTGGGGGTGTGTTTTCAAACTCACTGTCGTTGATGTCCATAATTTTTTATATTGTAACACAAAATTTTGTTGAAATTTTTTTAAGCTTATAGAAACACCTTCTCTCTACTTTTAAAACACTACCATTTGGGTACTCTGTACTTTTTAACGTTTGACGTTTTATGACAGGAGTCCAAATCATTCTATGATCGATAATTGTGTTGATTCTCTATCGTACCCACGGCTTAGGCAAAGTGACACTTTGTAGTTTCGTAAATTGTGGGAAAAGAACTATTTTCCATAGCAGTCGTAGAAAAAGATACATTTCTTGAGTGACGGCCCTGTCACTCAATATAGGAACAAGACCATGTTTTTCATTCTCGGTTGTAAAGTTGATGAGTTTTATCCAAATATAATGACATTCTCCTGGAATTACCATGAGACAGGCCATGGAAAAGGGGCGCCAGATGGTGTAGGTGCAACATGTAAAAGGACTGCAGACCAAGTAATCGCTCAAAGAGGCGATATAACGAGAGAAAAAATGTCTAGCGGTAAACATTTCCGTTATTGAAGATGCCGACATAGAGAAAATGAACGACTTGATCAATGAGAATGAGAGCGAAATGATTTCATTTAAAGAAACACTAAAAAGGTTCACGCGCACTTACCCGAAGCGTTGCGAAGAAAATTGTAGATTTTTCGCCCGAGTAATAATAATAATAATTAAGTTATATGGCAGCCCGCGCACTATGGCCAAGAGACGCGTCGGTGGACGCACGAATTCTCTTCGGAACAACTAGGAGAAGTTTCTCGTGACGCTTTGCCTCAATGCGCGGTGACAGGCGGCGAGAAGATTCAAATATTTGTTAATTCTTATGTAGCATATTTCAGTTTTTAGCAGTATTTGATAGGAAGTGGTGCTAAAGTTGGTGGCAAATCCAAGAAGCTCAAAAAACTTTTCCTCCGACATACAGAAATATTTGAAAAATTTCTTTTTATCTTGTCTAAGATCGTTGAATAAATGATGAAATTCACTGTGTCTCTCTTTTGATTTATATCATAAACCCAGCATTTTTTGTTTGTTTTTTTCTTCTTCCATAGTGGTAATTAATCTTAATACAAAGAGATCCTCTTCTGACGAACTGCTAATCGTACCTCTCAAATGCGCGGACACCATCAAAATGACGCTTCCGTTCGCAACGCTTCGGCTAAGTGCGCGTGAACCTTCAAAATGACGCTTCGTTTCGCAATGCTTCGGCTAAGTGCGCGTGAACCTATAAGGTGCATCAAGTCGTCGGTAACATGTATCGCTCAAATCGACTTGTCATGAAAGCACGGAGCTGCTTCTGTGGAACAGTCCCATGAAAAAACCGATAAGGTACACGTGAAAAAAATTTTTCCGTGCATTCTTTGGGCCTCAAGGAAGAGCGGTGCAATAGTGGCAGAAAAGTAGCAGGTCGGAAAATCCTCGGTAGAAGGAACTAAAAGTCATGGAAATGCAAAACCTTTTCGTTCACCTTGCAATCTGTTAAAAAGCACTTTAATCATCCGGTGGATCAGCCATTTCGATGGCTACTGATCGATAGAGAAAAAAAAGCATCAAAATATGCGTGTGCTCTCTGATCGGCTTCGGACGAGTAACTCGGGCATCGGCAACTTTGCTGTTATCGCCAGCCGCCGATGCCAAAACAATCGACGAACTCCGAGCCGCCCAAGTATACAAACAAACGACGATCGGGTAACGGCAGAGAATCGTAGCTTGCATTATGATAATAAAAATGAATTCATAAATAAAAGTAGTGTACATCACAACAACAGTGTTCTAATAATTATATAAATGCTCATTTTCAATTCAGTGGAAATGGATTGCACGACTTGAATAAGATCGTGCGTGACGCTACAGGCTGTTTTGCATGACTTTTAGTTCGTTCTGCCGAGGGTTTTCCGACCTGCTACTTTTCTGCCACTATCGCACCGCTCTTCCTTGAGGCCCAAAGAATTTCCGGAAAAAAGTTTTCCAAGTGTACCTTATCGGTTTTTTCATGGGAATTTTCCACGACTTTGAATCATTTCTGCTGAGGGTTTTCCGACCTGCTAACTTTCTGCCACTGTTACTGTCAGTCAAGGTCTTAACAATGCCTAAAAAAAAATTTCGCGCGTGTACCTTATCGGTTTTTCAGGCAAGTTTTTCCGACGTGAAAAACTGGTCGCCATTTACATATCCGGCCTATGGAAACTGGCAGAATAGTCATTTCGCGATGGGTTAATGTTTTTACAATCATTTATTCACTCAACTGTCGTGTACCTTATCGATAGTGTTTTATGTAGGACTATATTGACTGATTGCTGTAAGACTGCATAGTTTTTAATTTATGTCTAATATCTTTATAAAACGCCATTTGTTACTTACTTGAGATGATTTATTTTTGTTTTGAGTTTTAAAATTACAGAAGGTTAAGTTTATTCTTGTTATTTTAATTTCATATAAAAGTTCTACTTGGCAAGACTGCAAAGATTTTAATTTATAATAAAAAAGCTGTACTTGTTCTTATAAAAGACTGTTTTACAGCGTAAAGCAACAAGGATCCTCAAATCCTTCTTAATTCCAGGAAAAAATCTTCAGTTTCCTTGAGAATTTCCACAACACTCACACTCAGTTTGATCAATTCTGGTTTCTCCTCCCATATTTTTTTCCAAAGCTCCATCTCATTTTTGATAATTGTTAAACAGTAAAAATTTTTGGATTCCTCGCAAGCTTCTTCAAAATCTTCCAAAGAACTGTTTTTCATTTTCGCAGGATGTAGTTTTGTTAAAGTAAATGTTGGTCCAAATCCAAATAAGGAATTGTTATGGACCTGGCTATCAGTATAAAGCTAAAAATAAACGATACTTTGGAAGCTGCAGCATGGAGCTGATACACATGTTTAAATGCATCTTTACTTAACAAAAAACTTCCTGAATTCCCTGTATTTAAGTTAAACTGCAATAAGTAATGGAAGAGAAATCCCACAAATACTATACATGCAAATCGTACTTACGTACGACGCGAACGTGGGTGTAAGCAAAAAATATACCCACTTAGAAAAAACTGTCATGTGTTACGGAATGGAACTGAAAGAAGCTCCATCTTTTGACTGACCGCATAATTATGCATTCGCGTGTGGCAGACGCGGAAAATTTGAAATTGTTAATTTTTAGGTTTCTGATGGTGGATTTTTGTTTTTAGTAAACACATATGTATGCATTTGCAATTTATCGGTTTTCGACAGACTAAATTAAAAAAATTGGAAGTCATACATGCATACTAACATCAAAGTAAACACTACCATACAGAAAGGGTTCCAAGAAAAAAAAACAAAAACATGTTATTTACAAATTTTATTGTCACAATTGAACCAATATTTATTGGGAAAACGGAAGCAGCTACTTTCTTTATCGTAACCACCCGGTACACAATACTTTTTTTCGAAGGTCTTTTTTCCCCAGCATAATACTTACCAAAAACAGTACACACAATAGTTTTAGGCCGCGAAATACCTTTTAACGTACCGAAAGAACAGTTATCGCCGAGGCAAGATAATCTTGAGGTCGTTAAAAAGTTTCGCGGCCATGGCATACACAGTGCAGTGCAGTGTTGCCGCTGCTTTCGGAAGTTCGGTGCTCAAAGTGAGCGCTATCGTTTCAATTAGCAGGGTGACTGGCGAGCGTTAACCTCTAGCCCCCCTCTGGCGACGCCCTTGTCTGCTTTTGATAGTTCATCCTTACGGAGGACCCATTCATCTCTATTTGGAATTAGGACGGTATAAGGCAAGTTGTAGTTTACTGTTGGATGCATTATGTCAGAGTATGTCACAATACAGTGACTTTCAGTGTGTACTAGCATTCTGCTTTGCTCTGTATAAGCCAGTTTTGTGCATTTAAAAATATGCGCAATTCGATATGTCGTCCATCTAGCCTCCTTTTCCAGAAATATATGGAGAGGAGGTGTATACCAGAGTCCCTTGCTTGAGCCGTTAGCTGTAAAGCTTTTGACCAAGCAATAGCTCCATACGTGATCAGTGGTCTAACAATCATCACATATATCCAATAGATTTGTTTGGTACCCAAACCACAAGATTTTCCGCAGATCCTGAGGATAGTCTGGCCTTATGGATAACTTTTTCCAAGTGAGCGTTCTATGTAAGTTTTGTATCTAGGATAATCCCAAAATATTTTACTTCTGCTGCAAATGGAATAACCTCAACAATGTAGGAAAGTGGTGGAAGATCCACCAATTTTATTTTCCTAGTGAAGGGACTATTATAGGTTTACTAGGGTTAACAGACATCTGTTCCCTCTAGCAATTTTTATTAGTTATTAACATTCAAAAATACTAGCGCTTTCTGAATTTCTTGTGTCGCCATGAAAAGTTTGTGTCTGTAGTCAGCTTGTTTTTGTTGTATGATAACAGCTGTTGAAGTAAAGAATGACCATAGTAATCAACCATGAGTATTTTCTATGCTGTTAAGTAAAATTATTTATTAATAGTTTGATTATCTTTCAGGAAAGCGAAAAAAATTGATACAAGAGAATCCATTTATTTCCATTGCAACGTCTTCAAACGAAACTATTAATTTTACTATAGAAGTAAGAAAGCAAAATACTTTTACCGTAGAACTGTCTAAGGAGCACAAATTCAACATTACTCCAAGTCAACCTAGGTAAGTGCAAAAATACTTTTTAATTATATAGGATGTTGAAAAAAATTACTCCGTTACTAGGAAAAGTATATCACTCAAAAATAAGTTGGGTTTGCTTAGCAAAAAGTCTTTGTATGTGCGTCCAAGGTGTTGAAAAATAGTGTATAATATTATATACCTTTTTACGATTAATATACATCGCTAGGTCCGGCAATTGCCGGCCAACCGGAGCACAACGATTCAGAACCGCCCAAATCACTGAATCATGGGCAACAAAAATTGGTTAAATACTGATGAAGTTGATAAAATTGGTTAGTCTTTATTATATTTTCTTTAGATTCCAAATGGGATGTATGTATGTATGTATTTTGGGGTAACATTCACTGAGACCTAAAAGATCTATTGTGCCCCCTTACTTCTACTTAGTTTCTGAGGAGAGTCTCAGATACTAGTAGCTTCTTTAGTCCTATTTCCCGGAGGAATTTTAGGATATCTGCAGGCCTCAACTTAGTTAACTGTCCCTCTTCTATCCAGTAGTCTCCCAGGTACTGTGCCCTAGGATTCTGAAATACTGTGCTTCCAAATGGGATTGACACGTTATTATGTATTTCCAATGGCACGTTTTTTATTCATGGTTCACTAAACCCTATTGAATTAAAAAAATCTTGATCGGATGCATTAAGTTTCTGTTTTGTCCGGGGCGACGAATTTCAGTTTTGTCTTGGCGTCGAAATCTTTAGGGTCGATCCTGACATCCCATGCAGAAGTAGGTGTAGGAGTCGGAATTGTAGGACTAAAACAAAGAATTCCAATAAGCCTATCTAAGGATGTCACAACTTTCCAATCGGAACTGACGGCATTTCACCACTGTGTTGAAAAAATTAAGACAGGAAGGGACTTACCGACGTAAAGCTGCACTGAAGGCACTTGATTCCATGGAGGTCATGGTAGCCTGGGTACCAGGGCACGAGGGTCGTAAGGCCAACGAATTGACGGATAAAGCGGCCAGCAAAGCTCATCAATGCCATTCATTGGACCGGAACCCTTCTGCGAAGTCGACAATAAATATGGCCACGAGGAAGTGGTTAGCACAGAAATTTCTAGATTGGTAGGTAATCTCACCACGACAGAGACAGGCGAAGCAGTTTATTAGAGGACATGTGTCAACTTTTACGACAGATCTAATAAGCATGGATAGGAAAACTGCCAAAACTGTAATAGGTAAGTTAACAGGGAACTAAGTTTAACAGACACGCAAAGCTAATGGGGTTGACAAGCGAAGCCATGTGCAAATTTGGTTACCTAGAAGAGGAGACAACTGCAGAGCACATCCTATGCCAGTGCGACTGCCTGGCGAATGTGCGGTTTCTTGTAAAGAACGTTTAATATTTCGTTGACTCGACATCTGGTCTTAAGGATTTAGTAATAAAAGTTTATAAATCCCTCATTGTACAGTAAACAGTAACAGATCCGTAGTCGGTAAAATTTAAATATAAAACATAAATTAAATTTACTTTGTAAATAAACTAAATTTTTCAAAAACAAATTAAACTGTTGAAGCATACAGGGTGACTCTCTGTAAACGATATGATTTATTGAGGTGACTGTCAAGAAAAATTTGTTGATTCTAATTATTATAACTGTTGCCCGTTGTATCAATGAAATACATATTATTTGAAATTCAAATAACAACCGTCACGTCCGTAACTATGAACCAGAGTACTTAATACTCAAATAACGTCTAGCATTGTCACCAACAAACGTTATATCCTTATTTTTGAGGAGAATGCCACAATAGGGCTTGCTTACTGCTGTAAGAGACGTGAGTAATACCATTTACTTTAATTATTATCAATACATATTATAGATTATATTTAAATTTATTCAGTTGGGTTTTTTTAATGATACGTAAGATATTAAAACTTGTGATATTCTTTTATAAATTGAATTATATTTATATTTCAGTTTCCTCAAGATGATTTATTTCTTCTAGTGTTCTAGAGTTTGTCGTTCATTATAAATAATCAAATGTTAATTGAGATATAGAATGATTGGTTACTATTTTTTGTATTTTATCCACACCTTTCACAAAAATATATACTCATATTAAATAAATTTAAGAATATTATATACTCTAACTAAAGTCAGTGTGATGACCATAAAATAAAGCAATGTTGTCAGATATATTTTCAAAAATTGTTAGGCTCGCTACACAAATTTTCCTCTTACTTCAGTAAACTGTTAGTTCGTGATGTTATAAGAAAGCTACTTTGGAAATATTTTTAAAAAAATACATAATGTAAATTTATTGGTAAACATTAAAATAAGTCGCTTGAAATTACTGAAAAAAGAAAAATTAATTAAAACCACTTTTTATATGTTACTATATTTGAGAAAATTTTTAAGAGTTGGCAACGAATTGCACGTGCAGTCAAGACTTCGAAACAACCAATCATCAACTGCAGTATTCATCGCAATATAACGAAATAACCGAAGTATACTCCGGTTGACGTTTTTGGCAGAAAAAATTCTACGGTCTTGAGGGTGTTCGGGGGGGTTGTGTTGTGGTTCGGCTTATAATCCATTAGTATCATTCAGTGTCGGGTGTGAATTTTGTTTTAAAGAAATATTTAATATAATATCTATTTCTTGGTTGAGTGAGTTTAGTGAATTGTTATAGGTATTTATAGGAAAGTATAGATGATCTAGTGTAGAAAGGTATCATTAATATAAAACCTTTTTGATGGTGTAGTGGTTAGGTCGCGTCAGTGAATTGATTTTAATATAATATTCATTTGTTCGTAGACGTTAGGGTAAGTTTTATAATATAATTGATTAGAATGGCATTTTGGAGACCATTTGAAACAACAGTCCAAGATGATGCGCGGGATTATTGAATTGTGGATTTAAATATAAGAAGTTAGATAATCGAATGGTAATAATGGAGTCTCGGCGTATCGCTGAACTTAGGCAGGAGTATTTGCGCAAAACAAAAGGGTACCGTGATTCAAATAGAACTATAATTTATTTAGACGAAACTTGGTTTGATACACATGATGTTGTCAAGTGTTTATTCATTTATTTGTTATTCAAACAATCCTTACGGTTTTATTACATGAATAAATATATAAAATAAAATACATTTTAACTTAATATGTAAGAAAATAGTAGTAATGGTAATTATATTATAATTAAAACTGTATGAGGATATACACCCACCTTTAAAATATGGTTGGGTTGACGATACAAAAAACTGTTCTTTAGATACTCCGTGTTCTAGAGGAAAGCGCGTTATTATTGTATTACAAATTTTATGAATTTTGTATGCAGGTTAATTTTTTTCACTCAAATTGATATAGTAGATTAACATTATTTCACAATATTCGAATTTATAAAAAATTTATATGCACGCCATTGGGCGGCTTTTTCCTTCAAAGGGATTAAAAATATGGGTCATCACATTAACTTTGGAAGAACTTTAAAAGCCTTTTATTTATAAATAAACACCTTCAATTTATGCCATACGAGGTACAGGCGAATAAAAAAGAACTGTCACATTGACTGTTCCAGCTTCCTTTGAATAAAGAAAAAATCTACATGCTGGCAACATCAGAAAATTTTGTTTTGCAACGTCATCGTCTTTTTATCGTAAATAAATCATATAAAAATTTTATTTTATAATATGAAATTCATTACCGTTTTTATCCTACACAATAATTGTTACATTATTTTATCTGATTCAGGTCCCATAACTGACAAGTTAAACTTCAAACAAATATCGAAATACGACAACTTATGATTGTATTTGCATCAGACATTGACAACTGCTAACAATTTATTTTTCGTGCAATCGGACGCGAAGTCAGTATTTCGCGTTCTCAACACAGTCCGCGAAATTCAATTTCGCTGCCGTTACCCATAGCAACGGCTGCGAAACCAAACGTCACTTTCAAATTTGACATTTCTAAAATACTACAAAGACAAGGATTATTTTTTATTGAAGACCAACAAATACATAAGTACTTATATTATTTACGATGAATATTAATATTCATTGTACAGTTTGTATTATTACTTATATTTACTCCAGAAGTTAAAGCAAGAACTGTCAAAATATTTTGTATATATTGAAACATATCATTTCCATAGCACACATTGTTAAATAAATTAAACTGCTGTTGATTTTAAAGCAATGATATATTTATTTACAATTATCTAGTTTAAAAATTTTAACGATTGCACGAAAAATAGTGTGTATGCCATGGCCGCGAAACTTTTTAACGACCTCAAGATTATCTTGCCTCGGCCGCAAACGGCCTGTTCTTTCGGTACGTTAAAAAGGTATTTCGCGGCCTAAGCATACAAATAACTATTTATACTGACGTTTAATGCTGTTGTTTATTTTAAGCGATTCGTTTTTGTTTCTTCTGATTATGATGTGATTGAAATCGCTTAGGTATGCTATTTTAAATGGGATATCAATCAAATTAGCCATTTTTATTTAATTTGTCAATCGGGGCGCGAGCTAGCGTGGAAACGTAAAATTTATTTTCTCTCCTAGGCATAGAAAGGGCTATTTTCTCGCCTCCGTAAAGCTGGTAAAATTCAACTTTCTCATAGTGTAGGATAAAAAATAAATTACAAACGCTTTCCGCCCCCCTGGTTGTTGGGAACTCCTGCTCTAGACAGTTCACGACAATGCTAACTAGTGAAGATGAAAATAAGTTCTGTATGATACGGGAAATTTAAATCTTGAATTTAGGCGGGATATTCAATTTATTCAAATTTTTTTTAAAAGTTTTCTATTGCTTTTGTTAACTTTTTGGGAAATTAAACTACATTTTTTTCATTTTTAATTCAACGTATCGGTAGCTATCCAGCTACCGTTATCAAGAATAATTAAGTTTTTTATATTGTTGATGAATTTTTTTGTAGTGTCAGATTGGGACCAGAAATATAAAAAAACTTAATTTTTCTTGATAACGTTAGCTGCAAAGCTACCGAAACGTTGAAATAAAAACCTAAAAAATATTGTGGTTTAACTTCCCAAAAAATTAACAAAAATAATAATGAATACACCACAAGGAACATCCAGAAGATAACACAAACCACATATCATATTATGTGGTTTGTGTACTTAAAATAACACTTGATATAGTCATGACTAGAAAGTTTTCAAAGTGTGGTATTAACTGTAAACATCACAAATGAAATTCTAGAAATAACATTTGCATCAGATTCTCAATCACTGTTTTTTGTACAGTAATAAGGTAGGTATATAAAAGAAAAACAGCTTCGTTGCACAGTTGTTTAATTTAACATCAAACAGACAGATTGACTACATGTTTTGGTTGTTTAGTATTCTTTTTTTATATAGTTTATTTCTTAATGTCTGACAGCACAGTAGCCTCATTAAATATTCAAATATTAAAATTCTAATGCAAAACAAGAAGGTGTCTGTATTGGTTATCTGTACATCCCTGTTTCAGCTCAAAATACAATATGGTAATAAAACTGAACAATGCCAGCTAAACGATAAACATTGCGGCAGTGGCGGAGATTACGATATTAGTTCATTTTGCTGTTGAAATAAAATTCATTCGTTTAGGCCTATTAACAAGTTACCTTTTCATTTTTATTAAATTAAATTAATTAAATGAAATATAGTTTAATTTTCATAATTCAAATTTATTGACAATGAAGTAATGTATATTAAGTAAAGTAAACATACCATTTATAGGAAATATAAAATTAAATCTATAGTATCATCCTCTTCGCTGGCCATACAAGAATCATCCGAAGACTCGTCGAGAGAGATCACTGTTCTATAGTTTGTTTTATGAGGTTATCTAAAACCCACATTTTCTCTTCCTCTTTCATTACATGATTCACAGCATCTCCCCAGTTCTCTTCCGTTATTGTTGTCAATAAGTACTTCATGAGTTCACGAACATCTTTCATTTTAAAGGTTTTATTATGTCTAGCTACATAACCTTTCATTTGAGCCCATATTAACTCTATCGCATTTAATTCACAATGGTATGACGGCAAACGAAGCACTGTTATCCCACGATTCTTGGCTATTTCATCAATAACAAACTTTAAATTGTAGCTTGTGATCTGAAGCAACCTTTAAAAGTTCTTTTTTCAGCATATCATCTTCAAATGGTATATCTTTTACGATTAACCAGTTTCTAATATCAGCTTTTCTCCAAGAGGTAGATGGAAGATTTTCTGTTAATCGCGAATAATAAGTGGCATTGTCCATAACGTTTTACAGCATTATTTGGAATTAATTCGACCATTTGTGTAAAATACTCTTCAAAAACATCTGCAGTCATTTATTCATGATAGTCTTTGGTTGATGTTGACTGAAACTCCAGTAAACCACCTTCAACGAACCCTTGATTGCATCCAATATGCGTTATTATTAGTCTGCGACCTTTACCGATAGGAGTTTCCAGTCCAGTAAATAAACCTTCTATGAAAGCTTGACGACTGGTTTGAATACTTTTGTCCTGCCATATTTTTTTTACTTAATGTCCTTCATTGAGCCATGTCTCATCTAGATAATAGATTTGTCTTCCCTCCTGTCTGTATTTTCGGATATCTCGTAAATACTGGCGTCTCCAACATATTATTTCTTCGTTGTCGATTAGCACTGATTTGCGATTTACGAGTTTGCTTCTCCCAAGTAAAATTTAATTTGTGTAATATTTTCCACAAAGTTTTTCGCCCTATGTCAGGCAAATTCTCCTTCACCATTCTTAGAATTATGTCAAGAGTTGGGATCTCTTTTTTAAAATATAATTCATGTACTTTTCGTCTTATTGTATTTTGCACATGTTCGTCAAGGTCAAGTGGTTTTCTTCCAGTTGACTTTTTAGGTGGAGATATATTTCCATTTTTCCTCTCTCTTAGAAGCCTGTAAATAGTAGATTCACTAACTCCTGTCATATTGGAACATGTCGAAACTATATTCCTAACAGTAGCAGCCGGCATTTGATGTACAACAGCATCATGCACATTTAACACTATAGTCTTCGTTTGTAAGCTAAGCACGCTCTTACACTTTACTGGGGTAAAACTTGAAGACATTTTTCACAACACAGTTAACACTTATGGAACGTAAGCGACTCTAAGCAAAACAAATTATACAAATTTGGGCGAAACCAAGTTTCACCGTATATACCTGCAAAATTTCTAAGTAGTCATTAGGACAATCCCTAGTAGGACCCTATTGTAATGTTAACATTTGTAGAGAAGTTTACAGCACTTTATTTTCACCCTCCAAATTTTATTAATGTAAGTGTAGCCGTTCAAAAGATACGAGGGGGGGAGGGGACTTTTGAATAGGACTGTATATCAATTCGTATGTTGAATTATGAAATGCTAATGATAACTGTATCTACACTATTATGATCATGTCCGTATATTTACCTATTCAGAAACAGTGTAATTTAAAAATTTGGTTGGTATGGGATCCCTTCGTTCAGACGACCGTCTCCGTGGGCACTCCTTAAAGTTGAAGAAAGAGCCTTTTAGAACTCGTTATAGACAAAACTTTATGAGTAATAGAATTTTCGATATTTGGAATAGTCTTCCTCAGCAAATAATTGATTCAGAAAATGTTAATAGTTTCAAAATTCAAATAGACTCCTACATTTTCAATCTGTAGTTTTTTAGGCTTAGTGTCAGTTATCATTTAATTTATACACTGTAAATTATTATGGGCAAAATAGGACTTGATCCTCTGCCCTTATCATGTAATAATAATAATAATAATAATAATAATAAGTAGATAGTCACATGGACCTTTACATTTATCAAATTTTTATCTCTTTCTGATAACAATCACCAGTCTGACAACTTTTTTAAAAAATCATTATATTTGGATATAATGGATTTATCCCATATATATAAGCCTTACACTGTATAATAATGTATAATTTATAATTTTTTTTCAATCCAACTATACTACCAACCTAGTTGAAAATAAAAATGAATAGAGAATTCACCCTTATAATTTCATAACCATTCACTAAGTTAACTTACTAAACAAAATCACTTACCAAGTCGACTTACTAAACAAAGTGTTGCAGCCAGCCTTTGGCTGAATATCTGGGTAGCATGCTTAACCTTCATCTTCTTCCATTTATTTTCATATATATGTGCTCATCACTTAGGTGAGGTAGAACCCTTAAGCCATCAACTGCTCCATTATCACTCTCATAAAGTCGTTCTATATGTTTCCATTTTGCTGTCTTGTTAATATTGGGAAGGGTCAAATATTGGATATACTTTGAAAGTTCCTACTTCAAATGATCCATTTCGGTAACTATCTATATTTCCTTGTCTTAAATCCTGTTCCTTTGTATCTTGAATTAATTCATCTATAACACTGGAGTTATTTTGATCACATATTACAGTTATTGGTTTGATGCCTACGTTTATAAGTTTTTGTATAATAACTGTTTTATTTGTAAAGCTGTTGCATCACTCTTACTTGAAAAATTATAAGATACGCGGTGTCCAGAAACTCTCCTGCCAAACGGAAACTACAGTTACTAGAGGTGATTTTAAGTCGATTTAGCTCAAATTACCTTAATCCGAAACTGCTTCCTAAGACGTCCTCATATGAATTTTCTTCAAATTATTCAAAAATACCGTTACTTAAAATATTCAAACTTGGTAAAACCAATAAACAGTTACAAACCAGTCGTTCGCTGTAAATAAATATTTTTCAGATCCATCACAGTCGGGAGGACCAACAGGTATTTTTATTAAAAAAATGTATTTTCAAGTTTTTTATGTATCCGACACCGAATTTGGAAAATTCAAGATAATTTTCATAAAAAATGTTCTCTTCTTTCAAATCGATATCATGAACCGTTTTAGAGAAAAATAAATTTAAACTTTTCGTGTTTCTTACATAAAATCATGCTGGATTATAAAATTGTATATGTAATATCAAGTTGGCTTTGAAAAATCAACAAAAACTGACAATGTGTCAAATTATTTAGATTCTAAACAGTTATTATTGTTATTAAGTGTGAAAGGTAAAAAATAATAGTGAATTTGATCGAATGAAGAATATCACTCGTGCAGCAGAGCGAAGACATGCGGAAAAATTAAGAGAAAGTGGCTCAGGAGTACCTAAAAATACTGAAACTGGTAGACGACCTGATGTGACAATGGAATACGAAGACGATATTTTGATTGAAATCGAAAATCATCCTGAGGTTAGCACAAGAAGACTCGCTGCTATGTATCATGGCATTTCCAAGTCTTCCATATGGAATATTATTCATAAAGAAAACCTTCATTCTCTCCATTTTCAAAATGTTCATGCCATGGTAGATGGTGATTTCCCTGCCCGCATAGATTTTTCAAACTGGTTGTAGAACAAAAAAAATCAGGATCCTAATTTCTTTTCCAATATTTTATTGTGCGATGAATCTACGTTTACCGGAGACGGAATTTTTAATTTACATAATGCACATTAGTATGCCTACATTGGTGATAATCCTCATGCAACAGTAGAGAAAAAGCACCAGCAAAGATTTAGTATAAATGTTTGGATAGGTGTAATCGGTAATCAGCTTCTGGACCCGTAGAGCTTCCTAGCGGTTTAACAGGACAAGAATATCTTAATTTCCTACAAAATGTTTTACCTGATTTAATAGATGAGGTTCCCCTGATGATTCGAAATAATTGATGGTTCATGCACGACGGCTGCCCAGCTCATTATAGTAGAGAGGTTCGTCAATATCTCGACAATAACTATCACGATAAATGGATTGGAAGAGGTGGTCCAGTTAATTGGCCCCCAAGATCTCCAGCTTTAAACCCCTGTGATTTTTGTATTTTGGGTTATTTAAAATCATTAGTCTTTGCTGTTCCAATAGAAACCCGTAATCAGCTGTGGCAAAGAATTCAAAACGCTTGTAATGAAATTAGAAATAATGCAGGAATTTTTGCAAAAATTAGACGATCTTTAGAAACAGAATAAATTTGGGTATTGAGACAAATAGTCGTCATGTAGAGCATCCGTTGTAAAATTAATTCTCTTATTTATGTTGGTAATTATCTCTAACTTTGTTTTTTTTTAATGTTGATTGTTGTTTTATACCCTCACGAAATAAAGTTAATTTAAAATTTCCAAAACAATGTAACCCATTATGTCCCACGGCAAAAAAAGTTCGAATTTTTTCATAATATTCTGTATTTGTGTTCAAAATAACTACAAGGATCAATAAAAAATAATTAAAATTTTTTTTCTTTTATAGTTTTGTCAAAAAGTAGTGATCTATGAATAGATCACTGGGCATATTCATTATACATTATTGAAAATACATTTTATCTTCAAACAGCAATCTTATATTTTCTATAAAACTAAAAGTTTATTATTATGAACACAACAAAAAATAAAGCAACTAATAACAAATACTTAGAGAACTATTTTTGGTGGTAAGGCAAATAACATTCGCACAGAGACATCACATTCCATACAGAAACTTTTGGGTCTGCTCTTACAACTTTTTTTTTTTAATTGGTTATTTAACGTCGGTCTATTTCTGCAACTGAGGCTAATCACCGACGCCGGGAGCACTCTACCCCTAACCGGAAATTTTGCCGAACCCACTGGTGTTCCAACCAGTGGTAGGGTTCTTTAACGAGTCCAACATCCATGGACTCGGGACCTCGGTTTTACGTCTCCTCCGAAAGACGGCATACCTACATTATACCTCGTGCTCATTGGTATAATACCCGAAAGACTGAAACTGAGAAAAAAGTACAAGGAACATGTGCCGTTCTCGAGTGAATCGTTGTTTATACAGCTGCAGGTATAGATATTATATGTGCCCAGTGGTATAAATAAAGATCAGCGAAAAATATTTGATGATAATTATGAAAATTACAAAAAAAAATAAAAATTTAAATTTCATATGGAATGGTAAATCTACTAGCTTTAAGAGGCTAAAAATTCACATAGCATATTTTAAAAATTATTTAACCAACGTTAATAAATAAATGTGAAAGGTGTGAAAGGTAAAAAATAATAGTGAATTTGATCAAAATGGTTTATTTTTCGAATGAAGAATATCGCTCGTGCAGCAGAGCGAAGACATGAGGAAAAATTTCCAAACAGAAGGCATCCTGCTCGCGCAACATTTGTAGCCGTACACCAAAGATTAAGAGAAAGTGGCTCAGGAGTACCTAAAAATACTGAAACTGGTAGACGACCTGATGTGACAATGGAATACGAAGACGATATTTTGATTGAAATGATAATATGAAAATTACAAAAAAAAAAATTTAAATTTCATATGGAATGGTAAATCTACATGCTTTAAGAGGCTAAAAATTCACATAGCATATTTTAAAAATTATTTAACCAACGTTAATAAATAAATGTTCACCCTACACCATTGTAAAATGGTAATTGGGTTGTTGATAATATATATATATAATAAATAAATGTATTCGGTAATGCACGAAACCGATTATTCCCAAATTTAAAAAAAATCGAAAAAAAAAATACTTCCGTTACAAAAACTGATATGTAGATAGTCTAAATCTCTCGTCGCCGATCTAAATAAACACCTATATAACTTTTGAAATAATTAAAAAACTGGATAGTAATGTATTTTGATTTAGTTATGATCTATAAATAGATCAGTGGACGTTAATGGGTTAATACTTACGATTTTTGTTACCAGTATCTGTACAATTTGTTGATTTTTCAAAGCCAACTTGAAATTACAGATACAATTTTATAATCCAACATGATTTTAGTGAGAAACATAAAAAGTTAAAATTTATTTTTCTCGAAAACGGTTCATGATATCGATTTGAGAGAAGAGAACATTTTTTAGGAAAATCATCTTGAATTTTCCAAATTTGGTGTCGGATACATCAAAAACTTGAAAATAAAATTTTTTTAATACCTGTTGGCCCCCCCGACTGACACGCTTGTGATGGATCTGAAAAAAATTTATTTACAGCGAACGACTGGTTTGTAACTGTTTATTGATTATACCAAGTTTGAATATTTTAAATAACGGTATTTTTGAATAATTTGAAGAAAACTCATATGAGGACGTCTTCTTCAAAGGGCTGTAGCTCTCTTAGGAAGCATTTTCGGATTAAGGTAGTTTGAGCTAAATCGACTTAAAAACACCTCTAGTAACTGATCAGCTAAACAACTTCCTCGATTTTCTCCAACATCTTCAAATCCTTCTATGAAACCAGAATATTCATTGAAATGTAGACTAGGCATGATAGCCATTTCATCAAATAATATGGCTATACATTTTTCAGAAGAATCCATATTTGCAGTTAATTCTTGTTCTGACTCAAAAACTACATCATTTATACCAGGCCCCCCAACAATTTCTGCCAAAAGTCTCGACAGTGTAGATTTACTAGGCAAAATGAATATTTTTGAAAGAACTGATTAAGACTTAGCACTTTGCTTGTATAGTATCAAAGCCAACAATTTTTCATTAAGGGTCTAAGTTTTTTTGATATTTTACATTCTCACAGCTGGCACTGAATGAACATACTGTTTAGTTTGGCAACATTTTCTTCAAGGTGATGCTTTCTACTAAATTGCTCAGCTTCAAATAACCTACACCTGAATGATTTTTACTTGTTTCTTTCCATATTGTATTTTTTATTTAGCTATTTGATTGCATCATACATATTTTTTCTTCTTTGGTGTTATTGTATGCTTAGCAATTCTAGTTTGTTTCAATAACTGCTATGGTGACAATAGGGCAATCCCTTTATTACCTAAAAACTATTTATTTTAAATATCTATTTATTAATTTTTATATAACCACTTGATTATCAAATAATATAATTAAAATGTAATATAATGTAAATGTATAGTAACATTTATAAGAGTGTGTGTGACAGAGTAGATTTTAATGATAGGACTTGTTAACATCATGCACTGAATTAAATGGTTTTATTTATATTTATTACCTTTGATACTATCGGAAGAGTTATTCGATTCTAGTACTTGGTTGATGTTGATGGAGTATCATACATTTTATTTGAGCTAGTTGAACTTAGATCTAAAAAACTCTGTTTTATTCAAGTTTCATGAATATGGTTTTCACTTACTGGTAATATTTACTGTTGGAACAGCATTCGCAAATAACTTATGAGACCAACTATAATATTTTGCCTCAAAATGTAGGTGACACAATCTTCGAGAATTGTAAACTTTTTTGGGTCCATTTCCATGTTTTACTGAGCAAACCCCACTTACTTATCAGTGTTTTACTTATCCTAGGAACGTAGTCTCCTATTTATGAAACACCCTGCACGTAATGAAGGGAAAGGAGTACAATTAATGATATTTCCGATAAGAAGACTAAGAGTTTTGATAAGTTTATGAAAAAAACTTAAATTCAATTTGTCTCATTGCAGTTTTACTTATTTTTCAGCTATTTCTTTTATAACTTCACTACAGATGACACCTTAATAAAAAAAGGAGATTCTAATTATGAAACAGTTATTCTGGAAGTAAATTCAGATGACGATATTTGTATGGTTGTCAGTATTCAAAATATTAGTGTAAGTATTTGGTTATTATTAGAGAGTTATCGAAACATTAAATATAGGCTGCTTTTAATAAATGATCCTGTAAGGTGGTTTTAAAATTACACTATTGAAAACGTCTCTTTATATAAACTTTATTATGACATTTGCTTAATTAGACAGCCATGTTTGTTTTGTTCCGCGCTTTTATAACCTAAAAATTAGAGTGTGTGTTTATAGTTTTCGTAATTATTATTTGCTAGATTTGGTACTTTTGAAATATTATTCCACATGGACCAACAATTAGAAATTGCTATTATGATGGGTGCTGCAGATGAAGATATATAATGTATATGATAGCAAATATGTCAGAATGATAAAAAAGCTGTCAAAATAAGAGTACTTTTAATTAAATACTACCTTCCCTTAAGTACAGTACAGGAAGCCTGTATTTTATTAAAAGACTACTGTAAAAGATCATATGAATGCGTCGGTGCACACGAATTCCCGTCAGGTTTCCTAATGACTAGTATAATACACACGAGTTCCCGTCCGACACTTGCAGGTATCTTAATCCCGCACTCGAATTGCCGTCCAGTTTATTTAATCCGCTTTCAGGTTAACTAAATAGTTCTGAAAATTCCAGTATGTCGTAATCTTGAATTCTAATGAATAAGTTGAATTACAAATTGGGGTGGCTAGGGGGTAGGTTACTAAAGTAATACAGTGTTCCCAACTGTAGGGAATTTTCCCTTATTATGGAATGGCACTCAAAAAGGAAAAGGGAATTTTTTTATAATAAACGTCGAATTTAGGGAATTTTCGAGATAACATAATTATTAACAGGCAGATATTATTTTTACATGTATAACGTTTTCAATATCTTCTACTTTCTCTGGAAAAAGGAAAAGGTGTGTCCGGAAATTAGAAATTTGACAACACGACTCAAAATCGCCGATCGTGTGTTGACCAGGCAACGTCGCAGTCTGGTTTAACTATTTTTTGTTGTTTTAACATTTTTTGTCTATGTTTTCTTTCCTGTGTTTTTTTGAGAGTATTAATTTTTCTTTATTTTTCGTGTCTTTTTTTCTGCTTTGTAATGTATAAAAAAATTATGAAGTTTTTTCTAAAATAATATTGGAACATCGTAAGCAGGGAATTTTATCTAGAAAATGCATGAAATAGGGCATTTTTGGCATCCATCAGGGGAATTGTTACTTTGAAAGGTTGGGAACACTGAAGTAATAGCGTGTGAGAGTGCCAGATATAAAACATTTATAACTATTTCTTATTTCATACAACTGAAAACGGACCTCCCTTAAAACTTTTACTGTTCACTTATTACAATATGCAATAAATACATAGCTAAATATCAGATGATTCAAAGAATTTACCGCAATTACCATAAACACCTTTTGGACAGGTCAGTTTTCACGCTGACGGGAACTCGAGTAACGGCTTAACGTACCCTAATTATGAAACAGGTAGACTGGTTATCCTGACGGGAATTCGTGTGCGTCCGAATGCGTATGTGTCAAAATAAGTGAAACTTTATTAAAGGAAGTAAAAAAATATTTTTCGATAACTCTCTATTGTGTAGATTTAATTATATTCGACATAGCCCTATCCTTTTTTTAGTGCCCCGTTTTCGATACCAACCAAGATGTAACATTTAGAGGATTTTATGAAACTGTTAATAGAAAAGGGGGCATTACCATCCCGGTAAGTATTTTTACTAGGTTTTACTTAAAAAATATCTCTTTCTTTAATAGCTTATCACTGGAGGAGCCGAGTTGTCTCCGAAGGCCGGTAGGGAGATGTTTATTAGGGTCGAGTTGTCTCCGGCTATTGACACTTTATTTCACTTGTCCCAAGTATTGATTTTTTTAATGTATAATGTTCCTTGTCCTCACAATTTTTTTTTTTTTTTGTGATTGATAAGGCAGCATCAACTGCTAGGGTTATTAGCTGCCCCCAATGTCTTGCAGGGCAAGACACTGAGTACATTTTTATTGTTCACTATTGCTTGTTATAGTTTTTTTGTTAGACCAGCTCTATCGAGGAAGGTGAGTAAATTATAAATTTCCCTTTTGTCATTAGCTAGTATTTTTGAGATGTGTCCTTGGATTCCATTCATGTGTCTAAGGTCTCTGTTTTCCATGCAGTCTTCCAATAGGTGTTTGACCGTAAGTCTAACCTGGCAGGTTTGGCATTGTGGGGGTCGCTCTCCTCTCAGCATAAATGAAGATGTGAGGTTTGTATGCCCTATTCTTAATCGGGTGAGCGCTACTTGGTCTCTCCTTTTCAAAGAAATTGGGCATTTCCATTTGTTTGTGGTTGATTTTATTTGCCTCAGTTTTTCGGCTTCCCATCTATTGGCTATTATTTGTTTGAAATGGTTTTTCAGGTCGTTTGCGCATATCGGGATATTTTCAGTACTAGCATGTTCGGTAGCATGGCGAGCTGCAATATCGGCTGAGAGATTACCTTGAATATGTACGTGCCCTGGAGTCCAGATGAAAATTATCCTTTTCCCTATTTCGAACAGATGGTGAATTGATGCAAGAATGTTCTGAACTAACGAATTATCATTATAGGCATCACTTATTGCTTCAATGGCGCTAAGTTGTTCTTGAAAAGTTTTTTACGTTTTTTGTCTTATTGAAATGAAATATATTTTTCTCCAAAACAGTCAAAGGAGAATGAAATCACTCAAAAATCCTCTATTACAGTGAAAAGCTAATTTTTGGGTTTTAAAAAAAGTACCTAATTGAAGAAAGTATACCTGAATTGAATGGGAGACAACTCGTACATGACCCTTTTCGAAAACAGTATGTCGTATGCATCTAGATAAACCGACATATCCTATATCATTATTGTGATCAAAAAGGACTCTGTGAGATAATACCTTGAAACTATTTTCAATGACAACGTAATACATAGATATTCGAACATTTTTTGGCCGGCTAGATCTCCAGATTTAACCCATCTGGATTATTTCTTACGAGGCTACTTAAAATATAGGGTTTACCAGCTAAGGCTTTTACAAAATATTGATCATTTGGAAAGAACGATTACAGAAGCATATCTGGAAATTACTGCAGATATGATCAGGAATGTATTAAGGGAATTTAATAGAACAACCATTAAATGTTTAGAAAGAGATGGTGATATATTGATGCTTAGGTCGATTGAAACAAAAAACAAATTATTGTATTTCCAATATATTGTTAAAAATGTTACTTATGACGTATTAGGTATGTATGTATGATGGGGTGACATTCACTGTGACCTACAATATCTATTGAGCCCCCTTACTTCTACTTAGTTCCTGAAGAACGTCTCAGAGACTAGTAGCTCCTTTAGTTCTATTTCCCTGAGGAATTATTACATATTAGGTAACTTTTATATCTTGTCATTTGCAAAATAAAATATCATAATATTATGTGTGCATATGTCATAAAAATGTGAATTATATAATTTATTTTATTATTATAATTTTTGATATTAAATTTCAATTTTATTATATTCACTTTTTGAGCTGCTCCAAAGATAATGAATTACACAATCTATTTCCTTTTTTTTTATGATAAGATTATTTTTTATACTTTTAATTAAAAAAAAAATTTGATACGCCCACGTATTACGAGTATTTATCTATGACATATAATCATAGATAACTAACCTTAAATTTACTGTGCTGTGAGTCTGTGGATGCGCTTTCCTTTCTATCGCGTTTTAGAACAAGTTTTAATTTTTTTTAAATAAAATTGATATACGAAAAGAACTATTTAATAATTTTAAATTATAAAGTAATCACACAATAAGTTACATGAACAAGTACCAGAGATGACGAATTAAGTGAAAAAAGAAACGCCAAATGATTGTTCAACAAGAAACTTAACCTACAAAAAACAACAACTGGATAGATCTAAATCTAAAATGGTTTTTTTCTACATTCATGCAAAAAACAACACTTTTGTGAAACACATTTAATGGAAAAAGTGGTTCTTTTTTGCACTAGTGCAACAAAATTTTTGTTGCACTCATCTGTCACTCTTGTCAGTTTTGTGATGATTTATGACAAACATAAACATTTAAATTAAATAAAAATCCAGAGCAAGTGTCTGATCCTGCTCTAATACAGCAATAATATATGTATATCTTACTACTTAGTCTCAACGAGTTACAATTATTGCAAAAATCTTTGATTATTTAAAATTGAAATGGTCAAAGCGAAAACCAGCTGAGATTAAGTACTGACAAGGTGGAGGCCATAAAAAAAAGAAGAACGGTTAAAATACATTCTTAGTTCTGACATGGTAAATGATATTTATTAAATATCAGAGTAATATTATAAACATCTTCCAAGTTGTATTGAATATTATTAAGAAAATATTATATTAATAATTACTAAGAAAATGAGTAATAGCGATGAAGAAGAATTTATTGGGATCCCATCAGAAATAAGTGAAATTGCAAATGAAGCATCATTAAACTTATTACCTAATAAATCTAGAAAGAAATATGAGATATTGTAACGCATATATAAAAAGACCAAAAAAAAGAAGAAGAATAGTGACATAAATGACTTTTGACATTACTTAACCAATGTTCTAGAATGTACGATTTTTGATACACGTTTGTTACAATACACTTTTGGCGCACTTCTTTGTTTATTTTTGGGCACATGATTATTAAATGATAACAGTAAGATCAAGTAAAATAACCCCCTACAATTGGCGACCAACGTGCTGCTGTTAATAAAGAAGTCACCGGTTATAAAGTGAACCAAGTTTAGTAATAATTACACAGTTGTGGACACTGGATGCCATCAGTTCCCAAACTTGTAAATACCAAGTAGTTAGTGCAGTTAGTTGTGTTTATAAAGTTGAATAGTTGAGTGGACACTGTTATTGTCAGTTCCTCGTATGTTCTTACGTTCCGGAAGAAGTACCGCTACATCAACTACTACAATGCCTAACACCGAAAATCAAATTCAACAGGTAGTAATGACACCTGAAATGTTACAGGACCTTATTGCAGGTATGAGATTAGCAGGCTTAAACCACAATCAACAGAATGTAACAACTGTAAGTAACAACTCTAATTTCTCCGCATGTAAACATAAATTTTACGGCAATAAAAACGAGGATATTGAAGCCTTTATAGATGCTATTTCGGTGTATAAGGACTGTCTTAATATCTCAGATGAGCATGCACGAAAGGGCCTCAGTATGCTCCTTCACGATACGGCAGCAACATGGTGGCAGGGCATCAAGGCATCGGTAAACACGTTCGACGAAGCTTTGGACTGCTTAAGACATGCTTACGGTTATTCGAAGCCCGCATATCAAATTTATCGAGAACTATTTTCGCGCGAACAAGGCAACGAAAAAAACTGACATTTTCATTAGTAAGGCGCGCGCGCTGTTGTCACGTTTATCAGGAAATTCCGCAATTTCCGAACATGTACAATTAGATTTAGTTTACGGTTTATTAAACGCTCGTATTAGAGAAAAACTAGCTCGTGATAAAATTTCAACATTTAAAGAACTAATTGAAAACGCCCGTGTCATAGAACAACATCTTTCGGTTACAACTTATAAAGGTAATCAGCGAACCAGTCAAAATGTAGTTAATGTAAAATCTGAAACCGATCACTTAAATGCAAATCAAAATGTAAACAATAAAAAAAACAGAATTCAATGTATATTTTGTAAGAATTTTGGTCATATTAGAGATGAATGTCGCAAGTATGCTGCACACAAGAATAATAGTACTAATGATACCGTTCTACGGGATTGCGGAGCTGCCAGCTCTGCTGATAATTCTAAGATCTTCTGCTATGGCTGTAAAACTCCAGGTTATGTCAAATCCAATTGTCCCAAATGTAAATCGGTAGAAATTGCTCAGGTTAGCGTATCTAGCGAGTTCCTCTGCACATCGCTAAACAATGTCGACGGTCAAGCCGCTACGTCACCTATGCGTCCACTCACTCGGGTTACCATTCAAGGTCATCATGGATTTTCATTCCTCGATTCTGGCGCTCAGTCCAGCATAGCGGGAGCTATGCTTAGAGATATTTTACTAAAAGAAAATACTCCTTATACGACCAAGTCTATGGTTATGACATTGGCAGATGGCAAAGCGAGCACTGTCACTGCCCTATTTTTCCAGGTTAAAATTGTTTTAAAACATCGGGAACACCCTCTTACGCTAATTACCGTCCCTGAACATGATCAAAGTAGAACGCTGCTAGGTTCCGATTTTCTCAAGGTTGCTAATATCATTTTAGACATCCCACGCGATTGCTGGTATTATGGCGATTCTCCTGAAGTTCGGTACTCTTTTGCGCCGGAACCGACTGGAACTATTGCCCCTAGCTTTAATACCATCCATCTAGCCCGAATCGAATTGAGAGAAAACGAAGGTGTCAACCTCCCACCGTCAGACAGATCTCTCTTGAATAACCTTCTCGACCAAAATCGTGATGTATTTTGTCCCAATAACGAGCCAACTCCTTTTGCTCAACACACTGTAGTTCTGACTGACAGTAATCCCATATCAGTCGCTCCCTACCGCATGTCAGCGGTCAAGAAACAACAACTGAAGCAAGAAATTGACAAACTCCTGGAGGACGGTACAATCGAAGAATGCGAGTCCCCTTACTCCGCGCCGGTTGTCTTGGTACCCAAAAAAGATAATAGTGTCAGATTGACAGTCGATTACCGCAAGTTAAATGCGATTACCCGAGCAGACAAATACCCTCTTCCCAGAATGGATGATTTGCTGTACGCCACTAAGGAAACAAAATTCATGTCAACCCTGGACTTAAAATCAGGTTATCACCAAATCTCAGTACATCCCGATGACAGAGATAAGACAGCGTTTATATGTCCCTTTGGTACCTTTAGGTATACTCGTATGCCGTTTGGGATGAGGAACAGCCCCGCCACGTTTCAGCGTCTCATTGATAAATTTCGTGCGGGGTTGCCAGATGTCTACCTTTTAGCCTATCTAGATGACCTAATAATTATTTCACCATCATTTCAAACCCACTTACAAGATATTGCGCAGGTTTTCGCTCGTCTAAAGATCTTCAAATTACACTTAAATCGTGCCAAGTGCACTTTCAGTTGCGACTCAGTCCTTTATCTTGGCCACATCATCACTCCGTCGGGAATCAAACCGGATCCTAGCAAAGTCTCATCTATCATGAATAGACCTGTCCCCAAAAACGTCAAGCAACTGACCTCCTTTCTTCAAACTTGCTCATGGTTCAGACGATTCATCGAAAACTTTGCCGAAATAAGTAAACCTCTGTCCAACCTCCTCAAAAAGAATGCTAAATGGAATTGGGGACATGCTCAATCCCAGGCTGTGGACCGACTAAAGGACCTACTGTGTTCAAGTCCCGTTCTTCGACAGGTCGACCCTGGTCTTCCCTTTCTTCTTCGTACTGACGCGAGTTCGTATGCGCTCGGAGCATGTCTGCTTCAGGGGGAGTATCCCGAGGAAAGGCCTATCGAATATGCGAGTCGACTACTCACTCCTTCAGAACAAAACTATTGCACTACCGAGTTAGAAGCATTAGCGGTTGTCTGGGCGTTAAACAAGTTCCGTGGTTATATTGAAGGATCCCCTATAGTGGTTCAAAGTGACCACCAGCCCCTACGGTACTTAATGTCACTAAAGTCACCCTCAGGTCGTTTAGCCCGATGGGCCTTGTCTCTTCAAGCGTATGATCTCCGAATTGACTATACTCCCGGCAAACTGAACGTCGTTGCTGACATGTTATCACGCCCCCCTATCGACGAGCTTGAAGCCCAATATGTTCAAGTGGAGTTTCCGAGAGAAGCCACAAGCGAAACAAGAAAACAACAATTAGCCGACCCTGACTTACAGAAAATCATTGAGTCATTTGAAAATCCTGACCACGAAAATACTGACTATAAACGCTGGTCCGAACGCGGATACCTGATGATTCAAGGTGTCTTATTTCGATATACCCCTGACATGGATTCCGAGGAAGCACAGCAAGTGGTTCCCAAGTCTCAAATTACGAAGATTCTGGCTGAGTACCACGATTCTGCTCTAGCTGGACACTATGGAGTAGACAGAACCTATCATAGGATAGCCAGTCGGTACTACTGGGTTGGTATGCGTAAGACAGTAGCAGACTATATTGCCAAATGTGTCGATTGCCAGCGATACAAGGCGACGAACCTAAAACCGGCCGGTCTCCTCCAGACCCCGGTCCAAGCCCAACGCTTTGAAACTCTCGCGATCGATTTGTTCGGACCACTCCCGGAAACCCCTGATGGATATAAGTGGATTTTTGTTATAGAAGATACTTCAAGTCGATGGGTGGAAATATTCCCCCTTAAAATTGCCACAGCCGAGAACTGTGCACGATGTTTAGTTGATGAGGTTATCCTCCGCTTTGGCCTACCCCGGCGAGTCATCAGCGACAACGCTACTCAATTTGTTAGTTGTGTAATGCAACAAGTTGCCCACTGTCTTGGTTTCAAGCAATCTCTTATCCCCGTATATTGGCCCGCCGCGAATCCAGTAGAACGCAAAAATCGCGATATGAAACCGCAGTTAGCCATTTTGACTGGTGCTGACCATACCTCATGGAAAGACAATATCCCCGCGGTTAGATTCGCCATGAACTCTGTTCGATCCCAGTCTACCGGGTATAGTGCCGCATATCTTACTTTTGGACGCGAGTTATGCACCCCGGACGATGTACAAAGAGATTTCCGTGCAATCGTAGCTAACGATAATTTCATCCCGGAGATAACACCCTACTTACAAACTCTCAGTGAGACACTTTACCTAGCCCGTGAAAACAGTGAGGTACAGCAAGACAGACATAAAGTGTTCGCCGATAAAGCACGACGCGACCCCATAACTTTTAAAGTGAATGACAAAGTTCTCGTGGACATGCATGCCTTAAGCAAGTCCGGAAGCTCATTCACCTCCAAGTTCGCCCCCCGAAGAGACGGACCCTATGTGATTATAAAGACTGTTACCCCTACCACCTATGAAATAGCATCCCTACAGGATCCCCATATCCCCTTAGGGAAGTACCACGTGTCAGCGTTGACACCGTATCATGACACCAACACTGTAGACGACCCAGCCCCAGTGTTGCCATTACGACGACGAGGTCGGCCTGCCAAAGTTACCCCGACCGTTCTCGCCGAACCCGACTTTACAGAGGAAGTCACCGAACCTGAAGATAAGGAATGGGATGTGGCTACTACTCCCTTAGCCGATCCCAAAAGTGATCATACCCCGGACGACCCGACAGATGGCGCGTTACGTAGACGACCAGTGAAGAAACCTACGTGCTCCTGCTGCCACTAGACTACCTTTTGCTCCTACTCGAGGGACTCTTCGTGGAGCAAAGGGGGAGGTTGTAACGCATATATAAAAAGACCAAAAAAAAGAAGAAGAATAGTGACATAAATGACTTTTGACATTACTTAACCAATGTTCTAGAATGTACGATTTTTGATACACGTTTGTTACAATACACTTTTGGCGCACTTCTTTGTTTATTTTTGGGCACATGATTATTAAATGATAACAGTAAGATCAAGTAAAATAACCCCCTACAATATGTTATAATCGGTTACTTTTAGTATTAATAAAGTTTGAGTTCCTAACATATTATATTCCAATTTTCCAGTTTTTGCATGAATGTAGAAAAAATATTGTATGCAACTCGTGCAAAACGTGTTCTTTGCACTCGACGCGTGCAAAAAACACTCACTTTTTGCACTTGTTGCATAAATAACTATTTAACTGACCGAATACTGTTTTTATTTATTTATTGGTACCAATAATTGAAATTCACTAACCTTGTGCACTATATTATGGAAATAACTGGTAACGGAGTCCTAAACAATTTCAAATGAATATGGTTCAATTTCTGGACAATTTCTTCTGGAGTTTTCTATTATTTCTTCTGGTAAGTGTTCTTATTATTTAATTTAATTATTATGTTATCTCTTCAATTTACCTAATTGTTTAATATTGGATAGTTTATGATTTTACTTGGCTTTTTCTTTAAAATTTTTATCAGTTTTTCTTTCCTTCTGCCTTATTCACAATTTTCTACCAACTCTCCTAGCGTACCCAAACAAACTTTTTTCACTCAACTGGTTGCTATGGGATTTTTGAATTGTTACTTGATTTCTTTAAATTTTGGAAATTTTGGAACATTTCTTGTAATAAAATTCGTTTTACCCCGATTTCTTCCATCGATTTCTTCCATCTATTTCTTTTTCTAATTCTTCATACACTTCTTATCATTAAAATTTTTACAAATAAACACTTTTTAATTTACCTTTTTCTTACAAACATCTACCAATGTGAATTGACCTTTTTCATTGAATTTTAAATTTTCTACAACCTGTAATTCAATTATTATTCATGTAACCTTTTTAAATTGATTTAATAAATCTAATTCTACCATCCGTTAACATAAACTTGTTCTAAATTCCTTTTGTTTTAAATATAAAATTTTCTTATTTATTCTAACAAAACAAACAAATTATTTATTTCTATGATTAATTATCAAATTCCACAGAACTATCTGACATAAGGTAGTTTAATTAGATTTCTGTCATCTTGACCTATTAACCTATAAAATGATATTTTGACATAATAACTTCAAAATTTCTAAATCATAAATTATTATTAATTTTTTTTTATAATGATGTTTACTAATTATTTCTGTTTTAGGTCAAGATATGTGTACTGAATATTTATGAAACTTTCAAGAAATAATAATTTAACTATAGAAGATAAGCCAGTATACTTGTATGAAATATTTTCATCTATGATCGAAATTCAAAGTGGGTACTTTATTCTAGTTTTCCTATATGTTTATTGAATAAAACATCTTTCTATAAAGAATTTGATCTTTTATTCTATTTCCTTTTTGCAATTCAACAGCAAATATAGTTTATTGATATATGTCTTCCCTAAATACTTGTTTGTTAGCATTATATGCTCTAAAAAATAAATAAATTATGCTACTTGATATTTGATAATTTCAATATCATTTCAGTACATTGTTACATAACTTAATTATGAACCGAAAGGTTATCATGTCTTTCAATAAAAAAGCTGATTATAAAATTTGTATTTTATTTATAACCAAAATAATGTTTTCATGCATATGGATAATATTGGATATTATATCTGACAATAGGTTTCAACTTTTTTTAATTACAATTGTCAATATTTTGAAAAATAAAGGTACTTTGCTCTTGAGTAGAATTCATATTTTTTGACAAACCTGGTATGCGGCTCAAAAAATTTGATACCTGACCATGCAAAACTTTTTATACTGAATGATTTTTTTTCATAAAACTAAGAATAAAAAAGTTTCCCATATGGTTCTGACTTAATTCTCGCAAATTTATAGCTATCTTTAACATAGAATATTTTGCTCCTTACGAAGAACTTTTGGCTGTTGAAATAAGCCAAAAGTGCTATATTCCGTCATCGTAATATTCTTACGGTCTCACCATTTTCGAAATAAACCATGTTTCTTCATATAAATGTCTTTATTCTTTTTCGTTAGTAGTGTATCAAAGGGGATTCATGCACAGCATGGGCGTCCGTTTGGTTTACAGTTCTATTTGTTAAGGGGGCTAGGGAAATTGCTAGTGTGAGGTGTATGGGGGGTTGGGGGAGTGGGTGAAGTAGTACGTTGGTAACGCTGTGACGCACGTTCAAAGAGGGCACTGGCGTGATGTTCTTTTTTTGTTGAGGAATACAATCTTGCCTGAACAATAAATAGTTGCTGCATATTAAAATAATGTATGTGAATGACGTGTCGTCGTACATTCTCCACGTGGTTACAGAATATGAGGTCAAATGATATCACCGGAACCGTTCAAGAATTTGAAGTGTTGAGACTTGTTAGAAAAGATGTGACGTCATACATTCACCGCGTGGTTACAGAATGTGGGGTCAAATGATATCACCCGAACCGTTCAAGAATTTGAAGTGTTAAGACTTGTCGGAAAATATGTGACGCCCCACTCATCCTCGCAGACTATTTTTTTCTTAATAACAAATTCAAAAGTTCTTATGAAATTTAAACAGTATACCTAAGTCTGTAGGATAGTGCGTTTCACACTAGGAAGCAACGACGGATTCTGAATATAAAATGTCCACATTAATGACAAGTTTTATTATATTAATAGCAATTGTAAACAATGACTTGTATGTGAACAGCCCCAATAATGTGAAGACTATGGCTGTATGCTAATCTGAAAGCTGAGTGTAACCGAACCGAATGGGCTTTGATCAACCATAAAATAGTGAATGATGGGCAGCTACCAGTATTCTCCAAAACAATACCCAAAACAGGAGCATTCTACAAAATCAAACTGATATTCCCGGATAATAGTGAAAGTGATCAAGCAGATTGGCAGAAGACTCTTATTTATTATGAGGAGGTTGAATATGATGCAAGATTTACCATATTATGTATTATTCTTTCTGGAATGATAATATTTACGTTGATTATAATTTTTAAAATTGTAAAACGCAACTGTAATACATCTTACAGTTAAATATAAAATTGTAAAACGCAAGTGTAAGACATAAAGGATTGTTTTAAAATTTACTTTTATTCGCCCTCAAACTTTCTTCTAATTAAAATCCAGAAATTAGTTGCATTATGTCTTCCAAGGAGTTTAGTCATCAAATTGAAGCGTTTATTAAAAAAATACGTCTATTAAGTAAAGACATTGCTTTTTATGAAAACAAAAGTATGGTTATAAAGCGGCTAGAGGACCTTTGCCTTTGTGAGGAAAAGCATAAAGAGGATGATTGAAGAAACAAGCGTGGGGTGCTCTTCAAATAAACTGGGAACCTAAAGAGTTAAAACAGAGACAACAAGAAGACAATTCGAGTGGTTGGGATTATGTTTTCAGAGACTAAAGCAGCAACCTACTACCCTTCAACAAAACATACAAGAGCATGAAAAATGTCAACCGTCGGCAGCCACTTCAACACCTTCACCCTCTTCTCTGCAATAATAAAAATAATATTGATTTCAAATGTATGAACTGTAAAATAAAAATTGATGAATAAAAGGTATGTGTTAATAAAATCCCATTTTTCTACAAAAATTTATTTTAAAATTACATTACAATTATAGTGGAATATTACTAAGAATCCATTCTCTTAGGTGATCTACATTTCTTTGTGTACACATAAATCGCCCGTCAACGTAGCAGGGATTTGTACTGGGGGCGTTCCATCAAATTTGCAGACATCCACTATGACTGGGAATACTCCGGAATTCTCACATTTTTTCCGGAGCAAATCCCTTTTGCTGTCCTCTCACGTAGATTACGTCCGCAGCAAACAGCAACTTTGTGTTTAAGATCTCGTCTAGTCTGCAATAATCCACATCCCCAGCCGAGTATTGAATACCGTGAACGTGTTTTTCTAAGTAAGCACATGTTTTTCTGTCTCTATTATTTAGGTGATCTATCATCACTGGGGATGAGAAGATGAAGTGGCTTCTCTTACCTCCAATCTCTATCGAAAGCTCTTTTGGAGTAAACTCACTATTCACTATGTCTACAGTTGCGATTCTCATTTTTGATATTGTGATGTGTTGACTTGAACTTGAATACTGACTGCAGTCAGAGCAGCGGTTCATTTATACTGTTAACCGATGCGCTGAGGGGGAAGTTCGCACCTGAGACAATCTGCTCGATGACCGCATAGAATTTGTTTTAAATAGAGGTTTTATGATGTAGTGATATTTTTCAGTACTTGAGCCTTTAAATCCATCTAGTGTGTCTAAATGAACACCAGTCTTCGTCAAAAGAGCTTTATATTTTTGCAAATCTTGATCATTGTAGTTGGGTTTGAGGTAAAATAAAAGCTGATATAAGCCCGGTGTTCCAATTACATATTATGCTCCTTCTGCGTTTTTCTCGGGTAGTATGTTTATATTACCAGTTTTTCCATCAAACGCAATTCGACGTTTGCCTAATGACCAACCGATTTCGTCATTGTATATCGGACCATAATTTTTATCAGTTTTATCATCTTTTTGGAAATAATCTTCAATGAACTGTTGACTGATGGTAGGATATTGATCTAAATAGTCTGTGATAGCTTCCTGGGAAATATCGGGACGCATCCTGTCTGGAGATTCAAAACGTGTGACATTGCCAGCTTCATCAGTTTGAGCCACTGTCTTCGTTTTAAGAATCATCTGCCATATCTTCATATTCTTCTTTCTTCACTTCCTCTTTTTTAACTGGGTTTAAATTTAAAAATGTTTTTTGTAATGACTGATGATTCGGAAAGTTCCTTTAGCGGCTTCGTTAGCGGCTTAAATAGTTTATTAAGACTCATCTTCAGATTTTCCAAACTTTAACGCTAAATATTTTTTCCGAATTGATCTAGCCAATAGGGAACTTGCCCATTTTTTTTTATTCTACTAAAATGTGTGTTTATATATGAAAACACATTATACCAAATATCAGTCCTTAAATCGCAATACTTATTTCACAATAAATAATTAAAGTTGGAATCGCCACCGGGTGTATTCAAACGTAGAAAAATGCGCGGCAGCGGCTGTGACGTCACACCGCACCTCGCGCATCGGTAACCGCAGGAACAGCCATTTGAAGCATTATTGATTTTTTATCGAATTCGAATCGTTAGCGTCAGTTTCTCAGTCTTTAAGTGTTGTTTGAATTGTCGGTTCACAATCGCCTGACTCGAAAAGTGCGGACTGACGTCACAACCAATGGCAGCGCGTTTTAAGAGCAGTTCAAATTATTCAAATTTTAACCCTTTATTTCTCAGGTAATTTAATCGTTATTGGAATTTTTCTTTTTCTATGAAGTTCCTTATGATAATATCTTACGATTTTAATTGTTTTTAAATGATTTTATTTTTTTGGCAAGTTTCCTATTCTGTTACTTTTTTCTTACGTAAAGCTATAGCGACCTTATCGTCCGACATATTGGTGTTAACTAAAGTTATGTGCATCTCACAATTTTATATATTTATCAAATCCTTTGCGATATCTTCCATTGTTGTGGGGGAAATCCTTTACAATCACTAAAGTACCGAAACGGTCCTCCGCCTCCCAACATTCTGAGCACATTTTCTTGAATATATCAAAAGTCATGTCTGGAGATACGTATTCCTCAAATATATGCTTCAAGTTGACCTCATCCAGCTTAAATAGCACAATCACATTACAATTGTCACGTATAAGCTGTTTCGGTATTTTTGAATATGTTTGACAAAGATATGCCGCATCAATATCTTTACCGTCACAAGCTACGTCATCGAATAAAACGATGGAATTTGGTCGAGCTTTATCAGGACTTATTATTTCTTCGTTGTCTTTAAAGGGAAAATAGCCAACACCCTAGACTTGTCCTATAACCTCTTGCAGTAATTGGTATTTTGGTTGAAATAGCGACTTTGAATAAACGTAAATGTTTTTGAATTTAGCGCCATTTGGATTGAATAGAAGTGACAGCATGATATTCGTCTTTCCACACCCGCTGGGACCGCAAACAATAGCACGAAAAGAATCTGGTAGTAGCTTACCATGTTTGCCAACCGATGGCGTTACGGTAAAATCTAGATTATAAATGGGTAGCGTCTGCTCCTGTTGAACGATCTTCAACTTGTGCTGTATCATTAATAACCTGTCAGCATAAATAATGAAGGTAATTTTTTATCGTTTTAATATGCAGCAACTATTTATTGTTCAGGCCACTACGACCAATACCGTTCAGTTTTCCGTCCGTCCGTCCACAAGCCTACCTTATGTTCTCAACTGCGTAAGCCAGAGCTTAAAATAATGAAAAATTAAATAAATTCAATTTTAAAATTTGGGAAATACGTGGTGTGACGTCAAACAAATCGGGCAACACCCGTGACGTCACAGCGTAAACAGAATTCCCGAGATCGACAGTACCGTCGAGGGTGCAGTCCGTGCGTCCTGATGTAGGCACCACGGAGGAATTTGATTGGCGCAGTCGTAACTACGCCAATCAGGAAAAATACTCGTGCAATTGGCACAATGAGGGAATCAGAGAAAGAGTTCTCTACCAGCGACTTGTCTCCGAGCTTCGGCTCGAGACACTTATTATTTTTTTTTCTCTACGAATTGTCTACGAGGCTGAGCTTTAGATAGCCAGTCAGTATCATAGAAAGAAGTACCGTTTGAAGCTCTGACTTCCGTTTGCTAGATCGTGGTGAAGCTACAGAGAAGTGTACGTTCACAAACGGCGTTTTATTTAAAAGAAGCCCGCAGAAGAGACAAGTTCCAAGGAAATAAATCGCTTGTCGATAAATCGTTTATCGTTCTACACAGTACTCCTTCAGCAAACTTAGGGTACTATTCTATAGTTACACCCTGAAGGAGGAGTCACTGCTGTACGACTTGATAACACTTACGTCCCCACACAAGTCTCAACAATTCACATTCTTCCCAGCCATTCGCGGCTGAGTTCATTTGACCGTCTCACGCGTAAAATGATCTCATATTCTATATTCAAGAATGAGAATAACATTCACATAAATTATTTTAATATGCAGCAACTATTTATTGTTCAGGCGAGATTATATTCCAGTGGCGGAGCTCAACAAAAAAAGAACATCACGCCAGTGCCCTCTTTGCACGTGCGTCACAGCGTTACCAACGTACTACTTCACCCACTTCCCCAACCCCCCATACACCTCACACTAGCAATTTCCCTAGCCCTCTTAACAAAGAAAACTGGAAACCAAACGGACGCCCATGCTGAGCATGAATCCCCTTTGTTTTCGTGGCTGTGCATGAATCCCCTTTGATACACTACTAACGAAAAAGAATAAAGACATTTATATGAAGAAACATGGTTTATTTCGAAAATGGTGAGACCGTAAGAATATTACGATGACGGAATATAGCACTTTTGGCTTATTTCAACAGCCAAAAATTATTCGTAAGGAGCAAAATATTCTATGTTAAAGATGTGTATGAATCCCCTTTGTTTTCGTGGCTGTGCATGAATCCCCTTTGATACACTACTTTCGTTAATTTCCCGATAAATTAACGAAAAAGAATAATGAATACACCACAAGGAATATAAAGAACATAAATATCTTTATTTAATTGGCAAAAGAGATTCCTTGGTAAGTGAGGCTATATTTTCAATTTGTTCAATTTTTAACCGCACAGAAATCTTTGTTGACATATTAAAACAAAGCACAAATGGTATGTAACCATTAGCAATCGTAATAAACTTCCAAATTCTATTATCTATAATCTCGTCACCTTGGCAAGCTAGCTCGTCCATAAATAAGACTTTCCCAATAAAGCTCTACTTTAAGTGCTTTTGCCTGAAATTGTTTTTTAATACTTTTGTCTAATATTTTTAGAAATACAAGTTTCCCCACGGATTTTACATAGTGTTTGTGGCGAAACCAGATGATTACGATTGCGAAAAATCTGAAGGATTCTCCGCCGGTAATTCAGATAGAATTAAACAAATCTCTCTCATTATTAAACCCAGTATTACATATTCAGATTACGTTAAAGCCGTTCTGCTTACTTTAGGATGTATAGGTGAGTGTTTTCTATTAATATTTGATGTAAGAAACTTCAGCCACATCGGGCAATTTTTGGTAGCCACAAAACATGGGTTGTAGGCCAAGCAATATGTAAACTTTCATGACAAAAATCTTAGTAGAAAACGGACTGTGACATCATGCAAAAAACCAATCGAAAATAAACGTTATGTTGCTCTACATCAATACTTTTCAATACCGTTTTAACTATTTATAACGCATCCAGACCTACTGCAAAATATTGCATTAAAAAATCGCAATTGCAACAAAAATTGCTCTTCGTCCACATAAAGTGCATACAAAGAACTTGTTTTCTACGAAATTTCAACGCTATAAAACTACGAAGATAAGAATTTTTGAAAAAATGACGAATTTTCCAGTTTTTCCGAATTTTCTTCGCTACTAATGATCCAATCACTTCGCCGAAAAAATGCGTTGTATTCGTATTTTTATTATCTACAATTCGTCTTTAGACGCTGTTAGGATTACTTAATAAGCTTTCGTGTTATTAACAAAAGACTAAAACAAGGACGTCTTTTACTTGATGGCACAGTCCATTTTCTACTAGGACTATTGACAAAAACTCACTATTTTGATGCTCTTTAATGCTTGGCCTATTGGTAGTGTCACCAATATGCTAACGTATGTGCGTGCTGAACTCTTTTTGGATGGGTAAGGTTACAAGTTTTATAAGATATTCATCTTTTATTATAAAAATGTCCTCGTATCATAGGCGCACGATAAAAATTTTCATTTATCATGGACGTTAGATAATAGTTTATTAAGTTGTAATGTGTGTATCCTAGTATGGATACTGCGTGCATTAGAATTGTAGAAGGGCCTCTGAATAGGTGGTGCTGCTGGTCGCTCGGTGGGTCATCTTACAGGAATAAAACAACTACCTGTATCACTGGGACATGTTCTATTTATTACTTAAACTTTACTAATATACATTAACTACTAACACTAATATGAATAATACTAGAATACCAATTAGAATGAATTAGAATACTGTAGAATGAATCGAATGAATTGAATTGAATTGTAATGACCCCTTAAAATACTATCGTTACATATTTATACGACGAGTCAAGTTCACCATTTAGTAAATATAAATAATACGGTTTATATTTATTCACGCTTTGACATTGACTCGTACGTGCAACCTTTATATTTATCATTTATAAAACAATTCGTGGTTTATTGGAATTAGCTGAAGGGAATTTATTAAATAATAATTTAAATAATTAATAACTTAATATTTAGGCCAAAAGGCATCACACCTTCCCCTTTTACAAAACAATAAATTTGTAATGTGTAATGTAATGAGGATACTGGGTGTAGTAGGATAGTAGAAGGGCCTCTGACTAGGTGGTGCTGCTGGTCACTTGGTGGGTCATCCCCCAGGAATAAAACAACTACCTGTTTCACTGGGACATGTTCTATTTAATATTTACTATACATTAACCACTAACACTAATTGACTACTCTTAGATTACTACTTAGAATGAATGATACTGACTGTAATCATCCTTTAATGAATGACCATAACAATGACTTAATAATAATAATGAATCAATAATGAATTAATATTGAATTAATAATGAATACTTAAAATACTATTGTTACCTATATATACAAAGAGTCAAGTTCACTATAAGTAAACATACATGATACTAGATAATGTTTATTTGCTTTGACATTGACTCGTACGTGTAACCTTTATATTTATTATTTATAAAACAATTCGTGGTTTATTGGAATTAGCTGAAGGGAATTTATTCGATAATATTTTAAATAATTAATGACTTAATGTTTAGGCCAAAAGGCATCACACCTTCCCCTTTTACAAAAAGAATAAATTCCGTTGAGCTTCCTTTCCCCCTAATGAAATGAATTTACAATTATCCTAAAAATAAATGGTAGATGGTTATTAAATAATGTCACTAACCTACGATTACATAATATATTCATAAATAAATGAATGTTCATTGCCTTTAAAAATTGTTTAGGATAACTTAGTTGTTTATTTATTTTCACTTCAATGTTTTGAACGTTTGTTATAACACTTTTGTTTATTATTCGGAAATGTTTATAAACTCACTCGCACTTTCAATTTTACAATTTTTAATTCATTTTACAATAAGGATGGATTCTGTTTTTGTGTATTTCTTTTATCACACCTGATTCTAATTTAATTTTACAGTTAACATCACTCACCTCTGTGACTGTAAATGGACCTATATATTGAGATTCGAATTTGGTTCTATTTTCCCTCTTTACTAAAACTGAATCCCCTATTTTAAAATCAATTGGATTAGCTACCTTACTATTTTGACTTTGTCTACTCAGTTTATGTTTGGTTAAATATTTCTCTGCTCTCTGATGAGCTACCTGCAGTTTATATTTTAACTCATTCTGATATTCATCAATATTATAGCATGGCTCAATCTCGTTTGTTAGATTCTCGGGTAAGTTAGCACGTCTACCGAACAATAATTCAAATGGCGTATAACCATGATACGAGCTTGGAGTCGTATTATAACAATAAGCAAATAGTTTACACCATTCATCCCAATCATCCTTACTTTCATTTATAAAGTGTCTCACATACTCATTAAGCGTTCTATGTAATTTCTCACAACCTCCTATAGATTGATGATGATATGCTGTTGAGTAATTATGCCTAATATTTAACATTTTAGTTAAAGCGTTGAATATTTCATTTTTATATTCTGTGCCTAAATCTGTCCTAATTTGTTTCATTAGACCGTAATTTGGTATGAAATTTTCAAAAATTCCACGAGCTATCGTGTTCGCTTCTTTGTTTTTAACTGGAATTATTACTGCATATTTCGTTAATTCACATAACATTGTGATGCAATAACGGTTACCATTTTCACTTTGTGGAAAAGGACCGACCGTATCTATATATGTTATATCCCATGGTTTTTCTGCTGTATCCGTTAATACAAATTCTTCCTTGTGATTATTCTTTGCTTTATTGACCTGACACTTGTGACATTGCTTAATATATTTTCTTACATCTTTTTCCATGTTTTTCCATCTAAAATTCGCTCTTAATTTTTTCAATAGCCTGTTATTTCCTACATGACCTCCAAATAAAGGATCATTATGATAAGTTTCTAAAATCTGTTGCTTTTCTTTTTCTTTTTCCACCATCTTAGGTATATCGCAAATACATATTTGTACGTTTTTTAACGTATTGTTTCCTTTTTCCATAAACTCTTTTATAGTGCACTGTGTGAAAATAATATCATTCATATAAATTTTCATCCTTTTTATACCATTATTTACCGCTAGCTTATCAAGCTGAACTAACGTTTGACCTAAATCAAAGTTAACTATATCGGTATTTAATAAGGCTTGGCTAAATCTCATCCTGTTTTTGATCCGTATGTTCATCCTTAACGAAACACGGTTATTTTCAAATTGCAGAATTGGTAATTTATGCGCCTCTAAATTATTCAGTACTTTATATACTGCTGGCTTACGAATATCTTCCTTTATTTCTGTGGAAACTATTTTATCTTCTCCTATAGGCTGAGCTTTATTATGACGAGTTTTTGACCTCGTTATTGCTAAAATGTGAGCATTGTCAATGTACAAGTCTTTTAATTCATTTATGGATATCCTTGAAATACTGTCCGCATAATTTGAATTTCCTTTCAAATATTGTATTTCGAAGTTGTATTCTTCTAGGTCTAGTCTAATTCTCGTAAGTTTCGAAGTTGGGTCTGTCATCGAAAAAAGATGTGTTAACGGCTTGTGATCCGTTTTCACAATAAAATGTGTAGAACCATATAAATAACACTTAAAATGATTAATTCCCCAATGGATAGCTAACAGTTCTTTCATGATTATAGGTTTATTTAATTCACTTTTCTTAAAACCTCGCGATGCATAAGCTATAGGTAGATCTATACCTTCGTATTCCTGGCTAAGTATTGCAGAACACGCAATATTTGAAGCATCTGTTGTCAATATAAATTTTTTATTGAAATCTGGATATTTTAAAATAGGCGGCTGAATTAATGCCGATTTTAGTATTTGGAATGATTTTCCGCAGTCTTCCGACCACTCGAATTTCACATTTTTCCTAGATAATTTATTGAGAGGTATGCATATTTCAGCGAAATTTGGAATGAAACGTCTGTAATAGTTACAGAATGCTACGAACCTTTTAGATTCTTCTGAATTTTTGGGCACTGGATACTTCTCAATGACTGAATATTTTGCCTTATCGGGTAGAACCCCTTCGCTGGACAAATTGTGTCCTAAATACGTTACTTCTCGCCTGAAGAATTGACATTTTTGTGGATTTAATTTAAGGTTGAATTTCCGACATGTGTCAAACACCCTTTCGAGATTACTTAAATGATGATTTTCTGACATCCCTATTACGACTATATCATCCATATAAAGAAATGCTTTTTCTGGAGTTAATCCTGAGAATGCTATGGACATCATTCTTGAAAAACTATTTGGACTTATATTTAAACCAAATGGTAATCTTGTATACTGAAAAGAACCTTTTTCTGTACTAAAAGATGTATATTTCCTTGACGACTGTTCTAAAGGAATTTGATGAAAACCTGACATAAGATCTATGACTGAAAACCATTTCGACCTCCCTAACTGATCTAAGATCGAATCTATTCTGGGTAATGGAAATTTATCTGTGACTATTTTCTTGTTCAATTGCCTGAAATCTATACAAAGTCTCCAAGACTTCTCTCCATTGATTGCCTTTTTGGGAACAAGTAAAACTGGACTGTTATAATCTGAGATTGAAGATTCAATTATACCTTGTTCTAATAACTTTTGGACCTGATTATTAAGTTCTGAAGATTGAGAATGTGGCGTGCGATAATTTTTAATATATACTGGAGTATCATCTTTTACCAATAGCTTTTGCTCATAAAAATTATTATGCGTTAAAATGTCGTTCTTTAAAGCAAAAATATCTGAAAAATTCTCACAAAGATTTATTAGCTTATCCCTCACGTATTCTGGTACCTCTAAATTTAATGTTTTTCTTAATTCTTTCAACCTATTCTTACTTTCATTCTTCACAGCATATACATGAAATAAATTTAAATCCAATATTTTAATATTGTTTGTATTTATCGACTTGCTTTCATAATTTGTGTTTAAAATTCTGACATAAGGATTAGTTTTTGATATAATAGATCTTGCTATAAATATTCCTGGTAATAGTTCTTGTTGCTCAACAACTTTATCTTGTCTTAAGTTTTTGAAACTTTCTACCAACCGATAGACTTCACATCTAGGCGGTATTGCCAAAGTATCATATTCAGGATTGTCAAGAATTTCTAATGTTACTGTATTCCTAGATTTACAATCTATGTATAATTTTAATTCTGAATAATCTAAAATACAATTATAATTTCTTATGAAATCCCTACCTAGAATTCCATTCGTAGGTATAGGAAATTCTTCCTCTACTACATGAAAACAATGTTGAAATGCTACACCCTTAATAAAAAGAAAAGTTTCTATTGTACCCAAAGTTTTAATTTCTCCCTGAGTTATTCCTTTAATATTTAAGATTTGTGTTGTCTTTATTAAGTGATGTGGAAAATTATCTGAAATTTTTAATAACGATATATCTGCACCTGTATCTAATATAAAAGTATCTATATTATCCGATATGTCAGTTTTAATTTGCACAAAGTTTGAAAGAGTTAAATCAAAGTTATAAATGTAATGATTATTATTATGCAAGTTATTTAAAATTTTGGATTTTTCACCTTTCTTTTTCAAAACCCCAATTCTTTCTGTTCATCTTCCACTCTCGTCTCTCCACTCTCACACATTCTTACATTTCTATATTTATTATCATTGTTAAACCTATTGTTAGGCTTGTCTCTATATTCTTCTGGTTTCTCCCTGTAACCAGTAAATCTCCTATTGCCTTGATTGGCGTGAAATTTCCTACTGTTATCGTAGTTATTTTTCCTATGGAAATTATTTTCTCCATTATGATTTACATAAGAGTGTCTTCGCTGAGGAAAATAGGTATTTCGCTGTGGAAAATAGGTATTTCCTGACACAAACTTATTTCTATCTGCCTTATAATGCAGAACACTTCCCGTTGACTGATTGTTTCCCACATTGATGGAAACCAATTTAGTCATCACCTCTTGCGGTGTCGTAAAATTCCCAGCTGCTATAACGGTTTTTATCCGCTCTGATGCTGAGTTGTCGATCAGTGATTTTACTGCTGCTTCTGTTGTATACTTAGTTGCTAAATGTACTGGCATTCCTTCTGCCAAATACGCGGCTTGTAACTGATCTGTTAATTTCTCCATCTCTGAAGCATACTCAACTATATCCTTATTGTTTTGTCTTAATTTGCTTAATTTAGCTCCTACTAAACTAGCACTATCTCCCTTTAGTCCCTTTTTAAGGGTTCCTATAATTTCTACCAACGATTTTTCGGTGGTGATTAGACTCCTGGCCTTTCCAGTTAGCCTAGTTTTCACAAATAGTACAGCATTCTCCTCATGCTCTGCTGCACCAACCTGTAGCAAACTTATAGCATCTACAAAAGATTGCAATTTGCTTATATCCCCATTAAATTCATTTGGTAATATCTTACCAGCTAAATTGAAAAAGTCATTCATACTTAATGCCATTTTCTCCTTTTTATCTTTGCTCATTGCTTCTAATACTATTAAATTATTAATTAAATTATTACGCGTAATTAATTGAGACGGAACTTCATACTGACAATCTAACACTTGAAATGCTTTCTCTACCTTTTCTCTAATTTTGTTAAAATATAAAATACATGTACTCTGCTGATTCTCCTCTAACTTATACCAATTCTTATTTATTAACTTAGAGAAACTATTAAATGAATCACACAACTTATTTATTATATCTATATGACTATCTGAGCTTTTTGGAACCTCCTTTTTTAACACACGCTTACTATTCCTACGTATATCTTCTAAAATTAAATTCAATCTAATCTCAAATTCATCCCACGTTACTGCATTTCCATCACTCGAGGACATTTAAAATTCATTGTCAATAGAAATAAAAATATGAAATATCAATTATCAAAAAAAAAAAAATTTTAGCCACAAAACAGAATATACCCTTAAAGTTTACAAAAAAAAATAATATTCTCACCATCCTACAGATTTAGCGTGCTTTGCTGTAGATTTCTTCTTATCTCCCTCTTCATTTGTCTTCTATGATTCTTGTATATAGACCATCCAAATTGTAGTACCAAAACAACCACAATAATGTAGATAAGAATCTTCACCTCCAGATCTGCTTTGAGTTCCTCTTCTTGTACTATAAAATTACTGTTGACCACGCCATTTTCTTGGACCGCTTGTTTCGTTGCTTTACCACCCATTGTTACAGAACTCCAATTGTTTGCAGGATCGCCATGTAATGTGTAATGTAATGAGGATACTGGGTGTAGTAGGATAGTAGAAGGGCCTCTGACTAGGTGGTGCTGCTGGTCACTTGGTGGGTCATCCCCCAGGAATAAAACAACTACCTGTTTCACTGGGACATGTTCTATTTAATATTTACTATACATTAACCACTAACACTAATTGACTACTCTTAGATTACTACTTAGAATGAATGATACTGACTGTAATCATCCTTTAATGAATGACCATAACAATGACTTAATAATAATAATGAATCAATAATGAATTAATATTGAATTAATAATGAATACTTAAAATACTATTGTTACCTATATATACAAAGAGTCAAGTTCACTATAAGTAAACATACATGATACTAGATAATGTTTATTTGCTTTGACATTGACTCGTACGTGTAACCTTTATATTTATTATTTATAAAACAATTCGTGGTTTATTGGAATTAGCTGAAGGGAATTTATTCGATAATATTTTAAATAATTAATGACTTAATGTTTAGGCCAAAAGGCATCACAAATTCCGTTGAGCTTCCTTTCCCCCTAATGAAATGAATTACAAATAGCCTACGAATAGATGATAACTGATTATTACATAATGTCATTAACCTATGGTCACCTATATTTATAAACTAATGTATGTCCATTGTCTTTAAAATTGTTTACGATAACTTAGTTGTTTGTCATGTTTATTTATTTTCACTTCAATGTTTTTATTATTTGTTATCCGAATTTATTTACTATCACTCCTTGTTTATAATGTTTTTATAACACTTGGTTACTATTCGGAAATGTTTATAAACTCACTCGCACTTTCGATTTACAATTTTTAATTCATTTTACAATAAGGATGGATTCTGTTTTTGTGTATTTCTTTTATCACACCTGATTCTAATTTGATTTTACAGTTAACATCACTCACCTCTGTGACTGTAAATGGACCTATATATTGAGATTCGAATTTGGTTCTATTTTCCCTCTTTACTAAAACTGAATCCCCTATTTTAAAATCAACTGGATTAGCTACCTTACTATTTTGACTTTGTCTACTCAGTTTATATTTGGTTAAATATTTCTCTGCTCTCTGATGAGCTACCTGCAGTTTATATTTTAACTCATTCTGATATTCATCAATATTATAGCATGGCTCAACGTCGTTTGTTAGATTCTCGGGTAAGTTAGCACGTCTACCGAACAATAATTCAAATGGCGTATAACCATGATAAGAGCTTGGAGTCGTATTATAGCAATAAGCAAATAGTTTACACCATTCATCCCAATCATCCTTACTTTCATTTATAAAGTGTCTCACATACTCACTAAGCGTTCTATGTAATTTCTCACAACCTCCTATAGATTGATGATGATATGCTGTTGAATAATTATGACTAATATTTAACATTTTAGTTAAAGCTTTGAATATTTCATTTTTATATTCTGTGCCTAAATCTGTCCTAATTTGTTTCATCAGACCGTAATTTGGTATGAAATTTTCAAAAATTCCACGAGCTATCGTGTTCGCTTCTTTGTTTTTAACTGGAATTATTACTGCATATTTCGTTAATTCACATAACATTGTGATGCAATAACGGTTACCATTTTCACTTTGTGGAAAAGGACCGACCGTATCTATGTATGTTATATCCCATGGTTTTTCTGCTGTATCCGTTAATACAAATTCTTCTTTGTGATTATTCTTTGCTTTATTGACTTGACACTTGTGACATTGCTTAATATATTTTCTTACATCTTTTTCCATGTTTTTGCATCTAAAATTCGCTCTTAATTTTTTCAATAGCCTGTTATTTCCTACATGACCTCCAAATAAAGGATCATTATGATAAGTTTCTAAAATCTGTTGCTTTTCTTTTTCTTCTTCCACCATCTTAGGTATATCGCAAATACCTATTTGTACGTTTTTTTAACGTATTGTTTCCTTTTTCCATAAACTCTTTTATAGTGCACTGTGTGAAAATAATCATTCATATAAATTTTCATCCCTTTTATTCCATTATTTACCGCTAGCTTATCAAGCTGAACTAACTTTTGACCTAAATCAAAGTTAACTATATCGGTATTTAATAAGGCTTGGCTAAATCTCATCCTGTTTTTGATCCATATGTTCATCCTTAACGAAACACGGTTATTTTCAAATTGCAGAATTGGTAATTTATGCGCCTCTAAATTATTCAGTACTTTATATACTACTGGCTTGCGAATATCTTCCTTTATTTCTGTGGAAACTATTTTATCTTCTCCTATAGGCTGAGCTTTATTCTGACGAGTTTTTGACCTCGTTATTGCTAAAACGTGAGCATTGTCAATGTACAAGTCTTTTAATTCATTTATGGATATCCTTGAAATGCTGTCCGCATAATTTGAATTTCCTTTCAAATATTGTATTTCGAAGTTGTATTCTTCTAGGTCTAGTCTAATTCTTGTAAGTTTCGAAGTTGGTTCTGTCATCGAGAAAAGATGTGTTAACGGCTTGTGATCCGTTTTCACAATAAAATGTGGAGAGCCATATAAATAACACTTAAAATGATTAATTCCCCAATGGATAGCTAACAGTTCTTTCATGATTATAGGTTTATTTAATTCACTTTTCTTAAAACCTCGCGAAGCATAAGCTATAGGTAGATCTATACCTTCGTATTCCTGGCTAAGTATTGCAGAACACGCAATATTTGAAGCATCTGTTGTCAATATAAATTTTTTATTGAAATCTGGATATTTCAGAATAGGCGGCTGAATTAATGCCGATTTTAGTATTTGGAATGATTTTTCGCAGTCTTCTGACCATTCGAATTTTACATTTTTCCTAGATAATTTATTGAGAGGTATGCATATTTCAGCGAAATTTGGAATGAAACGTCTGTAATAGTTTAGATTCTTCTGAATTTTTGGGCACTGGGTACTTCTCAATGACTGAATATTTTGCCTTATCGGGTAGAACCCCTTCACTGGACAAATTGTGTCCTAAATACGTTACTTCTCGCCTGAAGAATTGACATTTTTGTGGATTTAATTTAAGGTTGAATTTCCGACATGTGTTAAACACCCTTTCGAGATTACTTAAATGATGATTTTCTGACATCCCTATTACGACTATATCATCCATATAAAGAAATGCTTTTTCTGGAGTTAATCCTGAAAATGCTATGGACATCATTCTTGAAAAACTATTTGGACTTATATTTAAATCAAATGGTAATCTTGTATACTGAAAAGAACCTTTTTCTGTGCTAAAAGATGTATATTTCCTTGAAGACTGTTCTAAGGGAATTTGATGAAAGCCTGACATAAGATCTATGACTGAAAACCATTTCGACCTCCCTAACTGATCTAAGATCGAATCTATTCTGGGTAATGGAAATTTATCTGTGACTATTTTCTTGTTCAATTGCCTGAAATCTATACAAAGTCTCCAAGACTTCTCTCCATTGATTGCCTTTTTGGGAACAAGTAAAACTGGACTGTTATAATCTGAGATTGAAGATTCAATTATACCTTGTTCTAATAACTTTTGGACCTGATTATTAAGTTCTGAAGATTGAGAGTGTGGCGTGCGATAATTTTTAATATATACTGGAGTATCATCTTTTACCAATAGCTTTTGCTTATAAAAATGATTATGCGTTAAAATGTCGTTCTTTAAAGCAAAAATATCTGAAAAATTCTCACAAAGATTTATTAGCTTATCCCTCACGTATTCTGGTACCTCTAAATTTAATGTTTTTCTTAATTCTTTCATCCTATTCTTACTTTCATTCTTCACAGCATATACATGAAATAAATTTAAATCCAATATTTTAATATTGTTTGTATTTATCGACTTGCTTTCATAATTTGTGTTTAAAATTCTGACATAAGGATTAGTTTTTGATATAATAGATCTTGCTATAAATATTCCTGGTAATAGTTCTTGTTGCTCGACAACTTTATCCTGTCTTAAGTTTTTGAAACTTTCTACCAACCGATAGACTTCACATCTAGGCGGTATTGCCACAGTATCATATTCAGGATTATCAAAAATTTCTAATGTTACTGTATTCCTAGATTTACAATCTATGTATAATTTTAATTCTGAATAATCTAAAATACAATTATAATTTCTTATGAAATCCCTACCTAGAATTCCATTCGTAGGTATAGGAAATTCCTCCTCTACTACATGAAAACAATGTTTAAATGCTACACCCTTAATAAAAAGAAAAGTTTCTATTGTACCCAAAGTTTTACTTTCTCCCTGAGTTATTCCTTTAATATTTAAGATTTGTGTTGTTTTTATTAAGTGATGTGGAAAATTATCTGAAATTTTTAATAACGATATATCTGCACCTGTATCTAATATAAAAGTATCTATATTATCCGATATGTCAGTTTTAATTTGCACAAAGTTTGAAAGAGTTAAATCAAAGTTATAAATATAACGATTATTATTATGCAAGTTATTTAAAATTTTGGATTTTTCACCTTTCTTTTTCAAAACCCCAATTCTTTTTGTTCATCTTCCTCTCTCCTTTCTTCACTTTCACACATTTTTACATTCCTATAATTATTGTTGAACCTATTATTAGGTCTTTCCCTATACTCATTTGAACTACCTCTATAACCATTGAATCTCCTTTCTCCTTGATTCTCCTGGAATCTCCTATTATTGTCGTAGTTACCTTTTCTATGAAAGTTATTCCCTCCATTACGACTAGCATAAGAGTGTCTTCGTTGAGGAAAATACCTATTTCCCGACACAAACTTATTCCTATCTGCCTTATAATGCAGAACACTCTCTATTGCCTGATTGTTTCCCACATTGATGGAAACCAGTTTAGTCATCACCTCTTGTGGTAAAATTTCCAGCTGCTATAACGGTTTTTACCCGTTCTGAAGCTGCGTTGTCTAACAATGATTTCACTGCTGCTTCTGTAGTATACTTCGTTGCTAAGTGTACTGGCATTCCTTCTGCCAAATACGCGGCTTGTAAACTTTCGGTCAGTTTCTCCATTTCGGAAGCATATCCGACGAGATCTTTATTATTTTGCCTTAGTTTACTTAGTTTAGCACTTATCAAACTAGTGCTGTCTCCTCTGAGTCCTTTCTTAAGTGTATCTACTATTTCTCTCAGAGAATTTTCAGTAGTAATCAAAACCCTAGCTTTTCCAGTCAGTCTCGTTTTCACGAATAACACAGCATTTACAAAAGATTGTAGTTTGCTTGTATCTCCATTAAACTCGTTTGGTAATATCTTACCAGCTAAATTGAAAAAATCACTCATACTTAATGCCATTTTATCCTCTTTATCTTTGCTTGTTGTCTCTAATACTTCTTTAATAATTAAATTATCACGCGTAATTAATTGAGACGGAACTTTATACTGACAATCTAACACTTGAAATGCTTTCTCTACCTTATCCCTGATTTTGTCAAAATATAAAATGCATGTATTCTGCTGATTCTCATCTAACTTATACCAATTCTTATTTATTAACCTAGAGAAATTATTAAATGAATCACACAACTTATTTATTATATCCATATGACTTTCTAAACTTTTAGGAACCTCCTTTTTTAAAACTCGCTTACTATTTTTACGTATATCTTCTAGAATTAAATTCAATCTAATCTCAAATTCATCCCACGTTACTGTATTTCCATCACTCGAGGACATTTAAAATTAATTGATTCATTATCAATGAGAGGAAATTTAAATAAAATATCAAATATTAACCCAACAACAACAAAACAGAATATACCCTTAAAGTTTACAAAAAAAGATTCTCACCATCCTAAAGATTCAGCGTGCTTTGCTGTAGATTTCTTCTTATCTCCCTTTTCATTTGTCTTCTGTATGTTTTGTATACGGACCATACGAATTGTAGCACCAAAACAACCACAACGATGTAAATGAGAGTCTTCACCTCCAGGTCTGCTTCCATTTTCTCTTCCTGGACTATGAAATTGCTGTTGACCACACCATTTTCCTGGGCCTCTTGCTTTGATGATTTACCATCCATGTTTCACAGAATTCCAATTGTTTGCAGGGTCGCCATGTAATGTGTGTATCCTAGTATGGATACTGCGTGCATTAGAATTGTAGAAGGGCCTCTGAATAGGTGGTGCTGTTGGTCGCTCGGTGGGTCATCTTACAGGAATAAAACAACTACCTGTATCACTGAGACATGTTCTATTTATTACTTAAACTTTACTAATATACATTAACTACTTACACTAATATGAATAATACTAGAATACTAATTAGAATGAATTAGAATACTGTAGAATGAATTGAATTGAATTGTAATGACCCCTTAAAATACTATCGTTACATATTTATACGACGAGTCAAGTTCACTATTTAGTAAATATAAATAATACGGTTTATATTTATTCACGCTTTGACATTGACTCGTACGTGCAACCTTTATATTTATCATTTATAAAACAATTCGTGGTTTATTGGAATTAGCTGACGGGAATTTATTAAATAATAATTTAAATACTTAATAACCTAATATTTAGGCCAAAAGGCATCACAAAGTACCAAGTGTCAAAAACGTTACTTTAGTCACGAGTGCCTTATGAAACGAGTGACTAAAGATGTTCTTGACACTAGGTGCTTACTATACTTTTTCTATGCCCGCAAGATCTTAATTATGTTATATTTTAATTATATACACAGGATGACATTGAAAAATCAAATGACACAGAACTACAAAATTATCACGGAATATTAAATATAAATTACAGATAGAAGATACACTTGATGTGACGTTTAAGAAACAAAAGATAAACGAGGTATGATCTTTCGCACTTTAAACGCTAGTGTTTAAAGGACGTTTTGCGAATATCAAACCCGTGTTTTAGATGTTTTATTTGTGTTGTTAATCCCATATACTCTACTTACCGTTATAAATGTAAACAATGAAAATACGGAAAGTGTTGTACTCAATTCAAACCACCAAATAACCAAAAAGTAAACACAAATTCTGTCAAAAATCCGTCAAATTAAGGAGGAACCTGACGAGCAGTGCAGCCAACACAGTATATTCAAGCATAAATGGGGATTTTATTATGAGGATGCGTCGATACTATTATGAAACTGACCCTAGTTTTAAGAGAACCTTTAAACTAAAGGACCCTTTAGTTAAATGCCCATTTAAGCAATGATTATGAAACTGGCCCTTAGGATGTTAAGAAAAATATAATTCGTTTTTAATATGTTTTAGGTGCCTTTTATGTAGTTTTCGGTCTTCCTTATTTTCTGTATACCGTAAAGGGATCTACTCCGAGGGAAATGGCGTATGCAGTTGAATCTTCTGGCATTCCTAGTGCACGTAAGTTATTTGAATTCGATTATATTTAATAATTTCTTTTGTTTCACAATTCGTAGCTTCAAGGTCTGCAACACTCTTAAGTTGGCTGTTTATTATTATTTTTTATTAACTTCAGTTTTTCTTAATACTTCAAACCACTAATAACACTTAAAATTCACATACCAATGAATTGCGTTTGTTTTTATATTTTAAATAATTTTTTTTTATTGTTTCACCAGGAATTGTTAGGCTGAAGGTCATGAAACAATCAGACGGCACAGGTATATTAAAATTACAATTTTCTCTATTACCTCTTAGTTCAAAAGTACAAGTATTGTAAATATCCCAGTTTATTGTCATTTAGTTTCATTTTTGTTAAAAAAACGGTTCGAATCTAAATTTTCTTATATTTCGTTAATTTGGAGAAAAAAGCGAAGTGAAGTTTATGGATATACGTTCAAAGAAATACATACTATTGATAAACTATTTTACGATGATGTTTCTGTGGATTTGACTCCAAAATTCTGACTAAATTTCGTTTCCTGTTCAATTGATTTTCAATCTTCCCATTGTTTTGGACTCTCCTTCCATAGTTGGCGGCTATATTTCTTTCTACTTTGGCATAATATTTTGGTTGTATCTTTATTTTTTTTTCTCTCATATTCTGCGCTCAGTATTTAATTGATGATTTATGGTGTATACAGAAATGAAGCTTAAACCTGCACGTACTTATACAAATCTCTTTATTTAATTCTCAGTTTCTTTGACTCTATTTTTTAAACTATCCCCGTCTCTTGTTCTCTATTTATTTTCATATTTTCCTCTCTTTCTGATCTCTCTTTACCCTCTCGTCCCCCCTCCTCTTCACTTCTCTTTTTCCCTTTTATTTCCTTCTAGTTTTCATTCTCACATTTTTCTCTTATTCTCTACTCTCCATTTTCTCTTTTATCCTCTCCCCTTTACATTCTTCCTTATTTATTCCCTCTCATTTCCCATTCCCTCTCCTATTTATTTCTTATTTTTACTTCATTCCCTCTATTTCCTTCCCACCTCTCCCCTTTTTCTCTCTCCTTGTCTCTTTATTCCCTCCTCTTCTATCTTCATTACCTTTTTTCTCTCCCCTTTTCTTCCTCTCTATATTTCCATTCTCTCTTTTTTTCAACTTGCTATCCGTAGGTGGTAAAATTTAAAGTAACTCAACCATCGTTATATTTTAAATGAGAATTTTTTCAAGAAGGGGAAGGAAAAATAACCATTTCATTCATCCTTCCCCTTGTTGAAGGTTATTTTTCCCACCCCTTCTTGAAAAAATCCATTCCATTCACCCTTCCCTTTCTTGAAGGATATTTTTACTTCCCCCCTTTGAAAAAATTCTCATTCAAAATTTTGGATATGCGCAGTTTAAGGAGCCGCTAATATCTTTTAGGATCTCGTCTATACATCTCAGTTTAGTTGTTTTCATTAATCTCTAATGCTTACTATTTCGCATTTAATGCTTTAATCTATTTTCGTTACCATTTATTTCACTTATTCAACAGTTTTGAATAATATAAATTTCCTTTTTCCAGAAATTTATTTTGGAACCGCTCAATAACATAATCGTAGAAAAAGTATTAAAATTTTAGTTTATTTACTAACAGCCAATAGCCCAGCGATTCTAATTTTTAATCAAACTAAAATTACTGCTTATACAGGGTGATTCATTAAGAATGTCCAATCTCTGAACTGTAGATTCTAGACCTCAAAATATGATGATTCTGATCAACATGCCTTATGCAAATATTGCTAGTTTCCGAGATATGGGGTGTTCAAAGTTTGAATTTAAATTTTGATTTTCGCAATAATTTTTTGTTTTCACAATTTCTCTTTGAAAATTGGCAATTTTACGTTTTTTGGCATGAGGAATCATAATTTGCACTCTAATTTAACATTGCTAATAGAGGGCTCTAGTTACACTTGTTTGTGTTAATTAAATCAAAGTAAACTTTTTTTGGGCTAAACTTACAACTAAAATAATAAAAAAATATTAAAAAGCGTTAAATGCTGCAAAAAAAGTTACTCTTCTTGGATTCGTGTAACTCAATCGGTTATCGAGTTATTTGCTTCTAAAAAGTTCAATAAATTTAAATTTTTTCATAAAAAATTTTTATTATTCCTTAAATATGTAACAATAACAAATTTGTAAACAAAAATAAAAAAACTTCAAAGCAAATGCTCAAAATGCCCACCGTTTACTTCAATACACTTTATGATCCGCTTTCGTAAAGATCTCTTAATATCAAAATCACATTCGTGAATTAAGCTGTGGTTTAATTTTTCGTTTTCTTTTCAAGTAGGCTTGTGTCGCTATTAGACAGTTTGTGTAGAGTTTAATTTTTCGTTTTTTTTTAAGTAGGCTTATGTCACTTTTAGACAGTTTGTATAGAAGCAAAAATTGGATTATAACAAGAATAAGTAATACATTAGTATACCATTTATTAACAATTTAGTAATTAACAAGTGTAATAGTTATTTATCAAATAATGCCTAGGCATAACGATTTTTCCAATAATGAGATGCGCGATATGATTTGTGTGTTTGCTCAGTCAAATTATAGTGGTCCAGCTGCGGCTCGAAGATATTCACAATTATACCCAAATCGAAGGCAACCCAATTACAAACTGTACCGAATACCTCTCGCTTTAAGACAAAATATGTGGTTTTTGCACGACGGAGCACCACCACATTATTCTTTACAAGTTCATCAATACTTAAACGAACAGTTTCCGCATCGATGGATTGGTCGTGGAAGTGAGTTTGCTTGGCCACCAAGAGGCACTGATTTCAATCCCCTGGATTTTTCAATTTGGTCGCAAATGAAGACATATTAGTTTACAAAGAAAAAATTACTTCTCTTCCACAACTGCGACGGAAAATAGAAGAAGCCGCGGATGTAATTAAAAATAATAGGATCATAAAGTGTATTGAAGTAAATGGTGGGCATTTTGAGCATTTGCTTTGAAGTTTTTTATTAATGTTTACAAATTTGTTATTGTTACATATTTAAGGAATAATAAAAAACTTTTATGAAAAAATTAAAATATATTGAACTTTTTAGAAGCAATATAACTCGATAACCGTTGAGTTACACGAATCAAAGAAGAAAAACTTTTTTTTGTAGAAGTTAACGCTTTTTAATATTTTTTATTATTTTAGTTGTAAGTTTAGCCCAAAAAAAGTTTACTTTGATTTAATTAACACAAACAAGTGTAACTAGAGCCCTCTATTCGCAATGTTAAATTATAGTGCAAATTATGATTCCTCATGCCAAAAAACGTGAAATTGCCATGTTGAGCAGAATCATCATATTTTGAGGTCTAGAATCTACAGTTCAGATATTGGACATTCTTAATGAATCACCCTGTATACAGGATGTTTCTAAATTCATGCTAAAAATTCAGGAAGTGATGGGTCTTTACGGCATTCCTCCAATGTGTCTCTCTATAGACAGAGCTTTTCAAAAATTTAACTGGTTTCACTATTTTAGTTGAAATTTATGACGAATTTAGTACAAATTAAATTGTCTTTAACAAAAAAAGTGCACAGAAAAAAACACTTGATATAAACTTTTTTACCTTTTAAATAATTTCATTTATCTCTAAAACCACATAATAATTTTTCTTGAAACTATTTATAAACATCTGTTGATAAAAATGTATAACTTGGACTTTTCCTTCGATCGCTTAACATGAATATCGCACAAAATTCGTTTGAAGAGAACATCTGAATCAATAACTTAATTCTAAACCATGGATAGCAACAGTGCCTTCCGTTCAATATGTCGATAAACAAACGATATAAGCGACATTTGCGCATTAACTGAAATATTTAGAAAATTAAATGATTCGGGATTTGCGCTGAGGCTCTGCTAGTAGGTTTGTTGTCCAGAAGGTATTTTCCGTTAAAAATTAGATCACTAACAACATTTCATTGGTTTTACACTGTTTCATGCACCTTATTCACTAACACGAAAGACACAGTAGCTGTAGAGAATATAGGTAAGATGCGCATGCTCGAAACTTTGTACAAAAAGTGATTAATTAACCTTTTATTTTTTATTTAAATTATATTTATACACGCTACTAACTGCTGATCAAATCTTCACACTAAACTGTTTTATTCAAACTTCAAACAAACTACACCGCTTGGCGTGTATATACAGAGTGCGGCAGATAAACCGTCGTTTAGAAAGATCTCGAGAACTGAAGGTGATTTTGTCATACTTTTTTATAACAATGTGTGTAATTTTTGAAAGATATTCTAAAAACTACAGTTGACCTCTTCAAACTCCTGTATATTACATTTTCCGAATCTTAAATAACTACTGATATAAAGGGAGGGGGGGTTATAATGATAACCCTATACGTAAGTAATATCTTCTCAAGTAATTTGGATAAAAGCGTAAATTTTTCAGGTGTTATGATGTACCATATTGTTCAGAATGTAAAAATATTAATTTTAATGTACAGGACGATTTTTCTTTTATTCAAATGGGACAACACCCTGTATGTGATGATACATTTTCCTCTTTGTATTCTTGTTGTTCATTTTCTTGGAAATTAAACGACAATATTTTTTTTCAACGTTTCAGCGTTCCAGCTACCTTTATCAAGAATAATTAAGTTTTTTTAAATTTTTGTTACCTATCTGACACTACGAAAAAATTTATCAACTAGAGACAAACAATAATAGATTGCAAAAAATGTGTGACAGTTGTCAAATGTTTTAAGGTCCACTCACCGTAGATCGTATCCTTGGTATGTATGTATATTGGGGTGACATTCACCGAGTTTTTTTTGGGGGGGGGGAGCCGCTCTAGTACCGGGAGCACTGCAGCCTGTTGGCTTATTGTACTCTACTCCCACCTTTATTCCACCCACCCAGCCATTCCCGTACCCTCGAGTAGATGATATAGGTCAACTGGATGCATGCCATGTGCTTCCCGTTATATAGCCCCATTTTATGCAGATGATCCTTTACCGGTGCATGACCCGTTAGATAACCTGTAATAATTCTTAGCTTGTTCCTACTAGCATTCAATCGTTATTCAGCCCGTTTTACACATATATTTATCACCTATGAAGGTCTTACTGTGTGCCTACTTTGGAGTTTTTCTCCACTGTAGTCTATGTTGGCGTTGTACCCATTTTCGTATTTGTTCTCGGACTACCTTCTTTGTGGTTCCAAGAACTGGTGCTGCTCCAACATATGACGTTGCTGAACCTCTTCTCGCGAGTTCATCAGCTTGTTCATTTCCAGGAATATCATTATGTCCCGGCACCCACACTAGACTTTCTCTAGTGTGGTCTGCCAGTTCATTCAATTCTTTCTGGCATTCTTCTACCAATCTGGATGTTACCTTGCGGCTATTTAGAGCTGCCTGGCTGTCAGTTAATATGTTTATCCTATAAGTGTCAGTCCTATGTTTGTTAATTCTGACACATTCTAGGATGGCATAAATCTCCGCCTGAAATACAGAGGCATGTACCCCTAGTGAGAAGGAACACCTTGTGTTCCTCATCTCACTATACACCCCTGCTCCTGTCCCTTCCCCAGTCTTCGACCCGTCTGTATACCAGGTCTCTCCTCGGGGAAACTTCAGTCTGCTTGGGTCTTGCCAGTCCTTTCTGTGGGGTATCTCTACCTCATATTTAGGGCTGGGGAGAAGTTTAGTCGCCATATAGTCTGTTTTCATATCTAAAATGGCTTCACTTACGATGTCCTCAATGGATGTGTGTCCTGATCTAACTGTTTTGCTGCTCAGGTTATTTTGCTGCCTAAATAACCCCATTCTTGCTTCTCCCATTATCACGATGTGCAATGGAGGAAGGCCAAATAAGGACTCTAGTGCAGCCGTTGGCGTGCTTCTCATGCACCCTGCAATACTGAGACAAGCAAGTCTTTGCACCTTACCTAGTCTCGTCATTGCATTCTTTTGTATTGTCTTTGTCCACCAGACCAAAGACGCATAATATGTTATTATGGGTTCATTGAGTCCTAGAAGATCTATTGTGTCCCCTTACTTCTACTTAGTTTCTGAGGAAAGTCTCGGAGACTAGTAGCTGCTTTAGTCCTATTTCCCTGAGTCATTTTAGGATATCTGCAGGCTTCAACTTAGGTAAATGTCCCTCTTCTATCCAATAATCTCCTAGGATTCTGAATTGCGCAAATCGCAAGTATGTGGATGGAGGTTTCTTCTTGCATGCCACAGAATCTACATTCTTTTTCCTCCACTATTTTGAGCTTTTCAGGCGGCAATGTCCCGTTAGGATCCCTGTTAAAACTCTTAGTGCAGTTTTACTTTGACTTATGCATTCATTTGTTCATTTCATATCCTTGGTAAAATGTGAAATAAAATATTTTATTGTATGACATTCTAACAATATTACAGTTTATTAGGAAAGGGATCCAGTGAAGTGCACGCTCCAGGAACGGTTTTATTGGGATATCGCTTTTTCGCTTATTTCTGAAATGTTGATAAAACGCGTTTTTTTGTGATATGATTTTGTATATTGAAGAATGTGTAACGATTAACAATAATTCCTATAATAAATCATAAGAAATCCTGGATAAAAACTTATGATACTATCCTGATAACGCAGGTAATTGATTATTGGAAATTTTTCTTTCTAGCATTGGTATATTTTTACCGGGTTGCCCTTGAACAAATTATCATCACGGCTATTTGCTCAAAGGCAATCCGATAGTGAAAATAATAATTTCACATTATAACTGTATGGTAAAGTTTGTCCAAAATCAAATGCAGAAGCCATTAACACGTGTACCGACTTTTTGCTTTGATCTGCATATACCCAATTTTGGATAAACTTTCCATAATACCTAAAAAATGCATTAAATAGTTCACCCCGTACACATTTTTACTATTCATTTTGAGTTCTCGAATTCTTTCTTTTCTGCCGCAATCTATATATGTGTTTAACGATATTGTTATTTATACAGAACTGAATGTTCAACGTACCATTTCGACAATGTCAGGGCCTTCGGTGGATACAACCGACTACGATATGTTAACCGAAATAGAAACCGATAGAAATTTGAGATTGGGCAGAGGCAATCCGTACTTAATAGAATTGGCGCAAAAACACCCTAAAGAATTGTCGAGAAAATCCTATTTGTACTTATACAACGTTCTAACGGTGGCCATCTTTTACGCCCTCCCTGTAGTACAACTAGTCATTACGTATCAAAGGGTAAGTACGTGAATATTTTCTTTTTCTCTAATTTATATAAAAGTTTCGAAGCCAATACAAGTCTTTATAGTTATTTAACGAAAAAGAGTATTCTTAAGGGCTATTAACAATCGAGATATTTTATTACTATTATATTATATTAGTAAATTGGAATTATCCGTAACTTTTCACTTATGTATTATACATTTTTCTGTAACCCTCTTGTAGATGAGAATCTTACAATGCAATAATGTATAGGGGGTTCCACTTAAAAAATTGGGAGGGGTGACCAAAAAAATATATCAAATTTTACAAAAATTAACTCTGCGAAATTTTTCAATTGAACCTCGTATATTTCGCGTTAATTTTTTTTTAATCTACGTATTAAATCTACCTTTCTTTTGGTAGTTAAACCGTCTATTTTATGAAGTAATTAAAATAGGAGTCAAATATCTTATAAAGGGGGACGTCTTTTTTCTCATATGTGGACGTTATTACTTTAACCCCCTCCCCCTTTGGTCACCCAATTTTTTAAATGGAATACTCTATACCCTAACTCTTCTCAATTGAGTAAACGATGTTTTTCTTGGGGACAAGAACATAGCGACCGAAAAACTGGTGTTTTACTTTTTTTTAAAAAGTGTCTGAATTGAAATTGTAGGATTATACTACGAAAACAATAAATCTGCAAGAGCTAGAGCTAGACAGTTTAATGCTGCTCATCCCGGAAGAACTGCGTCATTAATTAATGCAAAAATTTCTTGAAACAGGATCAGTTGCCAATAAATAACACCAATAACAATGAGTAGTTAACAATTAGGCTGTGGAAGTTGCCGTTTTAGGACAACTTGCGTTAGAAGAACAATAGTCAATATCACAAATGTCTAGTGCAGTGGGTGTTTCTCGCAGCAGAATTTTACATTAACACAAATTCCATCCCTACAAAATTGAATTAGTCGAAGAGCTACATTGAGACGATTTCGACCGGCGCGCGGCGTCTACAGCTTTGTGAAATAATGAGTGAACGACTGCACGACACTCCAGCTTTTTTGTACAATATCTGCTTTTTCGACGAAAGTTCATTTGTATTAAATAGTGGAGTAAACAGACATAATTGTAGATATTGGGCAGAAAATGACCCACACGTAATGAGGAAGATTCATAGACAAACACCACAAACGTCTGCTCGACGGGTGCTCGAATTAAAAAATTGGTTGGGTTGAACATAGGGGGTGGTGGTTAAAGTTACATATGAGCTAAAAGACGTTCCCCGTTATATGATTTTTTACGTGTTTTTCATTTTTTTATAAAAGTAACGCCTTTAGGATTATGTGGTGTAGATAGTTTTTATTGAAATGCTCTGTATAGATATAAGCTCACATGTGTTGTGTAGAGTCTCCTACAAAAATAATATTTTCAAGAATTGAGAACCGCTAACTTTTGGTACCTACTTACTACAAGGCGATACTTTTGTATACGACTGTTGCGAGGTAGCTACCTTTAAAGGAATTATACATCTACGGGGTGATTCATTAGTACGATAAAGTCCAATATCTTCTAAATCCTATCTGCCAGCCTAAAGACACATATATTTTGAAATTAGTCGCAAATTTACACCGTACCAGATCTAACTCGGCTGGAAGTAGAGAATAATTGAAAAAATGGACCTAAATCTTCTTGTGAATGTGTAATTTCACTATCCTGTGGAATGACAGTTTATTTATCATACGCATATTACAGGAGTTGACAGGAAGACAATAAGTATAATAGAAAACATATATAAAAACAACTTATGCTGTGTAATTCGCGAAAATAAAATTTCAGAAAATTTCAAAACACAAAAAGGATTAAGACAGGGAGGGGGACTATTATTTATTATCTTTATGGATGAAATTATAAAACAATGTTCACCTAAGATGAAAAAGCTACATATAGGCTACAGACAATTACAAAAAATAAACATCGCTGAAGGAGCATTTGCAGACGATTTGATTATTATGACAGGGACTGAAAAGGACCTACAACAGAACTTAGACATATGGAATAAAACTTTAAAAGAAAACGGGATGAGCATAATGCAATTTTTTTATTCTTACGTTTTAATTCGTTTTAGCCCCCCGATTCATATTCTGAAAGGACGGGCGTCAATTTTGAGACACCCTGTATATATAGTTATAGTAGATATTTGCCGAATAATAATGTACAAGGACTAATATAGTTGTTACTAACAGTGATAAAGGTAATTGTACTGTCATCATGTTAAAAGATAACTATATCGAACTTTCCTTAGAAATTATTGATAATAGTTCTTCTTATATCAGATTGAAAAGAGATGCTTCATTATCAATACAAAATAAATGTAGCACTATTATTAAAAAACTATATAATACTAAACAAATAGATAAAATTACGAAAGAAAAACTTAGTTGTTACAACGGTGTAGTACCTGCGAAATTTTATGGGCTTCCTAAAATCCACAAACCAACTTTATCAGTTAGACCCATAGTTGCATCTTTAGGCACTCCTACTAATTTTTTTGCTTTTATATTACAGAAATTTTAACAAAAGGTTATGATCTTAATACAAAATACTACATCAAAGACTCTTTTGAAGTATATAAACAATTCAATAAATTTCAATTACCAAAAGACCATGTTATTTGTAGTTTAGATGTTGTATCTTCGTTTAGTAATGTATATTTAGATTCAGCTCTGAAGGCAATCGATACAAATTGGGAAAAAATTAGTCAACAATGTCAAATACAAAAGAAATATTTCCAACATATCATAACATTGCTATTTGAAAATACCTATTTCACTTTTGATAATCAAATATATAAACAAACTTTTGGTACTCCAATGGGAGCAACAATCTCGCCAATTATAGCATGTTACGTTATGGATAATTTGTTAGACTCAGTTATACAAATATTACCTTTCAATTTAATCTTCATAAAAAAGTATGTTGACGATATTATTCTTGTTTTACCAGAAAATAAAGTAGATGAAGTTCTTTACATATTTAACAGCTATGATCAACACATTCAGTTTACAATAGAGAAGGAGGACGAATTACAAAGTTTACCTTTTTTAGATACTAGATTAATAAGATTGATTGGTATAGGAAACCAATGAGTTCTGGAAGATTCATGAACTTTTTGTCCTGTCATAAATATTCTATGAAAATTAATTTGATCAAGCAAATGAAAAATAGAATAACTAATATTTCAGATCCTGTATTTCATGAAAAACACTTAAAAATCCTTCATCAATTATTTTTAGATAATGGATATCCAAACAAGTTGATAAAATAGTTATTTGTATGCTTAGGCCGCGAAATACCTTTTTAACGTACCGAAAGAACAGATATCGCCGAGGCCGTTTGCGGCCGAGGCAAGATAATCTTGAGGTCGTTAAAAAGTTTCGCGGCCATGGCATACACACTATTTTTCGTGCAATCGTTAAAATTATTAAACTAGATAATTGTAAATAAATATATCATTGCTTTAAAATCAACAGCAGTTTAATTTATTTAACAATGTGTGCTATGGAAATGATATGTTTCAATATATACAAAATAATTTGACAGTTCTTGCTTCAACTTCTGGAATAAATATAAGTAATAATACAAACTGTACAATTAATGTTAATATTCATCCTAAATAATATAAGTACTTATGTATTTGTTGGTATTCAATAAAAAATAATCCTTGTCTTCGTAGTATTTTAGAAATGTCAAATTTGAAAGTGACGTTTGGTTTCGCAGCCGTTGCTATGGGCAACAGCCGTGAAATTGAATTTCGCGGACTGTCTTGAGAACGCGAAATACTGACTTCGCGTCCGATTGCACGAAAAACATATTTTATAACAACTCTCCAAATTTTGACATTATTTCAGAACATGCTGAAATTCCCTATTACTATATTTCTTTGCCATATATTAGAGAAATTACACCAAAATTAATTAGAACTAACATAAAAATTGCAAATAAGACATGTTTAACGATCAAATCAATTTATACAAGAGTTAAAGATAAAACTGATATTCTTAATCTTTCAAATGTAGTATACTGTATCCCTTGTAGAAATTGCGAGGATAAATATATTGGTCACACTAGCCAAAAATTAAAAAATCGTATTTCTCTCCATAAAAGTGATTCCAGATTATATCCCGATAGATGTGCTTTGGCCAAACATATAATTGATAAAGACCATTTTATGGATTTTGATTCTGTCAGTATTTTAGATATACAATCTAATACAAAAAAAGACTTTTTTTGGAAATGGCTCACATATCTCAAGAGCAAAATATCAATAAAAAGAGTGGTCATAAAAATTTGAGTGATATTTATTACTACCTTTTGTCTATTGATAAGAAACATGAAAGTCATCAAATTTCAAATTCGTCTATTTCAAACATTTGAGGTTAAAATAACATCAGGCAATTAAAAAAAGGAAGATTAACCTAACCAATCTTGATATTTTTAGATATAGATTAGTTATAATTTTATACTTGTTCTTATTCTATAAAAAACAAATGAATAGTTATCAAGCATACGATTTTTTTGACATCATTTAGACATTTATTTTTTTTAAAAATTCAAATCAAAATTATTGTTAGATGTATTTACCATTTAAAACCACTTATTGTAATACAATCTCGAATACTATCCTTGAAAATGGAAATAAAGATATTCCGAAAGCTTGGAAAATAGTGTAAAGAGTACTCTTTTTACAATTTTTGCCGCTTCCCCAATATTCCTGTCCTTGTATATATATTATATTACAGTCGAGGTACCCTATAACGATACCAAAGTATGCCTGGTAAATGCAAGAAAAAATCGTCTAATGTCACTTGGCCCAAGGTCAAACAGGTGTTCAAATTACCATAATATTTGTTTAACGTTCTCAATAAACTCTGTGATTTTTAAATTCCAAACAAAGCTGTACAATGTGAAAATGTCAGAAAGTTATGAGATTTAAGCATTGACTGAAAATGACCATTCCTTTATAGTTAGTATCATAGAGAAATACTTTTTAATGTGTAACATCTTTCCGCTTGGTTCCCTGCAATTTATGGTAGTGGTTTCGTGAAATAGGACGAAAGCACAGAGTACACCATCTAACAAGAGGCGAAAGAAAGTAGTTTTCGTGATCGCAAATTTGTGTGCACATGCGTGAATTAATTAGTTTATATGTCAATGTCAAGTCATCACTTCCGTTCATTTCTCTCAGTTCACCGTGTTGCCGGTTTGTCAGTAATTACTGACTTTCCTGGAAATGAATTATCCTGTCAGGCGTGTGTGCAATACCATATTTTATCCACTATCTTCCCAAAACAAATTTGAAGATGATTCTTCATTCAAAATGTATGTGACCTAAAATGAAATGTGACGTTTGTCAAGAATTAGTTTGAAATGTTGGTGACGGAAAATCATTGATGGAATTCAATAAACGTCATTCCTACTATTATTTTAAACGATTTTCAATTTTTGAGAATTTCTACATATTGTCTAAGGACATTTTCTAGAGTTCATTTTTGATATTCATTTCATAAAATGAATAAATTTCCAGGTAATTTCTTTAAAAAAGTAAAGAATTTCATTATTAACCTAGGACATGTTGTATCGAACACCTAAACTCGGTTTAATTATAACTAATGTTTAGACTGATGTAATTGATAATAAATAAATCAATATGTCACAGTCTAAACATCAGTTATAATTAAACTGAGTTTAGGTGTTCGATACAACGCGCCCCTAGGTGAATAATGATTATTTACCTACTAAAAGGTGTTGTCATGTTAGTAGTTAAAAAAATCATCATCAACACTACTATTTTTCTTAGTGTAGTTATGGTTTTACTTCGAATCAATACTCGTGTTACTTTTCTCAGTGTATCTGGTAGTTTATGTTTCAATGCCTCGACGTATTTCCGCTCAATATCGTGTAAGTCCGACTTCAAAGGAACCGACAAAGCTTTCGTCTCTTGTTAGATGGTGTACTCTGTGACGAAAGTGTGTACCGGGAAGCCAGTGAAGCGTGCGCTATTTGTTTTGACCAATAAGCACGAGCGGTGGTCAGACCGAGAGGTCGGTATTGTCCAACGATTATATACTAGGAAGGATAGTCTACTTTGACAAATTTGTTTGTGTGCGACGTTGCAGCTATGACGTCACCACAGGACCTCGCGTATATTTAAATACATTGGTTTATACTTACTGAAAATGTGTTTCTATTGATTTTAATTAAAAATAAAGGTTGTTCGGCTTTAAAACTAATTACCTTTACCATATTAGTACACTATATTTGCTTTAAAAAAGAAAACACATTTTTTTTTGTTTTATTTTATTAATAATTATTGTATATCCTTACAAAAGAATAGGAATATCGAAACACTTTATATTTACAAAAGGAATTCATATAGTAATGTAGCTAGAAAATATTTATGTCATTTAAATTTTCTATATTGGAGCTAGTAGAACCAATTATTTCTTCAACAATGTTTCTATTAGTTTTTTTTTGCTCTTTTTGCCCGAAGTGTCTCTTCACTCTCTTCAGAAGATTCAAGGGCTCTTTTTACTTTAACAGTGGGGACAGCTGTCTTCTTTAAAATCTTGCGTAAAGGTAACTCTGAAAATAATGTAGGAATGAGTCTTAAGAAAAATTATTTATTTTTAATTAAATTATAATTAAAGAAAGCTGCAGATTTATAATTGTTTTGAAATAAACCATAGAATACACTAAAAAATTGTATAGTACTTACTTAACAACTCATTCTGTAAGTCTCTTCCATAATCATTTGGTGTAAAGTGTTCAGAACAAATTGTAGACGTATCTAAATTAAAATTATCTGCCCTTCTACAACGCCTAACCCATTCTTTGCGAATAGTAGAAGACACTAATAAATCGTTCCCTTTTGGGAAATAATGAAATATAATAGGAATGCCTTTCTTTTTACAAATAATTTGGTTGTTTTTGCACGTAGCAATAGCACATATTCTACCAGGCATGCCTAGACTAAAATAGAAAAAACAACCTTAAAATAATATTTCTATCAAGTCATAAATCAATTTTACCTTGAATATAATAGTACAAAAACCAAGTTTTCAAAATAAAATAAAACGAATTATGATTAAAAATCACTAAAACTTTACCAGAAACAGAAAAATTCTGACAATATAATAAATGTAAACGTAAACCACTATGTAAACAAACTGACTGTCTGCTATTTAGGTCCTACTGTGACGTAATAACGTATGCGCAATTGCGATCTTGTTTTCAAAATGCTTGAGAATAGGAACTAGTCCATCCTTAGTTAGTATATAATCGTTGGGTATTGTCAGCCAACAGTGTATGTGTTACGTCCCAAGCCCGATCTTGTACGGAGTCGAGCTTCGTACAATGAATTTGTACGAAGTCCGATCTGTACAAGCCATTTTGTACGAAGCCGAGATTGGCGGACTTCGGACAGAGATGATTGTACGAAGTCGACTCTGTACAACGCTGGTTGTACGGAGTCGGAGCATCGATACTCACTCGGTAATGAGCGCGCTATTAAGACTCTCGTCTGTAGCCCGTGTGATGTGGTGCCGACCTCGGGCGCCATCGAGTATCTCCGGTGGCGCTCGGCTTTCATGCGGGGCGCGCACGGTTCAAACACCCCGTGTCGCTCTCGTCGACGACTCGATGGCGCGGAGGAGGGTAGGGTAGGTTGGGTTGGATTTCCTTCGCTTCTAATGCACTTTACAACATTTTGGAAAATATCCATTAAAAAAGTGTACGGAAAGCAAGCTTTTCTGTGAATTATACAATTCCATTTTTCGATTTGGGTTAGGGTTGGGTAGGTTGGGTGAGATTTCCTTCGCTTTCAATGCACTTCACAAAAATTTATGAAATTTCCCTTAAAAAAGTGTGTAGAAAGCTAGGATATCTATGAAAAGAACATCTCCTCGCTTTCCATACACTTTTTTAAATATATCGTTTGAAAAAGTGTATAGAAAGCAAGTCAATTCCTAACCTAAACCACCCTACCCTACCCTAATCCGAATCGAAAAATTGAATTGTGTAATTGACAGATTCGTCCTAAGTCTGCGCTAAATGTGAAGGGGGATATGTTTTTTTTTAAAGAAGACCTGATGGGCCGATAATATCAATTAAAAACCCATAAACACCCACTAATTATCTTTGACAGCGTAATTCTACCCTCCTCCGCGCCTTCGAGTCAGATAATGTTCAAATTATAATAATTTTCAATAATAACCCAACCAAACCTACCCCTACCAAACCACCTTCGTATTTTTAGTCAATTTTTGAAGAATAAATTATAATAATTTTCAATAATAACCCAACCAAACCTACCCCTACCAAACTACCTTCGTATTTTTAGTCAATTTTTGTAGAATAAATTATAATAATTTTCAATAATAACCCAACCAAACCTACCCCTACCAAACCACATCCCTCGCGCGCCTGGCACCAGACGACCAGCCCCGCGAGAAAGCCGAGCGCCACCGGAGATACTCGATGGCGCCCGAAGTCGGCACCACATCACACGGGCTACAGACAAGAGTGCTATTAAGATGTTAGTAAACACAAACGTAGTTATTGTGATTGAAAGTATGTTCTCCGGCTAGTTGGCTACCATCTATTGTCGAGTGTAGATTGAAAACGGATTGAGATTGAAAATGAATTTGGACACGATGAAAAGAGTATTTGAGGAAAAGTTAGCTGTAATCACAGTATGTATACCAAATACAATGCTTATAAGATTTGATTTGTTATATATGCGTGTACTACTTCGGAATAACGCGCTCATTACCGAGTGAGTATCGATGCTCCGACTCCGTACAACCAGCGTTGTACAGAGTCGACTTCGTACAATCATCTCTGTCCGAAGTCCGCCAATCTCGGCTTCGTACAAAATGGCTTGTACAGATCGGACTTTGTACAAATTCATTGTACGAAGCTCGACTCCGTACAAGATCGGGCTTGGGACGTAACATATGCATCAACTGTGCACTTGAGAAAAAAGTGCAGATCGTTCATAAAAAATGCAAGTGGGTAATAATTAATAATTATTCGAATAAATATTTCATTATTTAGCTTTATTAAATTTTGAGGTGGTACATGTCAGTAACTGTTTATTGGAAAAGATTCCATATTTGTTTAAATGATGAGCTCAAGCTCGAAATGAACACGGATCGATATGTTTCAACAACTAACAATGGTACTGTTATTGCCGTAGTTTTTCAACTTTTTTTAAACTTTGAAATCACAAGTATACGTCTCATAAGTCTATTGTCTCCGCTTTCCCCAAAAAATGGAACAAAAATAAAAAATGAATTTTATAACTAGTGTTAATACAAATTTCATTACAAAAATTATTTCAAATAATACCTGAATAAGATTTTATATTAATGTTGCTTATTACATGTCACATGTTACACATCATATGCGACTAATGTACGGCTCTCTCGCTTTTTTATTTTTATTTCTCTATGACTAGTACATTAGTATAGTTCAACGAAAAGTGCATGTGTATTTTAAAAAACAATCGTAAATGATACATCAATTAAATAAGACTTAAATAAAATAATTGTTTATATCGTTTTTTTTATTATTTTGTCTACTTAGGTGGAAAAAAACCACCTTTTTGATATTTACCATGCAACAAAAATCCGTTTTTTCCACACTGGTTTTATCCTGCCAAACCTGTTCGTCTTTACTCTATCAATGCCGGAACTGTTGGTTTTCCTTTTTGCGTGTTTTTTTTAAACACAAAAATTCCTAAGGTGTCAAATCTAGGAAGTAAGGAGACCGGAAATTTATTCCCGTTTCTTTGTGAGACGTAATTTTTATATTGTATATTTATTTTAGGTTTTGACTGAGACCGGCCAACAAGATTTGTGTTACTACAATTTTTTGTGTGCACATCCCATGGGTTTCCTTAGTGATTTTAATCACGTTTTCTCGAATATCGGCTACGTTTTATTGGGAATATTGTTCCTTTTAATAACGTATTTGCGCGAGCAATCACACAAAGACGACAATTTTGACAGACAATACGGCATTCCTCAGCATTACGGTATGTTCTACGCAATGGGAGTTGCTTTGATTATGGAAGGCGTTCTGAGTGGATGCTATCACGTTTGTCCTAATTCGATGAATTTTCAATTCGGTAAGTAAAAACCGAGGCAAAAACTTTTGTCCGTTGATTTGGTTACACATAATTATTTTAAGATGTATATTTTTTTCGGCCCAAGTCGATAGATGAACCATAATCTATATGTATTTGACTGACTGTTACCGAGATACAGAGTGTTTTGTTATTTTATGACTACTAGATATTTCTCTATTCATAACTTGAGAGCCACCCTGTAGATTTTTTTCATGCTTAGACGAATTCGATAAGGTACAAGGTGTATAACCTAATCGGATGAGTGCAGCTGGCTGAACCATAATTTATATGTACTTGATTAAAATTTATAATCTTTGATTTTGAGCTTGATTTATAAACTCTGTTGTTCGTTGTTCGTGATTCCCGCTGCTAGAAAATAAAACATTGATATAACATACATGCGTTTGTTAACAGTTGTTGTCGAGTTGTTCGTCGTTTTCACGTCATTCGTCGTTTCGTCGTTGCTCTCAAATAACCAAATTTTATATCTTGTTATTCGCGAATCGCAGTTCGACCATGTAAACTGAAGTTAGTGCCACGTAACTTGATATCTGCCAATCGTGTCAAACTTCACATATTTTGATAATTGATTTGCTGTTATAGAACTGATTACTATCTTACTTTCTTGATTGATGCAAAAGCGAAAAACAATAACTAAACGCGAATAATCTGTCATGTAAATATTTCTGTCGTATGACAAACGTCATCTTTGTGACCAATCAAATTTCAACAACACCAGCAACGAAAAACCTAATATTATAGTCGAATCGGGAATAACTGTGAATAACGAGTCACCAGCAACTTGGAAAACACCGCGAACAACAAACAACGGGAACAACAGAGTTTATAAATCCAGCTTAACTGTTTACGAGGAACAGTTTTGCTGAGTAAATACTTTAATTTATAACTTTACGTAAAAAAATAATTCAATTGACGCCTTTTTTATTTGTACAGGGTGATTTTAAGTGACCCTTAGTTGAGCTTTCAACAATGGGCATTATCAGTATCTTTTTGTATTGCATTTTTTTGTGATAAATGCGCCACCCTGTGTGTATAATTTTTTTAAACCTCACTTGCATTTTGAGATAGATCACAAATAATAATATTAAGATACAAACAATACCTCGTTAATTATTTTTGTTAAATATATTTTTTTTTCAGATTCTAGTTTTATGTACGTAATGGCGGTACTTTGTATGGTGAAATTGTATCAAAATCGCCATCCAGATATAAACGCTAATGCCTATACTATTTTTGGAATGTTAGCAGTAGCAGTACTAATAGGCAAGTTAAAATTTTCATAATTATTACCTTCCAATTTATTTGTATACAATTAAATTGTCACTTATTCATTAAATAAAATTATTTAGATGTAAATATTCGTTCTACTATCCAAAACGTGATAGTTGACAGAAGATAAAACAGTAATACCGCACACTGCCGTGAACAATTCCATCCTATTGCGCATGCGTGGATATTTCAGCTTCCCTTCCATAATCTCGATCATTTGACAGAATTTATATAGTGGAATTCATATTCAGATGGCAGTACTCAGATATAGTGTGATTATATTCCTCATTAAGTTTTTTTGTTATTCAAAAAGTAAAATAATTTTTGGCCTACACCTTCTAGAAAAAGTGAATACGGAATGTAAGTTAATCTTGACAACGGTAGCTGGAACGCTACCGAAACGTCGAAATAAAAAATAAAAAACATTATTGTGGTTTGATTCCCAAAAAATAAGAGAAAAAAGAATAAGGTGGATTCATGCAACATCAACTAAACTAAAACTAATTTAATATTAAGACTAAATTTAAACTAAGAATTGTCAGCTGTTCATGCAACATAAATTGAGAAATTGATAAACTAATCGGAAATTATTTATTTATTTTACGGGCAAGCCCAATTCCATATAAAAAAAAGTGAACATGTAATTTTTTTTATAGTAGATCAAACTACAAATATAGTATACATTTACATTATAAAATAAAATACAGTAATGGAAATACAACACAATAATAAAAATGAATGAATACCTACAATACAATAATAAAAAGACAATTTAATAAAAAACGGTAAAACAAAAAAAATGCATAGTCTTTTCAATAATTTGTCAAAATGTTCAATAGTAATCGAGCTGTCAGATAGCTAAAGATAATATTGAGTGTAAACCAACTTGTTTACGAAAGATATTGTCGTAAACTATAAATATATTTTCTAACATGTAATACAAGCTCATGAAAACAATACCTCAACTCAAATCACCAATATGCTATCTGTGGTCAGAGCTTGACGCATGCGTTGTGTCGAATTCATAGAAGAAATTAATTTCTTAGTTGAAAGTTGGCCATCTTTCTTAGTTTTAATTTGAATCCTAAATTTTAAATTTCTTGCATGAACATCTACATTACATTACATGGTTTTATTTTATTAGTTTTAAATGAATGAAGTTTTAATTTTTGCTTGCATGAATCCACCTATAATCACATTGTAGTTTATGTCGGATGATAGAAATGACAGATTGAAGTATCAGTACACGCGCAATGAAAATGACTTACGCTTATCCATAACCACAAACTTTGCCAAATTAACGATATATTGTGTTTGTTAGATAAAAAGACAGTAAATAGCATTGATTTACAAAAGTAGTTTCCTGCATTACTCAGTTTCCTTTTCGTTACTTAACGAATAATTTACCCATTTTAGACAGGGCACTTTACAATGTGATTATAGGATCTTCTGTAAGTTCCTTGTGGCATTACTTATTCTTTTTTCTCTTATTTTTTTGGGAATCAAACCACAATAATGTTTAATTTTTTTTATTTCGACGTTTCGGTAGCGTTACAGCTACCGTTGTCAAGATTAACTAGTAATGAAATAATTTTTGGTCCCTAAATAAGAGAAAAAAGAGTGATTATAGTCCTTCAATTTTTGACTTTTATTAGAATACAGCACTCCAATTTCGGCCCTTTATTAGAAAACAACCGTACAATTTTGAAACTAAACGAATTAAATCCTTTAAGGTTGGACCTTTATTTGAATACAGTCATCCGATTTTGTCCCTTTATTGAAATACAGCCATTTCATTAATATTTCATACGACATTTCCATATAAACGAACAATAATTCTAGTCGATTTTTTTATTTGTGATTTTCAGCTATGATAGGAATTCTAGAAGGAACTCTCTTATTCTGGATATTTTTCATGATCTTACACATACTTATGTGCCTTTACCTCAGCATTAAAGTATATTACATGGGATGCTGGAGACTACGTGAGTAAAAAAAATTTCCAATACAATATTTTCATTTTATTTCATGAACTGTTGTAGGCGATCTTTCTTATCAAAAATTCAAACAAGTTTGGATTTACAATTTTTGGTCTGGACCAATTAACGTCATAAGACCGTGCCATAAAGGTAAATGTATTCGTTTTAAACGACTATAGAATTTAATTATGTTTATTTCAGCTCGTTTTGTATTACTATTGATGGGAAATTTGTGTAATTGGGGTCTGGCAGTTTTTGGGGTTTACAGACTTCCTAAGAACTTTCCAGTCTTCCTTTTGACAATATTTATGACCAATACTATGTTGTATTTCGTGTTCTACATTGTTATGAAAGTGAGTATCTTTTTTTTTTAATTCGGCTATAATTGTCATATGATTCACATTAAATGTATGTTTTTTTTTCAGTATCTCAATAAAGAGAGGGTGCGGCTTTTAACCTGGGCGTTCTTGATTGTTTCCGCAATTTGTGCTACTTCTGCCATGTATTTTTTCTTGCACAAATCCATTTCTTGGAAGGTACGATATTTTTTTGTTTTCTTCTTCTACATCTTTAAATTAACAAAAAAAAATGTTTGCCAATTAACAAACTTCCCCTGAGGTCTTGGTGAATAGGGTAGGATGTTCAACTAAAAATAGATTCTTGTTTATGCATAACGGATAGTTAATTCTAAATAAGCAAATTCATTAGTATAGTTCTATTTTTTCCCCAATTAAATAATCGTATTTTCAAAATCTACCTTTTAGATTATTACCTACGTCACTAGTATAAATTGAAGTTAGGCTATGTGTGCTTAACCTCGATCGCCCGCCTATGAATAAAGCATCTCTGCCACTGAGCCATCAACCACATTCATTTATTGAAACGTAAATATACAGTTTGGCAAGTTAATCTGAAGCCGTGAAAGGAATGCAGTCGAAAACATTCGATATTGCCACGTTTAACCATGAAAAAGATAAAGTGCTAGGTATGTAGTGATAATAATTAGAAAATGGACTTTTTATTATTAACAATATGATTAAACGTTAATTCTTTAATGTGCTTGTTTCCTTGGATTTTGTCTATTAACATTATTTTTTCAATTTATGAATATTAAAAGATGAACACTTTCCAAACTTGTTATGGGCTTCTTTAAGCTCTGGCAGCGTTGTGCGAAAACCATAATTTTCACGCCCTCCGAACTAACTCAATTGGTGAAATTTATCGAAAGGCCTTCGTTGCTTAGCGACCAGCAGACTGCCTATTGGCAAGCGCGTGCGTGTGTTCTTCCCTCTCACTTTGTCAATTGACTGACATTGATTATCCAGTGGCGTTGGTATTGTTAGTGTCAGATTTTGAACTATTTCGTATACATGTTGAATTCAAGTACGATTCTTAACATTATTTGTTTCTAACAAATACCGTGTTTTGCAAAATACCTTACCTTTAAAGCTAAGCAAAAATCAGTTTCTATATATAATTATTATAAAATAATAATAATTATTTTTAATACTTTTATAAAAATAGGTACCGTACGCCATTGGTACGTTTTTGACAGATATCCGCCATGTTTCCTCGCCCCTTACCAATGCCGCGTATCCTCAGATAAACTTGCCAAACTATAGGTAACTTAATTATGTTTTTGATAGAAACATTTACTTTTAATGAAATTATCACATTATTAGAAATATTAATAGAGATAACATAAATATACGTAATTAAACATATTAAATCTTCACTATCGCTACTGTTGTCCATTTTGTTCTCTATATATATGTAAAATTAAGATTATATAATTATTTCGACGTTTCAAACGACGCGCTGTCAGAAGCGATTTACCTTGTTAGGTATTTGACGTTTTAAAAGAGACGATTTCATTTGTTCATTTAAGCGTGATTTCTGGTAATCATTGAATGTGATTGGCTAACGAGAGTGAATTATAGGCATTTTTTCTTGAAAAACTGTTTTAAAACGGTCCATTTTCTTGGTCGGTTAGTGACGTCAGGAATAAAACTGTTTGTCAACGTTTTAAAACGTTTTCCAAGACCGTTTTAAGCTGTCAGCAGTGTCACTACTGTCATTTTTGAAATTGTTGATGTTTTTATTCAAAACAAATGGAATTTCCGTTTTTAATTTATTCACTTTTATAGCACCGGTTTGTTTAATTTTTTGTGTTTTGCAATGGAATAAATGGTGAAAATCACTTTGGGTGAATATGAAATAACACTGGATAAATCCACCGCTGTTCATTTAGAGAATTGTAAGATTAAACTAGACATTCTAATTTTTTCATTGTTAAATTAAATATTATTGCTGATTTTAGATTCTGATTTTGCTCAAAAATGTTATGCTCAACTTCAACAAGTTCTACAAAACAATAACATTGTAATATCGAAACTATGCTCAAAGACAAACGTCAACAAAGCGAAACTGGCCTGGCAGATGGCATAATAGATACTGATCACGTGACGTTTTAAAACGTCTCATTTTTGCGATCGCCACTAACCATTACGTCACGACGAAACAGTTTCAAAACGATCTTTGAAACTGTTTCGTCAAGAAAAAATGCCTTATATTTCATTCTTCACTGGTGTGAAGAATGTATATCATTTTTCAGCTAAATATGTAAACATAATTTTGCATTATTATATATAGTCGTGGAGAAAATATAATTTGCCTCTTATTCATATTACATAAAATAGTTGGGGTCAAAATTTGAAGTTGAACACAATATTTGAATAAACTCTAATGGGTAGCATGTAGAGTTAAATATCTCCAAACTTTAATTTATTCAGCTAAACACGGCAGTAATAGCTTCTTGATATTGAAATTTTTTAATATTCTAATTGTATCACATTGTTTACGTTAAATAATTTTGTTTATTTACAGAGAACGGCGGCACAATCAAGACAATTCAACACAGAGTGTAAACTCGTCCGTTTTTATGATTATCATGACATATGGCATTTCCTAAGCGCCATTGGCATGTTCTTTACTTTCATGGTATTATTAACGCTTGATGATGATCTTTCACATACTCATCATTCTCAGATTCCAGTATTTTAACCTTCTGATAAGTCTAAAACGATGATCTGATGTATTTATCGAACAAAGATAGTTTTTTCAACTATCGGCAACGTTGCAATAATTATATTAGTTATTATTTTTTCTTGTTTTACATTTTAAGCCCGATCAACCAATTGAATTGCTATTTTTTAAGTATTTATAAAATTAAAATAGATTAAACAGTTTACATTTTGTGATACCAATATATTGTATGCAATTGTCTAAACGTCCAATTTAAAAATCCCTTTTATTTAATATTTACTATGTATATTTATTATACCTATTCTATGTGGTTCCATTCAAACAAATAATTAGCTTAAAATAACCAAACTCAATTAGGGGAACATGATGTTGTACCTCGGACACTTTTTTACTAAATTGATGATTTCTCAGTTCTTACAATCAATAAATCAACCCAAATTCTGTGGTGTATTGTTGAACTATTACAGAACAATATGTTTCTTGTTGGATGTTTAAAACTTATGCTTAGAAAAATTAGTGCATTTAAAAAAATAGTGACAATTAGACAATATTATGTCCGAGGTACAACACAGGTGTTCTACCTTGGACACAATCTATTGGTAATTATTAAAACGCAGTTTACTTTTAAAAACCTTTATAAAGTTATAATTACAAAACTAATTCAAAAATTTTGAAATCTGTGGAACTGCATAAACTTCCCTAGTGCAACTAATTTTTTTTGGAGGTTCAATTTTCTGCTTAATATCGGATGCTGGGTATAAGTTTCGGTCTTCTCTGTCAGGCCATTTCCAATTTTTCAGAGATTTTTCCATTGATTTTATTACAAATTCTTGCTCTTTAATGTCAACAATCTTTTGTGAAATTTTAACATTTTCCTTTCTCTTTTTTTTTAATAGACTAGCCATCTTCATAATTTCATTTCTGGTTTTCTCTGGCGTATCTGTTAAGATACAAGACTTTCCTTTTTGTCTCCCCCTTCCTTTGTTTTTCCTTGGAGCTGCTTTAGGATGAGGTCTAATCATAGTCGGTGTAATTATATTATTTGTAACCGCAGAAGTAGATGGAATATCGGCCTTTGGGACTGATTGAAATTAAGTGTTAGCCTCTGCAACTGAAGAAATCAGCCTCTGGAGCTAACTGAGGTTAAATGTCAGTATTGACAGCTATATTTTCATCTTCGTTTTTATCGGAAGTAACATCATATGGGCGATCGGTTACCTGTGCTGATAAAAATGTTTTCGTTAACTGGATACATTCCCATGCTTTAAACCCTTGCATAATGTTGTTGGGAGTAAAAGCTAGCGGAAATGCTTTCCCAACTAGTGTAGCCACATTGGAAATTTTTATTGGTTTTCCCACATATTATCAAGGAGTAATCATCAGTTCATTTGTTGCAGTGCTATAATATTTTTTAAATGGTCCGAACACTCCTTTGTCTAGTGGCTGTAGCTTGTGGATGAAAAGTCACTAAAATAATACCATTTCGCTTGGCTTAATCTATAACAGGCACACTGATGTGACTTTCATGATTGTCCAAAAGCACAACACACGGTGAGTTAGTGGAAGGTGTTACATGTTTAATAAAATGTTCCATAAACTGAAAAAATAAATTTTCGTTGGGCCAACCCGAAGGATTTGCACCTCCCACGGTACCAGGTGGAGAATTTGTAAGCATGAAGTCCTTATAGTTACTCGTGGAAATATTAGCATAGGTGGTATAAATCCTCCGCCAGCATTAATGGCACAGATCATTGTGACAGTAGAACCTCGCACTTGTCATTGAACCGATTTGTTTAACGCCTTTACGTCCTAGTATTTTTGGCGGAACATGTACAGTCGAAAGCCCAGTTTCATCTATGTTCCATTTATTGGACGGTAAAATATTAGGACACTTTGTCAATGCAGCCTTATAGTTCGTAAATACTGAAGCTACATTGGTTTTATTGAATGCAGTCGAACGACCTAAACTTGTGACTTCTGGTTTACGTAAGCTAAGTTGTGGATGTCTTTTGCGAAAACTGCGTAACCAGTAATCTCCCACCATCTCGTACTCATCCCATGTTTGAGGATACTTTTTATTATTATGTTTTGCAAACTGATAGGCCACAATTTGAACGTTTTTTAAGGTTAATCCGTATTGTAAATCTGCAGCCTCTTTAATATAATCACACAACAGACTTTATGGTGCGTTAAATTATCGTGTAATGCAGTTATATCCGTCCCTCTGTTACTACAGTGTTGAAAATGACGCCTCAGGGTAGTTCTACTAATAATATGTCTAGCTGCCGCAAATAAAGGCATTTTATTTTCTCTTAATAACTGAACGCTGCGTGGCATATTTTATGGATCCTGTAATTGTTAAAAAAGTAAAAAATAAATACCTAATTCAACGATCTTTTCGTCGGAATACAAATTTTTTCATAAAAGTAAACGTATACATTTTTTCAATAACTTACTTAACTAAAAAATATAAAAATTTCTTGAAATCTCAACAGGTTTTGTTTGACACGCTATCACTATGCACACCTTATAGACTTTCTGGAAAGAGCTTTTAGCAGCGTTGCCGATTGATTTCTAAGCTAACAGAAATACTTAAGTTTGTTGTGACCAAGGTACATAACTGTCCATGGTACAACACGTTCCCCTACTGTTAAGCGCAAAATGTTGAATAGCTGTTAATGTCTGATTTGCTGTGAATATAGTTATATTTTGTATATTTTGTCATATTTTAACCTTTTAAAATACACCACTTGCCACATGTGCATGTAAATTGAATGACCCATTTTTGTGATACTTTCTAAAGTGTTCCAACGTGATTTTCACTCTACTATTTCGTCTCATTTGTGTGTTTTTTTGTTTATTTGCTATAGAACTGTTTACATAGTTTTAAGTTTAGTTATTTAAGCTGCTCAACTCTTTTCCACAGTGTGAGTTCTTTTTATATTTTTTCAGTAAATTATCTGTGATCAACATCGCTTACCCCTCTAGATAATAGGGAGGACATATAATGTCCAATGTGGCACATGACTTTTGAATGCAGCGCCGTCCGCCGTTAAAATGGTGTGGCAAAGATTCAACAACCATATGGTTACTTAGGAGTAACTTAAAATTTGTAACTATAAAACGTAGTGATTTTTTAAAGTTAGAAGCATGATTGAATGTTGTTACATTTGAAAAATAAACGGTGGCAGCTTGTTTCAAAGGACTCAGAATGTTACCTAGTCCTCCCTCTTTTCTAGTTAAAGGCTTACCCTAGCAACAAAGGGAGCAATAAAGCTAATCTTCATTCTGTATTTTTCTGTCTATCAATATATTAAAAACAGCTGTTACTTTGTGATGATATAATTTCACAAGGTTGAAAGATAAATGAAAATAAATATCACAAATTGAGAGTTGCTGCTTGCTGCACTGTGACAAACTTCACTAGTATTTAGTGCCTGGTCTGTGCTTAGTACTACAAAATCTTGAGAGTCGTTTCAACAGAATACATGGTTTTTAATAGTTTATTTTGAACATGTTCGAGTCTATTTAGTTTTGATTGAGTGCTCTATTTAAAATTGTGCCAACGTTTTTTGCGACCTTAGACATAACGGAACTTGTATATTTTGTACTGTTGCCAAGTTGTGATTTTCTTGCGGCTTTTTAACTCTACTTAAATATTATATTATCTATTACCTGTAAGTCGTCTTCTCTCCTGTGCCAAAACATCAACTCTACCCTCCCGTTGTTGTGAAATATTAATGAATATTATAAAAGGATATTTTATCCTTAAGTAATAATTACCATCACAATTAACTGCTGAACAAAATCTAAACATTTTAAAAAGCTACATCTGATTATTTATAATATAAAGGATAATTATTAATACAATACAAAACTAAAATATAACCAAATATTTGTTCTGAACCAATGTTGTTCCTGCTATTTCGTTCGTAATACAGGGTGTAACAAAAAGGCAGGTCATAAATCATACCACATATTCTGGGGCTAAAAATAACTCGATCCAACCCAAGTTACCCTAGTACAAATGTGCGTGCGAAAAAAGTTACAACCCTTCGAAGTTAGCAAATGAAAATTGAATTTTTCAAATATTTAGACAGTTGTTCGATATATTATAATGAAAGTTGACAAGTGGCTTTCTTATGATAAGAGCATCTTAAAAAAAAAATTAAAGAATTATTGCACCCCGTTAAAAATTTATGGGAGTTGAGATCCCCTAAACCCCCCCAAAATTATTGTGTACGTTGCAATTTAATACTTATTGTGGCACCATTATTCAAACACATTATTTTTGAAACTTTTTTGCCCCCTAGTACTTTTTACAATTATCAGTTTTTATCGAGATACGGCCTATTTTTCATTATGCTTCAAAAATTTCGAGTAACAAAAATTAAAGTCAATGAATTTTTTTCGAGGGTGTATGCCATAGAGACTATATGTGTATGCTGTAAAAATGACGAGCGAACAACAACTGAGGAATAGAATCCTTGAGGCTGCTATTAGATATCGTCAGAAGCCATTGCTTTTCCAGAATATTCGGTTTTCGTTAGTAGAACGGTGCCGACTGTGTATTCAAGAAAATGGGGGTCATTTCGAACATCTAATAAAAACTACACATTTGTAAATGAATAAGATTCAATAAAAAATGTGGGACCCTCGAAAAAAATTCATTGACTTTAATTTTTGTTACTCGAAATTTTTGAAGCATAATGAAAAAAGGGCCGTACCTCGATAAAAACTGATAATTGTAAAAAGTACTAGGGGGCAAAAAAGTTTCAAAAATAATGTGTTTGAATAATGGTGCCACAATAAGCATTAAATTGCAATGTACACAAAAATTTTGGGGAGGGTTTAGGGGATCTCAACTCCCATAAATTGTTAACGGAGTGCAATAATTCCTTAATTTTTTTTTTAAGATGCTCTTATCATAAGAAAGCCACTTGTCAACTTTCATTACAATATGTCGAACAACTGTCGAAATATTTGAAAAAATCAATTTTTATTTGGTAACTTTTTTCGCATACACATTTGTACTAGGGTAACTTGGGTTGGATCGAGTTATTTTTAGCCCCAAAACATGTGGTATGATTTATGACCTGCCTTTTTGTTACACCCTGTATATCTGTTACCGTAAATACCCGAAATCCGTTAATACGCGTAATAACTAGTGAGAACCCGAAATAACTAAGAGTATCGGTAAATTCGCGTTCTTACGAGTAAGAACGCTACGAAGTTTAGGAAAATACCGAATTAAAACTTTTATTCGGCTATTTACTGACAGTTTCAGTTAGAACGTGTTCTTTCTAAGCACACAACAGTAAATAACCGAATTTGAAAATTTATGAATGCCTTAAATTAATATTGTAGGTAAGTATCTGTTAGAGAATAAAGTGCGGTTGGTTTCAGTTAATTTATTGCACAAAAAAAAATTTACAGAACAAAATGAAACATAGAACAAGGCGAAATTCAAACAAAAGTGAACAATATAACTTAGCTTACTTATTATTGCAAGAGGTACTATTATGGCATTTTGAATTGCATAGAACATTATTTTTTTTGCATTTGCATAATTTACTTTTACAATTTTTAGTGCATTTGCACATAAAAAAACCCTGGCTAGAACCAAAATTAGATGAAGCTGCTTGACGTAAAGAAATTTGTTTATCTTTCCTTATTAAATCAATGTCAATAAATTTTTGCTTGAAAATATCAAATTCGGATCTGGTATACAGATGATTTATGACTCCATCTTTTGTACCTAACTGGTACATGTTGTCGTCGGTCTTCAGTAACACAACAGCTATTATATTTCTGAAAGCACCTTTTGCTTTATCCACATCAGGAATAGGTACCGTAAGATTATCGCCAACGTTTGCAGGTGGATGTGTTTTATCACTGTAGCTTTTCATCTTTTTTGCCTGATGAATTAGCGATTGGCTTGCTTCTGACCTTACTGCTTTTATATTGTCTTCTGTTTTACAATTCAAATAGAAGCGTTCTTGTTCTTGATCTTCTTCTGGATCTTTTTCAGCAATGTCGTCTTCTGAATTTGAATCTTCTCTTTGAGTTTCTTGTCTCATCGGGGGGGACTTTTTCTAAATCCTCTTCCCGCTCTAAAGATGAAATAACCTTAGGATGCAAAGACGATGTAGTTAATCCAACTCTAGGTTCGATGCCAAACATGGCCTTATATGGAGTTTGCCTTATGCCTGAATGTGATAGGCACGATTTTTCATAAACTATACAAATGGTAGACCTTCTGACCATTTTACAGTTTTATTATCGGACATCCATGAAGTAATCATATTTTCAACATCTTGATTGGCCCTTTCGACTGATCCCTGACTCTGGCTGTGTCGTGGCTTTCCGTGAACAATCTTAAGTTCTGGCCAAAAGGATTTAAAATCATTTATAACACAGTTCGCAAATTCTCGACCGTTATCACTGTGTAATATGCACGGCGCTCCAAAAGTCAAAAATATTTCGTTCAATTTGTATGCGATTTCTTCAGCTAGTTTAGATGTTAAAGCTCTTAACAAAATGAACTTGGTTAAATGATCTTGATAAACCATTATGTATTTAAATTCTCCATCTGATTGGCTCTGCATATCGATCAGATCTACTTGGCATCGGCTGTTTAATTCATTGTGTAAAATTGGTTTAGAAACCAATCCCCTTTTCTTCTTAGATTTTTTACTGTTGCAGACTTCGCACATCGACAGAAATGAATTTATCATTCTGGTAGTAATATTTGCATATTTTCTTGCTGTTTCTATTCGAAGTCGGTCCCTACCACCATTTCCAATTGCTACGTGAGCAGCTTCGATAACATCAAAGATTTCTTCAATTGGGAGGTAATATAATATTTCATCATTCTTGGATTTTGCTATAATATGCTGAACGCCACTTAATTCCATGATGTCAAAACGGTTTAAACGACGATACTGTAGGGTAGTTTTCTTTTTTGTCAGTTTACCTTCTTTAATTTGTTGAACTAGATTTTCGTAAGTTTCTTTATTCATAATAGTATATTTCGATAATTTGGGATCTTTACTGCACGTACTTAATAAATCATTTTTCTTTCCAAGCAACCAGCGAAAAATTCATTTTTCGAAGAACAACGTTTATCAAAGTAACAAACGGCAAACGGCGTGGTATAAGTAACAACTTCAGATAAAATAATGTATTATGGAGCCGCGCAAGGTGCGGGGGAACCTTCCCCTGTCTTTCGAGACATCGCGAGATGAAATGTAGCCAATATCTGCAAAGATCGAGTAACACTCAGTGGTTACTAACTTACGCTTAGAAAGAACGCGTTCTAACTGAAAATTTCAGTAAATAGCCGAATAAAAGTTTTAATTCGGTATTTTCCTAAACCTCGTAGTAATTACGCGTTCTTACTAGTAAGAACGCGAATTTACCGATACTCCTAGTTATTTCGGGTTCTCACTAGTTATTACGCGTATTAACGGATTTCGGGTATTTACGGTAACATATCTATTACCCTTGAGTAAAAGTCACGAATGTTTCTCGTTACGTCATAACTCATAAACATTCGAATCGAATCAATAAGACACTAGACAGTTTTAGAGAGTTCGGCATGTATTTCTGGTGACCTCTAATTATAAGAGGAAATAAATTAAAACCAAATTCAACATATCTTGGTTATACTACAATTTGAAATTCTACAAATAAATTGTTACAAAGCTTACCTCTTGAATGGCATTTAACGGCAGAAGTGGTCCGCCATTAGCCAATTCCTTTTGGAAATATTCATGTCATTTTCTAATACATTCACGTTTACTTTGGTCCAAACATCGCAATAAACGTAAATGGACTTTACCTGTTTAAAATAACGCCGTGACTAGAAGTACATCGGATGTACGAATTTATTTTGTACATCGGCTCGTGCGTTGATCGAAGCGCGCATTCAAATAATATGTCAAATAATATAACCCACAGACCAAATGATATAACCTAAAAAAGCATCCACTGCAACAAATTCTGGATATGCTTTCATAGAGGAAATCATTTGATCCGTTTGGAAGAAAATCCCTTTAAACACATTGTTTTCCACCAAAATCTCACAATCTGCACCTGAAATTAAAGATACATTTAAACTTTCCAAAAGCAATACATTGTTAAATTACAAATTTAAAAATAAGTATATATTAGTCAAAAATCCACATATTTAATAAGTACACCTAAACATGAAATGTATAGCCTTCAAATAAATACTTACTATAAGTCTGCTGGAGCAAGTCAACCACAGTATTTAGTGAATTATCTTTAGATTTTATACTATATTCCAAATTCCGTAAGTCTTTTAATAAAATCATTTTCTTTGTTTCACATTCCATTATATGTTTTATTTTCTTTTTATTACCACCAGCTTTAAGAAATTCCTCAACCTTATATTTTTCATCTGGGTTTAACTTGCGTTTTTGTGGTAAATGTTTGTAAAGAGCCTATAACAAAAGTAAAAATTTAAAGTTACATTCTAAACATTGTAACAAGTTCCCACACTTACCTCTGTTGTTTCATGATTATGATTAAAATTGGTATTAGCTATTGTTAGATGATTACCATCTTCAGAAACAATTAATCTGATATTTGCTGGACAATTTTTTTGAAAGGTCCTGGGAAGAGAAAAAGTACTGAAATTGTTGCAAGATGTTTATACAGAAGCTAAACTATCTTACCTTGTGTTGCGAGTGTTATCTGTGGTTTGTTTTTGAACTTTTTTTCCACCATGTATGCAACAAAATAAAAGTTGATAGGGCAGACTGGGATTAATATGTCTATGCACACCTTTATTTCTTGCGGTCTTCAGATTTGTACTACTTCTTTTGTAATAAATACTTTTTGTTTCATCTTCCCATTTTTTTAATTCCGTCACAAATTCTTTCTCACTGTTGAATATCGCCCCTACTTTCATTTTTATTTCTAATAAAGTACCTAGATCACAAAACCTGGAAACTTATAAACACAACTTATATTTTATTTCAAGTCAGAAACAAAAGTATATTATTATGTATGACCCAAGATCCAAATTCCAAAATAATAAACAAACCAGACAAAAGACAAGCTTTTTTAGGCTATATTATTTGACATATTATTTGAATGCGCGCTTCGATCAACGCACGAGCCGATGTACAAAATAAATTCGTACATCCGATGTACTTCTAGTCACGGCGTTAAACGAATGCCAATAACGACGAACTTCAATGGTGACAGAATTATTTCGGCATAAAGTGACGTTTTGCTTTTTTAAGTACAATCGTTTTCACATTACAAGACGAGTGACAAACCGAAAAATATTGAAAATCAAGCATCCTCTTTATCTATGGACGTAATGGCGTGGCTTAATTCAGACACAAAAGACAAACCTATCCATTTGTTTTAATTGGACATACGCAGTCAGTGATATCCACATAAAATTAGAGTGTGTGATATATTCCACAGACCACTTACCCTATAGACACCCCACGCCCGTTATAGAACGTCGTACACATTATATAGTTCTAGTCCTGATCATCGGATGTCGCTAGTAGTTTCTGGCACCTGCTTGGCAGGCAACTTACAATTATAGGAGCGTCAAGATCAATCTGTTGTTCTGCGTCAAAAGTAACAAGAATGGCGCAAAATTCAAATCCAACGATGGCGCGAAATTCAAACCCAATAAGAATAACGTGAGAGTACGGAAAAAATAAAACAATTACAAATTTTCTTTTTTTATTTATTCGTTGCAATAATACAAATCTAACAAAGTATCTTAACACTTAGAAGTACATAGAAATTTAAACTACATACCACAATTAACTTATATACAAAAAAAATCATATCTAGCTATTTAATTTCCAAGGAGCTGGCATCACTGAATAAACCCCTCTACATTGTATATAAAAAGAAGAAGAAACATAAAAATCTATTACCTTTTTTAGCATTCTATTACGTTATTGCGTGAAATTTTGTCACCAAAAAATGTTTCCTAGGAACAGCGCTGTATCCCACTAACGCAATGAGGAACGCAACTCTTTTTGAATGAAGGCATTTTGTCTATTTTTATAATCACTATTACCTATAGTAGCTAGTAGCACACACAACTGGCAATAATAAAAAAAGTAAATAGTTCAAACAACAAGCAAAAACAAAAACAAGTCACAACTGACAACGATAAAATGGAACCACACATTATAGTCTAGGAGGAATCGGCGCATGAGTACCGAAAACTATTTGACCTCAATTTTTTTATGCGATCCTCTTCAAATTGCCCTCCTTATGATATAAATGCATGTTGCCATGGCGCAACCCGGTGCCATATTGTTTAAACAATTGCAAGGAATTGTTATTTTTCAACCGGACAAATTTTTTTTATATTCTTTATTGAAATACCAATAAAAAAGGTCCTATGACTTTTAACGATAAAGTTAATATTTTTAAAGATATGAATTTTTAAAGGTTCGAAAAATCTCAAATTTAGGTACTTTCGACCCATGAAAAATATATTAAAAAAAAACATAATGTCTAAGTAATATTTTTTTTTAAATTCTCTATACAATTGTTAATAATATTGTTGAAAGAGATTTTAAAAAATTTCATTGTTTATATCTTTTTTTTAATTGTTAATTCCGCGCGCTCACAAGTATGCGTCGCTTACCTTTAAGTATCGCTGTCTCTCTCTGACTCATGCGTTGCATCGGCCTCTCTGTCTAGAATCATAATTTATCATTTATCTTTAGTATATGTATAGTATAGTATATTACCATTAGTATATATATAGTATAGTATATTATCATTAGTATTATTAGTATATATAGTAATTTTTGCCTTTATATCAACAATAATAATAATAACAAAAAAGTAATATAAACTGATAAAAAAGTAATTTTAATTACATGTTTCGATTTATGCTTAAATAACTTTTGAAAAATTGATTTCAGAAAAAAATGTATTAAAAACAAATTGTAGAAAATTTAATTATTAATAACATTGCTCTCTTTAACAATCTTGATAAAGTTGATAGTTTTCAAGATAAATGATAAATAATGATTCAAGACACAGAGAGGCCGATGCAACGCATGAGTCAGAGAGAGACAGCGATACTTAAAGGTAAGCGACGCATACTTGTGAGCGCGCGGAATTAACAATTAAAAAAAAGATATAAACAATTGTAGCAGAACGATCACTATTAGGTTATGCAACCCTATCTACAGCAACGCATCCATGTTGAGGTCCAGCCCACCGTCTCAGTCTCCGCTATTACTGGAAAGAGGGCGCCACCCGAATCACACCAGTAGTGATGTAGCTTCGTAGTATACATATTGGTGGAGATTTTGTGGAATGGAAGAAGAAACCTCCATCCACATACTTGCGAACTGCACAGTATTTCAGAATCCTAGGGCACAGTACCTGGGAGACTACTGGATAGAAGAGGGACAGTTACCTAAGTTGAGGCCTGCAGATATCCTAAAATTCCTCCGGGAAATAGGACTAAAGGAGCTACTAGTATCTGAGACTCTCCTCAGAAACTAAGTAGAAGTAAGGGGGCACAATAGATCTTTTAGGTCTAAGTGAATGTTACCCCAAAATACATACATACATACATACATACATATTGGTGCGGTGAAATGACAAAGTAGAACCAACACGGATTATTTATTGAATATAGTGTAAATAGTTTATGAATATACTTGATGTTGTAATATTTTGTTTGTAATAAATAAAAGTATTACTATACAATGAAATTTTTTAAAATCTCTTTCAACAATATTATTAACAATTGTATAGAGAATTTAAAAAAAAATATTACTTAGACATTATGTTTTTTTTAAATATATTTTTCATGGGTCGAAAGTACCTATATTGGAGATTTTTCGAACCTTTAAAAATTCATATCTTTAAAAATATTAACTTTATCGTTAAAAGTCATAGGACCTTTTTATTGGTATTTCAATAAAGAATATAAAAAAAATTTGTCCGGTTGAAAAATAACAATTCCTTGCAATTGTTTAAACAATTTCGGTTTAAACAATATGGCACCGGGTTGCGCCATGGCAACATGCATTTATATCATTAGGAGGGCAATTTGAAGAGGATCGCATAAAAAAATTGAGGTCAAATAGTTTTCGGTACTCATGCGCCGATTGCTCCTGGACTATTAACAGCGACATCACTTTAGATTCGTTTAACAAGAGAACTCCCGATTATGGCAACCAGCATTACAATCGTGAGCTATGATATTTGCCTACTCAGACTACTAGCGACATCCGATGAACAGGATTGTAACTATATTTTCGTTCAAGGTCTTGTAGCCTGCGAGGGTTGTCTATAGGGTAAGTGGTCTGTGATATATTCATTATTCAGGGAAATATGACGTAACGAGAAACATTCACGACTTTTGCTGTATTACGTTTTGATAGTAATCTATTACCTTTTGACCCAATGAATAAACCCGACAAACCCGTCTATATTGCAAATAAAAAGAAGAACAATAACAATCTATTACCTTTTTTAGCAATTTTAACACATTCTAGTAAGTTTTTGGGTGGAATTTTGTTACTAAAAATGTTTCCTAGGAACAAGTCTGTTCAAAAACTATATAGTCTCCATGTCAAAAACCATCAAATAACAATCTGCTTCTTTCTTCATATCTTATGCACTACTTAAGGCTTCGATTGCTGGAGTAAACATCCAAGAACTAAGTATGACTCATTTGACTTTTCCCATTTATCGCGCTTTAGTTTTGTGAATACAAATTTCTTCTGTATGTTCCTTGTGGTGTATTCATTTTTTTTTGTTATTTATTGGGACATATTTTTATTTCAACGTTTCGGTATCGTTCTAGCTATCAAGAATAAGATACAAATTTCATTCAACTAAAAAAGAAGAATATAGAGGTTAAGTATGTTTACCAACTAATGACACTAATGAGAGGTTCCCTAAATATAATTTTTTAGATTTGCAATTTGGTTATTTTGTATTGTATTTTCAGTATAATCATATATAGCTTTTAAAATACCTAAGCAATCAAAACAACTTCGAAAAAAGCACAAAATCAAATGGGTACTATTAAGAACCACGCGTTGCCCGGAAAACGCTTGTTTATCTCAGGGCGAATGTAACATGGACTTGCCCTATATATTGATTTTAAAATTTTAATATTTGCAATATAATTAATTATGTAGAAATTCGCTTTGGCGTACTGATTAGGAAAATACAAATTATTTTTGATATTTCTATTTCATTGTATATTAATCTTGATATTAGAATTGTAATCCAGACTTCTGTATATTTGTAAATTTAAATTTGAGGCTGAATTTATTGCGTCAAATTTCAATGGAACCTCCATTCAAGCCAAAAGAATCAGACTGCTGTAATTCAGGCTGCAATCCCTGTATATTGGACGTTTATGAAGAACAGCTTAAAAAGTATAATGAAAAACAACTTCAGCAAGAGCAGTGGGATAACTGTTTATTAACAACAGCCTATACAGTTTTTAAACTTACTAAAATTGAGAAGATGTATAAAGATACTTTGCAGCTTACATTTGAATATGTAGAATGTTTGAATAGTGTAACTGGAAGTGATACATTGAGAATTATTTACAATCCTGGTCAGTTCGTAATGCTTAAAGCCGGAAGAAAAAATGAAGAGTTTCAAAGACCCTATACTCCTATACCAATAAAGAAACAAGGCAAGTTAAGTTTTACCATATTAATAAAACTATATGAAATGGGTCGGATGTGCAAATATGTTAAAACCTTAAAGTTAGATTCCAAAACATTATGGAGAGGTCCTTATGGAGACTTTTTAATAAATTATACATACGAAAATATTCTATTTATAGCACAAGGAGTTGGAATTGCACCGTTTTTGAGTATAATTAGTGATATAGTATATAATGAAGACTGCTACACTTTTTTAAAACTTTATTTTTGTTGTAAAAGTAGTGATACTGTCTACCTAAGAGATGAATTGTATGATTTACAAAAAAACTGGAATTTTACTTATGAAATTTTTCTGGGTAACTCTGAAAACATGATACCAAAGTACAATGAAATAATTCACAATTCAAAGTTGGATAATACTGTTGTTGAAAATCATGTTAAAGAAAAAAATGTCAGTATTCAAGTATTAATATGTGGTAATGAACCTTTTATGACACATTTTAAAAATGTTACATTACAGTGTAACGTTGATGAGAAAAATATAATTCTTTTTTGATTCTGTTGTATTAATACTCCTATGCTATATGGACACAACATTCCATTTGGATAAAACCCTTATCTGGAACTACTATTTGGAAGAAGTAATTTGCTCATGCAGGCTAGCATTATAGACTTGCAAAGGACTTTGTTGAACAAACTTAAGCCTGAGAGCAACACATATGGCTACATGGTCTGATGGGGCAAGCACCAGCAAAATCTGGTGTTAAGATTCACTAGACTGCAGGGGCTAGCTGGCGTGCCAATTACAGGTATAGCTCACTCCACTTTCTAGGTGCTGGAAAGCATTCTCAACATAACACCTTTTCATCTCTATCTTGAAAGGGTTGCGAGATTGGGCAGCAACAGAATATACAAAATGGATGATGGTGACTAATCAGTGGGTTGTGATGGACAAAGAACTATATGCTATGTGAGCTGAATGCTAAAGACTTCTTGGTCATGTCTTCTTAAAATGTACAGCAGCTGACATTCAATTTCCTTTTTACACGCTTTTTATTAGCTTCACTTGTATGTTTGTCTGTAACTCTCCGCGGCTTCTGGCACCGAACGAATTCGATGTCGACATTCAGTAATTAGCGCATCAATTTATCGTTATCTTTCAGTGACCTTCAGTCGAAACATATTTTAATAGTTTGCTGTGGATTTGCTTCTAGTTTTTTTGCCGTAAATATATTTTTAACTTGATTCTCATTATTACCTATTAGTAAATTTATCGAAGTAGTTCTTATCGGGTATAATTGCTTTCTTTTGATTTAAGATTTAAAAACTAAATATCTTGAGTATGCAGTGGCGTATCTGCATTTTTTTTTCAAAAATGTTTTTGCCTTTTCTATATCTTTAGATTATGTATAATAAGTACCTAAATTTTTTTTAGTACCTATGCACACGTCAAGACTGGATTGGTTATCGAAGTAGTAACTGTTAATTTTCTCTTCAAGTCGGAGCTAATTTTACAACTCTCCGCCCTCTGTTAGAAATTCGATATACTATCTGCATCAACATTAAGTTTTAGAATTTCACACCTCAAATTTTATTGCGTTGTTGAAGAAGAATTTTACGTTCATGCACCCTCTGCTGGAAATTAATAATACTATCAACGAGAACTTGAAGAAAAAATCTATAGACAATAAATCGAACTAAAAAGTTAAAAATAAATATAGTTTAAAAAAGCACGCTTTTAAAGAATGTTGGACTAAAAAGTTAAAAATAATTTTAAAAATTAAATTATGACAATAGTACATAAACAATACTAGTTTAATTGAGGGAAATGCGTGGAGCGCTTTGTGCTTATCGTATATCAAGCGCCCCACGCTTTTCTCTCAATTAAACTAGTATTGTTTATATACTATTGTCATAATTTAATTTTTAAAATTATTTTTAACTTTTTAGTCCAACATTCTTTAAAAGCGTGTTTTTTTAGTTTTTTTAAACTATATTTATTCCAGCTGTAGAAGAATGGAATAGTAATCAAATCTTTTTACTAGCGGTATTATCGCAGTGCATGGTTCTGAAAAGACCACTCACAAAAACTAAACCAACCTTCACATATCAAATTTGTATTAGGATAAAGCATAATTTTTTTAAGAAAACATAGTAAGTCCATAAAAGTCACTTGTGAAAGATATTCGAAATAACCTTAAGAAATCAATTATTTTGTTGTTGATGTTATGGATAATGTTTAAGACAACTTATGCTGATGGTTGTGCCAACAATGGTTTTGTCTATTTAGTTGTAGGTCATAAAATACATGGACAATCATAATCTGTACTTTCTAATGCTTAATCATAAATCTGTTGCCAGAATTGGAAAACATTACAAATTAACGAAAGCTACATTAAATAATGACCTTAGACTAAGGTAAAAAATAATACATAATTATTTGAGCAAAGTTAAGTCAAATATTCAAAAATGTATGTTTGTATGAAACATTTGTCAAGTAATATTATGTCAACTACTGCTTATACATTGCTAATGAAACTAATTTAAGAATTTAAATTATCTTTGCTCATATTACAAGAAGAAAGTAAATAAAACAAAACAACAAAAAATACAAGTGTTAGCAGAATTAATCCATTTTCCATTATACCTCATGTCCTGCAGCTTGCCGCAGCAGAATGTAAATCTTTTCCTTTATCCAATCCTTATTATAAGGAGCATATGTATTTGTAGATTTTTGATATACAAGACAGCTCAAGTCCGAAAGCTAAAAGTTATTTGTGTTTTTATAAAGTAAAAAACATAATCACCAATTCTGGTGTTAAAAGATATCAAACCAGTTACATACAAGTGATAACTGGAATTACATCACATTTATTACCGGCATTCAATACAAACTGAATCCTAACCATAATGTTGGTTCTACTGTTATTATTACATACCTGATCTACAAAATCGAATAATTGGGAGATATCATATGTAATAGTGGGAGTATTTGGATTGCGTCTTTTTAAATGTTCTTCATAAATTCTGCATACTCCTTCCATACACTCATTCACCGACTCGTAATCAGAGTATGTACGTGTTTCAGGATTTGTACCAGGTTGCACTAACAATATTGTATGTGCCTATAAAATAATCTGAAATTATATTTATATAAAAGTAAAACTTAAATAACATTACCATAACTATTATTTTCTAAATTTTACCTAAAAATGTTATAAACTTATTAATATAGGGTAAAAATTGAGATTGTTTGATCTTTATAAATTCTGTTAATAAAACTGAACTGGAAGTACTTCTTCTTTTTTACAAACCGGGGGGTAATAACACAGCAATTTTGATTTACGCTTTGGTTTTAAATGAAAATGTTTAATTCATAAATTTTATAAGTTTTAATGAAATATTTTAATATTTATAATTATTAAAGACTTCAATTAAAAGAAATCAATCTAGTAGAATAGGTGGATGAACATTTAATATTCGCGTCAGAGAATACACCAAATGTGTATTCCATAGAGATATAATGTCTATGTTCTTCAAATTCTTGTTCGAGTTCTCAGACCGTGAACTCTGTAACAGAATAGAAAGGGAATTTCTTTCTATGCTAGGAACACAAAACAGAATAAATGTTGGACTGTTTTGTGGGTTAGACTGTTTTGTGTTCCTAGCATAGAAAGAAATTTCCTTTCTATTCTGTTACAGAGTTCATGTTCTGACCTTTCAAAAATTACATCTTTGTCATATGTCAGCATTGTCAGCTCATTGCGCTAAAACGGATGCGCACTATATAACAACAAATATGTCGGAAATTTGTTTAATATGTTTAAAAACAACATCCGATTTGTTTAAGGTTGGAAATGGTGAATCTGACAATAGAGATATTTTACAAAAGTTGATGGAATGCGTACCAGAACTGGTAAATATTCAAGATTTACCTCAAGTTTTACAACAAACAAATCACTATTCGTCACAAGCGCTTTGTTTAAATTTAATACAAAAGTCTTACTTCTTTCTAAATGAAAACTGTTTTCTGTTTACAGGATTGGAATTGCACATTTCAAGTGTGCTCGTACTGCTGTCAACGTTTACAAGATGTGCATTCGTTTAAATCACTATGTATCAACTCCTATAACTGGTATTGGTCTTTGAAAACTACCGTAGAAGTTAAAGAAGAGTCTGTACAAGTTAAAAATGAGGATACAGAAAGTAAATATATTCAACTTCAAAATGAAAACGACGAAGAATCATCATTGGAGAATAATATAGCGTCAGATAATGACGATCATAACGAAACTTACAACAGCTTAGATTTTAAAGAACCTCTCGTCGAAAAACCGCAGAAAATTAAAAAAGAAAGAGCTATGGAAAGTACTAGAGTACCATGTCACATATGTGGGAAACAGTATGCCTCAAAATACGTTTTGAAAAAACACATAATAATATGTGAAATGAAACATGATAGTAAGTTACAGTTTTATTAATATTTGAAGTACTTATATGGTAACAATCAATATATTTAGCAATCTTCTTGAACTAAAGTATCCTTAAATAGTTAAAATACATTTTAGACGGCAACTCTGTCGGAAGCGACAACGAAGAACAAAAATCAGCTCCATCTTGTTTGGAATGTGGTATAACATTTAAAAATAAATACATGCAAAAAAGACATTTTGATAATGTACATAATACTAAAGATAGAAAATTCATATGTGAAATCTGTAATAGAAGTTTTGCCACTAAAGTTTACCTTGAAGCTCATAAAAGATATCATTCTGGGGATCGACCCCATGTATGTTCGTTTTGTGGTAAAGGCTACATAACTGCCAGTGACTTGTACCATCATGAAAAAATCCACGCCAACAAACGTAACTACCGTTGTGAAATATGCCCCAAGGCTTTTAACACTTCATCCGATTTATACAAACACAAGATGTGCGTTCACATGGATCCCTCCAAATGGAAATACACTTGCGACGTTTGCGAAAAGAAGTTTCCTTTGAAAATAAACCTCGATAGCCATAGAAAGACTCACACCGGTGAAAGAAACTTTCCGTGTAATTTCTGTGATAGAAAATGTATTAATATGTCAGTATTAAAACGCCACATAATCACACATTCGCGCATAAATCCGTTTAGATGCGAAATATGCGATCAAGGTTACAAATTTCAAAAATCTCTGGATATACATAAATGCAAAGCGCATGGTATCGGAGATATAAAAATTAAACCAGTTATCAAGAAATTCCAGTGTCCTTTGTGTGTTAAAGCTTATTCGGCCAACAATAAACTGCAAAAACATTTGAGAGCACACATGGGGGAGAAACCTTTTAAATGTCCCAAGTGTCATAAAGGGTTTTCAGATAAAAGTTATATTAAATTACATTTGAAGACTTTACATAATATACCCAGTGGTGATGGGATTCACTTGAATATTTGATAAATTCTATCATTTAGCAGCCTTTTGAATGTTGGGCTGTTTTGTTATAAATTAATTCTGTGGTTATGAATTCTCCAAAGAATTGACAAGTTAATAAGCAGTAAATTGGTGAATTGGTAACTTTAAAATAGGATCTGAGTTTGCTAATATTTTTGCCATATTTCAACATAAGTTAACAGCTGGTCTGAACTAAGGGGATTTGTTTGAACTGAAATGAAAATAAATAATATCCACTATTTTGTAGATATGGTAGCTTATTTTGATGAAAAAAAGTTTAATTATTAGTATAATAAATTTATTGCGCATTCTGTATTTATTTTCATTGAAACAAAAAAATGTATGTGACTACATCAGGAGTTTGTAGAGAGAGCAGGCTTTTCTTACTTCAAAACCTGAATTTTATTAGTTTAAAAAAAAATAAATGCAGAATGTCCCAACTAATTGAATTTTATAATTTTTAATATAATGAAAATCAACTGAATAGTGAGTATACAAGTTATTTACTTATTTATTTTGAAGCAACAAAATGTTTTATAAATAATTGGATTCACCCAAACTAGCTTTGTGTAGGTTTGGGATACACAAAATAAGTTCAAGACAAAAACTATTCTAACTGGCACATAATTGATTTGATCACGATCCTATGCTAGAAATAGTAATTTTATAAGCAATTTGGTTGAGGAATTATTTATGTACTATTATTATAAGTAAAAAAATATATATACCTATTTTTTCTAGTTAATCGAGTCATTTTTACCATCCCATGATTGTTTTAATTATCCTTTTCATCATAAACAGTCAGATATAGATTTTTAAAATATTTAAATCTTGTCCAGTAATTTAATCTTTATCAATATTTTACAGTAATATTGGTAAAGTATTGATGTTTTGGCTCAAAAGAGTACACTTCAATATTCTAGTAGATGTTCGCCAATATAATAATATTTAAGTAGAGAATTCTATAAGCAACCAAAAATCTCGTCTTGGCAGCAGTATACAATATAAAAGTTTCATATTGGCTGAGACCACAAAGCACGCTGGCACACTATTTGATAAAATCGTGTAAGCTCAAAGCCATGCTCAAGGCAATTATTGAAACATCGTCGAAAGAGGCACTAAAAACCAAATGCATGGAGACTAGATATATCTAGTCTCAGGGCCCCCGCTATGTGCAAAGTGTGCAATACACACGGGCGCCATCCTTTAGGGGCGCCAAAACCCAGGGTCCAAAAAAAAATTGCAAAAAATTTAATAAAAGTTGAGAAATTAAATAGGATTAGGTATAAATATACACGAAATTTTATTAGTATGTCATCCAGTTATTGCCGATTCCTATGTTGCGAGAACATGTCAGGCGGTAGTTTCTTGATTTTTCCTGTTCAGACATGAATAACGCCTGGAGCGCTATAAAAGCGATGCATCGCCAGAGGCGTTTTTAAATCGGTTAGTTCACTGGACCGTGCAACAAGTGAATAAAAACAAGTAATCCTATTAATTTTTACATATAAAGTTATTTTTATTTTGTCAAGTGTTGTGTTGTATAATATTTTGTTTACTACTTTTTTTTTCTAAAAAATTAAGTGCTGAATACCTGCTGACTGCAATTTCAACGGTTTGATTTTTTATAAAATGGTAAGTGTTCCCTACTTTATACTATCAACATTAACCCTTTATAGGATACTGGTTATAATTAATTTTTTTTTTTACCCAAATATCTTTTTATTAATTGAAAGGTCATGTACGAGTTTAAAAAAGTAATTGGTTTTTTATCCATAACTCGCGCTTAGTTTTTATGCTATCGATCTTTTTAAAAAACCATTTTGTAGGGTTTTTTAAGGGCTATAAGATCAAATTAGTTTAATATCTTTTCTGCCTTTATTTTTGAAAGGATTTAAGCTGAAAGGGCTCGAACAAATTGCTTTTTACTCAAATATGCAAACTTTAATCGGCCATATCTTACTTAATAATAATCTGCCCTATAATTAAGGGTTAAAAAATATTGCCTACTTAGTTAACTTTTTAAGAATATTTCCTACCCTACCCACATGGTGCTTGTTATTGTGCTTACTTTAGAAGTTAATGCCTAATTCCCATGAGTACTAATTATTTATTTGTTTTTTCAGGATAAAAGAAAGAGACCTTCAGGTGCGAAGTTTCGCGAGCAAAAGAAACTGAGACTACAAGAAAGGGGAAAAATGGCTGGATTTTTAAAGCACTTCTTGCAAAACAATCAAGATTCCACGGAGACTATCGATGTTGGTGCGACCGAATCGTCCGAATCTCAAGATTCTAAATCCGTAATATCAATAACCGTGAGTGGACCATCTGAAATTTCAACAGAGGCGACCACGGTAACATCAGGTCTTGCAACAAGTGGCGGCGGTTCTAGCAGCAAAACAGCTTCTACTAATGCAGAGCCCGATGAAGCGATGACACCATCCTCGTCTACAGCACTTGAACAATCCACTTCAGGTAATTCAGCTTGTGTAAAAAGTTCGGTAATGTCAGCTACCGAAATACCTGCTGCAAGTGACACTTTCGATGAAGGCTCTAATGAGGCTAGTGTCGATATAATTCCGTCCGACCCCGGTTTGTGGCCCGAAAGAATCACCAATGAGATAGCTAGAATATTGGTTAAACGTGGTCCGCCCTTGATAGACGTCAGTTTTAGCTTTCCTAGTAATAAAGATAAGAGAAAGTTTTCGTGCAAATACTTTGAAAGAAGTCTAGCAAATGGAGAAAAAGTCGAAAGGACTTGGCTTATTTACTCTATTTCGAAAGATTCTGTATTTTGTTTTTGTTGTAAGTTGTTTTGTAAAACTCCTAACACTTTTTGTGATACAAATGGAGTACCTGATTGGCAACACTTGTCTTTGCTAATTAAGAGACACGAAACGTCAATTTTACACAACAGTTATATGAACACTTAGGTAAATTTATTAGCAATTGAACAAGAAATTTTTGATGGTATAAATTTTAGCGGTGTAATTAATGAATTTGCAACAGCAAAATCTCGGAAAATATCGCTACTACAATAGCTATTCTTTATTTTTCTATTGTACCTATAGACCTAGCTATCATTTTTGATTTTATAACGAAGTTACCTAGGTATTTGTTATTAGAAATATCTGCATATTTTTTCAATAAGTAGAAAGTAGTACTTATATATATGTAGACATTAGGCAATATTTCTGTTATTTGTTCCTAAAAAAATGTGATTTTTAGTTTTGGGTTATTTTGTAGTATTTATAAACAACGTGTCAACGTGTCTGTACCCCATTAGTTAAGTAAATGTTTTAAAATGGGTGTGAACAAGAATTTATTTTTATTTTATTCTGTTTGTTTCATTTTGATATTTTAGTCTACAAACAAATATGACTTCTAAAGTTCAGTTTTTTTGCTTTATTTCAAGCACCTACCTACCTACCTTCAAAAAAATAAATAAAAAACATGACCCAAAATGCCTTAAGGGGCGCCAAAATCCTTTTTTGCACACAGGCGCCAGTAGCCCTTGCGGGGGCCCTGTCTAGTCTCCATGACCAAATGGAATCATAGAGAAATAATATATATGTTATTTTGTCTATGTTGTGCAAATAACGCTTGCTTATCCTCAGAGCGACTGTCAGTGTCATATGACGTCACGTGGACTTAATCTGACACGGAGTATACAACATGTTCCGAGAATCTGACGTCCTATATATGACTGTTTATAATAAAAAGGATCATTCAATCAATACATAACAACCAAATTACAAATCTAAAATCTCTCAGGGGTATTGTCACTGACAATTTGAAATTCGTCAACTGTCAGTTGGTGGACATTCCCTATTCTTTTGTCTGAGAACAACTAACCTACTTTGAACGACGTCGACACGCCTAATCACAGATAACATACTTACGCCTAATATCGTTCACTTTCGACGTCGAGTGAAATTTTCCAGCGTTCAGTTCATCTCTGGTTCAGTTTGACAAAGATAAACGTCGGACGACTTGCCATCACGTCCACTTCGAGACGAGAGCCTAATTTACCGACATATTCCAACGTTGCCAAACTTAGTTCGTATGACAGAAAATAAGTTAGAGACGTGGTGCCGATCGAGTATCTCCGGCGCTCGGCTTTCATGCGGGGCGCGCACGGTTCAAACACCCCGTGTCGTTCTCTATGAAAAGAACATCTCCTCGCTTTCCATACACTTTTTTAAATATATTCCTAACCTAAACCACCCTACCCTACCCTAATCCGAATCGAAAATTATAATAATTTTCAATAATAACCCAACTAAACCTACCCCTACCAAACCACCTTCGTATTTCTAGTCAATTTTTGTAGAATGAATTATAATAATTTTCAATAATAACCCAACTAAACCTACCCCTACCAAACCTTCTTCGTATTTTTAGTCAATTTTTGAAAAAAACAAAAAATAAAAATATCTTGACTCGGACACGACTCGCACCTGGTACCTCTGTGTTAGGAGCCCAGCACGCTTACTATATAGTCTCCATGACGCTTACGCTGAGCTAATCTCTGCACACATCAAGTATATCGTATAGGAGGTTAAGTTAAAAGCTTTATGGACGCATGTCGATCGGCACCACGTCTCTCGGGCCACAGACAAGAATCACAAACGCAACGTTGGAATATGTCGGTAAATTAGGCTCTCGTCACCTCGAGCACATACCCCCACAGACCACTTAGTGGTCTGCGCATACCACATGCACGAAAGTTGCCGGACTTGCGCGTTAAGAATGTTGCCAATCAGCTGTTTATGAATAACAAAATAAATAGTTAAAATTCATTGAATTAATAGTTAATTCGATGGTAAAATTATTCCAAATTTATATATTTCCCAATAATATGACCTAAATATTACGTGAATATGTGATATTGAAGTTGAGCATGTTCTAGGTCTAGGATCTCTTCATCTTCGCCTTCAGATTCGCTCTCGAATAAGACTGATTCTAGTAAAACGCGAGCTGCCGATGATATTATCATTATAGCTAAACTTAAAGACTTAAACTATTATTATTGTCTTCCATCATGATTTCATTTCAACAACTTTCTACACTTTTCGTGTATAATAATAATAGTGGAGTGGGGTGTGAACGCAGCCACAGATAGCATACTTAGTAAAGGCCGCGTCCCTGTGGTTGATAGATAGAAGAATAGTAGGGTTATATAAGCCACAGATAACATTAGGTGCACAGCGAGGGTGTGCTGTGATTAGGTGTCAAATTGTCAAACATCGAGGTATTTATCTTTTTTCTTTCTGTAAATATTTTTAATAATGGCAAAACCTTCAGGATATGATACACACAGTGAAGGACCAGGATTTGTAGGAATTCGTTTTTGTCAAGAATGGTTTGTATAAGCAATTTAAAAGTATTAATCTTGCACAACAAAATAATGTTATTTCATGTATTTATATACTGATTTTGTTTTAGTAATAACATGTTATATCCAAAGGAAGATAAAGAAAACAAAATCCTTTTGTATGCCTGCAGAAATTGCGATTATAAACAACATGCTGATTCAAAATGTATTTATGTTAACAAAATTATGCACGAAATCGAGTAAGACATTTTTGGTAACAATATTATTAAAAGCTGCTAGTATTTGCTATGTGCTACCCTAAACTTTTGCTAGATCTCTTATTTAATAGTTCGATGGTATGCATATAAACACATTTTATGAAGTTTGAACTTGAGCTTTTGTATCAGTTATATGAAAATAACTTACTGTTATCATTATGTAAAAATGTTTTAGTGAACTTACTCACATAGTAGCAGATGTAATATCTGATCCAACATTACCCAGAACAGAAGATCATCAATGTCCAGAATGTAATCATAGGTAATTACTTGAACAAAACATAAGTGTATGTACAGTAACTAGAATAATATACAATCAGTCTCTTGATACTAAAATTGTAAAGACTAATCAATTTTTTCTAGGGAAGCTGTATTTTTCCAAGCACAGACCAGAAGAGCTGAAGAAGAAATGAGACTGTATTATGTGTGTACGAATCCACATTGTGCTCATAGATGGACAGAATAAACAATAATCTTATTTGATTATGCTATTTTTAAAAGTATTGTTGAACTTTTGAAGTATTTTAGAAAGTGAATTTTGGTCCTCATATAATAAAGAAAAAATTTTAATTGAGTTTGATTTTTAATATGAAATGTTTCGGACTCCATTGTACTTGATAATCATTTGTGAAGAAAATTATGTGCTACTGTTTATATTGAATTTGTTATGTTTAGTTTCAAAAGTAAGTATTAAATACAACAAAAGTGTTTTTAAGAACAAATAGACTGATATCTAAAATGGTACATATAAACATTGATTTATTCTATAAAATTATCGATATTTTTTAAATTCATAGTGGAAACGACCTTTTATCTATAATAAAACATTCGATATCTTAATTTGCCAAGAATGACCTTAGTTCATTATTAATAATAAGTTGTTTTCCAATCAAAATTATAGATTAAAACAAATCCAAATTTATTGAAAACGAGCATCAATAAATTACAGGTGTCTTTTTTATCGACTGTACTTTCGCGCAACTGACCTCCACATGACATTGGCACTAATTAAGAATATTTGGAAGTCAGGGCTGGTAAGAAGTGCACTTTCATCAAAGAAAATGGCTTTAAACAAACTCTCTATTGATGCACTTGATCTCGCAAACAAAAGGGTACTAATCAGGTAAATAATACAAATAAAATATTACCGATTTTAGACATTGACAATTAATTTTGTTATAGGTAGAGGTTAGGTTATTCAATTTTTTTTTCGGTATCTAAGTTGAATGTCGCACAAGCAAATTATTAATTAACATTTGATTTAATGAATTTGGTAAACTAAAAATGTGTGTTATTCATCAGTAAATGTATATAATTTGCTAATTGCCAACAGTGTATTCAATAAAAAAATAGGCAAATTAACCCTACACACAATTCATTTCTAGCAACACCTGTAGACAATTTTGTATTTAAATTCTTAACTTTAGTTTAATATTCTTATAATGTAGCAATGTGATTTTTTTAAATGAAACGAATTAAACTGGAATAAAATAGTACTCCCTATTATAATTTTATTAAGTAATTATCTGACATAATATCGTCACTAGGACCCATTATATATCGTTACGGAACTCCCAATATTGTATAACCCATAATCTCGAGTCACAATTATAAGCATATTGAAAAATCTCCGATAAATTGTATAATGTTTAAAATTAGAATTTAAAACAAGCTTAATACATTGTCATATATGTTTAAATTTGGTAAAATTGTTTTTACTTAAACTTTCAATTTTTAGAGTTGACTTCAATGTTCCTCTTAAGGAAGGTGTTATTACCAATAATCAAAGGATTGTTGCTGCTTTGGATACCATTAAATATGCTCTGGACAAAAATGCTAAGAGTGTTGTACTGATGTCCCATTTGGGAAGACCAGATGGTAATCCTAATCCAAAATACACCATGAAACCAGTTGCTGGGGAATTAGAAAAACTGTTAAGCAGGTATATAAACATATTTTTAGGCTACAAATTAATATTTATTTCTGTTTGTTATGTTTTAGACCAATTCAATTCCTTCCTGATTGCATAGGTGAAGAAGTTGAAAAGGAATGTGCTGATCCTAAACCTGGATCTGTTTTTTTGTTAGAAAATCTTCGGTACCATATTGAAGAAGAAGGTAAAGGTGTTGATGGTAGCGGTAAAAAAGTTAAAGCAGAACCTGCTAAAGTTAAAGAATTCCGCACAAGCTTGAGAAAGCTGGGAGATCTTTATGTTAATGATGCATTTGGTACAGCTCATCGGGCACATTCGTCCATGCTGGGTGAAGGCTTCGATCAAAGAGCTTCTGGATTTTTACTCAAGAAAGAACTTCAATATTTTGCCAAAGCTTTGGACAATCCAGAAAGGTAAAGAATGTCTCCCATTTTTTGAATCCACAAGCATTTTGTGGAAAACAAAAAAATATAAGGTACCAAATTCAATTAATATAGTGGATGATGCAGCAATTAACGCAAAGGGCCTAAAAATTTGACCAATATGGTTAGAAGACAAAGCTTCTAGAATGGAAGTGATAACATGGGAAATGGGACAAAGATACAGTTCAAGTGCCTGGGCTGTTGAGCACAACCCAAAAGAATGAATGAATGGTTAAGAAATTTTTTCATAATGGTTATGGGCTGGTTACAGTCATGTGTGTTTTTTAAATTATAAGAACAGCACTGCACTAGGTGCAAGTTTGGATCTATATAGTGAATTAGGCAGGTATTTGTTTAGTTTTGGGGTCTAATCTAATAAAATAGGTTTGAAAATATGCAAAATAAATTTATGGACACCCCATGATGATCCCAACTTGGTCATAATTGTGCTTTTTTAAAATTAATGTGATAAATACTAAAAGCAGCTTTGGAATTGAAAGTTTCTATAGAGTTATATCAAAAGTGTTGAATTTTTTCAAATTTTGTAAATAAGAAAATCACAGATCAGGTTATTATGATGGAGACAATAGGTATAGTTAATGTAAAAGATATAGTGCCAGCTATCTAATCGTATATCCCCTTTAAGTTACGTTGTGCAGCTAAACTCTGAAAGGTATTTACATTATTTTCGTCTACTTATCAAACATAATTATGTATTGTATTTGTATTTTGACCCATCAGTCCATCCTTTCTTAACCGTATCGTGTGTAGGTATCATACTGAGTTTCGTCCAAATAGATAATTGCTAATAAATATATGTATACTTACTTACAATTTCCACACAAAAACACACACACACTTTCTTGATGTCAGACCACCGACTAAAGAGAACACCTGCAAACATCCTTCAAAAATAGTTATAGTTTAGTCAAACTATTAAAGGCACTCACTCGCTGTCGCTCGTTCGTGCTTTAAACAGTTTCATTTATTAATCGCCTTCATTAACAAACTAGTTTATTAAATAACTATTAACGATTATTAGTTGAAATTATAACATTAAATGAATTTATCGTAAACTAAGTAAGCATTTTAAATAATTATAATTTTGACTGGGCTATGACGGTATACTCTTAGTCTTAGAGTCAAACAAAAACGTCTATATAGTTAGCACAGCTAAATGAGCACAATCGATTTTGATTAACACAACGATTTAGTGCTTTTTTTGTGCTAATTAATTGCGTAATTTTTAATTTTTGTGCTCTTACCATTTCGCTGAAATCGATGGCTGTGTCAGCTTGAAAAAAAGCTAGCACAGCCATATATGAAAAATTGTTTGTTTTGATTTTTTCTGGCACATCGATTTAGTGCTAATTATGTACTTTCAGAATATGCCATAGAAAAAAATTTCGGATCACGATTGGTCAAAAAACCACCCCCCAGCCCGACAAAGCGCAAGAGTAAAGTCCTCGAAATTCTCAGCGCAATCGAATTTGAATAGTCGATTTTGAATGCATTTACTCTTGCACCTCGTCGAGCTGGGGGTGGTTTTTTACCATAAAGGGTGAAGCAACAAAAACTCTACATAGGTATTTTGGAAGCCCATTATTAATGCATTTAAAATCGACTATTCAAATTCGATTGCGCTGAGAATTTCGATGACTTTACTCTTGTACCTCGTCGGGCTGGGGGTGGTTTTTTGACCAATCGTGATCCGAAATTTTTTTCTATGGCATATTCTGAAAGCACATAATTAGCACTAAATCGATGTGCCAGAAAAAATCAAAATAAACAATTTTTCATATATGGCTGTGCTAGCTTTTTTTCAAGCTGACACAGCCATCGATTTCAGCGAAATGGTAAGAGCACAAAAATTAAAAATTGCGCAATTAATTAGCACAAAAAAAAGCACTAAATCGTTGTGTTAATCAAAATCGATTGTGCTCATTTGGCTGTGCTAACTTTATAGACGTCTAACAAAAAGCCGGCAACTTTAAGTTCGCACTACACCTTTTACGTCAAGTTGTTACTGATGTACAATGGGTTAAAAAATTGAAAAACCCCAAAATTTATAATTTTAGTTTTTGAAAGCAAAATAGGGGTAATTAGTTGAGTAATTTCATTTTTAGACCGTTTTTGGCGATTTTGGGAGGTGCTAAGGTGGCCGATAAGATTCAATTAATCGAAAATCTGTTGGATAAAGTTAATGAAATGATCATTGGCGGCGGTATGGCGTACACGTTTCTTAAGGAAAGCAAAGGAATGAAGGTAGGAAACAAAATTTGTTAATTATTGTTAGTCTAGATTAAAAAATGCCATTTTTGATTAAATTCTTTATTAAAAATAAACAAAAAATATAAATTTTTCTAATATCGATTTTTCTAAAAACATTTGTATTCCATATTTAAAGCAGTAAACATGAGTAGATACACGATAGCATAAAAGGAATTTAATAAAACGACTTTATTGTCGTCGGGCAAACCTCTGGGCATCAAAAAGTTGTTATCGATTTCAACGCTAGTCATCACCAGATCCGTATTGGTAAATTTTTGTAAATTATTTGAACGTTTTACTAAATTCGACATATTAACTTCCCTAAAAATAACAACTTTAGGTTTGGTTTTACTGTTTTCTCTCCAAATAGATTTCGTATTATAAAAACCTTCTACTCGATCCTCGAAAATCTTGTTCTGTTTTTCGTTATAGTAAACTTTTATCTTTGGGGTCGATTGAGCTGTAACGAACGATAGATCCGACGTGGTTTCTGTAGCTTCGCCGGAAGTAGATACGTCCGAATTTATTAAAAGATCTTTAACTTGATCGGTAGTAGACTCTGTGGTTAGATTCATTTCCGTACTAACGTCAGCTGTCTGTCTTTTATCGCAAATAATAACGATGTTGTTGTTTTCAGTGTTCGTTTTAAAACTATCACCGTGATCAAGTCGATTTTCGATTTCGTCTATATCGCTGTTATTATCTGAAGCCGGTAATTCCGCCGGTAAACTTTGTATCTGATTCATCACTAAAAAAGACACTCTCTTCGGTTTCAAACACTTGCAGACGTCGCCCGAATGTTTTTTCAAGCAACTCGGTTTTTCTACCAACTCTTTGATGAAATCTTCACTTAAACTCGCGAAATGTTCGATTTTGCTAAATTGAAAAACTGTCGCTACGGCGATTTGGTAAGAGTAGTTGCACTCGGTGATTTGATACGCTTCGATGGCCGTTTCCGTGTGTATGTCGTATAGGGTGTCCAAAAAACTCAATACGTTGTAATACGATGGACTTTTTTCCATTGTATTCGTCGAATTCGATTCGGGTGGTTTCGTTGATGTTCGAGAATGTTTTACCGCTTGCATAAAAGGTGTTAGAAATTCTTGACTGGGAATTTCTGGTAATATCGGCGAAAAGTCTCTGAAGATCGGCACGCTGGCGTGTTCTTTGGCCTAAAACAATGATAAACTCGTAAATATCAATATACAATGTGTCCTAAAATGATATTTTTTGCACGATATTTTGAACCAAAAAATTCACGATTTATTTTTTATTTCTTCAATAGGTGGTTTTATTTTTCAATTAGGTCAAAAATTTCTTTATGCTATTTTATAAGAGAGTGAAAGTGTTACAAACATGTTTAGAGGACATATTTTAATAAATAGTTCAGTGGCATACAAACATATTTTTCATGTAGTACCTACCTATATTACAAATAAATAAATAATAGGCCAATCGATAGGGGTCACAACTACAAGAAATTAGCAATACGGCTGATTTTTTTTTATAAGTACCTTAAAGTATGTAGATTAATATAAAAAAAAGTTTACCAGTGTATCGATTTCCCAAATTAAAAAAAAATCAAAAAACTTTTTTTTTTTTCGAAATTCTTTAATATTTGGCGCTGGGAGGAAGGTAGAGAAAAATAAAAAATACTACCGTGTAGGGGAAGTGTTTTGCAATAAAAAAGGTCTCTTGCATTTCTTTCGACCGAGCAATGGTTTGTCCGGAAAAAACTCGGTAAACTAAGTATGTATTCCGCATCCGCGCGACTCCGCCGCACGGCAGAAAACCTATTTTCTGAAGCTATTGTACCACTATTGTACTAGTTACTATTGTACAGTTATAATGTAATATATAAATAATTGTAATAGGGCGTTTTGAAGAGGGAAGTGTCAGCTTTAAGATGGCATTTTTTTTATCATAGCACATAATCATTTAGCAAATTACTCATATATACAGTGCTATTCAAAAATCCCCTCCCCACCTCGTATCTTTTGAACGGCTACACTTATAGTAATAAAATTTGGAGGGTGCAAATAAAGTGTTGTAAACTTCTCTACGAATGGTAAGAGGTGACGTTATAGTAATAGATGACGTCACAGTGCCACTCTGGCCAATCATTTTAAATAGGACCTTATGGCAAGTGATATCTCGTTTGAAAGGCATTGACTACATAGCCATATTAATTTTGTTTGGGTTTAAACTAATTTTGATGGATAAATTAAATAAATACCAAAATTATTATTTCACATTTTTCAGTCCGCCTCTGGTTAGTTGTCAAAAAAATTGACGTTTTTAATTTAATAGTATTTGTTGCTTTGCAAAGTTTTTCTAAATAGCTTAAATATTTAATTTTATTATTGTTTAACGAGACGTTTAAGAGTTTACATAGGCAAAAGGGTACGTACTCAAGCCGACAAAGTAGCAGCTATCTTAATAATTGGTGAATCTGGAAAGAATCTCCATGAAGCGGAACGTTTATTTAATGAGAGATACCCAGATCGCCCTATCTCGAGAACTTATTTGAGGGAGCTTCTTCACAAGTTTGAAGCAACAGGTTGTGTTCAAAATGCCAAACGATCTGGTCGACCAACATTTAGTGATGATAAAAAAATTGATATAGTTGCTAAAATGGTAGTAAACCCTACTTCCTTTTCAACTAAAGTTGCGTCTATCTGTGAAATAAGTAAAAGTACAGTACAGAGAGTGTTGGCTAAAAATAAATTTCATCCATACAAGTTAACAATGGTGCACCACCTTTCGGATGACGACCCCGACAGAAGACTCGAATTCTGTGAATGTATGACAAATAAAATTAGTGAAAACCCACATTACACAAAAACGATTTGTTTTAGTGACGGAACTACTTTTTGCCTCAATGGAAATGTGAATACACAAAATGTAAGGTATTGGAGTGACACAAATCCTCACACCTTTCGTGAACAACATACCCAATTTCCAGAAAAATTCAATGTTTGGGCAAGTATTTTGGGAAACCACATAGTTGGTCTTGTTTTCCTAAATTCAAATTTAAGCGGTGAAGTGTATCTGGAGATGTTACAAAATGCAATTGAGCCGTTAATTCTTGAAATTCTGGAAGATAATCCAGATGAATTCGGCCATCTGGAAATAACATTTCAACAAGATGGTGCTCCTGCACATTATTATGGTGCAGTAAGACGTTATCTCGTTGAAGAATATCGAGGTAGATGGATCGGCCTGCGAGGTCCTATAGAATGGCCACCTCGGTCACCAGATCTGACACCATTAGATTTTTTTCTATGGGGGTACTTGAAATCCAAGGTTTATACTACGGCACCAGATAGCATTGGCGTTTTGAAAGAAAGAATTCAGCTGACACATTCGAACGAGTACGACAAGAGTTTACTAATAGGATGTATTACTGTCAGGAAGTAGACGGAACACATTTCGAACACTTGCTATAAGAATCCATTGTTGATATTTGATTAATTAGATTTAATAAAATAATTTCAATAATTTTGGTATTTATTTAATTTATCCGTCAAAATTAGTTTAAACCCAAACAAAATTAATATGGCTATGTAGCCAATGTCAATGCCTTTCAAACGAGATATCACTTGCCATAAAGGTCCTATTTAAATTTATTGGCCAGAGTGGCACTGTGACGTCATCTATTACTATTACGTCACCTGTTACCATTCGTAGAGAAGTTTACAACACTTTATTTTCACACTCCAAATTATATTAATGTAAGTGTAGCCGTTCAAAAGATACGAGGGGTGGAGGGGACTTTTGAATAGCACAGTATATTCTAATCAAAAACTAAGTACCTCAATAAAAAATATATTAGATAATAAGGAGGAATTGAAACAATTTTTCGAACGATGGAAACTGTTATTTAGGAGGTTTCTTCCATAAATAAAATTTACGGATAATTAATTTTTCCTAATTACGAAATACGACACTTTTCATTATCTTGTAAATTTTAGGAATCTTGAATTTACAAGAAAATATATATATTAAGTACTGTAACTTTAATAAAACTAAAGTAATTTTAATGGGGTTTGCCTAGAAATGTTGGGGAAACTTCTAAGATCAAGAGTATATAATCACAAAATTAATTAATTTACATACATTTTTGGATTCATTGATTTTTTGTATTATAAGCGAAAATAGCAATTTTTAAAGATTCGGGTAGGAACCTTCTTTATTTTTTCAAAATAAAATTTGATACTCCTGTAATATAAAGATGAATATTCAACGAACAGAATGTATATAGTGAAAAGGTATAAAAGTATCCAGGTATAAAGTATTTTATGAATGAAAACAGGTATAATAATGCACAAGATGCAGATGATTAATTTATAATTTTAAGATATAATTATTTGCATACCTTTCACCAATAAAAATATGTAAAAATCAATGTGTTACCTTTTATTTATTATTTACAACCTTGACTCTTACCAAAAATAAAAAATTAAAATTCTGATTAAATATTTATATTTTTTTCGCGATTCAGAAAGTAGGTATTCCGCAGTACAGCAGAGTCGCGCGGATGCGGAGCACATACTTACTTTACCGAATTTTTTCCGGACAAACCATTGCTCGGACGAAAAGAACACAACAGACCTTTTTTATTGCAAAACATTCCCCCTACACGGTGGTGTTTTTTATTTTTCTCTACCTTCCTCCCAGCGCGAAATATTAAAGAATTTGGAAAAAAAAAGTTTTTTGATTTTTTTTTTAATTTAGGAAATCGATAGACTGGTAAACTTTTTTTTTATTAATCTACATACTTGAATGTACTTTTAAAAAAAAAATCAGCCGTATTGCTAATTACTTGTACTTTTGGTCTAAAATTTCCCCTACCGACTGGCCTATAATTATTTTACGACCTCCGTCCAGCTTCAGTTGACCCAACCTATTAAATATCAGTTATTGGCTTGTATCCAAAGTCGTTTAAGCTGATAGAGGTGAAATTATTCACTTTTATTTTGAAAGTAGCATTTTGAAAACCCAATAGCTACGTAAAAAAATAAATTGCTTCCGACAATTGGAAATAATTGGGACTAAAACATGATTAAATGAAATTGGTGATTTATTTGAACTTTGGGAATTCCTAAATCCGATTAAATATCACTAGGAAATTGTTGGTGAAATCGGGCATAAGATATCTCATTCTACTACTTAGTCACCACCTTAATTTTTAATAACTATTTCAATTCTTCTCAGCATAATATTTATTAGAATCTGACACTCCTTTGGATTGAAATTATCCCAATGTATCTTGATCCTATGCTTGAGTTCTGGCAGGATTGGCTTAAATGATTAGGCTATAACCGCTTGTTCATTTCATATATGTACCTTGAAGGTACCAAATCCTACTTGTCTGGCTTCTCTATTACATGTACACCCGCAAACATGTCTTCCAACAGCCTCACTCCAGAGTACACTCAACTCTCCGTTGTTGGCACGCCTATTAGACTTTATAATTCTGAATAAAGTTCGTCTATCATTGTCTGTTAATTTCGATTTTTTCACAAATCGTTGCTTTTGGGCTCCTGAATGACATGATTTGTACAATTGAACAAAATTTCGAACAGTGTACCTGGATAAGCCGAGTAATATTCCAATTTCGCTGTTTGATTTACCAGATTTATGTAAATTAATGATAATTAATCTGCCATTATTAACAAATAGCACTATTAAACTGCTTTACAATCCTAACAACACTGTCACTCATTATTTCTGTTCTCGGAAACGGTTAAATAGACCATTCCAGAACAGCTGACTTTGACCGGTCGGCCATATTAGGTTGGGTCCCACGATCAGCTGGAGTTGAAGTCTAACTGCCATTCGTTGTTTATTACCAAATCCTTCCCAATAATTATCAATTTGAAGAGAATTGGCTAGTACCCAGACGCACTTTAGTGCACTCTTTAAAAAGAACAAAAATAAAATAAAACTACACCTCTGACTGGATGTCCTAGAAATAGGAGAGGAGGCCATAATAATTTACTAGAAGAAGAACCAAACTAACTAGAATATGACGGCAATATGGCCGACTTGTCAGTGACGTCATTCTGGAATGGTCTATATCATTTTCAAAAAATGTTTGGTTATTGTATGTATTTTGACGATTTTCCCCCCAGTTTCATAAAAATCAGAATATTTTTGTCGGAAGATCTCGAAAATTTTGAGGTAGTAAAAAGTTTACTCCACAAAAATACACTTAAAATAAATTCGGAAAATTACCGTAGGTGGTAAGAAATATACTGTACAGTGTACATCACTTGTTCGAAAGTGATTTTTGTGCTACAATATTTCCAACTCGTCTAAAAATGTCACTTTCCGCACTCGTAATGTAATATAGTATTTTGTCAAAGTACATTTCTATTCGTATATAAATTTTATAAATTGAAGAATCGCATAAAAAAGAATCTAAAATTTACCTCCTTAAGAAACGATTCTCATTTTTAGCCCGCGGTATAAAAATTTTATGAGGAGTAAAATCGACTGTTAACACTAAAAGTGAGGCGTTACGTTAACTAAAAGCGTTACGTTTCTTTGCGCACCTTTTAATGTTTTCTTAGCCGAGAGATGTAGAGGTTTGCCTGCGAAAATTATGAATTGTAGGCGTACGGTTTGAATCCGGGTTCCCGTGATATACATTTTTGTTTGTTATATTGTAACATTTGTATACACGCTGTACAATCTCAAACGAGCCACCCCGTATATTTCTTAGTGATTAAAAAAAAAATTTCCCGAAACATCTTTTGACGTATATTTGAGGCTTGAACAAGCAACCCCCTAAGAGGGGGCGCTTCAACCCCTCAAAATTGAATAGGGAAGAGAGGTTGAGTGATACTTCATTTGTAAGGTCTTGGAAGCCTCTTTACAGTGGTGTATGAAAAAAATCACATTCTTAAAAAAAAATTAATTGTTTTATCATGCTAACAATCAAAAAAATCTGAACTACGTTTTTAAATCAAATGTTCAAATTGTCCTCCATTGACTTCCATACAATAATACAATCTTGACTGAAAACCATCTCTAACATGCTCCAGCATAATTGGAGTTATTTGACGACAGTCATTTACAATTCGTTGGCGTAGTTCGTCCAAATTTTCAGGCTGAGTCACAAAAATCTTGGACTTAAGATGTCCCCACAAGAAGAAGTCCAGAGGGTTCAGGTCAGGAGATCGGGCAGGCCACTCAACAGGACCTCTTCTTCCAATCCAACGACCAGGGTATTGTAAATTGAGGTATTGGCGAACTGGTGCGGCGTAGTGAGGAGGAGCTCCGTCTTGTTGGAAATGCAATTGTTGTTCAATTAGTAGAGGATCGTTTTCTAATTTTTCTGTTATTGACGGATCAATCAAATTTTCCTGCATTTCAAGATAGATTTCTCCATTTAAATTACCAGGAATAAACAGACGTCCAATTAGGTGGTCTCCCAAAATTCCTACCCAAACGTTTAGCTTTTCCGGATATTGAGTGTGAGCTTCTCGAAATACATGAGGATTTGTATCGCTCCAAATTCTACAGTTATGCCGGTTAACCTCTCCATTAAGAGAAAAAGTGCATTAGTCAGAAAAGCAAACATTGTACAAGAAATTTGGGTTATTGTTGATGCGCTCGGCCATAATTTCGCAAAACTCTTGCCTTCGATCAAAATCATCATCATTTAATTCATGAATTAATTTAATTTTGTACGGATGAAAATTGTGTTTTTGTAAAATTCTTTATACGTTAGATTGGCCAATACCGGAAACCGCAGAAAGTTGTCGAACAGATTGCGTGTTTGGCATAAGTTGGACATGGCCCAATACCGCCACAGCTGCTCCTTCATCATTCACAATTCCAATGGGTGCCCTTTTTTTTATCCATTACTGAACCCGTCTCAACAAATTTTGAAATTAATTCCATTACGTACTTATGGCGAACGCTATGTTCAGGATGGTTTCGGTTAAATATCCTTGCAGCCGCTCGGGCACCATTTTGATTTTGGTAATACAGGCTAACCAGCTCAACACGTTCTTGCAATGTGTACACCATCATTATTTTTAAAATTGTAAACAAATCAGCAAAGTAGTAACTCAACAGATTGATTTTTAATACATGAAATGATCGAAGAAACGTGATAAACACCTTTTAAGAACAAAAAATGAAGGCAAGATAAGAAATTTTTTTTTTTATTTATTAGTCCCAGAGAATTTATTATTGTATGGAAGTAAATGGAGGACAATTTGGACATTTGATTTAAAAACGCATTTTTGATTTCTTTGATTGTAAGCATGATAAAACTATTAATTTTTCTTAAGAATGTGATTTTTTTCATACACCGTTGTAAAGAGGCTTCCAATACGTTACAAATGAAGTATCACTCAACCCCTCTTCCCTATTCAATTTTGAGGGGTTGAAGCGCCCCCTCTTATGGGGTTGCTTGTTCAAGCCTCAAATATACGTCAAAAGATGTCCCCCAAAGAAAATCATCCGACGTGTTTCGGGAAATTTTTCCAATTACTATGGGATAAGAAATATACGGGGTGGCTCGTCTGAGATGGAACACCCTGTATATATGAATACCTTCAATAAGAATTTTATTTATCGTAGAATATATAAAATATAATCAAATATAATTCCTTCAATTATGTGATAAATGATAAAACGTCACTTATTTAGTTTTGACATAAATCATACGGTCTATATGTATACAACAGCTTGTTTGATAAATCATTATGTCTTGTAGCAGAGTGGTATAGAGGTCTGGCCGTAAGGCTCGAATCCGGGTCACGGTAATATTTTTTTATTTGTTATATTGTTACATCTGTATAATGAATAACCTTCTGTAAAAATAATTTTTTCTCCAAATGACATTAAAAGCGGCCTTTTAATGACACTTGGCAGGCTTAGAAGTTGTACTTTTAGTGCCTAGGCAGAAAAAGTCCACTTTTACTGCCTAGGCAGAAAAAGTTCGTTGCTAGGCAACCTTCCAAGTAATAATTTAAATCAAACTGGTTATTAAAATTGACAATGACATTAAGAAAACTCAAAATGATGCTGGATATTGATAATGAAACGCAATTTAAATATGAAAAAGTCGATTTTGCGTGGAATTGGAACAAATTTGAAGAAAAAATTATATGTTTCACACGGCAGAAAAGCAGATTTAATGCCTTGGCTGGTTTCATAGCCTCGCTACGCTCGGCTATGAAACACCAGCACCGGCATTAAATCGTGTGCTTTTATGCCTAGTAAAACAAATAACTATTTTTTAAAGTACCAATATTTTCAAATTTATATCAAAAATTTAAACCATTCATTTTTTAATTGCGGCAAAAATAGGTAATTATTATTATTATTATTGCCTTTTAGGTAAACTCCAGTCGTGCGTCTGAGCTGACACACAGTTTTTTTTTTAATATGTAAATTAAGAATATTTACCGATATTTGAATTTCATCCAATTGACTGTATATATCTTCCACCCGACTTATAATTTTATTCACTTGTTCTTCTAAATTATCGGTATTGCTGTCGATTTCATCATTTTTATCATCGGGCGAATCAAAACTTTTCGTAATATTTTTCCCAGCATCGGAAAGATCCAATTCTCTAAAAAAACGTGTTTTCGATCGTTCTCCAGCATATTTTCCGCCACTTCTACTCAACTCGCATAAAGTGTTGAGACGTTTCAACGGCACCGGTGCATTTAAATTCGACTTGAGATCGTCTTCAGTCCTTCGACTTTTTTCTGTAAAACTTTTTGCCGGGATCGTATCGGTTTCTCGATTGTTCGTGGATAGGTTTCGACAATCGAATCTAGTAGGCGTAAGCGGTGCTGATCTTGATTGAAAATTATCGATATCCAACACCGTAGATTTTTCAATCACATCTTTATCTTTCAACTGGTTGAACGATTTAAAGGAAATCTCTAAAAATAAAAATTATATTTTAATTTTTTTTTTAAAAAAAGGACATATTTTATAAGAATTAAATTATGTACTCTATATACATACCTGGGGTTATATGCATACATACAGATAATGGTTCTACTTGGAAATTACTGATACTATCTCCAATTTTCTTAGTTTTTTCATTATCTTCATTTGGTTTGCTAATTTCCTGTTGATCACTAGTATAACTGTTTTCTTTTTTAACCATTTCACCTTTTATAAAATAAAAATAATACCATTAATTAGTAAGAAACGTAATTAATTGTATAAGCCAGGGGTGGCCAAGATCTTTGATAGTCCGATCCATTTTTCAAAATTTGAAAATTTTCGCGAGCAACTAAATAACCCAATTTGCCCAACTTTAACATTTTTTGTAAAAAAAGCAAAATTTTCCGCCAAAAATCGTTTTCTGAACGCATTTTTTTTCAAAAAAATTTTAAAATTTCACTTGACTTGATGTGTGCCTGATAAAAAGGATAATTTTGATAGAATTAATTATGTGAAATTCACCTTCATTAATTACACTTAATAGACAAACTATTTATTTTAACATCAAAAGTTAATGTACATCTTATACTGTGTAGGCCAAAAAGATAAGCTGAGTTAAGTTACTGGGTTCATATCCTTTTTTATAAAGGCTCCTCCTTTTCTTTTGAATTTTTCAAATATACAAAATTTTATTCTTATACTTGAATGGTGTGCAAAAAAGGTATTCCAAATTTTTTTTACAGAAACTGTTTATTGAAAACATAAAAGTACAAAATGTGTATTGAATTTGAATATTAAAAATTTTACTTCTCTTGATAATTCTTTAAAATTTGGTGAATAATTGGTGACTGCACTTCTTAGTTAATTCTTTGAGATGCTGGTTAGATAATACTGATCGATGTTTGGATATCACGAATTTTAAAGGGGAAAAAAGGATTCACATTAGTACGTTTTTCCGAATATTGAAAAGTGGACTTTTTTAATTCAGAAATTTGTTACAACGTTGTACTTAGTCTTTAATATTTGTTGTCAATAATTTACAATTTGAAACATAAGTAACAATATTGATTTTTTAAAATATAACACAAAAATGAACTTGGGTACATCGAAAGCCACAAAATATCCTTCAAAGAGCCACCCCTGGTATAAAAGATGAGCAAACTTGAAATTAAAACTTCACTACTAAGGGCGCATTGTATCAAACACCTAAACTCGGTTTAATAATAACTCATGTTTAGACTGTGACAAATTGATGTATTTATTATCAATCAATTACATCCGTCTAAACATCAGTTATCATTAAACCGAGTTTAGGTGTTTGATACAACGCGACCTAAAAAACGTAACTACACCTTGTTTTTAAACTATACCTCATTTAAAAACCAGGAGGAGTAATTTGAATTTAAGCTGGCAATTCTGTAGACACCTGATTGGTCAGATTCCGCCCAGTTTCACACAACACTTCGTAGCATTGACATCAGCTGATAATTTATTAATTTCCATTTTTGACAATTCTGACAGAAGAATATGCTTATTTTTGTCATTGCATCCGCTGTTGTTATTTTATTATTTTTACTTAGTTTCCACTCTATTTCGTTAAAACTGTTCCTTTAAAACCTTCAGTAAGCAATTGTATTGAATATCTGCAATTAAGGATCCTTCTACTTCGAGTACAGCTCTTCGCTTATTAGGCCGACAAAACAATGTAAATGCTGATCATAGGTTATTTAGGACTCTCAGAAAAACAATGTACAATAAATGTGTGTAAACAAATATAATATAAGGGATGAAAAACCAAAAATATTCATGTTAAATCCAAAACAGTTGGTGGCGTGGCTGATTTCTTCGTCCATCATGGCATATTTAATAGATTTGGAACACGACTGTTTACTACTTTCTCGGAACACACCCTTTAGTAACTAATCTGGTAACTTTTAGTGGTGTGAGTAAGGCTTTTCAAATTACTCCTCCTGGTTTTTAAATGAACTATAAGGGGAGGGATTTGAATTTAAGTTGGCATTTCTGCTGCCTAGTGAATAGTCAAATCGCCGCCCGTTTCACACAGCTCTTTTGATACAACTTACAACAACATTTGTCAGTTTAGTGTTTATTTATATAAAAATATTCATTACTTCAATCTTTATTACAACTTTTTTGCGTTTATTGTTTACTGTGTTATTTCAACAAAGTATATTCCAACCAAGTTAGTTACTACTTTTATTATTTATTCAGTTTAATAAACAAAATATATCCGGTTTTTCCTATTAATAATATGTTTCCAAGTATAATACTATTTTTATATTTTTACATCAAGTTTCACATACACTACAGTGTTCATTGAGTGTCTATAGGCATTCCCGTACCATTTTAGAACTCAGTACTTTAATGACTGCTTGACTATCTGTCATGATAATCCTTTTCTATCCATATTTTAGCTAATCTATCTACTATTTCACTTCCTTCTATTCCAGTGTGTCCTGGAATCCACAGTAAGGTTACTATATTGCTCTCGCCTAGTTCATTAAGTATGCCTAGGCATTCCCACACCATTTTGGAACTGATTACACAAGAGCTCAGTGTTTTAATGGCTGCTTGACTATCCGACATTATGATAATCTTTTGCATTCCATATCCTTTGTCAATATTGAACTGGGCACACTTTCTTATGTCGTGAAATTCCACTTGAAAGATAATTTGGGTATTTCCCAAGCTTTCGAAGTGTTTGGTACCGACTGACAAACTTGGGATCCATTTTGGAATACATTAAGTTTTGCCCAGCTACACGAATCTGATATTTCCATTAATTTCCTTCCACTAATATCCAATAGATTTAAAAAACCGATACAAAGATGTACGCCCTAACACTTAAAATTTGTCAAGGGTAAAAAATTCATTCCAATTTTTCGTTGACTGCAAGTATGCCTTTATTGGTACTAATCCTTTAAAATAATCTTACCTAGTTTGTTTACATCTCAACTTGTTAAAGATAATAAAAATAACAGTTTTCCGAGATGCAAAAAGAATGTAGTTTATTTTTCGTTGAGTGTTTTGTTTTTTATTATATTTGACAACAGTGGAACCGGTGAACCACTGACATTGTTCATGTTTTGAAAACTTTTAAAATTGTATGCAAACTTTTAAGCTGGATTTATATACTCCGTTGTTCGTGATTCCCGCTGCTCGAAAACAAAACATTGATATCACATGCATGCGTTTATAAACAGCTGTTCGTTGTTTCCACTTCGTTCGTCGTTACTCTCAAATAACCAAATCTTATATCTTGTTATTCGTGATTCACAGTTCCACCAATGAAAACTGAAGTTAGTTGCCACGTGACCTTGGTATCTGCCAATCGTGTCAAACTTCACAAATTTTGATAATTGATTTTCTGATATAGAACTGATTACTATCTTACTTTCTTGATGTGTTGATCCAAAAACGAAAAATAATCTGTCATGTAAATGTTTCTGTCGTATGACAAACGTCACCTTTGTTACTAATCAAATTTCAACATCACCAGCAACGAAAAAAACCTATATAAACATAAATGGACTGCCTAAGTCTGACGTTACTTTTCCAAACAAACCGAGTGCGACTGTGCGAGTGTGAATTGCCACGTGAGATTTTTAGTTTTTCGCAAGTTTTCTGTTTGGTATTGATATTGTTGATATATTATCTCTGCTGTTGATTTAGTTTTAAATGAGAGTGATCGGTATTAGAGACAAGCAAAAAGTGATGAATTAAAGACGTTTTTATAAGAAAATACCTATACAAATAACTATATAGCAAACGGTAAATTTAAAATCTCTGATGTTGTTTGGACACATGGACACACGTGGTTTGTGTTGGGCACGCGCATTAGATTTGTTTGGAAAAGTTTATAGGAGTTTTCTGCTGTGACGTCAGAGCTTAGGCAGTCCATTAGTAGGCTCGGAAACAACTGTGAATAACGTATCACCAGCTACTTGGAAAACACGGTGAGCAACCAACGATCAACGGGAACAACAGAGTTTATAAATTCAGCATTACTCTACAGATTATCAACTGACTATAACAAATGACCACCACACAAACTTCTGAAATGGGGATAAAAATTTAGAAAATGTCATGGAATAGAGACTAATATTTTTATTCTAGGTATTTGAAACATTTGCTAATCAAAAAGTTCCACGATTATTTAAGATAGATATTTTTTTGTTTGTATGAAAAATACTCACCAGCAGCTAAACCTGTCTCAACCATCATAGCAGAAAGATCCTTTTTCGTATTTTGTCTTTTAAATTTATTCTTGTTCAACAATATTTGGGATTTGCTATTCGTTATGGGTGTGGTAGAGTTGTGCTTTTTATTTTTCGTACAAATTTCGTCCATCGATAGAGTAGTTTCCGAAGAGGAGCTAAAAAAATAATCGACTCCATAAAAATTTGCTGTTTTTTTTAACAACATTTTTTAATTGAGTAAAAACAAAAAACACTATTGAATTTCATAAAATATGGCGTGATGTAATTTGCTCCTTTAGAATTAACTATCTGTTATGCATTAATAAGAATCTATTTTTAGTTGACCACCATATTGTTAATACGACGTTTTTTTTTATAGAAAAACGGATTCGTTTAGTCTTTTTTCTTTGTCTTTGGAAAAGCGGATCCGCGTCGGTGATTAGCATCAGTCGCAGAAATAGACCGACGTTAAATAACCAAATAAAAAAAGCGGATCCCAACCTATTTTGTCGTTCACTGCTAATTTTTACCTAATTTTTCATTTGTGTGAACAATGATGGATTTCTCTTATAAACTAAAGTTAATGTGAAGACCCATATTTTTAATCCCCTTGAAGGAAAAAGCCGCCCAATGGCGTGCATACATTTTTTTTATAAATTCGAGTATTCTGAAATAATGTTTTTCAAATGTAATTCAAATTAATATAGTGGATTAAAATTAACCTGCATCAAATTTGATCCGTACAGTGCCTAGTTTAATTACTTTATAAATCGTTGTAAACCCGATTTTCGTCAATTCGTGAATTCTCGCGATAACCGCATTATCAGAAATTACAGAATTTTCTTTTTTCAAACATTTGTACATATTTAAAACAACGCGTTGACACTGAACATGTAAATCTTTGTTTTTAAATTCGGCCCTATCATCATTATCATTTATTGCTAAGTCATTTGCATTTGTTTGTGGCGCCAAATTATTAGATTCCCGCGCATCATCTTGGACTGTCGTTTCAAATGGTCTCCAAAATGCCATTCTAGTTAATTACAAATAAATTATAATCTTAAAACTCACCCTAACGTCTACGAAAAATAAATATTATATTGATATCAATTCACTCAACTCCACGAACAAATAATAAATATTATATTGATATCAATTCACTCAAGTCCACGAACAAATAAATATTATATTGATATCAATTCACTAAACTCACTCGACCAAGAAATAGGTACTAGATATTTACTATTCACACATGCCCCTGAAACGATACACGATACTAATATGTCTCTAATATCGCAGGCCACCTGCGGAGCGCATATATTCTAGGCATAGTAGCCCGCCTAGTAAGCGATCCGTTACTCCGTTATAATATAAACAATAATGTACTTGATGATTGTATTGTCTCGGAACTTCATGAACACGTGCGATGAGTTGCCAGAGCGTTGCCAGATATACGAAATTTTCTTAAATATAGTAGGCATACAAAAAGTTGTTTTAGTTAATTTCTCTTTTTACAGCAATTTCGAGCGACTTTTTTAATGCTTACTAATAAATTTATATTATGTATTTTTTTAAAATATTTCCAAACTAGCTTTCTGAGAACATCACGAGCTAACAGTTTACTGAAGTAATGGAAATCATTTGTATAGTGAGCCCAACAATTTTAGAAAATATATCTGACAACATTGCTTTATTTTATGGTCTTCACATTAACTTTAGTTAAACTATACTAGAGGATCATGGGTAAGGAAAATCACACCACAAAATAATTAATACTAAGAGTGGTAGTATCGTATTACTTGAAGGGTGGTAAAATAATATACAGGATGTAGTAAAATTTTTGAAGGTGGTAGGGAAAGCTAATTGTATTTGCGTTTTCTAAATTTTTGTTATACAAAATAACTTACTGTATTTTATCAACTTTATTATTTTTGGGAGAATATTTCATAGTGTGTACATCTTCTATATCACTTGTAGATGTATCCCTATGACTGTCCATGTACAATATATTTTCCAACTTTTCAAAAAGATCCGTCGAAATAACGTTGAATTCCGATTCTAAAACGTCATTTGGCATTTTCTTTGATTCTAAAAAACATTTTTTTTCTTAAATTTTACCCGTCATGCAAGCTCAAAATTGACGTGTCTGTTGAAAAAAAGTCATTTGTGCATAACAATATTTTTAGGTTAAATTTCGTTATGACAGGCCAAGATTGGTTGCTCTCAGTAAAGGTACGTTTACATTCAATTCAAATTGAAAGAAGAATTACTTGACAGATGAATGTATGGTCATTTACATTGGATTATTTATTTTCTGGATTGAAACATGGTTTATTTCTGACCGGGATATTATAAGCTTATATCGTCATAGTTACACTATCAATATAGAGAGTCATAACTCCCTCGGGAAATTATAGATTCTATAATTCCCTCTACCTTTCACAAGTAAAAATAAAATAAAAAATGCTAATATACATATGTGTATATATTTATGAAATGAAAACTGAACCATATTTTATTTATTTGCGTCATTACAAATAATATTGGCACATTTTTTCCAAACAATATTTTATTGAAATCAGGCAATTTCTGTCCCTCGGGACGCAAACTTTGCCATCGGTAATTAAGGCCCTTATAATTCCCTTGACACATAAATAACTATTAAAAACAGCTCCTCATTAAAATCCGATTCGGAATCTTAAGTGTTTTCTTTATTATTCATATTCAATTCATCGCTCTATATTGACACACTGTTTCACTATACTTAGGTACAAAAAGACTTTTACATTTACTATTTGAACATGTAAACGCATTTTTTGCTTGATCTCGCCAAGCTGCTTGGACAAATATGAATTGGACATCGTGACCTTGGAAGTTTGCAATGTTAATGACGCTATATTTTTTCATTTTACAAGCACTGAAATTTCACTTCCAATTCAAATTGGAATTGAATGTAAAGTACCTCTAATGGTGGAAGGAATCGTCTAGCTTGGTAAATATGCCTCGGTATTTCAAGCAGAGGTCTATGCAATACTTGCATGTGCAAGGGCAAATAACATGAGAGCCTACAACAACAGGCAGATCAGGATCTACAGTGACAGTCAAGCTGCCCTTAAAGCACTTCAGAGCTTTAAGGTAACATCTCGGCTGGTATGGGAATGCGACGAAGAACTTAGAAGACTGGCGACTCGGAACAGTGTAACACTGGAGTGGGTCCCAGGTCACAAAGGAATCGCTGGCAATGAAAAAGCTGACGAACTGGCAAGAGCAGGATCGTCAACCCTGATGATTGGACCCGAACCATCTGTGGGCATTCCCAGATGCTCCACTAGGTCATGGTTAAAAGGGTGGGTAAAAGAACAACACAAAAAACACTGGAAGAATACGCCCAGGCAAACACATGGGAAGAAATTCATAAAAAAACTATCAGGAAAAGTAACGAAAGAATTACCCTCAATGAGCTGAAACAAATTACGCACCATACCGGGGCTTCTTACGGGATACTTTCCCACAAAGGAGCACCTGAACAAAATAGGGCTGTATAACGGAGACCTTACGTGCAGAAGATGCAAAAAGGACACCGAAACAGCTCTGCACATATTATGCAACTGTGAGACGCTGGATCACAGGAGGCCGAAACTGTATGGAAGACCCCAAATGATTCCAGAAGACTTCTACAACCAACCAGTAAAGAACCTGTATGAGCTATTACAAGGAACGGATTGGCTGAATAGGCTGTAGTCAGAACACTAGGAGGATCCACAATAAGCCCAAGAGGCTGAGGTGGTGCCGGCGAAGGGACGGCTCCTTTATAAAAAAAAAAACTTCTAATGGTGGCTACCCCAATTTTGATTAACATTTGCTTTTGTTGGAATCATAGAACTAAATTATAGATCTGTAAGCAAATAATGAAAAAAGCAGTCCTACTTCACATAAAACCGTTATTTACTATTAAATTTCAAATGTGCTTTTACGTAATATACAGGATTTAGCTAAAATGATGTTTGTACTTCATACAGGGCGCGCCAAAAATGATTATCCACGTCAAGTTTTGTATGACGAGACCTAATCGAAAAAAATTTGATGAAATCATTAAAATCGTTAAAGATTGTGCTATACAGAACTTTGGTTTATGGTAATTTAGTTCGAATATTAATTTTTTGATCAAATATATGCCGATATAGTCTTTAGAGAAACAACTAACCATTTATCAGCTTTTCAGGTTCCAAATTTGGAGTTTCATCGTCTAATTTACACACTGTCGATTTTCCTGTTACTTGCGACTTTTCTTTATCATTAGGCATTTGGCCATGAGTAAATTTGCGAGTATTATTTGATTTTTTGCGATTGCCGTCTGGTAGTTTTTCGTGTTGAACTTTTTCCCGCGCAAGATTGTTTGATTTTTTAAATCCCATTAAATTTGAATTTAATTTTGGAGAATCGAAGGATTTTTCAGGAATCGATGCGACAGGAGTTTGTTCTAAAACAGGCGGTAATTTTTCGAATTTCATCATTTCCAACACATTGTTAATTTCTTTTTCCATTTCGTCGAAAGCTTCGGCATTGGCAGACTTGCATGGGGACGATAATATGTCCACCATTTTAGATTCTATAACGTTGATGGCCTTTTGAATGTTGTTTTGAATCCGATCGTTTTTGTGTTTAAGACCTTTTAGATGATATAACATATGTTTATGTCTTGCCGTTGTGGAGCTAGTTAAGGAATCTAAAAAAAGAAATTAAAATAAAATGCTTTGGAAGATTTCGTGTTTTCCGTAGGTTTCTCCAGGCACAACATTCGTTACTACACTTTTAAAACCTAACGGTATTTCTCACCACTTTTTTCGACTTGACCTTGAACTTTTGTAACTTGAAATTTTTGCTGAGCGTTTTTGTATTTTTCCATCATCAATTGATTTCCGTCCAATAAACCTGGTTGATTTTTAAAATATGATTCCAATTGCTTGCTGATAGTTTTCCCGCTTTTGTGTATCCTGAACAAAATTAATTCAAAATCATAAACAAATCTAAAAAATACCCGTTAAAACTTACATTTTTTGTGGAACATCCCCTTTAGTATGCGCGTTATTTGCTCTGTCTATAACCGGATTGGTTCGGGATCTTTCATCGAGTGCTATTGGATGTTTAACGACGATGTTTTTATTTCCTTTTTTAGAAATATCCTGAATGTCTTTAGAGTCTTCACAAAATACTTTCAACCCTTGAAAAATATGGGTTTTATACCGAAAAATCGGGACATTCTAGTCAATTACGTTAAAATTTGTTAAAATGTTCGCGTTCAACCCAACAAAGTTGATCAGCTAGCGATTTGTAGAGTAATCCATCGGTTCTTAATTCTACTGAACGTGCAGCGAAATCCGGCGTTGTCCGAGTAGAATACAGGAGGAGTTCATAGACACCAACTTCGATAATCCAAATTTTTATATCGGATATGTAAATATCTATTTACCATTAAATATACGATGTACCCGCGCTAAGCTGGGGCGGGTCGCTTAATCAGTGATAATGTAGATTTCTAACGGCAAAATAATATTTGAAATCTTTCCAGTTCTTTTTAATATATAATCCATTGCACCCGTGCGAAGCCGGGGCGGGTTGCCAAATATAGCCTATGCTACTCAGTGATATTGTAGCTTTCTAACTGCACAAGAATTTTTGAAATCGGTCCAGTAGTTTTTTAAGTTTACTCGTTACATACAAAAATACACACAAATCTTTCCTCTTGATAACATTAGTATAGATTAACATATCTGGCATAAATGACAGTTAATGCATCATTGATCGGTAGGTAGGTATTTTAATTTTTATGGGAAAAATGGCGACTGTTATTACAGCAATCAGATGGACCAGTGGCGTTCAGCTCCGACAGCGCTATGTTGGGATGAACGCGACCAATGATATGGGAATTATCATCCAATCCAACGGAGTTGAATCGGGACTAATCGGCGGTCACATTGTAGAATTTTAATAATAAAAATAGTTTTAGATGAAAAAAGTCTTGTGAGGTAGCGTACGAATATAGAATCGAAGAAACACTTACGTTTGTTTTCGTATGACGTTGTCAGAGTTTTTGTTGACTCTACTTTTTCAGACTTTAAAAATTGTGCACCATTTTTATTGACAACAAATGATTTTGTAGTAGCTTGCTCGACTATCGGTTTTGGGGAATCGATCTTCTTCACTAAAGTATTTCAAAATTCAAACTGTTAAAAAAAATTATATACATCAAAAATTCGCGCATTTCCAAAAAAAAAAGCTTGAATATAATAATTTAATAACGCCTTGTATTTGTGTTCATTTTTGTCAAAAGTTTGTTGATAAGATCTTTTATAATTGAACACATAACGCTGAATTAGAGGATAGCAGGGTCGACTAGAGCTGAATCTAGTACTATAAGGCATTATTTTTTGGCACAATTATCATTTTTATATTCTAATTAAGATAAAAATCCAACCCTTGGATATATCTGAACTATATTCATGCGAATTTTCGAAAGTAACTCTGTGTAGAGTCTCCAGCAATTACCTTTATCAGAAGTGAACACGTGCTCTTCAAGTTACCGTCATACAGTGTGTACATAAAGTAACGTAACTTGCTAATATTTCTATTTCCGTTAGGTTTACAAAAAAAATGTTGAATAAAAGTTTTTTCAAATAATCCAGACCATCTGCATAAGTCGATTAGAAGTATACAGGGTTCACCGTTGCTCCAAAACAACTTATTAACATATTTTTTTAAATAGTACACCATGTATATATTTTCAGTTTTTCATAATCTATTAAATTACAAATGCAACCGCATAATTCTACCTTTAATAATTCCAAAGTTACATTGGTTTGAATCTAAAATTATAAAAAAATTGCTTATGTCAAAAAAGTCTCCATCTGTAATATTGTTAAGAAGAATAAGTTTCATCGTTATAAAGTAACTCTATTACAAGAATGATCTGAAGATGATTATGATCGCAGAATAGAATTTTGTGAAACTATAATGAAAAAGGTAGATGCAGTCCCTCATTTTACAAGTAAGATAGTATTTTCCAATGAAGCCACGTTTATGTAAAATGGTACAGTTAATCGCCACAATTGTAGATATTGGGGTGATAATAATCCTAGGTGGATTCGGGGACATAGAACACAAAGACCTTCACAAGTTGATGTTTGGGCAGGTATTATCGGCACCACTGTTATCGAACCATTCTTTGTAGAAGGCAATATGAACGGGCCAAAGTATTTAGATATATTAAGAAATCAAATAGTTTCTGCAATAAGAAATGCAGTTGGTAACAATTTTAATGACACTTGGTTTCAGCAGGATGGTGCATCACCACAGTTTAGTGTAAATGAAGTTTTCCAAGACAGGTGGATTGGAAGATAGGGCACAATTGAGTGGCCAGCCAGATCTCCCGATTTATCGCCTTTAGACTATTTCTTTTGGAGATATCTGAAAAACATTGTGTACAAGACAAAACCTGATAATCTGGATGAACTGAAAAATAGAATACTGTTAATAGCCCATCAAATAACAAATCAGCAATTGCGTAATACCATATCAGCTTTTTATAATCGACTTGGATACTGTCAAGTAGAAGAAGGAAGACAATTTGATCACCTCATTAAATAAGATTAGTTATTTGTTCCCGTTAATTATTTTGGTAATGAAAACGTTCCTGTTAATTATTTTTCTCTTTTTCTGTAGAACAAATGAGATTAGAATTATGCGGTCTTGGCGGTTGTATTTGTGATTTAATAGATTCTGAAAAACTGAAAGTATATAAGTACATGGTGTACTATTTAAAAAAATATGTTAATAAGTTATTTTTGAGCAAATTATGCAGATGGTCTGGTCTGGTCAGAATAAACTTTTATTGAACATTTTTTTTGTAAACCTAACGGAAATCGAAATATTAGCAAGTTACGTTAGTTTATGTACACACTGTATATACCACTGCTCAATACTGACTATATAACAGAGCTATCGTTTGTCCTTCATCGTCAGAAATGGCTAGTCTACTTCTTAGCCCACCGTTTATTAAACTGACTAAACTAAAAGTTACGGACTAAACAAATTCGCAACATGAGTATTTATCTAAAAGCTCGCACGCGTCTCGTCATATTATGTACCTATGCGCACCAGCGTACCTTAAAATAATCTTTGGGTTTACGTCGTTTGTCGAGTGTACGTACATTTAATTAGTGTAGTAAATGGATCATTTCAAATTTGGAAAAACAGTTTTACTTTACGAGGCGCCACTGGCAGGGTTTTTTTCTTACCTGTTTTTTTGAGATTACCAGGATTCATCCACCTAGCTCGGTTCACTTTAACTTCTTTTATCGGTACTAGAGGCAGTGGCAGCGTCGATATTTTTTGATTATGTAAATTTATAGGTGCGCCAGTGGTGGAGTTATTTTGATCTTTGTCGTAAAATACTCGAACTGGCATCACGACCAAACTTTGATAATTCCCCTTCCGTTCGAATTGGGGATCGAACATATAAGGAGCCAATGTTTTTAAAATCCGTTTTTTCTAAAATAGAATTTTTACAAAAATAAATTACCACTGAGATAAAACAGATAGAATAAGCCAGTCGCAAAAATTACGTATGCGCCTGCGCACCATACAAACTATATCTGTATTGTTTTTGTGGTTTTTTGCATCATGAGCAACTCTCTTCTCTTCGGTTCGAATTGAAGATCGAACTTCTATGGAGCCATTGAGTTGGTATATAAGGGGAGACCGATGGGTTTTTTTGCCTTTTGGTTTATACATAAAACAAGAACCCTTTTTATTTGACGAATAAAAAATTAAAATACTTCTTTTGATTTAGTTTATTATAAAAATACATATAATGAAACTTTCAACATAACTAACATTTGGGCTTTTCTGTTAGTGCACTGAGGAACACAACAACGAACAAATCGCATCTTCCAATTTTAGTCAAAAACACAAGAGCAAAATAACACAATCGAATACAAACAAACACGTGATTATAAACACAAACAACGGCAGACAATGGCTGATAAATTGAGCAAGAACGCAGAGAAAATCTTACCATTTCATCTGTGGTATCAACCTTCAACCTAAAGTTTTAGTCATTTAAGAAAACATCGCCATCTTTGGTAAAAGTATTGACTATATCTTCAATCATAAACTCAAGATAACTACAGATGTCGCTGGGTATTCTGTACATTTTTTTCCACTAGTAAGTTTCCAGCCCTTGTACACGAGTATCCATAAAACGGGATCACTAGGCTTAGGTCATTCCAGTACCAATATGAATGCATGATTAGGGTTGAATTTAGTTAAAATGTAATATTTATTAAAGTTCGTTTCAAAGGAGTTCATAGAACAGAGGGCCTATACACCTCGACCAAATTCATTTCAACTCTGGGATGCGCAAACAAAGAAGTAAGAGGGTGATATCTCAGTCCCGCGGAATAAACGCATATACACTCGGCGGAAAAAGTTAACTTAGTTAAATATTTCCTAAATAAAATCCTGAGAATTTGGTAATAAATTCCATTTTAGTTATTACCTAAATGTGTAAAAAATGTGGATTTCAATTTATATTTCTGAATCGAGGAAAATGCCCAACTAAATAAAATTCGATTTGTAATAAACTTAATTTCTACTGTAATACTATGCGCGTTATTTGCTCTGTCTATAACCGGATTGGTTCGGGATCTTTCATCGAGTGCTATTGGATGTTTAACGACGATGTTTTTATTTCCTTTTTTAGAAATATCCTGAATGTCTTTAGAGTCTTCACAAAATACTTTCAACCCTTAAAAAACATGGGCTTTATACCGAAAAATCGGGACATTCTAGTCAATTACGTTAAAATTTGTTAAAATGTTCGCGTTCAACCCAACAAAGTTGATCAGCTAGCGATTTGTAGAGTAATCCATCGGTTCTTAATTCTACTGAACGTGCAGCGAAATCCGGCGTTGTCCGAGTAGAATACAGGAGGAGTTCATAGACACCAACTTCGATAATCCAAATTTTTATATCGGATATGTAAATATCTATTTACCATTAAATATACGATGTACCCGCGCGAAGCTGGGGCGGGTCGCTAAATATAGCCTATGTTAATCAGTGATAATGTAGATTTCTAACGGCAAAATAATATTTGAAATATTTCCAGTTGTTCTTAATATATAATCCATTGCACCCGTGCGAAGCCAGGGCGGGTTGCCAAATATAGCCTATGCATTTCAACTCTGGGATGCGCAAACAAAGAAGTAAGAGGGTGATATCTCAGTCCCGCGGAATAAACGCATATACACTCGGCGGAAAAAGTTAACTTAGTTAAATATTTCCTAAATAAAATCCTGAGAATTTGGTAATAAATTCCATTTTAGTTATTACCTAAATGTGTAAAAAATGTGGATTTCAATTTATATTTCTGAATCGAGGAAAATGCCCAACTAAATAAAATTCGATTTGTAATAAACTTAATTTCTACTGTAATACTAACAATTATTGTTACAATTACAATTGTTTCGCAACACAGTGTTGTCAAAGGATCGATTGACTTCAATTACAAACTAAATATTAAGTATTGTATATATTTAAAATGGCACTGGGTACACATAAAAACGAAATTTATTCCACATAAATACACATTTTTACCTGATCAAATTGTTTACCTGCCCAAATCCAATTAGTAAATTCTCGGATATTAAAGTTGTATACAAAAATATGTCTAAACTTTCTAAATAAACTAAAGAAAGCAGCCTATAGTCAACAAAGAATATTTACAATACTACACTAACGACATCAGTTTTAAATTACACACAATCTAAACGTCTATTCTGTTTATTTACAGTATGGAGACACCGTTTAAAACAAATCTGTCACTCACTATCACTGTTTTCACTCTCAGAACTTACAATATCATAATTATCATCTCCAAGATTGATAATAATTTCATCTATTACTATATCTAAGGCTGGTTCCAAGCTGAGAAACTCTGTTTCACAATTGAGCGCATGTTGGCAGCGACTTTGCCATTCTAGCAAAAAATTCATGACATAGCTTTTCCACATCTGACAATATAAACGTGGTGTTTTTACTTCCAACGTATCGTTTAAGGGATGACCAAACAAGTTCAATTGGGTTAAGGTGATAAGGTGGCAATCTCAAAGTATTATGACCATCTTGTTCTAGGATTTTGTCAACTTCGTATGTTTTAAATCTTGGCTTACAATGTTATATAACTCAACTTTTAACATGGCATCTGCAAATGTGATGTTTCTGCTTCATTTCATCTTTTCGACTTGCGGATGTAGGTGATTTTTCACACTGCACATTGTGATATGGTGCATTATCAATAACCAGCACACTATGCGGGGGTAAATTTGGTATTAGTTTAGTCTCAAGCCATTTCTTGTAGTTTGTAAAGTTCATATCATCATGAAAATCACCCGATTTACTTTTTGTCTTAAATATGAGTGATGCATTTGGTATGAATCCTTTTTCTCATCCAGCATGAACTATAACTAATCTTTGCCCCTGTAATAAACGAAAAACGTAGGTGGGGTGCCTCAAAAAATTTTATCTCTTATTTATGATTTACAATGTATCTAGACTAAGAAGAAAGAAATAGTGACCAGGCTACCCGATAATCGGTCAAATAACAATAGGTAATAAAATGCAAATGAAGCATATGCAGTGAACCAAACGGTCCATAGTCGTAGAACAGGGTTATTTATGATTTTTGCTTAAAGTTTATTATAATTAAAATCTTGTCTTGTCGTTAATAATTAACGGTTCGATCTCTGTACTTTCGTAGATTAAGTTGTCAAGATCCCACATTTTCCCCTCCTCAGCTATAACATGTTTTATGGCGCTTTGCCAGTTTCAGTCACATTCGCCAATGAATCCATCAAAAGTTGCCGTACTTCTTGAAGTTTAAAAGTTTTGTTGTTCCTGGCAACATAACCTTTGACTTGTGCCCATATTGCCCACTTGCGCCTCTATTGGGTTCAGCTCACAATACTAAGGGGATAACCGATGTACGATAATACCTACCTTTTGCCATCTCATCGATTACAAGTTTTTCAAACTTTGTCTTACGATGGAGATGTCTAACAATTTGCAAAAGTTCTTTTTTCACCATTGTATCATCGACATTTAAGGATTTACACTGCAACCACTCAATTATCGCCGTTTTTTTTCATGAACTTGTGGGAAGCTTCCCTACTAATCGAGAATGATAGCAAGCATTCTCAGTTATAATTTAACTAGTGCAATGAAAATTATCGAAAACTTTTGGGAAAGATGCTCGAATGCAAGTTAGTTGAAAAAGAGCACGAATGCGTGGAGCGCTCGAGATTCAAGCTGTCTTTCTTTAATGGCGTGTATTCTGTAGACACAAACAAAGGCAGAAAATCTCTGATTGTCTGCCTCTTTCTCTTTCACCGGACTTCGTAAAGACATTCGGGACATTCCCACTTTCACAGCGGCCTATAGCTTGTTGCCTCTATCTGTAGTATCTCTATGTTTACAACTCGATAAAGACTTTCACGAGGAAATAATAAAGAAAATGAGAAACAGTGAAAACAACGAGTTTAGTATTTTTTCAGTTTCAACTTCTGCTTCAAGTAACGTTGTTTCTGACCAACAACAAACTTCGACTGGTTCAGTCATACATTTCAATTATTGCGTTTTTAATTGTAAAAATTTCAATAACTAGGTTTAATAGTTTTCATGTTACTTTAATAAAAAAATAATAACGTTTATAATTACGTCTGCATTTAAAGAACCTGATAATTTTGCACTAGTGCAAAATTATCGCCTAATTGTAAGCTCATTGGGTAAAACAACAATCAAAAAATAGTCGAAACATTGTTGAAATGTCAAATTTGACTGATGAAAAAAAATGTCCATTATAATAACTGAGTTCTGGGGAATGTATTCGATCATTTGTTGGAAATATTCCTCAAAAACGTCAGCCGTCATTTCTTCGTGGTAGTATTTTATTGAATTAGATTGAAATTCCAATAATCCTTGATCCAAAAATCCGTTTCCACTGCCTATATGGATTATAATAAGCCTGCGTCCCTTTCCAGAGAGAAGTCTTAATTCCAACCCTCCATGACAGCTTGTCGGGAATTTAGTTTATTTTTATCTTGCCAGACTTTCGATACGGTGTGTCCTTTATTTAGCCAAGTTTCATCTAAATAGAAAATATTCTTACATTCCTTGCGATATTTTCGGAAACAATATGCGGCCTATCAATAAGAAAAGATTTTCTGCTCTGTTCTCCATACTCTAGATCTTGATTGTTGTGACAGGTTTTCGTCATTCTGGGCGGCTTGCACAATCTTGTCCAATGTTGATATTTCTTTGGCGAAATACATACCATTCACTATTTTACGAACACTGTTTTTAACATCGTTGTCAATTTCTAATGGTTTCTTCCCCGGGCGAGGAATAGGTTCACCGAGGTTCCGGCATTTTCTCTCTCGTGAAAATCTATAAATCGTTGATTCTCCTACCCCTATAATTATGTCGCGAACAGAACTGAACTTATGGGGTTTTGGTGCACAAGAGCTTCATGAATGTTCAGGATTCTTTTTTTTTCCCGGAAAGAATATACACTTTTGCTAACTCGTTGAATAGGAATTGGAGGAAAACTTGAACTTGAAGCCATCTTAATTAGACGAATAGACACCGTCGCGCCTATGGTTTACAACTATTTTATGGTCCGAACCCCCGATCCGTGCTATCAACTCTATTGGGACAGACTTTAGCTTTATATGCATTGGTAATCGAAAAAAATAGACAAGGAAAAAAAGACATGGACATTTTTTTCATGAAAAAAGAGTATTTTAATATGTGGTCCAGGGGCGAATCCCCAGTGTAGTTAGTATAGGTTAGTTATTATTAATTATAATTAGTTATAAATAGTTATTGTTAATTAATCATGTTATGTTATAAATAGTTATTGTTAATTAATCATGTTATGTTATAAATAGTTACTGTTAATTATAATCATTATAAAAAATTGAATAGATGAGGCTTTTACTTGATGAAGATCCATACTTAACTATGAAATAAAACATGAGAAAGCTACTGTGCTAGCGAAACGCGTCACAAATTGTATTTTGAACTTAGTTCAATTATAATGAAGGTTTAAACAAATTAAATTGTTTTATTTCATACTTATAATCATTATGTTATAAATAGTTATTTTTCTTAAACAATTATTGTATAATTTAACTAAGATTGTTTTATTCTAGTTTCATTCTTCCAAAAATCTAATTCATAAGGCTTGGTTCTTCTGGGATCATTTTCTAAAATCTGTTTTTTTGACGGTCTATTTTTTCCAGGGTTCATAAGGATTGAGTTTTAAGTATGGAAAGCATCAATTATCTCTATCTTATTATGGTGGTATTTACATTGTTGTCAGATATTTCCTTTTTTCGGAATAATAATGAACTTTGTTATTTCAAATGAATCACCCTGTATATTTTTTGAAATAATGATTATTTTCCATGTATTATTCCCAATACCCAAATGTCATAATATTGGGGTTACAGCTACATTTACATTAACTATATTAAATAATACATTTAGATGGCAATAGGGTAAATTCTAAAAGAAGTGGTTAAAAATTAACGAAGTATCCGCTATTATAAATGTTTTGATCTATAAATAAATTAAAAGATTGGATTACCACAGAGATAAGAAGAATTGAGCAGTTAGGGATGTTTGCAAAACGTATTGCACCGTTATAAAAATCGCATGGCTTGTTGTATGAAGTAAACGGACATTTTAAGCATCTGCTGTAATCGCCTTTACTACCTATATGTTATCTAAAATTCCTAATTTTCCTATTACTCAAATGTGGACATACCTCAAACGTGAAACAAACATTTAAAGATTTGTCTTCAGTTGCTGTAGGTTTTCTGCGCCATGATTTGAATAAATCTTTCACTGCACCAGTTTCGTTAAACTTTTTACTATTTTACTGATAGACCTTGTTATGATATTAGGATATAAATTAAAGATTATTCAAATAATAGTATATTATTCAACAAGCATATAATTCGAGTAGAATACTATATTTTGTCCACGACTATGAATTATCTGTTTAGGTACTTATACATTTTTTTGTCAAACTAAAACAATATACTTTATTACAAAAAACTCCTAATTACTAATAATTACTACTTATGTTATTGAACAGATTATATATAATAAGTATTTAATTATTTATGTTTAAGTTACATTTGTGCAATCTGTAAAATTGATAACCGGAACTGTAGATAAAAAACTGCTTATAAAACGATCTGCTCGTATACATACAACGACTTGATTAACTATCACGTATATCTTCATAGCCTGATGGTTTATAGCTCTGACTTGGGTGAGGAATTTCAGGCAAAGGATCGAATCCCCGTCGCGGTGAAAATTTTTATTCAATATAATGTGTCATTTGTATATGAATGACAAAATGAGTTTGTCCACGACCACTTAATAATAAGTCAATATTTTACCTCCTAACCAAAGGTATATGGTACCCATATATCTACTAGAATGAATTATGGTTGATAATGCACTAGCGTGAATTATGAACTCATAACTCACGCTTTTGCATTTAAATAACATGCCATGACAACTCAACACTCACAACATTTCGGTACATAGGCTACTAGAGATGGGGGTACAATATGAAATAAACTATTAAATCTGCGTATTTTGTTTAGGAAATTTGTTTCTGAAATATATCGTATAGATAAAATATCAAAATTTTTAGTATTGATACTTTTCATAACGATATTTACTAATATTGATATTTTTAAAACACTATATTTACAACGGTACGGTGTATCGATACTTTACACAGTATCGCCCATCTCTATATGTTACATTATTTGACGTACTATTAGTTTTGACGTTAGAATGATCAATAATACCAAATTATTACTTTCCGTTCTACACTCGCATTATTTAATTGCCTTTTATTTAATAGGGTCGTGGACAAAGTATAGTATTCTACTCGCAATTTATGGCCATTATTCGCCCGGGTCGCAAACGTCACCCTGCGTGAATAATGGCTATCATAAATTGCTCGTTTAATAATATACTATTATTCAATCATAGCAGTTATAAAATGTATTATTAACTTCGGCAAAGATAATGTAGCTATAGCTCGGAAATTATAGCATTTAGGTATTGGGAACATTACATGAAGAATAATCAGTATTTCTTGAGGGTTTCAAAAGGCAAAAAATATACAAGATGATCCATTTGAAATAACAAAGTTCATTATTCCGGATGAAGAATCCTAGGGCACAGCACCTGAGAGACTACTTGATAGAAGAGGGACAGTTACCTAAGTTGAAGCCTGCAGATATCCTAAAATTCCTCGGGGAAATAGGACTAAAGGAGCTACTAGTCTCTGAGACTTCCCTCAGGAACTAAGTAGAAGTAAGGGGGCTCAATAGATCTTTTAGGTCTCAGTGAATGTTACCCCAAAAGACATACATACATACATACATTCCGGATGAAGGAAAGATCTGAAAACCATGTCATCATCATAATATCGGCAGCCACACAAGACCCTTGCACACCAAAATCTACAAATATCGTGTTTGAGGCGTTCCATACTTGAAACTTACTCTGTATACATTATGTTAGATGTTTTGAGGTGGCTAGTGGCCTATTCAACTGCAACCAGTTCATATCTATTGTGGTATTGTGTATTTATTTTCCTAATTTGGCTCTTTTAATGGAGTCCACCAGATTTGAGACTTTATCTTTCACATAGTACTTTGCCAGTGGCTTTTCCCTTTTCGTCCAATGCGAAGAACCGTACATTTGCCATTAAATTTTGGCGAATTATTAAATTTTTTTTCGTTCTGATCCGTTTATCCACCATTCCGTTTGTAGGCTACCCACTTTTATATACATTTTTTTGTATTAGTTTTTTCAACGCGGTCTAGTCTGGCAATTTAATCTGCATTTTCGGTGTCCTTATGAATAGAATACATCTACTTGAAACATTAAAACTACAACAAAGCATTCACAGTGAATGTTGTTTATACTCGCTCACCTATAAAATGATATTCGCGTCAAATCTGCTACAGCAACTTCTTAATGCACATGAAGAAATGGTTTTTTCATACACAACACAAATAAGTTAAAAAAAATTACCAAAATAAGCAAAAATATGCGACGAAATCAAAAATACTACTAACGATAACCACAATAATTACACAAAACAAACACCAATATGGAGGACCCGATACAGCTTTTGGTCACGTGATGTCGCTTCCTCCTATACTAACTCAATGTACGGGATAAACATTTATAAAATCCGTTTTTTCTACTTTGCTATGCGCATCGCACAAATTATTTATTTCTGAGGTTTTTACCCTTGCGTTAACGCCGGTAGTCTTGTCGGTCGATGAAATTTTATTCAAATTGTCCAACTGCAGCTTTCGTTTTTCCTTTTGTAATTTGGTAGTTGAAGGTTTTTCTAATTTGTGTTTGGTACGACTACAAAAACCGCAACCAGTATTGCGACATTCGATAGTTGGTTGTAAAAGGTGATTCCAAATGTCCGTATTTTTTTCTTTTGAACCGTACATAATTTTATATAGGTATGAATCATGTACGTCTTTCGACGCACGTTCGGCGTCCGTGTTTAGATGATCTTTCCTCGGATATTCCGAATGTAACGGCAACAAATCCCTAAAAATAAAAGAAATATCGTTTATATTGCGAATTTTCATTGTTTAAATGTTTACCTATTGGTTAGATCGTCTAATATATCCAAATACGCTAATTTTCTACGTGGGATTTGAACGTTATGTTTATGTGGATTCCAATTAAGTCTTGTACTACAATAATTCTGAACGGCGGGACTGTTATTTGTAACAGTTACCGAACAACCACATGCTAAAACAATATTCAAAAGAAGATAAAACAAAATTCATGATTGTGACTGCTTTGTTTGTAGTCCACGGAAGTTAGGACATAAACATTATTCCGAGATGGAATATTATGTCCCTAATAAAAAAAACATATACTTGCCCAAATTCTCAGTTCTAATTTAACTAGTGCAATGAAAATTATCAAAAATGTTTGGGAAATATGCTCGAATGCAAGTTAAATTGAAAAAGAGCACGAGCGCGCGGAGCGGCTTCTAATGATCGTATTAAAAGATGTTTTCTCAAAATGTGTGGTTTTTGAAGTCCTATCATTTTATAAACAAAACAAAAGTTGAAATTAATTTTTTAATAATAAATCTTGGGAGAAACTTAAAAAAGCTTAATCATTAAAACAATATGTACATATAATTTTGATTATTCTGCTTATATATGGTCTACTAAACTACAACCCTTACTCTGATGATTACTGAAACCGCATCTCAAAACTGTTAATGTTCATTAAATGAGCGATGGAAAAAAATATTTTGGAAAAATTTCCTCTATATTTCCTTATTTTATTACTGAATTTTGCCTTTTTCGTTATCTTTTGAATAAACTAAATTTCAAATGGTTTAACAATTTTTTAAATCTACTTCTATCTTGCTATAGGGAATAAGATTCCCTACAATTTCGATCCACAATTTTTTTGTGCGAGTGAAACTGAGATATCAGAGGTATCGAGTTCTCTACGTTGTGCTTACAAGCTGCGTCGCAAGCACCTGCGAAATTTATTCAAGAATTTAGGAAAATGTCTAGGGGTCGATATGTTTTCGATTAGGGACATAATTATTCCATTTCGGAAAAATTTGATGTTGGGTAGATTTTTCGACCTTACTTCCCCGGACTATTGCTATTTATTATTCGGAAAATTTTTTGACAGTTCCAAGAACCAATCAAATTTCCTCATTTTTTATCATATGAACAATTTCACACAATCATGTCAACATTACACTGATAACAGACCATGGACACATATTGATTTATTTCGATTTTGAAGTTTCAAATATTTAATATTTCGAAATATCACGATTTTTTCCTATAATTAGCAAAAAAATGTCTATCCGAATAACCCTCGGGACATTGATAAATGCTCAAAAATTGTATGATAACTTTCTCAAGCTTGTTGCTTGTAGGCAACAGACCTCTGCCTACGGGGTCGATCTGTTTCCAAATAACAAGCTTTCGAAATCTGTTATAAAAATTTTTCAAACAATTATCAATGTCCTTGGGTTATTACTACTGAGAATTATTTCAACGTAAAATGTGACGTATAATCGGCCAGTGGCGGCTCGTGAACTTTTTAAGAGAGGAGGCTGGACATAAAACGTTTTTGTAAAAATATACTCTATTCAGGCGATTAATTTAACCTTTGCGCAGCGACCGTACCAGCTACTTCAGTGACAAAATTAATTGTGGCCCAGCAAGAACCAACGTGAAGGTATAGAGCTTCTTTTGCAAAAACAATTTTTGTTCGTTTTTAATTTTTTTTTGGAATCTCATATTTTTTATTAATTTTATCAACTTTTTTATATTCTAACGGAATCCTATGGTCTTTAGTTTGCGAAAAATGATCAATAATATTATCATAAAATGTATCATTTTGTTTTAAGCGTTTTACTAAATCTTTTCCAATAGATAATAAACTAACATTGTATAAACGATTTTGGCCCATTGTATGTAGAAAATGATCTCTCCACCGATGCCGACGTGACAGGAATGGTGACTGTCAAACAAAGTAGTTTATAAAACTGGGGTTAAACTTGTGACAAATCTTTATTTATCAAAAATTTTATCATATCGGCGTGACTGTCGTACTGATCTAAAATATCATTATCCGAGTATACAACGCATAATTCATTGTGCAGTGCAATTTTATCAAAAAATTTATATTTTAGCAATTAGCACCAAGTTATCTAAAAGTATATTGGGAAACTCTTTTGAAAAACATTCGAATAAGTACCCACGAACCCACGAAAAACGGCAACTGTGTTGAGCAACACGTATTTTGGTATTGAGATATTTGTAGAATCTAGCCTCAGGGCACTGTTGTCAGATTCAAAAATAACGGGGAATTAATTGTAAAATTTGAAAATTATTATATAAACAGGAAATAAAATGAAGAATAATCAACAAAATATTTCTGGTGCTATTTGCTTGATACATTGTTGAGGAGGCTGAGCCTCCTTCGAGGAGCCGACACTGTAATCGGCATCTGGCGGAAACTACGCGTACTAAGATCACATGTTCAACAAGTGTGATCGAACCTTCATTTGTATAAGAGGTCAGTGTTGTTTTCTTTTTTTGAACATTGAACCATGGTGAAGTGGGATGGTACCATTAGGTTAGGTAGAAAATATGTGAAATTGAATTGTTTAATATTGTGGACTATTGTAAAATAATAATTTTCTAGGTTTTTTATTTCAAAAATGTCATACAAAAACTATTTTTATCTAACATATCAAAGTTGACAGATCAAAACTAGATCATTGAAAAATTATAATTATTTATAAAATAAATAAAAAACGGTTGTCTTGTATATTATTCCAACACACCCCCTCAAGACATGCGTTCGAATAATAATCTAAATAGTTCTAATCCCTAGTTCTTGAACACACTTCTCATGTAATTCTCTAGGTAGCGGTTTGGTTAAAATATCTGCAACCATTTCATTAGTTGATACATGACTCAACTTGACAATTCCATCTTCAACAGCTTCTCTCACGAAATGATGACGAATATCAATGTGCTTAGTCCTTGCATGATAAACTGGATTTTGACTCAACTGCTCAGCTCCTCGATTGTCAATAAACAATTCTAATTTTGAAAATGTTTCTTGTTCAATTTCTGTCAATAATTCTTTTAAATATATCGCCTCTTTTACTGCTTCTGATAAACTGACATATTCAGACTCAGTAGATGAAAGTGCAACGGTTCGTTGTTTTTGTGATTTCCAGCTCACAGCACCTCCTGCCAAAATAAATACATAGCCTGAATACGATCGTCGATCTACAACACAACCTCCCCAGTCAGCGTCGCAATAGCCATACATAGATTTAGTTTGTTTTGTATAAATTATTCCAAGCTCTTTTGTTCCGGCCAAATATCTTAGTACACGTTTAGCTGCTATCCAATCTTGTTGACTAGGTTTATCAACAAATTGAGCTAATCTTGATACTGTATTTGCTATATCAGGTCTTGTTCCAACTACCAAATACATTAATCCTCCAATAAGCTCTCTGTAAGGCCAATCATTAAATTTGTTCACTTCTTCTTTTATAGAATATGTTTTACTTCGTAATTCTGCTGGTGTCTTTGTTGGATTACATTCACTCATCTTAAATTTTTCAAGTAAACTAATAGTATATCTGGTCTGGTTCATGAAAATATATTCATCAGTTTGAATTATTTCTAGTCCCAAACACTGTTTTACAGGTCCTAAGTCCTTGATTTCAAAATAATCTTGTAGTTTGCGTTTAATTTCTTCTGTCCAGCTAACATCTTTACAAGCAATCAAGATATCATCAACATAGATCAGCAATAATAAGATGTTATTATTACGTACTGCATAATACAAACAAGTTTCTGATTTTGTTGGTTTCAGTCCCATCATTTTCAATTTTCCTGATAATGCTTCATGCCATTCTCTTCCGGCTTGCTTAAGACCATGAAGAGCTTTCTTTAATTGACAAACATCCCATCCTTCTTCAATTCTCTTCTGCATAATTTTAGCCTTAACTTTCAATTCTTCTAGAACAAGACTATCATCGATAATTATTGACTTTAATGTTTCGTAAAACATTTCTGGAATTTCCATAAAAACGGTCTCATTCAACGTTCCATTTAAATATGCAGTTACTACATCAAATTGTCTAATTTCTAGATTTAATTCCATTGATAAAGCAAGTAAAAGTCTTATGGATTCCATTCTTGCAACCGGAGCAAAAGTTTGATTATAATCAACACCATATTCTTGACTATAACCTTTTGCAACAACTCGAGCTTTTCTTTTTTCAATTGATCCATCTGACTTATATTTATTAGTCAATATTAAACGACTTCCAACAACATTTAGACCTTCAGGTCGTTTCACAATATCCCAGGTATCATTTTTTAATAAACTCATAACTTCAGACTTAATAGCTCTTTTCCAATCATCTCTTTCAGGAGACTTCAAAGCATCATCCAATTCAATTTCAGCTACTCCAGCAAATATATTAGTATTTTCTTCATCACAGTTAACTTCACTGTTACTTGCTATTGAAAATAATTTTCTAGGGCGACCTCTCGATCCTGTTTTAATTAATCTTGGCCTTCCTCGTCCTCTTATTTTATCATCTTCTCTTGATATGCTTTGCGGAGTTTGATTGATACATGGTGCAGTATCCAATGATCTTTCGTCTTCTTCAGCTTCATCACCTTCTTGATTCTCTTCAGATGGTTGAACTGGATTTTCTGTTTCATTTTTTTCAGACCCAGCTACCAATTCAACCGATGATTGATTTTTGTTTGCAAAATCATCATCATCATCAGCATTCAGCAACTCAATTCTATGATTTTTTAAAATCGTGGTAATATTATCTTCAATAAATTTGACATCACGAGCAATAATATATTTTCTATTTTCTGGTAACCAAATCCGATATCCTTTTGTTTCACGCGGATAACCTACAAATATTCCCTTGATTGATCTATCAAATAATTTACCTTTCGTTGGATTTTTATCCAGAACAAATACAGTAGATCCAAATGCTCGTAAATAATTCAAAGACATTTTGTCTGTGTTAAACCATCTTTGATAAGGTGTATCTCCTTTGATACTTTTTGAAGGACATCTGTTTCTTATGTGACACGCTGTAGCTATTGCATCAGTCCAAAACATGTGTGGTAAATCTGATTGAAGTAGGAGACAACGTGCCATGTCAACTAAAGTCCGATTAAAACGTTCAGCAATACCGTTTTGCTGAGGTGTTCTTACAACACTCAATCGACGTTGGATACCTTGACTACGCAGATAAATATCCATCTCAATATTACAATATTCCTTGCCATTATCGCTTTGAAGATATTTAATTTTCTTCCCTGTTACACGTTCCGCTTGAGTTTGATACATCTTGAATGCTTCTAAAGCGCTACTTTTTTGTTTAAGAAAAAATACCTCACACCATCGAGACCGATCATCAATAAATGTGATAAAATATTTAGCGCCACTAGCTGATTGTGTTCTGAATGGTCCAACAATATCTGTATGTACTATTTCAAGGGTTTCTTCACTCTGTCGTTCACTTGCTGAAAATGGTAGTCTTGTCATCTTGCCTCGTAAACATACTTCGCATTTTGATAAACATGTCAACTGATCTGAGGTTACTTTACTTGTTGTGGTTCGATTAATGACCTGAGCTAGATCGTTAGCATTTAAATGGCCCATGCGACAATGCCAAATTAAAACTTCTGAATTAGTCTTATCTTCAACGATACCAGCTTGTTCATTCACTCCTTGTACATAATAGAAATCACCACGCCTTTCAGCAATAAATTTAATGTTTCCATTCACGTCCATAATCATTGCTGAATCTTTTCGGAATAATACTTCATGATTTTGATTAGTAATTTTGGAAACTGAAACTAGATTTGATCTTAGATCTGGTACATATAATGTATTTGAAAAATCTACTGATTTCAGTTGTTTACCATCACTAACCGATAAGTTGACAGTCCCCTTTCCTTTAATTTCACTACTGGCTTGACTAGCTAAATTGATTCTTCCTCTACTGACACCATTGAAGGATTTAAATAACTGTTTATCGCCACATAGATGTGTAGTACATCCACTATCAAGAATCCATGGTCGATAACTTAATGTACTACCAGCATATCCAGTAAGATACACTGCAAAAGTATCATCGTCTGCTTGTGCACATTGTCGATCTTCTCCACTTCTTTTAACATCTGGCTTTGATGGTCTTGATAGACAATCTGGTGACTTGTGTCCTTTCTTTCCGCATTTATAACAATATCCTTTAAAAAAATTGGTGTTGTTATTGTTATTGCGTTGATTTCCACCTCCCACAGTTCCGGCTATCTCAACCACTGACTGTGATCCAATTTCACTCTTCTCAAGTATCTTCACTTTAAGTGCCTCAACATTTAACAGTTCATCACGTGATTCCATGGCACATTTGAAACCTTCATAGCTATCAGGAAGACTATATAGTAACATCACAGACAGTAAATCTTGATTAACCTCAATATCCATAGCACCAAGTCGATCAACTATATCAGAGAATTTATTAACATGATCTCTGACATCACCACCTTCACACATCTTATGAAGCATTAGTTGTTTAAGCAGTAAAGCTTTTCTCGCAGGTCCTTTAGAGGCATAAACTGACGCAAGTTTCATCCAAACTTCACGGGAAGTATTGCATCCACGAACATGTTGTAATTCCGTAGAATAGATCGCTAGTATCAACTCTGATTTAGCTTTACGATCAGCTTTGATCCATTGATTTCGTGCTTCAACACTCTCAGCATTACCATCAACAATAACAGGAATCAACTTATCACCATTAACATACTCCCACATTTCATTCTTTATTAATAACGCTTCTACATGAATCTTCCATGCTTCATAGTTGTCTTTATTTAAAAGCTCAAACCTTGTAGCATTCAACGTTGACGACATATTGAATTTCTTAGAATTAAATTGATACCAATCTACTTTTTATTGTTTAGAAATCTGGGCCCATAACCTATTGTAAAATAATAATTTTCTAGGTTTTTTATTTCAAAAATGTCATACAAAAACTATTTTTATCTAACATATCAAAGTTGACAGATCAAAACTAGATCATTGAAAAATTATAATTATTTATAAAATAAATAAAAAACGGTTGTCTTGTATATTATTCCAACATGGACAAATGTAGATTCTTCAAGATTCATAAAAAATATATTCGAATAGAAAAACTGTGAGGTTAAGCCAACACCAATCACTTTTGACTTTGAAAAAATTTGTTTTTAAAAAGTACATTGAGAATATTTTGAAAAACCATAAAGCTATTTTTGGGAGAATATACCTTTTGGTCGCCGCGGTCAGTTTTACCCAAATTTAATCCTTTCCCTATTCGAAAGGTACAGACCACTTGGTCGCCAAAGCTGGATTAAGGGTTCCAAGATAATTATGGGCTTATTTAATTACTCTAATACTAATATGGGTTTGTGACCTGTCGACAACCAAAATAAAAATATTTTTCCTCAGTTAGTTGTCTGCATTCTTACTGAAAAGATTAATTTTTTTATTTGAAAAGTGATTCTCTAACCTAACCTAACCACAAACATTTTAATTCTGCTTTTTATTCAGCGCATCCCGATATATTCAAATTTGTGGATGTAATTCTCGATATTCAGTTAAATACTTATGTGAAATTAAACAGTACACATTTACCTAACAAAATTAAAAACGCTAATTACAAAAAACGGCATGCGTATTTAACGAACGTAATAGAACAATACAAAAATAAGATCTCTGTTTTTTTTTTTTAATTTGGTTTTATTCTTTTCATGACCCACATTCTGTATCATATATCAGTTAAACTATTTTCTTCTTAAAAATATTATTTTCAATAAATCGAATTAAATACCTTTAATGATTGATAACTACGGCGACCAAGAGGCCTTCCTGATTTTAAAACTGGCGACCAAGTGGTCGATGACATTATGGAACCCCCGCTGACAAAACTGACCGCGGCGACCAAGTGGCCAACACCCATTTTTGGTATCGGTATAAAAATCTTACCTGTTACGGATTTCGGCGACTTTTGATTAATATTAATAGTGGATCGTTTTCTAGGTTTCGATTTCGTTGAATTTTTTAATTTCTCTTTTTTATCCTTATCCACGTTTTTCTTTTGGCCTTTGGACATTTTCAACATTTTTTTACCGTTAAACCATAAGCTGTCGGAATATTTAAACCGCAAATCTCCTTTAGCGTCATCTTCTTCTTTTACCTATTGAAATAGGAGCGTCTAAATGTAGTACTGTACCAACGTTGCCAAGTGTAGTCCTAAACTAAAACGTTTGTGTTTTGGAAAGTAAAAATATTTTAATAATGATATTTATCACGAATGCATAGATACATTTTCCCTAATCGAAAAATTGAATTGTGTAATTGACAGATTATTATAATAATTTTCAATAATAACCTAACTAAAACCACCCTACCTTACCCCCTACCCTAATCCGAATCGAAAAATTGAATTGTGTAATTGACAGATTATTATAATAATTTTCAATAATAACCTAACTAAAACCACCCTACCTTACCCCCTACCCTAATCCGAATCGAAAAATTGAATTGTGTAATTGACAGATTATTATAATAATTTTCAATAATAACCTAACCAAAACCACCCTACCTTACCCCCTACCCTAATCCGAATCGAAAAATTCTTCGTATTTTTAGTCAATTTTTGAAAAAAACAATAAGAAAATAAAAATAAAAATAAAAATATCTTGACTCGGACACGACTCGAACCTGGTACCTCTGTGTTAGAAGCCCAGCACACTTACGCTGGGCTAATCTCTGCACACATTAATGATATCGTATAGAAGGTTAAAAACCGTGCGCGCTTCGCATGAAAGCCGAGCGCCACCGGAGATACTCGATGGCGCCCTTTCAGTTTAGGACTACACTTGGCAACGTTGGTACAGTACTACATTTAGACGCTCCTATTGAAATGGGCGGATGTAATTTGGGCGCTAAAGGATTATTGCACTTTTTACAACATGTAAACTAGGCGCCAAGACCGAAGGGTCATTTTAATCCTATGTGTATTTTGGGCGCTAACCAACTGAAGTACGTGATTTATGAAATACAGTTAGTTATTAAATCACCGACATTTATAATAAGATATATTTTTGTCAAGTAAATTATAATAATTTTCAATAATAACCTAACCAAACCTACCCCTACCAAACCACCTTCGGATTTTTAGTCAATTTTTGATGAATAAATTATAATAATTTTCAATAATAACCCAACCATTCCTACCCCTACCAAACCACCTTCGTATTTTATTAAGATAAGAATTATTTTATGACTCGACCTATCTGCACTTCTTAGCGGCGAAAATACATGTCGGATTATCTACCCTTCTTGGTCAGGCAGGTTTAGAAGGATGGTTAGCGCCTAAATTACACCCGCCGATTGAAATACGTTTCCCTGTTTTATAATATTAAATACTCCGAAAAAAACGGAATGTGAATATGGTATATAACTACAAACTCAATTCCAAATTGAGCTAAAATACCACTGTAGTATATGGATTTCTTGAGTTTATGGGTTATAAAATTGAAGTCACTCAAGAAAATTACTATATGATAGTAATTTACCAAGGAAGCAACTAAAGTTAATTTATGAATAATAATTATCCTACAAGGTACTAGGTATAAAGGAAATAATCACAATAATAATACAACTGAAATAACTTTTAAAAAGTCAAATATGTTGAGAATTTATTGGAAAGAATTTGAAAAATTGGTAATCAATTCAATATTCGAATTAGCTTTAAAAATACCAATACTTTAAGATCTATCCTAAAAAAAAATTACCTAAACCAAAAAATAAAGAACAATATTCCATACTGCATATTATACATATCAAATAATATCCTGTGAATGTGACAAATTTTATTTGGATGAAACATCTATAAGACCAGATAGACCGGATGCCCATAACACATGGTTGGATGCAATTTTCACCATCGAGTTTTATACAGGGTTAGTTTAAAGTATGGAAACATCTGAATATCTCACAAACAGAAGAAGATAAAAAAAATATTTTAACACGTGTTGCAAGGTTGCCGTAGGAGCATATTTTCATGATACAACAAAACTTACAGCGTGGTCATGAAAGGCGTAGTAACTGCAGAGATTGATTTTTTAAATGGAAAACCCTGTATAATATATCATTTTATGAATCCTCCCAACTTCTAGATTAACTTTTCTATGAGGTACCCTATGCCCAAATTCTAGGGCTAGGCAGATATCGACAATTACAAAATAAGTACTGCTTTGCAAATAAATATTAACGAACTGTCAAAATTAGTTAACGTCAGTAACTTTATAAAATGATATATCTTAACGATACAGAACGCATAAAAATCCTAACTTTACGAGGCTTTGGCGATATTTAATGAATTGAATCCTCAACACGTTATTAACAGATCAACCGTTTTCAAAACTGTCAAGAGGTATAGAGAGACTGAAAATGTTAAAAACTGTCCTAAGCCTGGTAGGCCGAAAACCTACGTACCTATCTAGATACAGTGTTTCCACAGAGATGGATAGGACGTCGAGGAGCAATAGAATGGCCGCCCCGGTCACCAGACTTGACCCCATTAGATACCTTAAAAATAAAGTTTACAAAAATAGACCAGTTGACTTACAAACTCTACAAAATCGTATTTTGGAAGAGATAAATCTGATACCACAAACATATTTACGTGATTCAATTGGACAATTTTGTAAAAGACTTGGATACTGTCAAATCGTAAATGGTATGCACTTTTGACTTTGAACATTTACTATAGAATTTGTTCAGTTATTTTTCTTCATTTCTTTGAATGTTGATTCTTATTATTAGGATTCAATATGTAATACTAGAATAAACATTTAGAGGCTTACTGGCTACGGTTTTCATTACCACTCCGAGTATTTTATATTTCTGTGGCAACCCTTCAACACATGTGAAAAGATTTTTATTTGTTGATTTCCGTGCATAAGATATTTATGGTTACTATTAGTTTTATCAATACATGTAATGCAATAATTAAAGTGCCGATATCTGCGTAACCATAGAATTTGGGCATAGGGTACTTAATAACAAAGTTAATCTAGAAGTCGAAAGGATTCATAAAATGATATATTATACAGGGTGTTCCATTTAAAAAATCAATCTCTGCAGTCACTACGCTTTTCATGACCACCCTGTAAGTTTTGTTGTATCATGAAAATATGCTCCTACGGCAACCTTGCAACACGTGTTAAAATCTTTTTTTTATCTTCTTCCGTTTGTGAGATATTCAGATGTTTCCATACTTTAAACTAACCCTGTATATGAAAAACAAATAGAATAAGACCATAGTGGAAATAGCAAATCTATCACGAAACTAGAACAATTAACTTATGGATCCGTGTACTTGGATGCATTCCTTGGGTACTACTGTATGATCCGAAAACAACATGACATACAAATCCAAGTAGGGTTGATAAACGAAGGTTAAAAATTGATAAAAAGGTAAAAAAAACAATTAACATGTATGCCGAAGATAGTTTAGATTTTGTTATCTTAGTAGATGTTAATAAAATTAGTGGCATACATTTGTTAATAATTTTCGAAATATGATGTAAAGTTATAATTCAGAACAATTAACTTACGGATGCCGTAACTCAATGGTGAAAATGGCATCCATCCGAAATAATGAAGCCTACATGTCTCACGAGCTACCAACCGGTCTAAAAATCAGATTAAATGATCACCAAAAGTACATTGTAGATAGGAACTGCAAATATGCTTGGGAACGGCGGGTGTAATTTAGGCGCTAACCATCCTTCTTTACCTGTCTGACCAAGAAGAGTAGATAATCCGACATGTATTTTCGCCGCTAAGAAGTGCAGGTAGGTCGAGTCATAAAATAACTCTTATCTTAATAAAATACGAAGGTGGTTTGGTAGGGGTAGTTTTGGTTGGTTTATTATTGAAAATTGTTATAATTTATTCTTCAAAAATTGACTAAAAATACGAAGGTGGTTTGGTAGGGGTAGGTTTGGTTAGGTTATTATTGAAAATTATTATAATTTACTTTACAAAAATATATCTTATTATAAATGTCGGTGATTTAATAAATAACTGTATTTCATAAATCATGTACTTCAATCGGTTAGCGCCCAAAATACACATAGTATTAAAATGACCCTTCGGTCTTGACGCCTAGTTTACATGTTGTAAAAAGTGCATTCATCCTTTAGCGCCCAAATTACATCCGCCCCTTGGGAAGATGGGAATCATGTTAAATGGGATTCAGCGAATAAAATATGGTACACAGATGGCTCAAAATTAATAGAAGGAACTGGGATAGGAGTATACGGGCCAGACCAAACACTCTGAAAGCTTGGGAAAAACCACAAGTATCTTTCAAGCGCAAATTCACGCCATAAGACATAGGATATAGAAGGCAAAGGATTGTCATAATATCGTATAGTCAAGCAGTCATTAAAACACTAAGCACATGTGTAATCAGTTCCAAAATGATGTGGGACTGCCTAGGCAAACTCAATGAATTAGGCGAGAATAATATAGTCACCTTACTGTGGATTCCAGGACACACTCGAATAGAAGGAAATGAAATAGCAGATGAACTAGCAAAGAGGGGGATTGAAACACCCTTTTGGGGACCGGAACCCTTTTGCGGTATCAGCTCCAAAGTAATATTGGAAGAAATAGGCAAAGCTGAAAAGAAGAGATCTGACCATTGAAAATATCTAGTAGGGCTTAGACAATCAAAAATTCTGCTGGGTGACTACAACTCGTTGAGATTTAATCAATGCACAAGTCAAAGTAAAACTGCACTAAGAGTTTTAACAGGAATCCTAACGGGACATTGTCGCCTGAATGGGCACCTAAAAAAGCTCAAAATAGTGGAGGAAGAATAATGTAGATTCTGTGACACAACACCTAGGAAACTACTGGATAGAAGACTCACCTAAACTGTAGATATCCTAAAGTTCCTCCAGGAAATCGGTCTAAAGGAGACTCTCCTCCAGGAACTAAGTAGAAATAAGGGGGCGCAATAGATCTTTTAGGTCTCAGTGAATGTCAATATACATACATACATAAAAAATGTATGCAATTCCCATTTATGGCTATTAAGACCCTCATACCTATACACTATCAATACTCAAAAATTAATGATTCGAAAGTAAAAATTTCTAACTAACGAAACCAACGAAATATCAAAAAATGGTACTTGCATTTCTTCTACTACCCTGCTTGTGTTGTGAACAACAAGACTGCGTATCCGACAAAATCGGTATATTTATTTGTGAAATTGGACTATCGATTTTAGGATTTCGATTTTTTTGTTGTTTCCGCATAAGCTTTTGAAATGTAACGAAACTATCGTTGGCTTCCATTTGCCACAGCAGTCGCTTATGGAGATTCGTAATCGCCGGTCGGTGGTAGACTTCGGGAATTCGCAGAGGACATTTGGGTTTTTCGTCGTTGCTCGAAATTTTAGAGGTTAATCCTTCGTCCTGATCCTTCGAAACCGCTGTCCAAATTAAAATAAAAAATTTGTTATTTCGGTGGAATTTTAAGTACAGGGTCGTACCTTTTGCTTTTGTCGACTTTTTTTTAACGTCCAATTGATTTTCCCCCATAGATTGATATCCCAAAACGTCGATTTGTTCGGTCACGGCTTCTATTAAATTTTGCAAATGATGAAAATCTGCGTTTTCAACGTCCAATTTTAAAGAATCCCGCAGATTTTCCAACAACTTTCTACGTTTATCGTTTCTACTGATTTTCCTTCGAATTTTTCCATCTTTTTCCGGTTTTTCTACACGTCGACAGATGTTAGAATCAGTACCTAAATTTGAAAAATTTATTGATCGACTTTTTAAAATCCCCATTCAACACTCACCATCACCGACGACGGTAAAAAAATTGGGTACGCGCGATGTGGTTTTTTCTTCTATCAAATTTGGTTCTTCCATACCATTTACGCATACTTTCGAACACGTTTCGTCAGTCATAAAACTTTCTATAAGATACGCCGATGTTATTTCGGAACGCGTAACTTCATCCTCGTGATCTTCACCTTCATACTCTTCGGTTTTCAACGTTTTTTCAGTTTCTTCGTGGATGCTTTCCAATATATTTTCCGTAGGACTTTCGTAAACATTTCCAAAAGTATCATTGGCCTCGTGTATGTCGGTTTCTCTATAACTAAGCGAACTGAAATTATAACCATAATAAACAACTTTGGTGGGTAAATGTCTCTTTTCAATGAACGTTTCACAATATTTCGTTGACTCGGCATCTTGCCTTAAGGAATTAGTAATAAAAGTTTATAAATTCCTCATTGTACAGTAAACAGTAACAGATCCGTAGTCGGTAAAATTTAGGTAGTAAAACAAAAAGGGCGTAAGGGTCGATATTGTCTACAATCCGAATTTTTCCATCGTACCAGCACATCACATGATATCACCACCTGGAGATAAATAATACGTACGTCGAGGCATAATTGCTACAATTTGGCCGACTTGTCAAAGCCACCTTTTCTGGAATGGTCTATGGGTTAAAAAATGTTCCCGTTATTTATTCATCTTCATAATTATGCCGAAAATTACTTTGAAATTTACTACGAATATTTTGCTACAAATTTCTCCAAAAATTTTCCAACATTTTCTTGAAATTTGTATTACACGGCCAATAAACCTTCCAAAAAATTTCGGAGTAATTCATACGATACGCATGCGCAAACGGGTTATATTGTTACAGCTGAAGTATACATACCAGTTGCAACTTGGCAAACAGTAAATAAACACACTTTAATTAACCTAATATTATTTATTTTCAATAATAAGATTTATTTTCTTTACAGAAATGATGAACAAAAAAGAACTTGTAATGTTTGTTGGTTTATAAATTTCCTAAAAGGCAATTAATATGAGTGTAATATCAAACAAAGCGGTTCTGCGCCGATTCTCGCGCACTTATAAATTTTGTATGGAAAATATAGAACATGTTTTATATTTTTACTCGGAAAGTATTCTCGAGAAAATTTTCGAGGTACATTTCAGAGTAATTTGCGGCATAATTATTTGCTGTGTAATACGGCTCTAATACATCTTATTTATTATATCGATAAGCCGGTTCTAAACACCGAAATAAAATTTGTTTTGAAGTTGTTCGTTGCTAAAGTTAGTGCGTTGGGTAATAAAGAGGTCCACTACTGTTGTGTTCATCTGTGCCATTCTTCCCCAATGCAAGGAACTTTATTCAGTAAACGAAATATTTTTGTACTTACATTTGTTCGTGATCGAATTCGGAAACGCATTCTCTGACCTTGGTGCAAATGTTATCGATGCCTCTGAAACTCTCTATCAACATGTCGCTAATATTATTGTTAATTTCCGCCAATTTATTATCGACTGTTTTTCGGTAATTAATATAAGAATAGACGGAATTCGAAGTGGATATGCTCGACGGTGGTTTTTCGTACGGATCTCCGCAACGCACCTAAAACGACAAATCGTGCAATAAGCGTGCCTTCCTTTCGTTTTACGTAGTATATATTTTCTTTTATTGTAAATTGAATTGTTTAATTAAAGGTAGTGTACAAACCGTGGGCATGGATTTAACGTTGTGTTGATCTTTAGAATGTAAAAATGTTATAAATTTTTGCAGTACTTTTTTTAAAGCTTGGCTGTTGTCCATTGGTTGTTCGTTTCGACACGCCATGACTAAAAATTTTAAGAATTTCAACAGTCAAATGATTTAAATATTTTTGAAACTTGCACTTACTCTACTAAATACTGCTGGTATATTTCTTTCGTTATAAATATTTAGTCAAATCAAAAAATCATTTTTTTTTATTACGATTCTCTCTTTTCTTTGGTGAAAATGTTTACTCTTGATTTTGGCTTGACGAGATGTTGGACTCACATTAGAAAAAAAATACACTTTTGACAATTATTTTCTGTGCAATGACAGAACTTGTATAAATTGTCGAAATCGTCCAAAGAGGACTGGATTCGTTGCTCTATTTAAAGAAAGTAAAATACTACAATATTAGTAGTATTTTTTTTACCCAAATTAACTGAGAATAAGTAAGAATCTTAGTTATTGCTCAGTTTACAATGACCATTCTTTTTACCTACAGCAACTAAGTTTGAACTGAGATTTTAGTGAGATACTTACTTCAGCTGAGCTTGTATTTTATGAAGCTTTCAACTGAGAAAGAGCTTTTTGAGGTTAAGGTGTTTTGTTTTTAAATTAATTTCATAAGAATCTATGGTCATGTCAGAAAACATCTTGCCGTGGTTTGTTCAAAGTCTGAGGAATCCTCGTTAAAAATGTTGCTCTAAAACAGTTTTACTCAATTATTTTGCATAAAAGAATTAGTAACAGTGATCTACATGGCAATAAAATTCACCAATATCAGCTTACCTACCACAAGTACATTTGTGAAATCTATCTGTTCACTCATTTTAATAAGAATCAAAGGTTTGATAAATAAGTTTAATTTCAGGAATGAGAAAATTTAAACACTCGAGTTTATGAGGTTATGTATCTGAGTCATAATGTTCTTTTTAGCCAGAAAATTATACCGAATTTATCTTAGATCTTAGAAGAATCTAAGCTCAGTTCAACTCAGTTGTGGCATCTTTTAGCGGTAAAAAGAATACTACTATTATAGGTACTCTACTCCATTTCTTTTTGCATATCCGTTGGCAGTGCTAAATTTCGCCTTGTTATCGCATGAAAAAATGTAAGGTTAAGTATTTTGAAATATTCAAGCAAGTTGTCACTACTACTGAAACATAATAGTTATTTATGTATCAAGGGCGTAAAACAGGCGTTTATGGACCGCAACGTGTAAGTAAGAGCCCGAGCCGCAAGGGGAGGGCTATTAACACGTAAGGTCCATAAACGCTGTTTACGCCTGAAATACATACAATATTTTATGCACGACCGTTTTAATAGTCATTTATTAATAAATATACAAAATGTTATGCACGACCGTATTAATGATAGTTTATTAATAAATATGTTTTATTTTCTATTTTTCACCTTTTGTGAGTAGGTTATTATAAATGTTTCAAGTTGGATAAATTTTATACCTCGATATTATTATAACTCACCCTGGATAACAATCTACCAAATCATTTGTATAGTTAAATAAAAATAAGTCTTATTGAAACTAATAAGATGATAAAACAATAATCTATATATACCTATACGCGTTACCATAGCAACCAAGTCAATAGGACAAGAATAGGTAGACGCCATTTTTATTTACAGTCGACTTCACGTATTGCAAGTTTCTTAGTATATTTTCGAAGAAGTTTTATATATTTTGTTTATGTAATGGACAGTAGTGACGATGAAATAGTTTCCGGAACACCACCGGAAATTTTTAAAGCAGCAGAAGATGCAAAATTAAGTTTGTTTTACTAACTACATGTGCATTTTTAAAAGAAAAAAAAAAGAGATTTACTTTACCGCCCGGGGGCGGTAAAGTAGTCCGCGGGCGGTAAAGTGGCACTTTACGCCCGCTAAACGTATTTATAATCTGGACGTTTTCGCCCGGTCGTGCATAAATGAATTTATGGAATTCTCATAAATTAACTAAATTTTTTAGCTAAAATTACACATTTTCCTTTATATTAAACTGAGAAAACAAATTTAAGTACTTATTGCACAATCGAATTAATTTTGACTACAATTCAACAAAATCACTCTATTCAACACTGATTTATTACTGATAATGTGAAAACTGGAATTGTGGAAGAACGATAAGGGCTTTGAGTCCTGCCTGAGGTTTGTAGCTACAAGCAATCGATTATGTTAGACCGGTATTCCCAATGCCTTCTTTGCCTTCTTAAAGTAATTAGCGAATCAGAAAGGAACGATATTGTTAACAGACGGACTATAATTAATGAGCAGCTTAGGTTAGGCTACATATTTGAATATAATCAGCCCTATTCTGTTACTTGAGTAGCGATGAAGGAGTCGATTAGAGATATTGACAAATCGGACTTCCTACGCGAAAATAGGTATTCTGTTGAAAATGAATCGAAATGTGCGACTTCTATTTGACTTGCGTGGATACTTCTGGCAACATCGCATCTGTGGATCGAATTTAGCCCTTATGCTGCAGTCGGAACAGTACTGCACACTATAGAATTCTACTATCGACTCTACTCACACGTCTTTTGTCGACGATTTCTTAATAAAAACTTCGTCACCCATAATAGTCAAAACCGTTTTGAAATTTAAAATCTGATAATCGATAACGCATCCAGACACGTTGCAAATAATCACATCAAAAAATTACAATTGCAATTCCGATGAAAGTAACCGTCGCTTGTCGTCTGGTCTTCGCAACCTATAAAGTACATATGAAGAGCTTCCTTTCTACCAAGTATCAGCACTAACAATTGAAAAATTACGAAAATATCAATGTTCACAAAAAATTACCTAATTTTCCGGTTTTTCCAAATTTTCTCGCTTCCTAATTATCCGATTTTCTCGCTCGACCCCTCATTTTGTTTGAATTAGCTATTCGCCACCACAAAACAGACTAACCTATAGAAGTGAAAGTTTATAGGATGACCTAGAATGAAAAAATGGGGTTTCTAACCCATCCACCTAAAGCGCTAGTTGCAATCGAGTTGTCGAAATATGTAAGGGTAGCTAAGGCCACAACACAGACTAAGACTGATCTAAAGAAGGGAAAGTCCTGTGTCTTGGTATGAAAGAAGAATTTCAGCTTTCGCAGTGGCTCAGAACTATTTCATAGCGGTTTTTTATTAATGGAATCTGTATTTGCTATAGAAATAATCTTGTTTGTTTATTTGAATGACTAATGCCAGATTTCACCATCCATTTCCTAAAGTTAGGTAATACCTTAAACGGATTTAGGAATTCCTTTCTTCTTTTCGGGCTAAAGGCATTAGCTGCCAGGTCTGTGTCGACAAATCAATTGCAACTGGAGCTTTGAAACCTCTTTTTTTTCAAGGTTATATTATAAACTTTCACTTCTATATGTTTGTCTGTTTTGTAACGGTAAGTATCAGCTGTTGGCGGCCATGTCATAGATATATCCCCCATCTAGCGGATATGAGATGAGTTACAATTTTATTCTGTCTTTGTTGTACCGGATAGAGTTGAGCTTTAGGAATAATGTGACATCAATTTTTTTTTTGAAAATGTTTGCAATTGTGTTACAGTTTACCCAAAAATGCGATATGTGATACTTCTTATAATTATTGATGCTCAGTCGATGGTATGACGATAAAATAATCCGCATAGAAAAAAAAATTTGAAAATACAATCACTGTTGATCCTGTAATATCAAAGTGTGTATTAGTTTGTAGCGTATATAAGGCATAAAAACTGGTTAGCTGGCAAATTACTGGTGGAAAGACCGTCCGCTGACCGTGAGAAAGTAAAAAAAATTAACAAGTTATGGATTTTCCTTGAAAATTAAAGTATGTTGTTATTTACGGTATACATTATATAAAAAAAGGTTAGCTGGTGAATAATACGTGGAAAGACCATCAATTAGCATCAATTGTGGTAAGAACTATCACATATATATGTAAAAATCATCTGATAGAGGATGACAATGGTAATCTGCAACTGGCGGCCGGACTATTTTTTTCAATAAGATCAAAAAAATGGAATAGAGTTTAACTTTCGGCGTTTCTTTTTGTAGTTTCTATAATTTATTTATAACTGTTTCAATTGTACTCAAAAGCGTGAATTTTTTATAAAAATTTCAGATTGGAGATTCTCTTTATGACAAAGAAGGTGCGAAAATTGTCAACAAACTGTTGGAAAAAGCTAAAGCTAACAACGTCCAAATTCATTTACCTGTAGACTTTGTGCTTGCCGATGGATTTTCCGAAAGTGCAAAGGTAAGTAGTGTCGTATCTAAACATTTCTTTCTTTTTTGAATAACTGAGTAATGTTTCAAGACTTGTACTGCTACCGCAGAAGAGGGAATTGCAGACGGTTGGATGGGACTCGATGTAGGACCCAAAACCATTGAAAATTTTAAGGAACCCATCAAACGTGCTAAAGTTATTGTTTGGAACGGGTAAGTTGATTTAAAAAATAAACTATTATTACAATTTTTTGGCTATTTTTTAGAAATTGAACAAAAATTTTTATTTTATATTTCAACGTTTGGATAGAGTTATCGAGAATAATTAATTATTAGTTAGTTTTAAAAATTATTGAACCACTCGCAGGACAAACAGATTCATGTATTGAAAACCATTATTTGGTCAGTTTTGATGAAGTTAGTCTCTTTACAAATTTTCCGGTCCAAAAAACAATAGAAATTATCAAATCAAAATTGGAAATTGATGATACTTACAGAAAGGACCAAATTGAGCGCAACAACAATAATAGTCTTATTAAAATTATGTATAACGAAAACATATTTTCAATTCTACGATTTTTATTAACAGAAATTTGGTCTTGCCTGTCAAACATAATGTAATAATATTTTTCTATGTAAACGTCAAAAATCGCACTGTAGACATTCCTTGTAAGTGACATTTAACAATAACATGCACATAATGAAAATCTCATAACATACACGTGCGTTTAGATAAGAAAACTTAGATTTATTTGTTGAATCAAATTGCAATCAAATTTTTATTTACGTACTATTTTATTTGATTTATTTACTTTTAATCAATTGAAAAACATAAAAGCTCTTAGCATTAGTGAAATACAGTTTAGATTAAAAGAGTGATGCCCCTAAATGTCGGCAAGATATTATACAATTTAAAAAAAAAATAATTCGCTTTTTCTTGATATGAAAAAGATGAAATTATGAGCACTCGGAGAAAATAGATGGACCTATAAATCAATAGCAACAACAGTCGGTTTGCATGATAGGATGGCAAAGTTAGAAACAGCCATATATACAGTTTTTTGGGATGATCTTTTGGAACATATAAACAAAGTCAGCGAAAGCCTACAAAATCCTAGGTTGGACTTGAATACTGCTGCAGCACTGCTTACTTCATTAAAAGCAACCATTGAAAATAAAAGAGACAGTTTTAATGAATATGGCGTAAACGCTTTCGAGCTAGTTGATTGCCGAAACTACGACTACTACGAAGAAGAAAAATTGAGAAAAACAAAAAGAGACGTCCGGTTGTCCACTTTAGAATGCCCTCAAGCTTCGGAAGTTCAGTTATCACCCTCGGACAAATTTAGGACTCAAAGCTACATCCCAGTTGTCGACCAGCTCATGACCGCTCTTCAGGAGAGAATGGACGCGTAGGTACTCACTTCTAAATGTACGATATGGATTTTTGAAAAATTTAACTGCTATTTCTGATCAAGAAATTTTGTCTGGCAGCCAAAACTTGGTGAAAACCTACTGCGACGAGGTTCATACATTTCAAAGTATTTATAGTTCAGTATGAAGAATTTGAACAGAAGAGAAGAGATTAGCTATGAGAGATGGATGTATGAATTGTTGTGTAAAAACAATGTTAAAGAGTGCTTTCCCAACGTTGAGGTAATTCTGAGAATTTATCTCACACTAATGGTGACAAATTGTACGGCTGAAAGATCCTTCTCAAAACTGAAGCTTATAAAAAATAAACTCCGAAGTTCGATGACCGAGGATAGATTAAATGTTTTAACTCTCCTTAGTTTAGAGAGTGATGTTTTGAGGGAAACAGACTTCGACGATATTATCGATACGATTATTGATGGCAAGATAATCTTGAGGTCGTTAAAAAGTTTCGCGGCCATGGCATACACACTATTTTTCGTGCAATCATTAAAATTATTAAACTAGATAATTGTAAATAAACATATTATTGCTCTAAAATCAACAGCAGTTCAATTTATTTAACAATGTCACATGTGCTATGGATATGATATGTTTCAATATATACAAAATATTTTGACAGTTCTTGCTTCAACTTCTGGAGTAAATATAAGTAATAATACAAACTGTACAATTAATGTTAATATTCATTCTAAATAATATAAGTACCTAGGTACTTATCTATTTGTTGGTATTCAATAAAAAAGAATCCTTGTCCTTGTAGTATTTTAGAAATGTCAAATTTGGAAGTGATATTCAAATTTGGAAGTGACGTTTGGTTTCGCAGCCGTTGCTATGAGTAACGGCCGCGAAATTAAATTTCGCGGACTGTGCTGAGAAAGCGAAATGCTGACTTCGCGTGCGATTGCACGAAAAATATTTTATTTCACATTTTACCAAGGATACGACCTACTGTGAATGGACCTTGAAAAAATTTGACAACAAATTTTTTGCAGTCTTAAGTCCATTTTCCACGTTGCGACAAATCGCAGCGACTTGCTGCTGGGACAAATCGTTGCGAGAAAAAGTAGAATCAGCACATCGATAGTTTGTTGCTGCGACACATCCAGGCATAGGGGAAACGTTACGTGTTGCCAACTTCGTTAAAAAATTGGCAGTTCTGGTTTCATAACCTCACAGTGTGAAAAAAATTAGCGGGTGAAAATAAAGCAAATAGGAGTAGTTTCTCTAGAATCAAGTCTTGAAGTTAACAGAATGGATGAGGAAAACATTGAGGGCATTGTTTTAGTAACAATAATTAGTATTACGGCATGTGCTGCTCTACGAGAAGAAAACGTAGAAGAAATCCTGTGACAGCAATGTCAGAGCGTAGCAGCCAATATAAATTTTGGATTGGTGCGACAAAATCCACTAGAAAAGTTACCAAGTCGCAGCGACTTCTCGCTCGAAAATAGAGCAACTTCTAATTCATGCGACCGACGCGCCCAACGAAAAAAAATACCAATTTGCATGCAACTTTTTCGAGTTGCAGCGTCAACTCGCACCGTGAAAAATGGACTTTAAACTTCAAAATATCATTGATTGTCTAGTGGTCGAATTTTTTCGTAGTGTCAGATAGCGACCAGAATTTTATAAAAACTTGATTATTCTTGATAACGGTAGCTTTAACGTTGAATTAAAACTATAAAACATTTTGTGGTTTGATTTCCCAAATAATTTACAAAAAGAATATTGAATACACCACAAGGAATATACAGAAGATAGAATAAAAGTATAAAATAAATTTCCCAAAAATAACCAAAAGAATAATGAATATACCACAAGGATAGATAATTACATTTTATTTCAAAACTAATTTTTATAGACCAGCTGGTGTATTTGAATGGGAAAAATTCGCGAATGGTACAAAAGCTATTATGGATGAAGTTGTAGCTTCTACCGAAAAAGGAACAATTACTATCATCGGTAAGCGTTGTAATAATTTTTTTCTACTAGCGTAAGTCCACTTTTCCGCACTCATTTTAGCGTTGGTAGAGCCACTTTTCCGCACTCATTTTAGCGTTGGTAGAGCCACTTTTCCGCACTCATTTTAGCGTTGGTAGAGCCACTTTTCCGCACTAATCACTTAGTGCGAAAAGTGGTTTTGTAAAGTTTTTGGGGAGTATACTGACATTTGAATATTTAAAATACATATTTGTATGGTTGTAGTTTACAAAATGACTGAAAAATGACGAAATCTACTAGAATTCTGCTATAAATTTTAAATTCCCATCGCAACGATTGCAACAATTAGTGCTGACAAAGCAGTGGGAAACCGAAATCTGACTTCATTGGAAAAAATTTTAGCCTCTGCAATTAATTTGCAGAATGCTACAAATTGCACGTTCAATATTAAGATTAGTAATAATTAATTTTTTAATTTAATAATAAATGTTTCTTTATGTTAACTTTTGGGTTTTTTCCGCACGCTAGTAAAAAAAATAGTGTACCTAACACGTGCGTAATGTGACTTTCCGCACTTGTTAGGTAAACTACTATATTTGTTAATTCCAGGGTCCTTATTTTTGTATTCACATCTAATATATCAATATTTATTCAGGTGGAGGTGATACTGCGACGTGTGCTGCAAAATGGAATACAGAAGACAAAGTATCTCATGTATCAACAGGTGGTGGAGCTAGTCTTGAATTATTGGAAGGCAAAGTGCTTCCAGGTGTGGCCGCTCTATCTGATGCATAAGAAATAATTGCTAAAATTTCTAAAAGATATTAGACCACGATTCCATTGTCTCTGCCATACCCGATGTGAAATGTTTACAAACATGTTGTGGGATATCTGCACTGGCAAAAATTCAAAATTTGGTGTGTATATTGTTGAAATGTTGAATGTATTTTGTTAAGTTCTAGTTTAGTAAATAAATGGGGTATTAACCGATATCCGACTTTTGGTATTTTATTGAAGTATATTAGTACTACTTAGCAAAAATTAATTTGAAAATTTTTTAAACCTAATGATTTAACATTTTCAAGTATTTTATTTTCATGATAAAGCTTCGATTAGTACAGTCCTTGGCACCTCAGCCTTTTTGTTCTCTTGGTTACACGCTTTGTGTGAAGAGACTAGCTCACCTTATCATACTTAACAGTTGTTTAACAAGGTCCTTTTTGGATAAATCTTCATATGGGCGCGCTAGTTCCAAAATTTTATACGTCCAGTGAGTCAGTGCTTTGCATTCGAACACAATGTGCGAGGCTGTTTTCTCGTCTTCCGTCTATAACCGACAAATGAGCTTCCTTAGGGTACAGTTACCGGTGAGTACTGTTGTCACTTTCTTTGTGACCATAGAATATCTATCGTTATGTTTGAAAATATCTTTTACTGAACTATTTCAAATATACTTTTTCATAGTTTCCATGGTATTAAACGCATAGTTTATTAGTTTTTTTCAATCGGTTCTAATCATCGTTTGTAAAATGGTAAACAACCTTTTTGTAACGCCAGCAATAACTTTTTCACACGCGTCATTTCGTTTGATTTCATATGGGTGTTAAGTTGAATGAAATGTTTTGGTTTATGAATATTAATAACATTACATCATAGAGAAATAAATAATAGGAGACCTGTTGAACGTGTAGCGTTCTGTGGCATAAAGTTACCACTAGCGCCAACTTTGCTACTGGTATGAACTATCACTCAAGACGCGGGGTTTTTGAATTTTTAAACTTTCAGTATACGCGTAATATTGTACAATATTTGCAATTGGGAAAAGTAGAATTCGATAGATGGCGCTCTGAAATGTCAATGTCATCTTAGCAACGAGTAAAACAAATCAGCTGCCGTATAAGCCCTTTGATGTTTAAGTGGTTTTATTTTGCCGTTTTAGTTATTTTTCAGTGTGTTTTGTAAAACTTTTGCTTTTTCTTTGATTGTGCTTTAGTAATTTGTATTGTTAAACTAAATTTTGACTCCTAATATTTTTATTTTTGGAGTAATAGGTATGTTCAACTTTTTAAGTGTTACCGGGAGTGTTAATTATGTTTATGTTTGTAATTATTTTATTGTTACTTACCTTTTGGATTTCTTCATTGTGAATACTGGATGTATTGAATAAATGAAAACACTTATTATTTTTGAAATTGAGTTTAATTATTTTTGTACAAACGTAATGCAAAATTTATGAACTAATGGTCGTGGTCGTGGCTTGACTGTGGTAGTTTTAAGGAAGGTACTGCATTTAAAAGTATATACTTTTTCTTACCAAGACCTGAAGAATATGTTACTCATTTATATACTGTTCACCTTTACAAATATAAACTATACCATCCACTATTAACTTATAACTATTACACACTTGGTACTAACCTTGACTATAGTAGTCTTCCCTTTTAAAATGTAAAGAACACACGGACATATACTATCTGTGACTGGTTTCCCCATTTTTACTTTCGTTGCCCAAGCCTTTCTTTGAAATATATTTTCCATAACTCCAAACGTATTTTCAATATTTACCATTCTTCACATGGGAGGAAATTTATGGAAAGATAAATCGGGATTTTTCCCTTTACGGCTAATGCAACCAAATCCACAACAGTTTCGATTATGCAGCGACATAATTCAAAGTATAAAACTTTAAAAAAGGTACAAAATATTGCAATCAAACTTGATCTACAATGAAAACAAAAAATAGAATAACATAACCTCTTCCATAATATCTATGATTATTATAAGAATATTACCTCAGAAATGATGACAGTTGAGTTGAATAGAAAAACACAGTTTTAAGCTTGTCACTGACACAAAATTAAACAGATAAAGTACGAATTTACGGTAATTACGTTGACTTAAATATAATACAAAAACAATGCAAAACGAATTCTTTTACTCGTTGCGACAATTACAATTTTTTCCGCCAGAGGTCTCATTGAATTCTACTCCGCCCAATTGAATGATTTTTCTCTTTAATATTTGTGTTTTAAAGCTTATTACAGTTTCCTGTAATATTGTCGTATTTAATAAAGCGTTTTATCAACAGATGTCGAAGAATAATTATTTATATTCCAAGACTTCATACAGTTTTGAAAAATAATATTTCTCAAAAACAGCGACGGTTCAACTAAGAAGCAACAACTACTTCCCGTGCTATATGCACCGACGGGGTTGCACATGAACAAGATATTTCAAATCCAACCATTCTGGTTTGCAATTAGAAGGGACAACACAACTTGTAGACCGGTTTCGGCGTAGGGACCATCCATAAAGTACGTCATACGAATTTTAGGACTTTTGAACCCCTCCCCCCGTCCTTGTCACAGGTTGTCACATTTTTATAACCCCCCCCTCCTGATGTGACGTCACATATTTTTTAAATTCATGTATGTATTCAAAAATAATCGAGAGAAAACAGCTATTTTCATTTTTTACTTTGCATAGCGAGAGTGCTAAATTATTAATAAATATAGATCAATTTCGTAAATTTTTAATTCACATCCAAACTTTGCGTTTTAGTATTTTAAATTTTAACATGTGACGTCACAAAAGTATTGACCCCCCCATGCCCCTTGTCACACGATGTCACATTTCGGTGAAGCCCTCCCTCCCCATTAACGTGTGACGTACTTTATGGATGGCCCCGTATATGCGCCTGATCAGTACAAGGTATATGTTATCCGTCCCAGAATCTCTAATCTCCGACTGAAGAAAACAATCAATACATGTCTTCCAGTAACGGAAATGTAAAGATTGTGACAGTAGCGACATCTTCACTTGCAATCGCAAACCAAAATTTGAAAAATTTTTGACAATTCCGTGGACTTGAAACAATAAAGCTTATTATAGTTTCCTGTAATATTGTCGTATTTAATAAAGCGTTTTATTAAATACGACAATATTACAGGAAACTAAACTTTAAATAATTATTTTTCGACATTTGTTTTTTAGTTTAGTTTAGTCTTAAAACACTAAGAAATAGCATTATTGTGGTAAATCATTCAGCTGCAAATATAGTATTAGGTATATAATAATAAAGGGGAATGATGGTAGCAGAATAAAAAACCATTTGCAAGTAAGAAAATATTATTAAGTTTACATCTTTCATAAAATATCCAAAATAAGGACACAAATACACTGTTCGAAACATTAGTTAAAGCATTTTCTTATATAACATAAGTAATACCTACCTACAACTACATCCTAAATTACATTAATATACATAGTACCCACATAATACTCTTTTGGGTCATGAACTTTTTGAAAATCTTAATTCTTGCCTGCAAAAAAACAATGAATGAAAAATGATTTTCATTATTTTATGAAAACCGCTTTTTTAACTTTCCTATGATAAATGATAGATAGATGATGATAGACCTACATATAGGTACTATTCATTGACTTTCAGCAAGCGTTTGATTCAGTCAACAGAGAGTGGCTATTATCTGATATGAGGAACATAGGAATTTCAGAAAAGCTAATAAGACTAGTGAAAATGACAATGAAGGACTCGACTGCAAAGGAATTACCAAAGATGGGAATACAGGAGACATTATCGTTTAAGTAGATGTAAGGCAATGAGATAGTCTGTCTACAACTCTTTTTAACGTAACACTAGATGAAGTGATTAACGCAATAGACCTAAAAGGAATGATTAGCCACAGCTCCACACAAATAATAGGATATGCCGATGATTTAGCTTTAATTACGAGCGACAAAGAAAGTACAAAATACATTCAATAACTTAATAAAGGAGGCAGCAAAGAAGTGGCTGGTAGTTAACCAAGAGAAGACAAAATTTATGCAAATTTCAAGGAAAACAAACAACGCTGCCACTATAAATACGGGAGGTTATACTTTTCAAAGATTAAATCATTTCAGATACCTGGGAATAATAATTGATGAGAAGAATAACATAAGTATGGAGGTAAACGCAAGAATAATAGGCGGAAACAAAGTGTATTGGAAGCATTAGAAACTACTAAAGGACAAATGCATTAGTAAAAAAAACCAAAACTATAAAGCCGCAATATGACCAGTAATAACGTTTGCCGGTGAAACGATGAGCCTAACTGTTAAAGATGAAGAAAATCTCAGAGTCCTAGAGAGGAAAATCATGCGAAGGATACTAGGGGCAAAACAGAGCCCGAATGAAGGGTACAGAAGACTATATAACTACGAAATATAAGTCAATACATGAATCGAGAAGATATAGTCAGAAGTGTAAAGGCGATGCGACTAAGATGGTACGGGCATCTTCAAAGAAGGAATAAGGACGATCCAATAAGGAAAATATCTGATTCGAAGCCTGCAAACACCAGGCGTAGGGGTCGTCCCAAACTTAGATGGGAAGATCAGGTAATTGATGACCTAAATAAAATAGGAATCCGTGACTGTGGTAGAAGATAGGAAGAAATGGAAACAAATTACAAAGTTGGCGAACTCCTACCGCATGCTGTAGTAAGCAGAAGATAACACACGGATTGATCCACCGTACAAAAGGAATCAAAAGAACTCACAATTCACACACATTTGATAATAGTACCAATGATACAAAAAATATAGTTTAAAAAAAACTAAAAATCACGCTTTATAGTAAAAAATAATTTATACACTAACTCTGCATTTCGGAACAGAATTAGTAAGAAATTATAATAATTGTTATAGAGCACCCCATGCTATTACCATAATGATATTAATTTTCTCGTTAATCATTTTATTCTTTAATTAATAATTATTTTATACTTTTTAGTTCGATTACCTATAAAGCGTGTTTTTTTTAAATATTTTACTACTATATTGTACAGTCATGTGACGAATGTGCAAAATTTCGAATTAATCTTAGCAGTTAAAGTGGGTAAGAAACGAGTTTAAAGGTTGCGGTATAAATGGAACACCCAATATTTTAATACTAGATGGTATTGTCATCGGTTCTTGACAAGTGTGCAAAAAAGAATTTGGAATTAATCTGAGCGTTTTAAAGTGGGTAAAAATCGAGTTTAAAGGTTGCGTTATAAATGGAACTCTCTATATTTTATTACTATATTGTATTGTCATCTGTCCTTGACAAGTGTACAAAGGGATCAAGACAGCTGTGGTCCCAAAAACTTTCCCAGAGCCGAAGAGCAGGTATCTAGGGACTGTCAAAGAGAACTTAACAAACATTATCGACGAGGTGCAGAAGGCGCCTAGGTTTGAGGCCAGTCGATACATGGACGGCTACTATGGGCTAATCTGTGACAATGAAGAGTCCTTCATTATAACGAGGGACTATTTGTCCCAAAAAAACCAACTGGCAGCTCATCAAGAGTGATGAACTTCCAAAGCAGCAGCCAGTCGTAGCCCTACTTACGGAGATTAAGAAAGAGGATCTGAAAGTGGGGTTGAAGAGTCTCGAGAAACAGAATCCAGGGCTGAAGGATGGTCGCTGGATGATCCTCGGCTCCAAGTCATCCGACAGGGGACTGCATGTGAGTCTGCGGATTGATCAGGAGTCCATGAAAGGACTGGTGCGGGATCAATGGAGACCGTATTATCTATTCCAGCGGGCCAGTTTTAAAACCCTGGAAAACTCGACCTACGAGGAAACAGGGACTGATCGAGTACCTGAACCATCAACCTCCAGAGACATTCAAGGTGCTACAAGTTAACTTGCAGCACAAAAAGACAGCCACCGCTGTTCTACATCAAAGAGTGGTGGCTGAAAAAATAGACATAGACAATTCAAGAACCTTGGATAAACAAAGGTAAGATACTGGGGCTTAATATTAGGGGAATGGGACTGTTAATGCGAACCGATTGTACTAAAATAAGAACTTGTATTTGCTATAGATCCGAATACAACTTGATGCCGATTATGGAACTATGCTAAGATTAAACTCGAAAAATATGGGGTAGTACTAGAGACAATAATAGTATCTCTGTATCTTCCCATCGATTCAGAAAGAACCACTACCGGGGACTAACATGGAGAACCTGATGGAATATTCAAGAAAACCCAATCTGGATGTCATTGTAGGGGCTGATACCAACGAACACCATAGCAGTTGTGGCAGCAAAGACAACAACACCAGAGGTAAGAAACTATTTGACTATTTATGTACTACTTGCAAATGTGGGTAATACGCCTACATTTAGAAAACCAAGGGGGGAAAAGAAAAAGCAGCTATTACAACATACAGGGATCCTAAGAGCACTGACTGGGTAACTTATAAAGAGGACCTGCTTTCTAAAATCGGTACACACCGAGGCAGACCAAAAACTGCTGAGGATTTAGAGGGAGCAGCTACATGGCTGCAACAGATCACACTGACCTCTTAGCATAATAACTGTTCGAAAAAGGAGAGTCGCTCTTCTAGACAAGCCGTCTGGTGGAATAAGGAGCTGACATCGCTAAGGAAAGAAACAAGGCGATTTTTATATAAAGCGAAAAAAACAGGTAAGTGGGAAGCGTATAAAGCTAAACTAGGTGCATATAATACAAATATAAAAGAACCCAAGGTGAGGTACCGGAGAGAATTCTGTGAGGACAGCGTCAGAATTAACAGACTTCTCAAAAGGGATATTTCTAACAAACTTGGTTATATTCAGTTGCCGAACGGAAAGTATTAAAATACTGAGGCAGAGGCTCTAGAGCACCTCCTCAGTGTGCACTTTCCAGGCTCGGTAAAGATAGTCAAGCTATGACAACGGGCCGGTTGCCACAATAAAGGCAACCAAAGGGGACTGGGAACTCACGACTGAGATTTTCAGACACCATCTCTTATCATTTGACTCCTACAAAACTCCAGGACCAGATGATATACTCCCCAAGCTCCTGCAAGAGGGATTAGACATCATAATGGGTCCTTTAGTTTTGATACTTCGAAGCAGCCATGCTCTGTGGTATATACCAATTGCTTGGAGAGAGTCAAAGGTGGTGTTTATTCCTAAACCAGGAAAAGAAACGTACACCCAGGCGAAATCCTACCGACCGATCAGTCTAAAGCCCATGTCTCACGGTCAAATGTTTGATCAAATTAGTTTGAGCAAACCAAAAAATTGACAGCATATGACGTCATCTTCTTAGTTTGATCAAATCCTGTAAAAATAGAGGCGTTTCTATTTTTCAAGGTCAGTTTGAGCAAACTCTCCTTTTGATTGGTGGAAAAAGAAAATTTACGGTTGACGTGAGTGCCATAAATGTTATTGTAAAAATGTAAATAAAAATATTGCTATGACTGGTTTCGTTTCGTCGAAGAAGCCAAGATCTAGGCCACATTCTTCGTTTTTCCTTTTCTATTTTTCCAGCCCGGTATGCCAGAACAATAGCTATACTTAAAAGACCCAAAACAGATTTAATTTTTTTTATTTTCGTTGTGGAAAATACAAAAAAATTGCAGTTCAATCACATTAAAACAACACCAACAATTTTTAGTTTGACAAATGACAGATGATGGTGTGAAAGACAGTTTCTTAAAATTTGAACAAACTATAGGTATGACGTCAATACGTCACTTTGGTCAAACTAATTTGATCAAAAATTTGACCGTGAGACACGGGCTTAACATCATTCATGGTGAAAACCATGGAAAAAGTTTTTTCTACGCCCATGTCTGTAAACGTCAAAAATCGCACTGACAACATTCCTTGTAAGTGACATTTAACAATAACATGCACGTAATGAAAATCTCATAACATACATGTGCGTGTTTAGATAGAAAAACTTAGATTTCTTTATTGAATCAAATTGCAATCAAATTTTCATTTACGTAATACTTTATTTGGTTTATTTACATACTTTTAATCAATTGAAAAACATAAAAGCTCTTAGCATTAGTGAAATACATTTTAGATTAAAAGAGTGGTGCCCCTAAATGTCGGCAACACATTTAACAATTTTAAAAAAAGTTATTCATATTTTTGGGATAAGGGAATAAACGTTATCTCATTTATGCTGTCAATTTTGGTAACAAATTATAGTATCCAAACATTTTCTCAACTTTAACTACGAATATGTCTGTTAGTGATGAAAAAGATGAAATTATGAGCACTCAGAAGAAAATAGATGGGCGTAGAAAAAGTATAGTACGTTACACGAGTTGTAATCCCATTACAAACTAGTGAAATTTACGCACTCGCCGCTGCGCGGCTTCGTGCGTAAACTTTTTCACTTCTTGCGTAATGGGTTACTTACAACTCTTGTTACGTAATATACTATTACAAATGTATTTGGTCTCAGGTCTCGAAATAAGGAGCCTGAATCATAAAGAAGTAGCCATTGCAGCATTTCTAGACATCGAAGGTGCTTTTGACAACACATCGTTGTCATCAATAACCAGATGATCCCTTAAAAAGGATTAACAGCACCACATGCAAATGGATAAGATCCATGCTCGAGCATAGGAGAATAACATCACATATGCCTGATTCAACATAAACCGTGAGGCCAGCTAAAGGATGTCCTCAAGGTGGAGTACTTTCACCACTTTTATGGAACCTGATTGTGGATGACTTGATCTTCAGGTTGAATGATCAAGGCATATGGACGCAGGGATTTGCGGATGACATAGAGATTGTCACCAATGGGAAATTCCCAGAGGTGGTTATGAATGTCTTACAAGAAGCACTACGAATTGTGAAGGAGTGGTGCCTTAAAGAGGACCATTCAGTGAATAAAAAAAATCAAACTAGTTGCTTTCACGAATAGAAGAGTTATCCCGCTGGGTAGAATACTGATGTTCGGAGAAGAGCTAGAAATATCCAAAGAAGTTAAATATCTGGGAGTGACCCTTGATTCCTAACTGAATTGGAAGACACACCTGGAAAAAATTACTAGGGCGACTAGGCTTTTCTGGCAATGCAGAAGAGTTATGAGCAAAACCTGGGGAATACGACCTGAGGTGGTTCACTGGCTTTACACAACTGTGATAAGGCCTACGATCACCTATGGATCACTAGTCTGATGGAGGAGGACAGAAGTGTCCTCTGCAGTGAATATATTAACGGCAATTCAAAGACAAGCCCTCCTTGGTATTACCGGGGCAATGAACAGCACGGCGACGGCATCAATGGAAGCCCTTATTGGACTTCCCCCTTTGGAACTTTATGTAAGGGCCGAGGCGATGACGGCAATTCTTAGGCTGAGATCGGGAGACTTATGGACAATGTTCGAGGAGGACACACTGATCCAACTGGGGATTGCAGGTAATGAAATGGGTGACCAGTTAGCTAAAGAAGGCTCTAAAGGAGACCTCATAGGTCCGGAACCGTTTTGTGGAATCACTGAAGATTACATAAGAGGGGAAATCGGGAACTGGCTAAATAGGGAACACCAACTCAAATGGAGGTCGACACAAGGGCACCTCCATAAAAAGAGTTTACTGAACAAGGTAGGCAAGGAACTCTCAACCAGGCTATTGAAACTGGGAAAGAGACATTGGAAGACAGTTACCGACCTGGTGACTGGACACTGCACCCTGAAGAAACATCTGCACAAAATGGGCAAAGTTAGTGAACCTATGTGCAGGAAATGTGGCCTCTATGATGAAACACCTACTCACATACTCTGCTTCTGCGAGAACTTACATGGCTCAGACGGAAGCACTTTGGAGAGGAAATAATACAACCATTACAACTACAGAAAATCCCTCCAATCAAACTAGTGGCCTACATAGAAGATACAAAGCTTCTGGATAACATGGGAAATGGTACAAAGTTCAAGTGCCTGGGCTGATGAGCACAACCCAATCGAATGAAATGAATGAAGTGTACAAAGTTTGAATTAAATCTGTTCGTTTAAAGTGAATCAAAATCGAGGTTACAAACATACAAATATAAATACATATACATACATAATAAATAAGTACTTAAATAAAGTTAAATATGGCAACGACGAACCTCAAATTAAAATAATGTTAAAAATAAGAAGTTTCGTAGTGGGAGGCGGAGTTTGTAGTTCATTTAGTTGCTGTGACACAAGCGTTGTTTCCATATGTTTTAAAACCTCTTTCTATGTATTACATATTTTTAGCCTCTCCATCAAACCGCAAAAAGTGACGATATTTGAAACCAGCCAATTAAAATCTTCCATTCTCCTACCTCTACGAGCATGCTGTGATGTCTTTTGGCATTACATAAAAAGTAAACAAGAATCAAATTTATTGAAATTATTTATTATTAAATAATTCAGTTTAATTATTTCTATTTTAAAAACAATGCAGTTTTATAGTTGTCGAATAGTAAATATACACGTAAGGTCATGATTAAAAGCTAGGTAAGAATAAACGTGCCAGTGGGTGGCCACAGAACTGTCACGTAAAATGATAGTTGACCTAGGGCAGTATATGTATATATGCTGATGAGGTAGTTAAGTGAACACACACACACATTTCAATGTAGTTCATTGTCAAGCATCGATATTATATCTTATTTATATTATTTATTTAACATGAATGGCTTAAGTACAGCCCTTGTCAGAAATAGTGTAAATAGTTAAGTTACATAATAAACATCATCCCATTGAATCCTGTAGTTTTCATACGATTATTTGAGCGGCTCCCAAACGACCACTTCCACTAGTTCATGTGGAATCCAAAACAACATACAACACAATGCGTTGTTTTAGTGTTGGTAATGGGATTACCGGAATATACTCCAACCGTAGAAGTATGTTGAGAGGTGTTATCAGTGACTATCCGAAAATTGAAATACACTTTTCTATTACCGTTAATGAAGATTGTTGATACTATAATAGTTAAACTTCTTTTACCTATTTAAGATGGAGGTAACAAATAAGTTGGCACACAAACTATCTTTATCATTTCCTGTTTTCATTCGACGAGAGTTGTAATCAACATCCTAATCATGAGAAAAATCTGACCCTGGGATACCTTTCCTTATTGCACATATAAAGTAACGTCTACGAGGGTGTTCATACAAACAATGAACATATTATGAAAAAAGATGCGAACTATTGATAGTAGCTCTATGGAGATGAACAATAACCGTTAACTGCAGTGAACAATATGTTCTTCAAGTTACTGTTGCCAATTTGTACATTTGCTTGAATCCTCCTTACTCCCCCGTGCCACAGTTTTTGATATACTAAATGCTGGTTCAGGATCAGTGAATACTATTCACTGCCTTTTCTTTGCTGGGATGTCTGATGTTCCATTGTCTACAATACCCTTGTGATCCGAGACCCGCTCAAGTGATTTGCCTCATTTCGACGTTATTTTGCAGACGCGTGAGTTTCCGCTGTAATGCAGATACAAACTTCCTCTAAGAGGCGTAAATGCTGCATCTGGCTATTGCACCATGGATTCCAGCTCTAGTTCTTCTGTCAGTTTTAGATCTGCCGGTGTACCATACCAATGTTTTATCTCATTCCAGTTTAGCAAGTTATTATTAATTTTACGTCTATAATGTTAGCACAGCCAAATGAGCACAATCGATTTTGATTAACACAACGATTTAGTGCTTTTTTTGTGCTAATTAATTGCGCAATTTGTAATTTTTGTGCTCTTACCATTTCGCTGAAATCGATGGCTGTGTCAGATTCAAAAAAAGCTAGCACAGCCATATATGAAAAATTGTTTATTTTGATTTTTTCTGGCACATCGATTTAGTGCTAATTATGTCCTTGCAGAATATGCCATAGAAAAAAATTTCGGATCACGATTGGTTAAAAAACCACCCCCCAGCCCGACAAGGTGCAAGAGTAAAGTCCTCGAAATTCTCAGCTCAATCGAATTTGAATAATCGATTTCAAATACATTAATAATGGGCTTTCAAAATACCTATGTAGAGATTTTGTTGCTCCACCCTTTATTGTAAAAAACCACCCCCAGCCCGACGAGGTGCAAGAGTAAAGTCATCGAAATTCACAGCACAATCGAATTTGAATAGTCGATTTTAAATGCATTAATAGTGAGCTTTTAAAATACCTATGTAGAGATTTTGTTGCTCCACCCTTTCTGGTAAAAAACCACCCCCAGCCCGACGAGGTGCAAGAGTAAAGTCATCGAAATTCTCAGCACAATCAAATTTGAATAGTCGATTTTAAATGCATTGATAATGGGCTTTCAAAATACCTATGTAGAGATTTTGTTGCTCCACCCTTTATGGTGAAAAACCACCCTCAGCCCGACGAGGTGCAAGATTAAAGTCATCGAAATTCTCAGCACAATCAAATTTGAATAGTCGATTTTAAATGCATTAATAATGGGCTTTCAAAATACCTATGTAGAGATTTTGTTGCTCCACCCTTTATGGTAAAAAACCACCCCCAGCCCGACGAGGTGCAAGAGTAAAGTCATCGAAATTCACAGCACAATCGAATTTGAATAGTCGATTTTAAATGCATTACTAATGGGCTTTTAAAATACCTATGTAGAGATTTTGTTGCTCCACCCTTTATGGTGAAAAACCACCCTCAGCCCGACGAGGTGCAAGAGTAAAGTCATCGAAATTCTCAGCACTACTCTACATAGGTATTTTGAAAGCACATTATTAATGCATTTAAAATCGATTATTCAAATTCGATTGCGCTGAGAATTTCGAGGACTTTACTCTTGCGACTTGTTGGGCTGGGGGGTGGTTTTTTGACCAATCGTGATCCGAAATTTTTTTCTATGGCATATTCTGAAAGCACATAATTAGCACTAAATCGATGTGCCAGAAAAAATCAAAATAAACAATTTTTCATATATGGCTGTGCTAGCTTTTTTTGAATCTGACACAGCCATCGATTTCAGCGAAATGGTACGAGCACAAAAATTAAAAATTGCGCAATTAATTAGCACAAAAAAAGCACTAAATCGTTGTGTTAATCAAAATCGATTGTGCCCATTTGGCTGTGCTAACTTTATAGACGTATTAATTTTGGCCAGCATGTCATAACTTCTCATTTCACAAATTGAGTTTGTGATTAGAATAGTTATTTTGGAACGCCTATGAATTATGGTTTATTCAAGCCAGTTACTATTGCATTCCAGCCTTTATGCAACCATTATCGCTTCCGCCTTGACATGCAGAGCTAGATGCGGAATATTGAGTATGGCTTCCATTGTTGCAGTCTCTTTTCATGGAAACAAGAATACAAGAAATTTATTCATCCACAAAATTTACACAAATTTTAAGAACAAAAAAATGTATAAAACTTATCGGACTAGTCACATTATCACAAATGGCAAATTCAAATATAACATTAATATATAAAATAATATAAAATAAAATTATATTATTTATTCAAAACATTTTTTTATTTACAATTCAAAAGAGGTTGCTGCCTACAGCATGATTATCTATAGGTCAGATAAGGAAAAATAGTTTATGTTTACTAGGTGATCTCCTCTTGGGTCGAAAGTGTGCGTGTTTTATCTGAGAACCATTTCATTTATTCAGATATTTCTAAATGGAAGTTGTATACTTTGCTACTAAAAAGTGGTGGTGAACTTTTGTGCAATCTGCGTTAATCGCCGCGAAAAAAGTCCTGAAACCCTATTAATGTTTTTTCTTTCACAAATGATGGCAATCAGCATCCACATTATGCCTTGTCTAAGATCTACATCATAATTTAGTCACTATTCATAGTTTTTAATTACTTTCACATTATTTCATCAATCACTTTCATTATTACATTACTTCCATCACAAGCACTTATTTTATGGACAAAACTAGCACAATTTTTCATTTATTTCTGGTTTCATGAATTTCTTCTTTGATTTGGATTTTTTGTCTTTTTTAAATTTTTTACCTACAGTGTCGACTAAAGTAGAATAACCCTCTGCCATTTCGACATCTGTTATATCCTTTTCTTTTTTCCGTTCTTGTTCTTCTAATAATTTGATATACTCATTTGACATTAACTTTTCAATTTCTGGATTCATACCACCAAATGAAAATCTACTGTCTAAAAGATTTTTGCAATTTCCTATACTGGTTGATATGAAGACGAGGTTTCCTGTACGTTTCATTTCTTCTGTAATTTCGTTTGAATACATTGTTTTTCCTTCTAAATCATCTATTGACTTTTCTACTTTCTCTTTGGTTTTCTTCATAAATTTCATTTCTAAAATAGATTTAGATAACTTAACATCTTCTTTCCGGCTGTCCATTTTTAATTTAGGTATTGATACTAGTTACTCTACTCTTAATTTGTTTTGTAGAATATTTAGGTATTGATAAACACTAAGGTTAGGAAACTCTTCTTCTTTATTATCTCTAAATTCCTTCTTCTTTCTCCATTGTTGGGTAATATCCCAGGGGATAATTTGCCCAGAACACACGGGAGGGGCCTCACAATTTAGACAGCTCAAAACAGTTGGCATCCCTGACTTGCAGAAAAATTTAGGTCATTTTGTATGCAACAAATCTAAAGAATGCAGTAAAATTAAGAGTTAAGATTCAAACATAATATAACTTGGACCTTTGTCTTGGGGATAAGGTATTTTGGTCAAGTTTAGGATTGTTATAAAAAAGATATAAGCCATTAAGTGATGGTGTGATTTTGATAGTTTTGACAATTTGTGGTCACCAATTTGAACGCCAAGACCTTATCCCCAAAAGAAAGCCTAGAGAATTCGATTCTGGAAATATGAAATCTAAAATCATTGTATTTTTTGAGATTTGTTGCACGGAAGTTTCTGTAAACGAACGCTTCTGTACATTAGTTCAGCTGTTCCACCGTTTTGATGGATGGCGCTGTAAGGAACTTCAATGACAGATGACGACGGAAAAATGTCGTTGTCATGTCATGTGTTTTGTATTGTATACATAAAAATAAAAATATTTATTTACTGTTTATAGCTTGTTAGTATTTGTAGGCGGTTATAGTAAAATAATTTTCATGCTAGAAAAGTAAATTTGGTTCCTCCGAGGACCTGTACGTAGCCATAGATTGCATCAGCATAAACATGGTTATATACATCAGCCTCCTGAGTTATTGAGTGAAACTACATTGGTAATAGTAATAAAAATGATTGCATTCTACTAATTGACCAAAATAGACATTTCTTATTCTATTGTACACTATTATTTTGAAACACAGGAATATAAAATAAATGTTATATATATATATGTTTGATCTTTAATTTTTCCAGGTTATGTAGGTATCCAAATGTTATTATAAAATATGTTTTGCAGTTTTCCTCCAGTTTGTAATAATCGGACATGCCTGTTTTTCCATTGGCTCTTCTTAATTATTCAAGTAAATTATAGCAAAAATGTTTCATTTTATTGAATACGGAAACAAATCATTTAGGCAATCTGCTAGTAGTATTACAAATTTGAAGTACTAAGTGAGTAGGTAGTTTTTATATTTATTATAAAACAGATTGTCTGATTTTCCACTGACCCCTCTCAATCATTCAAATGAATTATAGCAAAAGAAATGCTAATTAGGTAAACTATAAAAAATTTTATTTTAGCAATAAACAGACATGTCTGCTTTTTCATTGACCCTTATTAATTATTAGAAAAAAACCACAGCAAAAGTGGGTTTATGTTTTTATTGAAAAGAAACATATCAAAAATATTCTATAAAAATATAAATGAAATTATTATTATTATTACAAATTTAATGTAATTGTCTTCATATTTATGATTACATGGTAACTGAAGTTCATCTTCCATTTTTCTCTTAAATTTCTCCTGAGAACAAAAAGAAAAGAAAAAGTTTACAAAAATATCAATTTTTCACAATTCTAAATATGTCATTTTTCTACTTACTGATCAGTTTGAGTGAACACTTCTATATGAAAATTATTTGGATCTGTGTGGGCAGTTACATCAGACTTCATTTTAGATACATAATCCGAATTGTAAATGGAATAAAACAATTAGATGTTTCTTCTAGGTAGGTGTTGTTATTTTTCTACTTACTGAATAGTTTTAGCGAACCCTTCTATATGGAAATAATTTGGATCTGTGTGGGCAGTTACATCAGACTTCATTTTAGAGTTGTAATTAGAACTGTAAATGGAATAAAAGAATTAGATGTTTCTTTTAAATAGGTGTTAGATAATGAAAAAAATGTATTTTATTTTCTTCAGCACCTGAAATCCAAGAAATCAAAATTTTGTACCATCAAAGAGACCTCTTAGGTATAACTATATCGTTTTACCAATTGCTGCATCACTACTTCAACTCTTAGATAATAAACTCAGAGCACGTGAACCCTCCATCTCATACATATTTAAAAATATCTACTTCCGCCCTAAGGGCACTTTACTTATGGAAATTTAGTTTTTTTTTTGCACACTGAGGGTCAAAGTGTGGATTTATGCAGACACATTTAACAATTATCAATTAGCATTTAACAATTAACATTTATCAATTGTAAGTTGAACTACTCATTTCACTATGACTCCATTTATGCACACAATTATCATTTATCATTTAACAATTACGAAGTTGGCCAACTTTTAACTTCTTAAATTAATTGTACCGAATTTTCATCTAGTGCGCTACTAGTACGCAGATCCTGAAGTTAACTTCACTTTTTTCATAGAAAAGTGGTTGAGAGGTTATATTGTGTTTGTTTGTTTTGTTTATTTTTAATTTCCAAGTTCAATTCATTTTCAAAATTATTCCAATGCACAAATGGACATGAAAATGTAGGGTTAATGGTTATTGTAAATAACTAGAATCTCGGGCTCGTGCGCATGCTTACTATTTTCTCCTAATTTATAATTGTGTCTGCATAAACGATGGCAGTTTTACTAATTGTTAATTGATAAATGTTAATTGTTAAATGCTAATTGATAATTGTTAAATGTGTCTGCATAAATCCACACAAAGTAAAAAAATTGTTTGTGGGATTATTTATAATATATCAGCAATATTTAGTCCACAACACAGTTCAAATCGGTTGGCACCCCTGACTTGCAGAAAAATTTAGGTCATTTTGTATGCAACAAATCTAAAGAATGCAGTAAAATTAAGAGTTAAAACTTGAACATAATATTACTTGGACCTTTGTCTTGGGGATGAGGTATTTTGGTCAAGTTTTAGATTGTTATAATGTGTTGTGATTTAGACAGCTCAAAACAGTTGGCACTCCTGACTTGCAGCAAAATTTAGGTCATTTTGTATGCAACAAATCTAAAGAATGCAGTAAAATTAAGAGTTGAAACTTGAACATAATATTACTTGGACCTTTGTCTTGGGGATGAGGTATTTTGGTCAAGTTAAAGATTGTTATAAAAAAGATATAAGCCATCAAGTGATGGTGTGATTTTGAGTTTTGACAATTTGTGGTCACCAATTTGAACGCCAAGACGTTATCCCGAAAAGAAAGCCTAGAGAATTCGATTCTGAAATTATGAAATCTCAATTCATTGTATTTTTTGAGATTTGTTGCACGGAATATTCTGCAAGTACATTAGTATTAGCTCAGCTGTTCCACCCACCGTCTTGATGGATATGGATGGAACTTCAATGACAGATGACGAAGGTCAAATAACAGATAAGGTCAAATGTCGTTGTCTTGTCATGTGTTTTGTGTAAATAAAAATACTTCAAATTATTTATTGTTTATAGTTTGTTGGTATTTGTAGGCGGTTATAATAAAATAATTTTCATGCTGGAAAATTAAATTTGTGCCCCGTAAATGCTGTTTATTTTCATTTCGCATGTGCTTCACCACAAGTACCTATAGTGTTTAGTGCAGGGGACTAGGTGTGAAATAAACCACAAATGTTTTTAGTTATTGCTAGTGATTCCACGAAGTGCCTGATATTTATTGATCCTCATATCGGGGTCTTTTGGTTCCTCCGGGTCCTGTACCCTTGTAGATTGCATCAGCATAAACGTAGTTATATACATCAGCATCCTGAGTTATTGAGGGAAACTACATTGATAATAGTAATAAAAACAATTGCATTCTACTAATTGACCAAAATAGACATTTCGTATTCTATTGTAATCCATTATTTTCGAAACACAGGAATAAAAATGTTATATTATGTTTGATCTTCAATTTTTCCAGGTTATGTATCCAAATGTTATTATAAAATACTTTTTGCAGTTTTCCTCCAGTTTGTTAGAACGGATATGCCTGTTTTTCCATTGACTCTTCTTAATTATTCAAGTAAATTATAGGCATTATACGAAATTACTTATAGCAAAAATGTTTCATTTTGTTGAATACGAAAACAAATCATTTAGGCAATCTACTTGTACTATTACAAATTTGAAGTACAAAGTAAGTAGGTACTTTTTATATTTATTATAATACAGTATGTCTGATTTTCCACTGACCCCTCTCAATCATCATTCAAATGAATTATAGCAAAGAAATGCTAATTGGGTAAACTATAAAAATGTGTATTATAGCAATAAACAGACATGTCTGCTTTTTCATTGACCCTTATTGATTATTAAAAAAACTCACAGCAAAAATAAGTTCATGCTTTTATTGAAAAGAAACAAAAATAAATATTCTATAAAAATATAAACCAAATTATTATTACAAATTTAATGAATTTGTCTTCATATTTATTAAAATACATGGTAACTGAAGTTCATCTTCTATTTTTCTCTTCCATTTCTCAGAACAAAAAGAAAATAAAAAGTTAACAAAAATATCGATTTTTTACAATTCTATACTCACAAAGGGGTGGTGACCTCTATTGACATATTGAAGTCTTGAGCCATGTAGTTATAAAGACTGAAAAAATATTATTCAAATACTCTATAAATAAATACTTAATATTTTTACTAACAAATTATTTTTCTAACCCAATTCAGAAAAAATATATGAATAATCCATTTTATCTTGGAAGCCATATTACAAAGATAATACACAAGTACTGAATAAATTGTCTTTGTTTTTATTTATACATGGCAACTGAACTGCATCTTCCATTTTCTTAATCCTCAGACAGAAAAAAATATGAACTATCCGGTTTTTAATATTGTATACTCACAAAGGGAGCTGACACCCAGCAACATTGAAGTCTTGATCCATATAGTTGTAATACTGAACAAAAAAACATTTCTTATTTCAAATACAGTTACATCAGGTTTCGTCTTAGTTACATAATCAGAACTATAAGTGGAATAAAAAAATTAGATGTTTCTGGTAAATAGGTTTTTTTACTTATTATTTGGATCTGTGTGGGCTAGGCAGTTACATCAGGCTTCTATTTAATTAGATGGAAAGTCCTCTTCTACAGCATCCTCTTCTGTGGCATCCTGTAGTCCAATGTCCTCCTCTTGAAATTACTCTACTTCCGTCTCCTGTTGTAAAAATTCTTCATCTAGTGGTTTTGTCTTTTCTCTTTGCCTAAATAATGAAAAACATTTATTTTATTCTCTCATTATAAACAGCTTGCCTAAGACCTCCAAGACATCAAAATTTTGTATCATAAAAGAGTCTCCTAGGTACATCTCTTTTACTAATTGCTGCATCGCTACTTCAACTAGATAATAGACTCAGAGCTAATGAAACCTCCATCTCATACATATTTAAAAACATTTACCCCCCCCCTAAGGGCACTTCACTCATGGAAATTTATAGCTTTTTTGCAGGCCGGATGTCAAAAAATTTAGTTTGTACGATTATTTTTATATTAGCAATATTTTCTTGAGAATATTGCATCAACTTATTTTTTGTTGAAAATGAAATCAATTTATATTTCACATTATACCATGGCATTCTATTGAATTTGTGATAACGACAACTATATAAAAAGCCAAATGTGTTCACAAATAATTTTATCGAAATCTGAAGGACCTGTAAAGCAAAAGATTTTTTACTTACTTCTTCTTTGATTTTGCCTTCTTGTTTCGTTTATGGTTCCTACACTTTTCTCGCGCCATAATATACCTAAGTATAATACAAAAAAAAAACTAAAAAAGGTGTCTCTTTCACCAAATAAATCGTCAAAAAAACTGAAAAAAAGTCTCTTTCACTAAGGGGGGGTGTAAAAAAATTAAAGAAAGTATCTCTTTCACTGAAGGGAGGGTGTCCTTATCACCAATAAACATAACACAATAAAATAAAAGTAATAATAATATATAAATAGACAATAGAAAACTAGGTATAGCGAAAAAAGCTTGAAACAATAGCAATCGCAAATGATAAATTGAACTAGTCCGCCCCCAATGTTCTTATCTAGTACCCCTACCCTTGTTCGTTTTTCGCTCAAAAAACGAAAATGTTAAGGATTTACATAGTTGCCACCACTAGAAAAAGAATGTTTAATTTACTTACCTGGTTATTGTAGATATCGAGAAAATAATCATGAAAAACCTACAATCTGCTGCAATCATACAATAATAAAATATAAGCACGTATTATACATACCTGATATATTTCTATTTTATAAACACAAAAATTAATCACAATTTGCCTTATGGCTAATACACCATACCTACGTAGTGGAATATCGAATTTTGAAAACATAAAATACCTAACATACAAGTAAAATGGTCACTAGGTATATAGATATTGCAAGTACCTAAATAAACCTAATAATCTATAACGTGCATAGTTTTACAGTTTTCCTGTTAAAAATACTTTTTGTTTGTTTTTTCCCCGTGCAGTTTGAGGATTTTCGTATAACATGGCAACATTGATTGTAAATGCAGTAATGTGTTTATCACTAGATTTCATTGGATTCTAAAGCATCGATGTCAAATGTAAAAATTGTCCCTAGAAATCCTTACAATTTATTTAATAATTTATATAATCCTCTGATTATGACGATAAAAAGAGATGAGGATGGTTATCTAGTTTTTAGCTTGCCATAGGTTAGAATAATTTTATTGTTGAATAAAATTTACATTTTGAAAATTTTGGAAGCACAAATGTCTTGTAACTTTGTGTTTACAATATATAATCGAAATTACCTAGGTACCTTGCGAATTAATTGATTATATAAGCATTTAAAACAATAAAATAATTATTAAAGGATCACTTAGTAAATAGTGTTATTAGTTGTTGATATTAAAAAAATATTGTAAACCAAAGGATGACTAAAGAATTAATTTCGTCTACCTACTCTAGAAATGGCAATAGCGCTTCTCGATAGAATCGCTTTGGTAGAGTTGAAATATCTCCTTCAATTGTTTTCTTGTCTTGTCATTTATTATGTTTTCTCTGTAAAATGAAGAATGAAAAGTTTTTGATGTAAAACAATATTGAATATTTGGATGTTCTTTTTAATTCTAAACAGGTTGTTTTTTATAATAATTTTTGAAATTGTCCAAAATAAAGGTAGGTACCTATTGACACTCTTGAGCAAAAATTACAATTTTTATATATATTATATCACAGTAAAAGTAGATTCTTAGGAAGAGTATTAAATAGAAGTTATTTTGTAAAAATATAAGTATTTGTGCATTATTATATAGTCGCGGAAGAAAATACATATATATCACCTGATAGTTTAGACAAGATTAGCTTTTTGCATTCAGATAATCCCAATAGAATTTTGTTAGATGTTAGATTGTCGGATTGGTTTGCTTTGCATTTTATCATTACTACTCAATAAATGGCAATTATAAATCTCGGATAGGTATAAAACTTCAAAATATAGAGAACCGACGATAATGATTGATATAAGTACTATTTTAATTTCAAAATTAACCTATAAGTACAGAAACAATTAAAGAATAAAATCATAATTTACTTATTGAGATTGGAAATTAATAAAAATACCAGCTGACCCCAGACTATACTGCTGGCAGAAATTGTGTTTGAAACCTTTGAAACCAAAACATTGAAACAGCTGACCCGGAGAGGCGTTTGTTTGAATCGTCAATAGATGCATATTAAATAAAAGCCGATTTAATACTAGTAGCGACATCTATCGTAAATATTTTGAACTTAAAAATAACTAGATAAGTGACCAGTTTTGTTTATGTTTTGAGGTTTGTGTACCTGTGAGGAGGCCCCTCTTAACATTTTCAGCCGGTGACTGAAGAATGAAAAGATACCTATGTAGAAATAGAAAAGAAGAAATTCTACATTTATCTCAACTTGATTCAAAATAATAATGTTTTTGTACACATAACTCAAACTGTCAATACAAGTTTTATTTTTTATTAATTGGGTTTAATATGATCAGTTTACGTATATTGAGATTAATTTCTCTGAAAACTAATAAATGTCAAAAGAGAAGTGTATCGTATGTTCAGGGGCAAAGTCCTGAATCCAATGTGAGGGAATATTTTTATTATATAGATCATCAAGGAATGGTAAGTTATAAAAGTAGATTAACATCATAGTAATCAGCACCTAACACAATCCTGAAAAAAAAATTCCAATCTGGAAGTATGCTAAACGCAATAGTCCAACTCTAACCCAATTTTATATTGTTCAAAATAATCTTAATTAGTACTACTATTTTATAAATCTTAATAATTTTAGTTGTTTTTAGATGACGCCCGAATGAAAAATTTTACATCCTGCTTCAAAGACAAAAAATTTTTAAAATTCTTTTTCAACCAATTAAAATTAAACAATACAGATAGTTATAAAGAATTTCCTTACATATCCCTATGTGGTAAAGAAAGGAACTTTGTTAGATGTGATGATTTCCCAATAGTTTTTACACATATTGTTAAAACAATATCAAATGAAACTCATTTGGGGTATAACCACGCTGGAAATTTACTATCAACAGAATTTTTCCCAGATAAAATTGTTATGTTACCAAAAACAGGTAGAGTATACCATCCATTTTCTATTAAAGTAGGTGGAATGGGATTAGTAGCTTCAAAACTAGCTATAGAGTTCAGCAGGTTCTTCAAATTTGAAAATGGAGAGATGAATCCCCCAACACACTTCACTTTTGAAGATGTTACCTATACATTAGATACATTATGGTATCATAAGATGAAATAGAAAGGAGAGGTTAGTTTTTAACGTTAATGGGTTTACTTTGTATTAAGTTTAAGAAGTATACCAATTATTAAAAATGTATTTTAATGTTATTGTAACAAGCTATTAAACTATTAAAATTAAATAACAACTCTAATTGTCATGAGAATTTTGTAACCTACAGATAAAAATTTTATCAAATTTATTGCAAGATAACAAATGGCTATAAAACAACTAGTTTATATGAATATAGTTCTAGGATACCAAAGTAATATATAGTGATCACTTTTGCATTTAACGAGATCTAATCCAAATCTGTATAAATAAACAAATTATTTAAGTCAAGTGAATGTAACCCGTTATAATTTGTGTATAAGTGTTCTTAGCCATATTTGCTATTTTTTTATTTGCTATGTGTGTTTTATGTTCTGCAATATATCTACAACCGCCAAAAGTACTGTAGAAAAATTAATAAAAAGGCACTTTCTTCTACACCTAACAAGCATAAAACGTGATAATTGACAATATTGCACAAGTTTTGAAAGTATTTTATTAAAAAATATTCTCGAATGCCTCTAGATATTAGGAATAGAGTTGATGAATGAAATATTTGAAATTTTCATGTTCAAGACTTAACCACCACATTCTGCGGCTTCAGTTATATTATTGAACACATGTGATGTATATTGCACTTCTTATAATTTACTCTACTAATAGTATCAAAATGTTTATATTATTAAAATGCTGTACGAAATGGATGATACGATTTCTTGGACGTATATGATTCTGATCACAAAAGTAACCTTCAGGTTGGGTCATAACTCGCTTTCGGATACTGTTGGTGTAGTTGGTCTCGTTAGAGGCTTCTTACTACCTGGTAATACCCATGATAATCCTAATTTGGAGGTATGGTCTTCAATTTGGTCATTCATAATGGATGTTTTCACCTTAAAATGAGGACATTATGATTTCTTTAAAAAATTAACACAAATTAAACTATTAATTTACATTTATAAAAAAACAAACTTACCTTGTCATGAATTTCTGGTTCGTAGGGTTCAAATGTAATGTAATGTGGGTCATCTATTGGTGGTTCCTCATATAAATGTTTTTTACTTTCTGTCACTAATTCTGCTGCTTTTTTTTTGAAAATTTGAAAATCATTTTTATACCTAAAATATTGTAATTGATAAATATCGTTTATTGATTTAGTAAAAGGGTATGGTCCAAAGCAGGGGAAAGAATAGGAGCCAGAATTGTAGGGTTAAAACAAAGCACAACTTTCCAATCGCAAGTACCGGCGATTCACCACTGCATTGGAGGTATTTAAAGGCAAGAAAGAACATACTATTCAGTTACAATCTTCAAAGACAAAGCTGCAGTAAAGGCACCCGATTCCATAGAGGTAAATTCTAAGTTAGTATAGGATTGCCTAGAACCCCCCGTTTCAAGGTCACTAGCCTGGGCACGGGGGCAATGAAAAGATGGATGAAATAGCCAGACAAGGATCATCAATGCCACTCATTGGACCAGAACCTTTCAGAGGCATCGCAAAATTGTAAGAAAGTGGGTGGCACAGAAATCGAGAGGTGGGTATGCAGAGCACAACCCATATCAGTGCAACTGCATGGCAAATGTGCAATTTCTTGTACTGGGCAATGAGAAGCCACTGGCAAAAAACTACATGAATGGTTCAGTCTCAAGGCTGATAGGTTCCATAAAGGTGTTGGGTTGGAGAGTGTAATCTAGATCAAGAGGATCACAATAGATCTAAAGGAATAGGCCAATTGCTAACTCATCGAATCTAGTCTAGTAAGAGCATGGGATAAAAATATGCAGATCTTATAGATATTTACTTACATTTTGGCAGCTTCTAAATTGATAGCATGTTCAGCAGTTTTGTCCATATCTATAAAAATCCATTGTATGAATTTTACTACTTGCCAAATATGTTGATCTGATTTTGACCACTTTGGAAAGGCTTTTAAAAGGTTAAGTTCATCAGTTTCATCATTTATCACTGGATGAAAGATTTTTGAATGAAAAATTACTTTCTGAAAGCAAAAAAACAAAAAAAGTGGAATATTTTGTACTGCTATATTCTGTTGATACTCACAGGATGTCCAGAATCTGGAAATTCTTCATCTAGAAAAATAGTGAATCTAAAAATTCCTTCTTCATAACATCCAGATCGTACAAATATTACTCCAAACCATACTTTAAAATAATAACAATTATAAAAATAATCCAAATATCTCTCTTAAATAATGTCAGATATGATAATTAAATCATTGAACTTACCTAATGGACAATCTTTGGAAGGTATGACATACACTCCAGATATATTTTCATTTTGTACCATTTTGCTAAAATCGATACTTTATTATTTTACTTCTAAAAATTAATTAGAACTTACTATTCCGCCAAAATGACATATTCTTGTCTATACATTTTATATAATTTTTGTATGTCTTCATTTTGCTTACTAGATACTATCTGATCCGATAATGGTTCTGCTGGTAGAACTCTTCTTGTCGATCCTTGTCTTTGGAAATTACTATCATCCTAAAATTACCATTGATTGTTATTATTAACTCAAAGGTTAATGAAAATATTTCAATACCTTTGTATATGATGCATGCATAATAAGACAAATAAAAACGCAAAAATAATGTTAAAGTGTTACAAAAATTAGTCAGTTACATTTAAGATAAGATATGAGATAATTGCAAATTAGCAATTTTATAGTAAACATTTGTAATCTGGACGTTGGCGAGATATCTCGATTGACAATTGACATCTCCCTGTATTGGGACTCTGCACACTATAAAATTCTACTATCGACTCTATTCACATAGAAACTGCAATTGATTTCATAATAATTAGTCAGGAATAAAAGAAAACTAGTCGACTATATACAGAGTGAGACTCTCACTCTCGACTGGAATGATAGTAGTAATGTTACTCTAGAAAGCGACCAGTAGAATTCTATAGTGTACAGAGTCCCAGTACTGGTGACGTAAATGTAGCCTTGTCAAAATATATCCATCTATACGTCAACCAAATGGAAAAAAGAAGAAACCATTTTGACAAAAAATAAAGTGTGAGTATGGAGACTATTACTCGCGTCTGTGGCCCGTGTAGGTGGTGCCGACTTCGGGCGCCATCGAGTATCTCCGGTGGCGCTCGGCTTTCATGCGGGGCGCGCACGGTTCAAACACCCCGTGTCGCTCTCTATGAAAAGAACATCTCCTCGCTTTCCATACACTTTTTTAACTAAACCACCCTACCCTAATCCGAATCGAAAAATTGAATTGTGTAATTGACAGATTATTATAATAATTTTTAATAATAACCCAACCAAAACCACCCTACCCTACCCTAATCCGAATCGAAAAATTGAATTGTGTAATTGACAGATTATTATAATAATTTTCAATAATAACCCAACCAAACCTACCCCTACCAAACCTTCTTCGTATTTTTAGTCAATTTTTGAAAAAAACAACCGAGGCAAGATAATCTTGAGGTCGTTAAAAAGTTTCGCGGCCATGGCATACACACTATTTTTCGTGCAATCATTAAAATTATTAAACTAGATAATTGTAAATAATAGTTATTTGTATGCTTAGGCCGCGAAATACCTTTTTAACGTACCGAAAGAACAGTTATCGCCGAGGCCGTTTGCGGCCGAGGCAAGATAATCTTGAGGTCGTTAAAAAGTTTCGCGGTTATGGCATACACACTATTTTTCGTGCAATCGTTAAAATTATTAAACTAGATAATTGTAAATAAATATATCATTGCTTTAAAATCAACAGCAGTTTAATTTATTTAACAATGGGTGCTATGGAAATGATATGTTTCAATATATACAAAATATTTTGACAGTTCTTGCTTCAACTTCTGGAGTAAATATACCTAAGTAATAATACAAACTGTACAATTAATGTTAATATTAATCCTAAATAATATAAGTACTTATGTATTTGTTGGTATTCAATAAAAAATCATCCATGTCTTTGTAAGTAGTATTTTAGAAATGTCAAATTTGGAAGTGATATTCGAAATACTGACTTTCGTCCGATTGCACGAAAAATGGCTTTAATTTACATCTACCTCAAATAAAAAACAATGGAGAGACTATAAAAATCATGCATAATTTTGATAAATTACCTATAGTGAAGGCGAAACCTATATTTAAGAAGTTAAATATTCAAATTGAATTTAAGTGGAAATATTATTTTGAGAATAAAATAGAGGTATATGTAGATGCAGAATATCGTTATTAATCCACTATTTGGAATTATAAAAATGTTGTGCTTGGGTATTCTTGAAAAAGTTGCCAAATCATAATCCATAAAACTTCCTGTGTAATATCTTATTGGTCAATAAATATCACAAACAGTCTATGGCTTGTGTATATTATCTCTGGTATGTATGTAGTATCATGGTTACATTTTGGAGGTTATAATCACTTCTCTTGAATGCGTTAATTTGCATTTCTATCGAATTCCGCTTTGCGAAATCACATTTTGTGTATATTATTGTCTCCAAAGCGACGTTGCTGGTACTTATATAAAACTACGAAATGATGATCTACGATGAGATATTACATACTGCGACTTCACTGGTTGACTGGAAAATGAGATACAACAAATAAGTGAATGAGAATAATATATAATTTGACAAAATCTTATTTAATAAACAAAGAAAATTAGTAAATAAATGGTAGTAAAGCTTTCCTCTTTTTCGGCAGTTCTTTGAATGTTTTCTGATACCAGGAATGAGATTGTATCATCGTTTCAAGCTAAAAAAAGTTCAAATTTTATAAAGAATAGGTACCTATTCACATTTCTTGCTCTTTTATAGCAACATATTTAAATCGTACCTGATTAATAACTACAAGTAGATAAACAAAAAACCAAGTTCTGTTGAATCTTAAAATTATTGTTATAGCTGTATAAATCAGTATCTCGGCTACTTGTAGAGGGCTTGTTAAATACTCAAACCAATCTCCATGTGGAAGTAAATATTTCTGTGTTACAATTTCACCTTGAAATGTCAATAAATGAGAATTTTAAAAATCTATTAGCATAATAATCATGTATGAACCTTGCTTATTTTTTCTTAAATTGGCTAAAATCACAGTTGCAGTGTGCTGATGCCACCAAGCCCAGAAAAAAACCATTATTGCAATTATTTCGAAATATTTCATACTTCCCAAGTTAATGCTGTCATCGGATGTATTTGCTAAAAATGTATACAATATTCACCTTTAGTAATTATAAACAATTCTTCTTACCTTTTAGAGCAAATTTTGGTGCCTCACATAGAATTGCTAAAGAAGTTGCTGGATAAAAGAGCAATCCAAGAAAATATAGATGTAAAGTAAAATAGCTATTTTTTCCAAATACTGAAACTATGTGTGTTTCATAAAACCTTCTTATTACCTGTAACGTCATCAAACAAACAGCTACATATGCTTGAGTAGTTGAAACTAAAATAATAAGTTTAGATACAATCAATGTAAAATGGGCCAGTAAAATATGTAAGGCGTCTCATAGTTTTCTTATTTAAACTGCTTATAACCAATGAAACACTTCAGTCTTTTGATCTTGAAACTTACCTTTTGAAGCCTGTTGGCCACTTGCAGATTCAATGAAGCTAGATATGTAAGATGGTACTTCATGCTTCAATAAATACACATAATTTACTAAAGAAAATGTAAGAATATAAGAAATCAAAGCTACAACATAAAAATGTTTGAACCATTTCTTTGGTATGTTGATCAACAGTTTAGAAGATATTTTCTTGTTGCCCAGCTTACCATATCTAAACGATTGATCTAAAAAGCTTGGTAGTTTTGTTTTGAAAAATATAGTGGCACAAGCAACAAGAAAATACGAAATTGCCGCCGAAAAGAATCCTAATAAAATGTAATTCATTTTGAGACTACCAATTTGTTGGTACTGCTGCTCATAGAATATTTGTAGCTGCAAATCTGGAAGTTGGTTATCTGTGATCTGGAAGGAATCAATTTAATTGTTATAAAAAGAAGAGCTAGAGGTTAAAATTTTTTATCAACAGTAAAAACACAAAAGTTTTTTTTTTATCGGATAAATTTCTCTTTGCAACAAAACAGTTTTGCCATCAATCACTTATTTTACGAGATAAACTGACATGATAAAATCGCGACACCGAAGGTGGAGCGATTTCATCTAATGTCAGTTTTTCGAGCAAATTTAGTGATTGGCAAAACTTTGAGTTAAAGAGAAATTTATCTGATAAAAGAAAAGCTCGAGTGTTTTTTGGCAAGATAAATTAACGACAGAATATATGGATGAACAACAACAATAATTATCTTTATTAATACAACAAAGTTAAATAATTACCAAACCGATTCAAAATAAAAGCACTATATGTTTAAAATTCAAAAATCTGACTGACTAATTGAAATTGACAGTTTTTGCAGTTTTGCCAACACTTAATTGCTGTGAAATTATAAGTAACCAACCATTGTCATTGTGTAAAAGTGACGTCCGCTTACTAGATATTGAGGAAGAGAAGTTTTTATCCGATAAAAAAGGATGTACCTTTTTTATCGATGTCAAACTGTCAAAGTGACAATAACATTTCCAGGTATATGACATTTTAACATTGGAGTTAATTTATCAACCAAAAAATTTACATGAGTTATCAGTTCTTATCTCCTGAAATCTCCAGGGTATTATTTGCTATAGCTACAAGTGTAATTACTATCTACTAAAATTTTTGATGTATATTTTACAAGATTCGTTGTCACGTTATATAAATGGAAATTTCATTTAAAAAGGGAAATTCTCTTACCGTTAATACCACTAGCACATTACAACACTTACAGAGTTGATCAAAGGTTAATAAACAAATGTGCAAATCATAATTTATTCTATAAATGATGCTGACATCATAAGTGTAGATTGTATTTAAAAAAAAAATAAAGTGCGAAATTATATAGGTATTTCAACAAAATTGTAAGACTCCCTATTTGATGGGTTTCATGTTTTGATGAGAAACTTTTATGAAATGTTAAGGTATATTCAACACACAAGGTTGAGAAGTGGGAATAAATGTGTGGTAGAGAAGGTACATACAATGGGGTATAATAATTGAAAGGTACTACTGTTATACCAGAATTTGGCATAGTTGAAGGAAGCCCAAAGCAATGAGCAACTATACAACTTTGATATTATATACTATCCATAGGCGTGCGCACACTTTTTTATTAGGGGGGGGGCATTGATTCATTTGAGTGTGCCTATTAAAAATGATAATTAAGCAATAACGCTGCCTTTTCTATAACGCAAAAGTCCATTGCAGGCTCATCGGCGAAATAAAAAAACGTCATTGCCCCATTTCCAATTAAAAGCTTTAGTAATCACGCAATTATAAGTAATAGAACAAAATATATTGAACCAAAAAATTATCTAGAAACATTCGTAGCAATACATGGAATCCAGAGGAAAAGATAGATAATGATAATATCCTATCAAGTCTCTGTTGTGACATGGTACTCCTCAGTTTTGATTTAACTTGAACCATTTTTGAGAACGAACGTTCACAAGAGCAACTAGTATCTGGTATGACAGCAAACATTTTTAAAAGCATGAAAAAGCTAGTGTATATTTTGTAGTTGTCTCCGGAAAGGATCCAAGCCTTTAAGAATAGAATTATCAAATTTTATTACACTCAGTTCGGCAAGCAATTCTTTTTTTATTTTAAATTTATTTTCAATTTAAGTGAAATTAAAGTGAGCGTTAAAATTAAAAAATTATAAAATGTTTTTAAAAGATTGATATTTTGAGGAATTGGGGTGGACCGATTAGGGTGGGCCATGGCCCCCCCTGTAGGCACGCCTATGATACTATCTCACAGTAACAAACAATTTTTTTATATCAAATATATTTTAAATCAAACACAACAAAATAACAGAAATAAAATTTGTTTCTAATTATCTATTTAAATGAATTCCAATAAATCTCCTAATTTATCTAAATAGAAATCAGGTACAAGATCTTTGTCATCTTTTTTATTTGATTTTTTACGTTGCATTACTTCATCCAACGTTGTTACTCCCGTCAGTACAAGAAGTGTTTGAAAACCACATCTAGTGCCCAACAAAATATCTGTATTACATCTACAAAGAATAAATTGGTCTGTGTTAAAATTTATATCATATGAAATTGAAATTATACTCAAAAATGGAATGAATTGTAAATAAATGAGCAGAAACAATGCGAAAAGGGATGTACAGGTAAGCCAAATGGATAAAAAATTCAGTTGAATAATGTCCGATGGATATAACTAAGTTGGAATTCTGGAACCATTGGTGATACATGCCACTGAACACTACCACTACACCAACACTTTACACTATCTTACATGTATTTTGATAACAAGTTGTCTTCTTCAGTCCCTTACACATGTAAGATAGTGTAAAGTGTTAATGTTGGTGTAGTACTAGTGTAAACAGTGTCCAATTGATATGTAATGAACTCGGTAATGAAGCAAAATAAATATAGTATATTCACCTGTCTCCGATCATCATGGTCCTTTTTGGATCAATTCCATATTCTGTCATGAGTGCTTCAACTATGTAAGAATTTGGTTTACCCACAACTACAGCTTCTCTCTGAGCTACAGTCTCAACAGATCTGACAATAGCACCAGTACCTGGCACTACTAGATCAGTATTCATGGGAAACCTTTCATCAGTATTAGTAGCTATAAACAAACATGTAGGTTTATTTAAGTAGGTTGCTGCCTTTAAAAGTTTTGGATAGGAAAAATGTTCATCAAACCCTACTATCACAGCTCCCACATCTGGATCGGGATGGAAGTTTTGAACAGTTGTGGCTAAGCTGTTTTGAATAACATCAGGCTGAAAATATTTAAGTTACAAGTTAAATGAAAATTAGATAATACAGAATAGTTAGGGTATGTTATGTACAAAATAAACTGATAATTTCAAATGTATCATGAAATGTGTATATACCCCAATTCCTAAATGTTTGATACCAGCTGATTCTAATTCCTGTGTAATGCCTGCTGATCCTATAACAAATACCTTCTGGTTAAATCCACTGTTTTTTAAATATGATACTGCTAAATAGGAAGATGAGATAACATCATCCTAAAATAAAATTAAAGCCACTATGAAAATTTTCAGTACACCAACAAAGAAATAGACTAAATTGATAGAAACTAATGTAATACTTGATATAGACCATTTCATCACCTTTTCTACGTTATATCCTAACCGTTTTGACTTGATGACGAACTCTTCTCGAATCTTTGTGGAGTTATTTGTCACAAATATAATTTTCTTTCCAATTTCTTTTAAACGATTAATAACTTCTACTGATCCTGATATTGGATCATTTCCTAACCATAAAACTCCATCGCAATCGGCTAAAATCGTATCAATACCATCCAAAATTTTACGTACCTCTGCTTTAGCTAACTTAGATAAGTTAGTTAAGGTTGAAAAACTGGAAAACATTGTTTGCAAAAGGAGGTAGAATTACGGCAACCTAACAAAAAATTTTGACAGGTTTTTTGTTTAAAAATAATTGTATGTGCTCGTTTGAACTAATACTGAGGGCGCGTTGTATCAAACACCTAAACTCGGTTTAATGATAATTGATGTTTAGATTGTGACAGATTGTTGTATTTATTATCATTCAATTACATCAGCTAACCAAGTTAAGGTGTTACACTCTTGTCTGTAGGTCTGTAGCACGTGTGATGTGGTGCCGACTTCGGGCGCCATCGAGTATCTCCGGTGGCGCTCGGCTTTCTCGCGGGGCTGGGTCGTCTGAACCACAGATATGGTCTGAACGTGAACTCTGTAACAAGTATGTTATCTGTGCTCTGTAACAGAGTAGAAAGGAAATTTCTTTCTATGTTAGTAACACAAAACAGTCTAACCCACAAAACAGTCCAACCTTTATTCTGTTTTGTGGGTTAGACTGTTTTGTGTTCCTAGCATAGAAAGAAATTTCCTTACGAGAGCCTAATTTACCGACATGCCAAACTTAGTTCGTATGACAGAAAATAAGTTAGAGACGTGGTGCCGATCGAGTATCTCCGGCGCTCGGCTTTCATGCGGGGCGCGCACGGTTCAAACACCCCGTGTCGTTCTCTATGAAAAGAACATCTCCTCGCTTTCCATACACTTTTTTAAATATATTTTTTAAATATATTCCTAACCTAAACCACCCTACCCTACCCTAATCCGAATCGAAAATTATAATAATTTTCAATAATAACCCAACTAAACCTACCCCTACCAAACCACCTTCGTATTTCTAGTCAATTTTTGTAGAATGAATTATAATAATTTTCATTTTTTAAATATATTCCTAACCTAAACCACCCTACCCTACCCTAATCCGAATCGAAAATTATAATAATTTTCAATAATAACCCAACTAAACCTACCCCTACCAAACCACCTTCGTATTTCTAGTCAATTTTTGTAGAATGAATTATAATAATTTTCAATAATAACCCAACCAAACCTACCCCTACCAAACCTTCTTCGTATTTTTAGTCAATTTTTGAAAAAAACAAAAAATAAAAATATCTTGACTCGGACACGACTCGAACCTGGTACCTCTGTGTTAGGAGCCCAGCACGCTTACGCCATAGATTACCGATGCTTACGCTGAGCTAATCTCTGCACACATCAAGGATATCGTATAGGAGGTTAAAAGCTTTATGGACGCATATCGATCGGCACCACGTCTCTCGGGCCACAGACAAGAATCACAAACGCAATCGCAAAAGCCACATGTTACTACTGAATTTGGCAACGTTGGAATATGTCGGTAAATTAGGCTCTCGTATTTCCTTTCTATTCTGTTACAGAGTTCACGTGCTGGTGCCCAGCGCGCGAGGGATGTGGTTTGGTAGGGGTAGGTTTGGTTGGGTTATTATTGAAAATTATTATAATTTATTCTACAAAAATTGACTAAAAATACGAAGGTGGTTTGATAGGGGTAGGTTTGGTTGGGTTATTATTGAAAATTATTATAATTTGAACATTATCTGACTCGAAGGCGCGGAGGAGGGTAGAATTACGCTGTCAAAGATAATTAGTGGGTGTTTATGGGTTTTTAATTGATATTATCGGCCCATCAGGTCTTCTTTAAAAAAAAAAACATATCCCCCTTCACATTTAGCGCAGACTTAGGACGAATCTGTCAATTACACAATTCAATTTTTCGATTCGGATTAGGGTAAGGTGGTTTAGGTGCTTTCTATACACTTTTTCAAACGATATATTTAAAAAAGTGTATGGAAAGCGAGGAGATGTTCTTTTCATAGATATCCTAGCTTTCTATACACTTTTTTAAGGGAAATTTCATAAATTTTTGTGAAGTGCACTGAAAGCGAAGGAAATCTCACCCAACCCTAACCCAAATCGAAAAATGGAATTGTATAATTCACACTATTCACAGAAAAGCTTGCTTTCCGTACACTTTTTTAATGGATATTTTCCAAATTGTTCTAAAGTGCATTAGAAGCGAATGAAATCCAACCCAACGTACCCTACCCTACCCTCCTCCGCGCCTTCGAGTCGTCGACGAGAGCGACACGGGGTGTTTGAACCGTGCGCGCCCCGCATGAAAGCCGAGCGCCACCGGAGATACTCGATGGCGCCCGAGGTCGGCACCACATCACACGGGCTACAGACGAGAGTGTTTGATACAACGCGCCCTGAGAGTGAGGTGCGTTCGTTTAAACTCGTACTGGAGTTTTATACTTTTTTCTACAACTGCTATGAAAAGTGACGTACCTATTTCTCATACCTGCCATTAATTTCAAAACAAAATAGGTATTGCTCATACTTTTTTTTTGATTTAGGTGCTTCGATTTCTGTGATCATTAGCACCAGAATTTGAAGAACAAAAGGCTCATCGTTTTATATTGCAAAAGTTATATTTTATTGAAGAGGTCTTTATTGTCTGCGAGATGTTCAGGCATATTCGGCATATTTCCATATCCTGAACACTCACATAATATGATATGTGACACTGTGGTCAATTCACCACAAAGGATACATATATCGGAGGATCTTGTCCTTCTAGGAGAAACGCATGCGTTAATGTTGTATGCCCGAATTTATCTATGGCCCGAATCTCAATCTGTGAATCTTCACTCTGTCAGCCCTGGGCAGTGCTTCTGGAGGTCGCCAAGGACCACCAGATGGTTTTATTGACTTTAGACTGTTGTTCACTCGATTCCATTCCTGTTGCCACATTCCTTCCAATAGAGATTTATATTCCCATTCCCTCAAAACCATAACGTCGACTGTCTTTTTCTCAGCCTTTCCACGAGCTGCTGTATCCGCGTTTTCATTGCTATTATTCCGACATGGCTTGGAGCCCAAATGAGCTTAACCTGTTTACCAATATTATGGAGGTAATGTATAGAAAATAATATTGACTTGACTAGTTGATCATCTGAAAATGGGCTTGAAATTGATTTAAGGATACTGAGAGAGTCACAAACGATTATGGTTTCTTGATTTAGTCTTGCCATACTGCAAAACTGAAGTGCCTGCCAAATAGCATAAAGTTCAGCTGTGAATATGGATGCGTAAGGTGACAGGGACCAAGAAAACGTTTGATTACCAATGGATAGAGCACTGCCTGTACCGGTTGATGTTTTAGATCCGTCTGTATATAAAATTGTTGAGTTAGGAAACTCTTGTGAGATTTCCAAAAAGCGCTGACGGTAGACTAATGGAGCAGTAGGTACAATTCTTAGGAAATACAGTCAGATCTAAGCAGATAGAAATTTTTGTCAGCTGCCATGGAGGAACTTCGAATAACTCATTTAATGAGAGAATAGTCAAGTTATGCAATTCCAGTGGTGGCAGAGTTTCGTGTGCTCTGATTCCTACTGGCCTTGTAATAGTTGGTCTATCTGCATATCTGCCGTGTTCTAACAAAATAGGAAGATTTCGATGGTTGGGTTGTGCTCGTATTCTGGAGATGTAATTTCCTAGTAGCTTCTGGCGGTGTAATCGTAAAGGTGGAAACCCTGTCTCACTACAAATACTCACAGTGGGTGTTGTACGAAATGGACCTATTGAGTACCTCAAACCTGCATGATGTATGGGATCCAGTAAACTCAGCGTTGATTTCCGTGCCGACGAGTGTAGAATAATAGCCATTCTACACAAGTAAAAGAATATATTTTCTCCACGACTATGCATAAAAAAAATTTCTATCAGGAATCAAACCTCGATCACCCGCATAAGAGTCAACCATCTCTAACACTGCTATCTAGCACATTTATTTATTGAAATGTAAATATATATAGGTAACTCATATTTTTAATAGAAACATTTACATTCTTAAATGAAATTATCACATTATTATAGGAATAATAATAGAGATAACATAATAGCTATTTATGTAACGTTATGAAGTGCATCATTTTGTGTAACGAGTGAAATTTTTGCGGGGCGAGTGAGGTCCCGTAAAATAACACGAGTTACACAAAAAACATTTCATAACGTGTTTCATACAAGATTTTATCTAATTTTGACAAAAAGAAATTTAATTTACCTATCAATAAAGCATTTCATACGTTTCATACAAGATTTTATCTAATTTTGACAAAAAGAAAATTTAATTTATTTTATGTGAATCCTTTTGACAAAAAGCAATTTCTTTTCTCTCTTGTTTTTATTAACTGGTGATAAAATTAATTTTCCCTCACCAGTTACATAATATTTTTCATTATGTAACTGGTTACGAAAAATGTAAGTCAGTTTAAAAAATGTCACTTTATATGTCAAAATTAGATAAATATACGTAATGGACTGCCTAAGTCTGACGTCATAAGAGGCGTGGTCATAAAAACTTTTCCAAACAAACCGAAAGCTTGTGTAAATTATCAAGAAATTTTTAATTTTCCGTGTGCTGTTGATTTAGTTATAAATAAGATTGACCGGTAATTAGAAATTTATTAAAAGTGATTAAATAAAGAAGTTTTTAAAACTAACTGTAAATCTGGAAAGGGATTTCCATTAGGTATTTTGTCAATAAAATTTACAAAACTTTAAATACAAAAACATAGCATAGGCACACATAACCTCAACTATGTTTACACTGTTTTAAAAAAGTCTCCAACTGTTTTACTTATTTCTAACGATCAGTCTTATTAATAACTATATTAATATAGCAAACCGCAAATTAAAAATCTCTTAGGACGTTTTACAAGCGTATCGATTTGTTTGGAAAAGTTAATAGGAGCAGTAGGAGGAGCCTTCTGTTGTGACGTCAGAGCTTAGCTGTTGTCCATTACGTAAAATTAAGAATTATTTTGACGTTTCAAACCATGAAAAATAGCCTCTATGTTTCAAAGGACGCGCTGTCAGAAGCGATTTACCTAAATTAGATATTTGACATTTTAGAGCGCGTTCGATAAAGCACTCGAGTGACACTCCGGGTAAGGTAAACCGAGGAGCGTCTAAATGTAGCTCTCTTTACCAACGTTGCCAAGTATAGTCCTAAACTGAAATGTCTTCCTAACCATAGACAAAATGAAATATTTCTTCCGCTATGTTCCTAACATTAGGGAAAATGTATCTATGCATTCGTGAGTTTTCCTTTTTGTATGATAATTCTGTATTGTAAACTCGAACAATTTTCAGTACGTTTTGCTAAACATAATTTTAAAAATGACAAATATTGATTTCTTAACACATTGCTTTTTAATCAACTGTGATAAATATCATTATTAAAATATTTTTACTTTCCAAAACACAAACGTGTATCAAGTTTAATTAATGAAATTAAATAATAATGTACATATGAAGATTAAAAATATACCATCAATGAATGAACGAGGATCACTTAGAAAATGTTAGACATTTTATTGTCAATAATTAGTAATTTAATTAACATAAACATTAAAAATACAGCATTATGCAATATTTCGTGGACATAAAAAATAAATATCAAACTTCAAATTATAATAAATTTATTTGCTTTCCAAATACAATTTAAACTACTTACAAATAATCGTGATCATTAATATAAGAATTTGATATAAATTAAGTTTTATTTAAGATTACATTTCGTTCAGCAATGCTTGGGCGTTGTAAAAATTGTTTTTTAGAAACTTTTCTTTTCTTAGTGCTGCAAAAATTGACCTGTTTCGGAATGTTCTTATTTGCAGGTTCACTTTTAGAGCTTGATGCAAAAGCATTAATCTGCTCATGGTTCTGAGTTTTTTTAATAATCATATTTTCTTTTTTGAGTGTACTTAACACATGATTTAATACTTGCAAATCGTTAGAACTGGCAGCCTGTGTATTTAACTTTTCAGTTTCAGAGAAAATAGTGTCCAATAATTTTTTTTTGTTGTCGTTGCTGGGTGGAATACTTTGACTTAGGGTGCTTAGATGGGTACCAATTTCATTTTCATTGATTTGTTTGGTATCCTCACATTCTGATTCCATTAAAATATTAGTGGTGGAATGTAATGAAACATAATGAATTTTAACATTATGTACATCTTTTCTTGTTAATAAATTAATACGCTTAATTTTATCTTCACAAAAGCTTTCTCTGTTATTATCCAGGATTCTAAAAAACAATTTTAAAATAAAATAACATAAAATTCTTAATCCTGGAGGTTAAATATAACAGAAGTCTATGATAACACTATAAATAAGGGGAGTGACAAGAGTTCCAAAGAGACGGAACAATACTGCAAGAGTTCCTAATGGTAATTAATATTTTTCCTCTGACAGTTATGCTATTTCATAATTCTATAACTTTGGCTGTTATACCATAAGCAAATTTTTAATATAGCCTGTTAATCGATTACAAGAGTTCAGGACCCTTTCAGTATTATACAAGTTCCAACCATTCAGAACTCTTGTCACTTCCATAAAAAATAATATACTAACCTTGTTATTGGTACACCATTTACCAAATTTCTAGCTATATTTGCTTTTTCCATTTTGGGAATATGAAGATGTTGAATCTCCAAATCATGTCCATAATGTGTTACATTATAAAATGCGGTGCTTTTGTTTTGTTTTTTAACAAGTTTGATGTAGCTTGTACATGCATATTCAATTTTAGTAGTGCCGGAACTTTTTTTTAATCTCTTTCGAAGACCATTCATCTGGCGGGATTTTCCTAAAATAAAATGGGAATATAGTACCAATAGGTTTTGAATCATTATTTATTAAATTTAAACACTTTATTACAGTATGAACAAAATTTTTCTTGCTCAACCAATGCTAAAACCTACAACCAATCATATGTCCTGCACTCACTAATGATTTCAGTAGGTATAGAAAATGATGAAAAAGAATATTTTGATAATTACAAATTTATTGTAGTAGCCTATCATAGTTAATTTCAAAACTTACCACTCCTACTACAGTTAAAATACAGAATTTCACAATCCTCTTTAATTTTTGGCCCTCTGTGCTGAATATACTCCACATTTTCGTGGCTGTGCATTTGATTAAGCCACTGACGAAAACCTAAAATAGATAATCCCTGTACTATTGACACAAAGATTGATGTATATAGTAAAATACTACCAATTATAATAGATCTAGTTTAAATGAACTTAAAGACCAAGATATATGAATTTTAACTTATAAAAAAGTTGAAATTACAAAAAATAGATAAAACCATTTTACCTTCATAATCATCAAACTGATGCACTTCTTCTCGCATATCTACATTATGTTCAATCCTTAAATGTTCTATTAGATTTTTGTTAACTTTAAATGATCTATTGCACTCGTTTTCCAGACATTTAAATCCATAGGATATAACATTCTGAACGTTATGTTTTTCTGCTAAATGCCTAGTTAAACTACCTCGATTTGCGTAAACTTTACAACAAAATTGGCATACTGCATCCATATCTCGATTAAATATTGCACTTTTTGAATTACATACAAAAACAACAAACGATTAAAAATTACACAACACGGAATAAAGAAAGCACGAATGTAAGGTTAGGAACACAGGATATCAGAATTTGAAATCTGACATTTCAGTTTAGGATTACGCTTGGCAACGTCGGTAAAGAGAGCTACATTTAGACGCTCCTGGTAAACCGTTCGATATGTCACTCGTACTCAAAACAGGGGAAGTGTGGGCGGAGCTATACATCGAGTAAGCTGTTCGAAAAGTGGAGCGTACATTACTCGAGTGCACTCAAATGTACCCATCAAAATTGATCGAGGAGATTTACTCGAAGCCTCAATCTACTAAATTATTAACTGTCATTTTATTCAGAGTTATTTTATGTATGTATGTATGCATAAACATTATTTTATTACTCGATTTATTATGATTATAAAATTAATAATTTGTAAAAACAAAATTATTATGATAAGTAAATTTGTAAAATAATTTTGTTGGGGTCAAAAACAATGCTGGATCCTTGTGGGAGGATCATCCCCTTTTTTTGCGATACATTTTTAAAATAAAGTCTTTATCTTCTGACGAATCCATCATTTTAGATGATTCATTTAAGGACAATAAAACAATTGTTTTTTTTGTTTCGTCGACACTCATATTATTATAATATGTATACCTTTATAGCTATAAAGCTTTTTTATTTAAAAAAACAATTATACTTAACAGCTGATAAAATACAGATTATGTGCAGTAAAGAGTTAAAGTTTTATAAGCGTTCGAAATATTACTCGATTAAATTACTCTATCCCTTCCATTAAACAAAAAAATGTCACGTGACTTTACTCTACTCGGGTAACACTCTACCCAGGGTAATAGTTTTCGAACGCGCTCTTAAAAGAGACGATTTGATTTGTTCATTTTAACTCCTGTCTGTAGCCCGTGTGATGTGGTGCCGACTTCGGGCGCCATCGAGTATCTCCGGTGGCGCTCGGCTTTCTCCCGGGGCGAATGCTGTATAATCATCCTACTGTGGTTTGGTTGGGTTATTATTGAAAATTATTATAATTTATTCTACAAAAATTGACTAAAAATACGAAGGTGGTTTGGTAGGGGTAGGTTTGGTTGGGTTATTATTGAAAATTATTATAATTTATTCTTCAAAAATTGACTAAAAATATGAAGGTGGTTTGGTAGGGGTAGGTTTGGTTGGGTTATTATTGAAAATTATTATAATTTATTCTTCAAAAATTGACTAAAAATACGAAGGTGGTTTGGTAGGGGTAGGTTTGGTTGGGTTATTATTGAAAATTATTATAATTTGAACATTATCTGAATGACATCATTTCATAATGACTTCAACCGTTGAAGGTATTATAGACTTATGCCATTCATTATATAAAAAATAAAAAAAAACATATTTTTAAACATACTATCTTGTACCCTATTAAGTTTGCGGTACAAGATAGCAGTCCTAAGTCTGCGCTTTTTTTTAAAGAAGACCTGATGGGCCGATAATATCAATTAAAAACCCATAAACACCCACTAATTATCTTTGACAGCGTAATTCTACCCTCCTCCGCGCCTTCGAGTCGTCGACGAGAGCGCCACGGGGTGTTTGAACCGTGCGCGCCCCGCATGAAAGCCGAGCGCCACCGGAGATACTCGATGGCGCCCGAGGTCGGCACCACATCACACGGGCTACAGACCACCTACAGACGAGAGTTTCATTTTAGCGTGAATTCTGATAATCATAGAATGTGATTGGCTAACGAGAGTGCGAATTCTATTTAATTCTTCACTGGTGTGAAGAATTTATATCATTATACAGCTAAATATGTAAAAATAATTTGTGCATTATTATATAGTCGTGAAGAAATATTATTTCTCATGCCACTATACCTTGTTTTTAAACTAGGAGGAGCATTTTCGGAAACCTCAACCACACCACTAAAAGTTACTAGATTGGGAGTGTGTTCCGAAAGGGTCGTGTTCAGACTTTTTCAACTAAATAAAAATTACGTGAAATATGTATTGTACTGATCGCTGTTGTCGTGGCCAATGAGGGATCAAGGCATGTCTAAATATCGAATGATGATTGGCTACATGTCATTGCGAAAGTAGTAACCAAATGTCACATTATTGTGAAAAGATGTAAGGTTATAATAAGTAGTTTATGTAAAATGTTTTAAGAATTTGAGGATTAATGTGAATATAGAAATGTAATTGTATGATTAAATTTTTTTTTCAACATTTGAGGCCTTGGTGTAGCAAAACTAAAAGTGAACAGAAGTTTTGTTACCGAAAAATACCATAATATAGTACTGCAATGTATGTAAAATATGATGTGAAACTTTCAAACTTATATCATTAACAAGAAAAAAGAAGCACGGATTTTTTTCATGAAAGGGAATAAATAATAAAAATAGCAAATACCTTGGGTAAAATATAATACTTTCTTTAAAATGAACAATAAACAACAAACGTGGTAGTAATCATTGAACTAATGACTATTTTAATATAAATAAACACAAAACTGACAAATGTCAGTGTCAGTAGTATCAACAGAGCTGTGTGAAACTGGTGGCAATCTGACCAATCACTAGGCTGCAGAAATGCCAACTTAAATTCAAATCGCTCCTCTTAGTTTAAAAACAAGGTTATACAGGGTGTTTTCAAATGACACTTACAACGTTTGCATGTAGATACCTCTCATTAAACTGAACAAAATGATATAAGGAATGAGGGGTCCAGCTCATTTACTTTTCGAGATACGGGGTGTTGAAGTTATGAAAAATTAAATGTTTTTATTTGATAACTTTAAAATGGATGGACAAATTGATTTGACATTTGGCAGGTTGTTTTAAAATGTAAAAGGACATATTTTGATGGAAAAACAATTTTCAATTCTTGATCCAGTGGTGTACATTTAGAAAAATATGTCACCTTTCCCCTCCCATTTTTTACGCCACTGGCATTTGAAGCAATTTTCATTCAAACTTGTATTCCTCAATGGTTTTCACGTGAAAAACGCATAACCTTTACATATCAAGAGATGTATAGTTTTCAAGATATTTAATGTTTTCATGAAGTCTGCAAGATCATTTTTGAATAATGAAATAAAAAAATATTTTTCTTGTATTTTTTTTAATGACTACCAAACTAGTTATGGTTAGAATATGTAACAAAAACTATTCTGTGAAACAGCAATGCATCTAAAACATTAAGAAAAGATTGTTGAAAATACTTTGCCAAAATTGTGATTTTATTAACATAAGAATTAGATGACAATAAAAAATAAAATAGGTAGTTACAAATTTAAACAATATACATAATTTTTCACTAAGCAGCCAACAAATCACAAGAGATGTGTCCATCTACATTTAAACATAATCCGCAAAGTTTTCTCATTGAAAATCGCATACGCTGGAAAGACTGGCGACTACCGGAAATAATTTCTGTAGCTGCATGGATTCTTGCTATCAGCTCCTTATCTGTTTCTACTATTGTATCGTAGACAAGGGACTTCATGTAACCCCACAGAAAGTAGTCGATAGGATTTAAATCCGGTGACCTCGCAGGCCACATATTGGGTCCACCTCGGCCTATCCAGTTGTTTCCGTATTGTTGGGTTATAAGTTGTCTGGCCGCTAAAGAATAATGAACGGATGCCCCAACGTGCTGAAACCATACATTATCCATATTTGCCCTAATATTTAATGCTACAGCGTCGTTCAATAAATCAGGCAGGGTTTCTCTCAAAGTTACAATAAATAAGTTTGGAAAAGTATTTTCAACTATCTTTTCTCAATGTTTTAGATGCATTGCTGTTTCACAGAATAGTTTTTGTTACATATTCTAACCATAACTAGTTTGGTAGTCATTAAAAAAAATGTAAGAAAAATATTTTTTTATTTCATTATTCAAAAGTGATCTTGCAGACTTCATGAAAACATTAAATATCTTGAAAACTATACATCTTTTGATATGTAAAGGTTATGCGTTTTTCACGTGAAAACCATTGAGGAATACAAATTTGAATGAAAATTGCTTCAAATGCCAGTGGCGTAAAAAATGGGAGGGAAAAGGTGACATATTTTTCTAAATGTACACCACTGGATCAAGAATTGAAAATCGTTTTTTCATCAAAATATGCCCTTTTACATTTTAAAACAACCTGCCAAATGTCAAATCAATTTATCCATCCATTTTAAAGTTATCAAATGAAAACATTTTATTTTTCATAACTTCAACACCCCGTATCTCGAAAAGTAAATGAGCTGGACCCCTCATACCTTATATCATTTTGTTCAGTTTTATGAGAGGTATCTACCTGCAAACGTTGTAAGTGTCATTTGAAAACACCCTGTAGTATATTATTAAGCTACATCCTCAAATCAATCTGCTAGCAAAGTGTAACTTCGGCACGCGTGCGGCAAAACGGATACCCATCCTCAATCCTGTCAATTCAGATAGCCTGAATGAAATTGCACATGCGCATTTTCTTTGCTATTTCTACTTTATTATTTTGGATGCGGAGAGTTTACCTTGTGAATTTTCCTGTAAACTGCAAATAAAAGTAGTAAAAATGGATGATAAAAATCCAATAAATGATGAGTTTTTGCTATAGACCCTTGTATGACAAGTCAGACAAGGGTTACAAATCTGTGATACAAAAAGAAAATTATGTTGCTTAAAAAGAATTGCTCTCCTTTAGTACTAATAATATTCCGCTCCATACTTATAGATACCAACTATACTTATCGGAGACAACAAATCAATACAATAACGCAATAAGAAAATAATGTATGTTTGTTCACAAAAATAATAAAATAAAATAGGGTTAGAGTACCTAAATTATTTTTTCCATGATAAAATGCGCATGACACAATTCGGCACGCACCGAAAAAGCTTACAGCTTGCACTTCTACATCGGCGTGCATGTCAGCACGAAATTGTATTGAGGATACTTACCATAGACAAAATATTATATTTCTCTATGATACTTACCATAGACCATTATATTATATTTCTCTATGATACTTACGTTTAAACATCATTATCCTAGCACGCGTGCCGAAGTGTCACTTCGCCACTAAATTGATTGGGATTCAGACGAGCAATGCCAATTTATGATAGCCATTATTCACGCAGAGTGACGTTTGGGTCCCGAGCCGTAGGTGAGGAGCGCAAGTCACCCTAGTGAATAATGACCATAAATTGCGAGTAGAATACTATACTTTGTCCACGACCCTTGATTTATTTATTAAATAAGGCGAGTGTAGAACGGAAAGTAATAATTTGGTAGTTGGTATATTGTTTTAAAAATATCAATATTAAAAAACACCGTTATGAAAAGTATCAATACTAAAAATTTCGATATTTTATCTATACGATATATTTCAGAAACAAATTTCCTAAGTAAAATACGCAGATTTAATAGTTTATTTCATATTCTACCCCCATCTCTAGTCACTTCTACCATATACCTTTTGTTAGGAGGTATAATATTGACGTATTATTAAGTGGTCGTGGACAAATACATTTATATAGAGAATCAAATAAAATCGACAAAAGCTTAGTAGGCTACTGTCATCTTTAAATACCTACTTAGTTGTCACAAAACTGTCAGATTATAATAAAAGTTTTTTAATAAGGCATGTTTTTTATTCACCGGTAGATCCACCAACTGCGTTTTTATAATTGCAAACCAATCCACCGCTGTTTCAAGGTGGTGGATAAATTTGGTGGCTTACAAAATGATAGCTTAACCTCAAAAAAGTAAAGATTAGAAACGGTTATAGCGAATTATTACATGGACCAATAAATAGAAATCAATTTAGAATGTGATGATTAAGTATTGACTGCACTATTAACAGCGTTAGAATTAAAAAAAATTCTAGTGGTATCGATTATCAGTTCTCACCCCAAGAAGCTGTGAGACCTGGTCGTTGGTGGGGGAAACGAGTAGCTGTTCCTCCTCAGGAGAAATACGTGAAACCAAGGACAGCTCAACGGATCTCTGTGGAATGCAGAAGGTGGTTGATGAGGTATATTCACTAGATGTGGGGGCTTGCCTTAAACAGCTGGCCAAGTGGAAGGAGACAATAAAACCCCCCCAAGTCAAGGTGGAACAGCATATGCCGAGGACTGCGTGGTCAAGGGGAAGCTTGATCGCTAATATGCGGACTCTGGATACCTGGGGACATCCAGTTTGAATACTATTACTCCTGCATGCGGAGCTCTGCAGGAGTGGACCCTATGCTTCCCTACTATTCGTGGGATCAACCATGGATAACAAAAAAAAAGAAGTCAAGCGGGCAAGCACCGCATTCGGGCACAAGTCGGAGCAATGTATCCACAGTGCCCAAAAATAGAGCATCTTCCTCACACGCGAGCAAACCTCATATTGAAGAAGCTAGAGAAAAGCAGGAGAGGAGAAAGGCAGGGGCACCTATACCCTCAACCTCCTCAACTGGTGAAAGTCTCTGGGAAAAATCCTGGACAAAAAATAAGAAGACCCCCCTCTTTCCTGAACTGGGTAAACCCGGAGGAAGGGACGATCCACTAAGGCGTGGACTTAGTGGAGCGGGGGTAAGATGGTATCTTTGCTTCCTTGAATAGGGACTTTCACCGGAGGAAGCAAGAAAGAAGGCCACAGAGCGCAAAAAACAAGAAGAGGAGAAAAACGTAAGCGGGAAGTGGCGACAGCCCAGGCACCACAAGTACAGGTGAAGAAGAAAAAGGAGGACAGAATAGCTATCCCTTCTTCAGCTGGCAGCTATGCAGCTGCTGCAAAACTAATAAGAATGGCAGTTCTCCCTAGGGCGTACCCTGAGACTTCCCTCAGTGCGGACGACCAAACTTTGCTGGAGAATGCAATAATAGAAGAAATGTATGATGGATCGCAGCATAAGCTCCAGTTTAGTGGAATACATTTTCAGACCAGGAGTCGTTCTAATCGACTGTGAAACACCACAGACTGCAGAATGGCTCCGGCTGATAGTACCACAGCTGAAAAGATGGAAGTGAGTAGAACTGACGGTGTGCCAGGGAGACGACATCCCGAAAATGCATACCGCCACGACCTTCCTCCCAAGAAGCAAGTGCTTAGAGGAAGGAAAGCTTCTTCGCTTGATCAAAGCGCAGAACGAAGGTTTGGAAACAAACCAGTGAAAGGTCCTCAATCTTAAAGAAGAGGGCAAAGGCCTACTACTAATACTACTAATCTAGTCAGGCGAACGTTGGCAAAGACAAACTCAAGCCAAGGTTCCGGCAGTGAGGCCACTGGCGATGGCGGGCCCATTGCGCCATTCCTGCTACTTATGCATCCATGAAGCCGAGTCCCTCCATGAAGGACTCAATCCTCTTATATCCCCAGAGGCCATAACAGGGACTCCGAAGATTCGTCTGCGTAGCACAGCCCAATGTACATATATAGAGGGTTACGAATGAGTACCTGCGCAGGCAGATATCAGCCGCTCGAGCCAGAACAGGAACATCTCCCGGAAGCCTGAGCTTGTTGACGTGCCTGCACCCTTCCTCGTTTCGCACATATCCCAAACTTTACAAGCGTAGGAGTGCCCTCCCAGCCTCAGCCTCGATCACATGGTGAAGAGACCGAAGTCCAAGAATCACCTCCAACACAGCAGTTGGTGTAGTTTTCATGCAGCCAGTTGCCCCCAAACCGACCACTCTTTGGAGGCGTGCCAGTTGCGACCTAGCCGTGGCCAGGGTTACCCTTGGCCACCAGACCAGAGCCGTGTATGTGAGCATCGGCAGCTTGATCACTTTACAGAACCACCAGATTGTCTTGGGGGTTAGCCCCCATTTCGGACCAACGACTCTCCTACAGGCCCAGTACGTGTTAGTCACCTTGCCCAGGCGACTATCAAGGTGAGCCTTCCATGTCAGCGTCTTATCCAGGATCACTCCCTGATATTTCACTTGTTCAGCCACTAGAAGTGGCACTCCACCAAGGTGCAGACCATCAGGTCTTATACCTCTCTTCTTGGTGAAAGCAATTACCTCAGCCTTGGCAGGATTATTTGCTGGACCTCAGCCTTGGCAGGATTATTTGCTGGTCATGAAACCTCTTCATTTCGAGATGTGGCTGACCGGTTTAATATTTCAATTAAGTAGTATTTTGTTCCAAAGGATCCGTCGGGTTACATACTATGGATATTTATAACATAACCTTATATCTTCTTTTCTTTCTTATCAAAATATTCAGCAAAGAATACTTTTTAGACTTGTTCCAGCACACATTTGTTTGGAACCAACTTGGTACATTATTCTGTTCACGCATATAATGTTAATAACATGTTTGGAACTCGCTTTGAGAACAAACCTAATGTCTGTTTCTGAACCAAAACCAAAACAATATCATGTCGCAAAAATACTATTTTTCATCTAAACTCTGTTAAAAAATTTCAAATTACGTTCTTTGATCTGACTGATATAGTATTATCAAACTTAAATGAAATTACTAAATCTAGTCAAATATAACATCATAAGAAATTAAATTCTAGCTACACCGTCCTGTTCGTGACACGTAATCAGTACACATGATTATATTCTCATATAAAAGCATCCTCCACGGAAATAACAGGATGGAATGCGAAAATGAATATAGAGGTCGAGAAACATTCACAAAAAATATTTTATCGACTTGGACGATGAAAAATTTACAATAATAATATGTATAGTGGAAACATTTCATTGTAAATGAATTTCAAGGGTATAAATATACAAAACTCTCCACATCAACTGGCTATTCGGCAAAAAATTACATAAGATAGAATTATACAAATTCTCATTAGAGGCTTTTTGAACATTGCGAGTCTTTCTAAAATATTATTATTTTGACAGCTCTTAAATTTGTTATTTTAAATTGAACACCATGTATATTTCCACAAATTTGGATTATGCGCTTAATTTTAAGTCCTTTCTTTCTTCCATTTATTTGTATTAAGCGTCATATAAAGGATGTTCCTAATGATGATTTCAATTTTGTATCGAAGACTCAATTTTTCAAATTAAAGACCCTGTTAGGTACATTACTGATAATTTAAGGCTCTTTTTCTCATACAATTTCATTCACTTAAAATACAAAGTACTTTTTACAACCTTTTTGTATAGTGTAAATGAAAATATTGTAAATTTGTAGTATAAAATATAAAGTAGAAAAATGGACACAAACATATATTTTGTTCATTGTTTCGAATAAAAGAATAAGTTTTGTAAAATTGGATAAAGTAGTGCCAATCAATGTTGATACAAAGCTTTGACATTAGTAAGCTGGACCACGATGGTATGTTGTTTGTCTACATATAAACAAAATAACGAATGTATTCTGCTTCATAGGTGTTCTTGACGTCGTGTAGGTATGAGATAAGTATATAACAATAACTTAAACCGAGCTTCTGAAAAACGACATCTTGGTCCACCTTATCAGTAGTTATATATACAAAATACATATCTATATAAAACTGCACACATATCATAAATGTGACTTCAGCTGTCCAGTCCAGAGTTAAAAGATAAACTTTAAAAAAACGTTTTATACTTATACATATTTCTTTTATGTATTTTTTAAAGATATACATTCGGAAGAACTGCGTATTTTCACAAATTTGTCTCTTGCTGTGTACTTGCCAGACAAATTTATTAAAACGTGATGCATCACATTTTATCTAGCATATGGTAAACTTTAACACAATATCAAAATGGACGCTTTAGCGACTGACAGATATCGAATATTTTTAGCAGTAGGTAAGCTTTAAATTTCTTTTTTCGAAAGTACCATTACAACTAAAATGTGTTGTACAGGGTATTTCTATCGCAATAATTAGAAAACAGTATCATCATCATGCTTTTAAGCGTAGGTAATATGTCAGTTAGGCCAAAAACTCGGGTGGTTTCTAATCCTACGATTCAGTTGGGCTTAGAATATGAAATCAAGAGATTAACTACTTACAACTCGACCAAATTCATTTCAACCGTGAGATTAGGATGCGCGTAGATCACGAGTACGACAATGTCGGCAGCTACGTACCAGTCCTAGGCAGAACGTTGCACTGTAAAGATCCATTTGAACTGATAGTGGTACAATCCGCGTAGGAATTTTAATATGGAATTTAAGTCGCTTGCAAAGAATACACCAGCAACCAAGAAGCGAAGCTGCCTTTCCTTTTTTTGTATGCGTATGTTTGAAAGGAGCTATCTTTATAATGAGATACTTGTCATACTTCACTTTGTCGACCAATTATATCGCCGATATTTAAAAATTTGATCATTTTCTCAGTGTATTTAGTAAGTTATCTGTCAACGTCGGTCTCTCAAGGTCATAAATTTTGAATAGATGAGGCTTTTACTTGATGAAGATTCATTCATTCAATTAGATTACTTTCATCAACTCAATTCATAAAAATATCAAGTTTACCGTAGAAATTGAACAGAACAAGTCTATAAACTTTTTAGATCTTACAATTACAAATATAAATAATACACATGATTTTTCTATATTTCACAAACCATCACAGACAGACATTACAATTCATAACAGTTCGGTCCACCCATTCAGTCATAAATTAGCAGCTTTTAATAGTATGATCCATAGACTTTTAACAGTTCCATTAAGTATTGACAATTACAACAAAGAACTAAATATCATAAAACAAATAGCAGTTAATAATAATTACGATCCAAATTTAATAGACAATATCATAAATAAAAAGATACGAAAACATAGGTACTCTAGACCAAGTATTTCCTTCTGATAAAAACAAAAATAACCAATTTAAAAGCTTAACATATTTTGGAATACCATCCTTAAAAACCAAATCATTTTTAGAAACTTTAGACTTAAATATTTGCTTTAAAACCGATAACAAATTATCCAAATTCATTAAAAACAACAAATCTAAATCTTCAAAATTAAACAAATCAGGAGTTTATAAATTAAAATGTGGTAATGACAACTGTGATAAAATTTATATAGGTAGAACTTTTAGGAATTTTAAAACTAGAATTTCAGAACACAAACGTAGCTATGATAACCAAAAATTAGATTCCAACTACTCCAATCATTTATTAGCAAACCAACACACTTTCGACTCAAATTTTGCATGTAGAACCTAAATCCTTGAAATTAAATCTTTTAGAAGCTCTCGAGATAAATAAAAACAAATATTCAGATAACCTTCTTAACGACCAAGTAGATATCAACAATTCTCCCTTATTAAACCTTTTTACTTAGAAACTTCCTGTACGATTGTTGTGAATGAATTTCCAGGTAAACTTGTTTAATACTTTAGTTAATCCCATATTTTTTGCTTTTTATTTCCAAGTAAATAGATTATAATACTTTTATCCGTAAAATTCCTTATCAAATGCACTGTATATAAATTAAAAACTTTTCATGATACCTCCATTCGTTTGATAAAGCTACTGTGTAGAGAAACGCGTCACAAGTTGTATTTGAACATGAAGGTTTAAACAAAAATTTTTCATTGTTTTATTTCATAGTCATAAATTTTTGTTACCAAAACATCAAAGAGATTATGTCGGGCTTCGCTTCTTGTTAGTTGGTGTATTCTTTGTCGCTTGTAAAACACAAGATTTTGAGTGCACAAAGTCGTGAAATAGTGCATATATAATGTTTTTAAATTTATTACATTGGAGGCACAACCATATTCTCAGGATTTTATTTAGGAAATATTTAACTAATTAAACTTTTTCCGCCGAGTGTACATGCGTTTATTCCGCGGGACTGACATCTCTCCCTCTCGCTTCTTTGTTTGCGCATCTCAGAGTTGAAATGAATTTGGTCGAGGTGTACAACAACCTTAATAATATTTTAATGCAATGTTAGGTAGGGTTAGGTTGCTTCTAAAGCAAATACATTAAAGTGTGAACCGCGAATGCAGTGCAAAGATCAAATTAACTTTATTGAAAGTAAGATTAATCCTAATCATCAACATGACAAAACAATAAGTAAACAGAGTGTGAGTAAAAGCCTAAAAAGAAAAGCTATAGATGATCCAACGGAAATTTTGAAATAATACCTAAATATGAACCCATCTGGAGAAGGTTTCCATTTCCTCCAAGGCCAGTGGCGACCCAGGTAGTGTAGAGAGCCTACACATTATCAAACTCCTTGGGGAGGAGTGGCCGCTGTCCGAGGAGGGAATGGAGATTGTGTCGGTGGAAGCCGAGACAGTACTTTTATAGAAGGGGACATTACCCTGACGAAAGAGGGAAATACCCAAGAAGATAAACAGGATGGCGGGAATTAACTTGGCTCAAGTTAACACTCACCATGCCAAAGGAGCTTCGGCGGTGATCACAAGATTGTTCACCAAGGACCAATGGGGGATGTATTTGATCCAAGAACCTTGGGTCAATAATAAGCAGATAAGAGGATTAGCATGTAAAGATGCTAAAATAGTATCACTGGTAGTGATATACCAAGAACATGTATTAATTATGATAAGTAGCAATATTAACTATTTTTGTCTTTCAGAATACATGACTCGGGACCTCGTTCCAGTTCGAGCACATCTCGAACATAAGAAGGAGGTCAAGAAGATAGTAATAGAGATGGGCTAGCACCACCCCCAGAGGTACAAAGGCTGGTGGAGTACTGTGAAGAGAAGAGACTACTTCCACTTCTAGCATGTGATGCCAATGCACACAACACCGTTTGGGGCAGCAGCAACACCAACCAGAGAGGTGAGCAGCTTTTAGAATATATCCTTAATAAAAACATTGATATTCACAATATAGGGAATACCCCTACATTTGTAACAAGGGTAAGGCAAGAAGTTTTAGATGTCACACTGGCAACTCGTGATCTAAGACATATAGTAAAAGATTGGAGAGTATCGGGTGAACCATCTCTTTCCGATCATAGTATCATAACATTCAAGTTAGAGCTAGGCATACCTGCGGTAAGCCTCAGGAGAAAACCAAGAAAAACAGTTTGGGACAACTGTAACACCTGTCTGAAAGGAAATCTAGCACATATCCAGAGGAAAGGAAGGGCTAAGCACCATCTCGATCTGGAACATGAGCTTGAGGATCTGGTGGAACAAACATCTGTCAGAATTAAGATCTCAAACCCGGTACCTTTTTAATAGAGCAAAATTCACCGGAGACTGGCAGAGATACACCGAGGTGAGAAACACCTACTACAAGGAAATTAGAAAATCTAAAAGAAATAGCTTCAGGAAATTCTGTGAAGATATAAACACAACACCTGCTGCGGCAAGACTTTACAAAGTCATGGCGAAAAGTAGGGTCAACACAGATATGGCTTTGAGGAAGCCAGACGGTAAATATACCGAAAATGAGGGGGAAAGAGTAGTGCGACTCTTACTAGAAACTCATTTTCCTGGTAGTACCCAAACAGAGGAGATAATCCTCTCGAAGATCATAACAGGCCTTCGAGAGAAAGTACTACAATGGCCAATCACATTTGTCGTAACGATAGGTTGAAATAGGCGATGAACACCTTTTCACCTTTCAAAGCACCTGGAGCAGATGGGATTTTCCCAGCATTGCTCCAGCAAGGACAAGACGAAATTCTACCACATTTGGTTAGAATTAGTCGAAGTAGCTTGGAACTGGGTTATATATCAGAAGCATGGAGAAGGCCAATAGTAACCTTCATTCCAGAAGCTGGAAAAAGGGACACAACAAACCCCAAATCCTTCAGACCAATTAGCCTAACATCGTTTGTGCTTAAAACGATGGGAAAAGCCATTGACAACTATATTAGAACGGAAATCCTAGAGAGACTACCTCTCCACCCGTATCAGCACGCTTACCGGGCAGGCAGATCTACGGAGACTGCACTGGTACAACTGACGGAGGATATCCGAGGTGTCTTAGACAACCAAGAAACTGTAGTATGTGCATTTTTGGACATAGAAGGAGCTTTTCACAAACACACTCCACATGAGGCTGTCAAGAGAGCATTAAATAGAAGATGTGTACACAGCACAACATCCAAATGGGTGTCGGAACTGCTCACCACTAGAGTAGCAGAGACGAGAACGACGAGCAAAGACATTGTCTCCATCTGCACAACCAGAGGATGTCCACAGGGAGGAGTAGCACCCCCATTAATGTGGAGTCTGACGGTTGACGAACTCCTGTGTTTTGACGGACCTCGGAATATCCTGCCAAGGATATGCCGATTATATTGTCATAACAGCCAGAGGAAAATTTGAAAACACTCTTTGTGACATCGTACGAAAGGGTCTGAACTATACAAATAGCTGGTGTAGGCAAGTGGGATTCAGCATCAACCCCACCAAAACCATCTTGATAGCCTTCACTAAGAAAAGAAAACTCAACCTCAAAACCATTAAACTTGATGGAGACAAGAAGTCAAGTATCTAGGATTGACTCTAGACAGTAAACTCCTGTGGAACAAACACGAGAAGGAGATTACATACAAAGCAAAAATGGCTCTAATGGTGTGCAGGAATCTGGCAGGGAGAAACTGGGGTTGTAACCCAAAAATCCTGAGCTGGATGTATACTGCCATAGTGAGACCAATTATCACTTATGAAGCCATTGCGAGGAATAGTAGAACTAGCCTCTTGACGACGAGAGAAAACCTCTCCAAAATTCAAAGACTAGCCTGTATATGCATAACAGGAGCAATGAGTACATGCCCAACGGCAGCAATGAGTACATGCCCAACGGCAGCAATGGAAGTGATTCTCAACCTCACACCACTACATATGGTGGTGGAGAGTGTTGCAGAAAGAACAAGATACAGACTAAGTAGAGAGGGAATCATTAAAAAAAAGTTCACTTCACTTCTTAGAAATCAGACAACCTGAGACATGCCACAAGATGATATGATGAAAAAGTATAACTTTTCTAAGAAATTCGTTACGGAATTTGTTTTACTAACCATAAATAAAGTGACCATTCGTCCCGGATTAGGCGGGACTGTCCCGTTTTTCAGAGACCTGTCCCGCATAGACAGTGTCCCGGATTTAGTTATATCGAGTATATACGCTAAATTTTACTACACAACACTAGCGAATAAGGAAATAAACTACAGAGATGAAGCTTATTATAACATTTTAAATAAAATAATGCGTTTTCTAAATAATGGTTCATCATACATATGCTGACCTTATGTACTTATTTTAATACGATCGTACCTTGGAAACAATATAGGTTTGTTCCTTCAAGTCCATTCTGATGTGGACATGACTCGTTCTTGGATGCGTTCGTAAACTTTAACAAGTGCGCATGTCAGTCAATTTACTCGTACATTTTTGTGTCAGTGACTTTGGAACGCAAAGTGCAAAGTTAAAAGTAAAGAAGACTGAAGAAGTGAGCCATCAAAACTGAACGAAAAACGCAATGGAGGAAAACAACGAATTATCCGAAATATAATTATGGAAGGACGTAACTTGAACCCCCATGAAGAGGATCGGGAAATTAAGTGGACATCAAACAACACTAAATTATTCTTAGATTTTTACAGAGAAAAACGAGATAAAAAGTGGGAAGTTTTCAAATATTTTTTTGTGCGATGATTCAAATTATCTTCCGATGAATATGGGATTTCCGAATTATCATCACTTTATAAATCACTCATTGCAGGCACGTATCCAGGGGGAGGGTCCAGGGGGTCCGGACCCCCCCCGAAATGTTTTCAAACACATACTAGAAAAACGATGATTCCATAATTTTTATGTAGGTACAGCAGTAAAGTGAAAATGTATAGACATATTGAATGGCATACAGTTTTGAAAATATTATTTTTAAAATTTCTACTTGAATCTACAAGATCGTTTTGTAACAAACTCAACCAAACTAATAGCTTTTCAAAGCTTATTACCAGGCTTTGCCTCGAATGAAAATGCAAGTCAGCTAGAGCAGCTTTCTATGTACTTATATTGAAGATAATTACACGCTGTCTGCTCTTCAGGGTGAATACTACTTATGGTGCAATCAACTGGGTGAAGATTTAGACAGAAATACCGAAACCCTAAAGGTTTTGGAGCTCTGTAACAAAATTTTTTTTCCCTGCTCTTCATCATTTACTGGTTATTTACCTGTTGCTGCAGCCAGTATCGAGAGATCTTTTTCTACTCTTAAAAGGGACAAAAACCTTTCTAAGAAATAAATTGTCGCACGAAAGGCTAAGTTCCCTGGCTGTGCTCTCAATACACTGGGACATCGATGTTTCTCCTGATAAAATACTTGACATTATGGCTAATAAAAAAAGCGAAGATTGTCTTTGTAACCATTATTCTTATTACCTACTTATACTTTTTATAATTATGAGATTGTTTGCAACTATAGGTAATAATAATAACTCAATTTTTAACAGAAGATTAAAAATGTTTCTAACAAAACCTGTATTTTAACGTGTTGTTTTGTACCTTGACAATTTTCTACTTTTCATCAAAGGCCATTGACCTTGACCTCTTCAATAATTTTCGCCTGTGGCACCATTTTTTTTTCTTGAAACCAAATCCTGGATACGTGCTTGACTCATTAAAATTCAAAAATTTTAACCTTAGAATGCGTATTTTTATTAAAAATAAACAAATCGTGACAAACCTAACCTAACTTGAGACAATTAGGGAATCCAAACCACGTGACTTTTCAACTGTCAAGATGGCGCCTGGTTGGCAAACAAAGCTTTTAAGCCGTAGCAAGTTTTAATGGTGTTTATTTTGCATTTTGATTATTATCGAAGTAATCGTTAGTTGTTTCAAGTGTTACATCTTCCCTCTTGATGGCTGCTAACCAGATATCCCTCCTTTTCCTTGATAAATCGTTTATATGTGCACGATTCTACGAACGAAAAGAGTCTTCTCAAATGCGCATGTGCTTACAACTTGTACAAGTGTTGAATCGCTGATTAGTTTGACAATATTTCGACACATTCTTGTACGAATCAGAAAATTTGTTGGAACGTTTTTCTGACAATTCATAGGATTATCCGTGGCATTGTTGGAACGGAATATTTTCATTGCGCATGTGTCTGACGTCCTTCTGTTGATCAGCGGACCTGTAGGAACAAACATTGTCTCGGCCTCGCAAAAAGTACCACATTAATTATTTTACAAACCTCTACCTCGCGGTGGAAGGTAAGGGTACAATACAATATTATCAATACTTTTGACTCCGTTATACGGTTTAAGGTTAATTTTCTAAACAGTTTCATATTGATATGCGGTGAAATAGGCCAAAAAAAATTTTTAAATATGGTCACTTTAACCATAAAAATAAATATTAAGTTACATTACTTGTATTCTTTAAATTTGTGCAGTTGTAGAAGGTATACTTGTTCTCCATCTATGCCAATTTTTATAGAAATCCTGTAAGTAGTCTTTAATATACCTATAGATAGCGTAAGCTCGTCGTGAAACAGACTGTATAACAAAACAGTAGTAACCAATGAAAAATGTGTCAAAAAGTATCTTGAAAATAGTTGATTTGGTTATTTGAAAGCAGCACTGTTAAAGTTGTATTTTAAAACAGTAAATTAAGAAGGGCGTACTTTTAAAAAAAAAAAGTATCCGGATACTGACGATGGCTAAACTTCTCCAAAGATGCGTGTAAGATTTTCCAAGAACTTAACCAGCAATTAGAAAACTATCTAAAGTAACGGACGTACTGCTTACTCGAACCAATTTTTCTTTCCTCAGTATTGAAATTACGTTCAGGGATTTAGATTTATATCAATTTTCATTATTGACAATTACAATATATTTATTCTGACAAATTACAACTACTACTAACTTACTTAAAAACTTTTCTATAAATATTAACTGATATCTTGAACATCCTCCCACCTTGAGACAAGGATTGAGAAATGTCTCAACACTGATATCTTCGGGGTAGCATAACCTTACGACCGCATATCGTGTTCTAGGAAAATCATCTTGGTCTTCTACATCTGATTTCGGATGTCCATTTTTCTTTTCAGACGGGGCATTATTAGTAGAAGTTTCTACGCAATGATTGCCTGTATCAACTTTTGTAATTTTCTCAAAATGTTCCATTTCAAGGGGACAGATGTGTTGAACTGGTCTTACTATAGATCCATTCATTGTTTTTAATTCAACAACCCGTACTTCTCCATCACGACTTGGCAATATTCTAATTACGCGGCCTAAGATCCAATCCATGCGTTTTTGTTTAGGATTTGAAACAAATACGATATCACCTATATTAATATTTTTTATAGGTCCCTTTTTTGCGAATAGTTTCAGTTGTCCTAAATATTCCACTCTAAACCTATTTTTGAGGTCTTCTAATAATTTTTGTTTATACATAAACCTTCTTCTTAAATCTTCTCCCACTATCCTAGAAATGTCGGGCGCATCTGTTTGAGTATTTTCTTGTAAGAACATTTTTGGTGTTAGAGTAGCTAAATCTAGATTGTCTTCAGTAACTGAAGTTAAGGGACGTGAATTAATCAGAGCTTCACATTCACATAGTACTGTATTTAGTTCATCCATGGAAAGGTGCGATTTTCCCAACATTTTTCTTAAAATTTCCTTCACTAGTCTAATGAGGCGCTCCCACCAACCTCCCCACCATGCTGCAGTTGGTGGATTAAATTTCCAAGCAATTCTTTCAATCGCTGATTCTCTTGATATTTCCTGCCAATCTAGTTTCTGCAGAGCATTGACTGTTCCAATAAAATTGCTACCATTGTCACTGTACATTGTGGTCGGTCTCCCTCTTCGAGCTATAAAACGTCGTAACGATTGTAAAAAAGCAATTGTTGATAACGAAGAAACAATCTCCAAATGCAGTGCACGGTATACTGCACAAGTGTATACAGTAATCCAAACTTTTTCTCCTGACCTGATATACAATGGTCCTGCTAAATCAACACCTACAATTTGAAATATTCTAGCATCTTGAACTCTGTCTTTGGGTAGTGGTATTGGAGTTGAATTTAAATATTTACTGCTATATCTCCTACATACATGACATTGGTTAACTACTGACTTTACGGTCTGTCGACATTTTAAAATCCAGAAACGTTCTCTTAGAATTGTTATTAGACACTGTACTCCAGCATGGCAATTTTTCAAGTGTACACTAGCTATAAGACGATTTACAACTTCGTGTTTTGCTGGCAGAATATATGGGCGTCTAAAATCTCTTGAATCATCTCGGTCAGCAATTTTAGTACATATACGTAGTATGCCTTCCTCATCTTTGAATGGACAAAACGTAGAAAGTTTTGGATCATTTTCTTCCAGAGGGAAACTCTCTTCCTGCATCAATTTAATTATTTGTTTCTCAGCATAGTTCAATTCAATAACTGTTAAATCTCCTGATTCCCTATGTTTTCTTCTACAGTTACTGATAAATCTTTTTACCCATGCTACCAATCTGATAATTTTATTATAATTAGAAAAATAATTATAGTACCATTTAAAAGTCCTAATATTACTATTAAGACATGATGTAACCATTTTTTTTCGCTCGGCATTAATAATTTCATCATCAAAGTCGTAAGATTGGTCAGTCCATTCGCTGGGAGATCTCCTTAACCACGCAGGTCCCTCCCACCATCTTTCATCTGCTAGCTTTTTGCCAAAACATCCTCGAGATGGAAGATCTGCCGGATTATTTTCACCATTTACATGAAACCAATCATTTTTATCTGAATATTTCCTTATTTCTTCTACCCGATTCCAAACAAAAGGTTTCCATTGGTCTTCTCTTTTGATCCACGATAAAACTGTTGATGAATCGGTCCAAAAATAAGTCTTAATACCAAAGCCAATTTCCTCTCTTACTTTTCTTGATAGTCTAGCCCCAATAGTTGCTGCCATTAGTTCTAAACGAGGAATTGTTAATTTCTTTAGAGGAGCTACTCTTGACTTTGCTTGCACTAATGTTATAAAAATTCCAACGTTGGATTCAGATCTTAAAAAAATCGCTGTTGCATAAGCGTGCTTACTGGCATCACAGAATATATGTAATGATGAATTTTGACTATCTGATGAATTAAAAAACCATCGGGGTACTTGTACTTGAGCCAAGTATTTCAATTCTTTGAACCAACTTTTAAAATCCGTTTTTATTCTTTCATCTACTTCTGTGTCCCATCCTAGCTTAAGAGCCCACGTTTCTTGCAATAAGAGCTTTGGAAACAATGCTACAGGGTTGGTGAATCCAATTGGATCAAAAAGTGTATGAGCTGCAGAGAGTATCATTCTTTTTGTTACCTTTTCTGTAGAAATACTGTTAAGTCCCTCCGTTGACAACTGAATAACATCTAAATTTCGATTCCAAACAAGGCCTAACAAAGGAGACAGTTTGTCAATAAATGTTCCATTATTCTCCAAAAGACTATACTCCCACCCTCGGAGTTCGAATTTGCCATCAAGAAGAATTTTTGAGCTCTCTTCGATGAAGGTATCTAAATTTTCCTCTGTATCTACACTTGTTACAATATTGTCAACATAGAATGCCTTTCGTAGCTGCTGAATAACAGTTTTGGAAAATAGCGAGGATTCATCCAATAAAAGATTTTGTAAATGGTATTCGATCACTGCTCCTAAAAGAAATGGACTACATGTTATCCCAAAAACAACTCTGGCATGACGAAATATGCGTAAGTTTCGACTCTCTACGTCGTACCATAAAAACTTTAAAAATTCTCTGTCTCTAGGATTCAAGCCGATCTGTAAAAATGCTTTTCGTATGTCTGCTATAACTCCAAATTTCTTACATCTGAACCGAAACAGCATAGACGGAATTTGTTCAATCAAATTAACACCTTTCTCTAAGCACTGGTTTAAAGAAGGTTGTTGGCGTTCATGTGCTGTTGCATCGAAAACTGGTCTGATTTTTGTTGTGCTACTAAAAGGTTTGATTACTGGATGATGGGGTAAAAAATATCCTGTTATATCTGTAGTTTCAGCTGAAAGCTCTTCTATAATTTCTTCAGCTTTCCATTCTTCAAAAATACTGTTATATTTATCATACAAATTACCAGACTTTAATTTCTTTACAACATTATCCAGTCTACCTTTTGCTGGGTAAAAATTCGTCGGTAAAGGTGGGTGATCTTTAATCCACGGCATATCAACCTCGTATCTACCATCTTTTCTTCTTTTTACAGTGGACAAGAAATGTTCCATAACAAGTTTTTCATTTTCCTCCTCTGTTTTATTTTCTTGTGGATCTTGAATTCCCAAAACATCTAAACGTCATAAATTAGAAATGGAAATATCGTTACATAGCATAGAGTTCACCATCATATTTGAAGAACTTCCAGCTGCATCTGTAGAGTTAGCTTTACCCATCAAAGTCCAACCTAATAAAGTATGAATCGCACTAAGACCACAACTTAAATACTTTTGTTGTCCAGTTAATAATTTTCCCATAATATCTGCGCCAACAAGAATTTCAATAGGTCCCTCCTTAATATCAGTAACAACTATATCCATTTTCTTCAATTCAGCCAGCCAAGGTCCGGGTCGTATCGATGATATATTAGAGCAAATAATCGGTTGGTCTAAAACTTCGAAATTACATGAATAATCTTCAGTAAGACTTCTCATACGAACCTTATAGCATCGATGAGTTACAGCATCAGTAACTGTACCTCCAAAAAGAGAATGTATTAGTTGTTGCTCTCTTATCATAGGATATCCCATTTCTTCAGCCAACGACGAAGTAATGTAGGATTTATGTGATCCACTATCTAAAACAAGCCTAGTTCGACGAGATTTATTGTCTGCGATTAATTCTACTACAAGAGTCTGTAGTAAAACTTCTGGAAAATTATGATTGGACAAGGATTGCTCTATATTGACTGAACTTTGAACGAAATTTTCCTCGACCTTCTTGGTTTCTTCTAGCTTAGGACATAGAATGGTAGAATGTCTGTTTCTGCAATGTGAACAAACTACTTTAACCTTGCAACGTTTAGCTATATGACCAAATCTTAAACAAATGTGACAACATCCATTTTCTACCAAAATTTTCTTCTTCTCCGGTATCTTCAATTCTGAAGAATTTTCACACTTGTGGTTGAAATGTGGTCCTTTACAAAAAATACACTTCGGTTCGCTTTTATTCATTAAATCAGCACCCGTTGGAGGAAGAAAAACATTTTTTCTGCTCACTGGAACGAAAGAAGCTCTCTTTTCTTTAAAATTATTCTGAAAAGAAGTCGTGGCTAATAAAACTCGATCCTCACTTTCTACTTCTTTCTTCAAAAAAACCATTAAACGGTTAAGACGATCTTTAGGATTAGAATTCTCAGTAAAAAAGGAACTTCGATGCCATATCCGCACCAACTCCTCTCCAAGACATGACTCGACAAGAGGATATAAAATTGGAGCACAATTATCTGCAGACACACCTAAAGTTTCCAGGGCTCTCAGCTGGGATTCAACTTGGTCAAAAAAGGTTGAAATTTTCTGCTTGGAATTAAAATTTCCTAAAATCAATTTCAATAGCTCTCGAATGTACATCTCTACAAGTAAATCTCGTTGACCGAAACGACCTTTTAAGCTCTCGAGGACCTTAGTTTATTTTCTCCGGTAGCAGGGTAACTCTCTACCAGTTGACGAGCTCTTGATTTGGGAACTGTGGACTGTAAAAGATAATGAAATTTATCTTCATCCTCCATCTCTGAATCATCATCAATTCGTTTAAACTGACTCCAAAAGGGAAGCCATTCCTTAAGATCACCACTAAATTTGGACAATTCTATTCTAGGAAGCTTCAATCTATTTCTCGATGCAGACGATTTGTTACTAACTCTATCAAAATAAGGTGCTTTACAAATTTCTTCTACCTTAAGTCTTAATTTATGATAATTTCTGTTAATATGATCAGCCCTTTTTATTTCTAAATCAAGGCTCTCGCCGTTATCATCAGACGATAGTAATAAATCATAAAAAAGTTGGTTTAATTCAGTAATACCTGTCACCTTATCTTCCAGCATCCTCATGTTACTTTGAACTTCCAGAATGTCATAATTATCTTGTTCCAGTATCTCTGTAACTTCATCTATTGTCCGTTGGAAAGCATTTCGATGAGCTTCTAGGGCTCTTTTTGTCTTCTCCATATCAGCAGCACGGTATGTCCTGTCACGGTCGCCAAAAATTGTAAGATTTTCCAAGAACTTAACCAGCAATTAGAAAACTATCTAAAGTAACGGACGTACTGCTTACTCGAACCAATTTTTCTTTCCTCAGTATTGAAATTACGTTCAGGGATTTAGATTTATATCAATTTTCATTATTGACAATTACAATATATTTATTCTGACAAATTACAACTACTACTAACTTACTTAAAAACTTTTCTATAAATATTAACTGATATCTTGAACAATGCGTAAACATGTTCCACTTGGGTTGAGCACCGGCCGTAGACTACAGTTCATGTTCCTCTATCAGTTTTAGATCCGTTATTGTCCCTTATACCAACGTTCCATCCTGACTGCATGTTTGCAGCTTATTCCATATAGTTGGACATTATTATACTTGGTTGTCACAAAACTGTCAGATTATATTAGAAGTTTTTAAATTCTAAAGGGTTATTTATTCGTGCTTTGATAAAAATCCCAATTTCCATTAAATATTAGTTTAGCAAGACATATACTTATTAATATGGATACTGAGTAGTGAAATGACGTTCCGGGTTTACCCATACAAAATTGTACAAATTTCGCCATTAGGTAACTATAATTTTAAATAAAATTATTCAACATTTTAGAGATAGGATACTTTAGTGTTATTTTTGTTTCACTAACCATAAAAATAAATATTAAGTGACTTTACTTGTATTCTTTAAATTTGTGCAGTTGTAGAACAAGTATATAGTGTGCAACATGTGGGGAAAGTACTTTTCTGACTTTGTTGCACAATATACTATTATAGTGGCGCGTTCTTTTAGTATTATTTTCGACGTCACTCATTAAAACAACTTGGTGAAACAAATTAAATAAGAGATTTATTATTGCATAAAATAATCAATATCAAATTAATGTATAAATATATTTGAGCGTAATTTTGAACAAAAAAAATCAACTTTTTTATTGCTCCTTGAATATTTGAATCTCTTTTTGTATCTCCTTAAGATCGGCATACACTTTTTCTAGTTTAATAATGATTTCTTTGGATTTTTCTAATTCGATTTGCTCTTCAAAATTTCTACTTTCTCTCTCTATAACTCCCAAATCTTCCGAAGTTTTAAGTATACTACTAAAATCTTCTCGAAGAGCTACTAACAACTTGTAAGAACGACGAGCATTTTCATCATGTTTGGCGTCCTAAAAGCGACAAAATGTAAATTGTTTAAAAAATAATAGGTGTGAGTATATCCAAGAAAATTCAAAAATTTTCGAACACATCTCTAATTATTCATTTTTCGAATCACCATTGAATGAAATTACTATTACAAATTACAGAGAATAATAAGGCATTTCTACTCATAACAGCGTTGTTCCTAGGAAACATTTTATAGTAACAAAATTCTACGCAAAAACGTAATAGAATGTGTTAAAATTGCTTAAAAAGATAATAGATTGTTATTGTTCTTCTTCTTTTTTTTATTTGCAATGTTCGCGGAAATTTTTCCGATAGTGGGCGCTGCAGTATATGTCAAAGCTGTCATTGGAATGGGGAAAACAATAAACAAATCCATTTCTGTTTTTCTGTCCATTTGATTAAATTTCAAATTTTGGGCGAAAAAGGTGAGAGATGGTGCTTGTTAAAATTGGTTTGGTGGACATTTTAAAATACATTGGAGACAGAAATCGGCCGATGGTAGAAGGCGAACAGGTTTTCAAAGCATAAATAACACTGAACATCAAAATACTTTATTGAAATGAGTGAAATTTTACCTTTATAATATGTTTTTAAGCAGTGCCTGATACACACTGACAAGTATTCGGAAATATGTTTCCTAATTTTTTTAAATGTTTTACCACACTGCATAATTTTGGATCTGTTGGGAAGTTATGTATTGATACATTTGCATCTTTTTACTGATTACATTGCGGCACAGAGCAATATACATCTTGCACTTGCTGGTCATTATTAGAGTCTAAATAAGTATTCTGATAAAACAAACTTCACCAAACTCTTCTAGAAACCAAGAAAATGATATTAATACCTTGCTCACTATACACGTACTCTAATGGGGATTTGGTTTGTTTTCCCCATTCCAAAGCTATAAAATTTTGACGGTAGGTGTCGCACCCTTTGCTCGTTTTCGCGAATATAGAGCGGTTTATTTATTGGGTTATGAAATTTCAAAATTTTGACACTCCGATTTAACAGATTTTTACCTACACATCCCTGTACTGGGACTTTGCACACTATAGAATTCTTACGAACCCTGGTGTCACGCACACTTTTCTTTTTTGAAATCTCATTATAATGACTTTTATCTCATTATAATGACTTTTTTCTCATTATAATGACATTTATATTTTCTAGGTTATAACAAAGGTATTTTCTATTTTATACATGAATCTTTAAAATGATATGGAGGAGTTGATGCAAAGACGAAATATTCCCAAAGCAATCATTGAGGAGATTATTTCTCAAAAGGTGAATAGTGGATTTTTGATTTGTTTGGATTCATTTGGTCACAGAATAGCACTCTGGTTTATATAAAACATATGTAGTATTTATATATCAGTGCTATTATGTGACCAAATGAGTATTAGGCACATACACAACTGAACTTCTATTGAAATTGTGTTTTTATTAACTACCACATTATCACTACACTAGGTACCTACTACTGAATTTATATTCTAGATTGATGAACATGACATGTCTTTCTACTGATGGAAGATAGGGAACTAGAAAAATAATTAATTAATTAATTAATAATGATTTAAATACAACAAAAATGATAAACCAGAAACATATCAATTAAGAAAATATAAGTGCAAATATATAAAAGTCATTATAATGAAAAAAAGTCATTAAAATGAGAAAAAAGACATTATAATGAGAAAAAAGACATTATAATGAAAAAAAAAGACATTATATGAGAAAAAAGACATTATAATGAGAAAAAAGTCATTATAATGAGAAAAAAGTCATTATAATGAGAAAAAAGACATTATAATAAAAAAAAAGACATTATAATGAGAAAAAAGTCATTATAATGAGAAAAAAGTCATTATAAGGAGAAAAAAGTCATTATAATGAGAAAAAAGTCGTTATAATGAGATAAAAGTCATTATATTGAGTTTTTTTTCAAAAAAAAAAAAAAAAAAAAAAAAAAAAAGAAAAGTGTGCGTGACACCAGGGTGCTTTCGTAAATTCTATTATCAACTCTATTCACACGTCTTTTGTCGACGATTTCTTAATAAAAATTTCAATATATTTCATAGTAATAAGTCAGAAATAAAAGAATACTTGTCGTGTGCAGATGGTATACAGAGTGAGACTTTCGACTGCTGTCAACTGGAATAATAGTAGTAATAATACTGTAGAAAACGATCAGTAGAATTCTATAGTGTGCAGAGTCCCAGGCCTAATTATTTAGTATACTTCTCTTTTGTCTCTTTACCTGTTCTGATCCTGAGTGCAAATGCCATTGCCTTATCATTCATGAAAAGGTAATAAATTGCTATCAAAACGTAACAGGGCCATAGATATGGTTAAAAGGTGCTAGATCTATTACGAACGGAATAGCAGGAACAACATTTATTCATAAAATGGATGATTCCAGTAGTATTACCACTACAAAATTTTCGGGTCTAAGACGAATGACATTTTCTAGGGCTTTTTGGGTACGAGATAGAAATAATTTTTGATTTCATAAGGTTTGTTCCCGAAGTAAGTTCCTAACTATTATGGACACATTGAGTCTGTGCAGTATAAAACAAGCGTTCATAAATGTACAGCATTGCCACATGTACATATGCGACAAAATGTCGAACGGTGACATTAATGTCTAAGGTAGTTCGAGAATACGATCTCAAATTTTAGTTCGACAAATGTCGATTGCGATTTGATCGAGATTCGAGAGCACGGGCCCAGTAGCAACTATTAAACTGAATTGAAATCGAAAATGAATGAATAATTATTGAAGTCATGCATCAAATAAAATTAGGTTATTGTGTTATATCAAGATAAGCACGTTCTGAAGAATCAAGAAACGATGGATCACTCTAAAAATCGCTATCTGATCAACTTTGTCGGGATGAACGCGACTATATTCAAAAGGTCTGTTACAACAACAATCAGAAACGATCAGAATAGTCGACCACTGCAATCAGTGATAAGAATTAGACGAAAGTATTGCTATTACCAGTTAGGTATTCTCTGATCGTTTCTGACAGCTTCCGATTGCTGTTGGAACAGACCTTTATATTCCGAGTGATCCGTCTGCAGCGGGATTCTGTGTCATGTTGATATCAACAGTCGCAACAAATCGACACTATTCGTATTCCGTACGCCATACCATAGCGACAAACGGACCTCGACTCACTCGCATAAAAACGATACCTCTTGACATCTCGAGATAGAAACAAACACATGTTGTTTTGCATTACGGTAAGAAAGAGGGAAATAAATAGAAAATGTTTTGGAACTTTTTAACGTCTTTTGTTCGAAATAGTTGTTTGTACAACTAGTGCGTTGTAGTAGTAGTAGTTGTACACAATATTTTTTGTACAACCACATTTATTAATGAAATTTCGTACTTTTCGCATTACTTTCCCAACAGTTATCAAAAGAATTAAGAAAAGGACTGCTTTGCGTATAAAAATTTGTGTAGAAAAGCGTGTTTGGCATAGTGGTTGTAGGAAAAATCAGTTGAGTGTATGTTTAATAGTGAACAATGAATAAATAAATAATCAAATAAATAGTTTACTTATTTTTGGTTTCAATTTAAAATTATTACTCCCAGAAATTCACTAAGTATAATAAATACGTTGAAATGTCAAAAAAAGTTGACAGGTCATTGGTAGCTTTGTTTGACATTTCGGTGCGGAAAAGTGCCATAGCGTGTACTTTTCGCATTACTTTCCCAACAGTTATCAAAAGAATTAAGAAAAGGTCTGCTTTGCGTCTAAAAATTTTTATAGAAAAGCGTATTTTGCATAGTGGTTGTAGGAAAATACATTTTTCTCACGTTTTGTACAGAATTTACAACCCCTTGTGATGCGTTATTTTATGACCCATTGTTTGTGTCCTAAAAAACTTCGGCGTGAACTAATAAATATAATCCGTTGTAAAATATTCTCAGAATGTTGAAGAGTTCATTTGCAAGGGCCGAAAATGGATTTGCTCTCATAAAAAAATTCAAGAGAAAGTATATAAACAACACTAGAGTACCTATATTTATCTATGCTAAACAATTCCCAGACGGGTTCGGGGGTCATATAAGTACACCTTCATTTTCCAAGATCGTGTGAACATATTGCATTACACAATTTTAAATTAAAAATATTTCAAATCAGACAAAAGAAAACAAAAATACTGAGAGCTGAGGAAAGTGACAAGATTTCTAATGCTGTTTTTTTAGACTAAATGGTGACAATTTATCTGATGAATACAAATTATTCTATAGGCTCATTTTTACAGTTCACTTTAAACAACCAATTATAATTGAGTATATAGAATTTTGCGAAGTCGCCTAAACTCTTACCAACATTAAATAAATGCAAAGCAGAGCAGATTTTTAGGATGAGTAATACTTTAACGAATTTTTCCGAAGGTAAAGCGATAGAGGCACAGAATACCAAAATAACTTGAAGTGGTAAGGACATGTGATGTAGGGGACTTGAATTTTTAAGTTTTCCGCTTGGACGAAACCTGTCAATTCAATGTCGCATGTCTTATTTTTGACATTTAAAATTAACTCCGGTTTTGTTTTTCTTCAAACGTGCGTCTAATCTGAATGAGTAATGTGTGATCTAATCTATTATTTTTTGTGGTTAATTGTGGTCTTAGACTTGTTTTACAGTATCAGCTCCCGTGCTGTTATTATTACCAGATGTTCCAGGGGCCTTATTGAAGGACAACTATTTAATTGAGGACCATTCGGTTGATTGATTGGATCAGCACACCAGTCAAAGTCTTGAAGTCCGCGGCACCTCAGCCTTTATGCTTTTTGTGCTCTTGGTTGTGAAGAGACCAGTAGCCCTTATCAGGCTCAGTAGTCTTTTCACTAGGTCCTTCTTGGAGAAATCCTCCCTTGGATGTTCTAGTCCTAGGAGTCTATGTCTCCAGTGAGATAATGCTTCACAATCGAAAATATAAATGTGAGAGGCTGTTTCCTCCTCTTCCATCACAGATAAAATCACAGATATAAACAATTATTTATTTCTGTGTTTCCTCAATATTTCACGTTTACGTTGCCACTTCATAATTTTATACAGGCAATGAAATTCTTCAACTCATTTAAAAAAATGATTTTACGTAATTTTGCGAAATTAGTGTATTAGAAAGGTTGCAACGGTTTGAAAAAAAAAACATTTCTATAGAAAATATAAGCAAACTTCAAATTTTATATGAATTTAAATGATATTTTTCTACTTACATAAAAAATAAGTTCATCAGCTAAAGTAAATGATCTATCAACTTGACCACTGAGATTTTTAATATCTTTCTGTACATTTCTTGTATCTTTCAGCACTTTTTGAATATCACAATTTTGTTTATTAATATTTCCAATAATTTCTAAAATTCTTCTAGTGTACATTTTTCTGAAAACAGTTGAACATTAAAACACTAATAAAAATCGACAGCACCATGTAGATCAATTCCAAATAAATAATTTACCTGTTGACTGTTTTATTTAATTGCTGATATTGTTGTAACAAATTTTCACCCAACTTTTTCTTATTTGTTAGATCTACCTTGAGCTTCATCTCGACTTCCTCTAGATTTTCTAATTTTTCTTGTTGTGCTTGAAAAGCAGATTTTTTATTCGAAAAGCCGACACTTAACGTTTTGTGTTCTTCTACCAAAGTTGTTCTCATTTCGTTCCATTGTTTGGCTAATTCTAGCAAACGTTCGTTCGTTTTTTGTATCATGTTATTTAATTTTGTTATGTTTTCTTCCTTGCCCAATACAGTCGCGGTTTTTGTTTTTAATTTTATTTTCTCCAAAATTTCTTTTAAATTGTTTTCCTCTTCCTCTCTAGTACTCACCAACTAAATAATGAAGAGCATTTTATCACATCAAGCCCGTTTGTAATTATCCATGGTTTATTACAAATTTTAGTCATATTTTTAGGATGCTAAATTTAGGAAACTACTTAAACATTGAAACTATAAGATCAAAAGTATGCAGCACTCAAAGTTTTAATAATTTATTTAGGATGTGCGCACTGCAGTTAGCTGGAGCCTCCTTAACTTTTAAATGCAGGTTAGTTAGGTATTTTTATCATTTTCAGTCTACACTTCTAAATATAAATATGGGTGTTAATTTGTATTAAAAAAACTGTTATAAATTTAGTAATAATGAATGTTGAAGAAAAAGAAAAGCTAATCAAGAGAGTAATTCAGAAACCATGGTTAAGAAGGAGCAAAATGAACGTAGGAACACTTAAAGTGCTGAATGAAGAACTGACAATAGATTCTTAAAACATTTTTTACATGTATTATTTTAATTATTTACTTTGCTCTTCAAACTCTTCACTTTTTTTAAAACATGGTATGGAAATAAATAAATGGAAATAAATAGATACTAAAGACTAGAGGCAATGTTGCGTCAGTGATACCAATACTTATAAACTGCAAAAGCAAACAACATTAGAGTAAATATTACCCTATGTTTTTGCCCTAAGCTATCAATTAATTGATAGAAAATAGGACCGGTTCTATAAATATATCAAGTCAATTAAAATTGAACAGAAATAGAGCAAGTTTTGATGATTTGAAAATTGGTTAAAAAATTGATACAAAATTTGTATGTATTTATCAATTATTTAGGATCCTAAAAAATTGACTAAAACTTAATTATGATAGATGTATGTGAAAATGAGCTACTAGCTTTTGCAGTTTTTTTCTTTAAGAAGCATTTCTGGACACTCTGCATAATTTAACCATGAAAAATTCTACAAGTTAAAAGTTAAAATTCCTGCCAGTGTAAAAAAAATTAAAATGAAGTTTTGTGTAACTAGGAAATGATCTTACCTGTGATAAGTCTAATTCTCTTTTTTCAATGACATCCCGAGCATCAACACATTTACTTTTCAGACTTTCTACTTCTTGTGATAATATCTCGATCCGCTTTAATTGAATGTTTTCCACATTTGTGTCATTAACAATTTCATCTGATAATTGAGGAATGTTAAATGTAGCTTCTATATTTTCAAAATTAAGGTTATCCGATTTTTTAATAACTTTTGACAAGTCCAAATGTTCGGAAATTTCATTGTCATGGAACAATAAAGATGGTATCAATTTTTTACAAGGACACTTTTTGATTACTTCCGGTATATAATGTATCCGATATTCTTTTGGACCTATAGAATTGGTTACTATTTCAGTATGTTTCAAAAAAATGACCCTGTGGCTTGGATAAGTAAACACTAAAAAATAAGTGAAGTTTGCTTGGTAAACAATTTCCGACAGGCATTTGTATTTAAGACACAGGGAGTTGGAAAAAAAAAATGTATACACATTTTTTATGATTGTGAAAACTTCTGGCAGCATTGTAATAAAATTTTGTATGACGTTTTTGACAGCTGATAGGTACTCTATGAATTTGTTTTGACTCTGATAGAGGGTGCTTGGTACTCATATTTTTCAAGTATTCTACTTATCCTTGCAGCAGGGACTCCCTGTATTCAAAAAAATTGTTAGCAACATCCAATTGTTAAATTTAATATTCTCTTACTTTTTTGAATATTTGGTGAAGAAACGTCCAAATAAATTGATCTCAATGGATAGTTATCATGTATACCACCTGGTTTGAAGAAGTAAACAGGCACCCACCTCTTTTGTAAAGATTGTTTAATAATTTCTTCAATGGATTTAAATATCTTAGGAACAAATCCTAGTTGCTCAGGAACATTTTTAGTACTTTCTCTTGGCAACCTTTCTAGCAAAAACATCAATACCTTTCGTACCTCATCTTCGTTACAGTATAAAATAGTTTGATATCCCATTTCATCACAAAACCCCAAATCTTTTATTTGTTCTGCTAAATGTGAAGCTAACTTTAGTCTAGCACTCATAGAGGGAGGTAATTTTTTAGTAAAAGTGTTATTTTGCACAATTGCTTCTAAACATGAAGATATTGCAGATACAGTCATTTCAGCATTGAATTGTTTAAGAGTTTTGATATCATCATCAATGTCACTAAAAAGATAAAAGCTGTTAATGTTTCACTGGAATTTTTGTTTAGATTTTTTATCAGTTTCTCTTTTATACATACAATACTAGAAATAATTGGACTTATATCACAGTATAGAGTTTTGAGTTGACAGAGATGACAACTCACTGGATTTTCATATAAGAAACTAATAAATGTTTTACTAATATTAGTAGCTAAAGTTTGTATTATAAATGGTTATTTTTTTACTTAAAAATGAACAAAATAAAGGTAAGACAAGCAAAGTCGCTAGCTGTATGTATAATGTTGGAGTGAACATATACTAAAAGCTAAACCATCTATTGCTCCCTATATCTTATACTTTGGACTATATTCAGCATGAGGCTTTAAATATTATTCACTCGTACTTACCAATTTAAGACCTTTAAAGTATCCAAAATTATTTTATCTACTTCTTCCATTTTCAGAAATAGTTTGTTTTTATGTTGGTTGTCTCTGTTTTTATCTTATTTTTATTTTATTAGCATTTTATTAGGTTAAGCTACTCTACTCCGTTCAGGGTAGCTCTGGGCATAGAGAAATAAATTTATTACTCTATGGTTCTGGGACCCAGATACAGTCAAGATACTTTTGTCAGAATATAGTTTTGTAAACAAAATTTTTCTACGCCCATGTCTGTAAACGTCAAAAATCGCACTGACAACATTCCTCGTAAGTCGTAAGTGACATTTGACAATAACATGCACGTAATGAAAATCTCATAACATGTGCGTTTAGATAGAAAAACTTCTTCTTTGTTGAATCAAATTGCAATCAAATTTTCATTTAAGTAATACTTTATTTGGTTTATTTACATACTTTTAATCAATTGAAAAACATAAAAGCTCTTAGCATTAGTGAAATACATTTTGGATTAAAAGAGTGATGCCCCTAAATGTCGGCAACACATTTTACAATTTCCAAAAAAATTATTCGGTGTTTCTTGATATGGGAAAAAACGTCATCTCATTTATACTGTCAATTTTGGTAACAAATTATAGTATCTCTCAACTTTACCTATGAATATGACTGTTAGTAATGAAAAATATGAAATTATGAGCACTCAGAAGAGAATAGATGGGCGTAGAAAAAGTATAGTACGTTACACGAGTTGTAATCCCAATTTACGTAATGGGTTACTTACAACTCTTGTTACGTAATATACTATTTATTTCCAGTACAAAGACAATATCAGTGTTGTACGGTGCTTTTTATAAAATGGACATTGGAGAGTGCATTTATGCTGTGACATATTTTATACAAAAATAAAAAAGTTAAAAGGAGACGAACTATATTAGAATTAAGGGAAATTAAAGGAACCTTTAACTTACCTACTTCACCAAGATTTACTACAATATCGTTGATACTAATATTACAATTAATGAAAAGTTATTATCAAAAACAGATACATCGGCCGGCATAACAATTTAATATAGGTAGATGAAATTTCGCTGTTAACTATATCTACGTACATTTACCTGATTTTCTTATCGTCAGCATAAACTTTTCAAATTCTTAATGTCCAAAGTTCAAATGAAATAAGTATAATGTTCTTTCATTCATAATCGTTTTTTTTTTTAAAAATATTGTGGTCAACTCGTACGCAAAACACTTTTTCCACTCGCTGGAACTTGCCTTATGGCTCGAGACACAAACTTCTGCACATATGGGAGAAGTGACGCTTTGCGAACTTGTGCGAGTACCTACAAACTACTATTACTCTAATCCGTATAACCTCAAAAGTACCTAACATAAATTAACGAATAAATTCTAAATAAGCAATATTATTAAAAGATTTCTTCCAATTCTTGTTATTCATCTTGTGATGATTATTGTAAAAATTTATGCTGTGACATATTTTATACAAAAATAAAAAAGTTAAAAGGAGACGAACTATATTAGAATTAAGGGAAATTAAAGGAACCTTTAACTTACCTACTTCACCAAGATTTACTACAATATCGTTGATACTAATATTACAATTAATGAAAAGTTATTATCAAAAACAGATACATCGGCCGGCATAACAATTTAATATAGGTAGATGAAATTTCGCTGTTAACTATATCTACGTACATTTACCTGATTTTCTTATCGTCAGCATAAACTTTTCAAATTCTTAATGTCCAAAGTTCAAATGAAATAAGTATAATGTTCTTTCATTCATAATCGTTTTTTTTTTTAAAAATATTGTGGTCAACTCGTACGCAAAACACTTTTTCCACTCGCTGGAACTTGCCTTATGGCTCGAGACACAAACTTCTGCACATATGGGAGAAGTGACGCTTTGCGAACTTGTGCGAGTACCTACAAACTACTATTACTCTAATCCGTATAACCTCAAAAGTACCTAACATAAATTAACGAATAAATTCTAAATAAGCAATATTATTAAAAGATTTCTTCCAATTCTTGTTATTCATCTTGTGATGATTATTGTAAAAATCAATATTTTCAACAAAAAAATAGTCTTGCCTCGGGAAATTCGATAATATAAATATTGTTTATTTAGCTAATAATGAATTTCTATTATTGTTTCAACGCATTTTGTATAATTATTTTTATAAATATACCTACTAAACTCATTTTGTTGAACAGCTGTCATTTTTTCAAAATTTTCACACATATTATGTTTGGAAATTTCCACCCAACATTTTTGTTTTTTATTACTATCGAAATAATTTTCATCGCTTTTATAAACAAAAATTTGGTTCTTCCAAACTTGTCGTTATCAAAAACTTAAAGACACATCCCCAATCAATTTAGTGGCGAAGTGACACTTCGGCACGCGTGCTAGGATAATGATGTTTAAACGTAAGTATCCTCAACACAATTTCGTGCTGACATGCACGCCGACGTAGAAGTGCAAGCTTGCAAGCTGTAAGCCATAGAGAAATAATATATTTATTTTGTCTATGCTGTAAGCTTTTTCGGTGCGTACCGAATTGTGTCATGCGCATTTTATCATGGAAAAAATAATTTAGGTACCATAACCCTATTTTATTTTATTATTTTCTTATTGCGTTAATAAATTGATTTGTTGTCTTTGATAAGTACTTGGTATCTAAGTATGGAGCGGTTAGGTTACAGTTTACAGGAAAATTCACAAGGTAAACTCCACATCCAAAATAATAAAATAGCAATAACAAAGAAAATGCGCATGTGCAATCTCATTCAGGCTGAGTAAATTGACATAATTGAGGATGGGTAATGGGTTTCCGTTTTACAGCACGCGTGCCGAAGTGCCACTTTGCTAGCAGATTGATTGAGGATGTAGCTTAAACGTAAGTATCCTCAACACAATTTCGTGCTGACATGCACGCCGACGTAGAAGTGCAAGCTTGCAAGCTGTAAGCCATAGAGAAATAATATATTTATTTTGTCTATGCTGTAAGCTTTTTCGGTGCGTGCCGAATTGTGTCATGCGCATTTTATCATGGAAAAAATAATTTAGGTACCATAACCCTATTTTATTTTATTATTTTCTTATTGCGTTAATAAATTGATTTGTTGTCTTGGATAAGTACTTGTTATCTAAGTATGGAGCGGTTAGGTTACAATTTACAGGAAAATTCACAAGGTAAACTCCACATCCAAAATAATAAAATAGCAATAACAAAGAAAATGCGCATGTGCAATCCTTTTCAGGTTGACTGAATTGACATGATTGAGGATGGGTATCCGTTTTGCAGCACGCGTGCCGAAGTGCCACTTTGCTAGCAGATTGATTGAGGATGTAGCTTTACGCTCCATCGTACAATCGAAAAATCATTCCATCCCACTTCTACTATAGTTCATTTAAAAACCAGGGGGAGTAATTTGAAAAGCCTTACTCACACCACTAAAAGTTACCAGATTAGTTACTAAAGGGAGTGTTCCGAGTAAGTAGTCAACAGTCGTGTTCCAAATATATTAAATATGCCTTGATGGACGAAGAAATCAGCCATGCCACCAACTGTTTGAGACATTTTGGATTTAACATGAATATTTTTGATTTTTCATCCAATATATTATATTTGTTTACACACATTTATTGTACATTGTTTTTCTGATCTGAGAGTCCTAAATAACCTGTGTTTTGCGTTTACATTGTTTTGCCGGCCTAATAAGCGAAGAGCTGTACTCGAAGTAGAAGGATCCATAATTGCAGATATTCAATACAATTGCAAGGTTTTAAAGGAACAGTTTTAACGAAATAGAGTGGAAACTAAGTAAAAAATAATAAAATAACAACATCGGATGCAATGACAACAATAAGCATATTCATCTGTCAGAATTGTCAAAAATGGAAATTAATAAATTATCAGCTGATGTCAATGCTACGAAGTGTTGTGTGAAACTGGGCGCAATCTGACCTATCAGGGGTCTACAGAATTGCCAACTTAAATTCAAATTACTCCTCCTGGTTTTTAAATGAGGTATAATAAATAATAAAAATTTTGTACAACTATGCTATGGTGCTTTTTGAATCGCAAAAGAATGCAAGTCTGAACAGGTACATAAGCCACAATGATAATTCGGTATCCAGGATTCGGATACTGTCGCCGGCGGCTGAAGGGGCGAGATTCAGAAATTTAGTATTTAAACACATGTATTTTCTGTATCTTGGATACGCGTATCTCAGATACAGTATCCTAGTCTGGAAGGGCTCTAACCTTCATGCAAAAACCAAATAACAAAAATTAATACGCATGTCCCATAGCCGGCACGATGGTCGATGGTGCAAGTCGAAGTCATGCTATCTATGATCGAAGGTCGAAGCATTGTCTAAATTAGACAATGGTCGAAGTGAGGTACATTCATAGAGATAATACAGATAGAGGCAACAAGTCAGCTCGGAACCCGTCAGCCTTTATGAGAAATAGAGAAATTCGGAGGTTTAGGCTGTCTTTTTACACTGACAAAAACAGAAAAACATCTGATCGTCTGTCTTTTTCTGTCTCACCTGAGTTCGGTCGGACATTCCCACTTACACAGCGGCCTATGGCTTGTTACCTCTATCTGTAGTATCTATCAGTGCGATCGTTCACAACGCAATTTGGCGTCAGAGTTGAAGTCGTCGAAATTTCTTGCAAGCTGCAAACTTTCACTTCGTGCCGGCTATGGGACATGCGCATTCATTTTTTTTTATTTTTTTTTGATATAATATCTGACATCTGTCTGATACCTAGTCTGATATTTTCATCAAATTGATACTCATTGAACAGATTGAACTAAACACACACAAAATCATGCTTCGACCATATGTTGAAGGAGTCCTGATAATTCTGTACGAGCGCGCTTGCATTAAAGTCGACTTTAAAGTTATTGTGAATGGCAAATTTCGTGCCGACTTGCGTGCCAAAGTGCCGCTTGGCCAGCGAATTGATTCCGAATGTAGCTTGAAAGTTTGCAGCATGGAGACTATATAGTCTCCATGGTTGCAAGAAATTTCGACGACTTCAACTCTGACGCCAAATTGCGTTGTGACGATGACACTGAAATAGATTTGCTTAGCTTGCCACTTGGCCAGCGAATTGATTACGAATGTAGCCATTGACTAGAGCATGCTATGTTCACTCCCATTATAAATTTTGTCTTCGTTTATTTAGTTATTCCGCCTGTCGCTGATAGCGCTACGTGAGCGAGGATCTGTCAGATTTCAATAAGTCCGCCATTTATATAACCTCTATCTCATTTTTCATTTTGAATATACGGCATCGACAAACCATTGTTCTCGTTATTGTATATTATACGGTTATTTTTATATTAATTTGTAGAAACAGACATTTTTGTGCTTTTTAGTGATTGTGTTTATTAAACATTGACATTTTTTATCGGTAATCTATGGACTAGAGGAAGGCGCATATGTTATTTTGATATTTAACCTATGCGCGAGTCGATTCTTAAGAGAACGCTCCTAAATAACGTTCCCGCCAAGCGTAATTTACGGAGCCTAGCGACACGACAGGCGGTATTTGAAATAGCGATTAATAATTAACATGACGGGGATGAGAAGAGTTTTTCTATGTTGAAGTTAAAAGGTTATATAAATGTTTGTTGCGTACTAACCACTTATTTGAATAATAATAATACAAAAAATACCGGATATGGCTCTAAAGCAAACACACAAATTTAATTAAAAATTTAAAAAACACAATATGAGCCTTATTAATAATAAATTTAGATTATTCTAACATGCTATAAGTACGCTCTTAGGAACCATTAGTTAGTATGGTTGTTAAGTTCAATGAGACAGATAATTCAAATATGGGCAGTGGCTGTAATAAAGTTCATGTTTATTGTTTGAGATCAACAGGTTCTAATACTTTACATACGTCCATCGAAAAGGAATATAATAATTCCCACTATATATTCTCAAAGGACCACTTAACTATTCTGCCGGAGTTAAGGACCGGGTTTACACGTAAAATAAGACAAACATATGTTTAACAAAGTTCTAATGAAGAAACAAACATATAATATATAATCATTTATATCAGAGTATCGGTGCATTCACTTACAAAAGAACAAACAACAACCGAGTTGCTTTTAAGGATGTAATAGGATGTAATACATACCGGCGGTACGAAAATTAAAGTTCCACGATAAGTACTGTTTGGCAACGCCGCGTGGGTTAACCGATTATCAGAAAAAATGGAGCGAAAAACCATCAACCGTTTACTGATTTGATTGGGAATATAAAAGGTTGGTTTTTTCCTGAATTGTCCAAATTATAGAAGCACTACACTACATCATTATAATTACATTTTAAAAATATGGGTCTATTTGCCCCAACTAGTTATTTTACACCATAGTTAGTTATACCGGAGAGCTCATGTTGCTTCGGCCTTTTGTACTGAAGTAAAAATCAGACGGGTTGGCTCGTAGTTCGAGCTGCTCCCGCATAAGTTTTGAAGTTTCAACGTTCTTATTTTTAAATGCGGGCGGGAATTTTAAAACATGATAGAAAGTAGGAGAATAATATCATATTGTAAGTTAAAATATGGATTTTAACAATGGTGTTATCGTCTTTATTATTAATAAGGCTGTACAACAATAAAGCTAGGTTAAGTCACATTTTCGAATAGCGCGCGTAGAAGGTCGCTTCCGGTAACTCTTAAATAAAATTGAAATACCGCTTGACGTAAAACCAATACCGCAGGACGTTAATTACGTTCACAGGCGCCATTCATTTTACCGATATCTCTCTCTAATACTGTAGAAGTGTAGAAAGTGGCCGGTAGAATTCTAAAGTGAGCAGAGTTCCAATACAGTTCTTCTTATTTTTTCTTTACCAAGTTTCAATATCATAGAACCAAAAATTTCAGCTCCTACTTTCCTAACTGAGAAACTCGCTAAACGGACCTCCAGAGGAAATGGCATTACTCTACGTAAGTTATTGATGTGGAAAAAGCAAAACCAACCATGGCCACTTCCAGCACATGTAGGGATTTAGGTGGCCATGATCCAACTGTATAAATCGCCATCAGCATGGCTTTTATTTCGTCAAGTTACTAGGAGCACATTGAACTATACACAGTACTAAGGGCTTGTACTGGTACACACACAAAATAAGGAGAACAACTACAGTGGCTTTAATACCCAAACCAGAAAGAACTGCATGGGGTGGAACGAAGAAAAAACTGTTGGACAGATACACAACTACTTATATATCTGTATGGTTTATTATTGCGGATGGCATGCATTATAACCACTTTGTTGTTCGAAGGAAGGGCTAAGAAATATTATTTTATATCGACAGCGCATATCAGTTTATTTTTACCTAAAAACAATACCACCCAACTGGTGTATTATTTGGCAATAGGATGTGAAAATTATGTGGGTTCTGCAGCTCTTATGCACTAGGCACCCCGGTGAAAAGACCTTTCAAAATAATTGTTAATTGTAAACGTAGATATGAAAGACGGACGGATTTTCTATAACTGGTACAATAACTGAAAATGAATTTATTCCATTTGGCTTGCGGTTGGTCTGCATTATAAATTACAATAAGTTACGTTTGGATACTTTTACGGCTGCGTAATATTGGAAAGGTATAGAACATTGAAAGTTAGTAAAATAATTCATATTAAGTTATATTTATATAATAAAATAAATATATACGTATTTACATATGTACAAAAATTTACTACTAAACAACGTTACACTTTTTACTTACTTTATATTTTAAACTTAAAAATTACATAGTAAAGAACAAAGTTAGATCTTAAAGGTAAGAGAAAGAGAGGTGTGTATATATATAAACAAATAATATGTAATATCTAATTTAAAATACATTTTTTTTCTAAAGAAATGTGTTTTAAAGTTACATCTAATACACTACGAATTAATGAACTATTAAACCAGATTACACGAGTATATCTACATCTAACATATAGTCTTTTTTTTTACACTCAAGCAGTGGTTTCTTCCAGATTTCACCCGATGGATTTTCCGAGTAGTAAAGGTGAAACTTGTTTATACCTATATATTTACAAATTGGGTTACTTTTCGAAATTCTTTTATTGAAAATTTTGAAAAAAAAATAATGCCTTTACAGAATTTTCTACGATGTCATTGATCCAAAAACGTGATATGATCTCGGTTTAAAACTAATAAATAAATTAGGCTACCACATAGATCGACCATGCGCTGTTAATTTAATGGGGCTATTTAGTTTGAAGTTACCGACGTGACACTCTGTAAACTTGTTTTGAATAGAGGAAGCGTAAGTATATAACTTCGCTTTCCGTTACTCTGTATGAAGTTCGTTTTGGCAAATTATGCTTTCGCGACCTACAAAAGTAGCGCTAATTTAAACATAAAAAAAGTTTGGCGTACATTTTTGCCGCATACGTGGCCTATGTGGCGCCCTCTACATATACATCGAAATAGGTACAAAATTACGATTTCTCATATCCAAAATCCCGCAAAGTCAAGTTTTTGTGCATACGCATCAAAAAGCGTTAAAGTTATTGTAAAAACCAAAAACTAAAATTTCATGCCCTCTTTTTTTTATTCGGTTATTTAACGTCCGTCTATTTCTGCGACTGAAGCTAATCACCGACGCCGGAAGCACTCTACCCCTAACTGTGAATTTTGCCGAACCCACGAGTGTTCCAGCTAGTGGAAGGGTTTTTTATCGATTCCAACATCCATGGACTCGGTTTTACGTCTCCTCCGAAAGACGCATACCTACGTTATACCTCGTGCTCATTGGTATAATGCTGCGAGTTGTGATATGCTACTCCGTTGCAGGCTGTACGGGCTATAAACAGGGTGATTCATTAAGAATGGGCAATCTCTGAACTGGAGATACTACACACCAAAATATGGAGATTGAGCTTAACATGTCTTATACAAATGTTGCAGGTTTACGAGATACAGGGAACATATTTAAAGTTGGAATTTTAATTTGAAATTTCTTAATAATCTTGTGATTTTAAGCAGCATCGTCTTGAAAATTGACAACTATATGTTTTTTGGCTTGAAAATTACGAATTTTATGCTGAATTTAGCACTATTCATACGGGGCGTTAGTTACACCCTGTTACTTAGGTAAATTACAACTTATCTTTTTTGTCTAATGAGTTATGGATAAAATGACTAGGAAATCTAAAAGGCAGTTCAATTTTGAATAAAAAAGTACTCTTGTTTATTTCATGTAACTCTATCAGTTTTTGAGTAATTTGCATTTTAAACATTCAATGAATTTTGTTTATTGTGAAATGAATTTATTTCTTTAAATTACTACTATGCGGGGTAACAACAGTAAAGACAACAAATAACAATCAGTAACAGTAATAAAAGAAAAATTCAAAGTCAATGCTCAAAATGCCCGCCTTCCACTTCAATACACTTTGTAATGCGTCTCCTTAAAGATCTTTGAATATTAAATAACATTTGTCGATTATTTTTAATAATATCAGCAGCTTCTTGAATTTTCTGTCGTAATTCTTGGATGGAATTAATTGTATCTTTGTAAATCATGTCCTTCATTTGTGACCATATTGAGAAGTCTAGAGGGTTTAAATCTGGACTTCTAGGTGGCCAAACAAATTCATTGCCACGCCCAATCCTCCGGTGAGGAAAATGTTCATTCAGGTATTGCAGAGAAAAATGTGGCAGCGCCCCGTCTCGCATAAACCACATGTTCCGCCTAATGGCTAGTGGTACATCTTCTAGTAGTGTGTTTAACTGTTGTTCAAGGAAGTTTAAATAGAGGGGCCCTGTTCCATTTCTAATACACTTTAATAAGACGTAGAAAAAATCATCCCCTAAATATCCATCCCTTTGTTACAACCCCAACAGACAAAAGAGTCTGAATTATACAAATAGTTGGTGTAGGCAAGTGGGACTCAGCATCAGCCCCACCAAAACCATCTTGATAGCCTTCACTATGAAAAGAAAACTCAACCTCAAAACCATTAAACTTGATGGGAACGAGGTTGAATGGACAAGAAGTCAAGTATCTAGGTTTGACTCTAGACAGTAAACTCCTGTGGGACAAACACGAGAAGGAGATTACATACAAAGCAAAAATGGCTCTAGTGGTGTGCAGGAATCTGGCAGGGAGAAACTGGGGTTGTAACGCAAAAATCCTGAGCTGGATGTACACTGCCATAGTGAGACCAATTATCACTTATGGAACCATTGCGTGGAGTAGTAAAACTAGCCTCTTGACGACTTGACTAGCCTGTATATGCATAACAGGAGGAATGAGTACAAGCCCAATGGCAGCAATGGAAGTGATTCTCAACCTCACACCATTACATATGGTGGTGGAGAGTGTTGCAGAAAGAACAAAATACTGACTAAGTAGAGAGGGAATCATTTAAAAAAAACCACCTCTTCACTTTTTAGAAATCAGACAACCTGGGATATGCCTAAAGATGGTATGATCAAAAAGTATAACTTTTCAAAGAAATTCGTTACGGAATTAAGCAACAAGAAGGAATGGGATCCAAATACCATTACCAGACTTGGGAAGAATGCCATTCAATGGTACACAGACGGCTCAAAAGCAATAGAAGGAACTGGGATAGGAGTGTACGGGCCAGGAACCAAACACTCTGAAAGCTTGGGAAAAATCTTTCATGCGGAAAGTGTGCCCAGTTCAATATTGACAAAGGATACAGAAGACAAAGGATTATCATAATGTCTCATAGTCAAGCAGCCATTAAAGCGCCGAGTTCTTGTGTAATCAGTTCCAAAATGGTGTGGGAATGCCTAGGAAAACTTAATGAACTAGGCGAGAACAATATAGTCACCTTACTGTGGATTCCAGGACACACTGGAATAGAAGGAAATGAAATAGCAGATGAACTAGCGAAGAGGGGGACTGAAATACCCTTATGGGGACCGGAACTCTTTTGCGGAATCAGCTCCAATGTAATATAGATATTTTCTTGATTATTTACGAACCCATTTTATTTTTGGAAAATTTGTTGAATAGACGATGGAAGACCACATCCAAAATTATAAAAAAATGTACAGGGTGCTATTAAAAGTTAGGGGTTGTAACTAAGGGATGATTTGTTCTACGCCATATTAGAATGTGTTTTAGAAATGGAAGAGATCAGTTTTTGTCCCAATCGAAAATCTCTATTCGTTTAAGAGATATAGACTGGATAAATTAGTCTGGGACACCCGGTATAGTGCTACTGGATTTTTTTCTGCGAAGTTCAAGTCGAAGTATATTTTGCATGAGTTTTCAACTTTCTATCCATTTTATTTTTAATTTGCGTATTTTATTGATTTCCAGAATTTTACAATGTACAAAAAAATAAATGGTGGAATTATAGGTTAGAGAATTAATTAGTTTTTTCGCTTTTTTTCCGAGAGAGGCTATAACATAGTTACAGAGTCCCACCGTGAGGGACCTGACACTTGACATTTGACGTAGACACTCTTAGAACAATTTAACGTTAAATTTACACTTTTTACGAACGTTTGTAGACAAATTAATCGTAAAAATTCTGCAGGTATAAATGAAAATATTTCAAAAATACGAGGCAAGTCATAATGGCTAATACAATATAATACATTATAAAAATTGTGCAGCCTATAATCTAAGCAATGCACTGGAGAAGGTTATGTAGCTACAAAATGGCCGTATAATTTAAACAATATTATAGCGAGGTACGACTTCAAAAGTTATTGGGTGTTAAAAAATGCTAACGACAATATTTCGGGAATAATTAATTTTTGTACGAAAAGGTAATAAATGCTATCACGAGAAAATGATCGCCGACGGTTTCACAGGTGTTTTTTTTTTTTCAACAAAAAAGTGGTTTCGTAAATTTTTTCTTATTTTATCAATTACATCCGATTCTCCCTCGGTCTACCCCATTTTATTTTCTATTTCTGGATCTATTAGTGTTTTAGTGAAGTCCAAACCATCTTTTACTTTTCATTCATTCAATCGATTGGGTTGTGCTCAACAGCCCAGGCACTTGAACTGAATCTTTGTACCATTTCCCATATTATCTACTTCCATTCCAGAAGCTTTGTGTCTTCTATGTAGAACACTAGTTTGACTGGAGGGATTTTCAGTAGTTGCAATGATTATATCATTTCCTCTCCAAAGTCCTTCTGTCTGAGTCCATGTAAGTTCTCGCACAAGCAGAGTATGTGAGTAGGTGTTTCATCATAGAGTTCACATTTCCTGCACATACGTTCACTAACTTTGCCCATTTAGTGCAGATGTTTCCTCAGGGTGCAGCGTCCAGTTACCAGGTCGGTAATTGTCTTCAAATGTCTCTTACTCAGTTTCAATAGCCTGGTTGAGAGTTCCTTGTCTACCTTGTTCAGTAAATTCTTTGTATGGAGGTGCCCTTGAGCCGACCTCCATTGCAGTTGGTGTTTCCTATCTAGCCAGTTCCCGATTTCCCCTCTTATGCAATCTTCAGTGATTCCACAAAACGGTTCCGGACCTATGAGGTCTCCTTTAGAGCCTTCTTTAGCTAACTGGTCACCCATCTCATTACCTTCAGTCCCCTCATGTTCCGGCACCCATATTAGAGACACTTTGTTGTCTCTTGCCAGCCTGTTGAGGGATTCGTTACAGTTTTTTACCAGTGTAGACCTAGTTGTTGGGTTACTGATAGCTTTAAGCAGAGTGAATATTGTCCGGTATATCCTCTTCTGATGTTTCGTCTCTGCTTGAAACACAGTCGTATATCGGCCAAGGCTAAAGATCTTTCTAGGTCCTTTTATACCAACCCCAGTGCCGTGGTTTGTTTTGGAACCACATCTTTTACTTATTCATATTCTCCACTTTCTGATCTTACCTTTCTTCTGTAATGCCCAGAATAAATTTTAGTATTATCTTCTACACACTTATTATACCAAAAAGACAGACTACAGACAACTATCTTCATCTGTCTCTGGTTTGTACTAGTAATACTTAATTCTTATTAAAATGAGGGTCTGAAGTGACTTTGAAAGAAATGCGAATATAAAATTTAGTAAACAGTATAAAAGTGTGAATATTGTATGGGAATATGGAGACCATGCTATGTTCAATCCCGTTATAAATTTTGTCTTTGTTTATTTAGTTATTCCACCTGTCGCTGATAGCGCTACGTAAGCGAGGATCTGTCAGATTTCAATAAGCCCGCCATTTATATAACCTCTATCTTATTTTTCATTTTGAAGATCCGCCATCGCCAACCATTGTTCTCGTTCTTGTATATTATACGGATATTTTTATATTAATTTGTAGAAACAGACATTTTTGTGCTTTTTAGTGATTGTGTTTATTAAACAATGACATTATGGTTCAGTATTGTATTGTTACCACTTATTGTAAGAATACAAGTAAGGATATTAAAATGCATCTCCTTCCTAAAGACCCCGAGGTAGGTTTGTATATTAATTTGTTTGATTTAATGTTTTTTTGTTTGTTTGTTGTCCCAATTTAGGTGGGATAGGTCGAATGAAAATTAATAATAATTTATGTACATTTTTTAATTTAACGACTGCAAGTTTTTAATAAATAAAAATAGTTTATTTAAACAGTGTTTTATTCCACTTTTCATAAAATTCCTCATTAATAGCGTTTTCGATTGATAAAAATAGTGTAAACTAATACATTTTCCAACTCACTGATGCATGAAAATGTATTAGTACGCACTATTTCTATCAATAATCGAAAATAAAAAAGAAAAATAATAATTTAAATATATTTTAAAAAGCCCGCTACTTCTAGCAGCAGCGCTGGAGCGACAGGTTGAATAACTAAAATGATTGTTTAATATTGTTCAGGAGAGTGGGCCATCTATTTTTTTATTGGTAATCTATGATGGAGACATTAACTCCAAGTATTTGTTGAGCACATGATCACCTTCTCCAATGAATTGACAAAAAACATTTCAATTCGAACATGTATCTGGTAGAATTTTGAACTGTTACTTATGTTAGGTACATTTCACAGACATAGAGAACATATTATTTAAGTACAGAAAAATTTGATTCGAGTATACATAGTACAAAATTAACAATAGTTCATTTAGTTCCGTTTTGTGAGTACTATAATTTGATAAGAGCCAAGGAAGAGTACAGATCCAAATTCCATGATATAATGGATGAAAAACAAAGAGAAAAGCCAAAAAAAAATGGAGTATAGCTGAAGAGCGGAAAAATTTTATAAAACTGCCACTGGTCAAGAAAGAGGTTACATACAATTCTTGTCATAACAGGTGGTGGAAGTAGGGAAATAAAAAGAGGATAATAAGCCAACTGGCGCATGCAAGCATGATGACAGATGAAAAAATCATATTCAAACATCTTGACAGGAGACGAAGATAAAGAGGAAGGTCGATGACGAAATTATGAAAGGTGGGGTTTATGAAAAGAATTAGTATAGACTAAAATTTAAACCATTTTGGAAGAAATATCAGATGGTCAGTCCAGAAAAATTTGATAATCCTCCAGTTAATGAATAACTTGTAAAAACAGAAAAAAAGTCATCAAGCAGTAAAATTTATAGAGAAAGTCCTAGAAAGAGGAATTGGAGCTAAAAAGGGAAAAACTTGGTAAATGTGGAAGGGACATAATGTAGATTTAGTAAATTTAAACTGCTAAATCGGATATTTAGAAAACTAGTACCATTTATTACACCATGTCAAAATCTACCAGATGTACACAAAAAAACAATAACAATTATAGAATAATAAAAATCAGTCGTCATTTTAAATACCAAATATTATAAAATCTACATTTATCAAGAGTAAAAACAGTCAACGACTACATAAAAAATATCACATTTCATAAAAAAAATACTAAAAAATTTAACAAATTAAATAAATACACAAGAAGTATCACAGTATAGTTAAAATTAATTAAAGCGCAAATACTCAAAATACAAAATATTTACAGAAAACAAATTCCAATTTTAATATTTTTTTTTTGCTAAATTTGTCGATTTAGTAGTTTTTATAACAAAACGAATCTGCCAACAACAACAACAACCTACAAAGGAATGATCCCACGAGCACCACCATATTCTCCTGATCTGCCCCATGTGACTATTATACTGATTAGAAGAGCAAAACATGCTCTAGCACCTATACAATAACAAAACTGCACAAAATCAGACTTCCAATTACTTCCCCACACACAATAATCTCCAATCTGTTCCTTGTCCTGAAAACATGCTTCAGAAAAAAAGTTTTGACACAAATAATTAAGCATCATAAACTAAAACCCCTTCCAAAGTGTTGATGTGATTCTAAATGATACCTAGACGTTTTTTTAATGCGTGGTAGACAAGAAATGAAAAAACCATGAGTGACAAATATTTGTATACCATTTAAGGATAAAATAAAATCAAGTATTTCATGTATACATTACAGTGTCACAAAGCTGCACAAAATTACACTTCCAATTACTTCCTATATCTAGCCAACATTGAATTAACTGTTCGCAAGTCCAAAAAGTAAGCCCTGGTGAAGTTTATCATCACTTATGCCGGTAAACTGTACCGGGTGTTTAAGGTCAGTGGATGTATCTCAGAAGGTATTTACCATAAAGCATTAAAAAAAGATTGACAAACAGTGTTCAAACATTTTTGCAAAATTTCAGCCTCTATTGAAATAATCTGTAAGATTTGTGCCTTCCCATTAAGATTGTTTAAGAAAAATGCAAAAACTTGTTAAGTGTTCAGACCACGTCATCTGGTTACCAGAAATAAGCTTCCATGTACCAACTACCATACCCTCCATATCTGACCCCAAGCGACTATCACATCTCTTCATGTATCAAAAATAAGCTTCAAGTAAATAATTTTGGGACAAATGTGATTTGAAGTACAAAAGAATTATTCAACAAACAAATGGTACTCGATCTGTGAAAATTAATATCTGAAGTTACTAGTAAGTAAGTAGGGCTTTGAAAAAAAATGGATTTTACTGTTGAAAAACGATAAGAAAGGGTGAATAATTATAAGATGCCGTTAAAGGGAGTTTACAAAATTACAAATTTCAGTTTAGTTACATTCCAGCTCTAACCAATATGCAACCAAATTTGAAGAATTGATAAATTAACCAAGTTTTTTGGTAAAATTATTGTTGAATGTCACTAAACTTTCTACACAAAAAATATAATACGAGTTATTCGATAAAATAGATATCGACAAACTAAAATTAATACAAATTATAAATGTAAAATAACATAACAAAATTGAATATACCTGTTCCAATAATTCGTGAACTTTCCGTTTTTTCTTCTTCTTGATTTTTACTTCTTTGACTACTTCGTCGGTATTGGAAATGCCCAATCTGAAATGGATCGGTAGCTTACTACCCTGGATGCCGGATACGCCTAAAAGAAGTAAAATGTTAATAAACTATAAATGATACAAAGCCAAATCAATCAACTTTGATAAAGTGTTATCTCCAAGATTAACCATAACCATGTTTAAGTTGATTACCCTGTATACAAAAACACTTTTATTTTCTTTAATTTTCATAAAGTTATACAAAACCTAATTAATCCCATTAATAGCAAACGCAACGCCAATTATCATTTTCCCGCGATAGATCTCGAACTGTTGTTTCAATTGGTCCCCGAAATGCCATACTAATTAATTATATTTATAAAACTCACTAGTCATTCAGTAACTGACTAATAAATTTATATCTTTGTATTTCTTAAAAATATTTACAAACAAGATTTCTACGATTGTCACGAACTAACAATTTAATGAAGTAAGGAAAACATTGTATAGTAAGCTAAGCAATTTTAGAAAATATATCTGACAACCTTGCTTTTTCCTCATGTCTTCACATGGACTTTAAAAAGAGTATTCCAATAAGTACTGATTACTAGATTGTAATTTATAGCAAAAGATCATGGTTCAACACCCTGTAACGAATTTAAATGGTTGATGATAAAAAAACTAACCGAACACTAAACACAAGGGAATGTTAAAAGGAAAATAAAAAAACAGCGATGATATAGGTCTTGCCTCCGAACAACTTTGCGAGGCCATCGAACTCTCTTATCACAACAACTGCTCTGAGGTAATCCGCTCATCTAGTAATAAATTAACTTGGTGGAACAAGGAGCAAACCAAGCTCAAAGCAAGAACTCGGAAACTGTTTAACAGTGCGAAAAAGACAGGAGAGTGGGAAGAATATTACTCAACTCTGACTGCTTATAACAAACAGATCAGGAAGGCAAAAAGGGAGTCCTGGAGGAAATTCTGTGGTGAAACCTCAGAAACGGCTCGTCTCTAGAAAATCCTTGCCAAAGATCCTATCAATCCCATTGGTAATATTTTAAAACCCAACGGATCTTTCACGGGAACTGGTAGCGAGACCCTACAGATTCTACTGCAGGCACATCTACCAGATTCTGAAGAGATAGGAATGGAACTATCCGTCAGATCTCCATCTCCCCTAGGAAGGAAGATTGGAGTGCTGCCAACAAAGTAATAACCCAGTGCAAATTGAACTGGACCATCAACTCGGTTGAGCCATACAAAGTTCCTGGACCAGATGGTATAATCCCAGTGCATCTGCAGCAGGGGCAATCATATCTATCTCTAGTACTTTGTAAACTCTTCAGACCATCACTGGAAACTGGATACATTCCAACTGTTTGGAAAAGAGCCCAAATTGTCTTTATTCCCAAACCAGGTAAGGATTATTCCCAGGCATAGTCATCCAGGCCAATAACTCTGTCGTCTTTCATGCTGAAGACAATGGAGAAAAATATTGACAGACATGTTCGGGAAAACTTTCTCATTGAAAGGCCACTTCACTATAACCAACATGCCTATCAATCAGGAAAATCCTGTGAAACAGCAACACCAACTGGTGTCGAAAATTGGGGCTGCACTCGGAAATCAAGAAATTGCTCTCGGAGCGTTTGACAACCCATCCTTTGATTCCATGATAGCTGCTGTTGCAAGGCGTGGAGCAGACGACACCACTTGTCGGTGGATGAAAAGCATGCTCTTCAACAGAACAGCAACAACAACCTTATTTGGAGACTACATGGAGGTAAGGATAATAAAGGGATGCCCACAGGGAGGAGTCCTATCTCCTTTGCTGTGGGACCTCGTCATAGACGATCTCCTGGTGGAACTGAACAGGAAAGGGATATACACCCAGGGGTATGCAAATGATCTGACAATACTCGTACTGGGGAAATACCCTAATGTTATATCAAGGCTGATGCAACAGGCTATGGAAATGGTGGAGATATGGTGTAGGAGGGAATGCCTAAGGGTGAACCCTGCTAAAACTGCGCTCATTCCCTTCACTAGAAAAAGGAAGCTTGAGGGACTAAAACTGCCAAGCCTCTTTAACGTGTCTAAGTCAAGAGTTTAAGTATCTGGGTATAATTCTGGATGCAAAACTAACCTGGAACTCACCTTCATGACAAAACCAATAAAGGGAAAATGGCCCTAATGGCTGCCAAACGGGCGATAGGGAACACATGGGAACTAAATCCACGGATCGTAAACTGGCTGTACACAACTGTGGTGAGACCGACAGAGGAAAGCCGAATTGGAGCTATCAAAACTTCAGGTTCCATGAGAAGCATCCCGACTGCGGCAATGGAAGCAATTCTCAATCTTCCGCCTCTTGCTCTGCACGTTAAGGTAGAAGCGAGGATGGCTGCATACAGACTGGAATGCAATGGGAACTGGCATGAAGGAACCAACAACCAAAGTCATTCCAGAATCACAGATGTTATCACAAACTCACTTCTTACAATGAGAAGTGACAACATGTTGGCCGCTATTAACTACACCCAACCATACCATATCCAGCTAAACTGGGATGGGTTGGAAGCAAGCAGGAAGGAAGGAACGTTGGTGTGGTACACAGACGGATCTAAGACTGACACTGGAACTGGTGCTGGAGTCCATGGTGCTAGACCCAGGTGCAACATCCACGCATCGTTGGGGAATCTTGCTTCTGTATTCCAGGCAGAAATCTACACTATCAACAAGTGTTTGCAACGGAACATTGAAAGGGGGTATAGACGCCAAAAGATCCTTAATCTCTCCGACAGTCAGGCAGCACTAAAATCTTTAGCATGTCCTCAGATCAAATGTAGACTGGTCTGGGACTGTCTACAAAAACTAATAACCCTGGCTAACCACAATCGAGTTACTCTTAAGTGGGTCCCGGGGCACAAGGGCATTGTAGGAAACGAAAAGGCATACATCCTAGCAAAGCTAGGGTCTGAGACTGCATTCACTGGTCCTGAACCAGTATTTGGGATATCTGAAACTGCTGCATGTGGTTGCATATCTCGGTGGACTCAAACTAAACACCAGTCGTACTGGAGACACAACAGGAACACAGCAAACTCCTGGTCAAAGAACCCTCAGAGATGCTGACTAATGAAATACTAAACCTTAGCAGGGGCCAGATAAGGATAGTGTCGGGTTTACTCACCGGTCACTGTACCCTAAGGAAGCACATGCATACAATCGGCATATATAGGGAGGAACCTATCTGTCGGTTGTGCATGGAAGAGGAGGAAACAGCCTCTCACTTTATCTTCGATTGTGAAGCATTATCTCATTGGAGATATAGACTCCTAGGACTAGAACATCCAAGAAGGACCTAGTGAAAATACTGCTGAGCCTGATAAGGGCTACTGGTCTCTTCACATAAACGGCACAACCAAGAGGCTGAGGTGCCGAGGACTCTAAGCCTTTGACTGGTGTGCTGAACCAATCAATCAAACATTTTTTACCATTATGTCTCAACTACTGGCAACATTGTAATGAAATTTTGTATGAATATATTTTGGATACTGAGAGCCCATAAATTTGTTTTCTCTCTCCTAGAGGGCGCTAGTCACATTATTCGTACAGTGTAGTTTTATTTGGATCTCAAAAAAGTTATGTTTAAAACTATTCAGTACGACCCGGCCCTCTATGACAGTCAAAGCAAATTCATGGGATGTGCAAGCTTCCAAGACAATACATATTCATACAAAATTGCTTTGCAATGTTTCTTGTAGTGTCGAGATAATCGTAAAAAGTGTATGTACAATAGGGTGCTTCATTTTTTGGAAAAAAATCTTTTCTTCAAGTCCCACCTAAAAATCTTGTACTTCATCAAAAAACAAAAATTTAGAGCCTCAGATGAACCCTTAATTCGAATATTAACCCGTTGCTCAAGAGCTTTGAATATTTTCCATTTAAATAACATTGAAAAATTATTTTCCAAAAAATGAAGCACCCTAATGTACAATATTTTTTCAACACTGCAACTTGTTACTGAAACCGTTACGAAAATATTTTGCCAAGAAAACCCCACTTAATTTTCAAGTATTTATCTTAGCAAGTTTTTCTGAAACATCCTGTATATGATGGCCACCAAATTTTATGTTATTTAATGAAATTTAACCCATGAAAAATATTTAAAAATGTATACATATTATTGTAAATATAATAGTTAATGATATGAATACTTGCCTTCTGTAGATACAACTTTCCTTTTTGATTTTTTTGATTTCTTAAATAGTGCTCCTTGTAGAGCATATTGAAGGATTCTTGACGAAACTGATTCTTGTTCTTTTGGCAATTTATAAAGTTTTTCAGCTCTTTTTCTACTTAACTGAGTTCGAAGATCCCCTAAAAATATAAAACATCATTTACCACTCCAATCTATAATTAAAACCAGAAATTTCCATGATGGCACAATATTAAAAATATTTTCAATGAATGTAACTTAATGGTCCAGCAAATTTGAATTTATAGGAAGACTTTGTTAGTGTTGGTTCAGCTATTTCAAAATCCAAGTAAGTATTTTCAATTGCATTTTTAATTTTGAAAATTTATTCATTTATTAACGGGTAACACCCAAAATTTTATAAAAATAAAGACAAAATATCTTATACATGTAAAATAATATAAAATAACTTGAGATTAACATAAAAAACCCAACAATTATTAACAAAAAAAAAATTCAGTGAACAATGAACAATATAGGAACAAAATTAGCAATCACAATACAATTACAATGTTAAACTAATGTAATCCTAATCCTATACTAAGATCTCATCTCTCGTAGGTTAGGTTAACCTAACCTAACCTAAGAGAGTACTCAGATATGTGGAAAAAATCCAGATCCAGCCTATTCGTGCTGGATAAAATTCTGCTTATTGCAGCAAACCTCCTATCTATGCAATGGAGCTACAAAAGTATGATTATTTCTTGTTGACCTATAAGGGACATAGAAACTAGCAATTGTGGACAGTTTATATTATGACAGATTAAGTTATAGAGAAATTTGATATCAGCTTGAGATCTACAAACTAAAAGTTTGTCTAGACAGAGACAATCTCTTGATAAGTATTAGTTTCAAAATGCATCAGTTGAAACTTTCAGACACTAACAATACCCCAAAAATAAAATAAACTTACTAACCTTGTGTTAAAACGGCGTTCTCTTCATCGCCACTATCATCCTTATCTTCAATGATAATATTTTCGCTAATGCTGCTTTCAGAGACATCGTCTTGAATTTGTATTCTCGCCACATCAGATTCGGTTTTATGTAATTTTGATTTACTAGATTTTTGATATTTTGATGGGTGTTTAATTTTAATTTCAATTTTTCGTTCTTGCACTTTCTCAATAGGAGCTGGTACGGTTTTTTCACTTTTTATTGTTATTTTCTGACGTCCAGATTGGTTGTTTAACAATTTAGTCGTTTTCTGTTTCTCCTCTATGTCTTTATCCTTAACAGACAGAGACTTTTTGGATTTTTGTTCGTTCTGACGAGGTCTGCTACTTTTCGAAGACATCAATAAAGCTTCTGTTTTTATTTCTGGTTTCTCCCCGTTTACCAATTTATTAAAAGAAAGAACAGGTACTTTTTTGCCGTGTTTAGTTTTTGCTTTGAACCTACCTTCGTTGTCACTTGCGGATTCCTCATCTGAAAATATATCAGCTACTTTAGGGTCTAATAGATCTTCTAGAATGGCATCATTGTTGAGAAGTCTTTCTAGTTCCTTAAATTCTTCTGGATCCTCTATTTTATTTGTAGATGATTCTGGTTTGCTAGTTATTTGTGGTACATCTTCACTTTTAGAGATTAAGTTTGTGGAAGTTTCAAACTTCTGAGGTTCTACTGTTTCATCTGCACCCTTAGAAACCACCGGAAGTTCTTCAGCATTTTTAGTGACTGGTAAAATATCATCAGAAGATATTTCATCATTTTTATTAATTTCCAATTTTTCATCTTTTGGCTTTAATCGAATAATTCCTTCCTTTTTCTTCAATTCATTTGATTGGAATTTCTTCTTTCTAGCAGCTAAAATTGGATCGGTCGGTTCTTCGTTAGAAACAGAAAATTTTTGTTTAATTTTATTTTCTTCGGGTTTATCAGATTTTTGACCTAAGCGATCGTGTACTGGTCTACCTTTAACCAAATTTCCTGAAACTTTTCTCTTGGGCGTAAGAGATCTTTGTTTTGGTGAAAGAGATCGTCGTTTTGGTGACAGTGATCGTCGTTTAGGTGAAAGTGACCTTTTTCTCGGTGAAAACCGTTTAGGAGATCTCGAATGTCTTCTCGGTGAAACAGATCTCCTAAATCGTCTTATAGGCGTCAAAGATCGTCTTATAGGTGTTAAAGATCTTCTAATAGGAGACAAAGATCGCCTTGGACTGCGAGATAAGCTTCGAGTAGGGCTCCTGGAGTACGATCTTCGAGGAGAACGTTTCCTTTTTTCAATTATTGCCTTATTTTGTAGGACAAAAGCTGCACTTCTAGGAGATAGTGGTGCTCTGGTGGCTGTTGTTAAGGATTCAGTGTTAATAGTTAGAGGCGAGATCGGCCGATCAAAAAATGGAGAAAACATAGGAGGTGGGTTAAATGTAGAATGCATCATTAGTGGGTGAGGTTGAGGATTATTCATAAATGGTAGTAGGTGAGGTTCAAATTGGTTTATTGGATTAAACGGTGGGCGTTGTTGATGCATTATTGGATAACCACGTCGATTGTGCTTTCTCTGATAAAACGTGCCTCTTAAAGGTGATCTTGACTTGGGACGTTTTCTATATGTGGAGCTAGTTGCTTCAGTATTTCCAATAGGTTTATTATATGTACCTTCATTGGTAGTCATTTTATCAATTTCTGGAATCAATGGATTTTTATCAGGGTTTTCAATGGGTGCTTCAACATTCTGCTCTAAATTATTCTTTTCAAGTTTTCCCTTTTTTTCGTTTTGTCCTTTGATTTCACTATCCAATTCTTTCATAAGAAATTCTAAACTGTCAGCTTTTTTTAAATTGTCTGTATCTTTTAGCTCAAGCTCCTGTTTTTCTTCAGATTCACTCTCTGATTTATCAGACTGATCATATCTATTGAATTTGCTACAAGTTTCCTTGGAAAAATTAATTTCTTGTTTATCTTCTGGTGAGCAAGCAATAACATTATCGTTAGTGGTGGTTTCAGTTTTATCTGAGACTGGTGTTATTGAAATAAGATTAGTGTTTCTGATTCTGTTGTGGCCCTGAAATTTAAAGCAAAGCATCAATATTTAAAATTCTAAGAAGCCCCATCACTCAGTTTAAAAGATATTAGATTGTTTCACAAATCTACAAACCTATTTTAGAGACTTGAAAAAGATCAATCTATACACAGCATGCATCACCTCTACAAACATTTTGGTTCAATTAACAGCATATTGAACTTAGAGTCATCACAATAAAGGTTGACAAAGTAAATATCATATAAGGCATATTTTAACTTTGAGACTATTATTAAAATAAATCTTGTTAATCATAACATGAATTTGTATTTACTATAAGACAAATATGAATCACATATTAAGGTCATTCTTACACTTTTTACAGGTCTTCCTGGGTGGTTGAACCGTCCCCACTTATTTCGACTTCCTTTAACTGATCTAAAATTTGAATGAGAGTTTCCAGGTATGTCCGGATATGAATTCTTTCTCTTTAAAGATTGAAGGGCTGCGATTCTCAAGCTTTCTATATCATCCTCATCCTCTGAACCAGGTATCTGGAAATCATGTTAAATTTTACCTTATTACATGGATTAATTATTGTTGTTTACCTTATTCATGTTAATTAAGGTCCAACAGCCAAAACTGTTTCACAGAGAAATATAATAAACAAATATGGCTATTTCTGAGATATCCTATAAAATATAAATATAGAGGTGAGCTGCTATTTAGCGTTCTGCACTGCTATTTTGTAACAGGTAACTGTCAAATACTTTCTTCTTCGTTTTTAACTGAGAGGACGATGTCTTGATGAGAACTATGAAAAAATTCATAGATAACCGCATTTTTGGTGAAAGTTTCATGTATAAATTAAACTATATTAGGCAGTTTTCGAAGGTGTCCACTTTCTGACGCTTAACATAAACATATACGTTAACTTAGCCGCTATTTGACAGATGCCCAAAAAGTGTTTTCGAATGTACGTAATGTTAACCGTTCCGTAGCCGGTAACCTTAACCTAAAAAACGTGATTATTAATTAACTACTTTTTCTGTTTTGTTAACTTATTTTGGTTTCAAGTTGATTTTTTCGTTCCATTTAAAGCATAAATTGGCCAAGTAGTTGCTGAGAAGGGATACAGAAGAGTGCACTTCACTTCTATTCTATTGAAGGAAGCAAAGGTGAACAGGATGTTAAACGAGGATTTCGCAGCCCTAGAATCCTCAGAGTCTGACAGCGACTTGGAAGATGCTTTGCTATTAGAAGTCTTAAACCAGCCAAATAATGCGAACAGGGCTGAAATGTATGGAAATTTCAGTCTCAACGATCGGAAGCAGAGTGTAAATTATATTTTCGTTTTGAGAAGAATGATATTCCCAGATTGGCACGAGCACTAGGAGTTCCAGATGAGTTCACGACTGATAGTGGACATAAAACTTCTGGTCTAGATGGACTATGCATACTTTTGAGGAGGCTAGCGTACCCAAATCGACTTAGCGATTTAGAACCTTTGTTTGGAAAATCAGGTCCAGCATTGTCAAAAATAGTTGATTATATGAGCAACCATATATATAATCATTTTGGACAAAACCTTTCAAATTTGAGAAATCTGCACTGGTTGAATCTTGATCGGTTCAGATTATATGCTGATGCGGTACATGCAAAAGGAGCACCAATTCCAAATTGTTGGGCATTTATTGATGGGACCACTCGAGGTATTTGTAGACCAACTGTAAATCAGGAGGCATATTACTCTGGACATAAAAGATATCATTGTGTGAAATATCAAGCACTCACTTGTCCAGATGGTATGATAGTCAACTTGAAAGGTGCTTATGAAGGGAGGAAACATGATGCTGCTATTCTGAGAGAATCTCAGCTTTATAATCAATTAGAAGAAAGTGTCAGGTTTCCTAATGGAGAAAATTTTATCATTTATGGTGATCAGGCTTATGGAATTAGGGAGTTGCTTTTAACCCCATTTCCTAATCGAGCTGGTTTGACTCCAGAACAGCAGGAATTTAATGCGAGGATGAGTGAAATTAGAATTGCAGTAGAGTGGGGTTTTGGGAAGGTGATTGCAGAATTTGCATTTTTAGATTTCAAAAAAAATCAGAAATTGCTTCTGCAAGAAGTCGCCACCATGTATAGTACTGCAGTGATTCTTACCAATTGTCACACCTGTTTATATGGTAGTCAAACAGCACAGTCATTCAATATTGATCCGATAGAATTAGAAGAATATCTCCAGTGATTCTGCACTCAATATTAGGTCTATTTGTTCACTGAGAAATCATAAACTGATATGTGCAATAATTAAGAGACTTGAGAAAATTTTAGTTATTTTTGAATTTTGTTCTGTGTACTTGGTTTTTATTTTAATTATTTAAAGTTTTTTTGTTATTGAAAACAAGGTTTACTTACTGATGAAGTAATAAATATGAAAACACTTGATGAAGTTGAGTTTTTATTTATTCAATAACCAAAACTCCATGTAAACATTATAATGCAAAAATAACAGTCAACAATTTATGTTTTAAACTAAAAACTTTTCATATAAACAAAGGTAAAAAAAAATATTAACAATTTTAATTGTACGCTTCAAACTAAATACTTTTCATATAATAACACAAAAAAACAAATATTCCTACCTATAAATAAAATACATTGAAAATAAACCCTAGATGAGTTCCTACCTAAAACTGGAACATGAGAAACTTTTCCTTTTCAAAAGCGAGTCGTTGTTTCTCCAACTCCAATTTCTCAGATTCTATTTGCTGTCTTTTTTCTTCAATTTCTAGTTCTTTCATCCTTACCTTCAATTTATCATTATTTTTTTCTTCCAAATATTTTAAAGTTGTCTTTTTCAAATTTTTTTGGGCTGTTCGGCATTTTCTTTTTCTGCTAGGGCCTGAAAAATGCAAATTACATTCACAAATGCACTACTCTATTTGCACTAAATAAGATCAAATAATCATAGTAATCCCAATTGATTATTAAAGGTAAGTGTATTTACCTTGAATATTTAATTGAGCCTCTCCCTGCTCCCTTGGAAGTTTGTCATTTGTTGGTGGGTCAGTTGGTGGATTTTCTAGTTCATCCAGATTTGCAGCACTGACACTACTATCATCTAGAAAGAATATAGTTCCTGTAAGTCTATAGTATATAAAAATAAATTATATATTGCAAAAAATATCATAAAAAACAGGGAAACCAACATTCTTATCTGTGTATTAACAAGAAAAAAAATATACATACCAAAAACATATTCAATATTAGGAGTGTGAGTGTCCTCATCAAACTGAAACTGATATGGAGAAGGCTCGTTAGATTGTACTGGATTTAATGCCTGGTTCCTGTGCGAGTGAAAAACTGTTTGGGCAAGACTCTCCCTCAGCACTTTGCCTTTCTCCGAAGACTTGTGCTCACTTTTTATAATTTCTTTTTTTTTTCAGCACACTATTAATCAGTTCCAAAACTTCTTGCAGCAGTTGGTCTAGAGCATTATATGGCTCCTCAACTCCCGATCTAAAACAATTTGAAAAAATGTTGCTACTACAATGTTAAATTTTGTATAGGTAAACTTTTAAACTATTTCATTATGAGATCATGTTGCCAATCTTTTAGTTGGTCAAAATTGTCTGTACTACAAAAAATTATTGATTTTACCACAAAACATATTTCCAATCATTTCTTACCGGGCTCTATTTTCTCTGTCTCTCTTTTCGAAATTCTTAATTATATATTGGACGTGTTCCCTCACTCCTCTTAAAGTTATGTTTTTCCCGGTTGCTTGACAAAAATTACTGTGTATAATATTCTATTTTGTAGGGTCAACATAGGGGTGATTTGCAATTATCTCCCCGAGAAGGATTTGGTCGTCTTCATCGGTAAATCGTACCCTACTCCGTTTGAAATTTATTAAAACACTAGTACCATCCATTGTAAAATAAATCAAAAATAAAATAATGGAAAAACAAATGTAACCTTCAAAAACAGCAACAAAACAAAACAAATAGAGAAATGTCATTATGAAAGTCCCTTTCCAAAAAGAAAAGGATAGAGATAAAATCAACGGTTTTGCGCATGCGTTTCGTTACGGATATCACTATGGCTACCGTCCGTAATATAGCGGAGGGTGCCGGTAGCGTTATACGTTAAATGACATTTCAAATGTCATACTTGTCAATTAGCGGTTACCGGTGATCATTTTTATACGCTTCGAAAACTGTCTATTCATTTGGAGTTTCGGTATAGTTGAAAGTTCGTATGGAATCTATATACTTGTTAGATGAATCGCATGAGTATTATTTATTATAGTGAATATAGTGTCTAATAGCCGTTTTGGTGGTGTGACATCACTGGTGTCGCTTAGGTCATAGATAACTTACTTAAGTGCGCAGACCATGGAGACTAGATATAAGTCTCCATGGCGCAGACATATGGCGCAGACATTTATATTCCAATCATTTGATTTGTCAAAAATTAAAGGTTTCTTCCAACTGGCATTTAGGAACCGTTCTGGAATCATATCGAGTATAGAGCGCAAATTCGAATTAGGCTGGACAGTGGACACAACAACATTATCACCGCTTCCGGAAGACAGTTTATGTATCAGAGATAACCTACTTGTTTTGTACAGTCCCAAGAATGATACATATAATCAGTTGGAACGTTGGAAGGCGAAAGAAATTCAGCACTTACGCGAAGAATTCCTAAAACGGTTCTATCGCCAGCTGGAACATGTTCACAGATAACTAACCCCTCTCTGAACATGTTATCTCTGGCTGGAACCATCCTAAAGTTTATTGAATAAAGTGGTTCACCAAGATCCTGAAGTATATTAGGTTGCCTACTAACTTTCAGCCAATCAGAAGCTCGGTTAAAATGCGATATCTCTCAGTATGTTATCTGTGATCTCGGTTTTCGCTTTATACATACTTACGTATGTGCTATTATTCTATTCGACTGACTTGACACTTTAAGAGTTTAAGCATGTTCAAAATTTCATACGTATCCGTATCCGCATCGATCTGCGCATGCGCAGAATAGATACGGTTGTTTCGTTGCACGTATCGTTACGTTACGGACCTACCGTCGTATCCGTAAACGTAGCCTAACCGACCTGTCAGTTTGTCAATACTGTCAATCTTGTCATTGAAGTAACCTAATTTGAGGCTAGAAAGCCCAACGTCACCTATTTCGTATACGTATGGGTTGATCGATGCTGCTCTTAAGGATAATTTGCTGTGAAAGTAAATCGATACGTTAAGATATAGGGATACGGGAAACGCAGAGCATTTTACGGTTTGCTTAAAGTGTCTATTATTATCACAATTAACCACATTGTATTCCAACACTGGCAACACCGATATTAACAAGTATTCGTAAAGTTGTGAAGGGTCAACTAACAACTAGCCTCTAGTCTTGGATCGCTTTTAAAAGGATTTTTTCAACAGAAAACAAGCTAAAACTTGAGTCTATCTAACTTTATTTTTAAATACTTTCTTATTTTCAACAGAAAAGCCGTCTTTTCTGTAACATTTTTGTATCTATTCTTTACAGCTTCAGGGTCCATTGGAAACGAAAAAAAATGATGCTTCTTCGAATTGATTTTGCAAACACTAACACTACACTTTTTTCCTCCAGGCGTCTGGTAAAATGGAAAGTACAAGCAGATCATGGAGACTAGATATAAGGAGCACAAACTTTGTATATAAAAAGTGTCCGTCGAAATTAGGAAGATTGTGGTGGCGCTGGGGAGGCTAGCGATTAAAATCATGTTTGACGTGTTAAATTTTAGGTTATGTAGATGGAGGGTTTGTTTATTTTCATTCGGTTACCTTTTATGCTTGGTTTTAGCAAATTTCAAGGAAAAAATAAGTATTTCCCGTAGCTGGTGCTATGTTTGGTTAAAGGTAAGTTTCTTCAATATCATTATATAGGCAATTGTGTTGCAAAATAGTAATGAAAGCAATAAACCTAACCCGAGAGACCTACATCAACCAATTACTGTTGCTCGAAAATAAGACAGAGGCTGGGGTGTGTAATTTTTTTTTATTTTTAACTTTACTTCTAGTTGGACAACTTTTCACGACACACGTTTTTCACATTGTAAATTTTTATAAAAATAAACACTATTTTCATTTTTTGTTAAGTTAACTTGTTCAGCAAACTTCACTCTGTAATTTTAATCGCTAGCTACTCTCGCGCCATCTACTATTTTTACCTTACCGCTGACCTGACCTGACACTCCTTATATCTAGTCTCCATGAAGTAGATGTTTATTTGAAAGTTGGCCATCTTTCTATCGACGAGAAGCTAGCTCCATAGACAAAATAAAAGAGACGGATTGAAGTATAGGCAATATAAGGCATAGCGTTTCTGCTCAACTGACCCGCGCATCGAGTCGCTGCGGTTACGCGAACTACAAGACTTCTTACACAAGCAGAATAGAATAAAATCGTTTAAAATAACATAAATTACATTACATTTCGCCTTTAATGTTGATAAATATTATAAAATATACTTGTATATTAACTTTTAAGTCATTAAAAATGAAAATATACAAAATCAATCATATATTGGTTGGTGTGAATCTGACTTCTGTTTGTCAAAGTCAAAGTGAAAGTGTCAAAAATTAGTAATGGATGATGAGGCGTTGTGTATATTTATTTGTGATGAGGTGAGTTGGATTTAAGATTAGTTTAGTTTTAAATTCATTCGATTTTAGTTCTAATAAAGGAAATAAATGTAAGTGAACCTTTAAAATGTCATCACTAGGTATAATTCGTCATAGTTGTATTGCAAAAAATTGTAATAGCAAATATTTTTGGCCACTTCGCTCTTTAGAATAAAATATTTTTCAAATCTCCATCTGATATTAATCAAAGGGAACAGTAGTACAAAATTTTAGAACTTCCTTATACATTCAAAGATCAAAGGTTGTGTGAAGATCATTTCGATAATAATGCATTTAAAAGTTCATTACAAGTACAAGTACCTAGTTGAACATAATAATAATAATACCCAATGTGTGAAGATCATTTCGATAATAATGCATTTACAAGTTCATTACTAGTACCTAGTTGAACATAATAATACCCAAGCTTTTGAAAATACTGTATTTTGCCTGTAAGACGAATATTTTATTCTGACAATAATGGTATATAGTAAGAGGTGTAGAACCGGGTCCGCACCAGTAGGGATAGACGATGTTCGTTACTGTTCTCGGGTGTTTATTGGTGCGGAGGGGGTGAAGAACCAACCCGGCGCGTCTCCAGGTGGCGGATAGGAGGGCCTCTGACGATGATCTATGTGAGGAAGAGGTTGCGGGGAAGTGGGGGCTCGTTGAGCATAAAACCTCAACTGGCAGCCCTCAACCCTGCCGCGGACCAACTTCACCTATCCCAGCTGTAGTATCGTGGCTAAGGGACTGCACATAGGGTTTACGATGCCAGGTGTATGTTCGAGGTTACCTCGGAATCACCTGTTATACCAACGTTCACTGGTCTGTGGTCATGTCTCGCGGACCGGAGGGATGGGGGGGGTCTTGACTTGACTGTCCGGACCAAGAGGAGACAACCTTGTCAAAAATCCTGAATCCTTCGGTGGGATGACCGGGCCTAAAGGATGCGTGGCCGAACAGAAGATCGGCATCTACTGGTCATCACCTTGGGGAACTGGGCGAAACCCCATTGTATGTAGCCTTACCTTCGCATGCGGGGCTCTGCGGAGGTGGACCAAGATTTCCCTTGCTACTCGTGGGACCTTTATGGATTTACCAGGAGGAAAAGAAGAGGGGAGGGCTCAGGAGGAAGGGACCTCTGAGGAGACTCTGGAGATGGGCGACCTATATAGGGCCCTTACGAAAGAGACTCCTGGGAGGTGCCATGAAACCGGGTCCCCCGAGCATGAAGATGAAGAAGAAGTTCAGATGATGGGAGCGGTAAGGGCCCAGGCTATGCCGGGAACAACTGCCCCATCACCTGAAAGACCGAAAAGGCACCGCAAGTCCATTTGCGGTGCCGAGAAAAGAAGAAGAAGGGCGACAGAAGGGATACCGAAAGGTGGCCCAACTGGCCCTTGTAAAGAGGTGACAACAGCACCACCAAGCCGGGACACGCATGACAATGCTGGTCCCAGCGGGGTCAAGCTTGACGTCACCAAAGGGGGAGCCAAGAGGCCTCGGGTGCAAAACACGCCACCAGAGGCCAGGCAGGCTTCCAAGAAGGTACGTACGGTCCCCGGTGAGCGGAAGTCGTACGGGGAAGCTGCAAGCAGCGACCTCAAGGTGGCCATCATCCGTGATGGCTACCCAGACAACCTGCTCACCAGGGAGCAGTATGCGCAGATCCTCGCGCAATTGCATGAGGATATGTACAAGACTGGCGCCTCATTTGTGCCAAGTTTTGAGGGACACTCGTTTGCTCGGGGAGCCGTTATGGTGACCTGTGCGGATGGGGGCTCTCTGGCTTGGCTCAGGGTGGCTGCCGGTGCGATTAAGAAGGAGGGACTGGCGCTCAAAATCATTGAGCAGTCGGCCCTCGAGCAACTTAAGAAGGCAATGGTATGGGTGCCGGCGCCGATCGAGTCTCCTCCCCAGGAGGTCCTCAGAAGGATCCGGATTGGTAATCCGACCCTGAGGACTGAAGGGTGGGTGATTCGGGCCTCCCGATGGGATGCTGCCTCTTTGAGGCAGAACATTGTATTGGGGCTCGATCCTCGATCGGTGGGGGCACTCAACCAAATGAAGGGAGAAATCCGGTATGGGCTCGGGAAGGTCAAATTGTCTTCTCGTTAACTACGGAGACTACCCCGGAGTAATCATTAATGGGTAAGGAGGTACCTTTATAGATTTTCGATGTCTGTTGAAGGGACCTTGAAATTTACCCAGATTAACTTGCAGCATTGCCGTGCCGCTGCAGGAGTATTCGCGCAGAGGATGGCAAAGCTGCAGACAGGCATATGCCTCATACAAGAACCGTGGGTGTATAAAGGTCATGTGCGAGGCTTAGGCACACCCGGGCGTAGCTTATTCTATGCAGTGGGTGAACCTAATCCAAGAGTTTGCATTTCTACGCACTCCAGTGTAAGTGCAATACTAATAAATGAACTTTGTTTCAGGGACATAGTAGCGGCGAGAGTGGACGTCCTGGGCAGGAATGGTACTAGGCATAGCTTAGTGGTATGCTCTGCTTACCTGCCTTATGACTCACCAGAACTACCACCTACTAAGGAGTTCCGCAAGGCGGTGGAATACTGCATGGTCAGGAATCTGCCTCTTCTTATTGGCTGTGATGCCAATGCGCACCACACTATGTGGGGCAGCACAGGCGTCAATAGCAGGGGAGGGGCTTTGCTTGACTATCTAGGTACCACTGACCTGCAACTACTCAACCGAGGGACGAAACCAACATTCCGAAATAGGATTAGGGCTGAAGTCCTGGATGTGACGCTTGCGTCAAGTACCGTTGTAAGTATGGTAAGGGACTGGCATGTTAATGATGATCCGTCATTGTCGGATCACAGTTACATTTGTTTCAGTTACAGGGTTGCTGTTGAAGAACAATCAATCAAGTATAGGGACCCCAAGACTACCAACTGGGAAACGGTATAAACTGGATCTCGGAAGGAGACTTGGTGGTTTCCCTAGGAACTTGAGCAATAATGATGAGATCGATTGGGCCATAGCGGAGCTGGGCTCGATTATTGTCTCGTCTTATGAAGAAAATTGCGCCGAAAAAACGAGGAAGGAAAGTAAGGGCCACAAATGGTGGTTAGGTCTCTAGACTCGCTACGGGAACATACCCGGCGCCTATTTAATAGGGCTAGGAAGACGAAGTCGGATCTGGATTGGGAGCAATACCGCCGGAAACGGAATGAGTACAAGAGTGCTGTTAGGTTGGCTCGGAGAGATGCCTGGCGGGCCTTCTGCGAGGATATCGTATCGGTACCTCAAATGTCAAGGCTGCGCCGGATCTTAACGAAATCACCGGACAGCGCTATAGGCTGCATGGAAGTCGAACCGGGTGTTTTCACCGAAACCCCGGTGGATACCTTGCGGCATCTACTAGAGACACACTTCCCCGGTTGTGAGGGAATCGAGCGGGTGTGTCCTGACATGGGATATGTGAACATACAGCGACCATGTAAAGAGGACTATCTTCTAGCAAAAGAAATAGTCACATACGAGCGGTGTACTTGGGCGATACGGTCATTCAGACCGTACAAGTCTCCAGGAAAAGACCAAATCTTCCCGGCTCTGCTTCAACAGGGCTGGGATGCAATTGGCACAATCTTGGTACATATCTTTCGGGCCTGTCTGGCACGCAGGTATGTCCCTGAACAGTGGAGGCAGGTGAGAGTAGTCTTCATACCCAAACCGGGTCGTACCACATATACGGTGGCTAAATCCTTTAGACCCATTAGCCTAACATCCTTTGTGTTGAAAACATTGGAGAGGGTGGCTGATCGGTACATAAAGGAAAAAGTTGGGCTAAGGTATCCCTTGCACAACAATCAACATGCGTTCAGGTGTGGCAAGTCAACTGAAAGTGCCTTACACCAACTGGTAACCCAGGTGGAGAAGGCGCTGGAAAATGGCATGATCGCCCTGGGAGCTTTTTTGGATATACAGGGGGCGTTTGACAGTACCTCTGTAGAATCTATTTGTAGGGCTTCGACAAATCATGGAATAGAGCCAATGATCACTCACTGGCTTGGGGCCATGTTGTGCAATCGTACAGTAGAAGCCACATGGAAAGACCATGTGGCAAAAGTGATCGTCGCTAGAGGATGTCCGCAAGGGGGTGTTCTCTCGCCCACATTGTGGAACCTAGTCATTGACGAGCTAATAACTCTTTTAAACGGTGAAGGCTTTCTAACGATAGGGTATGCCGATGATATCGTTGTCCTTGTTGTTGGAAGGCATATTACCGTTCTCATGGACCTCATGCAAAGGGCTCTGAATAGGGTACATGGGTGGTGTAACGAACACGGACTTGCAGTAAATCCTGCCAAGGCTGAGATAGTTGCTTTCACCAAAAAAAGAGGTATAAGACCTGTACTACGCAGGCGAATCTTCGGAGTCCCTGTTTTGGCCCCTGGAGACACAAGCAGGCATCCATTGAAACAGGTTGTGGCCTTTATTGAAGGGCTCGGCTTTATGGATGTCTAGGTAGCAGGAATGGCACAATGGGCCCGCCAGTGGCCTCAGTGCCGGAACCTTGGCTTGAGTTTGTCCAGGACAAGGTTCGCCTGCAAACTTAGTAGTAGTAGTAGTAGTAGTAAGAGGTGTAGAAAACAAAAATAATAATTATTTTGTCTTTGTAACTTAATGTACTGCATTTAATTTTTTTGGTTTCAGACCTGTTCCTGGCCTCGTGGAAATGGATAATATTTGTTTTTTTTGTCAATTATTTTAAAATAATGTGCAATTTGATATGATATTGGATTAACTTTCTTAATAAATAATGTAATTTTAGTAGTGCAGTTTAATAAAATTTTTAAAAGTGTGTTGATTTCTTATTTATCTAAATTGTGTCTTGAAATTGTTTAATTATAATCATTTCATTAGAAAAAATGAAATATAATTTAATTTTTTCTAATGAAATAATTATATAATAAACAATTTTTAGACAGATTATAAAATTTTACTACCAATAATCCAAACTAACAAGTTTAAATATCCCGCCTTTAAAAATTAGTTCCGACAGCCCTTCCTGGTGCGCTTCGATCAACGTGATGCCAACTGTTAATACAGGATCGACAACTCTCATTATATATTATTTCTCTATGGCTAGCTCCTAGTTCCAAAGTGTGGTTCCAAACGCAGATCTGCGACAATTGACTGAACCGGTAACAGCGCACGGATGTGTTGGTTTTAAGTAGGGATGTTCCGATATTCACCAGTATCGATATTTCTATTCCGATACCGAATACTTTCATATCGATACCAGCTTTTCGAACTCGAACGGGTTTGGAGTATGTTATCTGTGGTTTGGAGCGAAAAGAGCTTACGGAGTGAAAAGAGTGTGCAAATCGAACCCACCAGTGAATTATACAGGGGGAACCGAATTCTGACAATGAATTTTAATTAAGTGTTAAACCAATGATATTATATAGTACACAAATTGTATTTTCACGTAACGGCCGTTTGCACCGACTTCTTTTTAAAGGACCGTTAGGCTAAGTGTCCTTTAAAGTACCGTTAACAACTTTTGTGTTTTGCGCCAACTTTAAGAGACTCTTAAAAACGTCCATTAAAGCAGTATTAGCTAACTGACCAAGTTTCTTCCCTTAAACATATTTAATTGTTCTTTAACCTTAAATACATATAAAAAAATTTTTATTAATATAAGAGCCTGGAGATTTGTGAAAATGGAAAATTTTGAAGAGATCCTGGTGGAGGATTTTCTAGGAGATGATTTAGAAGTTTTGATATGGGCTACCCAAGGCGCATTTTTCTTAGTCCCAATTATTATAAAGAGATGTACCAAATGGACAAAACCTACAGTTATGACTCTTTTAACTCAAATTGAGCCACCCACCCAGATGATTTGCTTTACTGTAAATATTTTATCTTTCATATTAATTTCAATAAAAAATTGTATATACATGCAGTGTCTTTTATATATGACGTGTACCCCTCTGTAACTCTTTTTCACACTTTAGGAATTAAAGTGTAACTTATTAATTTAATTAAATTGAAAACGGAGGTAAAAAATAAAAGTAGAGAAAAGAACTGGGTTAAAAAATGTTTAATGAACGAGTAAATTTCAAATCTAATTTATTGCAAAGCTAATTGAAATAAAACAAAAATTCTTACATAACTCAACAAACTACATTCTAAATTAATCAGGTGACAGTAGACAATATATTTTTATATTGGAGGGCTATAGTAAAAAGATGACTTACTTCCCTGTGGCTAAAATTCAGCCCCCTAATTCTTTTTGCTTCTGCGGTCATGTTAGAAAAATCGATCTATTATAAAATCACCACGACCATTGACATATAATAATAAGGAAAACTAAACATTCAGAAAATTTTATTGATGTTCAAAATGTAACTAAAACGAATCTGCTCTGTCTCTGGCAAAAATTATTAAAATTAAAGGTATTTTAAGGCATGTGTTTTAAATTTCTATGTATATGGTTTTAAGGTTAAAAACAACAAAAAAGGAGTGTTCCAACAGAACTAACACAAAAGCCACTGGATTCTTGCAACGTTGCCATAATGTAACGAAGATAAAGAACCCTTAGGTTTTGATAAAATGTTTCGGTGCAAATTATTTGAAACTTAAGTGGCAATTAAAATTAAAGGTTCATTTGTTAAATAATAATTAATAAAAAGTCGGTGCAAATGGGTGTAACATTAACATTAATATTTTAACAGCAAAAAAATGTTGAGATTGATATATTAATAGAGAACTGATTTAATTTTTTTACTCACCCTTGGAACGTTTGTCAGTAATTTTTGAATATGACATGCTTAAGACTACCGGTTTATCGATCTATTTCTGATTTTTTTTTTTTAATTGACATCAATATCTGTAGATACAGGAGAGAAAATAAAGTAAAATATCTTTTTTAAGAAAACTGATTTTTATTTTTTTTCTCACCCTTGGAACGTTTGTAAGTAATTTTTGAATATGACATGCTAAAGACTACCGGTTTATCGATCTATTTCTGATTTTTTTCAATCAATATCTGTAGATACAGGACGGAAAATAGAGTAAACATCGATATACCTAATAATTCATACGATTTTTTTGGAGTCACCCTAGTATGGCACAACAAAATAACTTCTTGCCTGAAATTATTGTTCTCTTTATTTCCCTGTCCTAGTTACGTTTGTTTGTAATTTTCCCTCAAAATAAAGCAGAGATAACTTTTTGGAGTCAACCTATAGTATGGTACAACAAAATGTAACTTCTTGCCTGAAATTATTGTTCTCTTTATTCCCCTGTCCTAGTTACGTTTGCTCGTAATTTTCCCTCAAAATTAAGCAGAGATAACTTATTATTTTATATGCAAAATATTAAACCAATACGTTCGATAACATATGCCCCCCGTAAATTCGGTTAGGTTATTGCATGAACGTCTACATTACATGGTTTTATGTTTAGTTTTAATTTTCTGTTTCTCCCAGTCTTTTATGGTATCCATAGTTTTGTAACAAATCAGTGATAACCACTATCTTCGACGATTTATTGGTTATGTTTTATTTATAAAAATGGTTTTGAAAGATTCGGTTGCAGAAGAGCTAACATTAAAATAATCTTTCTTACCCACCATCACAATTCTGTGATTTAAAATTTAATTCCGAAGTCGTCCGCCGTTGTGAAAAATGAATTTTAAAACAGATGGAAGAATTACTATTGTTAGAAATTGGGAGATTCCGGGCAAGAGTGGTTTGGAGAAGAGCGACGTGCCGAATAAGATTGAGTTCTATTTGATATATGTGTTCTCTAGAATGTTTGTAAATATTTGGGAAAGTCAAGGAGATTTTCTGTTCGTTAATGAAAGGTGTTTACCTGTTTTATTTGAATTGCTAACACTACAGGTTAAATTTTTGTGGTATAACTTAAAAAATGTACTATTTTAAATATGTTGCCTATTTATCAAAACTTCTTTTATTACAACATCTTTTACATTATTATGATCTGCAATTGACATTTCATTCAAAATTACTTGACATATCATGAGTTCCTTTCCGGTTGTTTCACATAATCGATTAAGATATAATAATGACATGTTATCCATAGAACGTCTAGATAATTCCTTGATTCTTTCCATATCTTTATTTAAAATGTCCATAATAACAACATATGATGCATGATAGAAAGGGGGACCATGTTTATATAATACTGAAACATTTTAAAACAGAATTAATGCAAATTATAAAATATCTAATATGTATTAAATATTGAAGAGTTCCCTTTATCAATATATGTTTTATGCTGTTGAACATTCAAAAGATAAGATGGATTTCTTTTATAAAATTCAATACTGACGTTTATTACAATAAAGCTATATAGGCACATCGATAGGGGTCACAACTACAAGTAATTAGCAATACGGCTGATTTTTTTTTATAAGTACCTTAAAGTATGTAGATTAATATAAAAAAAAATATCAAAAAACTTTTTTTTTTCGAAATTCTTTAATATTTCGCGCTGGGAGGAAGGTACAGAAAAATGAAAAACACCACCGTGTAGGGGAAGTGTTTTGCAATAAAAAAAGGTCTCTTGCATTTTTTTCGACCGAGCAATGGTTTGTCCGGAAAAAATTCGGTAAACTAAGTATGTATTCCGTATCCGCGCGACTCTGCCTCACGGCAGAAAATCTATTTTCTGAAGCGCGGCGGAGTACATTATAAACTATTGTACAGTTATAATGTAATATATAAATAATTGTAATACGCCGTTTTGAAGAGGGAAGTGTCAGCTTTAAGATGGCATTTTTTTTTGTCATAGCACATAATCATTTAGCAAATTACTCATATAAAAAATTCTAATCAAAAACCAAGTATCTCAATAAAAAATATATTATATAATAAGGAGGAATTGAAACAATTTTTCGAACGATGGAAACTGTTATTTAGGAGGTCTCTTCCATAAATAAAATTTACGGATAATTAATTTTTCCTAATTACGAAATACGACACTTTTCATTATCTTGTAAATTTTAGGAATCTTGAATTTACAAGAAAATTTATATATTTGGTACTGTAACTTTAATAAAACTAAAGTAATTTTAATGGGGTTTGCCTAGAAATGTTGGAGAAACTTCTAAGATCAATAATATATAATCACAATATTAATTAAATTACATACATTTTTGGATTCAATGATTTTTTGAATTATAAGCGAAAATAGCAATTTTTATAGATTCGGGTAGGAACGTTCTTTATTTTTTCAAAATAAAATTTGATACTCCTGTAATATAAAGATGAATATTCAATGAACAGAATATATATAGTGAAAAGGTATAAAAGTATCCAGGTATAAAGTATTTTATAAATGAAAACAGGTATAATAATGCACAAGATACAGATGATTAATTTATAATTTTAAGATATAATTTTTTGCATACCTTTCTCCAATAAAAATATGTAAAAATTAATTTATTACCTTTTATTTATTATTTACAACGTTGACTCTTACCAAAAATAAAAAAAATTCTAATTAAATATTTTTTTTTTCGCAGTGCAGCAGAGTCGCGCGGATGCGGAACACATACTTAGTTTACCGAATTTTTTCCGGACAAACCATTGCTCGGACGAAAAGAACGCAACAGACCTTTTGTATTGAAAAACACTTTCCTACACGGTGGTGTTTTTTTTTTGCTCTACCTACCTCCCAGCGCGAAATATTAAAGAATTTTGATTTTTTTTTAATTTGGGAAATCGATAGACTGGTAAACTTTTTTTTATATTAATCTACATACTTTAAGGTACTTATAAAAAAAAATCAGCCTTATTGCTAATTACTTGTACTTTTGGCCTAAAATTTCCCCTACCGACTGGCCTAATACCGAATTATTACTATGCAATGCCAAAAGGAAATCAGTGAAATATTTACTTACAGAAATCTCCACCAAATTTAATCCCTGGTTTGACTACCCAATTCTTAGACTTGAAATGTGAATAAACAGCATAATTCAAAGTAAAATAGGGATCTTGTTCTGTAAACAGCTCCCATAATTGTTTTGGATTCAATATCTGTGAATTATTATAAACCTGAAGAATGCCCAAAATTGAGAGAAAAAACGCTTCTTCTAAACTTAAGCACACAATTTCTTTAATTCCAGATCTATCTACTTGGTAGGTTGGTTTCATATCGATAAAATATGAATCATACTCATCATCTGAATCAGGCACTGATATAACTTTTTGTAGTTGTACTGCTTTTAAATCTCTTTTTTTACTCCACTGAATTCTTCGCTCGTACTGCCGGTTTCTCAAAATACTCAGTTTGTCTTCGCTAAACTGCGGATAGTTCCTGGAAAATATTCCTTTACCATAATAACCCATTGCAACAATATTTTTCATGTCTTCTAATTTATCTATGCTTACTGATACTCCATTAAATGTTCCTTTTATTCTACAAATATTCCCATCCTTTCCCAGAATTATAGGAAACGGAAGATTTGGTGACAATTTGCAATTTTTTTTAAATTTAGGAGTATTTAATTCCATTTTCAACAAATATCTGTTGTGTTGTGACACCTTTGTATGACACTACATTCTTCTTCTCCAAAAAATGAACTATTACCATAGAGAAATAATATATAATGGTCTATGACATGGCCATCTACATTACATTGTTAGAGGTGGCCATGGTCTATGATTATTACATCGCGTTCACGAAGTCACTGTCAGATAAAGTCAAGTGTCAAGTGCAAACAGCTTTTGATTGGTTCAGATTCAGAAACTATTTTGACATAACCTTAATTGAAATGTCTAAAGATATCAGCTCGTGTTTATACAAAAGTAAATAAAATGTTTAAGCTTTTACAACAATGCATTAAACAACATACAATTAAGAAAACCATTAGTGTACAATCTGTAAGGACATTTTTATCTCCAGCTTATTATTGTAATGAAATATGGGATCGGCGATTAAATTCTCCAGTTATTCAAAAAGTAAATGTCGACGAGTTTTTCTATGAATTAGATCAAAGATATCAGAAAACTAAGGAATTGAGTGCCGTAGATGTGGATATATTCGTCAATGCAATTAAAAATGAACATTACATCGATGAATTATTAGATATTTTACATAAACTTCGTCTAACGGCAGAAACTTGCAATACACTTAGCTCAACAAATCATGGTGCAGTAAGGATTTTAATGCAATACGGTTCTTTGGAAAATTTAGCTAATATATTAGACGACAGATTAAATTATGGTATTTTCCTAGATTTTTACACAGCTAATATATTAATGGATACATGCTGGAAGATGAAAGATTGTGTTTCAGGATCTCGTATAGCCAGTCAACTAATGTTACAAGAAGATTTTAATCACCCTATTTCACTTAGTTTATCATTATTACATTGTTATAATTACCTTTTAAATCCAAAAGATTGGCCAGAATATGCAATACCAGAGGAACCTGAAGATGAAGTGAAAGTTAGAGTAAAATTTGTGAGAAATCCATACAATGATGGACATTTTGATCTGAGAGATCCTAACAGCATTGTTGGTAAAACTTTAGCAATGTTCACTGAGGGGAAAGATGATTCTTTGAATAGATCGTTAAACATTTTGGGTAACATATTGCATGGTAAAATAGAAAAAGCAACTGCAGCCATTGAAGATTGTTTAAAAAATCATATAGTTCTCTATAAGGAAGTTATAAATTTAATTCCATCAGATTTCACTTCTGAATTACTGTCAAAAATTAAAGTCGAGTCCACAGATGTGCAAACAATATTATCAAAAGCTGTTGAGAAACAAATACAAATTACATCAGAAAGAGACATTGCCGAACAGTGCAAAGCATTTCTTTTTTGGGAAGATGAAAGAATTAAAGCCATTGAGTTACATAAAAGGAGATTATTAACTGCCAAAAGACTTGAAAATATTGAATCAATTCATAAAGAACTCAAAGAAAAAGAAACAAGACTATGGTTCTTTGACAATGAAGAAAATATTGAGCTAACTATTGAAGATGGAAAAACAGTTACACCTGAAGAAAAAAGGAAGGTTAAAAATGTTGAAGACGACAACTACATACCCCCTGAAATTCGTAGATGAGAGACTTTATTCTACTAAAAAATAAAATTTTAATTGTATTGAAATTTTGGTTTTAATAATTAAGCAAAATCAATCAAAATAGATAAATCTTTATTATCAAGAATATCACAAAAATATTGCATATAAAAAGGCACATTTAGCAATAAATTTTCAAGTTATATACAGAAACTTGATAACTACAAAATATGATACACAAATTAGTTTCAGCTGTTGTACATCCCTTCTATCAAATAATCCATTCTTCTGTAATTCCTATGCTGCCACCAGTCCTTTCCCTTTTTATATAATAATGAAATTAGTACAGCAACTAATGGAACTGACAAAATAACTGCTACTATTGGCACAATATACTCTGCTCTGCGTACTTTTTTGTCCATACTGATGTCTACGTGAGTGATAGCAGGATCGCTTACCTGTGGTTTTAATGAATCAACCAAATCATCATGTACCGTCCTAATTGGTTTAACTGGTTTTATAGTAGTTGAAACATTTATCTTAGATGTAGTAGATACAATTTTAATACTTCCATTAACAGAACTTTCTTTCTTTTTCAAGTCGGGTTTAATAGTAACGAGTATCTTCGAGGTAGTTTGTTTAAACTTAGGAGCACTGGTCATGACAACATGTTCTCTGCCATTATGAGTATTATGATTAATTGTTTCGTTTATTGTTATTTTTTCAACTTGCTTGACTGTAGTCAGAACTGTATTGTTTGTAATTAGGTTAACTGGTGTTGTGCTAATGGAATTAATTTCTAGGAAACATAAAGTAAGTAACAATACTTGTAAAACATAATTATCGACAAGTTCGGCCATTTCAAAGCCATTTACCAAGTTTCAAACGGAAACAATCAAACACTTTTGCTTTAACATACGGATTTTGGCACTTGTAACTTATTTTGTAATCTTGGATCTAATTTGCTGCAATTACCAAAATATTTTTTAAAGCGATGACAAGTTGGAGTTGATTAATCGAAATAGCATGAAATATCGATTGCTCAGCTCGTTTGAATATACTTGAATCCTTTAATAAACAAGCTTTAATTTATTTTTTTGTCGAACGTGAAATTTTAAATTATATTAATGTACACAAAATCATTAATTATCCAATAATTTTATATTAATAAATTATTTTGGTATAGGCAACCAAACATACACTAAAACTCCATTGTCGATTTTCTCTTGGTATACCACATTCGTCGCCTTTAGTGTAAGAACTATAGGTATGTATAGTTGACGTAAAAGGTATAGTGCGAACTTAGTTGCCGGCTTTTTGTTTGACTCTAGACTAGAGTATACCGTCATAGCCCAGTTAATATTATAATTATTTAAAATGTTTACTTAGTTGACGATAAATTAATTTAATGTTATAATTTCAACTAATAATCGTTAATAGTTATTTAATAAACTAGTTTGTTAATGAAGGCGATTAATAAACGAAACTGTTTAAAGCACGAACGAGCGGCAGCTTTAATAGTTTGACTGAACTATAACTATTTTTGAGGGAGAGTTTGCAGGTGTTCTCTTTAGTCAGTGGTCTGACATCAAGAAAGTGTGTGTTTTTGTGTGGAAATTGTAAGTAAGTATACATATATTTATTAGCAATTATCTATTTGGACGAAACTCGGTTTGATTCACACGATACGGTTAAGAAAGGATGGACTGATGGGTCAAAATACAAATACAATATAGAATTATGTTTGGTAAGTAGACGAAAGTAATAAGTAAGTTTAGCTCATCCGCAACATAACTTAAAGGGGATATACGATCAGATAGCTGGCACTATATCTTTTACGTCAATTATAACTCAAAATTTTGCGAAATTGAGTTATCTATCAGAAAGTATACTCCATACGATTCATACGAAGCAGAAATCAATGTAATAACTCATCGAGTTCCCCTATATAGCGACATCTAGCAGTCAGTGTAAATGAAGTAGAGAAACCAGCAAAGCGATTAAAATTTTTGTAAAAAGTAGGTATTTAAATAGATTACTCTATTTAGCAAAATTATTAGTAACCTAGTTCTTACATTCAGGGGACGATATTTTGCTTTGGTATACCTACCCATATGGGCATTTGACGTTTTCGACTTGCGAAACCGTACTATTTATCACTCTACTTTATCCAATTTTCTACATCAAATATAATGAAAATAAAAGCTATATACATATTAGAAGATTTTTTCTTGCTTGTGCCAGTCATGTATGTATACGTATATTATATTGGGGTGACATTCACTGATGAGACCTAAAAGATCTATTGTGTCCCCTACTTCCACTTAGTTCATGAGGAAAGTCTCAGAGACTATAAGTAGCTCCTTTAGACCTATTTCCTGGAGGAATTTTAGGATATCTGCAGGCTTTAACTTAGGTAAATGTCCCTCTTCTATCCAATGATCTCCTAGATGCTGTGACCTAGAATTCTGAATTGCTGTGCAATTCGCAAGTATGTGGACGGAGGTTTCTTCTTCCTCCACTATTTTGAGCTTTTCAGGTGCCAATTCAGACGACAATATCCCGTTGGGATCCCTGTTAAAAATCTCAACGGGTTATAGTCACCCAGCAGAATCTTTGATTGTCTAAGCCCTACTAGATCTTTCCAATGATCAGATATTCTCTTTTTTCAGATTGCTTATTTCTTCCACTATTACATTGATAATGCAAGAAGGTACCGGCCCCCAAAAAGGTGTTTCAGTCCCCTCTTTGCTGGTTCATCTGCAATTTCAGTTCCTTCAATTCCAGTGTGCCGTGGAATCCACAGTATAATGAGTCTGTATTGTTCTCGCCTAGTTAATTGAGTTTGCCTAGGCATTCCCACACCATTTTGGAACTGATTACACCTGAGTTCACTGCTTTAATGGCTGCTTGACTATCCGACATTACGAATGCTTTGCCTTCTATCATTTGTCAATATTGAACAGGGCACAATTTCTTATGGCGTGAATTTACACTTGAAATATACATACTTGGGGTTTTTCCCAAGCTTTCAGAGTGCTTGGTTAGGCCCGTATACTCCTATCCCAGTTCCTTCTATTGCTTTTGAGCCCTCTGTGTACCATTGAATGGCATTATTTCCAAGTCTGGTAATGGTATTTGGATCCAATTCCTTGTTGTTGCTTAATTCCGTAACGAATTTCTTTGAAAAGTTATACAATTCCTTCTCTATTGTATCTTGTTCTTTCTGCCACACTTTCCACCACCATATATAGTGTTGTGAGGTTGAGAATCACTTTCATGGCTGCCGTTGGGCATGTTCTCATCGCTTCTGTAATGCACATACAGGCTAGTCTTTGAATTTTGGAGAGGTTTTTTCTCGTCGTCAATAGGCTAGTTCTACGACTCTATAAGTGATAATTGATCTCACTATGGCAGTGTACGTCCAGCGCAGGATTTTTGGGTTACAGCCCCAATTTCTTACTGCCAGATCCCTGCACACCATTAGAGCCATTTTTGCTTTGTATATAATATCTCCTTTTCGTGTTTGTTCCACAGGAGTTTACTGTCTAGAGTCAAACCTAGATACTTGACTTCTTGTCTCCATTCAACCTTGCTCCCATCAAGTTTAATGGATTTGAGGTTAAGTTTTCTTTTTTTTAGTGAAGGCTATTAAGACGGTTTTGGTGGGGTTGATGTTAAGTCCCACTTGCCGACACAGCTATTTGTATAGTTCATGCAGATCCTTGTGTACGATGTCACAAAGGGTGTTTTCGAAATTTTCCCTGGCTGTTATAACAATATAATCGGCATATCCTTGGCAGGATATTCCGAGGTCAGTCAAACCACACACAGGAGTTCGTTAACCGTCAGGCTCCACATTAATGGGGATGCTACTCCTCCCTGTGGACAACCTCTGGTGGTACAGGTGGAGACCATTGCTCGTCCTCGTCTCTGCTACTCTAGTGGTGAGCAGATCCGACACACATTCGGATGTGGTACTGATGTCTCTTCTATTTAATGCTCTTTTGACAGCCTCATGAGTATTGTCAAAAGCTGCTTCTTTATCCAAAAATGCGCATACTACGGATTCTTGGTTGTCTAGAGTTTAGAGCACCTCGGATATCCTCCGTCATAGTTGTACCAGAGCAGTCTCCGTAGATCTGCTTGTATAATTGTCAATAGATTTTTCCATCTCTTTGAGCACAAACGATGCTAGACTAATTGGTCTGAAGGATTTTGGGTTTGTTGTGTCCCTTTTCCAGCTGTTGGAATGAAGGTTACTATTGCCCTTCACCATGCTTCTGGTATATAACCCAGTTCTAAGCTGCTTCGACTAATTCTAATCTAACCAGAATTTAGTCTTGTCCTTGCTTGAGTAATGCTGGGAAAATCCTATCTGCTCCCGGTGCCTTGAAAGGTGTCCATTGCCTATTTCAACCTATCGTTACTACAAATGCGCTAGTCATTCTAGTGCTGTTATGACCTTCGAGTGGATTATCTTCCCTACGAGTATCTAGTAAGAGTCGCACTCTTTCCTCCTCATTTTCGGTATATTTACCGTCTGGCTTACTCAAAGCCATGGCTTTGTAAATTCTTGCCGCAGCAGCTTATCTAATTTCCTTGTAGTAGGTGTTTCTCACCACGATGTATCTCTACCATTCTCCTGTGAGTTATTTTCTATTAAAAAAGTCCCAAGTTTGAGCTCTTAATTCTGACAGATGTTTATTCCACCAGGGTGCATATTTGCTGCTTCGTTGTTCTTGCAGGGGGCAGCTCGATTCAAGTGCATCGATTATTGCCCTGTTTAGGTCCTAAAACTCATTTTTCAGATCGAGTTGGTGCTTAGACATTCCTTCCCTCTAGATATGTGCTAGGTTTTCTTTCAAACAAGTATTGTAGTTGTCCCAATCTGTTTTTCTTGACTTTCTTCTGAGGCTTACCTCAGGTTTGCCTAGTTCTAACTTAAATGTTATGATACTATGATTGGAGAGAGATGGGTCGCCCTATAATCTCCAATCTTTTACTATATGTTTTAGATCCTGTGTTGCCAGTCTGATATCTAAAACTTCTTAAGATTAAGGACCTTCCATTGGTTTGTTGCCAAACCTTTATTCTGCGCTCTTATCAAGCGTGTAGAAGCTTCGACTCATTTGCTTCTTGTGAGGAAGAACGTTGCGGTGTACATTTTTGGGATGTTATCTCCCTGGCACTCCATCAGTTCTGCTCCCTTCCAGCTTTTAAGCTGTGGTACTATAATCTGGAGCCATTCTGCAGTCTGTGGTGTTTCACAGCCGATTAGAACGACTCCTGGTCTGAAGTGTATGCTTCCAAATTGGAGATTATACTTCCATCCAGCATAAATTTCTTCTACTATTGCGTTTTCCAATATGGTTTGATCGTCCGCATTGATAGTGGTCTCAGGGTACGCTTTTGGAAGAACCACCATTCTCGTTATTTTTGCAGCAGCTCCGTAGCTGCCAGCTGAAGAAGGGATGGCAATTTGACCCTCCCTTTCTTCTTCCCCTGTACTTGCGGTGACGGGGTTGTCGCCGCTTCCCGCTTCCGTTTTTCTCCTTTAGGAGGGATGCTCTCCTTGTTTCTTGCGCTCTGCAGGTTTCTTTCTTGCTTCTTCAGGTGCAAATCCCTGATCAAGAAAGCGAAGGTACCATATTACCCCCGCCCCACTGGGTCCACGCCTCTATAAGGGTCATCCTTTCCGACGGGTTTACCCAGTTCAGGACGGATAGGGGTTTTTCTACTTTATTTCCCGGATTTGCCCCGGAAGCTTTCAGCAGTTGAGGAGATTGAGGGTATGGGTGCCCCTACCATTCTCCTTTCCTGTTATTCTGTGGCTTTGGGCATTGCTCTGGCTTGCGTCCGGTTGCGGTGCCTGCCCGCTTGGTTTTTTTTTTAACCTTATCCATGGATGATCCCACGAGTAGCTAGGAAAATATAAGGTCCACTTCTGCACAGCCACGCATACATCTAAAATATTACACCAAGTCATTCAGATGAATCTCGTATTAACGACTACAACCAAGAAGAACCCAATCATGCGTTTTTTCCATGGAGACTATATATAGTTAGCCTCCATGGTTTTTTCTTCATCAGACAAAGCATTTGAGTACTGAGAGTAGCTGCATCCAAGGCTTCTAAAGTACACAGGTTGCCTACTAACCTCCAGCCAATCAGAAACTCGATTAAAATGCGCGGGAAAACGTCATCGTGCCTGCCCAATTCAAACTGCTCTGTGGGTTTGTTATTGAAAATTAATAATTATTCTTCCTGAAAAAATGCTGAGGGCTTCAAACTTTCTAATATTATTTATGAAGAAATAGACTTGTTGAGGGAAGATGGCAGTCTTGGCATAAATCTTCAATTAGTCAATGACTAAAAAACTAATCCTCTGACAAGCGTCGATTCTGAGGAGTTAGATAATTTCAAGTACTTCTTACTAATTGAAGTCTAAACATGATGGCTCACATCAATAGGTGCGTTCTTTTTGACTGAGATCTCAGTTAATCTCAGCTCACATCAGTAATGTGCGCGTTCTTTTTTGTTTACTCCCTTCAAAGTGAGCTGAGATTTTGCCTCCCCCTTCACCGATGCTACATATGCTAGGCGGGGTTATCTTGAGGTTAGACTTGAGTCGGAAATAAAGTGGAATATTTGATTTGTGATTTTTTTGAGTTTTAAACAACATAATACATAATCTAACTTTGGTTTTGAGTGAATGTTATCTATGTGATTATGGAAAGAATAACTTCATTAGATGCTAATCTGTCTTATATTATACATATTTTTTGAATTTTGATATGCCGGCAGATCCCGCATTTCAATTGAGTGTGTCTTTCTTTTTGGTGCTTACTCACATCACTTTATCTCAGGTCACAGGTGAGATCTCAGTAAAAAAGAACGCACCTAATATATGGCCGACTTGTCAGTTGTCACATTCTGGAATGGTCTATTTATGGAGGGTCTTAGACAAGGTATGCCTTCCTAATCTAAGTGGAGGGTCTATTACTCTATTATAATTATTATACTTACGTTGTATTCATCATAAGTAGTATTCTTTTTACCCAAATTAACTGAGAATAAGTAAGAATCTTAGTTAGTTAGTTGCTCAGTTTAAAATGACCATTCTTTTTACCTTCAGCAACTAAGTTTGAACTGAGATTTTAGTGAGATACTTGAGCTGAGCTTGTATTTTATGAAGCTTTCAACTGAGAAAGAGCTTTTTGAGGTTAAGGTGTTTTGTTTTTAAATTAATCTCATAAGAATCTATGGTCATGTCAGAAAACATCTGGCCGCGGTTTGTGGTTTGGCGAATTTGTGAAATCTATCTGTTCATTTTAATAAGAATCAAAGGTTTGACAAATAAGTGTAATTCCAGCAATGAGAAAATGTAAACACTCGAGTTTATGAGGTTATGTATTTGAGTCAGAATGTTCTTTTTAGCCAGAAAATTATACCGAATTTATCTTACATCTTAGAAGAATCTAAGCTCAGTTCGACTCAGTTGTGGCATCTTTTAGCGATAAAAAGAATACTACTATAGATAACATATATACTTAGTATTCATATAAATGTTTTGTGTTGTTTTGCTATAAGTTTAGAAACTAGTTTTAGAGGACAGACACAAACTCCAAAGTAAAATTTTAAACAATACAACTCGGTGAAAAAAAACTTAGAAACATAATGGAAGTAGACTAGAGCTCTGATGCAAAATAAACAATAAAAATTTAAAAACTGTTAATTACGCCGGCCGATATCCAATATGCATGCTTCTTAGCTTCTCATCGGTTTAGGCATAGAGAATGAATCATTTTCTATTGGTTTAGGCGAGATTCTCTATCGGTCCGATCCGAGAGCATGTAGACTATTGTTGTGTTCTTTTTACAGTATTCTGTTCAGCTCTGTTGAGATAATTTTGAACCTGAACGGCCAGCGGGTGACCAAAATGAGCAGGAAATCCTAAAAAGAATGCGCAAAAATAATAAGTGGAGGAAAGAGGAGAGTGTATTATAAAATGTTGATGAAATTATTGGTGTTTCCATATAAGTGCTCACACATTTTGAAACCGCTTCAAAATAAATCAAGTTTTGGTTGTTTTCCTTATGGTTTGAGGCATAGAAAAATGTTATATAATTTTGTCTATGGTTTGAGGTTATGATCAACTGAACAGAGCAAGTAATCAGAAACGAGCCCCATCTAGAGGTAGTGCAGTTAGGGGCAAGGGGGAAGCGATAGTTCAGCTCTGTTCAAAACGAGCGCTTTATAAGAATACGCAAAATCATTCAAGTGAACAGAGCAACTGAATTGCTCGAGCAAATTCTGTAAAAAGAGCACACCATATACCTATATAATTCATTTAAATTTTGATTTGGTGCTTTATTCGACATTTTTAATTGTTTAGGTATTTTAAAAGCTATATCTGACTGTTTATATTAAAAAGGATCATTAAATAAACACAAAACAATCAAATTACAAATCTAAAATCTATCCAAATAATTGTTTATCCTCAGGGCAACTGTCATCAGTGTCAACGATCACTGATCATCACTGATGACTTGATGGACATCAAAGACATAAGTGGACATGCCGTATAGGGCATGTCCACGTGACGTCATGCCCTGAGGAATCTGACATGGAACATACAACATCTGATATAAACAAGCGTTCTTTGCTCAACACGTGGTTCTAAATGGTTATTTGATTTTGATTTAGTGCTTTTTTCGACGTTGTTTTAGTTGCTTTAGGTATTTTAAAAGTTATATATGACTGTTTATAATAAAAAGGATCATTAAATCAATACAAAACAACCAAATTACAAATCTGAAATCTAACCAAATAATTGTTTTTCCTCCTGGGGTATTGTCAACTGTCAGTTGATGGACATGCCCTATTGGTGAATTCACAGATTACTCATCCGGCGTATTTTTAGAAAATTCAAATTAAAAGTGTATCAGCTCGTTTTTTATTGAAAAAAACGTTTAAATTGTAACATCTGACATCTTGAAAGTTATTTGTGGGACATTCTGTTTAGACAACCACGAGTTTGTGGACGTTACTAATGAAAGGTAAATGAGTATAGCATAGCTTCTTCGATACATAAATACAAGGTACAAAATGAGAAAAATAAAAATTGTCTTACTAATAACCTTATTTTTATTTTCTGTAACAATTTTAGGTTACTCTAAAGATCGTTTAGGAGAAAAAAATAATATTTTTTCATTTTACTGAATTAGTTACATGTTTACAGGTAATGGCACTAATCGAACAAGAACAACAGGAAGATTGTGAAATCCTGCCAAATAAACTCGTGCACAACAAAAACATAAGAGAAAATACATTACCCAAAGAATTGAACTTTAAATGTTCGGTCGAGAATTGTAATGCAGCTTACAGGAAAAAATGTTTATTGGATGATCACATTAGAAAACACAATAAAGAGGTAAATACTTATATACTTAAATTATTTCTATTAATCCGCCACTTGAGTAGATCTAATCATCTATGGAGGTAATTTGTTACAGAGACCATTTGTTTGCACTGTCTCAGGATGTACAAAATCATTTACAAAAGAACCACATTTGAAACGCCACAAAGTTATGGTGCACGACAAAGTATGTGAATTAATGTGTGACATTGCCGACTGTGGAAAAATATTTAATAACAAATATAGCTTGAAAAAACATAAAACCAAAGTACATACTGAAAATAGATTTCCTCTTGTCTGTAATGAATGCCAAAAAGGATTCAATAAAAAATGGAAACTTAATCAGCACATGTATATACACACAGGAGAACCACCATTCAAGTAAGTTTTTATAACTTTGAACAAAGTATACAATTAATAGTTATTTTGTTATAGATGTACTAAATGTAGTCTTGGTTTCACATTGCTCAGAGACTTGACTAAGCACATGAGAAATCACAAGAGCTACTCATGTGATTGTGGTGAAATATTTGATAAATGGTCTTCACTTCTTTGCCATAAGAAAGATAATTGTGAACATATAGGTATGATTTAGTATACTATTGGTTAACATTTTACTAAATTATTGTTTCTCCCCAACCACTTCCTATCATTATTTAATCCCCATTGTACTTCTTTCTGGTAACTCATCCAACTTATTTTTGGTCTACATATATGCAAATATTAGCATTTTTTTCAAATTTTCAGTAAAAAAATGCAAGAATTGTGAAACTACATTTACTTTGAAAAGTGTTTTAAGAGATCATTATAAAGTATGTCATAAAAATATTGAAAGTTTTCGATGTCCATATTTAAACTGTTCAAGAACTTATCTCCACAAAAGAAATCTAACCTGGCATGTAAGTCAAATCCATGAAAAGAACAAAGTGGAAGAACATACTTTCGAATGTGTTGAAAAGGAATGTGGAAAGGTTTTCTCTAATAAGGTAATAATTTGATAGTATTAGCTTTTTATTTGATAATGTATTTTGTTTATTTTAGTATTATTTAAATCGTCACGTTAAATTAATGCATCTCAGAGGTGTAAAAGAAGTTAAACCAAGAGCTCCTCGTAAGGATAAAGGAATAAAGAAAACTTACATTGCTGCAACTTTATCTGGTATTAAATTGTCTCAGAAAGAACACAAAGAATTGTTAAATAATGAGATTATGGTTAACAATTCTGATGCCCCATAATCAAATGAAATTAGAAAATTTTATGAAAATTATCTGTAGATCTTTAAAATAAATTTGAGTAAAGTTTATTTTTAAATGCAGAACACTTAAAACTGCTGATATCATTTCACTGAACTGAAATAGTATATTTTCGCCTACCTTACCGGAAAACCAATCATATGAACACCAAAAATAGGGTGGAAAGTATTGTTTAGCAGTCCAAGGGCTCCTAAAGCATTTCCTGCATGTATGACACAAACTGTTTTCCGCTTACCAAAACAAAAAAATGGGAAATATAACAAAAAACTATGACATACACTGACGTTTAACTGAAAAATTCACGCGACACGTCAAATTAATCAAGTGACTGATAGAGAAAACTTCAAAAATCGTGGCGTTATGAATTTTCCGCCTTTGAGTTGCTAAACAATGTATGTTTGTATGATGGGGTGATATGTAGAGTAGGGAGGGTGAGTTGGGCCCACAGCACTTAGGTCACATGTGACCCATTGTACATCCTCCCGAGGAGTTGTCTTCCTAGGTCATCGACCATCCTGTCCTTTCCAGGAAGGTGGACAGGTCACTAGGAGACATCTCCTTTATATCGGCAGGTGTAGCCCAAGACTCACCGAACACACTCTCTTATTGTAGATAACTCCGGGCACTCGCATAAGACATTCCTGACAGATTCATCTTCCTGTTCCCACATCCTGCATAGAGGTGTGTCTACTAGCCCCAGTGTATGGAGGTGTTTCCTTAATTGACTGGCCAGTCAGAAATCCTACCGTTAAACGTAGGTTTTCCTGGTCATCGCCAAATATTTTTTGACTCCAGCTTCCTTGGGTCGCCCAGAGTGATCCTGGCAAGACTGCATCCCTTGATTTCATCCCATCTCTTTGGAGATTGAGCATGGGTGTAACGTTTAGCTAGTTCCGCAATTGTCGAATTCGTCACGCCGTAGGTGTCGCGGGTCCAAGAATTCTTAGTCCAGCCGCTTCCCTGGCTAAAGAGTCAGCAATGCGGTTACCTTCGCTCCTGTCGTGCCCCTTAATCCACCTAAGGATAATATTGTTATCTATCAAGGCGTTAGCTAAATCTCGATGGCACTCTGGTGTAACACGTTGTCTGTTCAAAGCTAGTAGAGCTTGCCTGCTATCAATGCAGATTATTATGTTTTTGCCAGAAATTCCTTTTCTGGTTAGTTCCTTTGTGGCAATTGAAATACCAGCCAGTTCTGTTTGAACCATGGTGGTGTTTTTTCCCATTCCCCACTTAATCCTTAGGCTTAGTGATCTGGAGTAAATTCCACATCCTGGTTTTTGAGCCGTCTGTATATATGAGTATTGCATTTGCAGCATCTGACTGTGTTCTGTTTTATTTGTATTTTGTAGGGTTTATTAAACACAAACCTGGGTTCAATTGCATCACTTGGTTAGAGGTAGAGCAGTCGTAGTCTTAATTGACCCATTCCTACTTTGGGTTTACACCAGCCATGAACAATCGCAACATGGCAATTAACGCAACGCAACTAGATCCAGGTGACCACCCGGGGAAAGTTCCCATGTGCGCCCCACTGTCCTCTGACATTTCTCATAAGCCACATATGCTCTTTTTGCTCTGCTTTGTAGGTGAGAGTTCCATGTTAGCTTCCTGTCGAGGGTAATACCAAGGTATTTCACCTCTTCAGAGAAGTTTAATTTGCTTTTGAAGAGTTCGGGGTGTTTTAAGCCCGATAATCTTTTTTTCCTGGTGAAAAGGACCATCTCAGTCTTCTTGGGATTGATAGACAATGAGTGTTCCTTGCACCATGTTTCTATTAATTTGAGCCCATACTGCGCTCTATTGCATAGTATGTTCTCAAACTTTCTGGTCTGCAAGATAACTATGTCATCTGCATGGGGTGATATTCACTGAGACCTAAAAGATCTATTGTGCCCCCTTACTTCTACTTAGTTCCTGAGAAACGTCGAGACTAGTAGGTCCTTTAGTCCTATGTCCCTGAAGAATTTTAGGATATCTGCAGGCTTCAACTTAGGTAAATGTCCCTCTTCTATCCAATAATCTCCTAGGTGCTGTGCCCTAGGATTCTGAATTGGTGTGCAATTCCCAAGTATGTGGATGGAGGTTTCTTCTTCTGTGCCACAGAATCAACATTCTTCCTCCACTATTTTGAGCTTTTTTAGGGGCCCGTTCAGGCAGCAATGTCCCGTTAGGATCCCTGTTAAAACTCTCAGTGCAGTTTTACTTTGACTTAGGCATTCATTTGATATCAACAGGCTGTAGCCACCCAGAAGAATCTTTGATTGCCTAAGCCCTACTAGATCTTTCCAATGATCAGATCTTTTATTTGGCTTTGCCTATTTCTTGCAATATTACATTGGGGCTGATACCGCAAAAGGGTTCCGGCCACCAAAAGGGTCTTTCAGTCCCCCTCTTTATTGGTAATCCATCTGCTATTTCATTTCCTTCTATTCCAGTACCTATGTCCGGGAATCCATAGTAAGGATATTATATTGTTCTCGCCTGGTTCATTAAGTTTGCCTAGACATTCCCACACCATTTTGGAACTGATTACACAAGAGCTCAGTGCTTTAATGGCTGCTTGACTCTCTGACATTATGATAATCCTTTGCCTTCTATATCCTTTGTCAATATTGAACTGTGCACACTTTCTGATTGCGTGAATTTCCACTTGAAAGATACTTGGGGTTTTTCCCAAGATTTCAGAGTGTTTGGTTCCTGGCTCGTACACTCCTAGCTCCTTCCATTGTACCATTGAATGGCATTCTTTCCAAGTCTGGTAATGGTATTTGGATCCCATTCCTTCTTGATGTTTAATTCTGTTATAAGTTTATTTGAAAAGTTATACCTTTTCATCATACCATCCTGTGGCATGTCCCAGGTTTTTTTATTTTGAAGAAGTAAGGTGTTTTTTTTTTAATGATTCCTTCTCTACTTAGTCTGTAATTCTGAACCAGTATTTGGGATATCCAAAACTGCTGCACGTGGTTGTATATCTCGGTGGACTCAAACTAAACACCAGTCGTACTGGAGACACATGCCAACACAGGAACACAGCAAACTCCTGGTGAAAAAACCCTCGAAGACGCTGTGCAATGAAATACTAAACCTTAGCAGGGCCCAAATAAGGATAGTGACGGGTTTACTCACCAGTCACTGTACCCTAAGGAAGCACATGCATACAATCAGCATATATAGGGAGGAACCTATCTGTCGGTTGTGCATGGAAGAGGAGGAAACGGCCTCTCACATTACCTTTGATAGTGAAGCATTATCTCACTGGAGATATAGACTCCTAGGAGTAGAATTTCCAAGGGAGGATTTCTCCAAGAAGAACCTAGTGAAAAGTCTGCTGAGCCTGATAAGGGCTACTGGTCTCTTCACATAAATGGCACAACCAAGAGCACAAAAAACCTTAAGGCTGAGGTGCTGAGGACATCAATCCTTTGACTGGTGTGCTGATCCAATCAATGAATCACTTAGTCTGTATCTCATTCTTTTTGCAACACTTTCCTCTTTAAAATATTTTCTGCCCTATTTATTGGTGTTTATAAGGTAAGGTAGGTGAAAAAATACTTTGTATGTGTAGTTGACTGCTCTTATAATATGCATTTCCAGATAGGATGTTATAATGATGGCCAACTCTAACTAGAGGTGGCAAACAGTGAAATGAGCGTCATGTTTTTGAATTGGACTAGAAATTATTTCTTCTACTGAATTACCATGGCCTCCTTCATAGAAACCATTTATTCTTAATTTTCTCCTAAAGTATTCAGTTTAAAACTTAATTTATAAAAAGTTTCTTGATAAGAAAGGGCATTTATTTTATTGTATATTATGCTAATTATGTACAATTGATGCTTTATATTAAAGAGAGTTGTTAATTTTCCTTCTTCTCATATTGGTCAGCCAATCTGAAAGCTGTTCATGTGGCTGTTTGGGAATTGTTGCATAATAATGTTCTGGAGGCTTGCCTTCTTCCAATCGAACAAAGTAATGGCAATGAAAGTATTCTACTTTTCCAAATCTTTGTCTTGCATGTCTTCTAAGACCTTTGATCACTTTACCTTTTCCAACAAATGATTCAGCTAAAAAATAAACCCCTTAAAAGAGACTTTCTCTTTGATTTGGCACTATTCTAACTAATGTGTACCAGACCTAATAGCCTTGCTTTGAAGTAGTGATTACATACCAACCCAAAGATTACTGGCAAACTCCACATTGTGTTCTCGAACTGCTAGCTCTTTAGCTTCTTCTAAAACTTCTCTTACATCAGTGGCACCTTTTTTAACAACAAATTTTAATTGTTTAATCGCTTCATCAACTGGCATTCCTCTAATTAAACATGCTATGTACCACATTTTCCAAGGACTGTACTTAATATTAGTTCTTTGGTGGCAGACAAACTGAAATGCATTTATTAGTTTAATCAATCAACAAACTAAGATAACTGTCTTTAGGAATTGCACTACTACACTTACAGCTGGTCTTCTTTCTTCTGCTGCATTTTGAGGTGGATATATTTTGTCATTGTATGTTAACCATTTTTTGGTAGACCTATCCTCATTTTGCCAAGCACAGCTAGTGACTGATGTATGAATTTGAGGACTTTGTGTTTTCAGAAATTGAAATAATGGCTGAATTTTGAATATATTTATTTTTCTAACAAACATTTCTGATTTGATCAAATTTATTTTAGTTATAGCTAACCTTAATTTTCTTCTTCTTCCTTTTACGTATAACCATACACTTCTTCGTTTTTATGTTTAGTAGAGATGGTCGATAAATATGCGTTTCAATCGTTGCTGGTAGAGCTCTGACTTTTATCTTGCTAATCAAAGAAAAAAGTAGGAATACGTATTCGTTTGGTCCAAAATGACAGCCCAAAAAAATCATATTTTCCTACCACTGGGGCTCCTCTCCCAGTGGTGGAAAAATATGATACTAATGACAGTCGTCCTGTGGATAAGCAATCATTTGGTTAGCTCATAGATTTGTAATTCGGTTGTTTTGATTGATCCTTTATGTTATATAAACAGTCAGATACAGCTTTTAAAATACTTAAGCTTAAGCAATCGAAGAAAGCACTAAATGAAAATTAAATGAACTCAAATATGATCAAAATAACAAAACAAAAGACTATCGCATGACGTCACGTGGACTTACCTTACCGTATTGATTTTGGCAACGAATAATATGACAACAAGAAGTGAAGCTCGGCGTAAATTCTTCGATGAAGGAACAAAAATAAATAATCTTGAAGGTGACTGCTAACTATGACATACACCGAGAATCATAATAAATGCTTACAGCTTTATTCGAATCACACTGAGAAAAAGTATTTTAGCATACAGTTGTTATTGGTTATCATATATGTATTATCGGCGCTGCTATTGCCCATGCCTTCCCCTATAACCGCCACTGGGTTAGGTTCTGTGAAAATTTCAACTGTATAACAATCACGGTCCCTTTTTTATTACCCTTTTTGCATGATATCCGTGATTATAATTTATTAGAACCACGGAAATTTTTACTCCAGGCAAGACCGCGTCTTTGATTAGTGGCACGAATATTTCTAGGGATTTTACAGTCACGGAAAATTTTAAGCCAGATGAGTCCGTGTCTCTATTACAGTCACGGACATGGGTCATGGATAAAACCACTGATTTCGGCCATTTTTGAAATTAGAGGCACGGATATTATCCATGGAATGTGGCAATAGCAGCGCCGAAAATTAATATTTAAGAGGTCTCCCAACAATCTATGCCCAACAAACAATTACAGTCACGGATAAAAATTACAGGCACGGACATTATCCGTGTCTCTATTACAGGTACGGACATTATCCGTGTCTCTATTACAGTCACGGATAAAGCCACTGATTTCGGCCATTTTTGAAATTACAGGCACGGATATCACACTTTGATGTATTATAATATAATATAGGTATTTTTCAATCAGTAGCTACTTCTGCACTTTTCGTTGGCAATATATACTCCGAGAGTTAAAATTTAAAATATCTCGACTAGTTGCAGAGATATTTGACAAAATCCGAAAATGATCGTTGATAAGACAGTCTGTAATGTTTAGTAGCTGCTTTCACAGATCATCTTACTTCGCCTTGTCAAATAATAGAAAAAAAAAATTATAAATAGTTCAAGTTTAATCAAAGAATACACTAACAAACAATATATGGTATGGTGTATTCTTTGGTTTAATTTTCTTGTTGTATGGGTGCAGGACTCCTTCTTGGGTATCTTATAAATTGCGACTAGCACTACGTAACCTTTTCACGGCATTATCAATTCAGTATCTTTTGAATTTATATAAGTAGAGTGGAAGAAAGTTTGTGATAATTTATATTTAAAATGATCAATATCTTAGATGCGTATATTTCAAGTTCATTTTATTGAGAAATATCTTAAAAATAAGTATAGAAAATAAAAAATAAACAAATTGCAATTATTTAAATACAACTGTATCTAGCATAGCCCCCAAACACTGCACAATATTGTTGGTCATTAAGACATCAACTTTTTCTTCTAAATGCCTCTTAGGATCCTGTTTTCCAACATTTTTAATAGCTAGTTGCTCAGGAGTCATTTTTTCTTCATCCTCTAAGGCTTTGTTATAATTTTTAGCTAGTTCCAACATATCTGCAACTGTTTTTTCATTAACTGTACAGTTTTCTGAGTAATCTGATAGTGTTAGACCATCCATCCATGATTTTTTGTGAAGGTTAAGAAGCATTTTCTGCTCAAGTTCATTTTTCCGGTAATTAATACTGATAGAATAGTAATGTCTATTCAAGCCATGGATTAAAGCCTGTACAGAAGGCTTCTGTAAATGTCCCAAATTAGATGTCGTTTGACGTGGTTCTTGGCCCAATACCATCATATTAGGGTTAATTAATCTACAACAGATTGGCTCATCAATCATACTTATATGGATGAATATAATCAAGAGAAAGATATTTTAACCAATAAAAATCATATACATACCTAAATGCATCAATAACTACTTTTCCTTTAACTGACTGAATGGGATCAACTACTACTGCTACAGCTCTCTCCGAAAGTGCCTCAAAGCTTTGTTGAGTGTTGATATCAACTCCTGATAACCAGCATCCAAATCCTGGATGTGAATGATACCATCCCACAACCATTTCAGGTCTACCTGTTTGTCTCAACATATCCAACATTTTTGCTTGGAAAACTGGATCTACAGCCTCTACACTTACCCCAGTACCAGTCTGTGGCATGGCAAACACATCAATAACACGCACAGTATAATCATCTACAAATTCTCCTAAAATGTTGAAATATAAGATACATTCTAAACATATTAATACTTTTCATTTACCTAACATCAGCCCCATTACTTCCATAGGTACTCCAGCACGACCATGCTTTAGCATTTTCAGTAATGCTAAGGACGATATATATACCTGTTCGGCGGTATCTACAACCGGGGCATCAGAGGGAGGAGGTGCTTGAGTTAAACCTGGCATTCCACCACCTAACCGAAGAAGTCTATCCATTTTTTCAATTAATGTAGAATATAAAATTAGTAATTAATTCAATAATAAATGAATACCAGAAACTTAATGCACTGTTATTTTTCTGTCATAAACTGCAAATCACTGGATAGCTTTGTTCTTGTCCTACGCTCTCTGCTGCCTGGACAAAGTATGTTATCTGTGGCCAGGTCTGCATCACATCAGAGCATATCGGTGCAGGTAAGTGGGTGATAGTTTTATGGTAGCTACGTTCAAGTCTTGTCTCTTTATTTTGCCATAGATATATGTACGTACACCGTAGTTGGCTGTCACAATCTGTAGAATAGTTCCAGTTCCAAATGTCATTTATATTATGTCAACTGACATTATTGGATCAGTCCACAGACCACTTACCCTATAGACACCCCACGCCCGTTATAGAACGTCGTACCCATTATATAGTTCTAATCCTGATCATCGGATGTCGCTAGTAGTTTCTGGCACCTGCTTAGTAGGCAACTTACAATTTTAGGAGCGTCAAGATCCATCTGTTGTTCTTCGTCAAAAGTAACAAGAGTGGCGCAAAATTCAAATCCAACGATGGCGCGAAATTCAAACCCAATAAGAATAACGTGAGAGTACGGAAAAAATAAAACAATTACAAATTTTCTTTTTTTATTTATTCGTTGCAATAATACAAATCTAACAAAGTATCTAACACTTAGAAGTACATAGAAATTTAAACTACAAACCACAATTAACTTATATACAAAAAAAATCATATCTAGCTATTTAACTTCCAAGGAGCTGGCATCACTGAATAAACCCCTCTACATTGTATATAAAAAGAAGAAGAAAAATTAAAATCTATTACCTTTTTTAGCATTCTATTACGTTTTTGCGTGGAATTTTGTTACCAAAAAATTTTTCCTAGGAACAACGCAATGAGGAACGCAACACTTTTTGAATGAAGGCATTTTGTCTATTTTTATAATCACTATTACTTATAGTAGCTAGTAGCACACACAACTGGCAATAATAAAAAAAAGTAAATAGTTCAAACAACGGTAAGCACAAACAAAAACAAGTCACAACTGACAATAACAACGATAAAATGGAACCACACCTTAACAGCGACATCACTTTAGATTCGTTTAACAAAAGAACTCCCGATTATGGCAACCAGCATTACAATCGTGAGCTATGAAATTTGCCTACTCAGACTACTAGCGACATCCGATGATCAGGATTGTAACTATATTTTCGTTCAAGGTCTTGTAACCTGCGCGGGTTGTCTATAGGGTAAGTGGTCTGTGGATCAGTCACAAGACTTCCAGTGAAAATTTACTTGTAAAAAGGGTGGAAATCGGCACTTCGTATATTTATCTAAATTTAGAAAATGGCATCAAATTTGGCCGTTGGAGCGGATCCTAAGATTAAGGAGATAATTACGTCTTTGGATGATGACAAAACAGGTACATAAATCCTTATTACATTGATTTTAGTTTTCTAATAAATTGAAATAATTATGATTATTTCATTAATAACTAGATTTTAATTTTTTACTTATTTATTTCTTAAATATTAGTATCGATTATAAATAATCGTGATATATATCTATCACTTGTATAAAAAAGTTGGGTTTCTTTAACAGTAGGATAAACACTGGTCAGCTGATTATCTAAAACATCATTCTATAAATACTGTTGAACACACCCAATTTAATTATTTACGCATTGAAGTAAATCTTGGACAATCCATTTTAATTTCTATGGTTGAAATAATCCTAGTTTTTACAACTATTTATCACATTGTAATATTATATTAGAACACCTTAACTTTTGTCAGAGTTTGAGTTATAAGTATAAGGTAAGTTTCCTATCTAAGTAATCTGTTCTAAGTATATCTTCTGTTCTGGTATTTGTAGATAATTGATTTTGTTTTAGATATGTTGGCAGCTACTAGTGTTCTGCAGCAAAGAGCAACTGATATCAGAAATCAACATGTTAATTGGCTATCATATTTTCAGTAAGTGCCAATTTTTCTCCTATAAAGTACTTATGTAAAACTAACAGTCCTGTGACACATATAATTAAGACTTAATTGACCTACCTGTAGATAAGCCATAAGAAAAAATATTCTTGTATTTGTAGATCCCAAATGATTTCACAAGAAGATTACAACTTTGTTGTTGCATTTGATGTGCCAGATGGTACAAAAAGAGAAGCACTTTTAAAAAGTGATCGAAATCAGTGTGCTCAAACACTCCTCAATTTACTAGGTCATGTTTCCAAAGATCAAACATTGCAGTATATTTTAGTTTTGGTGGATGACATGTTACAGGTAAAATTACAGTTTCCTTGATTAATTTTTACTGTAAAAGTTCATTCATTGATTATGTTTTCAGGAAAATAGAAGCCGTGTAGAAATATTTCATGAATACGCAAATAAGAAAAAAGAATCTGTCTGGGGACCATTTTTAAACCTTCTAAATAGGCAAGATGGTTTTATTACAAACATGACTTCCAGAATCATAGCAAAGATAGCATGCTGGTCCCAAAGTCCAATGGAACGATCTGATTTACATTTTTATTTGACATGGCTGAAAGATCAACTGAAAATGCAGGTATTTGAATCAATTGTTTTCCTTATTATAATTTACTTTTTTTGCTGAGATAAAATATTTCTGATGGGTTTTAACATTTCATCATCATAATCAAGTTGATTGATTCACCAAAACTTCTCTTGTCTAACAAATGTGTAATTAAAATTCATGATAAGGTTTTTTTCTTTATAGAAGTTAGATCATTTTGCAGCTTTTTTCAACTATGTTTGTACAAAGTTTAATTTCTCTTATCCTATGAATCAGAGTGGAAATGGAAGGGAATTATAACTCAGGATATATAGGTCTTAAATATCTGCACTTATTACTTATTGTATTTTATCTGTTTCTATACGATTAGATAAGTTTGCTAGAAAACTTTTTGCATTTATATATAAATATATGTGACAGAAGTTTAAAAATTATAATTACATTAGAATGTTACAAAAATTGTTTTGTAAGTGAAGAAAGTGTTAGTTTCGAGTTATAAGCATAATTTCCTACAGGAAAACAAGTGTAAAATGGCATGTTCTGCCAGTTCAAGCATTTTTCCCAAAAAAGACAAACGTAGTTGCATAGACATCATACGGGGTGCCAATTCCATATTGTTTGGAATGTCCCTTGAAGATGCTACAAGGCTAGCCCAAGAGGTATTAAAACTAATAAAGATTCTATAGATTCTAAACGAATCTACTGTGCTGGTAAATTTCTGTGTTGTAATCTAACAAAATTTTTTGTTCTGCTCAAATAAATCAATGTTATATTAACAATGCATATTGTATAAAACACAAAAACGGACCACAGACATCAAATGTGTTTTATTGCCGCTAATACATATCTAGAGAGTTTTTCTACGTATTTGTTTTCTTATGGTTGAGTATTAGAAAAACTACAAATATTCAAATAAATACTGGCAAGTTTCCATATTATGAGTAAATGAACTTACATACATCAAATAAGTATTTAAAGCACAATGCTTTTTACTTGCCACAAGTAATAATAGGCTTACAATTTTCTTTATAATAAAACTAAGCATTGAAAAACTGCTACTAGTTTTCTTTTTATTTCAGAATAATGAATACATCCAATCAGTAGCTAGATGTTTACAGATGATGCTGCGTATCGACGAATACCGTTTCGCTTTCGTTTCCGTCGACGGAATTTCCACTTTACTTTCCGTTTTATCTGGCAGAGTAAACTTTCAGGTTCAATACCAATTGATTTTCTGTTTGTGGGTATTAACTTTCAATCCTTTGCTAGCGGAAAAGATGAATAAATTTAATGTTATTCCTATATTGGCAGATATATTAAGCGATTCAGTAAAAGAAAAAGTAACCAGGATTATCCTTGCAGTATTTAGAAATTTAATTGAGAAACCAGAAGATCATCAAGTGTCTAAAGAGCACTGTATAGCTATGGTGCAATGCAAGGTAAGGATTGAAAGTATATTTCTCAACTTTGGAGCACTAGAGATATTTTAAAGTTTTGGATTTAGATTTTTGAGACACCCACTTACTATTTATATTTATAGGTGTTGAAACAGTTGGCTATTTTAGAACAACGCAAATTTGACGATGAAGATGTTACTGCAGATGTTGAATTTTTGACGGAAAAGTTGCAGAGCTCTGTTCAAGATCTCAGTTCATTTGATGAATATTCAACTGAGGTGAGTGGATTCTTATGAATTAAATTGAAGTATTGATACATTTTACGTTGTTCTCCACTTTTTATGGAAGCAGCAAACAATTTTTGGCTGGCAAAATGTTTTTTTTATGTTTCAAGTTTTTAATTTCATTAAATTTTTTCTTTTGGTTAAATTCAGAAATAGTTTTTTAGCCCTACTGAAGTGCCGTGTGCCGTTTTTCAGTTACATTTATAAATTACTTTCCTTTTTGTATCATATTCAAAAGTTGCTTAATTTTTTTATTGAATTTTTTTTTTAATAAAAACTAAAATTGTCTTTCTTATCCCGTCTGGTTAAAATCGGAAGCAGTTATTGACATTTCTTTGAAACAAATTCAGAAGTGGTTTATTTTTATGAAAGAATCAGAAGTGGTATTTTTCTTTGAAACCCAATCAGAAGTAACCCTTTTCTTCGGGAGACAATCATAAGTGGTTTTTTTCTTGAAAAGAAACTTTTTTATTAAACACAATTTAAAGCTGTATATCTATTTCTTGGAAACAAATTCACAAGAGGTACCATTTTCTGAAACGTTATAAGAAGTTGACTTTTTCTTTAAATTGATTGAGAAGAGGCTTCTTTTTATGAAATAAATTCAGAAGTGGTCTTTGCCTTTTTCTTTGAAACAAATTCGGAAGTAGATTTTTTCTTTTAAAAAGTGGTTTATTCACACATTCAAATGTGATCTTTTGCACTGAAATAAATTGAAGGGTGACTATTTTTTTCACTGTTAGAATTATCGATCCCGGTTTATAATTTTCCAAAAATCGTAGGTAAAGTCGGGACGTTTGGAATGGTCTCCGGTACACAAAAGCAAATTTTGGAGAGAAAACGCACAACGGCTCAACGAAAAAAATTACGAATTGTTACGCATACTCATTCATCTTTTGGAAACCAGCAAAGACCCTCTAGTATTGAGCGTAGCAAGTTTCGATATAGGCGAGTACGTCCGTCACTATCCTCGTGGAAAACAGTGAGTACTGAAAACTATATTTGAAAGTTTCCAAAATAATTAAATAAATTCCATTAAAATTTTCTCTTCCCGCACCTCTTCTTGAATTGAAACTGAATCTAGTAATTTGTAGCATAATCGAGCAGTTGGGTGGAAAACAGTTGGTCATGCATTTGTTGGCTCATGAAGATCCTAACGTGAGATACGAAGCTCTTTTGGCCGTACAAAAATTGATGGTCCATAATTGGGAGTATCTGGGACGACAATTGGAAAAGGAACAGAGTACAGATAAAGGTGGTACTACGGTTGCCGGAAAGGCTTAAATTATCTATATCTTATTATCATCATAGTATTTTATCATTTTTTCCGGATCTATAAACAGAAAAGAAAAAAAGTATTCCATCGTTGATATTTAAATGAAATTGTATATAGAAACATTCCTGGTTTGTTGTTGGTGTTATGCTTTATAGTAAATATGCAAATTTTAAATAATATATTGTTTTAACTCCAAAATGTTTTTATTTATTTTTACTATCTTTAATATTCAGCCCTATTCTGTAACTCTAAAGAAATTTCTATCGTCGAGATGTTTAGTCGAAATAGTTTTTGTCATCACCTGCACTGTCGAAACAGCATTTCAGATTTACCTCAAAAAGCAGTTTTTTAATTTCCTTTCCTGTTAAAAATGAATTTGTTGATGGTTGGAGATTAAATTCATTCGAATGTTATCTATTTGTACCGATTAAGCTGCGGTCAGAGTTGCTCTGTACACGGCCGAGGTCAAACAAATACCAAAATGATGTTGTGTTGTGGAGGTGGTCACAGCTTCGATCACTGAACAGACTAGATGAATAATCCGCTATACTGACAACACACTTCGTTTGTAACCAACATCTAAATCGATTCTCTCATTCCAAAACAAGGATACAATACATACAGCAGTCACAGATTCCAATACCATTTGTAACGTTTTTAATTTTGTAATTTTATATTTCAACTTTTAATTACTAATCGTTTCATGTAAACTTGTAAATACAAATTTTTCATAATTTTGCAAGGTTTATTTAACACACAGTAACCAACATTAACCTGCTTATCTTAGTATTTTTTTATAGGCAGAAAACAACAGTTAAAAGTTTGCTGATTTTTGAAATTTAAATTTTTTCTAATTTTGTTTTAAGCAATATAATTGTTAAGAATTCAAGAGAATTCTCAACAGATTTGCTTTGTTAAATATATTGTGCATTTTCTTCTTCAATAACATTATGTATTTCTGAATAATTTATCTTTGATGACAAAAACATCTAAAAGTTTCTCTATATATCTATGTGAAAAAAAAAGAAAGAATGTACTTAGTAACCATTGTTAGAGACCAGATGTCATCGTTATAATTTTTCTACGAACTGTCAATATAATTTCAAATTTCTAAAAAAGCGTTTAATTATCCATCGTACTTCAACAATAAAGTTTATAATAAACAAAGGTTTTCTGCGAGGAACCTGAGAGCAAAGGAGGGAAGAAATAAATCAGAAATTACAGTCCACTAAAAATAAAATAATTCCTTCCCAAGCCATCGAATCCTTGCCCAATAATCAATGGCGCCCTTTTTTCTTTCTCTTATTAATATAATATTTCTTTCTCTAACTGGCTTTGTTATCTCCAAATTTAAATTCAGTTTGGCTAGAATCTACATTATTCAATATTTTTAATAACGCGCAACGCCGAATGTAAGTTATGTTTCATAACAAAAAAAGGTATTCAATAACTCCCTTGAAAGGACCTTCTCAATAACGTCGTTTTTAATGATCAATCCTCGTAATAAGATACAATGAAAATACAAATTAATTTGATCAGTTTATTGATACTAGTTTTTTATTTATATTGAAACAATGACATATCTACATTGATGATTTTCATGAGTAAAAATAATATTGAAAGAAAAAAATCCTGTTCTGCATTTTTTATCGAAGCAATTCAGAACTTGATTCACACAAGTTTGCACTATTTTTCATAAATCGAGCACGATTTATAAATGCAAACTTCATTATCATGTTTAGTACAGTGAATGTCACCCCATCATACACACATATATATACATCATCTTTAGTAAAAAATCTTATTAAAACAATAGTATATTATTAAACGAGCAATTTATGATAGCCATTATTCACGCAGAGTGACGTTTGCGTAGACGAGGGGCGCAAGTCACTCTCCTGATTAGAAACGTGTAAGATGACACTTGATATCTGTTGTCGTAATTGTTTAAACAACGAAAAATTAAAAATGCCGTAAAAAATTGTAATTTACATTACAAGACCGGAAAGTAGTGTTTTTCAGGTCGAGACAAGGAGATTCCAGGGCAAGCCGTAAGCGGTTGCGTGACGTACAATATTTTTTTTAAGACAGACAACACTTCGATATACATTTAATTCTTTATCGGATAATTCAAAATCTGAATTCATATTATTGTTAAATTTGCGCACTCGCGAAATAAGTTTGACATGAACGACAAATTAAAAATCAACGACAATATATCGAAACGTTGTTGTCATAGTAACGAAATCAAGGTAGAATGTATTATAAAAGAGCGATTGGAAAAATTAAAAATCAGGGACCGGAAAAAATTGTCCAGAACGTGTATATTTTCTGGTCGGTCTTAAAAAAAGTTGTTTTTCAATGAATAATTTCTTTTTTGTATATTTTTTATACTACATTGAACCACTCATTACCGTATTTTCAACCCATGAATTTTTGAAAATCGTGATTTTCTTTAATTAAATAGTAGGTATCCTGAAAAATAGCTATTTGTATAACAAGGGAGCAAAATGCTACTTTTCCTCCCGAGGATGAAGTTTATTGCCCGACTCGTAGCGGAGGGCAGTAATCATTCAAGGGAGGAAAAGGCATTTTACTCCCATGTTATACATATGATTTTTCCGCCACCCTCAAATAACAACATTTTTAAATAATTTATTTATGAAACTAACAAACAAACTAAAACTACGAAGTAGGTACAGTATAACTTATATATATTATAGCGTAACACACTTTGAAACTGTTAATCTGTCAATGGACCATAGCATGCTATATAATATTTCTGTCCTAAATTCTAAAACCGGATGTACCTATCTATGAATTGAAGTCAAATTGTTAATGTAAAAATCGTTAAATTAAAATAACAATTCACTGATTTCTACCATTTTGCAAAATACAGGGTGTTCTATGAATAAACGGTAAAATTTATACTTATATAATATTATATAGTATAGGTCGTCAATGCCGTATAAGTAATTTTATTGATGACGTACCATGACGTCACTTTTCCTTTTCCTCCCTAGGGAGTAAAAGTACTTTTTTCTACGCTCATGTCTGTAAACGTCAAAAATCGCACTGACAACATTCCTCGTAAGTGACATTTAACAATAACATGCACGTAATGAAAAGCTCATAACATACATGTGCGTTTAGATAGAAAAACTTAGATTTCTTTGTTGATTCAAAATTTTAATTTACGTAATACTTTATTTGGTTTATTTACATACTTTTAATCAGTTGAAAAACATAAAAGCTCTTAGCAGTAGTGAAATACATTTTAGATTAAAAGAGTGATGCCCCTAAATGTCGGCAAAACGTTTTACAATTTCAAAAAAAATAATTCGGTGTTTCTTGATATGGGAAAAAACGTCATCTCACTTATGCTGTCAATTTTGGTAACAAATTATAGTATCCGAACATTTTCTCAACTTTACCTATGAATATGATTGTTAGTAATGAAAAATATGAAATTATGAGCACTCAGAAGAAAATAGATGGGCGTAGAAAAAGTATAGTACGTTACACGAGTTGTAATCCCATTACGCACTCGTGAAATTTACTTTTTCACTTCGTGCGTAATGGGTTACTTACAACTCTTGTTACGTAATATACTATTCCACCCTAGGGAGGAAAAGTACGACTTTGCTCCCTACAATGAGGCCAGGAAATGTATCCTCTCGAGGAGTTGTCTTCCTAGGTCATCGTCCATCCTGCCCTTTCCAGGAAGGTGAACAGGTCACTAGGTGACATCTCTTTTATATCTGTAGGTGTAGGCCAAGACTCACCGAACACACACTCTCTTATTGACGATAACTCTGGGTAAATGCATAAGAGACTTGTCTGACAGATTCATCTTCCTGTTCACACATCATGCATAGAGAGTATTAGAGTGCCATCGAGATTTAGCTAACGCCTCGGTAGATAACAATATTATCCTGAGGTGGGTTAAGGGGCACGACAGGAGTAAAGGTAGGTAACAGCATTGCTGATTCTTTAGCCAGTGAAGCTGCTGGACTAAGAATTCTTGGACCCGGCGACACCTACGGCCAGACGAATTCGACAATTGCGGAACTAGCTCAACGTTACACCCATGCTCAATCTCTAAGGAGATGGGATGAAATCGAGGGATGCAGTCTAGCCAGGATCACCCTGGGAAGCTGAAGTCGAAAAAATATTTAGCGATGACTAGGAAAAACCTATGTTTAACAGTAGGATTTCTGACTGGCCACTGTCAATTAAGGAAACACCTCCATACAATGGGGCTAGTAGACACACCTATAGCCCTGAAGTAACACGTTGTCTGTTCAAGGCTAGTAGAGCTTGTCTGCGATCAGTGCAGATTATTATGTTTTTGCCAGAAATTCCCTTTCCGGTTAGTTCCTTTGTGGCAATTGAAATACCAGCCCTGTTTGAACCACGCTGGTGTTTTTTCCCATTCCCCACTTAATCCTTAGGCTTAGTGATCTGGAGTAAATTCCACATCCTTTGGTTTTTGAGCCGTCTGTACATATATGCGTATTACATTTGCAGCATCTGACTCTGTGTTCTGTTTTATTTGTATATTGTAGGGTTTATTAAACACAAACCTGGGTTCAATTACATCACCTGCAGCCGAGGTAGCGCAGTAAGCGCTTCCCGACACAGTCGCAGTCCTAATTGACCCATTCCTACTTCGGGGTTTACACCAGCCGTGCGCAATCGTAACATGACCATTAATGCAACAATAGTAGGGGTAATTCAGGAGGATTGGGACAATAAAAAAACTGTGACTTCCTCACTTGCTTCCTTCAGTTGACTGAAGATGCTTGATCAGTGCACATCGTTTGTTTATTTTCTGAGAGTTTCCATGTGCTAATAGTATATAGTAGGGTAAGCAATATTTTAAAAACATTTTTAGATAACAAAATCGTAGGTGGATATGTTTAAAGTTATAGGGAGGATTGGGACGTCGAAAACTAGGGTGGTATGGGACGCGTCCCATTCTTTCCTGTGAACTGTTTTGAATTCAACTGAGCAATTTTTACTCACGTGGTAGAACTGATTAGCTCATATTGCCTTTTAAATAAAATCATTCTACATGGAAAAATCTTATTTACAGATTGTGCATCTACAAAATGCCTCGAAAATGGCAGAAAAAACATCCTAATAAAGACATCACTAATAATTACATATTACAAGCAGTTAAAATGGTTTGTAATTACTAAATATCCATTAGACAAGTTGCGTCTGCTCATCTCTAAATCAGCATTGGCAAGGCATGTAAACTCCTACAAGAAAGCAGAAAATAAAGAGAACGTTTTATATCAAAAAAAATCTAGCATGTAGCCTTGTTTTTTCATCAGAACAAGAAAAATTACTGAGTGAGTATTTGATAAATGCTAGTAAAATGCATAATGGGTTAAGTACCGTTCAAGTTAGGAGTTTGGCCTTCCAATATGCCGAGGCCCTACACCTAAATTTCCCAGATTCGTGAAAAGAAAAAGGCGTTGCCGACAAGGACTGGTTTTCGAGACAGGCATAAAGAGCTTTCATTAAGAGCACCTGAGGCCACTAGCCTCTCCAGAGCCACAAGTTTCAACAAACATAATGTCGACTCCTTTTTAAACAACTTAAAAGAAATTTATGAAAAATACAATTTATCTGGTGACCGCATATATAATTGTGATGAAACCGGTGTCACAACAGTACACAAACCAACAAAAGTGACAAAAACAAGTTGATCAGGTGACATAAGCAGAACGAGGACAACTAGTCACAGTGTTGTTCATAATAAATGCAGCAGGAAATGATATCCCTCCAGTATTTTTTCTCCAAGAGTCAAACGAAATGATGCTTTTGTAAAACATGCTTCAAAAGGAAGTCTTGGTTTAAGCCACCAGACTGGCTGGATAACCCAAAACAATTTCGCTCTTGCTTTCGATCATATAATTAAACTTTCACGTTGCTCAAAAGATGACCCTATACTCCTTGCATTAGTATGAACTTGTTACTATACTTCTTTGTGGAATACTTGTCCCTACACTGAAAAAGAAGTAAAACTGACAGCCTAAGTTCAAAGAATTTCCCAACTACAAGATTGTACCTCCTTTTAAATTATTTTGGACCTCTCGCTTTCAACCCTGAGGAATATCTCTGAATAATTTCATTTCAGTAGTAGTAGTTATAAGTTCAGTATCAGTATCTCCAAAAATTAGTTGGCTAACTATGTAGTAACTTATTCAACGAAAGACAGATGACTATGAATAGAGTATATTAACCGATTTTGGGATTATTGATAAAAATATCACAAACTGAGTTGAAGGTCATTACGTAGGGCTATCTATTTAAACAAAGTATATTCACAATGGGTATGATAAAAAATAGGTATAAGCGAAAGAAAAATATTATAATAGCATGAATTGTTCTATACAGGGTGATTCATTAAGAATGTCCAATCTCTGAACTGTAGATTCTAGACCTCAAAATATGATGATTCTGCTCAACATGCCTTATGCAAATATTGCTAGTTTCCGAGATACGGGGTGTTCAAAGTTTAAATTTTGATTTTCGCAATAATTTTTTATGTTTTCACAATATCTTTTTGAAAATTGGCAATTTTACTTTTTTTGGCATGTGGAATCATAATTGGCACTCTAATTTAACATTGCTAATAGAGGGCTCTAGTTACACTTGTTTGTGTTAATTAAATCAAAGTAAACTTTTTTTGGGCTAAACTTACAACTAAAATAATAAAAAAATATTGAAAAGCGTTAAACTCTACAAAAAAAGTTACTCTTCTTTGATTCGTGTAACTCAATCGGTTATCGAGTTATTTGCTTGTAAAAAGTTCAATAAATTTTAATTTTTTCATAAAAATTTTTTATTATTCCTTAAATATGTAACAATAACAAATTTGTAAACAAAAATAAAAAACTTCAAAGCAAATGCTCAAAATGCCCACCATTTACTTCAATACACTTTATGATCCTATTATTTTTAATTACATCCGCGGCTTCTTCTATTTTCCGTCGCAGTTGTGGAAGAGAAGTAATTTTTTCTTTGTAAACTGATGCCTTCATTTGCGACCAAATTGAAAAATCCAAAGGATTTAAATCAGGGCCTCCTGGTGGCCAAGCAAACTCACTTCCACGACCAATCCATCGATGCGGAAACTGTTCGTTTAAGTATTGACGAACTTGTAAAGAATAATGTGGTGGTGCTCCGTCGTGCAAAAACCACATATTTTGTCTTACAGCGAGAGGTATATCCTCTAGTAATTCGTGTAAATGTTCTTGAAGAAAATCTAAATAGAGAGGTCCATTTAAATGGGTTGGCAGTTCAAAAGGACCTATTAAATACCCACATATTACACCACCACCAAGAGGCCCTGATTTCAATCGTTTGGATTTTTCAATTTGGTCGCAAATGAAGGCATTAGTTTACAAAGAAAAAATTACTTCTTTTCCAAACTGCGACGGAAAATAGAAGAAGCCGCGGATGTTATTAAAAATAATAGACAAGGATTATTTGATATTAAGATATCTTTACGAAAGCGGATCATAAAGTGTATTGAAGTAAATGGTGGGCATTTTGAGCATTTGCTTTGAAGTTTTTTATTTTTGTTTACAAATTTGTTATTGTTACATATTTAAGGAATAATAAAAAATTTTTATGAAAAAATTAAAATTTATTGAACTTTTTACAAGCAAATAACTCGATAACCGATTGGGTTACACGAATCAAAGAAGAGTAACTTTTTTTTGTAGAATTTAACGCTTTTTAATATTTTTTTATTATTTTAGTTGTAAGTTTAGCCCAAAAAAAGTTTACTTTGATTTAATTGACACAAACAAGTGTAACTAGCGCCCTCTATTAGCAATGTTAAATTAGAGTGCAAATTATGATTCCTCATGCCAAAAAACGTAAAATTGCCAATTTTCAAAGAGAAATTGTGAAAACATAAGAAATTATTGCGAAAATGAAAATTTAAACTTTGAACACCCCGTATCTCGGAAACTAGCAATATTTGCATAAGGCATGTTGAGCAGAATCATCATATTTTGAGGTTTAGAATCTACAGTTCAGAGATTGGACATTCTTAATGAATCACCCTGTATATATTTGTTATTTTTAAAACGTAAGTGCTGAAAGATTATGTAATTATTTGATACAATTACATGGGTACCTATACATTCCTGACGGAGCTACTTATAAGCCATTTTTCTTTGAACTTAACCTCACAAACCGGGTTAACTATAAGTTAACCAGTCAATATCCCTCGACTTGTATTCCAAACCATGACGTATGTAACAGTTAACCAACCCACAAACCATCTCACTCAGATAGTTTGACAGAGTAGTTATCTTATTGGAGGTTAGGTTTTTGTTTATTTCCGGGCTTCCACAAACCGTTAGAGTCCGACCACAATAACTTTGAGACACCGCGTCGTCGCGGGTGTGGCGTTACTGACTTGCATATGAAAATGTAATTTTGATACTAAATTCATTTTTAGGAATTTATTTCAAATATATACTTATCAAACTTTATGGTTTTGGATACCTGTAGAAAATTACATAATTTTTTCACTCGATTTACCTAATCTAAAGTTAATATATTCCAAACCTAAACACTTCTGATTGTAATGGTTGTGCAGGTGCACTACTATCAAGATCTGAGAAACTTTCATCAGAAGAGCCAGTATTAACGTTAAAACATAAATGATCCAACGTATTATCGAAGATGTGTTCTCGTTTTATTTGTGAGTTCTCATATTCTTTGACGTGTCGACAAATATTCGTCCGTGGCAACTCGTCGAATCTTTTTCGGGATAATGCTTCAACATCCTTTAAAACAAATGTAGTATTATGAGCTGCTACCCATATTTTTTCAATAGGAACCCGATCTATAATTTCCTTTGTTTGACTATGCAAAGCTTTTCCTTGGAAGACATATCACAAAAAGTTCCAAGACATGAAAAATTCACTATTCCCAACAACAAAATCACACAAGACCGAAAGCAAAGTACTGTATGGTCTGCTGTCAACACTGAAATGAAAACGAAGAAGCTACATAAAATAAAGAGCACGTTGCTCCGCCGCTGGTTCCAAGCCGCAGCCAGTCAGAGATCGGCATCGCATTCGAGGCGGCCCTACGTTGAATCACGTGGTGTAACAAAATTATTGTGGTCGAACTCTACGTCATAAAAGTTAACCCGGTTTGCTTGGTTAAGTTCAAGGAAAAATGGCTATTGAATAAAGTTTTGTTTTTGTTCACTCAAGTCCGCCGAACAATTGGCAACAGCGTATTGTAACTATATTTTCTTGCCATCTATGTATATACACTATAAGTCGCAGTTTCACGTTATGAAAATTGAAGGCGGTGTGGCTCCTTGACAAGGGTATTTATTTTATTTCCAAAAAAATTTCTATGTAAGAAAAGTTTATTGTATATAAATTTTTTTTATTTCTATGTAAATAATAAACATAATGTAATGAATACGAAGGATTACCTCTAGAATAAGGCTTTATTCTACAGAAAACAACTAACATAAAATTATTGACGACTTTATAACATAAGTGACAATGTCATGAATCTAATCAAAAGTGTAATATCATGACACATAATTAATAAAATATTTGAAATCGGATTACATTTTGTTTATTATAGTTTAAAAATTTGATAAAAAAAATAGAAATCACGGTGTACTATTTTTAATTAAAGAAAATCATGATTATCGCCGATTTTTTATTTTCAAAAATTCATGAGTTGAAGCTATGGTGATGAGTGGAAGGACGTTTTTGATTCAAAATGAATATGAAAAAATAAGTCATTGCAAAAAACCCTTTTTTGGCAGCATATTTAATTTTTCGTTGTTTAAACAATAACGACAACAGATACAGTTAACAGAAGCAAACATGAGACCCGGAAAATATGCCAACTAAAAGAAAGGTCATCGCAACGAGCCAATCAGGAGATAATGTTAACGATTGTAGATTAGTAATTGTTAACATAATCGAAATAATATGACAGAGTGATTTCATCAACATACATCAATGTTAGTGTCGTGTATCAGTGTTGTCAATAATTACCCGGGTTTTAGACAATTTCGCTAATTTGGATCCAATAGTTTTTCGAATATTTTGCACAATATATAAAATGGCTATTGTTTTTGGAGTTTGACTAGGGTCGAAAACTTTGAATAGTAAGTTCGGGAAATTGTTATTTTTGCATCGGCAACACTGGACTGCATTCTATTTTCTATTTGATGTCAGCTGCCATTTATAATCTGCTTCTATATTTTTATTCGTTATTTTATTATTTGCTTCATAAATTACAGAACAATCAGTCTTTGTTAAGACTAATTTGATAATTAACTTAACATAGTAAGGTATGTACTATAAATTATTTTTAGCAAGTTTGACTTTGTTTACATATCTCTTGACAGTTAACACTTATAGTATCGATATTTGGTTATCGATTCGAAATATCGATTGTTACTACAAAAATACAACTACAGCGACAAGAACACGCACACCTAGGTCTCATGTTTGCTTCTGCCGACTGCATCAAGTGTCATCTTACACTTTCATAATCAGGAGAGCGGGTGTTGGTAGTTTGGTTCCCGCCAGGTAGTAGATTAGATATCAATTTAAGACGCCAGCCAATAATATGTAATTTGGTTCCCAGACCCAAAAAGGTCGATGGTAATTTAGTTCCCGGGCATTGCTGTATTAGAGACACCACCTGCATAATCCCTGTTTATTTTTTTATAGTTTATTGCAAAGTAATTACCTATTATGTGCTTGTTCTACGAATTTTACTTTTATTTACACTTGTACTTCATCTGTGACGTTCAGTATAAAGTTCTGTTAAGTTCTCCCCATAAATTCCGAAATAATCTTGAGTGGACGAGAAAAACAGTTATTAATTGTTAATAACTATTTCTCCAAATTCCTAATAATAACAGTTCCCTCAGTTCACTTGAGTCCATAAAAAAATCTATGAGAGTCATCCTATTTCTCAACACCATAAAAGCAACACTAGAGGAGCTACACACAACCGACAACGAGGTACAATTTATGTGGATCCTATCCCACATCGGAATCCTGGGATACGAAGAGGCAGACCAGCAGGCAAAAGAAGCCACCGAAAGTGAAAGTGCAATAATAGTACAGTTAATGACCTAAAAATCCACGTCAAGAAAAAAGTGGGTCACACCAGAATAACCCAACACCTGTTCGAGAAAACGGAGCCACCCAAATGCGATCTGTGCAGATGATATAACAGTAAAACATTTTCTAATTGACTGTCCTAAGACAAAACAATAATCTACCCCAGAACTTTAAAATTTTGTTAGGAAATTACTGGAAAGTAAACTCTCTAGTTAAGTACCTGTATGAAATACAATTAATTCATAAACTGTAGGCGTACCAAGTCGCTAATAAACTACATGGTCGATGCGACTAGCTTAAAAAAAAACTATATTGTTTTCAAAAGGTCCTGAAAATGGGTGAGAGGCGATAGACTTGTTCAAACAGAAAATCCAAATTATTTTTTCTTACTTTGAGAAAAAAAATATACACAAGAACTTTTTCATAATGTGGTTATGCAGAACGTGAATCGTTAATTCTTTTTGCATACGAAAAGCTGTAGAGGACCTTACCGAAAAAACAGCGAAGATTATTACACGAGAATATAATAAACAATTATAAAAACTCAATGGGGTTTCATTGCTTTCCGGGAACCAAATTACTAAGACCAGAACTGAAAATGACCCTTCTTAATATGGGAACCAAATCACATGTAACCAGGACAGCATTCCTTTGCAAACGAATCCGTCACTATGCTCTGCTCTAATCGTGAAAAATACAATAAATAACTTAAAATGATATCAAGACAAACCACACGATTTGGTTGAAAGGAAATTGGAAGAACAAACGTACAATTCCGATTTTTTGTTTAACGAACTTCTACTCCAATATTTATACAATACAAATTACAAACGTGTGCTTTCTTCTTGTTCGTCACTTGTTCACTTTACTGATAAAAACGCGATAATCTATCCTTAAAATCTTAAAAATACTACAAAGGTAAACAAAAAATAAAATAAATCGAAACACTCCTAATAGCAAATTACTGTTTAGCAGGAGCAATATCGAACATATCTTGCTCTAAAGGTTTGGATACCCAAGCACCTAACTGAGCCTTGGTAAATGCATCGTACAAACTTTTTTTTGCTGCATTATAATTAGGTACACTTTCTTTGGCGTCCATTAAAGTTGTTGGTAATTCTGATTCGTTGGATAATTTTCCAAATAAAGAAACAAATCTGCTCGCCAGACTCTGTTTACAAACAAGCGATAATCCTTCTTCGGGTTTTCCAATTAAGGTATTTACTATTTCTGGATCTTTCATTCCTAAAGCCCATATTACTGAAAAATTAGGAGCTTTCTGCGGTTGTCGCACTTCTGAAGAGGTTATTCTCAACATTTTTGGTCTGTTTAATAAAAACGGCGGCGGTAATCCTTGTAAAGTCGTTTCTATTCTTCCACAAATGGCTCTGTATAAATGACTTTCTTTCATAAGACTACCTAGTATTAACGATTTCAAGTAGATCGGTTCAAGGTAATGAGATAACAAAGCACCCTGTAGACCCAGAACGTTCCACCTACAGATTTTATCTGAGCAGGACATTGTTAATAATCGTTCTCCTTGAACAATTCCATCCCATGTTTGTAGATTTGGAGCGTTTTTGACAGGTATCGTCCCTTCTCCAGATTCGATTTTTGTTCTTAATTGTCCTCGAGATATTCGATTGGGATGTTTATCTACTGAAGAGTTTTCCTCGTGAGGACTAAATATCCTTGCATCGCCGCATGGAGCTGTATTTATGTATAAATGGAATTCTATACCTTTTTTCAGTCTATATACTTTACCATTTTTTATTTCAAATATGGAGGTACTAGATGTTTTATTGTTTATGGCTAATTCTAATTGATCGTAAAAATAATTGATTAAACATCTTCTTGATAAAATTTCAGCGTGCATGTCGTTTAGAGAGGCTCCATTTATACTGATATACTCGCCAGACACACATTTAGTTCCTGTTGATACACAGATAACTTGTGCAGTGTTGATATCTGAATTTCTTGTCATTACGATACCTAAAACAATTTAAATTGTACATAAACTGGTTTTTTTATTGAATTGTTGAAGTAATTAAGACTCAAGTTGTTAGGGCGAGTTTATCAATGAACGGTCAGTTACGTAGCCCGCAGGCCAAAGTCTCGGTTACATTAGAAAGTGTTTATTAATGCACGACGTGACCGACAGGTAGCTAACTGGAAACTAAAAGTGGATTTCCACAGATCCGTCATTCAACGATACTATCATCCAAGTTTTGTGTTTGGTGGAAGAATTCAAAATTGACAAGCCACCAAATATTTGTCCGGAAGTTTTAACTTATGTCCGGCACATCGGATCTATTTAACCTACTTTTTTCATGATCTGCTTTTTTTGCAATAAACAGTTTGCTGTTAATTGCAATAATTGTGTTGAGAAAAAGTTTGAAGGTGATATGTCACTATTTTTGTTACTAAAACGTAAGATTGTTTTCAAGCAATGGAAATAGACATTTTCATTCATCCGATACGACTAACAATCGGACATTGAATCTGTGGAAATCCTCTTAAGTGTAATTGAGCATTTGGAAACTTTTTTTTTATTCGGTTTTCTAACGTCGGTCTATTTCTGCGACTGAGGCAAATCATCGACGCCGGGATCACTCTAGTAGTAGGGTTCTTTATCGAGCCCAACATCCATGGACTCGGCACCTCGGTCATTACAGTATACCTCGTGCTCGTTGGTATAATGCCTGTGAGCTGTGATATGCTACTCCGCTGTACACGGTCTCTATGACAGTGTTTCCCAGCTGGCAGTTGATAAACAGTTTGGGCAACAATTAAGATTGCTACAATATCTAACCGAGCATTGATAAACCCGCCCTTAATGGGTTAACTAATGCTGGACATTTAAAATGAGTGGAAGTGTTAGTGTTTTTTTATATTATTAAGGCCCCGTTAGTAACGGCAAAATAATGAAAGCTTATTTCTATCACACGACAACGAAATTAGCTATTAGCCAAGAAATGGCTTAGTTAGTTATTTTTATATTTCACTTTTATTTTTACAAGTTTTTTTATTCAAGTATAATATTGGAACTGCCAATCGGCAAGGTACCACGATAAAACATCCACGACAGGATTTTGTACAAACAATAAAGTTAAAAAATTATAAGTTATTATTATTATTACATGATAAAGGCAGAGGATTTTGCCCATAATAATTTACAGTGTATAAATTAAATAATAACTGACACTAAGCCTAAAAAACTACAGATTGAAAATGTAGGAGTCTATTTGATTTTTGAAACTATTAACATTTTCTGAATCAATTATTTGCTGAGGAAGACTATTCCAAATATCGAAAATTCTATTACTCATAAAGTTTTGTCTATAATGAGTTCTAAAAGGCTCTTTCTTCAACTTTAAGGAGTGCCCACGGAGACGGTCGTCTGAATGAAGGGAGAAAATTGCTTGAAGGTCGCTGAAGTTGAATTTCAAAATTCGAAAGGAAAGAATAAGGTCACCTCGGAGACGTCTTTCATCGAATGTTGTGAGATTTGCCATGGTTGATCTCTCTTCGTACGTAGGTCTAACACGGCCAAAAGACAATCTGGTTGCGCGTCTTTGCACTTTTTCCAGCATTTCACGATCTCGAGCCAAATCTGGATTCCACGAAGGCCCGGCGTATTCAAGTATGGGTCGGACATAGCACTTGTAAAGTTTGCAATATGTTTCGAAAGAAGCTTTAGAGAAAGTTTTTTGTATTAGGAATAGTTTAGAGTTCGCGCGTTTACAAATATGAGAAATATGATCACTCCACGTAAGTTTCGAGTTTACTAGTAAACCAAGGTCGTTTTATGACGATACGTTGCTTAATGTCTGTCCACTGATGAAATACGGATTTTGCGGGTTATTGTTTCCGACGTGTAACACGACACACTTATCAATGTTCAGAGGCATCAACCAATTGGAACACCATTCTTGTAGTTTATCAAGATCATTCTGCAAACTTAAATAACTGATGTTGGGATTTCCGTAAAGTTTCATGTCGTCAGCATAAGCCGAAATTGAGCTTGAGCTTGAGTGATCGAAGATCACTGGAATATGCTATGAAAAGTAAGGGTCCAAGAACGGAACCTTGTGGAATACCGCTAGTTACGGGTCTTTCCTCGGAGAATTTTTGTCCAACTCTGACTTTGAATAACCGGTTTGTTAGGAAGTCTGAAAACCATTTGTTGAGAGTGCCTCTTATGCCAATATGATCGAGAAGTCTACGTTTTGGCACTCTGTCAAAGGCTTTAGAAAAATCAAGGTAAATTATGTCTAAAGGATGTCTGTCATCGAGTTCTTTGGACCAATCGTTGGTACAGGGTAGTAAATTGGTTAAAGTTGATCGACCTTTCAAGAAACCATGTTGGAAGTTTGGGATTACATTTTCCTGCAACAAAAATTCGACCATTTGTTCGGCAACAATGGATTCCATTACTTTGGAGATAATGGGTAAGAGGCTTATCGGACGGTAATTGTTAGGATCCAATTTATTGCATTTTTTAAATATTGGGGTGACTGATGCTAATTTCCAGGTTGGCGGTATACATCCTTACGAAAATGAGGTGTTGTATTGGGTTGGCAAATAAGAACGGCCGTCGGTCATATTATCTTGATTGATTGATTGGTCTGGCAGAGTCAGAGGCTTTGAGACCTGGACACCTCAGCATTTAGGCTTTTTATGCACTTGGTTGTACCGTTTATGTGAAGAGACCAGAAGCCCTTATCAGGCTCAACAGGTTCCTACCTATGTATGTTTGCTTTTTAGGGCAGAGGGTCCAGTGAGTCATCCTGTCACATTCCTTTTCTGGTCCCTGCTGAGGTTTAATATTTCGTTAGTCAGCGACTACGAGGTATATTCCAGCTTTGGCACAAGGCTTCAGTACGTCTGATGTTTAGATTGAATCCTCCGAGATGTATAACCACATGCAGCAGTTTTTGATATTCCAATTACTGGTTCAGGACCAGTGGAATGCAGTTTCAAACCCTAGCTTTGCTAGAGTGCCTGCCTGTTAATTGGCGACAATACCCTTGTGCCCCGGAACCCACTTAAGAGTTACTCTATTATGGTTTGCAAGGGTAAAGAGCGAGGGGTAAACCGCTGTGGAATTATGGTGTACACGTTTGTGGAATTCCGTGGAGTTCTCTGAAATTATGTGGAATTCCATCGAATTCCGTAGAATTATCATGGAACTCCGTAGAAATCTATGGAATTAATTAAGATTACTCACATATCCAAATTACACATTAACAAACAACTTTATTACATCTAACTGTTATTCAAGTATTGAACTAAATGCGCATAATTTGATTAATCTTATCCAAATTTTTCGAGATAACCCTAACCTCTCCAGCAACATGTTTTGCATTGGGCTGTTTAGTAGTCAGATGTGTGAGAAAATGTTTAGAGCAACAAGATCACTTACATCTACCTATTCAACAGTTGTAAACTTTATCATTAAAGACATTAGTGATAGAATAGGAAGGATAACAATAATTAATGAAGTACTCAATGACTTGGAAGACGAATTTACTTTTAAATCTTATTACAGTTTCCTGTAATATTGTCGTATTTAATAGAGTGAATGTATCAACAGATTGATGTCGAAAGGAATAATTATAAAGGAAGTGAAGAGGGCGCTACCGTCACAATCTTTACATTTCCGTTACTGGAAGACATGTATTGATTGTGATTGAAGTGTACTCTTCAGTCCGGGATTAGAGATTCTCGGACGGACACCACATACCTTGTACTGATGAGGCGCAAATACGCCGAAACCAGTCTACAAGTTGTGTTGTCCCTTCTAATTGCAAACCAGAAAGGTTGGTTTTAAAATATCTTGTAGATATACCAACCCCGTTTGACTTAGGGGTGTAATTCAATATCCGGCGGTGCATATTGCACGGGAAGTAGTTGTTGCTCCTTAGTTGAACGGCCACTGTTTTTGAAAAATATTATTTTTCAAAAAATTCATAGAGTGTTGAATATTTATAATTATTCCTTTCGACATCTGTTGAATTTACTTTTCCCCGTCAGAAAAAACAAGCATTTTCTCAAGTCCAGGAAAAATTAATTTTGATGATATTAAGGAATTTACGAACGACAAAATAAAGGAAATAGTGGAAAAAGCCCAGGCAGATGCACGTTGCGAATGTAGTTCCCTTGCTATGGTAGTTGACGAGATTTCTTTAAAAATATCCAGTGCTGAAATTATTCATCCTAACCAAGAAGAATACAATGAACAAGACGATAATATGGAAATTGACGATGTAGTTACTATCGACGGAGACGAGAAACAGTTAAGAATTCTAGAAAAAATTGTTAATAGAGAAGATACCAAGTCATCATTATCGTGTGAAAAGGAAGATATGTTAGATTTCAGTGAAATAAAATCCATTAAAAACAAATTAAATATTAAACAGTTCCTTAAAAAGGCAGAAAACATTCTACCAAGCAATTTAGATGGAAACAATGTAGTCATAAAAAAGTCCACCCTTTGTTGGCTTTTAGCACAAAAGAACCAAAGAGTGTCAAGCGATCGCCTGAAGCGTTTTGTTGTGCAAAGCCAATCAAAACCTGAACAGAAATCGCTGTTATCAAAATTAGGCAAATGTAATGGAAAAATGGTTGAATTTCGAAGTGCTGTTTCAGTTGGAGATTTGAGCGTTTTTTCAAGTGATAAAACTATGCTAGTAACAAAAGATAAAGGTTTTGCTGAAATTATAATTGGGCGAATACTTTCATTTGGTTACATGAGAGGCAAAGGAAAAGCAACACAGTATTTACAGGATACTGCTCCGACATCCATAAATACAAAGGAATTCAAAAGGGGATTGGGTTGCTATTGTACCTGGTATAATTTATCAGACAATGGTATCCTCGCTCCTGAGAAGGCACAAAAACATAGCTTTTATTCTATTGCAAATTATAGAGGCACATTAGATTCTGGCGGTGTGACAGTAACACCAGATACATCGTTGTAAATTAGGCTATAAAAAAGTTGTACCTATAAAAACAAGCACCATTAGTGGTGTTGGATATGTATATAAAAAAATATTTGAATTAGGGCACCCCTTTCATTTTAAGCATTTCTAGATAAAATAACAATATTTTTGTAGCATTGAAACACATTTGACTAGAAAATAATGTTAGAAAGGATGAACTTTAATTCATTGCATTCTTAATATTTGGCAATGTTTATGGAATTTATTTCCAACAAGAAACCACATTTTAGCGTCCCCACTAAAATCGTTAATAAGAATAAATTGAATGAAAAATGTAAACCATGATCATATTATTGCTCAATAGAGAGTCTACACACAAGGTAAGTATTTTAATTAAACTATATCAAAAATATATTACGGATCAAGCTTTTTAAAAATCATTTATGAAAGAACATCGTAAAATAGTTGGAAAAAATACAAAAATAGACTGCAGTGTGATGTGTACAAATGTTTATGTATTGTTCAATTAAATATATTATTTTTACCTGCTAGAACTTTTCTTCTGATATGAACCATATCTTTACCCATCAAAGTAGTGAATTTTTCATTAACCAGTCTTGCAACAATATCTGCCAGTTCCTGTTCATCTTTGGTGGCAAATGGAATATCTTCCAATGAAGAAGTAGATACATTGGGAAAACTGTAATTTATTAGTTTATTCAAAGCAGATGAAGCAGCAGCATTTTTTGCTGATTTTTTGTTAGAGCCTGTTCCAACAAAATTTTGATTGTTTATTTTAATGGATATTTTAAATCTACCATAAGGATCACTCTCATTGGAATTACAGGTGAATTCTGCATTAGGGTATAACTCATTTAATAACATCAATGGCCCTTTGACTACTTTACTTTTATTAGAGTTGGCACCTTCTTGTTTCTTACTGATAACTTGATCTGATGTAAAATCCATTTTTGTACCTGATACATTTAAAAGAATGCAAATGATATTACATACCTACTTATCATATAATAAAAATGGATAATTTGGTACATAACTAACAAATATCATATAATTGTTCCAATATCAATCCTTACAATATTGGAAAATAAATGAATAATCTCTCCTGGATAAATATTAAGCAAACAAACAGGGTTCAAGTTATTTTGAATACTGAATTAAAACAAAGTAGATTGGGTTCCATCAAGTTATGATAAGTATAAAATTGGTTTTTAAATCTCTGTAACATCCTACTAACCTGATAAAGTATTTGAAGAAACAAACGTACCATTAGTTGGAAACTGAATAAATGATTTCAAAGCACCAGTTGCGGCTTCTGATTTGGCAACTCTCTTTGAATTCCCCGTGCCGTAATATTTTTGTCCATCCACTTCTACACACACTTTGAAAGTGGGATTATGAGAAGGGCCAGATTGTTCAACAACTTCATATTTTAAACCGATTCCTAATTCATTTAATAGAGATATCGGATTTTTTTCATTAATACTTATATTCTTCATATCACTTTTTTGGTACATAACTAACAAATATCATATAATTGTTCCAATTTCAATCATTACAATATTGAAAAATAAATGAATAATCTCTCCTGGATAAATATTAAACAAACAAACAGGTTTCAAGTTATTTTGAATACTGAATTAATACAAAGTAGATTGGGTTCCATCAAGTTATGATAAGTATAAAATTGGTTTTTAAATCTCTGTAACATCCTACTAACCTGGTAAAGTATTTGAAGAAACAAACGTACCATTAGTTGGAAACTGAATAAATGATTTAAAAGCTTCGGTTGCGGCTTCTGATTTGGCAACTCTCTTTGAATTCCCCGTGCCATAATATTTTTGTCCATCTACTTCTACACACACTTTGAAAGTGGGATTATGAGAAGGGCCAGATTGTTCAACAACTTCATATTTTAAACCGATTCCTAATTCATTTAATAGAGATATCGGATTTTTTTCATTAATACTTATATTCTCCATATCACTTTTTTGGTACATAACTAACAAATATCATATAATTGTTCCAATATCAATCATTACAATATTGAAAAATAAATGAATAATCTCTCCTGGATAAATATTAAGCAAACAACCAGGGTTCAAGTTATTTTGAATACTGAATTGAAACAAAGTAGATTGGGTTCCATCAAGTTATGATAAGTATAAAATTGGTTTTTAAATCTCTGTAACATCCTACTAACCTGGTAAAGTATTTGAAGAAACAAACGTACCATTAGTTGGAAACTGAATAAATGATTTCAAAGCACCAGTTGCAGCTTCTGATTTGGCAACTCTCTTTGAATTTCCCGTGCCATAATATTTTTGTCCATCCACTTCTACACACACTTTGAAAGTGGGATTATGAGAAGGGCCAGATTGTTCGACAACTTCATATTTTAAACCGATTCCTAATTCATTTAATAGAGATATCGGATTTTTTTCATTAATACTTATATTCTCCACATCACTTTTTTGGTACACAACTAACAAATATCATATAATTGTTCCAATATCAATCATTACAATATTGAAAAATAAATGAATAATCTCTCCTGGATAAATATTAAGCAAAGAAACAGGGTTCAAGTTATTTTGAATACTGAATTAAAACAAAGTAGATTGGGTTCCATCAAGTTATGATAAGTATAAAATTGGTTTTTAAATCTTTCTAACATCCTACTAACCTGGTAAAGTATTTGAAGAAACAAACGTACCATTAGTTGGAAACTGAATAAATGATTTCAAAGCTTCAGTTGCGGCTTCTGATTTGGCAACTCTCTTTGAATTCCCGGTGCCATAATATTTTTGTCCATCCACTTCTACACATACTTTGAAAGTGGGATTATGAGAAGGGCCGGATTGTTCAACAACTTCATATTTTAAACCAATTCTTAATTCATTTAATAGAGATATCGGATTTTTTTCATTAATACTTATATTCTTCATATCACTTTTTCTTTTTTTGAATCCTTGACGATGTTCATCTTCACTTGGCCTTTTTACAGATATTTCATTATTTGCTGTTTCACTTAACGATTCGGATTCTAATTCATTGGCCATTGCTTTTGAACAGAAAAATTTCAATTGGAATTATTCAACCCAATTTTCAATTGTATATTGACTGTTTTTTTATTGTTTAGGTATCAAGCAAAAAATCATAAAAACTATTAAAACGAACGCTATCTTCCTATCTTCAATCACGCTCTAAAAACATAAAAACAAGATGACTGGAGCTCACTGAACACGCTGTGCAGAACACATAAATAGATCTAGCATAGAGAAATAATATATAATGGAAATAATATATAATGAGAGTTGTCGATCCTGTATTAACAGTTGGCATCACGTTGATCGAAGCGCACCAGGAAGGGCTGTCGGAACTAATTTTTAAAGGCGGGATATTTAAACTTGTTAGTTTGGATTATTGGTAGTAGAATTTCACAATCTGTCTAAAAATTGTTTATTATATAATTATTTCATTAGAAAAAATTAAATTATATTTCATGTTTTCTAATGAAATGATTATAATTAAACAATTTCAAGACACAATTTAGATAAATAAGAAATCAACACACTTTTAAAATTTTTATTAAACTGCACTACTAAAATTACATTATTTATTAAGAAAGTTAATCCAATATCATATCAAATTGCACATTATTTTAAAATAATTGACAAAAAAAACAAATATTATCCATTTCCATGAGGCCAGGAACAGGTCTGAAACCAAAAAAATTAAATGCAGTACATTAAGTTACAAAGACAAATAATTATTTTTGTCTTCTACACCTCTTACCACCATTATTGTCAGAATAAAATATTCGTCTTACAAGCAAAACACAGTATTTTCAAAAGCTTGGGTATTATTATGTTCAACTAGGTACTAGTAATGAACTTGTAAATGCATTATTATCGAAATGATCTTCACACATTGGGTATTATTATTATTATGTTCAGCTAGGTACTTGTACTTGTAATGAACTTTTAAATGCATTATTATCGAAATGATCTTCACACAACCCTTGATCTTTGAATGTATAAGGAAGTTCTAAAATTTTGTACTACTGTTCCCTTTGATTAATATCAGATGGAGATTTGAAAAATATTTTATTCTAAATTGCGAAGTGGTCAAAAATATTTGCTATTACAATTTTTTGCAATACAACTATGACGAATTATAATACCTGGTGATGACATTTTAGAGGTTCACTTACATTTATTTCCTTTATTAGAACTAAAATCCTGAATTAATTTAAAACTAAACTAATCTTAAATCCAACTCACCTCATCACAAATATAATATACACAAATCCTCATCAACTCATCATCCATTACCATAGATTACTAATTTTTGACACTTTCACTTTGACTTTGACAAACAGAAGTCAGATTCACACCAACCAATATATGATTGATTTTGTATATTTTCATTTTTAATGACTTAAAAGTTAATATACAAGTATATTTTATAATATTTATCAACATTAAAGGCGAAATGTTGAAGTGTAATGTAATTTATGATATTTTAAACGATTTTATTCTATTCTGCTTGTGTAAGAAGTCTTGTAGTTCGCGTGACCGCAGCGACTCGATGCGCGGGTCAGTTGAGCAGAAACGCTATGCCTTATATTGCCTATACTTCAATCCGTCTCTTTTATTTTTTGTCTATGAGATCTAGCATGTACTCATGTAGCTAAAGAGTCAAAAAGTGTAGCACATAGGTATATGCGGAACATAGAGTGTAAAGCACAGATCACCGATGTGCAGAGTGGCTGATTCACGGAGCACAGAGTGGAAAAAGTAGAGTAGATGAGTTTTTTGTAGAAAGAAATTTGAAAAAGAAGAATGTATAATCTCTGTGATACACGAAGCTAGTCACGGAACATTTTATATTCCGTGGTCTAGTCTTGAAAATCAAGCATGTTTATGTTTATCCACAGTCCACAGATAGGGTTAGTTATCTGTGATGTTTATCTAGGGTCTCTATTCTCTATTTACGCTCGCACTGAGAAATGAAAGCCGAAAGGAAGATAATTAATAATTATTTTATACACTCTTTCTTTTCTTGTAAAATATCTAATACACCCATTATATTATATTTTATATTTCTCTATGAATACAACATAGACAAAATAAAAATTTAACCTAACCTAACCATTATATATTATAGGTTTGTTCCAACAACAGTCAGAAATAGTCCGGGATCGTCAGGATTATGCGCATATCTAAGTTGAGCGTTCCAACAAGCGATGGATTGAATCTTCGATTGTAAAGTACAATGTTCCAACAAGCAATTGAATTGATTTCGGACTGTTCTTGGACCGTCAGAAAAGTTTGTGGATTTCTTTCGGATTCCGAATTCGCGCTCGCGTAGAACGAATTGTCGGTTGTCATTTAGGTTTGTTTTTGTTTATAACCTATAGTTTGATTTGTTTCTTGATATTTTGTTCTATCAGTATCACAGACCACTTACCCTATGGTCTGAGATCAGTATTCAATATAGTTATTAAAATGGAACATCTGATGGAAGATATTGACGAATTTTTGTCGGATGCTTCCATTGACGATTTGGACACATCATCTAGTGATGAAGACCTTTACTTGGTCATAGAGGGAAATGGAAATCCGCGGCAAAAAAACGAAAACTATTTAGATGAAATTGTGCCCCAATACTCTGATGAAGTGTTTCTTGAACACTTTAGAATTTCGCGGGGTCGATTAGACGAAATCTCGAATTTATATGGGAATAGCAGATATTTCTCACATCATTCCGGCCAATTTGGCAAATTGGCTTCTAAGGAGCAAATTCTCATTTATTTATGGTTCGTAGGGCATCAAACTGCTAGTTATATATATAACAATCAGCACCCTCCATCGAATTATATGTAGGATGAGCAATTTTTTGTCAAACCAGTCCTCTAACATAATAACTTGGCCCAATGAAGAAGAGAAAAGACTAACTGAACAGTACTTTCGACAAAAAAATGGATTTCCCGGAATAATTGGGATCATTGATGGCACGCACATTAAAATTGATAAGCCAAACGATGACCCTGACTCTTACATCAATCGGAAGGGTTATTATTCAATTCAAGTAAGTATTAATATAGATTGGTAATAGTAACTAAAATATGTTTCTATATATTGTAAAATAATCTTATTACTCTTACTTTTCTATATATGCCGTAAGATTGGAACATAAACATGGCACCAGTAAATTAAAAAATATGTACTTATTCTAAATTCAGACTTTTTTTTCACAGATGCAAATAGTTGTCGACCACAGATTGAAAATTCGGGATATATTTGTTGGGTTCCCGGGATCAGTTCATGATAGCAGGGTGTTCAGAACTTCTCCACTTAGTCAGACATTGGAAGAAAAATGTGCCAACTTACATATATTAGGTGACAGTGGTTACCCACTACTACCTAACTTACTTACACCTTTTAAAGATAGGGGACATCTCACAAGAAGACAATTAAATTTCAACACAAAGCTGTCTCAAAATAGAATCCTGGTGGAACATGGCATTGGATTGTTGAAACAACGATTTAGGCAACTCTTCCATCTCAAATTAAGAAGTATTAGGCTTATGGTACACCTTATAAGAGCTTGTGCAGTGCTCCACAATATTTGCCTTGGAGATCACTTAAATTTTGATCAAGCATTACTGGAAGGAGGGCAGGAAGCTATTGAAGTCAACATCCCTCCAGGAGAAGAAGATATACAAGAAGATAGAAATGCTGTGCAAATAAGACAACAGATTGTAAATAACTTGTAAATTAAATTTTTATATTGTATTAAGAGCGTTTACTTTCAGTATTTTTCTTCATCTACTGTACAGATTGAGATATTAGAATGACTCCAAGTATTTGTGTATCAAATTTCTCTAAAAACTGTCTAATGTTATCAGGCAACTTGGTTTTAAGGAGAAAATTCACAGCTTTCTTATCCAAATACCCGATTTCCCTTATGAAGTGTGTTTAAATAAGTGTCCATTAAAGTATTGTTTCGGTTTCATTAAGTATTCAATTACTTTCTTTTATTTTACTGTGATAATGCAAATATTTATTTTTGTTTTTTCTTCCTTCTTCATTGTTTCTATAAATATTCATTGTATTGTTCATTTTTATTTAAACATTAATTTTTATATATTTTGACTTGTGCAAACTATTTCTGTATCAGCATGTAATATATGACTTCGACTTATTCTAAGGATTTTTTACCACTTAAATAAAAATCTATTAATATTTTGATTGCTATGTTAATTTAAAATAAAGACATTTTTTAAATATAAATTCTTAAGATCAATTGTAAATGTTTTTTACATTATCATTTTCGTTCTATCAACATGTCAAACTATTTTAAACCTCAGCTCAAAATTGCTTGATGGACTAAATTGCAAGTTATGTTTTCAAATGAAACTAACTGTTTCTAATTGACTCCACAATATATTAAAAAAAAACAATTGTTTCAATATTTGAAATATATCATCGTCAGAATGATAGAAGTAACTTTTTTTTAAATATATTGTGGAGTCAATTAGAAACGTTAGTTTCATTTGAAAACATAAGATGAGTAGATTCCACGAAGTAAGGGTTCATGCAAACATTAACACATATTTATCAACATTTTTATTACATAAAATTAAAAATAACTTTTAATAGTATCAATACTAATATGTTATTGAAAATAAATTAACATTATTATTTTATATAAAGTAACAGTAAGTTTTTCTAGGAATTCTTAGTATATGAAGCTGCAGTTGATATGAGTATCCCGTTGAAGATTAGTATAACTGACAAGACACATCAATCTATCACCAATAAAATCTAACAAAATATACTCTCTATCCTTAAACTTGATACTCACATTTCAAAAGCAGTCACCCCCACTAGATGAAGGTATTAGGTATTATTGCATTTCCAAAAATAAGATCTAAAATAAAATAAATCCTTTGCTTCAAAATATCACTTCATCTCCCATATAATGTGTGGAAATACTCATTTTTAAGTTTTAAAATAAAACAAATACTCTTTGCTTCAAAACAAACAGCAGGAAATCAAAACACACAATATCAGTTCAACTCAAATGAAACATTCTATAAATGGAAAAAATTCATTCAGAAACCAGCCTTCATAGATCATATTCTATAGAAGTTCCTTGTGGGCCATTTTTGCTGATGGCCAAATTCTTCAGGAGTGCATTTCTCTCTGCTAATAAATCATTTTTTCTTTTGAGCTCTTTTAATTGTTCTTTTATGATTCCAATTTTTTCAATATTGATTTTATATTGTTTTTCATGGTACTCCTTTCTGTCTCTCCGAATTGCTTCTAATATTGAATTTCGATTTTGAAGTCCTTTAGTTCGACTTATTTTTAGTATATGTTTTGTTCCAGTTTTTTCTTCCACTTTTTCTGTTGTCTTTTCAGTATCATTTATTGCTTCACTATTGTCATCTAGTTTCGTATCAGTTACATCTTCATCAACTGATGAGGATGATAAAAGGATTTCTGGTTTAATATTTTTTTTCTTTCCATTTATTTTCTCCATCTGTTCGGCATAAGGAAAGTGTTTTCTTCCACCGCCAGTCTGTTTTTGGCTATCAACCCATTTCTTATAATTTCTGTCGAGGACTCTCCATCGGTTCTCTACATTTGAGGGTGAAACATTGATATTATATATTTCGTTTAATTGTCTTGCTAGAATTTCCCACAGTTTTTTTACAGATCTTACCTCAAATGTCCCTAACTTTTTTCTAAATGAATCATATAAATCAATAAGCATTTTTGTATGATCTTCACTCCAATATTTATATTCTGGACTTGCTTGTACACTTGTTAGGACATTATATTGGTTTTCCAAGCTAGTCAAAATTACATTGTCTTTTTCCAAAGAAAATGTAGGTATACTTTCAGTTAATGTTTTTTTTGTATGTGTCTGGATGTTAATATATGAGGTCCCCTCATTTTGTATATTTAATGGTATTTGCGGAGCATCTATTGCAGTTATCTGTTGATAACTGGAATTAATTTTTGGAGTATTGAGGGGATGTAAGTTTTCATGTCTTCGAATAATATATTTGCCTGGCTTAGCATACTCATTGTTTTCTAAAAACAGAACAAAGAAATATTAGGTACTTAAAGTGTTAATCACCTACCATTTTCATTATACCTTTTTTATTAATATAATCCATATTTTTTATGGGAAGTCGATTTTCTTGCATAAATTAATGTATATTATTTTTTTATTATTAGGTTATAATATGTACCCTTGAAGTTGACAAATGATTAATCATTAATCAATCGGAAATCCGTTCCAACAGAAAACTGTAATCCGGAATAGTTCATGAATTCATAAGAATCCGCACATGCTCATTTCAAAATCCTAAATTAGTCAAGGATTGATCCAGGACTTCTTGTTGGAACAAACCTATTCTCTATGTCCAATGACGTATTAATACGTCATTGACCGTAACTTACATCAACTTGCATCATAATTCATATGTTACGGTAACATTGTTAGTTGTTACCTACGACTTATGTACATTTATACTACACGTCTGCATACAATCCAATCCACGCTTCTCGAGACAGCGATAGTAATATTAGAGACAACATGCAGATGTTTCATGGATGTTTCTATAAAGTACACACCAATATCTGGTAGAAAATTTGTTGAATCAAAAAAGTGAACAATAAATGGTTAAATGAAAAGGGAAGAAGAAAGAAGAAACAGTTATAGATAATATTTAGTCATTTTTCTTTGAACTTGACCACACAAACCGGGTTAACTATAAGTTAACCATTCAATATTCCTCGACTTGTATTCCAAACCATGACGTAACAGTTAACCAACCACACAAACCAGCTCACTGAGAAAGTTTGACAGAGTAGTTATCATATTTGAGGTTAGGTGTTTGTTTATTTCAGGGCTTCCACAAACCGTTACGTCATAACAGTTAACCGTGACGTCATGGTATTGTTAACCCGTGCTGCGTTCCGAATTGAGCTTGTAATACTATCGGTGCTCAAACTGCTTATGTATGGTCCGATTTAATTATCGCACTTACAACTGTTGGCGGCGGAAACAATTCGGACATCACGTTCGAACGGTTCGAACTGTCAGTTTTAATATAACCAAAAAATACACATAACCTTTAAGCTAGGACCTTATATTATAATTGATAACGAGATTTATAGTAATGCATAATAACAGAAATGTATGTATTTATTATTTATTTCATTTCTTACTTTTATACTTACTCTAGTAGTTTGTTCTGAAGTTAAGAGGGGCCTCCTCACAGGTACACAAACCTCAAAACATAAACAAAACTGGTCACTTATCTAGTTATTTTTAAGTTCAAAATATTTACGATAGATGTCGCTACTAGTATTAAATCGGCTTTTATTTAATATGCATCTCTTGACGATTCAAACAAACGCCTCTCCGGGTCAGCTGTTTCAATGTTTTGGTTTCAAACACAATTTCTGCCAGCAGTATAGTCTGGGGCCAGCTGGTATTTTTATTAATTTTCAATCTCAATAAGTAAATTATGATTTTATTTATTCACCAGCTAGTATGTTCATTTTACCTAGGTAGGTATTCTCTTTTCTTCTTTACTTGTTTCTGTACTTATAGGTTAATTTTGAAATTAAAATAGTACTTATATCAATCATTATCGTCGGTTCTCTATATTTTGAAGTTTTATACCTATCCGAGATTTATAATTGCCATTTATTGAGAAGTAATGATAAAATGCAAAGCAAACCAATCCGACAATCTAACATCTAACAAAATTCTATTGGGATTATCTGAATGCAAAAAGCTAATCTTGTCTAAACTATCAGGTGATATAACCTATAGATATGTATTTTCTTCCACGACTATATAATAATGCACAAATACTTATATTTTTACAAAATAACTTCTAATATTTAATACTCTTCCTAAGAATCTACTTTTACTGTGATATAATATATATAAAAATTGTAATTTTTGCTCAAGAGTCTCAATAGGTACCTACCTTTATTTTGGACAATTTCAAAAATTATTATAAAAAACAACCTATTTAGAATTAAAAAGAACATCCAAATATTCAATATTGTTTTACATCAAAAACTTTTCATTCTTTATTTTACAGAGAAAACATAATAAATGATAAGACAAGAAAACAATTGAAAGAGATATTTCAACTCTACCAAAGCGATTCTATCGAGAAGCGCTATTGCCATTTCTAGAGTAGGTAGACGAAATTAATTCTTTAGTCATCCTTTGGTTTACAATATTTTTTTAATATCAACTACTAATTACTTCTACTAAGTGATCCTTTAATAATTATTTAATTGTTTTAAATGCTTATATAATCAATTAATTCGCAAGGTAATTTCGATTATATATTGTAAACACAAAGTTACAAGACATTTGTGCTTCCAAAATTTTCAAAATGTAAATTTTATTCAACAATAAAATTTTTCTAACCTATGGCAAGCTAAAAACTAGATAACCATCCTCATCTCTTTTTATCGTCATAATCAGAGGATTATAAATATAAATTATTAAATAAATTGTAAGGATTTCTAGGGACAATTTTTACATTTGACATCGATGCTTTAGAATCCAATGAAATCTAGTGATAAACACATTACTGCATTTACAATCAATGTTGCCATGTTATACGAAAATCCTCAAACTGCACGGGGAAAAAACAAACAAAAATTTTTTTTAACTGCAAAACTGTAAAACTATGCACGTCATAGATTATTAGGTTTATTTAGGTACTTGCAATATCTATATACCTAGTGACCATTTTACTTGTATGTTAGGTATTTTATGTTTTCAAAATTCGATATTCCACTACGTAGGTATGGTGTATTTGTGTATTAGCCATAAGGCAAATTGTGATTAATTTTTGTGTTTATAAAATAGAAATATATCAGGTATATGTATAATACGTGCTTATATTTTATTATTGTATGATTGCAGCAGATTGTAGATTTTTCATGATTATTTTCTCGATATCTACAATAACTAGGTAAGTAAATTAAACATTCTTTTTCTAGTTGTGGCAGCTATGTAAATTCTTAACATTTTCGTTTTTTGAGCGAAAAACGAACAAGGGTAGGGGTACTAGATAAGAACATTGGGGGCGGACTAGTTCAATTTATCATTTGCGATTGCTATTGTTTCAAGCTTTTTTCGCTATACCTAGTTTTCTATTGTCTATTTATATATTATTACTTTTATTTTATTGTGTTATCTTTATTGGTGATAAGGACACCCTCCCTTCAGTGGAAGAGACACTTTCTTTAATTTTTTTTACACCCCCCCTTAGTGAAAGAGACTTTTTTTCAGTTTTTTTGACGATTTATTTGGTGAGACACCTTTTTTAGTTTTTTTTTTGTATTATACTTAGGTATATTATGGCGCGAGAAAAGTGTAGGAACCATAAACGAAACAAGAAGGCAAAATCAAAGAAGAAGTAAGTAAAAAATCTTTTGCTTTACAGGTCCTTCAGATTTCGATAAAATTATTTGTGAACACATTTGGCTTTTTATATAGTTGTCCTTATCACAAATTCAATAGAATGCCATGGTATAATGTGAAATATAAATTGATTTCATTTTCAACAAAAAATAAGTTGATGCAATATTCTCAAGAAAATATTGCTAATATAAAAATAATCGTACAAACTAAATTTTTTGACACCCGGCCTGCAAAAAAGCTATAAATTTCCATGAGTGAAGTGCCCTTAGGGTGGGGGTAAATGTTTTTAAATATGTATGAGATGGAGGTTTCATTAGCTCTGAGTCTATTATCTAGTTGAAGTAGCGATGCAGCAATTAGTAAAAGAGATGTACCTAGGAGACTCTTTTATGATACAAAATTTTGATGTCTTGGAGGTCTTAGGCAAGCTGTTTATAATGAGAGAATAAAATAAATGTTTTTCATTATTTAGGCAAAGAGAAAAGACAAAACCACTAGATGAAGAATTTTTACAACAGGAGACGGAAGTAGAGGAATTTCAAGAGGAGGACATTGGACTACAGGATGCCACAGAAGAGGATGCTGTAGAAGAGGACTTTCCATCTAATTAAATAGAAGCCTGATGTAACTGCCTAGCCCACACAGATCCAAATAATAAGTAAAAAAAACCTATTTACCAGAAACATCTAATTTTTTTATTCCACTTATAGTTCTGATTATGTAACTAAGACGAAACCTGATGTAACTGTATTTGAAATAAGAAATGGTTTTTTGTTCAGTATTACAACTATATGGATCAAGACTTCAATGTTGCTGGGTGTCAGCTCCCTTTGTGAGTATACAATATTAAAAAACGGATAGTTTATATTTGTTTTTTGTCTGAGGATTAAGAAAATGGAAGATGCAGTTCAGTTGCCATGTATAAATAAAAACAAAGACAATTTATTCAGTACTTGTGTATTATCTTTGTAATATGGCTTCCAAGATAAAATGGATTATTCATATATTTTTTCTGAATTGGGTTAGAAAAATAATTTGTTAGTAAAAATATTAAGTATTTATTTATAGAGTATTTGAATAATATTTTTTCAGTCTTTATAACTACATGGCTCAAGACTTCAATATGTCAATAGAGGTCACCACCCCTTTGTGAGTATAGAATTGTAAAAAATCGATATTTTTGTTAACTTTTTATTTTCTTTTTGTTCTGAGAAATGGAAGAGAAAAATAGAAGATGAACTTCAGTTGCCATGTATTTTAATAAATATGAAGACAAATACATTAAATTTGTAATAATAATTTGGTTTATATTTTTATAGAATATTTTTTATTTGTTTCTTTTCAATAAAAGCATGAACTTATTTTTGCTGTGAGTTTTTTTAATAATCAATAAGGGTCAATGAAAAAGCAGACATGTCTGTTTATTGCTATAATACACATTTTTATAGTTTACCCAATTAGCATTTCTTTGCTATAATTCATTTGAATGATGATTGAGAGGGGTCAGTGGAAAATCAGACATACTGTATTATAATAAATATAAAAAGTACCTACTTACTTTGTACTTCAAATTTGTAATAGTACAAGTAGATTGCCTAAATGATTTGTTTTCGTATTCAACAAAATGAAACATTTTTGCTATAAGTAATTTCGTATAATGCCTATAATTTACTTGAATAATTAAGAAGAGTCAATGGAAAAACAGGCATATCCGTTCTAACAAACTGGAGGAAAACTGCAAAAAGTATTTTATAATAACATTTGGATACATAACCTGGAAAAATTGAAGATCAAACATAATATAACATTTTTATTCCTGTGTTTCGAAAATAATGGATTACAATAGAATACGAAATGTCTATTTTGGTCAATTAGTAGAATGCAATTGTTTTTATTACTATTATCAATGTAGTTTCCCTCAATAACTCAGGATGCTGATGTATATAACTACGTTTATGCTGATGCAATCTACGGAGGTACAGGACCCGGAGGAACCAAAAGACCCCGATATGAGGATCAATAAATATCAGGCACTTCGTGGAATCACTAGCAATAACTAAAAACATTTGTGGTTTATTTCACACCTAGTCCCCTGCACTAAACACTATAGGTACTTGTGGTGAAGCACATGCGAAATGAAAATAAACAGCATTTACGGGGCACAAATTTAATTTTCCAGCATGAAAATTATTTTATTATAACCGCCTACAAATACTAACAAACTATAAACAATAAATAATTTGAAGTATTTTTATTTACACAAAACACATGACAAGACAACGACATTTGACCTTATCTGTTATTTGACCTTCGTCATCTGTCATTGAAGTTCCATCCATATCCATCAAGACGGTGGAACAGCTGAGCTAATACTAATGTACTTGAAGAATCTTCCGTGCAACAAATTTCAAAAAATACAATGAATTGAGATTTCATAATTTCAGAATCGAATTCTCTAGGCAATCTTTTCGGGATAAGGTCTTGGCGTTCAAATTAGTGACCACAAATTGTCAAAATCACACCATCATTTGATGGCTTATATCTTTTTTATAACAGTCTAAAACTTGACCAAAATACCTCATCCCCAAGACAAAGGTCCAAGTAATATTATGTTCAAGTTTCAACTCTTAATTTTACTGCATTCTTTAGATTTGTTGCATACAAAATGACCAAAATTTTGCTGCAAGTCAGGAGTGCCAACTGTTTTGAGCTGTCTAAATCACAACACATTATAACAATCTAAAACTTGACCAAAATACCTCATCCCCAAGACAAAGGTCCAAGTAATATTATGTCCAAGTTTCAACTCTTTATTTTACTGCATTATTTAGATTTGTTGCATACAAAATGACCAAAATTTTGCTGCAAGTCAGGAGTGCCAACTGTTTTGAGCTGTCTAAATCACAACACATTATAACAATCTAAAACTTGACCAAAATACCTCATCCCCAAGACAAAGGTCCAAATAATATTATGTCCAAGTTTCAACTCTTTATTTTACTGCATTCTTTAGATTTGTTGCATACAAAATGACCAAAATTTTGCTGCAAGTCAGGAGTGCCAACTGTTTTGAGCTGTCTAAATCACAACACATTATAACAATCTAAAACTTGACCAAAATACCTCATCCCCAAGACAAAGGTCCAAGTAATATTATGTCCAAGTTTCAACTCTTTATTTTACTGCATTCTTTAGATTTGTTGCATACAAAATGACCTAAATTTTGCTGCAAGTCAGGGGTGCCAACTGTTTTGAACTGTGTTGTGGACTAAATATTGCTGATATATTATAAATAATCCCACAAACAATTTTTTGACTTTGACCCTCAGTGTGCAAAAAAAAAACTGAATTTCCATAAGTAAAGTGCCCTTAGGGCGGAAGTAGATATTTTTAAATATGTATGAGATGGAGGGTTCACGTGCTCTGAGTTTATTATCTAAGAGTTGAAGTAGTGTTGCAGCAATTGGTAAAACGATATAGTTATACCTAAGAGGTCTCTTTGATGGTACAAAATTTTGATTTCTTGGGTTTCAGGTGCTGAAGAAAATCAAATACATGTTTTTCATTATCTAACACCTATTTAAAAGAAACATCTAATTCTTTTATTCCATTTACAGTTCTAATTACAAAACTAAAATGAAGTCTGATGTAACTGCCCACACAGATCCAAATTATTTCCATATAGAAGGGTTCGCTAAAACTATTCAGTAAGTAGAAAAATTACAACACCTACCTAGAAGAAACATCTAATTGTTTTATTCCATTTACAGTTCGGATTATGTATCTAAAGTGAAGTCTGATGTAACTGCCCACACAGATCCAAATAATTTTCATATAGAAGTGTTCGCTCAAACTGATCAGTAAGTAGAAAAATGACATATTTAGAATTGTGAAAAATTGATATTTTTGTAAACTTTTTCTTTTTGTTCTCAGGAGAAATTTAAGAGAAAAATGGAAGATGAACTTCAGTTACCATGTAATCATAAATATGAAGACAATTATATTAAATTTGTAATAATAATAATTTCATTTATATTTTTATAGAATATTTTTGATTTGTTTCTTTTCAATAAAAACATAAACCCACTTTTGCTGTGGTTTTTTCTAATAATTAATAAGGGTCAATGAAAAAGCAGACATGTCTGTTTATTGCTATAATAAATTTTTTTATAGTTTACCTAATTAGCATTTCTTTGCTATAATTCATTTGAATTATTGAGAGGGGTCAGTGGAAAATCAGACAATCTGTTTTATAATAAATATAAAAACTACCTACTCACTTAGTACTTCAAATTTGTAATACTACTAGCAGATTGCCTAAATGATTTGTTTCCGTATTCAATAAAATGAAACATTTTTGCTATAATTTACTTGAATAATTAAGAAGAGCCAATGGAAAAACAGATTATTACAAACTGGAGGAAAACTGCAAAACATATTTTATAATAACATTTGGATACCTACATAACCTGGAAAAATTAAAGATCAAACATATATATATATATATAACATTTATATTCCTGTGTTTCGAAAATAATAGTGTACAATAGAATAAGAAATGTCTATTTTGGTCAATTAGTAGAATGCAATCATTTTTATTACTATTACCAATGTAGTTTCACTCAATAACTCAGGAGGCTGATGTATATAACTATGTTTATGCTGATGCAATCTATGGCTACGTACAGGTCCCCGGAGGAACCAAATTTACTTTTCTAGCATGAAAATTATTTTATTATAACCGCCTACAAATACTAACAAGCTATGAAGCTATAAACAGTAAATAAATATTTTTATGTATACAATACAAAACACATGACATGACAACGACATTTTTCCGTCGTCATCTGTCATTGAAGTTCCTTACAGCGCCATCCATCAAAACGGCGGAACAGCTGAACTAATGTACAGAAGCGTTCGTTTACAGAAACTTCCGTGCAACAAATCTCAAAAAATACAATGATTTGAGATTTCATATTTCCAGAATCGAATTCTCTAGGCTTTCTTTTGGGGATAAGGTCTTGGCGTTCAAATTGGTGACCACAAATTGTCAAGACTGTCAAAATCACACCATCACTTAATGGCTTATATCTTTTTTATAACAATCCTAAACTTGACCAAAATACCTTATCCCCAAGACAAAGGTCCAAGTTATATTATGTTTGAATCTCAACTCTTAATTTTACTGCATTCTTTAGATTTGTTGCATACAAAATGACCTAAATTTTTCTGCAAGTCAGGGATGCCAACTGTTTTGAGCTGTCTAAATTGTGAGGCCCCTCTTAACAAAAGAGTGACAATTTCATTTGATGGCTCTAAAAGAACAGACACCTCATTTCGGGCAGTCATTTTCGATGCGGATGGTTTAGATACATAAACAAAGGTTAGGTTATAGGTTACAATTGAAAAATTGGCGCGCTTATGCTGTTGTGCTCACAGTGCCTTCCCATATCAGTCGTGAGCATTGCAAGCGAGATTAATGACGTCATTTATGACGTCACTGCTTCTCACAGTGCTGAATATGATCGTTGTAAGCACCATTCGGACCAGGGGGTGGAAACTTACTCGTGAAAAAAGCGATACACAATGTTCAGAGACATCTGTAGTTGTCATGAGTTATGATTGAATATATAGTCAAGATTGTTCCTCAAAGGTGGCGCTGCTTTCGTAAATAACTGAAATTTTACGTTGGTAGCACATATGAAATGGTAGGGCTGGTAAGAATTTTGAGCTGTTAGCTGTTTGCATAGATATAATAACTTAACATGGATGCGCCTTAGAAAGAGACATCATGGGACCAGAGCAACCAGACAAAGACAGATATAGAGGAGTGGCAAAAAGAGCGTGAAACATAGGTGAAAGAATTGTGAATTGTGAGTTTTGGATTATTTTGTACTCCTTAAATGATAAATTAATATCGCAAATTCAAAATATATTCGTGTGTACATTATATTGAATATAAAATGGTGAAATCTTTATTTATTTATTTATGTTTAGAAAATAAATAATTACGTTTGCAAAATTTATTTTAATCCATTCCCAAGCCAAACTTCCTAATAAACTATAGATAGACAAAATTAATTTCAATTTTGTATGTATTTTCCATTGCTGGCTCGCGCTTTTTGCCACCCTTCTATCTCCATCTCTCTCACACTGCTAGTGCGACACACGATAATATGAGCTGAATAGTGACAAGGCGCATCCATGTTAAGTTATTATATCTATGGCTGTTTGTCTAATTGTCGGCCATTACTTGGCGTTGTTTGTGAATGTAAACACGTGTTTGTTTTTATTGAATTGTTCCATTTTGTTCTTGTGCTTTTGATTATAATTATTATAAAATGGGATTTGTTCGTTGTTGTGTTCCACAGTGTACTAACAGAGAAGCCCAAAGGTTAGTTATATTACGAGTTTCTTTATATTTCTTTTAATAATGAATTAAATCAGTATGAATATTTTATATTTGGTTTAAAATATTTACAGGCATTATATTCCTGCGGATGAAAGAATAAAGGACCTGTGGCTTGAGAGGATTAGTAATCCAACATTATTCAATCAACCCAGAAATATTTTACGAGGAAAAGCAGTTTGCAGTATTCATTTTGAAGATATTTGTAAAGAAGGAAAGAAACTTAAAAACTTTGCACTTCCTACTTTACATTTACCTGGTAAGTTTTTTCATCTCATTTTATTAGAATTAGAATAACGTAGGTATTTTTTAATTTCCGCAGAATTCAATGAAGATAACAATAAAGCAAATTGCTTCGCATTTCCCATCAAGACTGTTATTGAAACTCCACCAAAAATAAGAGGTAATTACTGTTAATTTTTTTAACTTACAATTACTTATGTTTTACAAATGTTGTAGAAATCCTAAGGAATTTCCGATTAATCGACCGCATTCATGAAAAAGATGCCCCACCAAAGAAAAAATTACATTTTGAAGAGGAACCAAGTACTTCGCATTTTGTAGATCCTATTGAAGAGGAGCCAAGTACTTCACATTTTGTAGATCCCTCTCCAGGAACATCAGGTGCTGTTATAACAGCCAAACAAAAAGAAGGTAAAAATATAATAAAATTATTGTATAGTAGTAATTTTTCTCATAGCTAAATTGTCCCATTTATATGTGTTTTATTTACAATGTTTTTCCTTCAGTAAGCCTGTCACAAATAAAGAATGAATTTATCGTATTAATTTGTTTAATTTTTTGGTTAACCCATATATTAATATACTTCTAATATTTTTTAGAAGCACAAGCATGTCGTAGGACTAGAAACAAAAATTTTCATGTCAATAAGGAAATAAAAAATCTCCGAAGGTTGGCACGTAGAAGAAAAGTTGCATGCAGCCAAACCAAAAGAAAATTACAATTATTAACTGCTAACCAGAGCAAGATTAATAATACATTCAGAAATTTAAACTCGGTGACAACAAATTTCATCAATAGTCAAATAAAAAATCAAGAAAAGAAATCAAGAGGGAGAAGATACACTACAGACGATAAAATTTTAGCACTTTCATTAGCTAAGAAAAGTGGTAAGGGCTATAGGTACTTATCTAGTTTATTCAGTTTACCTTCAAGAAAAACTCTTTCCAAATTACTTAAACAAATTCCTTTTTCCTGTGGAATTAACAGAAAAATTTTGAGTAATTTGCAAAAAGCAGTAAGTAAACTGGGTGAACTAGATAAATACTGTGTCCTTATGTTTGACGAAATGTCAATTCAGCATGGACTGCAGTATAATGTGAGCAAAGACTGTGTTGATGGGTTTGTAGATTTTGGTGGCTCAGACAGACGTGCTGCATTTGCAGATCATGCTCTTGTGTTCATGATAAAGGGTATAAAAAGAAAATGGAAGCAGGTTGTATGTATATCTTTTTGTGAAAGTTCTACGCCAACACCTACCTTGAAAAAATTGATCAAGGATGTAATTCGAAGTGTTAGAAGTATAGGACTTTCTGTAGTTGCTACTATATGTGACCAAGGAAGTACCAATCAGGCTTCTATAAATGCATTATTGCATGAAACAAGAGAGTATTGTTTGAGAAATAATATTGATAATCGCTATCAAGGGTATCTTGTAGATAATTTAGAAGTCGTTCATGTGTATGACTGTCCACATTTATTGAAGAATATTAGAAACAATTTATTGACTAAAGATCTACACTTTACCCAAGATGGCATTATGAAAAAAGCTTCCTGGTCACATATAGTGGATCTTTACAGAATGGATCGGGAACAGGGACCATACAGTCAGTTCATCAAACTGACTGATGAACACATATTACCAGATAAAATTAAAAAAATGAAGGTGAAGAATTGTACACAAGTATTCAGTCACACAGTAGCAACTGCAATGCATGCTCGTGCAAAGATTGCTACTGAACTGGATTCTTCATCTTCATTTTATATTGATCCAAAATCCTCCGAGACCGCCGACCTTCTCCTGAAATTTGATAAATTATTTGACAGTGTCAATGGTAGCTTGTTATCACCTCCTGATGGGAAGCAACTACGGAGTGTGGTAAGTAAAAAGTCCCCTCACATTGCTTTTTGGAATTCCTGTATTCCTTTCCTACAATCCCTTTACTACACCACACCTGATAATCCTAGACCAACAACAATCCCTTCCATAAAGAATTGGATTTTTTCGATTCGTAGCTTCTTACACATCTGGAAACTTCTAGAACGAAAAGGTTTTAAATATATGGCACCAAGAGTGTTCAACCAGGACCCAGTTGAAAATTTTTTTTCTTGTGTAAGAAGCTACGGATCAAGAAATCCAACCTGTTCCTCATTCATATCTACAACCAAGTCACTCATTATAAATAATTTCACCTCGCCATACTCTGTGGGTGCTAATTGTGAGGAGGATGAATCTGAAGGGCTACTGGACAATCTCAAGTCATTTATCAAAGAGCAGGGAGAAGGTGAAATTTACCCAATTGTAAATCAACCTATTTATCAACCAAATGACACTCAATACAATGACAGCAAATTGGACTTAGCTACTCCATATGTAGCCGGGGTAGTCATAAAAAAAATATTCAAAAAATTCAACTGTCTGAACTGCAAGAATAGGATGGGTGCATTAAGTTCACTTGTCGAAAATACTTTAATTCGTGAAAGAGAGAATAGGCCTGGCAATTTAATGCACCCATCTAGTCAATTTTCGCAGTTGTTTAAAAAAACAACACTTAATATAATTGAAATGCTACCCCGGTACATATTGAGTTACAATTTAAAAAAAGAATTATTGCAAAAAATAGATTCAACTCCATTGCTGTCACTGTTTTGTAGTGATCATTTGGAAAATCATAAATTTTTCATCAAAACAACTATAAATATAATAGTTTTCATGTATTTGAAAAATGTTACAAATTTGATGAATGGAAAAGATTTGCGTCATAAAGATCAGGATCCATTACATAAAATGGCATTTGCTAAATATTCGAAAAAATATTACAAAAGGAACTGATCTCTGTGACGCAAATTTTTATCATTTATTTATTAATAAAATAAAACGTGTTCTTTTTTAATATCTTGTTTTATTTATAAACCACAAAGCACTTGAAACTCTTTCAAGTCAGAAGTAACAATTTTAGGTTTTTGCCATTTCACCATTTTTAAAGTATCTCTTACTTTAGAAATGCATTAATGGCCAAAAACCTGAAATTGTTACTTCTGACTTGAAAGAGTTTCAAAACAGGATTTTGAAAAAAATGAAATGGACAGGAGTTTTGAATTTACCGCCTTTAAAATTAATAGATTTCTGCTTAACTTTCTCTCTTAATATATCATGACAACTACAGATGGCAGCACATTTGATGGAGCCAAAAAATTTATTAGAGTGGGCAGTCTTTTGGTTGTATTTGGTCTGTGATTCGGACCGGCACATGTGGTGCTGACAGTGCTCTAAGCGCAATTCGGAACGCAGCGCCGGTTTGCTTGGTTAAGTTCAAAGAAAAATGGTTTACGTAGACTAAAGGTCATTAACCGTTATATTATGTGTTTATTATTTAACAGTTATGAAAAATTACATATAATAGTTAATGCAATGAATTTTATTCATAGTTTACGCTACTGCAAAATACACATGTACAGTATTTCAACAATTTTTTGTTTCAGATATTCATCTAAAAAGAGCCAATAGCTGTTTGATATGAACTATATTATATTTGGATTCTCATTGGCAACTACAATAGTAATAATACTAGCCACTCTTTTAAATTTTTTTGAGACAAGACTTCCAGTCGCACTGGGTCAGCTTTTCCGATATGGAAAATTTGCGTCTAAAGAAAAATGTACTGTTTTTTCCAAACTTAACATAGAGGTTCCAAAGTCGTATTTCAAACATTTTTATATAGTTGCATTAACTTGTTACATTTCCATGTTTTTTGGAATTAATGCTATCTACTTATTTAATGCAGATATTCCACATTGGTTTGTTTATTGTATAAATACAATTTCTGGAAATGGCATATTTTCTTTTGGTAAGTAAGCAGTGATATCTGTGTCTATACTTAGTTAGCATGTTTTAGTTACCACAACCCAGGTATATATTGCTGTTTGTTTGATGACATTACAAGTATCTAGGAGGTTTTATGAAACACAGTACGTGTCAGTTTTTGGTGAAAAAAGCTATATTAACTTGAATCAGTACATTGTTGGGATGCTCTACTATCCAGGATCAGCTTTGGCCATATTAAGTGAAGCACCAAAGTTTGCCAAATCTTGTAGGTGATGTTTATTTGAACTACTATCAATAAAGTACACTGTAGTCACGGAATAACCTACTTACACAGAAGCAACATCTTTTGAAATTTCCATAAAGAATACATTGTTGCTAGGGCAGGCGATTTTGATATGACATTGATGACATTATTGGCACCTAAAATGTAGGTACTAAGGAAACTTTTGAAATAACTAACAGTGTGAAAAAGAAACAAGAGGTTTTGATAACTCCACTATTATGATTGAACAGGAAATTAAATGAAAAAGATGAACACTTGAGAGATTATCACCAAAATGGTAAATTCAGTGACCATTCATTTATGATTCTATATTATATTGTCACACATGTTCCACATATCACAGATTGTATATCTTTTCAATAAAATAACTGTATTGACACCTAATAATGGAGTCTGTTTGTAATAAGAATGAAGATGGCACTTCTGTGCAAGTAGGTTGTCCAGTGCTAAAGTGGAATTCACGTTAAGTTAAGATAAGAGTTTGTGGGTATATAAAATTATTTAATAGTAACTATTAGCTTTTGCAAACATCTGAGATCAACTGATAGAATTATATTTTTCAACTCTAAATTAATCTTTAATATCTGCAATTGTAAATAAATAGTATTGTATTTTTAAAATCCATTATACAGGTTGTTTCATTGGGAAAGGCCGTAACTGTAGATGGGGATCACTTTGGTTCTTCCAAAAACCTATATTTAATGCGTCTTCTGCACTTTATAACCGAGATACAGAGTGTTTTATAAATGTATCCTATTTCTTTCGAGCCTCATAACTTCCTGAATATTATTTGGAAATTTGGTACACGCAATAACCATTACCTAGAAACTCCATCAAAAGCATCTCCAAAAAGATAATGCAGGTTCCTAAAAACAACACCCTGTATATAGATTTTCTTAAAATTGCTCTTTATAATTGGAAACAGTATTAAAAATCGAATCTACTTATTTCCTTTTTATTTTTCCGCAGACAATTTTACTACCAAAAATTTACCGTCAAAGTTATAATTTATGCACGTTTTGGGGGGGTTAACAATGATATCGGAGGGGTTTCTTTTATTTTTTAGCTTGAAATTCAATCTAATGCATCTAGAGAAGAAACCTAGAAATTCAATTGAGTTTGTATGTTTACGAGTACAGACCACTAAAAAATGTGATTACAGGGCCGTACTTAGGACATACTCATTCAATATATGTTTCGAATATTTACAAAAAGGGCAAGAAAGTGCATAGAGCAGAATGGAGGTCATTTTGAGCAATTTTTGTAGGTTAGACTTGCTTCGTTTGGACAATGTTGTTAAAATTTCTTGTTTCCTTTTCATGTCAATTAATAAAATTTTTTGAAGTATAAATTTATTTCTCGTATTTTACTCTTGTCATTCTAAATGTAGAAGTGCATAGTTTCCAGATACATATCCTTATTCAGGGTGTTCGAAATTTTCGAAACATATTGAATGAGTATGTCCTAAGTACGTCCCTGTAATCACATTTTTTAGTGGTCTGTACTCGTAATCATACAAACTCAATTGAATTTCTAGGTTGATTCTCTAGATGCATTAAATAGATTCAATTTTAAGCTAAAAAATAAAAAAAACCACCCAAAACGTGCATAAATTATAACTTTGACGGTAAATTTTTGGTAGTAAAATTGTCTGCGGAAAAATAAAAAGGAAATAAGTAGATTCGATTTTTTATACTCTTTCCAATTACAAAGAGGAATTTCAAGAAAATCTATATACAGAGTGTTGTTTTTAGGAAAGACGAGTTTTGAAATTTTTTGTTAAGCCGGACCTGCATTATCTTTTTGGAGATGCTTTTGATGGAGTTTCTAGGTAATGGTTATTACGTGTACCAAATTTCAAAATAATATACAGGGTAACTCGGAAGTTATGAGGTTCGAAAGAAATAGGATAAATTTATAAAACACCCTGTATCTCGGTTATAAAGTGCAGAATACACATTAAATATAGGTTTTTGGAAGCACCAAAGTGATTCCCATCTACAACAGTTAAAGTTAGGCCCTTTCCCAATGAAACACCCTGTATATTATATTGTTCTTTTATTTTCAATATTTGTGGGTAAATAATTTGGAATAGAAGGTATAAAACTAACTTAATATTTTCAAAAAAGCAAAATTTTTTTATTCAGTATTATATAGATATAATAGGAAAAAGACTGGCAACATTGCTAGTTATTCTCCCATTTAGAAAGCATTGCAGTCTGTATTTACCATTTTAATGTGAATTCCACTGTAGTTGTTAGTTCAGTTCAAATTGAATATTATCAGACTATCTTTCTTTATCTGTTTACAGCTTCATATCTATCACAAGAACTAAATTTTACCAGTTTAACTTATACTGAAATGTTGGCAATCCTTATATTTTTGTGGGCTTGGTGGCATCAATACAGAGCTACTGAAATTCTAGCAAATTTGAGGAAAAACAAGAAAGGTAATTGATTTATTTGATTTTGTAATCAAATTTGTGTAAGTTGACCTATTATTTTAGGAGAAATCGTGACATCTGAACACAAATTGCCATTTGGGGATTGGTTTGAGTATATATCGAGTCCACTACAAGCAGCTGAAATAATAATGTATACATCACTGACAGTAATTCTGAAATACAATGTTACCTGGTTTTTTGTTTTTGCATGGGTTGTTGTAAATCAGGTAAGGATCTCCTCGATACTTTCCATCCATCTCTTCCATGATTATTCCATTACCTTTTTTAGGTGGAGACAATGCTATTAAGTCATTGGTGGTATCAAGAAAAATTTGCCGATTATCCAAAAAATAGGAAAGCTATAATTCCATTTGTTTATTAAGATTAGAACAAATTTTAAAGATCTTTTAGTAATAAAGCTTCGATTATGTTTGAAGTTTATGTTAAACATTTTTGATATGTACAATTAGTTTTTATTCTTTTAAATTTTTACTAGTAATAGAATTTTTTATATATACATTCTCTATTGCGCTTAGGGGTTGATACAGAAAACTGGTGCTATGAATTTTAAAAGATGTAAATATACAAATTGATTATTATATATTTTTTAAATAAATTCGAGATTAATAAAACCACATTGATGACTTGTTTAAATAAGTCAATTTATTTAGAAATCCCTTATTTTTTACAATATCGTTTAATCACTTCATAAATATTTAAATAAAAATATTAACATATTATTTAGAAATACCTAGTTGTAAAATTTTTACATTTTTCTTTTATAAATTGAAAAGAGCAGGTTTTTACTCAAATTTTTGAAATAGCCCATAGTGGAAATTGTGGTAATAAAAAAATGATGGGTGATAATTTAATACTCCGAATAAATCCATTTTACTTCCCCGTATAGTGCACATTGAATACTGCCATTTTTTTTGCTAAAATGAATGTCCAATATGTAGTATTTACCTACTGTTTTAAAAATGTCTTTTACCTGAATACAGGTTGATAGATTAGATTTTATGTGTTAGTTTTATGGGACATTTGACCTACTTCTCAGTGATCGGTGTGGAGTGACAAATAAGCCACTTCTCGACTTTGTCGTATTTAATTGAGCAGTATAGAATTAATTTAAGTCATGCAATTTCAAAAAATTAATATTTTACACAAAATTAATCGTTTTTAAAAACGATTAATTTTATATGCCTAAAACTGGACAACTGGATTTACAGTCAAAACTCAATTTCTTATCTAATAACCTTTTTTAATACAAAACTACTACTTAAAAGTTATAAATCACATGATAACTTTCAATTCAACATTATAAAAATAATGGGAAATTTAATGGATTTAGTTTATTATATTTGGAAAATTAATATTTGTTTATGGCGTCCTATTATCTGTATAAATTTGTGTAATTTTTGGTGCACTAGGTGTAAATTTAAGTTGATAAACCTGTTCTTGAGTGTCAAATCCGGTTAATGGCGTTTACCAAGTTTATGTTTACACGTATCCGGTTCTGGGTACGCTTCTCTAGGCGGTATGAAGCTCAACATCATGATATGACGAGGGTAGGTTCTCGATTGACGGAAACTGGTGTCGGTTCCATGTAATCTATCTAGTACGCCTAGTACACCAAAACAATTATTAAATCTGAAAAATGAAAAACAATGTTTGCTACATACTTGAATATATTTCTATGTAACTTACTTCAAATGGTGGAAATCGTGAGCTTCCGGTGATGGGAAAAACGGCAAATGATATCCCGAATGAGCGTTTAATGTAGATAGAATAGCTAACGTAAACCATAACCAAGAAGTAGCTACGTGCGAACCCATAAGAAATATACCCAAAAATGGCGGTAATAGATTCGAAAAAATATGTTCTATCGGATGACAGTAAATAGCTGTTACCGCTATGGGAGCAGTCCATTCGTGGTGTTGTTTATGGATGTACTTGTATAGATAGCGACTGTGCAAAACCCTGTAAAAACATGTTTAATAAGTAAACTTTGTTACAAAAAATTTGTGATTAAAAATGACGACAAAAGTTTTTAACCATCTCTATGTTTCATACAATGTGACGGATGTCTGAATAATGTCCAATATTCGTCGTCGGAAACGCGTATAACCCATGCGCTGTTGCCGCTTGTTTTATAAAGTATTGAATTTACAAAAAAATAAGTAAGCCGTCGAGCATACAGCTTTGTATGTAACTAGTACATGATTGAACTTTATTTGGACTTGCCTCGTTTTTATCCTCGCTCGCTCGTCCGTAAACTGCGAATAGTTCAATAATCTGTATTCTGTACTTATTACATCAAGTTGAAGTACTGTACTAAATTGCACTTGGGGGGTGGGGAAGGGGGTTTCTTGGCAAGAAATATTTAACTACATCTTACCAAGTGGGGAAGGAGGGTCAAAAATGCCTCACGTAATAAATGGACGCCCCCTAAACTCGTTCAAATTATTTATAATAAATGTATTTCCACCAATTTTTGAATAATGCATCCCCAGTTTTAATAACTTTCCTGATTCTTTTTTTCCCAATCTACCATATGTTAATGTTCGACACTTCATTTTGCATTCTCTATGAATTTCCAATCTAGTTTCGACAAAGTACGTATGACCTTTTCTGTTATTTTTCTTCAATTTGCACAAAATAAATTCAATCGGATTGAAAATACAGAAAAATGGAGATAATCTCAACATTGTGTGGCCATATATCTTTCCGCTACGTATTTTTTCAAACATTTTCGTTTCCAGGACTTTCAAGAGTTGCGCTCTCTACTGCACTGAATTCGTCGATGGTAGATAATAAGACACTTGTTCCTTGTACATCCGGTTCAATTCGTTTTCACTTTATAGTACCTGTGATAGTACCTACACGTGTGTTGATACAGACAGAAGATTTCGGTATTACTTTGCATCGCTATATTTTTTGCTCTTACTATACCTACCTACTATACAACAGTCATTACACCATTTGTTTTGACAGTACTAATGAATTTATTAATAAAAAAACAAAAAATTCAGATTTATTTCGAACCTTACTTTATTCACTCCAAAGAAGATTACTTTTTCATTAGTAAATCGATTGAAGAATTAAGTTTTTGTGTTTAGTAATTGTACGTAATGTAAAAAATACGGAATGTTAACCACTGGACACAATCGGTACCCGTACCCTGAGGGTAACGTAGATACGTTTATATCGTCAAAACACTCGGATTCTGCATCAAATTTTAATGTCACTTTGTGTAGAATATACCCACGAACTTAGGATCCTAAGTTCGTGAATATACCCTATATTTAGAATTTATTCTTAACGAGATATTAATTTTTTTTTAATTCGTTGAATGGATACCATTGGTAAACGTAAACCTAATCTCTTGGACCACAACGTAATGACGCTTTTTGATGAGCAGCGTAGTATATCCTAGAACATTGATTTCATGATCACTATTATCTACAACAGGCTTTCAGTTTCTTAGCTTTTGCTTGAAAACCAAATTGTGTTAAATTGTTCAATATTTTCTTCACTGAGTAACGACTGGGTCGGGGTCGATCTAGTTTTTTTGCAGCAAATAAAACACATGTTCTATTAACAACTCATCTGTCACATACACCCATGTATTAAAAGTAAATTTAGATAATCTTCAATTACCTAATGATGATTAATACATACACCATTCCAGAACACCTGACTTTGACAGGTCAGCCATATTGTGATGGGTACCCCGATCAGTTAAAGTTTGTGTGTTTTGTAATAATTCTAAAGATACATTAATTATAAAAAATTGCTTATGTTAAAAAAGTAGTAGGTTTTTCTGTCATTGATATGAATTAATAAAGTTTTAGGTTTCCCACCAAAATTTTAGGTTTCCCGCTAAAATTTCATGTTTCCCCTTAAGAATTTCAAGTTTCCCGCTCAAATTTCAGGTTTCCCGCTAAAACTTGAAATGTTTGGCAAACATCCTAAAATTTGAGCGGGAAACTTGAAATTTTGGCGGTAAACCTAAAATTTTAGCGGGGAACCTGACATTTTTAGAAGGAAACCTGAAATTTTGGCGAGAAGCTTGTAATTTTTGGCGAGAAACCTAAGACTTTATTAATCAATATGACAGAAAAACCTACTACTTTTTTGACAAACAATGACAATGTAACTTTGGAATTAATAAAGGTAGAATTATGCGGTCTTGTAATTTAATAGATAATGAAAAACTGAAAATATATACATGGTGTACTATTTAAAAAATATGTTAATAAATTATTTTGGAGCAACGGTGCTCCCTGAATACTTCTAATCGCCTTATGCAGATGGTCTGGATTATTTGAAAACACTTTTATTTAACATTTTTTTTGTAAACCTAACGGAAATCGAAATATTAGCAAGTTTCGTATGTACATCCATTACCTATACTGGATATTTATATTCTATTTTATGTATATACATGAATATTTTTGATGTGACATGTATATTCATAACATATAGGTATACTCTAACTATAGTCAGTGTAATGACCATAAAATAAAGAAATGTTGTCAGATATATTTTCTAAAATTGTTAGGCTCGCTACACAAATGTTCGTCTTACTTCAGGAAACTGTTAGTTCGTGATGTTATAAGAGAGCTAGCTTGGAAATATTTTTAAAAAAATACATAATGTAAATTTATTAGCAAACATTAAAATAAGTCGCTTGAAACTACTGAAAAAGGAAAAATTAATCAAAACCACTTTTTATCTGTTACTATATTTAAGAAAATTTTGAAGAGTTGGCAACGTAGTTGCACGTGCAGTCAAGACTTCGAAACAACCAATCATCAACTGCAGTATTCATCGTAATATAACGAAATAACCGAAGTATACTCCGTTTGACGATTTTCGCAGAAAAAATTCTATGGTCTTGAGGGTGTTCGGGGGGGTTGTGTTGTGGTTCGGCTTATAATCCATTAGTATCATTCAGTGTCAAGTGTGAATTTTGTTTTAAAGAAATATTTAATATAATATCTATTTCTTGGTTGAGTGAGTTTAGTGAATTGTTATAGGTATTTATAGGAAAGTGTAGGTGATCTAGTGTAGAAAGGTATCATTAATATAATACTTTTTTGATGGTGTAGTGGTTAGGTCGCGTCAGTGAATTGATATTAATGTAATATTCATTTGTTCGTAGACGTTAGGGTAAGTTTTATAATATAATGAATTAGAATGGCATTTTGGAGACCATTTGAAACAACAGTCCAAGATGATGCGCGGGATTATTGAATTGTGGATTTAAATATAAGAAGTTAGATAATCGAATGGTAATAATGGAATCTCGGCGTATCGCTGAACTTAGACAGGAGTATTTGCGCAAAATAGACGAACCTTGGTTTGATACGCATGATGTTGTCAAGTGTTTATTCATTTATTTGTTATTCAAACAATCCTTACGGTTTTATTACATGAATAAATATATAAAATAAAATACATTTTAACTTAATATGTAAGAAAATAGTAGTAATGGTAATTATATTATAATTAAAACTGTATACACCCACCTTTAAAATATGGTTGGGTTGACGATACAAAAAACTGTTCTTTAGATACTCCGTGTTCTAGAGGAAAGCGCTTTATTATTGTATCACAAATTTTATGAATTTTGTATGCAGGTTAATTTTTTTCATTCAAATTGATATAGTAAATTACGCGAAGCGCTAACGTTATTAGCAATAAAGACGTAAAAAAGTGAATCGCGCATTTAATAAACGTCAAAATACCGCAAACGTAATTACCGCATACCATTTTTTAACAAGTATAATTGAGATAACCATAAATTAATTTCCAAGAAGCGATCTCTTCAAGGGACCACTGAATACTCAGTTGTTTTCTACACTTGACAAAGGTTATTTGAAAATAATATTACGCGTATGTGTGTGTTGATTTTATCTTGTTAAAAATCGCCCATAAAATTAAAGATATCTGTGACGCCTTTGTATACCTATGTGTCTTGGTTTTCTCCAGGAAGAATGAATGAAATATCTAGTTTATAGTTGAAACATGGCAGCATTGACATTAATAAGCGAGTGAAATGTAGATTGCTGCACACTGTGGTCTATTTTTATGAATGAGAGAGTAATAAAATAATAAAGCATTTGTAATCCATAGTAGACAGTTACAATATTTTTTGAAGTTATAGGTACCCCGAGTATTTTCGTATGAAATAACTTGTATAAATATAATAAATATATATAAACAGCCGAAGGTGAAAAAGTGCAATTTTTTCTACAATGTTTTATTTTTCCACAAGGTGTATTAAATATATTGTGTCATGTTGGTTATATTCCATGCCAAATCGACAGCTTTTGAAACTGACCCCTTTAGATTTAGCTGAAACTTTACTATTCTTTTCTACCTTTTGAAAGACATTTTTGAGAATTTTTTCAAATTTTTTTATCCAACCCAAAAAAAGTTATGAATTTTTAAAAAAAATGGCTTTTTTATTTTCAAATAGCCATAACTTTTTTAGAAATTGACTTTTGGGTACCTTTTTTTTTAAAATTTTTGTTTTTGAATGAACTTTTCGAAAAAATATACGAAAAAAATTTAACATAATCAATTATATAAAATAATCGGTTTTTTAAGTAAAATTGTCATTTGTTCGAAGTCCGACATTTTATTTTTTTTTTTTCTCAAAAAAAACTTCAACTATCCCCGCTAATCCCGAGCTGGGCCGATTTTTTTTTATATATTTTTTATTCATTTAAAAAAAAATTATCAAAATGTCAAAAATGGAAAAAAACTTTTTTCCGTAAACTTTATTTCTATCATCAAATTTTTTATCACAAAATCAAAAAAAAAAAGAAAATGTCGGACTTCGAAAAAATGACAATTTTACTTAAAAAACCGATTATTTTATATAATTGATCATGTTAAATTTGTTTCGTATATTTTTTCGAAAAGTTCATTCAAAAACAAGAATTTTAAAAAAAAAGGTACCCACAAGTCAATTTCTAAAAAAGTTATTGCTATTTGAAAATAAAAAAGCCATATTTTTTTAAAATTCATAACTTTTTTTGGGTTGGATAAAAAAATTTGAAAAAATTCTCAAAAATGTCTTTCAAAGGGTAGAAAAGAATAGTAAAGTTTCAGCTAAATCTAAAGGGGTCAGGTTAAAAAGTGGTCGATTTGGTATGGAATTCCCCATAGGTAGGTACTTTATAAGGGTTTAACTTCTACTTTTAAACAACGTTTTGTTCATAAATAATAATTTTAATATAAAAACTCACCAGTATAAGTAGAGCTACTTCTTACAAATCGAAATCACTCATTTTAAAAGAATTGTTTTTTTCTTGAAACTTCTCCCTTTATCTGTGTCCGTACCAGTTTAAATCGAGTTTAGTCCGCAATGATATGGTGGTGATCTAACCACCGTTATCCCACGATTTTTTGCAATTCAATCAATTTCATATTTTTTGAATTCCTTTTTATGAAGGGAACACAAAGAATACACTTCTTTTCTCACAGAACCGGGATGGAACTTAATATTCTTTGAATTTAGCCAATTCTGTAAATATTTTTTTAACCACTTGGTTGTGGGCAATTTTTCTAAAATACTCAAGTGATAACTTGCATTATCCATTACTATTATACAGTTCTGAGGAAGAAGATCTATCATTTGTTCGAACCATTCGTTAAAGACATCATCATAATATTATATCCACACGGTAGTCACCGGTACGAGTAGAGTCAAGAGTCAATAAACATAAACCACCTTTAACAAAACCGTTTGAACTGCCGATGTGTACATTCTGCGCCCCAGTTTCATCTTGCCAAAATTTGGTGTATACGTACCTCGTTGATCCACGTTTCATCTAAATAAAATATATTTCTTCTTTGGTCTCTCATTTCTTTTATAGTCCTTAGGTAATTTCTTTTCTATACTACAATATCGCTTCTTTCTGTTAAAATAGGCTTTCTGGATTACTTTTTCCAGCGAAAACCTATTTATTTTAAGAGTTTCCATAATGTGCTTCGACTCATTTCAGGATAATCCTTACCATCTCGAACCGTGGCAAGAACTTTGACTACGAGCTGTCGGAAATTCTCACTCCGGTTTTTCTAAAGAAGAACGCAATGCACTTTCCTTAGAAGTATTTTCTTTCAAATGATTTTCTATTTGAAATTTTGGTTTCCCTGGTGCTTTACGTGGTGTTTGAAACTCGCCACATTTATCTTCTTTAATAACTCTGTAAATCGTACATTTCCCAACACCAAGCGTAGGGGAGAGTTGGATAAAATGGGGTACTTATTATATCGTGCTTGTTAATTTAAAAAGTAGTAAGAATACATTCATGTTTCTAATATCAAGGTACACAGTTATATGATTGGATTAATAACTAAATTGCATTATTCTTAGATTTCAATACTTTCGTAAAAATTAGGTGTTTTTTGGAAACTTGTGAAATACCCCATTTTATCTAGCTGGTATGCTAAAATGGGGTAGTGGGTACTGGTAAATGGGGTGTACCTCCTATTAAAATAAATTAATATTATATATTGTATATTTTTAAAATAAAAAGTTTTCAAAATTCGTATATTACGGACATTTATATAATATACAAAAATCACATTCATATTGCCCATCATCTTCGTAAATCCCGGCATATATTTCATGTGCCCATCGTTTGCACTTATAACACATCACCCAACCTTTACAGGATTTCGAATTAGAGAATAAGGTAGGTGAATGGAATATGCCCATGTTAGTAATATGCCCACAACCCATAATGTCTACTTGCTTGCGCTACAGACCACCAGATGGTATAGCATGTATTAACTGACACCTTTTATAACAGTGCCCGCTGGATCTGAATTTAGTTTGAGACTTGGTGTCGTGGGGGATGAACTAGGCTTATTTGCTACGCGTGTGCTATTAAAAAAACGAACTTTTGTCACGTTGCCACTCTTTGTGGTAAACTGTTTTCAAAACGGTAAGTACAGCGTAAGTGTGTTACCTTGCGATTATTCTAGTGTAATTTTTTCTAAGATTACTTAAAAATTAGTTTTTATATTAGAGAAAATACTACTACACTACATGGTTGCAACGAACATTAACATAATGTTCGTTGATGGTTGTTAATATGCTCATGTCTAAATATAAGCAATATGCGCATTGGGCGTATTACCGTCACATACAACGATTCTTGTTAACATTTTCAAATTATTACTTTTTGCAGATGTCGCCTTACAACAGCAAGAGTCTGGAGAAGAGAAGGACACACACGATATAAGTTTCACAGAGATGTTAGAAACGCCATATAAGGAGCGAGTAAAGAAAACAAATAGAAAAAAAGGCCATCACCAGCAAAGCATTTGTGGTTAAAGCAGGACGCGCACTGAATCCGCTCGACTCGGATCGACACGGAACGGATCGGATCGACATAACTATTACCGTTGATTGAGGAGAACTTATCAATCAACGCTATTACCCACGCACTGAATCGACTAGCAACATGTTGTCTATGCTAGAAATTAGTTTTCCTCCATGATAAATAGAGTATTGACACCACTATTGGATTGAAAATAATCAACTGGACGTTCGGTTCGGCAGAAGTTGCCTCCCCAAGGAATCTACGCCGTAGTCGAGTCGAGTCGAACGGTCACTGCCGTGCCGATCCGAATGAGTGCGCGGTGATATATTGAAATAAGAACAATGCAAAACGTTCGGCAATGCTGTGCCGTGTCGATCCGAGTCGAGCGGATTCAGTGCGTGTCCTGCTTAAGAGAGACGTTTTCAACAAGGAAAAAATAAAAAAGCAACAAAATAGAGAAGCTGAGAAGAACCGTGATAAAAATTCTGTACAGACCAAACAAAGGCGGAAAAACGAAGATTCCTGGTACTGCAAACTTTGTCATGAAGATGAACAAAAAGATATGAGGCTGTGCACAATTTTCTTCGTTTATGTTCACGAGGAATGCACAGGTCTTACCAAAAATGATAACATTAAGTTTCTTTGTCCAGACTTCGTAATTAGATAGGGTTACAATTTAAAAATGTGTGCACCCTTTCCTTGAAGGAATCAAAAAATATTTAGTTTTGTATTGAAAACTTTGTTATATAAGCTGTGTATTATTTGCGTTTCAGTTGTTACAAAGCCTGTAGAATAATTTATTTTGTTGGTAAATATAAAAAATAAAGAATAATTACTTTTGTTTGCTTGATACAGTTAAAGTTAATGATGAGCATAATAACAACACACTATGGGCATATTACCAGCTTATGTTGATAATATGGCCAGTCCTAAAGAAATAAAAATAATTGAAAAAAAAACATAAAAATAGATGTATTATTTTTCCCCCAAGAAAGTTATTCTATAAAGCAATGAGAGTATTTCTTGTATAAAGCAAAAACAAAAAGTCTATTTTTTCTGTGTTTTATGGAGGGATCTTCTTGACGTGGGCATATTCCCTTCACATACCTTAGGTAGTTCATTACAAATAAAACACGCAACATTTTCCTCTTCGTCTTCTGACGAGTCACTTGCTTCATGGGAAGGTTCCGTTTTCTTCCTACAACCTTTTAGCGTTGCTTCTACCGTTGACTTACCTTTCTTCTTCCTAGTTTGATCATTAAAATATTATTATACCTTTTCTTGCTTGCATCGAAAATAGTTGCACCTGATTTTGCTTTCTTGATACGATTCTCCAATGCGGTCTGGGGTACTGAATATGCCTTTGAAGCTTTAAAATAGTCCATGTTTCCATTTATCACCTCTTGAATTGCAAGGTGCATGCTCTCATCCGACCAAGATTGGCGGTTTGTTTTCCGTTGATAATTACTAGCCATATTGTATAAAATATAGACCCATAGATATTTACCTGAGCTTATATTGTTAACGATTTTAGAGTCCTTACAAAAAATATTCACTATCAAATTTTAATAAATCGTCCAAAAAATTAACTTTTTTCTGCAAAATCTGGACACGTCTCTTTAAGCAACTAAATAGAATATAGAATAATGCCCAACGCGGTTATGAGCACCTCCAAATGCTAATGGTCGAGACAAAGGCACGAAAGTGGGGGTACCCCATCTTATCCGACTACCCCATTTTATCCAACTCTCCCCTACTACTAACTAATTCCACTGTGTAATCAACACTTTTACATAAATATTTGGTTTAAGACAATTAAATATTAATATTTTTTCATTAACTGTTAAAAGACAAAACTTCAAACCTTTATAGATGGGTACATACCAGTTCGCTCCCGCGGTCACATTTTAATCCATAATTTTAAAGTGGTCGTGGGTAAGTTCGCTCCCGTAGCAATTTCTTGGAAGGGTAGGTACTTAGGGATTAAAATGTGACCGCGGGTAGGGGTGGAAAGTGGGTGGTTTATAAATGCTTGTTATGTTTGTTTTTGAAGTTTATGTTAACTTGAATAATATGGATTCGTTGAAAGTGAGTGAAATGTTAAGCGAAAAAGGCAAGCCAATATTAGTTGTCAATAATTACAAATATAATTTTCACAAAATACTTTCCGGAAACGTGAAACGGTGGCAGTGCATTCAACGTGGGTGTAAATCGTATATTAAAACTTTTTCGGACAATAGTGTAATTATTGAACACAATGAAAACCATAATCACGAGGACTGCGATGTGTCCATTTTAAACCGACAAAAACTAAGCAATTGTTTAAAAAGACGTGCCATGGAAGATATATGCGAGAAACCGATGAAGCTCATTCACAAACAATTAAATGAAGAAAATGTTGATACACTGACTATAACGGACGTGCATCCAAGATTCCAAATTCCATGCAGGAAGTACATGACGTATTAAATACGATGAAGGTGTTAACCAATCAAGGAGAGTTATTTTTGCTAACCAATGATTCTGTGAAAAATTACGTGGCATTTTCGTGCACGTCCAACTTAATATTTTTGAGCAAATCACGAACAGTTTATGTAGATGGGACTTTTTAGTGCTGCACAAAATTTTTCCACCAGTTATTCACCGTTCACGGACTACAAAATGGGCACTATATTCCATTAGTCTTCTTTTTGCTTCCAAATAAACAAGCAAATACGTATGCTACTGCATTCAATTATATAAAAGATCAATGTTCAAAACTGAAGATCACTTTTAATCCTGAAGTTATCTATGCGGATTTTGAAACGGCTATTCACTCTGCTGCAAGTCAAGTTTTTCCTTCTTCTGAACTAAGAGGATGCAGATTTCATCTTGGCCAGTCGTGGTAAGTATTTTTTTTAACGGTTGACAACAATTAAGATATTTTTGTTGTTGATGATTTCCGAGTTTAACCTTATGAATGAAATATTTTCACACACCCGGAAATCATCAACATAATAACAACTGCGAAAACATACATTCATACAAAATTTTTGTCTTTGCATAGGTGGCGACAACATGTTGCCGTGCAAAAATTTGCCGATTACCTAGTAGAAAACTACATTTCGGAAAACGCTGATTTTCCCCCTGATATGTGGGTTGAAAATAGTTCATCGCTAGAACGAACTACAAACGCTTGCGAAAGCTTTCATTCAAAATTGAATGCGTTATTTTATACTAACCATGCACCCAAATATATTTCAATTTTTAGAAAATTTAAAAAATATTCAAATTGATACTTATATTAAAATACGTAGTGTCAATAATCAAAAAAAAGTATACCGCAGGGCTGTTCACTTACGCCAACAATTTGTTGAACATAAAATATCGTCGTTACGGCAAAAAGAAATAAGCCAATCTGAGTTTGTAAAATGTATGTCTCACAAATTTCTACCAAATACACTATAAATTGCATGTATAAAATGTAAATATAATGTTGCATACAGATAATGACTTTTCTTTTGCATTGGTATTCTTAGAAAGTAAGCAGGTAGGTGCTTAATCGCCTTATCACATGGGAGCGAATTAGCATACGGTCATCGGAGCGAATTAGTACAGGATTAACAGGTATTTCTGACCACGGGAGCGAACTAGTGTGCACCGTTATTTATAGGTAAAGAGAAATAATCTTATGATACGGCTATCTTTAATACCTACACATCAGGGCTTTTGGCCTGTCCAAAACTTTTTCTATTGTTCGGTACTGGTTATAAAGGACCCAAGGACCAAAAGCTCTTATACATTTATGAAAAGTTTTATGAAATATTTAGATTATTCTGTAATAATAATTAAAATGATCGTACTAAGTTTTGCATTAGAAATTAGGTTTTATTACTCTCTCGTACATAAAAATAGACTATAATTACAGTTTGTGGTAACCTAGTTTTTTTCCTACTTTCGACACGTGCCACTAGATCGCACCACAATCGATCCACCGCAATACGGTGGTAATAATAATAATAGAAATAATAATTTTTTTGTAAAACTTACCTATGTGAATAATAAAAGCCGACTTCTTCGGTTAAAATATGTACAGCCAGTTCGAATAAGACCCAATGAAAGGTGGGTAGTTCACGTAAAGGTGGGTATCCTCTCCATTTCATAGCCCAGTACATTAAAAATGATACGGGTATGCCCATTACGAATTGGTTAAATAGAACGCAATATATTACCTGTAATGATTTGAAGAATATAAAATATAATGATAATAAAAAAATAAAGGTCAAAAGATGGAAAATAAACAATTTTTATTATATTATATTTATTATAATATTATAATATTTTATTATATTATATACACTATAACATTAATATATACTAATATAAAATTTATAAAAATATGATGTGATGTCTCGTCGGATATCCGTTAAATTATTTTTTTGTTGTAATCCGAGAAACATAAACTGGGAGAAATACAGGAATGTCCTCGAACATCTACCAGGGATTTTCAAAAATGAAATGAAAAACAATCATGATATATTATAGAGTTTGCCTCCGAACAACTTCGCGAGGCCGTCGAACTCTCTTAACATTTATTGTTATAGCGTCAACAGAAATAGGTACGGCATATGTGAAAATTTCTACTGTCTAACTATAACAGCCTGGGTGACAGACAGCGACGGACGGACAGTGAAGTCGATGTCGAATGTCCTTGGGATAGGACAATTTTCCAAGGATTTTTTTTATTTTTGTGGGTTCTTCAAATATCCAGAAACGTCAAAAATGAATTGGGGTGAAATTTGTAGGGGTGGATTTTTTGGTGTTATTTTCCAAAACCCATCTAAATGGCCAATTTCGTGTATTAAACGACTTTTTGGGGTGGGCGTAGATTTTAGGGGTAGGGGGTGGTTTTTCACCTTTCCTGATTTCTTAGTGATATTTCATGTTTCCCTTTAAAGATGTCGAAAACAACAATTTTTCAGAAGTCGGTGTACTCGTGCGTCACTGAAAATCTGATGGCATCATAATGACGGTCATACCACAGATTGGTCATACCGTTTGCTGTGACGGCAAAACCAGCAGATTTTAGTGCCAAGGCGCGTCAATAGATGTTTTACATAAAAAATCAACTCGGAATTATTTTCACGGCAATCGGCACATGTGAATATTAACACTATAATAATGTGTTGATTAAATGTATTGAGTGCACATTATTGAAATTGTGAGTGTCTATAATTGGCTTTTAGAAACATCCAAAAGTAATCGGTAGTAATATCACAAGAGAGTGAGAATAAATAGAGGAGTTCAGTCTAAGGACAGTATGGTCAACACAAGAATGACAGTTAATGTCTACCATTCAAAACATAAGATTTTTGCAGATTTTTTATCATTGCTAACATCTATATTGCTGTTATTCTGTTACTAGTAATGTCGGATGTCAGGTTTATTTGTTTTGTTGATATTCGCTTAATCGTTCATGTTTATTTCCTTATAGTAGTTCTAGTTAGTTGTATCTCTTTATTCTTGATTGCTTTTTCCACTGGCATCTGACATAACTAGTGACATAATGACAGAAATGAAATGGTTACTTGACCACCGATGCGTTGAGTATTCAGCTGAAACGTCATTTTAGATTTTAATATTTACGCCATGGAGACTAATGCAGACTATGTACGGAGATCGAACTCCATGTATTTCAATTTGGTAATGGTAGAGGGCGCCAGTGTCAATACCATACCAAAAACATCTGAGTGTAGAACAATAACAGCCAATCATGAGCCTTGCATACACTTTCAGTTCATGGTATTTTATTAGTTGTTAGCTCATTTGACAGAATGTTAGGTAAGTAAGGTTAGGAAACAGAAATTAAAAATTTTATGAGTAAAGGCACATCCCCAATCAATTTAGCGGCACGCGTGCTAGGATAATGATATTTAAACGTAAGTATCCTGAATACAATTTCGTGCTGACATGCACGCCGATGTAGAAGTGCAAGCTTGCAAGCTGTAACCCCAGATTTATAGATTCCGTAACGTAACGTAACGCAAGGATTTCCGTGAGACGATAAAAGATAAATCATATACGACTCCACTACCATTCATAGATTGCCCTTACGCATGACGCTGATCGCGGCTGTAATGCATAAGTTGCGTTGTGGTACGATGACAGAAGTAATCTATGAATGGTAGTGGAGTCGTCCTATGATTTATCTTTTATCGTCTCACGGAAATCCTTGCGTTACGTTACGTTATGGAATCTATAAATCAGGGGTAAGTTTTTTCGGTGCGTGCCGAATTGTGCCATGCGCATTTTATCATGGAAAAAATAATGTAGGTACTCTAACCCTATTTTATTTCATTATTTTTGTAAACAAACATACATTATTTTCTTATTGCGTTAATAAATTGATTTGTTGCCTTTGATAAGTAGTTGGTATCTAAAGCGGAATATTATTAGTACTAAAGGGAAAAATTAGTTTTAAGCAACAATTCTTTTTTTGTATCACAGATTTGTAACCCTTGCCTGACATGTCATACAAGGGTCTATGTCTATAATAGTTTGCTATACATTGTAGCAAAAACTCATCATTTATTGGATTTTTATCATCCATTTTTCACTACTTTTATTTACAGTTTACAGGAAAATTCACAAGGTAAACTCTGTATCCAAAATAATCAAGTAGCAATAACACAGAAAATGCGCATGTGCAATCTCATTCAAGCTAACTGAATTGACAGGATTGAGGATGGGTATCCGTTAGAGATGGGTAACACCTAAAATTTCCTCGTGTTAACACTTCAACACACGCACATCTAAGTGTGTCAACAGTTCGTGTTAACACAATTGTATCATATGACACACTAGTATGGCGCATGGACTATTTATAGCGCAGCACATGAAACACAACACATCATATGCATATCATCAGTCACAGATAAATTAGTTTACTTTATTATCTACCCTAAATGTCAACCACCACATTTACAATAATAATCAGTTGCCTACGTTCACGTTCTCTATTATATTCACCCAATACGTGCTACAAAGCTCAACACATGAATGCAAACGCAACACACAGCGACACAGTGCTGTCGAAGCTTCAACAAAGAATATACCAAAACCAAACGTATTCTTTGGCTTCAGCATCATGTATTAATTAGCTGTCTATTGTGCTGCAATGGTACACCGGCACAGTCCAGCGCGCCCCACACCATACACTATATTCGAAATTCGAACGGAGTGTTCCAGAAGAGCCGGTGTGCTATGGGTGTTATATAAGAGTGTCAACACACTCGACACAGTATACTGTGTTATTATAACACAAAAGTGCCGCACCGAACAGTGTTACCCATCTCTAGTATCCGTTTTGTCGCACGCATGCCGAAGTTCCATTTTGCTAGCAGATTGATTAAGGCTACATTTATATTCAATTTCGCACTTGCTTAATTTCATTCCAAATTGACATTTGTACAAATGACCATTTACATTGTCAAATTGCGAAATCTATTTATAGTTAGTAAGCTATTACTATGTCCCTTTCTTGTAGAGTCTTATATAACAGGATAATTAAATATATACATTTAAAAAAACTCTTCGTTAAACTGTTGATAAACAGACGTTTGGGATTGTGAAACATCATCCATAATAACAGAGTCTCTGATAGTAAAAACAATATTTTTTAAACATAACCTTCAAATTTCAAGCAAAATTTCGGTCCTGCTTGCATTTACAAGCTCCTTGACAAAATTACAAGTTTGCTTCAGCTTAGGCTAATGTCAAATTCTAAAAGTAAATAGTATTGGCAGAAGTCATATATCGAGCGGGAAGTAAGCGTGTTTGAAATTAAATTGAATATAAATGTAGCCTATGGAGGGTAGAACTAAGGAAGGCCATCTCAGTGTATTAAAAAGTGTCAGTTGAAAGGGAACAAATTAAGGTGGCGCTAGAGTAGCAAGCGAAAGAATTTTAAAAGGAGCGCCACAAATTATTAGAGTAGGATACTAAATTAAAAAAGGACAGACTACGTAAATAGTTGAGATTTTAAATACATACTGCATATTTCTTAACTACAGAAGTAAAAAAAAATATTAAATTTTTCAACCCAGCACACTTCACTCTGTTTATAACTGCTAAATTCATATAATTTCCAGTTCCTACACTAGCGCTATTTCGGTGAGTGCTCGAACAATAATTTGCTGTTTACAAGTGGATACTTTTTCAACTAATCCCCCATACAAGACGGTTCTCCTTAATCCTACCCTCCATAATGTAGCCTTAGAAATAAGTTTATGTCCCCGTCTTAAAAAATATCGAAAACTGTGATCGTTTGGTGATGAAATAATTAGTTCCATAGTCCGTGCTTCTTAATGTGCTTATGCTTTTACGTGATGAAAAATACGAATATCTATTGTCGTAAAGTCTAACTAAAGTCAGTGTGATGAACCATATTTTTAATCCCCGTGAAGGAAAATGCCGCCTAATGGCGTGCATATAAATTTTTTATAAATTCAAATATTGTGAAATAATGTTAATCTACTATATCAATTTGAATGAAAAAAATCAGCCTGCACACAAAATTCATAAAATTTGTAATACAATAATAACACGTTTTTCTCTAGAACACGGAGTATCGAAAGAACAGTTTTTTGTATCGTCAACCCAACCATACTTGACAACATCATGCTTATCAAACCAAGTTTCGTCTAAATAAATTATACCCTTTTATTTTGCGCAAATATTCCTGTCTTAGTTCAACGATACGCCGAGATTCCATTATCACCATTCGATTATCTAACTTCTTATATTTGAATCCACAATTCAATAAAACATAGATAAGTATATTCAGGAATATCCCGCAATTTATCACGAATCAGTTCTAAACTTGGTACTATTACTTTATAAATCGTTGTAAACCCGATTAATGTTAATTCGTGAATTCTCACGATAACCGCATTATCAGAAATTTCAGAATTTTCTTTTTTCAAACACGAGTACATATTTAAAACAACTCGTTGCACTGAACATGTAAATCTTTGTTCTTAAATTCGGCACTATTGCATTTGTTTGTGGCGCCAAATTATTAGATTCCCGCGCATCATCTTGGACTGTCGTTTCTCCAAAATGCTATTCTGATTAATTACAAATAAATTATAATAATAAAACTCACCCTAACGTCTACGAACAAATAAATATTATATTGATATCAATTCACTCAAGTCCACGAACAAATAATGAATATTATATTGATATCAATTCACTCAACTCCACGAACAAATAAATATTATATTGATATCAATTCACTAATCTCACTCGACCACGAAATAGATACTAGATATTTACTACTATTATTTTAAATATTTCTTTAAAACAAAATTACTAATAACACAATACTAATATCTCTCTAATATCCCATGCCACCCTCGGAGTTTAATTTTTTTTAGTTACAGTTAGTCCGCTTTAGTAAGTGACCCGTTACTCCATTATCATATAAACAATAATGTACTTGATGATTGTATAACGCTGAACACCTGCAATGCGTTGCCAGATATACAAAATTTTCTTAAATATAGTAGGCATACAAAAAAATGTTTTAATTAATTTCTCTTTTTACAGCAATTTCGAGCGACTTTTTTTAATGCTTACTAATAAATTTATATTATCTATTTTTTTTAAATATTTTCAAACTAGCTTTCTGAGAACATCACTAGCTAACAGTTTACTGAAGTAATGGAAAACATTTGTATAGTGAGCCCAACAATTTTAGAAAATATATCTGACAACATTGCTTTATTTTATGGTCATCACACTGACTTTAGTTAGACTTTATATATTAATGATACCTTTCTACACCAGATCACCTACACTTTCCTATAAATACCTATAACAGTTCACTAAACTCACTCAACCAAGAAATAAATATTATATTAAATATTTCTTTAAAACATAATTCACACCCGACACTGAATGATACTAATAGATTATAAGCCGAACCACAACACAACCCCCCCGAACACCCTCAAGACCGTAGAATTTTTTCTGCGAAAACCGTCAAACTGAATATACTTCGGTTATTTCGTTATATTACGAAGAATATTGCAGTTGATGATTGGTTGTTTTGAAGTCTTTACTGCACGTGGAGCTACGTTACCAACTCTTCAAAATTTTCTTAAATATAGTAACATATAAAAAGTGGTTTTAATTCATTTTTCTTTTTTCAGTAATTTCAAGCGACATATTTCAATGTTTACTAATAAATTTACATTATGTATTTTTTTAAAAATATTTCCAAACTAACTTTCTTATAACATCACGAACTAACAGTTTACTGAAGTAAGAGGAACATTTGCGTAGCGAGCCTAACAATTTTAGAAAATATATCTGACAACATTGCTTTATTTTATGGTCATCACACAGACTTTAGTTAGAGTATAATACCTTTTTGATGGTGTAGTGGTTAGGTCGCGTCAGTAAATTGATATTAATATAATATCATTTGTTCGTAGACGTTAGGGTAAGTTTTATAATATAATTAATTAGAATGGCATTTTGAAGACCATTTGAAACAACAGTCCAAGATGATGCGCGGGATTATTGAATTGTGGATTTAAATATAAGAAGTTAGATAATCGAATGGTAATAATGGAATCTCGGCGTATCGCTGAACTTAGACAGGAGTATTTGCGCAAAATAAAAGGGTACCGTGATTCAAATAGAACTATAATTTATTTAGACGAAACTTGGTTTGATACACATGATGTTGTCAAGTGTTAATTCATTTATTTGTTATTCAAACAATCCTTACGGTTTTATTACATGAATAAATATATAAAATAAAATACATTTTAACTTAATATGTAAGAAAATAGTAGTAATGGTAATTATATTATAATTAAAACTGTATGAGGATATACACCCACCTTTGACGATACAAAAAAACTGTTCTTTAGATACTCCGTGTTCTAGAGGAAAGCGCTTTATTATTGTATAACCAATTTTATGAATTTTGTATGCAGGTTAATTTTTTTCATTCAAATTGATATAGTAGATTAACGTTATTTCACAATATTCGAATTTATAAAAAATTTATATGCACGCCATTGGGCGGTTTTTCCTTCAAAGGGATTAAAAATATGGGTCATCACATTAACTTTGGAAGAACTTTACTACCATTTATAAAAACTAAGGTTACTTTTATTATTTGGATGGTATCGTATTTGCAATGCGCGACGCCGCGGTGAATAAACAAACTGCTTAGATAGACGATTTTGTCAATTTTTCCGTAAGAGTTAGTTTTCCTTATATAGTCTCCATGATTTACGCTTTGGGGTGTATTCATTGTTCTAATAAAGCAATACAGATTTTCGCAATGATAAAAATCCTGCAAAAATCTTTTATTTGGAATGGTAGACATTAACTGTTATTATTGCCACTTTTTGTTGGCCACACTGACCCCCTGACTGAACTTCTCTATTGAAAATAATTTGACAGGTCATAGAACACTTGTTGCTAAGCCATAGATACGAGAGCCCGAAGGAGTCGAGTGGCTCTTGCCAAATGGCAACAAGTTTGAGAATAGTCCTGGTAGTCTAGGAGGAATCGGCGCATGAGTACCGAAAACTATTTGACCTCAATTTTTTTATGCGATCCTCTTCAAATTGCTCTCCTTATGATATAAATGCATGTTGCCATGGCGCAACCCGGTGCCATATTGTTTAAACCGAAATTGTTTAAACAATTGCAACGAATTGTTATTTTTCAACCGGACAAATTTTTTTTATATTCTTTATTGAAATACCAATAAAAAAGGTCCTATGACTTTTAACGATAAAGTTAATATTTTTAAAGATATGAATTTTTAAAGGTTCGAAAAATCTCAAATTTAGGTACTTTCGACCCATGAAAAATATATTAAAAAAAAACATAATGTCTAAGTAATATTTTTTTTTAAATTCTCTATACAATTGTTAATAATATTGTTAAAAGAGATTTAAAAAAATTTCATTGTTTATATCTTTTTTTGAATTGTTAATTCCGCGCGCTCACAAGTATGCGTCGCTTACCTTTAAGTATCGCTGTCTCTCTCTGACTCATGCGTTGCATCGGCCTCTCTGTGTCTTGAATCATTATTTATCATTTATCTTGAAAACTATCAACTTTATCAAGATTGTTAAAGAGAGCAATGTTATTAATAATTAAATTGTCTACAATTTGTTTTTAATACATTTTTTTCTGAAATCAATTTTTCAAAAGTTATTTAAGCATAAATCGAAACATGTAATTAAAATTACTTTTTTATCAGTTTATATTACTTTTTTGTTATTATTATTGTTGATATAAAGGCAAAAATTACTATATATACTAATAATACTAATGATAATATACTATACTATATATATACTAAAGATAAATGATAAATTATGATTCTAGACAGAGAGGCCGATGCAACGCATGAGTCAGAGAGAGACAGCGATACTTAAAGGTAAGCGACGCATACTTGTGAGCGCGCGGAATTAACAATTCAAAAAAAGATATAAACAATGAAATTTTTTTAAATCTCCTTTAACAATATTATTAACAATTGTATAGAGAATTTAAAAAAAAATATTACTTAGACATTATGTTTTTTTTTAATATATTTTTCATGGGTCGAAAGTTTAAAAATTCATATCTTTAAAAATATTAGCTTTATCGTTAAAAGTCATAGGACCTTTTTTATTGGTATTTCAATAAAGAATATAAAAAAAATTTGTCCGGTTGAAAAATAACAATTCCTTGCAATTGTTTAAACAATTTCGGTTTAAACAATATGGCACCGGGTTGCGCCATGGCAACATGCATTTATATCATAAGGAGGGCAATTTGAAGAGGATCGCATAAAAAAATTGAGGTCAAATAGTTTTCGGTACTCATGCGCCGATTCCTCCTAGACTATGGAGAATTATTATATAATTTATCGAACTCTCGTGTGGTATTCGATAGATTATTTTCATTATTAAAATAAAAATTAACAAAAATGCACGCTCGAAAACTGGTGAAATAAACTATAGGAAACTTGAAAAATAATCATTATTATACGTGGAGAGCTAGAAAATTTTAAAAATAGCTCTCAACACATTAGTCATTACATGGAGTTGCGAACACTATATTTCCTATAACCACAAAAAATTACAATAACCGAAATAGTGGGAACGATCGAAAAATATATAGATACTTGCAAAAAAATGTTGACTACATGTATTAAGAGCTGGGATAAATATACTCACCTAATATTATCTCTGTATACTTACGTGCATTAGTTTTTTACTATCTACGGGTTCGTTAGTACCCGGTTGAATTTTGTATCTCCTGATAGCCGACGGCATGTTGGTGACGTCCATAAAAGTATAAATACCACCGAATAACCAATAAACTCCGAAAGTCATTACCAAAGATCCGTAAACCCAAAGGTTGAATGGATCTTCGCCAGCGATGTCCAAAAATTTGTTCCATTGGGCTTGCCAAAAATCACCGGATGCTCCCCAAAATCTTTGACAATGCCTATAGAATAATGAAAAAAAAAATATAGAAAAACGCATTATTTTAGGTCCCGGATCTTTGAACGTTCGACTATTCACAAGAACGTCGAATAAATTTTGTTCGTACGAATGATTTCACCCGAATCGAACGTTACTCGAAAGTTCAATAGCATATAATAACTTCCAAAAACACTGGCGAACAACTTTGTAAATAAATTGTTTGATGCATGATAGCTTTATCTGCGTTCATTTTTGTTCAAATTTATTGGACAAACACCATAGTTTAGATTTGTTTTCAATATTATCTGAAATTATCTTAAGGTTCTCATAGTTCTTATCGGAATATATAAAACTGGTGTTATCGGCAAAAAAATAGATTTTTAAGGATACATGAATTGGGGTAAGTCATTTATATATGTTACGTCCCAAGCCCGATCTTGTACGGAGTCGAGCTTCGTACAATGAATTTGTACGAAGTCCGATCTGTACAAGCCATTTTGTACGAAGCCGAGATTGGCGGACTTCGGACAGAGATGATTGTACGAAGTCGACTCTGTACAACGCTGGTTGTACGGAGTCGGAGCATCGATACTCACTCGGTAATGAGCGCGCTATTAAGACTCTCGTCTGTAGCCCGTGTGATGTGGTGCCGACCTCGGGCGCCATCGAGTATCTCCGGTGGCGCTCGGCTTTCATGCGGGGCGCGCACACTCTCGTCTGTTGCCCGTGTAGGTGGTGTCGACGGGCCGACCTCGGGCGCCATCGAGTATCTCCGGTGGCGCTCCGGTGCGCATGCGTCTATAAAGCTTTTAACCACCTATACGATATCATTAATGTGTAGAGATTAGCTCAGCGTAAGCGTGCTGGGCTCCTAACACAGAGGTGCGAGGTTCGAGTCGTGTCCGAGTCAAGATATTTTTATTTTCTTATTGTTTTTTTCAAAAATTGACTAAAAATACGAAGAAGGTTTGGTAGGGGTAGGTTTGGTTGGGTTATTAGGGGCCATCCATAAAGTACGTCACACGTTAATGGGGAGGGAGGGTATCACCGAAGTGTGACATCGTGTGACAAGGGGCATGGGGGGGTCAATACTTTTGTGACGTCACATGTTAAAATTCAAAATACTAAAACGCAAAGTTTGGATGTGAATTAAAAATTTTAAAAATTTACGAAATTGATCTATATTTATTAATAATTTAGCATTCTCGCTATGCGATAATCTCTCATGCAACGTCTTTTAACTTCTAGAGCTGTTTTCTCTCGATTATTTTTAAATACATACATAGATTTAAAAAATGTGTGACGTCACATCAGGAGGGGGGGGTTATAAAAATGTGACAACCTGTGACAAGGACGGGGGGAGGGGTTCAAAAGTCCTAAAATTCGTGTGACGTACTTTATGGATGGCCCCTTATTGAAAATTATTATAATAATCTGTCAATTACACAATTCAATTTTTCGATTCGGATTAGGGTAGGGTAGGGTAGGGTGGTTTTGGTTGGGTTATTATTGAAAATTATTATAATAATCTGTCAATTACACAATTCAATTTTTCGATTCGGATTAGGGTAGGGTAGGGTAGGGTGGTTTAGTTAAAAAAGTGTATGGAAAGCGAGGAGATGTTCTTTTCATAGAGAGCGACACGGGGTGTTTGAACCGTGCGCGCCCCGCATGAAAGCCGAGCGCCACCGGAGATACTTGATGGCGCCCGAAGTCCGCACCACCTACACGGGCCACAGACGCGAGTGGCGCGCACGGTTCAGACACCCCGTGTCGCTCTCGTCGACTACTCGAAGGCGCGGAGGAGGGTAGGGTAGCTTGGGTTGGATTTCCTTCGCTTCTAATGCACTTTACAACATTTTGGAAAATATCCATTAAAAAAGTGTACGGAAAGCAAGCTTTTCTGTGAATTATACAATTCCATTTTTCGATTTGGGTTAGGGCTGGGTGAGATTTCCTTCACAAAAATTTATGAAATTTCCCATAAAAAAGTGTATATAAAGCTAGAATATCTATGAAAAGAACATCTCCTCGCTTTCCATACACTTTTTTAAATATATCGTTTGAAAAAGTGTATAGAAAGCAAGTCAATTCCTAGCCTAAACCACCCTACCCTACCCTACCCTAATCCGAATCGAAAAATTGAATTGTGTAATTGACAGATTCGTCCTAAGTCTGCGCTAAATGTGAAGGGGGATATGTTTTTTTTTAAAGAAGACCTGATGGGCCGATAATATCAATTAAAAACCCATAAACACCCACTAATTATCTTTGACAGCGTAATTCTACCCTCCTCCGCGCCTTCGAGTCAGATAATGTTCAAATTATAATAATTTTCAATAATAACCCAACCAAACCTACCCCTACCAAACTACCTTCGTATTTTTAGTCAATTTTTGTAGAATAAATTATAATAATTTTCAATAATAACCCAACCAAACCTACCCCTCGCGCGCCTGGCACCAGACGACCAGCCCCGCGAGAAAGCCGAGCGCCACCGGAGATAATCGATGGCGCCCGAAGTCGGCACCACATCACACGGGCTACTGCGAATAGCTAATTGTGCTCACAAAATGCAATAAAACTTGGAGTTAAATTATCATGTATACCAAATACAATGCTTATAAGATTTGATTTGTTATATATGAATAACGCGCTCATTACCGAGTGAGTATCGATGCTCAGACTCCGTACAACCAGCGTTGTACAGAGTCGACTTCGTACAATCATCTCTGTCCGAAGTCCGCCAATCTCGGCTTCGTACAAAATGGCTTGTACAGATCGGACTTCGTAGAAATTCATTGTACGAAGCTCGACTCCGTACAAGATCGGGCTTGGGACGTAACATATACATAATAAATAGCAAAGGTCCAAGAACTGACCCTCGAGAAACGCCATACACAGCCGATTTAAAATCGGACGAAGAATTATTACTTGATTCAGCCTGATAACGATTACTTAGATACGAGTCAATAAGTTATAGAGTGGCATACCTCTAATACCATAGTAATTAAGTTTACGAAATAATACCTATTCTGAGAAACTCAATCAAGCGCCTAATAAAGATCCCATAGTGTAATAGCAGTAATAAGGATATCCATAATAGGTATATACAAACCGTCATGAAATATTTATCGTCCTTTTTCGCTTTTCTCTTATAGACTAGGAGATGGTGACAGAAAATGTTCTCCCATTTTGATAATTAACCCTAAAATATGAAACATAAAGGGGTTATGAGCCCTTATTGCGCGCTTTCACGTCATAAAGAAAATGGCTTCTCTTTGTGTAAAGAATTTTAGTATTTTTCCGTGACATTAAATAGCATGCCTTTGTAATATAACGTAGTCGGAACAAATTTAAGCTATAATCATTGATGGCATGCAGTTCGCAACGGCCGACGGGGCTCAAAGGGTTACGTAGAAATGAAAAAAAAAATAGAACATTTCCGTGTTTACAAATTGCATGGCGTTGTAAAAAATTATTTTTTTTATCTCAAAAATACTCTACGAAAACTGGCATGCACCCCTCGTATGTCCAAGGGTGGAAAATATTAGGAAAATGTTGTGAAAATTCAATACAACTTTTCCGTGATAACGTCAATAAATTATAAAAATTAAGTATTGTTCAAATGGCAAAAAGTTTGAAGTCACGGAAAAGTTGTATTGAATTTTCACAACATTTTCCTAATATTTTCCACCCTGGGTCATACGAGGGGTGCATGCCAATTTTCGTAGAGTATTTTTGAGATAAAAAAAATAATTTTTTACAACGGCATGCAATTTGTAAACACGGAAATGTTCTATTTTTTTTCATTTCTACGTAATCCTTTTGAGCCCCGTCGGCCGTTGCGGACTGCATGCCATCAATGATTATAGCTTAAGTTTGTTCTAACTACGTTATATTACAAAGGCATCCAATATAAGGTCGCGGAAAAATATTAAAATTCTTTACACAAAGAGAAGCCATTTTCTTTATGACGTGCAAGCGTGCAATGGCTCGTAACCCCTTTATCTTTAGGGTTAGTTATCAATTCTTAAAAAGGCATGCAGTAGAAAATGGGAGAACATTTTCGGTCAACATCTCCTAGTCTATTATTAATTAATGTTTTTAAACCTTTTTTTTTTTCACTGTTGCAATTGTCTCAGTATTATTTTCAAGAGGCAATTCGCAGATTGAACACATTTCACGCTCCATTTTCACTATTTATAAAGTATTTAAAAGTAAAAAACATCTTGACTGTCAACACTATACATAGGTAAATACACTTAAATACACTATGTACGCTTCATACAATCAATTTAATCTCGTAATTCATAAACTACACTTGTACAAACATTTTTGGAGCACGAATAGTTAGAACGATATCTCCAAATTAGATGTTTATTTTCATAAAAATAAGAACTGGCGTAACATACATCTACTAAGGCCGGCCTTTGTACATGCACGTGTGAGCTAGTGAATCATGCGCATTCGTCCGCTATAAATTAGATTTGTTTATTACAAATATCTCGGTTTCTATTGATTTTATAGAACATTTTTATACCTACATTTTTTATTTGAAGCATTTTTCCATATCTCTGTATGTTCTCGAGATATTTTCTAAAAAGCGATTTTGGGGGTAGTTTTTACCCCCTAAATAGAATTTAATAGTTTTTAACTATGTATACTTCATATTTATATCAAAACGAACTTATATTCAAAATCCAGGCTTTAGTTTTGAATGGTAGTTTAAATCTTAATTTTTTTGGACAATATGATTTCCGCTCTCAAAGACACTCACATCACTAACAATATTTAGAACAGCTTGAGTAATAAATCGTTCTTTTCTAAAACCATATTGCGAATTACAGAAACAAATCTTGTTTGTCGATGTAATCGTATAACCCATGGGCGCCCATACTCGGGGGCAAGGTGGGGCCGGCCCCCTCCTATATTTTAAGGAAAGAAAAAAATTCATCATAATTTGAAAAAATTGTTTTGTCAAATAATTATCCTTATTGAATAATTTTGACATTTTAAGATATAAATTGGGAACAAAATATTTATTAGTAAAACATGCGCATCACGTATTTGTATAATTAATGGTTAAGTGAAAGAAGTTCCAAGATTGGCTGAAAAGCAGAAACATAGATTTAATGTAGGTACAAAGCTTGTCACTTCAGGGTTTCATGTTATAACCCCTACATGGACTCCATAATGACGTCTATAATGACACGGTTTGGAAAGGGTAATGATATACCATTGAAAGGTGGACTTCTTCACCCACATCTTATGAAGAAATAGAAAAAAGAAGATTTTATGAGGGAAGTGAAAAGTTTGTAAAACTTTTATAGAATAGATAATTTAGAAGCAGAGGCCAGATTATGGTATGCTGTTTGGGCAGACAAGGATTATTTGGAAAAAAACAAAAACAAGACTACATGATATATTGGAAGAAACAACTTTTCACCCAGCTGTGAAAAAAGTTATCATTTTCTATCTCACTATACCTCCCACAACTTGTACCGTAGAGCGTTCTTTCAGCACTCTACGTAGAGTGAAAACTTGGCTGAGGAGTACCACTGACCAGGAACGTCTTTCAAGCTTGTGCCTGCTAAGTGTCCACAGAAAAAGTGCAAAGAGACCTGACTTTGAGGACAAAGTTATTAACTTGTTTAGTAGGAAGAAAAGAAACTTACAGTTTGCTTTTTCTAACAATTATTGAACACTAGTTCGACCAATTTCGGTTAAGCTATAAATTGTCATCGGTTTTTTATTTCTTAGAACTGGTTTCAATAAAAATTAATTGACCTTAAATGCTGTGGCAAAGTATTTAAATGTAGGGAAGTTTATCCAACATAGTTCAAACTAGAGTTTTCCAAAGTATACAAAATGTAATATGCAATATTATTACGTCTAGCCCCCCCCCTGAAAATTTTCATATGGGCGCCCTTGGTATAACCTATGCTTCAACAGCACCTCAATCATTCAACTAAAAATAGAAATAATCGAAATTGGACGATAATTGTCAACCTGAGAGGTATCTCCCCTTTTTTATGTAATGGAAGAACTTTAGAGAATTTGAAGGCAACGGGGAAAATTCCTGAATGGAAGATTGAATTAATTGATATTATGAGCGGTTTAATTATACATTTACAAGTTTCTTTTATGATTAAACTATTGAGATTATTTGTATCTAAAGAGCTGGAATTTTTTAAGGAACTGATTATATTACTAACTTCCCCTTCGGTGACTGTTGTTAAAAAGAAAGAACACGGTACTGGAAATTTTTTAAAATTTAGCAAATCTTCATGAGTTATGGAAGGCAAAGTTTTTATAATACCATCAGCAAAAAAATTATTAAACTCATTTGGAGACAATGGAAAATGTTGAAAACCAGATTTCGTTTTATTTCTTTCAAAATTAATTATTTGCCAGAAGACTTTTGGTTTATTTTGCGATAATATTGTCTCTTATCATTAAATCGAGTTTAGGTGTTCGATGCAACGCGCCCTAAATTATATTCCTGATTAAACTTTCGAAATGCATTTGGATTTTTTCCAGCTTCTGAAACGAGCTTTAATCTACATAAATTATGACTACAATTTAGATCCTCGTTGATCCAATATACAGACAATATTCATTTTAGGTGAAATTGTCCGTAGGCTAAAATGTTTAACGATTAAATTTTTATAAGTGCTTGTAAGAAAGTTAGCTAAAAATTTCTTGTTAAATATTGACAAATTAATCTTACCTAGTTATAGTTTAAAATTAAGCGTGCCTGATTTTGAGAAAATCCTTTTAAGGAGAATATTATTATCTTTTACTATTTCCTTAGAAAGTAAAAAATACTGACCTCTATATAGTCGGTAATGCCTGGTTCGAAAACCCCCGTTCTAAAACAACTCTGATCCATACTTGTAAATATATTGTCAATATAGCCTGCAGATGTTGCTGTTACCCTATTAGTGTAATCCAGAATATTTATTGATAAATTGAAGGGACACGATAGTTCTGGTAAATATTTAAATTGCAAAAAATCAGATTTAAAATTAATATTAAAACTGCCCAAAATTACGATTTGGGTGTTATCACAATATTATTAAGTAGGTTTTCAAATTTGTTTACCATTTGCTGATATACAGGGTGATTCATTAAGAATGTCCAATCTCTGAACTGTAGATTCTAGACCTCAAAATATGATGATTCCGCTCAACATGCCTCATGCAAATATTGCTAGTTTCCGAGATACGGGGTGTTCAAAGTTTAAATTTAAATTTTGATTTTCGCAATAATTTTTTATGTTTTCACAATTTCTCTTTGAAAATTGGCAATTTCACGTTTTTTTCCATGAGGAATCATAATTTGCACTATAATTTAACATTGCTAATAGAGGGCTCTAGTTACACTTGGGCTTTTGGGCTAAACTTACAACTAAAATAATAAAAAAATATTAAAAAGCGTTAAATTCTACAAAAAAAGTTTTTCTTCTTTGATTCGTGTAACTCAATCGGTTATCGAGTTATTTGCTTCTAAAAAGTTCAATAAATTTTAATTTTTTCATAAATTTTTTTTATTATTCCTTAAATATGTAACAATAACAAATTTGTAAACATTAATAAAAAACTTCAAAGCAAATGCTCAAAATGCCCACCATTTACTTCAATACACTTTATGATCCTATTATTTTTAATTACATCCGCGACTTCTTCTATTTTCCGTCGCAGTTGTGGAAGAGAAGTAATTTTTTCTTTGTAAACTAATGTCTTCATTTGCGACCAAATTGAAAAATCCAAAGGATTGAAATCAGGGCCTCTTGGTGGCCAAGCAAACTCACTTCCACGACCAATCCATCGATGCGGAAACTGTTCGTTTAAGTATTGATGAACTTGTAAAGAATAATGTGGTGGTGCTCCGTCGTGCAAAAACCACATATTTTGTCTTAAAGCGAGAGGTATTCGGTACAGTTTGTAATTGGGTTGCCTTCGATTTGGGTATAATTGTGAATATCTTCGAACCGCAGCTGGACCACTATAATTTGACTGAGCAAACACACAAATCATATCGCGCATCTCATTATTGGAAAAATCGTTATGCCTAGGCATTATTTGATAAATAACTATTACACTTGTTAATTACTAAATTGTTAATAAATGGTATACTAATGTATTACTTATTCTTATTATTATCCAATTTTTGCTTCTACACAAACTGTCTAAAAGTGACATAAGCCTACTTAAAAAAAACGAAAAATTAAACTCTACACAAACTGTCCAATAGCGACACAAGCCTACTTGAAAAGAAAACGAAAAAAATTAAACCACGGCTTAATTCACGAATGTGATTTTGATATTAAGAGATCTTAATTTGCTTTGAAGTTTTTTATTTTTGTTTACTCGATAACCGATTGAGTTACACGAATCCAAGAAGAGTAACTTTTTTTGCAGCATTTAACGCTTTTTAATATTTTTTTATTATTTTAGTTGTAAGTTTAGCCCAAAAAAAGTTAACTTTGATTTAATTAACACAAACATGTGTAACTAGAGCCCTCTATTAGCAATGTTAAATTATAGTACAAATTATGATTCCTCATGCCAAAAAACGTGAAATTGCCAATTTTCAAAGAGAAATTGTGAAAACATAAAAAATTATTGCGAAAATCAAAATTTAAATTCAAACTTTGAACACCCCATATCTCGGAAACTAGCAATATTTGCATAAGGCATGTTGAGCAGAATCATCATATTTTGAGGTCTAGAATCTACAGTTCAGAGATTGGACATTCTTAATGAATCACCCTGTACACACAGTTAAAATTATTAGCTTATTGCTTAATAACCCGATAGCGATTGCAGACAGATCTATGATACTATAAAAAGGAAAAAATGTATGAGGCAATGGAAAAGTTAAATATACCAGTTACATTGAGAAGACTAGTGGAAATGATCATCCGGAAAACCGAAAGCAAAGTAACTTTGGAGTGCAGTACTTCTTAACGAATTCAAGGTAGAGAAAGGTCTGAGTCAAGGAGACCCATTATCCACAACCCTCTTTAACCTAGTTCAAGAAATCATACTAAGAGAAAGTGGTATAAAAACCCGAGGTTTAATTTATGGGAATAAACATCAATGTCTAGCATATGCGGACGACATAGTACTCATGGCTAGATCCAGGAAAGAACTTCTAAGCGTATTTAAACTACTGGAAGAGAAGGCAAAGTGAACATGGTCTAGTGATCAACGAGAAAAAACAAAATCCATGGTAATGAAGGACAATGAGGAAACCGATATTATTATAAATTGTAATGGAAACAATAGATACATAATAGAATAAATAGAAGATAGATGGGTAAAACGAGTGCTAAAAGGTGGTAAAAAGAGAAGAGGAAGACCAAGGAAAAAATGGTTGGAGGAGGTTAGGAGAGACCTGAGAACAGTGGGAGTAAGGGACTGGCAAAACGAGGCGAGGAACAGAGAATAATGGAAAGAGAGAGTGAAATATAGATAGGTATGTAGTGCTGTTATAGATACATAACCCATTAGCACAAAATTCTGCATCTTGTTCAATGTTCTAATTATTAACGCTAAGAGGTTTAAATTTAGTAGATACATTGCTTCACGAATATAGCATTTCCACCCTTTTCAACTATTTATTCTCCACCCTGCTAAAGGAGTGTGCAAGACGGTATCCATCTTAATGTATACCTAGTAAATGATTTCCCTCTGCCAGTGCTCAGAGTTGCATACAACGTTGAAAGAATATTCTGATAAAAATTCGTCTAGCAATTCAATCATATTGGATAAACATTGGATATTAAGATGAAACACTCTCACTGAACATCCTTCATTTAAAAATTTCCTTGGAACAATTTTTTGTTGTTCCCAATTCAACCACTAGTGATGAGATTAAGTTGTCGCTTCGTTCTTCGACATCTGCTGAAAATTTCCCATAGTTTGCTTCTTAAACATGAATCTTCTCATAACCGATCCATAGGGCCAAACAGAAGGATTAAATATATCATCCAGATTATCCAATGAAAATGAGACTTTATAGGAGCAGGAACTGTCCGCTCTGTTCCATTCGATGCAAGAGAGTTACACAATTACGTTACATATAAAAATGATTTTAATACTTCAACTTTCATCTCGTGTGCGATATTCGAGACATGTAAATGTCCTTGTCGTGATAATGTTTTAAATTTATTGGTTTCGTTATTTCCATAAATGGGATTGAATTTGTTGTTAAATTTTTTAGTTGGGTGATTCAAATCGGAATTCCCAACATGTTGTTTTGTTTTTACGTTTATTATTTGTCTGATCAGTACTGCTTTTTACTACATGAGTATAAAGGTTTGGTACTTTCGTCTCCTTTCAGGTCTTTAAGTGAATTTATTGATGGCGAATGTAGTTTAATTCCAGATTTATTGTTAAAAGTTTGTTTTAATACCCGCTTATCGGGTCCAGTGAACTATTTAGTCCAGGTAATATAGAGTTGTGAGCATTGTTTCCCTCCTAGCGGCTCATTTTGCTTGACAAGAAGGCAAAATTGATGTAGAATAAGATGCGCTCACCCCAAAGTCTGAAGTCGTTTGGGGAAATTATTTAACGAGGTAAGAAGGGTGTAATTTCAGTGAAATTCACGTTTTTCGTGCATATCTTTTCGCCCTTCAGTTTTACAGAAAAAACGTTGAGATATTTTTTTTTCTCCTCAAAATATCTACAAAACTAGACTTTGCACGTCAAAAAATATCGATTAGTTCCGAAGTTATGAGCAAAAAACTATTATTTAAATATTATTAATAAACAACTCGATGTTATTATTATACCCTCTCAAATTTACAAATAACGTGTACGAAATCTGGAACTTGTAACTTAATTAGTTCGCAAATTATGACGTCATAAACAAATTAATTGATTCTCGCCCTGTACGACATTGCGCCTCACCCTTACTTATGATATTTGTGTTGTTGGTAGATTTCACTGTGATAAGTCATGTGTCGTTATTATTTTTCAGAAATGTGCAATTCCGCAACCGTGGGAATGATTATTTAAAACGACCTTAGTTGTAAAATGCAATATACCGTATGTTCAATGAAGTTTGCAATATGTTATTACGTACATTGATAGAGCATAAAAAAAGCTTTAATCTGAAAAAAGATTCGTCTAGATTCCTTGAAAAACAACGGAGTGACAAACCGTCAAAGTTTAAGGCTAATTATTTAAGAATTTCAGGGTGTAGCGAAAAAAAAGAAGATATTCATGATCGGAACACGGAGTACTTTCACTATTTAAAATATTTGTTCGAAGGGGAACAGGTTACTAAGCTAAAAGCCATTTCCAAAGTTCGTGCAACGTTATCATTTTTACTATCTGGCTCATGGCGACGGAGTGGAGGAGATTAAAGATCGAGACTCGACATAGACATTTCATAATTTTAGATTTTAAAAATGGATTCCTCTCGTCGAGTATGAGATTTAAAAAAAAACCATCTATTTATCTTGGATAGTTCCCGAGAAAAGTACCAATGCAGCTCCGTGGTCGAATTTGAAGGAGAGCAGGGAGAAATTTCCTCGAGTGAGTCGAGTCTCCACACACTCCGTCGCCACGAGCCAGATAGTAAAAATGATAGCGTTGCACGAACTTTGGAAATGGCTTTTAGCTTAGTTATCTGTTCCCCTTAGAATAAATATTTTAAACAGTGAAAGTACTCCGTGTTCTGATCATGAATATCTTTTTTTTTGGCTGCACCCTGAAATTGCTGAACAGTTAGCCTTAAACTTTGACGGCTTGTCACTCCGTTGTTTTTAAAGGAATCTAGACGAATCTTTTTTCAGATTAAAGCTTCTTTTTATGCTCTATCAATTTACGTAATAGCATATTGCAAAATTCATTGAACATGCGGTATATTGCATTTTACAAAAAAGGTCGTTTTAAATAATCATTACCACGGTTGCAGAATTGCATATTTCTGAAAAATAATAACGACACATAACTTATCACAGTGAACTCTACCAACAACACAAATATCATAAGTAAGGGTGAGGCGCAATGTCGTACAGAGCGAGAATCAATTAATTTGTTTAAGACGTCATAATTTGCAAACTAATTAAGTTACAAGTTCCCGATTTCGTACACGTTATTTGTAAATTTGAGGGCATAATTAGGTGTAATATAAAGACGGTATAATAATAACATCGGGTTGTTTATTAATAATATTTAAATAATAGTTTTTTGCTCATAGCTTCGGACCTAATCGATATTTTTTGACGTGCAAAGTCTAATTTTGTAGATATTTTGAGGAGAAAAAAAAGATCTCAACGTTTTTTCTGTAAAGCTGAAGGGCAAAAAGATATGCACGAAAAACGTCAATTTCACTGAAATTACACCCTTCTTACCTCGTTAAACAATTTCCCCAAACGACTTCAGACTTCGGGGTGAGTGCATCTTATTCTACATCAATTTTGCCATCTGGTCAAGCAAAATCAGCCACCAGGAGGGAAACAATGCAAAATGGTCAGTTTCAGGCTATATATCCTGGACTATTATAGGGAGCCACTATAGTTTTTGACAAATTTTGCAAATAATCGATAGTACTCACCCATTTTGAAGATTACTTGTTTATTTGTAAAGTGCCCGAAAAACATAGCGAAATTCGAGGCATGCGTAGAAAATATTTTCAACTATCACAAGGGCTATTAAAATATAACGTTTTTACGCTAGACATAAGTATAATATTTACCATGTAATTGAATTTCTGGCTGCAGCAAAACAAATTAAGGCTGTACTTAAAACGATCAAAACACTTCTAAGCGATGACAAGATCGATGGATTGTTTTGTACATTCTGAAGGTGAGTAGTGCTGGTGTTATTCTTTCTAGTAGGCGTTACCTCCCCTCCCGAAGAAGAGGATTCATCTTCATAATCTTCGAACATCATAAATCCTGGAAAAAATTTATATAAAAAAAACACTCGTTTTTAATGTGACATTTCCAGTCAACTGTCACAAGAAACTTGACTAATAAAACAATTCAGGATGTTACATATTTGTTGATTTATATAATATATAGAAATGATATAATATAAGCAGAACAAAAAAAAAACAGAAAAAAAAACGTTAAAAAGTGAATTTTTGCGCATGCATATCACTAAATGACAGAAAGATGGATTATATGTCTAAGTTGACATTGTTCTTTTTTGTTCCTAGTTCCTATAGGATGCTGAATAGAGACGATGACTGATTTTGATAAACGGTTCCACGATGTTTGTACGCATAAGATTTATCCAAAAAAATGTTGTTTCTTGAAAAAATCAAGGGTTTTAAATGAAAAATTTATGTAAATACCGTACAAAAGGTTGACGTCACACGTTTGTAGTCGGTGTTTTGGCTAAGATGGAGGATTGTCATATTTTGTATTTATATTTTTACTGAAATAAATAAAATCACAATTATTGTAATGTGAAAATAATTTATTGTTTCAGAATATTTGTATTCTATACAATTATTTCAAATTATTATTTCGGTTATTCTTAAACGGGATTTATAGATTGACGGACTGTAAACGTATACCACACGTAGACGCACTGGATACGTAACGAACGGTATGTAAAAATTGTTGCAGTTATAAATAAACGGAACCGAAATTTTGCGAATGGGCAGAGATAACGTACTCGCGACATTCAAATTAACCTAGAAAGTATACAAATCATCTACAGCCTGTGTCCTATGTTGTTTTGAGCTTTAAATTTTGTATTATACATTCAAAAACACAAAAATTCTTTCCTTTGATTGGCCGGACGTAAGAACGCACTGTAAAAAGATAAAAGTTGGCCAACTCTTCCGTTCCAGTCCGTTCCCCTTACGTTACGTCATGCACTTACGTTCCTTTATAAACAAGGTACGTAAATTCTGATAGTTGATCTTTTCACAGTGCGTCTACGTTTACAGTGGTACGTCAAACTATAAATCCCGCTTTAGTGACTGTCATCATCCTATTGCTAAAAAGGTTTGATAGTCGATTACAGCTTTGATTTTTTTGATGCATAACATCCGATTTTGTATAAATTTTTGTTTAATATAGATACAAACAAAAGTGTCAAAGGAGCTTAATCTCCGTTGAATTAAGTTTATCGATGCAGTTATTGAGATAATATGAATATGTGATGTTTTTTTAACCCTAACTATATGTATAAATAAATAAATAATTTTTTAACGTACGTTTTCTTCGGTAATTTCTTTTTTTCCTTTGTTGTGCGGTTTTCTTGGACATTTTACTCACAATACTTTATCTACTTCCTCCTCAATTAAACTACGTTTTAAATATAATAAACAATTTCCAATTTTTACAAACAAAAGATGATTTATTAACTATATGCAATCTATTTGTTGTTGTTATTATCTGCTGCGATCGAATGTTAAATAAACAACGTACTAAAAGTTGCACCATTTGTTATATACTTACTTTTAATTCTAAATAATACACGTATGTAACGGTGAATGAGAAAATTGACTCGACACAGAGTGGGATTCAGGACGGATGGTATAGGAATTTAACTACACAAATTAAATTTCGTGAACGAAAAAATATGTCAAAATGGGAGAATGTCAACTCCACCACGAACCTCAGGTAGACGAAAAAGGCCGGTCAGCTCCACCACTGATTTCAAGCCGAGGGATTAAATAGATAAGAGGATAATCTTTATAGTACCATAAAATATTTTGCTGAGTTTATAATTTTTGAAGAAAATAATTCAGTTTGACATTTTGTATCATAGAAAAGATATAACCGCTGTTAAATAAAGTTAAAAAAATGCATATTTGAAATTTACTAGATCTATATTTGAAACAAAGCTTACATTCAATTCACTTAAAAATTATAAAACATATACATAAAAACGAAAAATATATACAAACATAAAATAACAAAAAATTAGGAAAATATTCACCCTTAAATATGGGCAGACAGAATACAAATTATTTTGGCGCGTATTTAAAACAAATTGAAAGGTGGTTTGGTAGGGGTAGGTTTGGTTGGGTTATTATTGAAAATTATTATAATTTATTCTTCAAAAATTGACTAAAAATACGAAGGTGGTTTGGTAGGGGTAGGTTTGGTTGGGTTATTATTGGAAATTATTATAATTTATTCTTCAAAAATTGACTAAAAATACGAAGGTGGTTTGGTAGGGATAGGTTTGGTTGGGTTATTATTGGAAATTATTATAATTTATTCTTCAAAAATTGACTAAAAATACGAAGGTGGTTTGGTAGGGGTAGGTTTGGTTGGGTTATTATTGGAAATTATTATAATTTATTCTTCAAAAATTGACTAAAAATACGAAGGTGGTTTGGTAGGGGTAGGTTTGGTTGGGTTATTATTGAAAATTATTATAATTTACTTTACAAAAATTGTCATTCGATAAATTCACCTATTCGATAAATTATTTATTCAAAAAACATGGTGGACTTGACCGGTGACCTTAATCCCCTAAAATAAAATTTCTACCTGAATTTATGGACGTGGTGGAGCTACCATGTAGCCGTCAAAATGTTGTAATTTCTACCTTGCATGGTGGATGCAAGTAAGTAAACAGAACTGTAACATTCAATATATTGTATTAAAACGTTAAACATTATGTACAAACTTGAAGTTTGAAAAGCGCATAAAACAAAGTATCGAGAATAAATCTCCGGGCTCCTAAAATACTTGATAAAATCGTTGATTGAGGATCAACGATAAAATACACGACATACCTTTATAGTATAAGCAATACCGACAGACTATTAAATGCTTATCACTGACTAATTCTGTATCTGTAGAGTAGGGAGGGTGAGTGTAGGTTCATAGCACTTAGGCCACATGTGACCCATTGTACCTCCTCCCGAGGAGTTGTCTTCCTAGGTCATCGTCCATCCTGTCCATTCCAGGAAGGTGGATAGGTCACTAGGAGACATCTCCTTTATATCGACAGGTGTAGGTCAAGACTCACCGAACACACACTCTCTTATTGACGATAACTCCCAGCACTTGCATAAGACATGCCTGACAGATTCATCTTCCTGTTCACACATCCTGCATAGAGGTGTGTCCACTAGCCCCATTGTATGAAGGTGTTTCCTTAATTGACAGTGGCTAGTTAGAAGTCCTACCGTTAAACGTAAGTTTTTCCTGGTCATCGCTAAATATTTTTTCGACTCCAGCTTCCCAGGGTCGCCCAGGATGATCCTGGCAAGACTGCATCCCTTGATTTCATCCCATCTCCTTAGAGATTGAGCATGGGTGTAACGTTTAGCTAGTTCCGCAATTGTCGAATTCGTCAGGCCGTAGGTGTCGCCGGGTCCAAGAATTCTTAGTGAAGCAGCTTCCCTGGCTAAAGAATCAGTAATGAGGTTACCTTTGTTCCTGTCGTGCCCCTTAACCCACCTCAGGATATTATTGTTATCTACCGAGGCGTTAGCTAAATCTCGATGGCACTCTGGTGTAACACGTTGTCTGTTCAAAGCTAGTAGAGCTTGTTTGCTATCAGTGCAGATTATTTTGTTTTTGCCAGAAATTCCTTTTCTGGTTAGTTCCAATTGAATTACCAGCCAGTTCTGTTTGAATCACGCTGGTGTTTTTTCCCATTCCCCACTCAATCGTTAGGCTTAGTGATCTGGAGTAAATTCCACATCCTGAGCCTTCTTTGGTTTTTGAGCCGTCTGTATATATGCGTATTGCATTTGCAGCATCTGACTCTGTGTTCTATTTTATTTGTATTTTGTAGGGTCTATTAAACACAAACCTGGGTTCAATTGCATCACTGGCCGCCTGCAGCAGAGGTAGAGCAGTAAGCGCTTCCCGTCACAGTCGCAGTTTTAATTGACCCATTCCTACTTCGGGGTTTACACTAGCCGTGCGCAATCGTAATATGGCCATTAACGCAACCTCTTTAACGTACAAGTCCAGAGGGGCTAGACCAGTAATTAATTCTATTACCGCGGTTGGTGTTGGCACCTGTAATGTTTAAACAAGCCATTATCTGTATTTGACATAATTTTTAGATGGCCGTTGCTTGTAGAACCTTCGGTCCCCATGCAGTGGCTCCGTACGTTAACATTGGCCTTATGATTGCAGTGTAAAACCAGGTGACCAGCCAGGGTGAAAGTCCTCATGTGCGTCATACTGTCCTCCCACATTGCTCATAAGCCACATTATGCTATTTTTGCTCTGCTTTGTATGCGAGAGTTCCATGTTAGCTTCCTGTCGAGGGTAATACCAAGGTATTTCATCTCTTCATAGAAGTTTAATTTGCTTTTGAAGATTTCGGGGTGTTTTAAGCCAGATAATCTTCTTTTTCTGGTGAAAAAGACCATCTCAGTCTTCTTGGTATTGATAGATGAGTGTTCCTTGCACCATGTTTCTATTAATTTGAGCCCATCCTGCGCTCTATCGCAAATTTTCCGGTCTGCAAGATAACTATGTGTATTGTGTAGAATCCATTTTTATTGAGATGATTAATCAGGGTATCCAGGACTATGTTCCACAGGTGGGGTGATAAGACTCCTCCTTGTGGACATCCCCTCATGACCAGTCCTCTCACAGTGATGTCTTCTACATTGATACTTATTGCTCTACTAGAGAGTATCTCGAGTATCCATTCTCCCACTTCTAGGGGTATATTCCTGTAATTGAGTTGCTGGGTAATTGTTGGAAAGGTAGTTTTATCAAACGCTCCCTCAATATTTATGAATATACCCAGGGTGGATATTCAGAGTCTCTTTAGCTCTGAGGTGTATTCCCAGAAAGTGGAGAGAAGTACGAGTGGTATTCATACTCAAACAAGGATGATGGATTACTCCTTATCAAAAGAATTCCGACCGAATAGTCTTACATCGTTTCTTTTAAAAATAATGGAGAGGCTATGTGAGAGGTATATAAGAGACGAAGTGCTAGTTCACAACCCACTTCATCCATACTAGCATGCATATACTATGGGAAGGTCCACCGATTCGACCCTTCACCAAGTGGTTGGCCGAATTGAAAGATCACTGACTAATTATTTTATTTAATAGAACAGACCATGCAGACACAATAAAATACTCTTATGCAATTATCTTCTCTGGCATTTATATAAAGTATGGCATTGGCACATGATTTTAAACACAAACAGGTCCCAAAACCGTCTCTAGGGTAGAGGGGAAGCTTAAAATTACATAAAAGAAAATGCCCCGCCTACAAAAATTTAAATACCTCTCACGACTTGTGATACGTGCTTGGAAAGCCAGAGATAATTTTCAACAATAAAACAATTATAGGTGTAACATTATAGCAAAAAAATAATTTGGAAACAAAATTAAATCATGTTTTCCTTTGTCTGCTCGTTTTCAAGCTATATTAATGTACACAAAATAATTCACAAAGTACCCCTATTAATGAACGATTTTCTATTAAACCATACATACGATAATATTTAAAAAAAGATCAAAAACTAAGTTCTAGTAGAAGAGCTTTTTGAAGAAGATCTTCACGAATTATTGAGTCAACTGCATAGTGTCCATCAAGGAATTGTTACTTGTAAAAAAAAGCAATAAACACAATGTACTAGCCTGGAATATCTAAGAATACTGAAAAATTGATCAAGAAATGTGATGTTTGTATGAGCAACCAATAAAAAACACCATGAAATTCCTCAGTATCCTTGGATGAAAATAGGAATAGATTTTGCTTTTATCAACCATAAAGACTATCTTATCGTAGTAGATTACCATTCAAAATTTGTAGAAATTGGAAAACCCTGCGAAATAGTGTCAGATTGTAGCCCTCCGTTCAGCTATTTTGAATATAACCACTTTGCAGAAAAACGTGGTTTTAAAATCCCAAATTCCAGACCACACTACTCAAAATCGAATGGTATGACAGAAAAGACAATTCAAACTATAAAGGGCCTAGTAGAAAAAACAGCGAGAAGTGGTGGAAATGGATTCCAGGCTATTCACTTATTCTAGAATAGAATCTCCATCTCCATCAGAAATGCTTATAGGACGAAAACACCGCAATAAAAATATATGTTTAATAGAGATTTTGCAACCAGTTTTCGACGCTGAACTACTTATGAAAAGCTATTGGAACAGCAAATAAAAATGAAAAAATATAATGCAATGAAGATATATTTTATTAAGAAAGTCATTGAAATTGGAAGCATTCAATAATTTTGAGGAAATGAGGAGACTGTCAGTCTTACTTAATTAAAACGAAAAATGGTTTAGTGATGCGAAGAAACAGAATCTATTTGCGTCCAGATAATTCTCCTAATTTTCATGATGAGGATGAAGCTGGAAGATTTCTAGATGAAAGTAGCTGTAGTAGAGCAGATAAAAACAGCTCAATGGAAAAGGAAAGCAGCGAGGGTCTAGAAGAAGCGGACGGTCCATTAGAAACCCAAAAAAGTACTTAGTTTGGTTGAGGAGGACATGTTATGTAATGATTTTAGATATTATTTATACTGAATGTAGTTATCAGGTGATTGTCAGAACTATAATTAATAAAAGCAGTTGTCAAATAATAAGTAGGTACTTGATAGACTTCAAGTACTTTTCGTCTGCTGTGGTTTATTTACGATTAAAAGACGATGACGTTGCTTAGTTATTTTCCTGCTTATCAGAATAAATAAAAATTTACCAACCGTAAATACAATTTATACTTAATGGATAGTGCAATTTACAGTCTACAGGTTGGCAAAACTTCAAGACGTTGTCAGATCAATTGGTAAAATTTTTCAATTTAGTTTGTACCGAAAAATTAGCTTTTTGATTTGGACTGAATTCAATTTGAACTATACAGAGTGTATAGTTTGGCAAGTTTATCTGAAGCCGTGAAAGGAATGCAGTTAAGGCACTAAAGAGATGATGAGTATTCTCATCCGCTATTTTGGTTCCTGAATTTTATTGGTTTGACATGTGTCGAGTTGACATATTGTTGAAAAATTTTTGATACTGAACAGAACATTTTATTTTACCAACTTTCCTTCAGACTATTATCACCAGAAAATTGAGAAAGTGCAACGAATGGATGCTGGGCACGTCTCTGAGTGGAAATGCCAAATCTCATGCCAAATACTTGACCAACACAACAACAACGTTAACGTACAACAAGGAACCAAAATGGCGGACGATAATACCTATGTCTACAGCGCTCTAATGCAGTCGAAAACATTCGATATTGCCACGTTTAACTATGAAAAAGCTAAAGTGCTAAGTATGTAGTGATAATAATTAGAAAATAGACTTTTTATTATTAACAATATGATTAAACGTTAATTCTTTAATGTGCTTGTTTCCTTGGATTTTGTCTATTAACATTATATGTTCAATTTATGAATATTAAAAGATGAACACTTTCCCAAATTCGTTATGGGTTTCTTCAAGCTCTGGCAGCGTTGTGCGAAAGCCATAATTACCACGTCCTCAATTGGTTGAGATTTATCGAAAGGCATTCGTCGCTTAGCGACCAGCTGACTTCCTATTGGCAAGCGCGTGTTCTTCCCTCTCACTTCGTCAATGGACTGATATTGATTATCCAGTGGCGTTGGTATTGTCAATGTCAGATTTTGAACTATTTCGTATCCATATTGAATTCAAGTAAGATTCTTAACATTATTTGTTTTTAACAAATACCGTGTTTTGAAAAATACCTTACCTTTAAAGCAAAGCAAAAATCAGTTTCGATATATAATTATTATACAATAATAATTATTATTTTTAATACTTTTAAAAAAATAGGTTCCGTACGCCATTGGTACGTTTTTGACAGATATCCGCCATGTTTCCTCGCCCCTTACCGATGCCGCGTAGCTTCACATAAACTTGCCAAGCATTACTTTTACTCCAAAACAATGTGAATTGCACAAACAAGGTTCCCCCTTTTCACGTTTTTTTCGAACAACCCTTATTGTGACAGGTTAGGTCGATAGTGACCAGCTGACTTCCTATTGGCAAGCGCGTGTTCTTCCCTCTCACTTCGTCAATGGACTGATATTGATTATCCAGTGGCGTTGGTATTGTCAATGTCAGATTTTGAACTATTTCGTATCCATATTGAATTCAAGTAAGATTCTTAACATTATTTGTTTTTAACAAATACCGTGTTTTGAAAAATACCTTACCTTTAAAGCAAAGCAAAAATCAGTTTCGATATATAATTATTATACAATAATAATTATTATTTTTAATACTTTTAAAAAAATAGGTTCCGTACGCCATTGGTACGTTTTTGACAGATATCCGCCATGTTTCCTCGCCCCTTACCGATGCCGCGTAGCTTCACATAAACTTGCCAAGCATTACTTTTACTCCAAAACAATGTGAATTGCACAAACAAGGTTCCCCCTTTTCACGTTTTTTTCGAACAACCCTTATTGTGACAGGTTAGGTCGATAGTGAAGGAAGCTCAATTAATTAATAATACATATTCAAATCGTAACACTAATTTAAAAAACGGCCGCACTTTCGCACGAAGGGTTTCTATACCATTATCTATATGAACGACAAAAAAATCACGTTTGTCATATGGGAGAACCCCGTAAATATTTGTTTTACTTTAATTTAATTATTTATTTTTAAAGGGAATGTACAGGATGTCCAGAAACTCTCCTGCCAAACGGAAACTACAATTACTAGAGGTGATTTTGAGTCGATTTAGCTCAAATTACCTTAATTCGAAAATGCTTCCTAAGGGAGCTACCGCCCTTTGAAGAAGACGTCCTCATATGAGTTTTCCTCAAATTATTCAAAAATACCGTTACTTAAAATATTCAAACTTGGTATATTCAAAAAACCAGTCGTTCGCTGTAAATAATTTTTTTTTAGATCCATCACAAGCGTGTCAGTCAGTCCAACAGGTATTTTTATTAAAAAAAATTTATTTTCAAGTTTTTTATGTATCCGACACCACATTTGGAAAATTCAAGATAATTTTCATAAAAAATGTTCTCTTTTCTTTCAAATCGATATCATGCACCGTTTTCGAGAAAAATAAATTTAAACTTTTTGTGTTTCTTACATAAAATAATGTTGGATTATAAAATTGTATCTGTAATATCAAGTTGGCTTTGAAAAGTCAACAAATTGTACAGATACTGGTAACAAAAGTCGTGAGTATTAAGTTGCTTACATTGTTTTGGAAATTTTAAATTAATTTTATTTCGTGAGGGTATAAAACAACAATCAACATAAAAAAAAACAAAGTTAGAGATAATTACCAACAGAAATAAGAGAATTAATTTTACAACAGATGCTCTACATGACGACCATTTGTCTCAATACACAAATTTTTTCTATTCTCTAAAGATCGTCTGATTTTTGCAAAAATTCCTGCATTATTTCTAATTGCATTACAAGCGTTTTGAATTATTTGCCACAGCTGATTACGGGTTTCTATTGGAACAGCATAGACTAATGATTTTAAATAACCCCAAATACAAACATCACAGGGGTTTAAATCTGGAGATCTTGGGGGCCAATTAACTAGACCACCTCTTCCAATCCATTTAACGTGATAGTTATTGTCGAGATATTGACGAACCTCTCTACTAAAATGAGCTGTCGCGTCGTGCATGAACCATAAATTATTTCGAATCATCAAGGGAACCTCATCTATTAAATCAGGTAAAACATTTTGTAGAAAATTAAGATATTCTTGTCCTGTTAAACGGCTAGGAACCTCTACGGGTCCTAGAAGCTGATTACCGATTACACCTATCCAAACATTTATACCAAATCTTTGCTGGTGCTTTTTCTCTACTGTTGCATGAGGATTATCACCAATGTATATAGGAATAATGATGTGCATTATGTAAATTAAAAATTGCGTCTCTGGTAAACGTAGATTCATCGCAAAATAAAATATTGGAAAAGAAATTAGGATCCTGATTTTGTTTGTTCCGCAACCAGTTTGAAAAATCTATCAGGACATTTACCATGGCATGAACTTTTTGAAAATGGAAAGGGTGAAGGTTTTCTTTATGAATAATATTCCATACGAAAGACTTGGAAATGCCAGGATACATAGCAGCGAGTCTTCTGGTGCTAACCTCAGGATTATTTTCGATTTCAATCAAAATATCGTCTTCGTATTCCATTGTCACATCAGGTCGTCTACCAGTTTAAGTATTTTTAGGTACTACTGAGCCACTTTCTCTTAATCTTTGGTGTACGGCTACAAATGTTGCGCGGGCAGGATGCCTTCTGTTTGGAAATTTTTTCGCAAATCTTCGCTCTGCTACACGAGCGTTACATTGTATTTCCCCATAAACTAAATGCATATCAGCATTATTCTTCATTCGAAAAATAAACCATTTTGATCAAATTAACCATTATTTTTTACCTTTCACACACAATAACAATAATAACTGTTTCGAATCAAAATAATTTGACACATTATCAGATTTTGTTGATTTTTCAAAGCCAACTTGATATTAAAGATACAATTTTATAATCCAACATGATTTTATGTAAGAAACACAAAAAGTTTAAATTTATTTTTGTCGAAAACGGTTCATGATATCGATTTGAAAGAAGAGAACATTTTTCATGAAAATTATCATGAATTTTCCAAATACGGTGTCGGATACATAAAAAACTTGAAAATAAATTTTTTTTTTAATAAAAATACCTGTTGGTTCCCCCGACTGACACGCTTGTGATGGATCTGAAAAAAATTTATTGACAGCGAACGACTGGTTTGTAACTGTTTATTGATTATACCAAGTTTGAATATTTTAAGTAACGGTATTTTTGAATAATTTGAAGAAAACTCATATGAGGACGTCTTTTTCAAAGGGCTGTAGCTCCCTTAGGAAACATTTTCGGATTAAGGTAATTTGAGCTAAATCGACTTGAAATCACCTCCAGTAACTGTAGTTTCCGTTTGGCAGGAGAGTTTCTGGACACCCTGTATACAACTAAATATTCTGTGAATATTTCAAGCGTCTACCTGTTGCCGTTATCAATATCGAGCAAAAAAATCACATTTGTTGTATGGGAGCCCCCATAAATATTTATTTTATTCTGTTTTTAGTATTTGTTGTTATAGCGGAAACAGAAATACATCATCTGTGAAAATTTCAACTGTCTAACTACCAAGGTTCATGTGACAGACGGGCAGACTGACAGGCGGAACCCTAAAAAAGTACAGCTTGAAAGAATTTCAATATCCTCCCTTTGCTTCCGACACATTTTTGTACATTTATCGGTTATCAAACTATGTACTGGAATAAAAGTTGTTATTATATAGAAAGGTCTGTAAGTACTCAGTATCTTCGCGCTATTATTGTAGTATACGATAAATTGCAATTTGCGAATATTGAAATATATCAACTTACTATTTAATAAACGATGATAACAATATGAAAATACGCACTTCACAACGTCGTATTCATAACATCAATACAAGACGTATCTAAAAATAGAAAATATTACGAATATACATAAGACCGACATCTAGTGGTGAAAACAGCAATCAAAAGCAAGATCAATAAACGCAGACGGAAAATCCTGTACTTGGTTATACTCGGGTTATACCATAATACAAATTTGCAACGATAGATGAATTGGTAAATTATTTTTGATGGTTACCTAATAATTAAGATAAGTATATAGGAAGTCAATGCCCACAAGGAAGGAGGTGGTAGAAGTTTTTAATTGTGATAGATTTACTTTTTTTCGACTGTTCGTTTTTGATTCGTTTAAAAATATTTTTATACTTTCAATTAACGATTCCTTTTGGAAATATTCATGTTTCCATCAAGTTTAAAGATAGGAGTTGTTTCACCAATACATAAAAAAGATAGCCTTCTCAGCCTTGATCATTATCGGCCAATAACTGTCCAAACTGTGATACCTATGTAAGGTGATAGAAAAATAATGTATTTATAAACAAATGTTTTCTTTCCTCAGAAGGTATAATGTTATATCACACCATCAGCATGGTTTCTTGTCTGGCAGATCGACGGAGAGTGCATCCATAGCTCTGCTTAATTTTATCCACACCTCATTGGACAGAAAGAGGTATGCGGGGGCGCTCTTATTTGATCTTTCAAAAGCTTTTGACTCGGTTAGTCCTGATATAGCAATAAATAAACTACGAGATTTAGGATTTCGGGGCAAATTTCTATCGTGGTCTGAAATCATACTAAGGAAGCCAGAAAACTTATTGTCAGAATTGAAGATCAGAAGTCCCTCCCCAAAACCTGTAGAAATTGGCGTACCTCAAGGGTCAATCTTAGGTCCTCTGATATTTTTATTATACATAAATGATCTTTCTACATATGTTAGCACTAATCATTTGATACTATATGCAGATGACACCATATTAGCAATTGATTCTGAATCTCCAGATGAGCTGCTTTTAAAGATGAATATTTTATCAAAAGAATTTATCAGTTGGACATACGCGGTCAGTGATATCCAAATAAAAGACGTTTTCTTGCGCCCATGTCTATTCGAATATATATTTGAAAACGATGATTTGTGACGTCACCATTTCTATAGAACGCCAAAAAGGTCGCCCTCATATTTAGTTTTAAAAGTTGTTTTGTTGTCAAACAAACAAACTGAAAAAGTTTGCGTAGCCCCGTGTATATTACCTATCTCTGTGCGTAGCTGTAGATATATTTTTTAAATTACCATTTTTATTGTTTTTAAAATGGATAATATCAAAGTACTTAGACTACAACAGCAGTATTGCAATTAATAGAGGATGAAGAAACGTGGATGTACCAGAATATTTTAAATTTATGTATGTTTGCTGATACTCCTCAGAATTATTTTACATGAATTACGACTTTTTTCAGTTATTTAGAATGAGAAAGGAATACATGCGTAGCTTCGTTGTCTTCACTAGTGGGTTTTGTTTCGATGATTTCCAAATTTATTGTTGTTCATGATGTTCCACAGTGGTATGTTCTACATCCCCGAATTGCTGCTCAACTTCTTTTAGATAGGCGGCAGCGAAATTAGGATATGTAAAATCATACTTGAAGCCAATGTTTAGAAAAAACATATACAGTACCTTGTAAACTCTGCAGTGTTACAGAATCTACATTTAATAAATATTTTCCAAGATTAATTTGAAACATTTTTTTTCTCATAAGTAAGTATAAACAAACCAAAGTAACCTAACGATAACACGAAAATAATGGTGTCATGTGAGTGAAATACGTTTCAAAACCACTCTCATACTGGTTTTGAAACTGACAGCTTAAGTTTTAAATCAGTTTCAAAGTGACGTCATCAGTTCAACGCCATAATGCATGTATTCAAATACTCGGCGAATACTATTCAAATACAAAGGCGCAAGAAAACGCCTAAAATTAGAATATCATTCAGGGAAGTATGACATAACGAGAAACATTCGTGACTTTTACTGTATATCTCTCTACGCTAGCTCGTGCAGCTAAAGCTCATTTTCTGCCCTTGTGAAACAATATACTATTTATAAACCTCTTTTGACATTCATCATTACCTACCTTTATTTTATTTTCATTTTATGACGCTACCCGTGATATAACTTATTCCAAATCACTACGTTTAATGTCTTTATACATTACTTCTAGTTGAGAGCACTTTATGTGAGGTGAGATTTTTAACATAAAATACAATTGTAACATCAATCCTGTTTCCTTAAAGCCTGATAATGCTAATAATCGAAACTAGCTGCTAACCTTCAGATTGAAGTTTATTATACCTTGTGGGGTGAGTTTATGTTGATAAAAACATTCTAGAACAGTTAAATTATTTTTTATTAAGTATTATTTTATTACATTAAAAAAAAACAACAAATAAAGTATTCTCTTAAAATTAAATATATACATTATAAATAGCTGAATGGAAATCCTCATTTCAAAAGAAAAAGACATGTCATTGCAGTAAATATATAAAAACACATTAAAAAATTATTTTCTCGCGACTGAGCTGATCTATAATAATTGTGAAGAGTAAGAAAAGAAAAAAAGAAAATTTTCCAAGACACAATTGACACTATCTAAAATGCTAGAGATAACAATCACAAATTTCCTATATGTTTATTTCAAAACCACAAGCTGGCTTCGTTTTATTCTTCAAAATATCTGGATACTGAAAGTGAAGGCTAGATTCTGTACAAGGAAATCCAGAAAATAAATTGCATACTATCCAATTAGTGCTTTTCAGTAAATTACATCTCAATTTTGCTACTTTCGATGTATCTCTAGTGATTTAAACATGTATCTAGACTAAAAAATGTGAACATTAACTTTAAAGAGTCTCATATGATATCCCAAAAAGATATTTATGAATAAAACATGAGCAGACAAGGTAATAGGGGGTTCAAGTTCAAATTTTGACCCCATGTTTTATTAGAAGTGACAAATGTGATATTCATAAATAAAATTATTTTAAATTTAGTCTTCAGATTAACAGAAAATATTAAAACAAAAATTTACGAAATTATGCAACTTATAATGCAGATACGTCACTAGTTTAAATGTGAAGTGGTCTTCCTTTGGTGTTCAGCATCTTATTTCTCCTTTATTGGGATGTTTGAGCTTATTCAAGACAAAATCTTTTTTAACTGCTCAAGCATTTTATTAAAAAAAGGTATAACTCTAGCCTAAGCTAATTCTCTTCTTTAATTTGAGTGACTATGATTATTTTGTTCCAAGTCAAAATATGTGACTAACTTCAATTTATACTAGTGACGTCAAACTCCAAAAGAGATTTTTACAATAGAATTTTTAAATGGGAATAAAAACAAATTAAATTTGATAAAATACGGTGCGCCGTAATTTTTTCCCTTAGAATTAACGATCTGCTAATCGTTAACAAGACTCTATTTTTTATTGAACACCCTATTGTGCTAACAAAGTGTGCGGTCCATGCTAGTTTCCTTCTGAAAATTAAGTAAGCAGCTTTGTTTATTGATAATTAATAAACATTGAAAGCTAACATAAAAGTGGATTTATAAACTCTGTTTTAATGAGAAATGAGGTTAAAGTTTCTACTAAAATCAAAACTACTCATACACAATTGTGATATCCACCTGTGTGTGTCTTTTGAATGCACCTATCTTTATGAATATTTCTTAGAGTTACCAGCAACTTTTCAAATGTATCTTTCCCCACCCTAAATAGTTGATAAAATTGTGAATTGTCAGGTTTGTTCCAACACATCAAGAAACCGTTCTGGGAACTGTGACGCGCATGTGAAATAGCAAAAATGCGTTCCAATCACGAGAGAACGATAATTGTTTTGTTCCAACCCGATTTGGATCGTTATGGAACCGGTTCAAGAACGATGTTTTCGATACTTGACTGAAAGCAGGTATCAAGGGAACTGACTTGCGCAGTACATATATCCATATCTAGTTAGGTTAGTTGCCTTGATTTGTTGTTTTTGTATTTGTTGAATTTTGTGGGAGCGAACTTATTTACATTTGTTTGTGCTAACTGTTATAAATAAAAAGCTTTTTACTTAACAGCATGTACCATATAAACATAAAAGTATGGTTATGTTTGATACGTTCCAGATTTATGATTCGAGTCAGTAACCGAACCGTACCAACCATGATTTATTTTGGAATCGTTATTAGAACGGTAGACACTTGGCGACTGCGTCACAAATCCCTAAGAACGATTACAATTTGTGTGTTGGAACAAACCTTAATCTTCAAGCCATAGGGCAAGGTGACGCCATGATGAACCTGATGATAAACAAGCGTTGTTTGCACAACACGTGGTACTTTGAGTTAATTTAATTTTGATTTGGTGCTTTCTTCGATATTGTTGTAATTACTTAGGTATTTTAAAAGCTATATCTAACTGTTTATAATAAAAAGGATCATTAAATCAATACAAAACAACCAAATCTAAAATGACTGAAATATCAAAATCAAATAAAAGTAGAAATAGAAGCACATTGATATAAACAAAAAAATGAAAACATGGAAAATAAATGGGAATTTTTTAAAGAAACGCTAATCAAAGTTGCCGGGGAAGCATGTGGAGTACCAAGATACATAAGTAACAGGAACAAACTTCATGGTGGAACAATGAAATAAAGACACTTACAAAATTAAAAAAGGTAGCGTGGAAAAATATCTTGGAACAATGAAAAAAGAGGTAAATATAAACTAATAAGAACAGAAGTAAAACAAGCAATTAAGAAAGTTAAGAGCCAGGCGTGGGAGAATTTCGGGCACCGAATGGAGACGCAAGGTAAAGGAAACGCGAAACTTCCAAATAGAACACTAAAAACTCTAAAGGGGAAAAGCTCCAATCAAAGATTGATAAAAATAAAGATGGCAAGCTCCTCACTGCAGAAGAAGACATAAACCGAAGGTGGTTCGAGTATTACTCTGAGCTACTGGAAGGCGATGTACAAAATAGTCAACCAAGAAAAAAGCTTTTTAAACTAATGGAAAATGAGGGACAATTAGGAATGGAAGAAATAGAGGCAGCAATAGAAACAATGAAAATTGGTAAAGCACCCGGAGCGGATAACATAAAGCCGGAAATGGTAAAATTCATGGGAGCACAAGGGAAGAAAATGATTCAAGATATTAAATTTGATATGGAAAGATTCCAATATAAGGAGATATTGCAAATAGCAATAACTATAGAGGAATCACGCTGTTATCTGTAGTAGGTAAACTATACGAAAGTATAATAGAGAGGAGTCTAAGAAACGAAATTGAGACCACATTGCAAGGAAATCAAGCTGGTTTCAGAGCAGGACGAAGCACGCAGGACTGGATATTTAGCATCCGACAGATAATGGAAAGAATCTTAGTGGTTAATAGAAATATGTGTTTATGCACTATCGATCTGGAAAAAGCATTTGATTCACTACCAAGAGATAAAATATGGGAAACTAGCAAAAAGAGGAGTCTCGAAAGGATTAGCTGCTGCAGGCTATCCAAAGTATATACGACAGGACAAGCAACATAGTAAGAGTAGGGACAAAAAACAAAAACTTCAACACATGTAAGGGAGTAAGACAAGGAGGAATATTAAGTTCCATACTTTTCATTGCAGTGATGGATGAAATATCACAAGCATGCGGAAAGGATAAAAAAGGAGTTAGTGTAGGAGTACGGCAACTAAAGCCAATAATAATCAAAGACCTGCTATACGCGGACGACCTGCTACTTGTAGCAAATAATAAAGCCGAGCTATAAAAGGCGATAGAACACTGGAACAAATATCTCAAAGAATAGAAGATGAGATTCAACTTTAATAAAAACGAGATAATGACAGTAGCCAGGAAACTCGAAGATATACAAATCAGCATAAATTGATACACAATAAAGGTAACAGAAAGCTTAAAATACTTAAGAGCCATATTGGAAAGTAATGGCAACTTGGAATCAGATGTAGATAATAGAATCTAAATTATTCAATGCACTAAAAGGAGTATTTTTAAACAAAAGGGAGGTTAATAAATTAACTAAAATTATGGATACTTACCCAAAGACTAAAATCAAAGATCATAGCAATGGAAATGAAAATACTAACAAAAATAGAAGAAGAGTAACGAAGCTAGACAGATTAAAAAACAAAGAAATTAGGGCTAGACTTAAGGTGGATCCTATAATATCAAAAATAGAGCAAACTCAACTAAGATGGTTCGGACACTTGACATGAATGGACGAAGATAACATAGTTAAGCAAATATGGGAAGCAAGTTGGGACGGAAAGAAGAAAATAGGTAGACCTAAGAAAAACTGGAATCAAGAAATAGGTGACGAACTGAAGGGAAGATGAACTTCTTGGGCGGAAGCAAATAAGATAGCAGAAGTTAGGAAAAGATGGAAAATATACTGCAGAACCCGCAACCCCAACACCTAACGATACACAAGTACGACAAGGAAAATATGAGAAAAACAGCTTGAAAGAGAGAGAAGAATAATTGTGCGCAGTCAGCGAGGGTGTGTATTTAGTTCCAGCTACCAAAAGAGGTTGGCAGACTGTTCAGTGCCCCACTATTTTTACCGCTGTTGCCAGAAGCGCAGATTAATTTGTACAAATGATATTTTTGTCTCGTTATTGTTAACTTTTTTTCGAGCTAGTGCACAATTAGGTAAAACTAAACACTTTCTTCCGGCAACTGTGTCCTTTACAGAGAGAATTCACATTTAAACTGGTATTCCTAGGTCCTTTCGCTACAAATGTTGATCACATTGGTGGCGCATGCCATTGTATTTGAAAATAAAACATTTACAATGCCTCCAATAACATATTTAACCTGCGAAAAAGTGCAAATTATAAAATGGTATTTTGGAGGTCATTCGGCTGATGCAATAGTTAATTTGTTTATTGTGGCATTTGAAAATCGCCCAATTCCTTCAGGGTCAACAATTTTGAAAATAATTAGTAATTTCGAGAAATATGGATATGTTTCATACTGTAGAAAATGCCAAGCGTCGGAAGATCCAATCGAACGTCCAATAAACGACGATAGGCAAACTAGAGCATTACATGTTTGTTTAGCGGTTGAAACAGGTCAACCATCTTATTCAAGACAAATTGCTGAAGAGGTCAACATGGATAAGAGAACTGTACAGAATATTTTAAAATGGAACGGGTAACATTGTTACAAGGTTCAGACAACACAGGAAATTTTTCCCGAGGACAATATCAGACGAATGGATTTTTGTGAGGAAATGATGGTACGTCAAAATGCTGACGAGAACTTTAAAAAAATATTTTATTTACGGATGAGTCAACTTTTTCATTGCATCAAAAACACAATCCATCCGTCACAAGATATTGGTCGCTGGAAAATAAACATCTAAGCATTCCAATCCGAACACAGTATCCGCAGAAGCTAAATGTTTGAACGGGTATTTTAGGTGACCACATTATAGGTCCTTTTTTTATTGAGGGGAACTTAAATTCCGCCAAATATTTAGAATTATTACAAAATCATGTAATTCTTGCAGTTCTCCTTATACCCGAGGTTGATCTCAACAGAATTTGGTTTCAACAAGATGGTTGTCCAGTCCATAATTCAAGAATAGTAATGGAATTTCTAAGGTTTACATTCCCCGACAGAATTATTAGTACTAATGGTATAATTAAATGGCCTCCAAGATCGCCTGAACTAGCTCCAAATGATTTTTTTCTTTGTGGATTGAGGGTGAAAACACAGCATGTTTGTACCAGTATTACGCCAAATAATCTTAGAGATATGAGATCAAATCTTTATCACAGATTTGGTTATTGTCTGGCACAACAAGCACTTAATTCATTAAAATTATGTTTACCTTTAAACGGATTTTTATTTTAATTTTTTCAAGAAGTTGTTCAGAATAGGTGTACAGCAGACAGACCGAGCCATGGCCGGTGGGGTGAAGTCTTAGTTGCATCAAGTGACGCCTGACGTTCAGTGTAAGAAAGAGAAAGTATTCGGAAAATAGAAATGCAAACTGGAGCTTCAAGCCGGCACGAATTTCGTGCGCATTTGGTAGGCGATACTTCTTACCGGCAATTGCTCGGTCTGTCCGCTGTACCTACTTATTTGATTTTTTCAATTCAATTTATTAATGGAAGGGATTTTTAGCTGTTTATAATTACTTTATTATGGTGCTTTCAAGAAATAATGTTTTATTTTCAAGTTACAATGGCTAAAATAATATCCTATTGTAGTTATACATTAATTGTCAGCTTGGTCAGAAACGATCAAGTTGACAAAAATGAATTTTAAGACAAGACCTACAAACGTAGACAAATTAACCTACAACTAGTGAATTCTATCAGTAAAGGACACTGTTGCCGGATGAAAGTGTTTAGTTTTACCTAATAGTGCATCAGCTCGAAAAAAAGTTAACGATAACGAGACAAAAATATCATTTGTACAAATTAATCTGTGCTTCTGGCAACAGTGGTTAAAATAGGGGGGCACTGAACAGTCGACCAGCCTCTTTTGGTAGCTGGAACTAAATATACACCCTCGCTGACTGCGCACAATTATTCTTCTCTCTCTTTCAAGCTGTTTTTCTCATATTTTGTCGCACTTGTGTAAATCGTAGGGCACGAAAAGACCTTTCGCCATCTGTATACTAACTGTTTATAATAAAAAGGATCATTAAAACAATACAAAGCATCTAAATCTTAAATGATTGTATCTCCTCAGGAAGACTATATTAGTGCCAACTTGTCAGTTGGTGGACATGTCCCATTTAGGCGAATTCCCTATTTAGGTGAAAATTTGATAGTTTACTTGCATAGAACTAAAACCAATGAATAACCTAAGGAGAACCAAAGTTATTACCGGTTCACCGCCTAAAATTAGCTATAATATATCAAATCACGTAGCAATGGGCGAGTTCAGACGAGCACGAACGGTTGAGTTGCTTACTTAGCGGTTGCGTTCAGACGAGATAGGTACTGTCGTTCTGCTGACTGTCAACTGTTACGTATTTTGTAATTTTTGACGTTGTCGAAGTGTTGGGTTATAAAGTGGTAATAGATAATAAAATGATTGCATTCAATGAAACTGTAAGAATGTTATTAAAAATGGATCTGGTGAACTACATGGAACCACGACTTTTTGACTGATTTTGCGAAAAATCAATAGTAGGTATTCACCTATTTTGAAGATTATCCGTCGAAAAAGAAAAATTTGCGGTAAATTCAGAATTTCCAGAGAGAATCCAAAAAAGGGTTTGTACATTGTGACATATTTAAACTGCGTTTTATAGAACAATTGCCATTGAAATGTTTAAGAAAAATATATTTTTTTTATTTTTCTCCGAATTCTGAATTTACTGCAAATTTTCGATGATGTGTACTATCGATTTTTTGCAAAATCATCCAGCACCTATGTTCCCCTGACCCATTGAAAAGTTAGGTTATGTTTCATCGCTAACATACGGTCTTCTGATCAAAGGGGGACTTCGTTGCCAGCACAAAAATTTGGTAAATTATCTAACAATAATGGCAAAGGGAATTTATCAATATCGTCATTTTGGATAATAGATATGGCACAATTGGCATTATTGGCGTGAAATCACGAACTCAGAGATAAATTTCAACCCATCAGACATGGCTCTCAAAAATATCGTTATTTGGATCCTATTAAAGAGCTGAGGCACAGTTTACGGATATTTATAAATAACGAGTACGTAAACATGACAAGTTTATTATGAAATTTACCTTCTCCAGTGGTAGAAAATTACAAAATTTTTGGGTTGCCATGTTGGACTGAAGGCTCCCACTATAGGAGCAACGACAAAAAACAAGGAATCGGCGAACAGCACGAGAACAACGGTTTGTAAATGGATGTATGTGATATCGTTTAATCATTTTCGATCAGCGGAACAGGGCTGTATCAACCACTAGGCCAAATAGGCCATGGACTAAAGCGCTACGAACGAAATAGGCGCCGAGCCCTTATTTTATGCACTAGACAAAAAATATTTTGAAAATTAAAAACTTGAAAATGATGAGGAAATCTAAGGATCGGGATAATACTTAAACTTTTTAACGTGAAAATTTTCATTAGTAGATTTCGTTATCTAGTCAGTTCTGAAACGTAACTACTGTATTTAAGGGGTATTACTGACTGAACACCTATTTTTTATGTGTAACATAGGATGCAAAAAAAATTGATAGTCCCTAATAGGCGCCAACATATTTGGTTAGCTAAGACACCAAAAGACCTTAATACGACCCTGCAGCGGAAATAACGAATAACAGAATTTATGAATCCAGCTTAATATTAATTAATGGACCAATATTGTTATTTTTACATACAGTCTAGGTAGCCTTCCTAAAGATACGTATTGAACGGCAGTGGGAAAGTTTTGAAGTAATTTTATAGGTAAAATTGGCTGATACTTTTTTAAACAATCGGCATGGGTAGTGAACCAAAAAATTTGTTATCAAATAAAAGTATTAACCTTACGATTATAGTCGTATTAGTTAGGAACTAGAACAATAATTGAATTTCATTTAAACAGTGAATCCTAATCATCCTGTAATGCACAGGCTAAATTAAGTTTTACGTGAGTAGTGATAATTTATAGTGATCTACGGAATACATTTTTTTTATTGCAAACTATTTCTAAATCATGAACACGTTTTAGTGTTCCATAACGATTTATGTTAGAAATTATCGATAGGTATTATAAGAGCCTCGAAACTTAGTCCTTTGAACCGAGTAGAGTACAGTATGTTTACAAATTTAAAAAGTAATTTTTGACAGATTTGCAAGCTTTTGTTACTTTATGAAGCACAAAGAAACTTTAGAGAAATTATTAATAAACTTACAAGTTAGATATACTAGCTGGATACTTTCGGTCAGTCCAATAAGGTTTTACTGAATTCACTTGCACAATTAAAACTATAAACTATAGCCAAGATTTGACTACTAACCAATAAATCTTCATATAATTACACTGCCAGGGCCCGTATTTTCAAATCTCGATTGGTGAATGTCGCATGAAACTGTAATTTTTGAAAATCGAAATCAACAATTTTCAAGCAACAAAATCTCACTAGGGTTTAGGCAAGTGACAAATTGTCATGTAGGTATGCGAGATTTTAATTTGTAGTGGTTGGGTTACGTGTAGAAAACGTAATTCTTTTTATTTAAACGTGGAGGATTACGATAAAGAAGTTAAAGAAGAAATCTTACAAGAGTTATATCCTGATAAAGGGTTTGGACGTAGAAGTCATGTAATTAATATGTAAATTTACCATAATGTAACATTGAATCAGGTGTGATTGGTTTGTTACGAGCTCTATAAACAAACAACTTTTTTTGCGATTTACTGCATTAATGACATTTTTACATTACATTTCTTTCATGTGACATTTTTAGTCGAGATTCGAGATAAGGGCTTAGGTCATCAAAAGAAATAAAGATGTTTTGGCTAGAGAAGCCAGCAAAAATTGGACCTTCGAACTGGACTAGATTCACAAATTTCCTAAGCACATTTTTTTGATACTGTAGTCTATTTATACAATGTGGGCCGAAATAAAAGAGTACATTTTTTAATTGAAAATATTTTGTTTGCTTTTTGGGCGATTTATTTTCTTTTTGCAGGGCTAATAACCTAACATGTCCTCAACATGATTGTAAATTTGAAAGCAAAAATAATCTACAGGGTTGGACTTATAAAAAAATTATATAACAGTGCATTTGAGCTCGTTGCAAATGAAAACTGTCTTAGCTAAAATTGTTCTAATATGCTTTTTCGGTAGATAAACTATCCATAGCTAACTTCAGTAAAAAGGAAGTTTTCCGAAATTACCGGATTCGCGAGATACAATTTTTTTATTAAATAGCATTTTAACAAATAACACATTTATGAAAACAGTTTAGTAACTTTAAAACTTAAGAGTAAAATATTATGGATGTGGCCGCACCATTATTGTTTACCACTTCTTGAAGTCGTCTGTTAAAAATTGTTCCAAACAAACTGCATTCTTTCTTTGAGCTGCTCTATTGTTCAAATTGTTGTTCGTCATACAAATTTTGTTCGAAAATTCCCCAAATTGAATAATCAACCGGATTTAATTCTGGGCTGTTAGGTGGCGACATTTTTCGCTCAATATAATCCGGGCCATTTTCACTCAAGAACATCCTTGTACTGTGGGAAGTGTGCGAGGGAGCACCATCCTGTTGGAAAGTGTAATCGTTACAAACATCTTCAATTTCTGGTAATAGGTGCTGCAAGATTTGTTCTTGATACGTTTCTGAATTGAGTTTTACCCCAGCATCAACAAAAATCAGACGAGATTTTCCCAACATGGATACTGCAACAGAGATCATTACACCATTTGAGAAATGACTTTTTTCAATCAAAATATGCTCTAAAGGAATTTCTTTTTTAAATTGTACGTCAGAATATACCCTATTATTTTGAGTATTTTTAGGTGGCCGTAAATAAAACATTTTTTCATCTGAAAACCATATTTTTCTAATGTCTTCGCGAGAGCGGAATCTTCGTAGTAGCAAATTACATATTTCCAATCGTTTTTCTCTAACATTGGCCGTAAGTCTTTGATAGTAAACTTTTTTAAACACTTTAATATGGCAGTCTTTAATGATTCTTCGAACTGACGTACGAGAAATCCTAGTTATTTTTGCGATTTTCCTTGTTCCAACAGATTGGCTAGGTTGCAAATTTCCTAAAACAACCCTTACTCTACCAATATTTTCTTCAGTTCTCGATCTTCGCTTCCTTCCTCTTCCACGTTTATGTTCAATAGACCCATCGGTTTCCCTTAGATGTCTTAAGAACTTTCCTATCGTTCAAATATGCCAATTTTTCTCAGGAAATTCATTTACAATTTTTCTTGCACCATAATTATATTTTTCACGGAAATATTTAATTAATAAATATTCTGTCCTCTTTGCTTAAAAGTGGCATTATGAACAGACTAATTTACTTATTTAGCTGTAAATGTCAAACAAATTCCATGGCAACCTGATGAGCAACGTCATGGCCTACTAAGTAAAATTGACATAAACAATAATGGTGGCCACATTCATAATATTTTACTCTAAGTTTTAAAATTACTAAACTGTTTTAGAGTCTCTAAACTGTTTTTTTTAAACGGCAGTTTATTTACTGGCCAATCGTTATATAAAATAACTGAATATGACAGCATATGTTTTGGCCAGGCAACTTTTAATTAAGAATCGTTTAATTAATTTTTTTATGGGTTATGATCATTCTTTTCTTTAATAAAGTTGGCCTCGTTAGGAAAAAATATATATAGAAAATGCCACAGCATGGTTTATTAGACTTCGTTTCACATAAGAAGAAGCCACGTGAAGTTTGCCGAACTGTCGTACGCAGAAATCAAAATCGGTCTTGTTTTTATCTATGTCGCCTCGTAGATAACAATGGAGTTCTCCAATGTCAACACACCCTTCCACACACACACACACCTATGAATAATAGAAGATAGAAGTTCGATTTTTGTTCATTTGTTTAGCGATTTATTGTAACGAAAAAGGTTTGTTGTTTGTTTGTCGAAATTCAGAATAAATATGCATATTCTTTCATTTTATTAGATACAACAGTATAAAAATGGAAAGTGGGAGTGTTGAAACAATGTCTGTGCATGATCCGTATTCCACCGATTCAGGCAGTGACTTTATTTTTAAGGAAATTGATGCCGACGGTAGTAGTTCTTACAGTGAGAGTGATGTTGTAACACCAGTAAATAATGCATCTACAGGAAAACGCAAGCAAAACAGTTCCAAAAATTTTACTAACACTCCCGAAATATCCGACGATGAGATTCTACTAAATATGCTTTATTTCTAAGTATTTCCCAAAGGGCTTTTTATTTATTTTTCATTTTAGACATCTTGTTTGAATGTTTTGTTCATAACAGAGCTCCTAAACCGCTTTTTTTAAACACTGTAGTTCATTTGGAAGCCAATAGATATTCAAAAGAACTAAATATAAACAAATCAACAATTCAGATGGTTGGAATATGTAGTTGAAGAAACAAAACGATTCATCAGCAGCAAATTAAGGTCCTTCGAGCCATAGGATATTCACAGTCTCTAAACTGTTTATTTAAACTGTAGTTTATTTACTAGCCAATCCTTACATATATGGCATAATTTACCAGGATTGGTCCATTCAAAGGTTTTCATACATCCTTCGAAGAATGTCTTCAAACAAATGTTAGACTATAGCAGGCCCCTGTTATCTGAATCATCATTTGCTAAAACTTGGACTGTCGGAAGATCCGACCTGCCGTCTTTGTCTGGAAGATGATGAAACAGCAGAGCATATAATTTGTGCCTGCCCCGCCGCGGCTCGAATCAGGTATCTGATGTTTGGCAGGGATTCTCTCTCGCCCTCGGACCTGAAATATCATTCTCCAAATAAACTAATCGGCTTTGTTAAGAAGCTGAATTTGTTTGGTGAAATCTGAATAGGTGTGAGCCACAATAGACTCTTGCGAGTCGCAGTGGAGGGCCTTATAGACCCACTCATCATAAACCTAACCTAACCTACATAATATGAGCTGAGTATGAACAAATCAATAATCCAAATAGTTAAAGATATAAAACAGTTCACTAGTAGCAAATTTTAATACTTTGAACTGGAGAAGATTAACAGAGATACTAAATTGTTTATTTTAATATTGCAGTTTATTTACAAATAAATTGGTACTCAAAGAACTAAATATAACCAAATCAATAATACAGATGGTTTAAATAACTTGTTATAGAGAGAAAACGTTTGATCGGTAGCAAGTTTTGGTCCTTCAAACCTGACTAGATTAACGGAGCTCCTAAACCGCTTTTTTAAAATAATGTAGTTTATTTAGAAGCCAATTGGTATTCAAAAGAACTAAATATAATCAAATCCACAATCCAGATGGTTGAAATAAATAGTTGAAGAAACAAAATCGTTCATCAGAAGCAGAGTTTGGTCCTTCGAGCTTGGGTAGATTCCCAGAACTGTTTTTTAATATTATGCATACTTACAAGGAAACTGACACTTAAAAGAACTAAATATAAGCAAATGTAAAATCCAAATGGTTTATAATATCATAAATACCCCCTTGAAGCAGCGAGAACTTTTATTTTGTATAAAATTTCGTATCTAAATCGTCATGGAACACCCTGTGCAACTTTATTTTTTCATGTGACCTACTATCAACTACTAGATATTTACTAGACAAAACCTTTTTCCAGTTAATTCAGTACAGAAAATGCAGATTCCCGGATCATCTTAAGCTTTCTTCACTTTTCCAAGGGTTTGCTTTTCTTTTATTAATAAACAACCCAAACAGAGAAATGGCAGTTTCGATTTAGACCCAAACACCGTGTGGATTTTTGTTGGTAGGTACGGCATTTTCGAGTTGTCTGGGAGAACCGATCATTTTTCTAGTACTACCGGACTTTATAGGACCCTCCAGAATTTGTCTAATATCTTCCGGAGGTACTATACTTAAGCTTTCCAAATTTGCCTCTTTCATCTCGCAAACTAAATGTTCGACTTGTTTTTTCTTTTCTAATATGGCAGTTTCTAACGAAGCGACCTGAAAAAGGAAAATTAAATACCATCTAAACAGATTTATTCAAAAAATTACTTCTCGCTTTAAAGTTTCAGCAGTCAAATGGTGTAAATCAGTACTTTGTTTGGCTAATTCGATATCTTTTTGAAGCCTATCAACTTCTGTAAGAATATTCCTTTCGAGTTGTTTAAGAGATTCTGCTCTTCTACTTTGGACTCGTTGTTCCATTTGTAACTCGTCCATAAGAAGCCTAAAATTATCAAAATTCAACACCAGTAAAAAAATATTATTATGATTACCTCATTTTATTTTTACATTGCAGCAATTCCGTCTCACAATTCGCCAATTTCGATCTTAATAAAGTAATTTCAGACTGTAAGGTTTTTTCTTGTTGTTTGACTATCTCACTTTCTTCTTCTACATAACTTAAACCTTGAATCTTAAAAACGCAATGAATCATTATAAGGTATTTTTCTTAAATAAATACTTACTTGTTCTTGATGAGTTTTACTTATATTCGATATCGCTATTAACTCTTGCATTATAAAATCCAATTGACGTTGCTTTTCTTTCTCCTTTCCTTCCAAAAATATTATTTCCGCATCAAACTATAACAAAAACAGTGGGAAACTTGATAAAGTGGGACGGATTTAAATCTGTGGAGACCTCTGCCTCTGCCAAATGGGCCTTTTCATTAGATACTCAAATCTCAAAACAAATGTTTATTCAAAAGCTTACTGATCTTTTTTCAACTTCTGTAGCTTTGTTTCGAATAAAAATGTCACAGAGTTTAATAAAAAAGTTAAAGAAATATTATGGCAATTTGGAAACTCGTTTGATCTTTGATTGCATCAAATATGCCAATCAATAGAGCATGCAGGTATGGTAATTTGTGACAAAAATCCTATTAGAAAGCAGATGGTGCCATCATATGAAAGACATTACATATTATAATTTTGATGTTTTGGATATGCAAATATAAACGAAAAAAAAACGTCATTGTTTTGGGTTTTTTTTTATATAATGTAAAAAGTACTGGAGCAACCTCAATGGTATGTATAGAAAAAAACGTAGGAAACAACAACAGACAAATAATTGAGGGGCCGAGGGACTTGATCGGGTAAATAGAAACCGACGAAATTTTGAAAAACCGGAGAGTACATTTTCATTTTTTAATTTTAAGAGCTAAAATAACTGTACAAAAGTTTTTCGTATATACACGTTATATGACCCTTTTTAAATACAACTGTACCTAAACTGGTTCCACAGGTAGTTTTAAATTAGCCTATTTTTTTTGCACGTACCAGGTATACTTTGGTATATCATGATAGGGTAGCTCGACTGTACTATGCGTATGACAGAAAATCTGTGATTCCACAGAATAGTGAAATCCTTCGTCCATTTACAAGGAGATTAAGGTCCATTTTCTAAATTATTCTCTACTTTCCGCATAAACAATAAACGAATAAACCAAAGATTACTGGAATAAACACAAGATCGAAATATTTTTGTGGTTATGTACGGTTTAAAACAACAGAAATAAACATTAATTACAACGTTTAAAAAAATGTAATCAAAAAGAAAGGAGAAGAAGTAATACTAAACGAAGTGTACTCGACAGGTTATCAGTGGCGTAGCGCTACTACCGCGAACCCCCGCAATTGCGGGGGGGGGGCCGAAGGTTACTAGGCTCGAAAGAGCCCATCGCTATGGGTGGAAATCTTTGCCTATAGAGGCCAACGCCCCAGGGGCTCAGACTCGATTATCAATCAAAAATGTTGAAGAATATAGAAATAATTATATGGATTTAAAGAATGAAGCAATTGGTATATCAAGATCATGGAATATAAACCCAGAATTTGAAGACAAAAGACAATTAAAACCAAAAAAACACTATGATGAGTCTAGTACAAATTATGTATTTTCTAGTCGAGAAAACTATTTTAGGATAAATATATACATATTACAAAATATCTGATATTGTAATTAACCAAATAGGTAATCGTTTTGAGGGAATGGAGTTATTTGTGAATAAATTTAGATTCCTATGTCCCCAAGTTACTTTGTCTGAAAAATAATCATTTATGTATGCAGAAACACTACAGCAGACATGTTCCAGCGATCTGTCTGCGACTTTGCCTTTTAAAAATTCTTTGACAATTTTGAAAATTCGGCCAGGTCAAACGCTACGCGGAAAATGTCTGATATTGGTATTTTCGAGTTCAGGATAATCGTATCTATCGATTTGATACGGTGTTAGCCGTATTGCTATGACACAAAAATTTTGGTCGTGGGCTCTCGTACTATTTAGAGATAGTCGCGTTGTGTATGCCATTAAAGGAAAATATTGCATCCCTTAAAAATATTAAAAACTTTCCTGTGTTTTTAATTGTGGAAAATAACACTTTATCCTCAAATTTTCCAGAGGTAACAACAGCCTTATTATTATTTTTAACTCTCCAGTAAGTGTTGCTACAGCTGAAAGATCCTTTTGATTGTGTATTGTATTTTCTTGACTGTTTTATATTAGATGAGTAATTTAAAAAATAAACAGTATTACCTAACTTTATATATTATATTCTTAATATAGGCAAGGGGGCCCTAACTCAATTTTCGCGGGGGGCCCATAATTTGTCGATACGCCACTGCAGGTTATCTATGTGGCGCTGTGTATGCTTTGTTCCCATACCTACTTCTGGTACTGTTTTGCAAATCAAAAACGACAAGTACTCATACTAGGTATACCGTAGTATTTGTATGTGGTATTAGGGTGTGTCATTTTTATGCGATAATTTTTTTTACCGGTATACCAGAAAATCTGGTAGTATATAAAAAATAAAAAATTATGCTGTTGGACTAAAGGGTTTAAGTCCAATAGCGGCTTAGCTCATCAAAAAATTCGATTTCCCATTTAAATAACACAGGAAATATTTTTTTTGGTTTCAATTCGTTTTTTTAATATCAAAAAAAATTATTTTCAAAAAACCTTTTGATGGCTTTTGTAGGAAATTAAATTCTCTACAAAAATATCTCTTTGGTCGAAGAATGTAGACCCACTAGTTTCGGAGTCAAAAGGTAACATTTGAAAAAATATACTAAATTCCATTTAATCTTCAATTTATTAATCTTTCATGAATAATTTAGTTCTATTGTACATTGTTAAGCATTAAAATTTTTAATTAAAGTATTCACTCGTTTAAATACAATAATCTAAGTTAAATTATTATTAATTAATACTTATAATTACAAAAATTTTAATTTTTTTACTCTTCTAAAAAAATGTATAACTCCGAAACTAGTGGGTCTACATTCTTCGACCAAAGAGATATTTTTGTAGAGAATTTAATTTCCTACAAAAGCCATCAGAAGGTTTTTTGTAAAAAATTTTTTTTATAATAAAAAATCGACTTGAAACCAAAAAAAAAATATTTCTTGTGTTATTTAAATGGGAAATCGAAATTTTTGATGAGCTAAGCAGCTATTGGAAAAAACCATTTAGCCTAACGGCATACATTTTTATAAAATTGGTCCAGTAGACACTTACTGTTTAATTCTGTTTTCGACATTTACAATAATTGTTAAACTGATGCGCCGCGCAACGCTTGATAAACGAACAGTAAATGCTAGCGTTGCTACGGTGACGTCATTTATCCGATTTTTTTATCCACTTGCATTTCTGTTCCTTCCTATTTAGCCGATAGCAAACTACGATTTTTGTACTCACAAATGGGAATTATTATACATCAGTGGAATTGTCAAAATTAAAATTATTCTATTTTTTCTCTGCTGATTAACAGAAAATTGTATATTATTAAACGAGCCATTTATGATAGCCTTTATACACGCAGGGTGACGTTTGCGTCCCGAGCCGTAGGCGAGGGGAGCTAAGTCACCCGAGTGAATAATGGCCATAAATTGCGAGTAGAATACTATACTTTGTCCACGACCCTTGATTTCTTTATTAAATAGGGCGAGTGTAGAACGGAAAGTAATAATTTGGTATTATTGACAATTATAACGTCAAAATTAATAAATTTCAGGAGTACGTCAAATGTGACATATAGAGATGGGCGATACTGTGTAAAGTATCGATACACCGTACCGTTATAAATATATTGTTTTAGAAATATCAATATTAAAAAATACCGTTATGAAAAAATGTCAATACTAAAAATTTCGATATTTTATCGATACGATATATTTCAGAAACAAATTTCCCAAACAAAATACGAAGATTTAATAGTTTATTTCATATTGCACCCCCATCTCTAGTCACCTATGTACCTACCGAAATTTTTGTGAGTGTTGAGTTGTCATAGCATGTTAATTATTTAAATGCAGATGTATGGGTACCATATACCTTTTGTTAGAAGGTAAAATATATACTTATTATGAAGTGGTCGTGGACAAAATTGTTTTTGAATTACTTTGACACTGTGTTTGATGAATGTTTTCCTAATTATATTTACAAAAATTGGTAATAAAAAGTGCAACTATATGGAAAATCAGTAGAAATAACTGAATTAAAAAATAATCTAGTTAAACTGTTAGACTTAAGTCCTCACAATCCTGAACTAAAAGATGATTATATTGAGGTAAAAAAAGAATATTATCTTTTGTTAAATAACTCAATAAAAGAGAATTATAAAAGTAGAATAAAAAACTCTGACAACAAATCCAAAGGTATGTAGAGTTTATGTAATGAGTTAACTGGAAAAGTAAAGAATGTTTGTTACTTACAGGGTGATCCAGAAAAAATAGCTAATGAGTATAATAAATATTTAACATCAATTGTTCAAGACTTAATTAATTGCATATTCCATTTAATGGTAATATTCCTTAGAACTCTCAAACAATGTTTGTGTCTAGGTTGTCTTCAAATAATCTGATAGATTTGGCAAATAAAATAAAAAATAAGTACACCTCTGGTAAAGATGAGATCCCAACATGCATAATTAAAAAGATAGTGAGGGTAATAGGCGATATCTTGGTGAATTCTATTAGATTTGGTGTATTTCCAACCCAATTAAAACTAGCCGTAATAAAACTGTTACATAAAAAAGGCGAACATGAATTTACAAAGAATTACAGGCCTATAAATATTCTGCCCAGTTTCTTAAAGTTATTTGAGTTAGCCATGGGTAACAACTTGGTAACTTTTTTGAAAAATGTAAAATTTTTTAGTAATAATCAACATGGTTATTCAAGTAGAAAATGTACGCAAAATGGAAGAAAAATACTTATCAATGGGTATGTTTCTTGATTTATCAAAGGCATATGATTGACTGGACCACCAACTTTTAATTAATTAAATTAGACCAATACGGAGTAAGGGATAATTCCTTGAAGTGGATTGAATCCTATTGGTGCAATAGACAACAAGGAGTGTGTATTTGTAACGTTATACTCTTCAACACTATGCCAATAGAAAATAGAGTTTAGTATTTTTCCAATTTTGAATCCCTTTTACAATACAGTATTATTTTCTGGGGTAGTTATAATCACAACATATTTGTAGTACAGAAAAGCGCAATTTGCATGATAAATTGCATGAAATTTAAAATTCTTGGAGGTTCATATTTAAAGCAAATAGAATATTTAACTTGTATGACTTGTACATATTTGAATATAATGAACCATTTTAAAGATAAAGACATATTTGAGCTGTGTAACACACAACAATAACACTAGGGAAAATGATTTTATTGATCCACATCACCAATTACCAGCGCCGAGCTTACCTGCATAGCTATTAGCGCTATAAGGGATCATTTTGACCCCATCTTTTTCCTCATATAAATATTGCAGAATCGCCAAAAGCTAAAAGGATTACTTATTTTGCTTCTTTATTCAAATAAAAAGCTGTTTATTACATACTCATAAACTAGTTGGCGCATTTGGCAACAACTGAAACAATCAATCTAAGGGAACGACTGTAGGCTGATATAGGCGCGCCCCAGTTCGCATGAACAAATCATGCATTCGACCACTGGGTGGGGGGAGCGATTTGAATATTGACCACCACAAAAAACTTTCATTTGTTCAGATACACATAGGTAATACTTATGTATGATATCAATTTAGACAAGCATTGCAATATTTTTCCTATATTCTAAAGACAGGGATCAATATGACTCCATACGGCGCTAATAGGTAAAAGCCGTAATAAAATAGGAATGCTATGCAAAACAAGATTGAGCTTACTTGTACGTGTTTATTACATTAAAAGATTAAAAGTCAAGAATTTTTAGCTTCATAGTGCTCTTGGTTCAGAGGATTCAGAACAATTCATTTTTAAAAGTGTCAAAATGATCCCATCGGCGCTTCTAGTGTTAACTGTCACTGAAAAATCTCCAATATATATGGCAATCAAATTGTACAATAAATGACCACTACAAATAAAACCATTAACATCTAGCAATAAATTTAAATAAGAAATTAAAAAACTTCTTGTATAAATTGAGCCATACAGCATTAATGATTATTTACATGCAAATTTAAACTAACTTCCCCTTAAATATTAAATGTTGTGATGTCATTTCATTTTGTTGACAATTTGTGACACGAACAACACCATATTAGAAATTGGCAGCATAGCTTCGTCTCACTTGCACAGGCAGGAATTAGCTGCCACACTATTCCAACTTTCCTATTTTCTGAGACTGATTCGTCTAAATCCAAGATTAGAAACAGAATTTCTGTTTGGAATTAGTTTTTTCTGTACTTAAGAATATATAAAAATTACAGATATAGGTAATAAAATAATTTGAAATATATATTTTTTTAATTTTTAAAATGACGTCAGGCACGCGCACGATGTTAACAATGGCAAAACTTTCTGGCGACCATACAGTTACATTCCAGAAGAGGTGTAGAAAATGTTAAAAAAATTAACATTATGTTAAAATAATTAAATAATTTTAATAAGTACAAACTGGATGTGCACAGGTGAACATGACAAATCCCAGGTGCCAGACACACTGTGTCTAACTGGAGTAAAGAATAGCATATCAAAAGACTAATTATAATAAAATCAAAAACATTGCAATCTCTTGGACTAATAGAGATGATTTTAAAATAACAAAAAATCTACAAAAAAGTTACCTTATTTATATCAGCCTGTTGATTAGATAACTTTTCTCTTTGATAGTTAATCAGTGCCACCAATTCTCGATACTGAGTATTGTAAAATACATTACTTTGAATTTTGTTCCTATTTTCATCTTTATCTTTTTTTATCTGCTCCTATAAAATATTAAAATCATAAACTTTATCATATTTATTTAAAATATAGGTATACTAACTGTATTTCCTTTTTTTAATTTATCATGGTAGACTGAAGATGTTGGAGGTGGTGGATCTCTATAAGGTGGAGGAGCAGGTGGTTCTTTATATGGTGGAGCTGCTCTTTGACTAGAATGATCTGATACATCAGAACCAGTGGAACAGTTACTTTTCTTTGGAGAACTATGTGCAGAGTGTGTTAAAGTTTCTCTTACTTCAAGAGATGTAGATTTCATTTGTGGGATACCTTTTACTATACCCACATTATCATAAGTTGGTAAGTAACTGCCACTAAAATAGTTTTTTTTCTAGTATATAATTTCCACTAGTTAATGAAATAATCTTACCTAAAAGATTTACTGAGATCTTGTTGCTGATCCGAAGAATCAAGAGTATTTAAGCAGTGAGTTGGGGTACTACTAGCACTACTGGAATTTTTGATTTTTGGCTGTTGAGCAAATTTAGCACTTTCACTACGTTGTAGTATGAATTGTACATCATTTGAATATTCTCCCCATTTCATGACTATCTTCATTGGGTTCTCATTTGGAGAAAGTTGTCTTTCATTGTTTCTCCATCTTTCTATTAAAGTAAATCGCCCAGATTTACCTGTAGCATGGGCAAGTGCAAATACCACATCCTAAAAATGAATATCAATACATATTTGATATAAATCAGCCAAAAAACATTAATTTGACAATTAAAACGAATTAAGTGCACCCCAATCTTCAGTAACAACTATTCATTCCACTTTTATATTGATATGGAACAGTTCCCACTTATCAATATTGATTAGGGATTAATACATGTAACATATTAATTTATAGCTATATACACATTAGAATTACTTGACAAGTTGTTACTTCCGTAACGCCACAAACTATACGTTGTATTCCTTCTACCCAAACTTTTAATTCCATTGTAAATTGTCTTGTTGATGTAACTAAAAATCAAATTTCTATAAGGATACATTTTCAGACTGTAAGAAAAACTTACTTTCAGGACATATTTTAAGAAGTATTTTATTTAGGTATTTAAATAATAGTCCATTTTTTTTTCACAATACATTTTTCTGTTTCAAATTGTAATAATTTACAATAAAAACTAATTACTTTGACATTTCTTTAAGAATGTCAATTTTTTGTTTTGATTTTAACAATTTAACGACAGTAGACAGTTGTTAATCACAGAACCAGCTAGGTTGATCCGTGATATCTGATTCGTTGGGTTTTTCTATGATCCATCATTTTTGAAAATCGATGAAAAAGAGAAGATAAGACACTGTCAAAATTCAGAAAAGAAGAATATGTTTTCGTTTGAAACCACAAAGTATTGCTTATTAACAAATGTTTTAGTTTTGATTTATTAATTATTAAATATAATGGAAAATTTACCAGGAATAGCTGTAGTTAGCAGTAGTCAAACTCGACCTAAATCTCTTATTAAGCTAATTACAAAGTTACAGGTTATTTCTGAAACCAATGATAGAGCTGGTGTTATAAAACATACCTGGAATTTAGATACTAAATACTATACTGCTCAAGTAAATCTCCTGGAAATCGATACCGCGGACGTGGAAAAAGATGAAGACCTAATTAAAAGTATAGAGGCTCTAATTATACATATGGATTCTAACAGTAAAACTGGGTTAGATGATTTGAAGAAGTGGAAATTTTTAGGTAAAATCTATTGTTTCCTGTTATGTAGGAGTTGGTCTTTTATTGAAACTTATTAGCTCCCAGATTGTGGTTAACTATAAAATAATTTTCAGATGTATGGAATGCAGATGTAAAGCTACTTTTAGCAAATTATTGCACAGAAAACACCAAAATAACTAAAACTCAAGCATTAGAATGGTGCTTGAAAATGGGGTTTGAATTTATAGAACTGTATCCATCAGTACAAAAACCAGATGAGGATGATATTGTTATAGAAAAGTATGGTGTTGATAGGGTTAGTATATTTTATATAGTACAAATATAAAATACCTGTAAATTGATTTTTATTTATCAGGTAGTAGAAGCTCTTCAGTCACATACATGGTCTAACTTAGTAATGAAAGATAGAAAAATCCCAAAGCCAGTAAATTTTAGCAATATAAAGAAAGAAAATACAGAAGAAAGTGAACAAATATTACCAAATGATGAATTAGATGATTTCTCAGATTTATTTTCACAATTACAAACAATGAAAGACAGTTTACAAGGTATGCCAGTTAATCAAAGAAAACAATGTGCAGAGCAAATGGTTACAGCTTTCTGGAAAGCAATAGGAGGAGAAGAAGAGGAAATATTTGATTTGTAGAATAGTTATTATATTTATACACATAAAGTATCTCATTATATATAGGTGTCATTTATATGTTTTTTTTTCACAAAAATCAAACAGTATAGCAATGACAATGGTTAAGGAGGGAGAAAAAAATCAGCAAATTTACATATGTTTATTTAAAATTTGTGTTATTTATTCCGTTCTGCTATTAGTTTAGTTTAATAGTATATTATTAAATTACAAGTCTGGAAAGTAGCATGGACATTCTGGGCAAGTGCCCAGTGCTCTACTATTGACGAAAGCCCTCTAGTTCCTGCCAGACTGCCAACCTAAAACTGATAAAATAAATTTATAAAAAAATCAAACAATAGGAAACACATGGATACATTTAATGCACAGCGATTGTGCACTGGCTGTACACAATTTTAGTGAGACCCATGGAGTCTTGTCTGGTGCCTAAAAACAGAACAATGGAAAGCTGAACTGGAGGTATCAAATCTTCAGATGCTTGTTTGTCAGTGTGTAACAGGTGAGCCATTTTGTTACAAGGCATAGGTGAACTATGTCGTTTCACATATTTTCTGAATATTAGGCACAAGTACTTTTCAAAAGACAGCAATCTATCTTGTTTTCCATATTTACTCATTCTTATTTCTGTGAATTTCTAGTTTCACCTGGGATTATTGTTTCCATTTGGTTTGGAATTAATATTAAATTAAAGGCCAAAAGTACACGCGTTTTGTAGCAACTTTTGTTCCTATGATTGACATTTTCCGAGCGGATCCACGTAATCCTACCACCATGTTGAGGGAAATTACTTGATTTAGGGTGTCAGTTAATTAGACACGGGCGGTAACCTATTTTTAGGGTGACCATACGTCCGGATTTACCTGGACATGGTTGAGTTTTTAAAGCGTCCGGGGAAGTCCGGCCGGAATTTCAGAAACTGTCCGGGAAAGCTGGAGACCATAAAATAACTTTTTTGAATATTTCAATCGCAACGAATCGACGCCACATCTCTACTATAAAAACCTCGCATGTTCGAACGTACAATAACGTACCCCAACTGCTTTATATCATTTGTTATCACCATTGTTATTATTACCTTAATAATAAGCGTTTATTTATTGTTTTGAGTTAAAATGTTTTTTTTAATTAAAATAAATAACTTCTTTACTGTTTTTAATTTAATTTACCCTTTCAAAGTACATATAAATAAATTTTTCGTGCAATCGGACGCGGAGTCAGTATTTCGCGTTCTCAACACAGTCCGCGAAATTCAATTTCGCGGCCGTTACCCATAGTAATAACGGCTGCGAAACCAAACGTCACTTCCAAATTTGACATTTCTAAAATACTACAAAGACAAGGATTATTTTTTATTGAATACCAACAAATACATAAGTACTTATATTATTTAGGATGAATATTAACATTAATTGTACAGTTTGTATTATTACTTATAGGTATTTACTCCAGAAGTTGAAGCAAGAACTGTCAAAATATTTTGTATATATTGAAACATATAATTTCCATAGCACACATTGTTAAATAAATTAAACTGCTGTTGATTTTAAAGCAATGATATATTTATTTACAATTATCTAGTTTAATAATTTTAACGATTGCACGAAAAATAGTGTGTATGCCATGGCCGCGAAACTTTTTAACGACCTCAAGATTATCTTGCCTCGGCCGCAAACGGCCTCGGCGATAACTACTCTTTCGGTACGTTAAAAAGGTATTTCGCGGCCTAAGCATACAAATAACTATTTGACCGCCAAAGTCCGGATTTCACTTGTCCTGTATTTCAAAAAACCGTTATGGACACCCTACCTATTTTGATTTATTAAGTTTTGTATCAATTTGTTGAGTATTTTTTTGCATGCTTTTTTCCTCAACTTCTTCTAAAATTTGCATGCTTAAGTTGGGCGTTGCAGCTGCCATTTATATTTAATATTAATAAAGTTAGGTAAAGGACTTTTTTTAAATCAATATTTTAGTGAAAATATTTGTTTCATACATTAACTTTTTACCAAATGATTTTTCAACTTTACAGCCTTCATAAGCGCTTAAATATATTTTCAAACTTTCAAATTATTTTGTTATTTACATTTATTTTATATAATATTAAATATATATACAGGGTGTTTTCAAATGCCACTTCACAACGTTTGCATGTAGATACTTCTCGTAAAATTGGATAAAATGATATAAGGATTGAGGGATCCAGCCTATTTACTTCTATGAAAAATTAAATGTTTTAATTTTATAACTTTAAAAAGGATGAATATATTGATTTGACATTTGGCAGGTTGTTTTTAAATGTAAAAGGGCATATTTTGATGGAAAAACATGTTTCGATTCTTGATCCAGTGGTGTACATTTGGAAGAATATGTCACCCTTTCCCCTTCCATTTTTTACGCCACTGGCATTTGAAGCTATTTTCATTTTATTTTGTATTTCTCAATGGTTTTCACGTGAAAAACGCATAATTTTTATATATCAAAAAATTTGTAGTTATTAAGATATTTAATGTTTTTATGAAGTCTGCAAGATCCCTTTGTAATAATAAAATAAAAAAATTAATTTTTCTTCAATTTTTTTCAATAACTACCAAACTACTAATGGTTAGAATTTGTAACAGGAACTAATTTGTGAAACAGGAATGCATCTAAAACATTGTTGAAAATACTTTTCCAACTTGTGATTCTATTAACAAATCGAATTAATGACAATGAAAAATAAGATGGTTACAATAAAGTTGAATATATCCCATTAAAACATAAGTTTTCACTATGCAGGGTTACATGAAGTCCCTGTTTACGATACAATAGTAGAAACGGAGGAGGTACTGATAGCAAGAGTCCATGCAGCTACAGAAATTATTTCTGGCAATCGCCAGTCTTTCCATGGTAGGTGGTTTCCAGGTTTTCAATGAGAAAACGTTGCAGATTATGTATAAAAGATCCTGTTACATATTCTAACCATTAGTAGTTTGGTAGGTAGTTATTAAAAAAAATTGAAGAAAAATATATTTTTTTATTTCATTATTAAAAAGTGATCTTGCAGACTTCATAAAAACATTAAATATCTGAAAACTACAATTTTTTTGATATGTATATGTTTATGCGTTTTTCACGTGAAAACCATTGAGGAATACAAAATAAAATGAAAATAGCTTTAAAAGCCAGTGGCGTAAAAAATGGGAGGGGAAAGGTGACATATTCTTCCAAATGTACACCACTGGATCAAGAATTGAAACATGTTTTTCCATCAAAATATGCCCTTTTATATTTAAAAACAACCTGCCAAATGTCAAATCAATATATTAATCCTTTTTAAAGTTATCAAATTAAATCATTTAATTTTTTATTACTTCAACGCCAATTTTACGAGAGGTATATATATATACGACAAGAAATAGGTAATTGACAAAATTATTGGCTCTTGTAACATTACTAGAAATCATCCTTTAGCATTTCATAATCCTGCAAAAAAAATTGTATAGAAGATCGATGTTGAATATAGATATATTTAAATTTTTTGCACTACGCTTACATTTTACTTAATTGTTATGAGTTTATGGGAACCGAAAAATGTTGTTAATGGGTAGAACGAGTGTAATGCTTCACAGCCATTGTTCTTATAATAATGATCATGAATGCTCTGTCCAGATATAAAGAGCAAACTTTGAATTTTCATCTATATAGTTTTTGACCAAATAATCGTAAAATTGGGTAACTTTATCACATTCCGGCTTAAATTCACTTAATTCAAATGCGAAGGAGATGGTTTTATTTCGCAGCAGAAAAAAATCAGGAGGAATGTAGTGCCCATTTTTTGGTCCATGTATTGTAAAAAGTTACAGATAATATTTAGGTCAGCAATTAAAACTATCATTCACATACAAATCCGTTACACAACAGACAAATTCCAGATTAGTTTTACACGAAAAGATTATTACCTATATTATTAATTTCATTGTTTTTAATTATGAAACCTTCACCTTTATTGGTTTTGACGTTGAGAGTCTTCAACAATTTTTGATGTCATCAAGAGATTTCATTAACTTTGGCAGCTTCTTCGATCTTATTTGACGTAGGTACATTTTTTCTTACACGTATAACTTCTTAGTCGTTATATTGTCTCTAAATCTAATTTCATCAATTCTTTAAGAATTAATTTCATGCGGCGCTCACTGAGATCACTTACAGCCGTCCGTTTTACTTTACTATTGCTTAGATTTTGTCAGTTCATTATTTTCTCCGCTATTTGGTATCGATAATGTTAACATTTGGTAATAAATTCAAAGAGTTTCGTGGAATTGTAGAAAGTATACCTACCTGAACTTAATGGGAGACAACTGGGACCTGATCCTTTTCGAAAATAGGTAACCCCCGGTTCGGGAAACAACTCGGCCCCCACCCCATTTTCTTTTCTCATTCCAAGTAATATTCGGAGAATTTGATAGAAGGACAATACCGATAAATAAGTAAAGAAATATTATACAAAGAATTGTTTAAATATTATTCAAAACAGCTACCTCTTGAAAAACGGTTCTGAAAATTAACAAAGTCAGTTGTATGATTATAGCGTTGAGTGAAAAATACAAGAAGAGGCGCAACCAGTGTTACCAGCTCTGCAACTCAAAATGTACTAGAAAATCATCGAAAAAAGTACTAGTTTTTCGTGAAAGGTACTAGTTTAAAATTTACGAGCTTCCAAAGTCCTAAATACCAAGGGTGAATCTTTATATTAGCATGTGAGTAGTTTTGAGGTTATTTCAGTCAACATTCACGAAAACATCAAATTTATGTTAATACTGGCAGACGTTTATTCCGGTACATGGGACATATTATTTTTGTGATCGTTGAAAGGATAAATTTACAGAGCGCATGCGCAATAGAAGGATTCTCCCATGGCATTTAGGAGCTGGTTTAAATCTTCATCTCAAATTCCAAGTGAGGGGGTAAATAAACAATGACAAAAAATTAATACAAATTTATTTACTGAACTTGAACAGTAATATATCATATGAAAAAAAAAAACATTCTGAAACAAAACAAAATAAATAATTGTATTCCATACCATATCACAAAGGTATATCACATATAAGACTGAAAAATAGGAACAAACAAAAACATATTATTATGGTAAACAACTCAATGGTAACTTAAAAAAATCATGTATTTTTGGTGAAATCATACTTTGGTTTCTTGAGCAGCAAGGATGCTGAAGGTTGCTGTATGTAATATCGGACATATTAGAAGGTTGGAAACGGTGTCAAGTCAAGGAGCACAGGCTCATTGAAACGTAGTGAAGGTAGTCTGCTCTCAACCTCCGTCCACTATGCCACGGTGACTCGATATATATATATAATACTAGTATGATAGTTAAGTAGGTGAAGATGATGTAAAACCGCTTAAAACATAATTATTAAAGTATATATAAAACACGTGAGTTTTATTAGTGCACGATGTTTAAGTTAAGTGGATACACCACAAAATGGCGACGAGGATAAAAGAAATATAAGAAGAAAAGAAAAAAAAAAAAAAGATGGCATCAACCGGCATCGTGTTCCATCAATTTAACAGTGAAACTGACGATTGGATCATATACAGTGAGCAATTATCAGAATATTTTAAAGCAAACGGTACGAAGGAAGAAAATAAAGTAGCTACGTTATTAAGTAATATTCCTAGCGAAATTTATAAACTTTTACGAGACCTGTGTCACCCAGATCCACCAAATTCAAAAACATTCAAGCAATTAACAGATTTATTAAGTCAACAGTATTGTCCAAGAACAGTTGTATGGCGAGAGCGAAGGAAATTTCACCTAGCTCAACAAACACGTGAAGAAACGATGGCAGAATGGAATGCTAGAATAAGAAGCCTATCTGTAAACTGTAAGTTTGGAAATGATTTACAATTGCTTTTGAGAGAAAAATTCATATCCGGGATGAGAAACGGCCCGATATTAGACAGACTATGCGAGGAGGAGGAAACCGCAGATCTAAAAAAACTAGTGGAATTGGCCATAAAAAAGGAAAACGATAGCATCGATAGAGAAGTGAACATGAACTTTGTAAAAGACACTACAAGGTCATCGAATCAAAAATATCAAGCAACAAGAGGAGTTTCAAATCAAGGCGCGCGGCAACGACAAAATTTTGACCAACCACAACGCCGATGGCAAGGCGCAGATTCACAAAACAGTTCAAGACAGCGCACGGATAGACAGACGTCGACGAATTTAGCTACACTTCCACGCAGAAGGATGACAACTGAAAGAAATGTCAACATGGCGGAAGGAAAACAAAATTACGAGATGATAAAATGTAAAGTTTGTAATAATTATCATAAAGGAGTTTGTCGGTATGTAAATTTTTATTGTTCTAAGTGTAAAAGAAAAGGACATCTTGCTAAAGCATGTGCAAATAGAAATTTTAACTATGTAGATTTTTCAAATACCGAAAATAACCAAAATAACTGCCGAGATTGTTGGTACACGGAACAAAACAATCAAACGGAGGAAGCAGACAAAAATTTTAATGTGTATAGTGATTGTCCATCAGAATTTGAAAATTTTAATATCAATAATGTTGATAAAAAATTTATTGTCAAAGTTTTAATAGAAAATACAGAGCATCTGTTTCAAATAGATAGCGGTAGTGTGATATCAGCGATAAATGCAGATCATTTTAATAACTATTTTAGACATTTTAAATTAAAGGAAGCCGAAATTGTTTTAAAAAGTTACAATAATAGTACTTTTGCACCATTAGGTTATATAAATGTTAATGTTAAATATAAAGACAAAATAAGACAAATTAAATTGTATGTTATAGCTAACGGCGGTCCGAAGATTCTGGGGATGGATTGGTTAGAAGCATTTGGAATTCAGTTCGGAGTGGTTAATCAGCTGGATTATGTAAATAAAAGGATAAATGATATTGTTTCTAGATTTCCAGAAGTTTTTAGCAAAAAAATCGGTAAGTTTACTTTAGATAAAATTAAAATATATATTAAAGATAATGTTATGCCAATATTTCGTAAAGCACGTCCAGTACCTCTTGCATTCAAGCAAGGCGTTACAGAAGAATTAGAAAGGTTAGAAAAGGAAGGAATTATATCTAAGACTGAAACATCAGAGTGGGCTACACCTTTAGTTCCAGTTTTAAAAGAAGACGGTACAGTAAGATTGTGTGGAGATTACAGCGTAACTGTAAATAAATACCTAGAGAATATGGAGTATCCTTTACCAAGAGCTGAAGAAATTTTCTCTAAGCTTCATAAAGGAAAATATTATACCAAATTGGATTTGTGTAGAGCTTATAATCAATTTGAAGTAGATTTAGAATCGAGTAAAATTTTAACGTGGAGTACCCATCAAGGATTGTACACGGTTAACAGACTTCCATTTGGAATTAAAGTTGCTAGTTTTATATTCCAGAGGCATTTGGAGCAACTGTTAAAAGAGATACCATCATGTGTGTGTTATTTAGATGATATTATTCTAACAGGTGAAAATGAAGAAGAACATCTGAAGACATTGATCCTAGTACTAGAACAGCTAAAGAAAGCTGGACTAACCGTAAAATTGGATAAATGTGAATTTTTCAAGTCAGAAGTTGAATATTTGGGTCATGTGATTGGAAGTGATGGATTGAAGACAAGCGAAAAGAAAATACAAGCAATTAAAGAGGCACCCAGACCAGAAAATCTAACAGAAGTGAGATCTTTCCTGGGAATGGTAAATTATTATTCAAAATTTATACCAAACGCATCAATGATACTAAAACCAATTTATAATTTATTAAATAAAAACACTAAATGGGAGTGGGATGAACAATGCAATGATGCATTTTTAAAAATTAAAGAGATATTGTCATCAAAACTAGTACTAACCCATTTTAATCCAAATTTGCCAATTGTATTAACTTGTGATGCTAGTAAGTTAGGGATTTCAGCAGTATTAGCACACGAGATGCCAGATAAAACTGAGAGAATAATAACTTGTGTTTCTAGAACTCTGCAACCGAGCGAAAAAAATTACCCAATAATTCATTTAGAAAGTTTAAGCATTTACTGGGGTTTAATTAAATTTTACCAATATTTATATGGAAAAAAATTTAAAATTAGAACAGATCATAAACCATTAATATCCTTATTTCACCCTGAGAAAGGTATACCACAAATGCATGCCAGCCGTATGCAACGTTGGGCAGCATTTTTATCAAGTTTTAATTATGATATTGAGTATATAAAAGGGAAAAATAATATTGTAGCTGATTATTTGAGTAGAGCACCTTTAAATATTAATTACATTACAGATGAATTTCAAGGTTTAGGTAACTATGTGAATTTTGTAAGTACACTTAAGGAACAAACGATCAGTATTGAAGAAATAAGACGAGAAACCAAAAAGGATATTATTTTGAAAAATGTAATGAAATATATACGAGAAGAAAAATGGCCAGAGATGTCAGAAGAAACGAAACCATACTATCACAGGAAGCACGAGATAATAGTGGACAAAGGAATTTTAGTTTGGGGACATAGAATAGTTATTCCGAAGTCACTCCAAAGAAAAATGCTGGATGAGCTTCACCAACACCATTTCGGAATGGTAAAGACAAAAAGTATAGCAAGATCGTATGTTTATTGGCCTAAAATAGACCAACAGATCGAAGAAACATGTAGAAAGTGTATGTGCTGTATGGAAAACAAGCCAGCTCCACCAAGAGCAATACTAACACCATGGGATGTTGAAACCGAGCCTTGGACACGAGTGAGCATGGACTTTCTGGGACCTATAAGAGGTAAAATGGTATTAATAATAGTGGACGCATATAGCAAATGGCCAGAAGCACACATTATGAGCCATATAACAGCAAAAGAAACGGAAGAGAAAATTAAGAGGACATTCGCCAGATTTGGCATTCCTAAAACGATAGTAACGGACAACGGCACACAATTTACAGCAGAAACGATGCAAGAATTTTTCAAAAGAAATAACATTCGACATATTACGTCACCCCCGGGTCATCCACAGTCGAATGGAGCAGCAGAAAACATCGTAAAAACTTTCAAAAACAATGTCAAAGCCAGAGCAATTGATATAAGAAACAAGGGTAAGAGTATTGATTTGATAATTTCAGAATTTCTATTTTCATATAGGACAACACCGCATATAGTAACGAAAGAAACACCAGCCAAGCTGATGATGGGTAGACAACTCAGAAATAGAGCAACCATACTGAAGGAGTCCATAGGATGGAGAGTAAGTAGGGAAGAAGAGGAAACTGGAGCAGAAAACAATCATCAGAAAGCTCAAGAGCGACAGATTAAGTATTTTAAAGGAAAAAAGAGAGAATTTGAAATAGGAGAAACGGTAGCAGTCGCAGATTATGGTAATCCTAACCAAAGGAGTTGGACTAAAGCAGTCATTGAAAAGGTAATAGGCAAAACGACATATCTGTGCAGACTAGAAGATAAGAGACTATGGAAAAGACATGCGAACCAGATACATAGAAGAGAGAGAGAGAAAGAACAGGGTCAGGTAAAACGAAATACGGATGTAAGAAACAAACAAAACACTATGAAACGGTATTGTTGGGAAAATATGCCTGAACCGGCAAAACATACGTCAGACAGTTATGAAGTTGTAAATAATGATGAATTTGTTTTTACAGATGAAGCAGTAGGGCAAGATCATATTACAATTAACAACTCAGCTGAACCACCAATCCGAACTGAACATTCCAAACCACAACAGACAGAACCATTCATTACGACTGATCCATGCCAACCCTCGGAATCATCGGAAACCGGAAGTAGGACAAATGTTGCAAAACATTGTGATTTAGAGAAGGTTGTACGACGTAGTTCAAGAACTACAAAAACACCAGCAAAATTTAAAGATTATGCATTAGAAATCGACTGAAATATGTACTTATGGTTAAAATATTTTTTTTTATATATGTGAATGGTCACAAATAACGTTTTAAATTTGTATTTGTATTGTATGTATACATGTATGTATTTTTAAAGGAATGACAGAGTGGAATGGCGGAGAGAGCTTAAGTATTAATATTACTTTTAAAAATAATACAAATTTAAGTGATTGGTAGAAAAAAAAAAATTTTTTTGAATATTGTTTTCTAAAATGATTATTGAATGTTTCACTGTACCTATTGTAAGTAGAGATAATTTATATTGTACAAACATAGTAAATCGTAATCATACTGTAGGTATATTGAAGCATAATATTAAAAATGCACTCACAGGAGTTAGGCTAACAAAGGGGGGTGTAATATCGGACATATTAGAAGGTTGGCAACGGTGTCAAGTCAAGGAGCACAGGCTCATTGAAACGTAGTGAAGGTAGTCTGCTCTCAACCTCCGTCCACTATGCCACGGTGACTCGATATATATATATAATACTAGTATGATAGTTAAGTAGGTGAAGATGATGTAAAACCGCTTAAAACATAATTATTAAAGTATATATAAAACACGTGAGTTTTATTAGTGCACGATGTTTAAGTTAAGTGGATACACCACACTGTAGGTAATTCTTTTTGAGTTTTTTGGATTCCTCTTTATCAGTTTTATTATCCATGTCAATCGTCTTCCCTTCTTCTTGTGGAAGTTCTGAAGTTGAAGCAGGGGCAAGTTCTTCCAGACTCACATCCGTAGTATCGGGACTCTCGAGAACAAAAGTAGCTTGTTTTGGTGGTAATTGAAATAAGTACCTAAAATATTATAACAGGTAATGTAACTAAGGCTTATTATAAAATATGTATTATATTATACCTTTCCATTATTGAACTATTTATATTTATTTCATATATGTATATGTATAAATGATTCAAATACAGATAGACAATACAGACATATGACAGACGACACGACAGTTATCAGTTATCATGACTCGAGCGAGCGATGACCAATGACAGTCAATAAGAACGCATGGAAAACTTACGCACAAAACACAAAACTATGTATGGATGGACGAATTGCACTTATATTGCGCGTTGATCTTTTCTCTGGTTCACTTCGTTAATGATATTTTTCAGTTCGATATTCCCAACCAAAACGTAGAAAACGTACGAATGTTGCGATCGGCGTACTGGCGTACTAGACAGAGTGAAAAGGTACCAGATCTAGTACGAAAGTACTAGGACTGGCAACACTGGGCGCAACGCAATGTAAAATTTTGTGCCTTATGGAGATTCCAGCGTACCCCCCACTATTCATTAAAATTGGTACTGTATTTAGGCGACGCGGTGTTCAAACATCGAACTATTCCTTGCTCTTGTCCCCACCACGCCTCGAATCTAATCCCATCGCTTGTTTCGGACGGCTCTTGACTGTTATTTGTGAAATTTATTTCTTTTAGAAGCGGGCAGTTTTTTTCGTTCACTACATACAATATTTACAAATTTATATCGTTGGATATAAAGAAATATGAAGCAAACTTAGTGTAAACAGTTTATAAATTTATAAATAATTCCCTTTAATTAAGAAAAACGAACACTGAACTTCAAAAACTATATTCGAAAAGTATTATTTTACCGTTTTTGTTGTACAATAATAAAGTCAGAACTAAAATGTTTTTCACACAAAACTTTATTTGCTAACTCGCACTTTTCTAAATTCCAAATAGTTATATTACCACAATTTTTTTTCCACTCATTTAGGATATTTTCATTTTTGGTAGAAAACTTAAAAAAACTTAAATGCTTATCTTTTTTTGAATTCAAATTTGGCTTTTGGGTTTCATATTTAAAAATATTTTTCCCTACGTAACACACAACAAAGTCTTTCAATGCCTAGATTAACAAACTACACACTTGTTTAATCGTATACAAAAACAAAACACTCGAGAGAGTCGAGAGCTAGAAATTCCGTTCACAGTTCTTACGGCTGCTACGGTCAGTATAAGACTACTAATTCCTAGAGAAAATCAGAAAATGCTAGTGGCGACATCTCTCCGCCAACACCATTTTGCGGCACAAAATCTTTTACGAGGTTGCGCCTCTTCTTGTATTTTTCACTCAACGATTATAGTTAGCGTTACAAGGCCGATATGTAGCAAATAACGGATGAGGTTGAATATTGTAATCCGAGGCGCACCCGAGGATTATAACAACTGAATCCGTTATTTGCGTATCGGCCATGTGTCGTTCAAGACTTTTCGTAATCCCGCTGAAAGATTACATTCTTATTCCGAGGAAAGAACCAACCACGTAGGTACCTCGTAATTCTACAGAAAAATCACAACATCGTGTTGTCATGGAACAGCTTAACAATAATATCACAACAATATTATACACGTCAGTTTTTTGTGTTCCCGACTTCGCTTTAACAACGACCATGTATGAAATTTAAGAAGTTGGGGAACAAAATTAAATTTCTTTAGAAATATTGGGAGAATCATGTGCAGCGAGTGTTGATTTACTGCCGAAAATAACTCAAGAGCGATATTAAAAAGAATATGAAAATTTTGAAGAGTGGCGTAAAAGCAAGAATGTAATTACCTATAATTATTGTTATTGTAAGCAGAATAAAGTTTTGACAAAAATATTTGAACTAGTATGGCTGCCGGCAGTTGAAAAATGTTAACATTAATTTTTCAATTGTCATCTGAATACCGTTAATTCAAAATAACAGAGATTATGCATGATATAACTTAAAGCATTCACTGAACTTATTAAGTCAATAATAGTATTATTTTTACCTTGAAGCTCCAAGTTTATGGTATTCAAATGACTTGTGATATCTGATAAGAAAGCTAAATCGCAGAGCCACTTTTTGTCTTTGAGTATTTCAGTGTTGTCACAAAGTTCCTCCAAAAAGGTAATTATTTCAGGGAGCAATTATATGAACCTTTCTAAAAATTTCCCGCGACTCAGCCATCTTACATCTGTGTGAAGAATCAAATCTGTGTGATCAGCAGACTCGCTAGCTTCCAACTGCACTTTGAAGAGTCATCGTTGCAAGCTACGGGCACGAATGGAATTCACAATCTTTGTGGCAATGTCCATGACGTCCTTCATATTCAGTATTTTCGAGCATAGCACTAGCTGATGTATAATACAATGGAATGAGAAAAATGATGGAACATCGTCATTAACTCGACAAATTGCAACAAACCCATTTTTATTGTCAGTCATAGATGGCGCTCCATCTGTTGTTATGCAAACGAGTTTATAAATTGGTAATTCAAATTCTTCACAAAATGTAAAAAAGCGTCATAGATCTCCTGCCCGCGAGTTTTTTCTTTCAGTGGAAGCATTGTTAACAATTCTTCTTTAGCTGACATATCGGAAAATACCATCCGAATGAAAACACTTAACTGGGCCGTATCTGTCATATCCGTTGATTCGTCAAACTGCAAAGAAAAATACTTGCAATCAGCAATATCACGTTTCAGTTTAGTCTCCAAATCCTTTCCCATTATTTCCACACGCCTAGCAACAGTCGGGCGAGATAGTTGAATCTCTTTAATAGCAGACATTATCTCTGTCTTATTTTTGAAGTCACGAAACAATACGTCAGCTGCTTCAATAAACGCTTCTTTAAATATCGGCCCGTCTTCGAAAGGTTTCTTGTATTTTGCCAGTATATGGGAAATTTTAAAAGACGCAATTGTTGCAGCTTATTTTTGTTTTACTGGTTTAGTCAACATAGATTGCTGTGCTCTCAAACCACTCTTTAAATCTTGAACTTTTCGTCTTCTTAACTCAGTCTTTTGTGGAAAAAAAAGTTCCCATGCTTAGGCAATGCCACCGAAGCACGACAAATAAGGCACACACATTTATCTTTTACCATAATAAATAAAAATTCTTCTTTCCATTCATTGTTAGAATGATACTTTTACTTTTCTTGGACGATTTCATTTTCTTTGGTTACGTACAAAATAAAATTCAATAACCAACACTTTTTCTGACACACATGCACAAACAAGTTTAGAGCTAATTCTAACTGAAATGCTGTGGGAGTGCGTGCTGCCACCCACAGATACTGCCACCTGCCTCGTTCTCGCGCTGTTGCCACGCCTCGCGATCGACTCTGAAAGTTTCCGCGATCGACCGTTTGAGCACCCCTGACTTACACCGTTAGGACAACTAAAGGATGTCCTGAAGGTGGAGTACTGTCTCCACTTTTATAGAACCCAATTGTGGATGACTTGATCTGCAGGTTAAATGATATATAGAAGAAGGACACAGGGCTTTGCGGACGACAAAGTGATTGTCACCAAAGGGAAATTCCAAGAGGCAGTTATGAATGTCCTACAAGAAGTGGAGGACTGGTCCCTTAAAGAGGACCTTTCAGTTAATCCAAAAAAACCATATTAGTTGCTTTTACGAATAGAAGATTTCATACACAATGTTGAGTACTGCTGTTTTAGGAGAAGAACTAGTAACATCAAAATGTTAAATATCTGGGAGTGAACCTTGAATCCAAACTGAATTGGAAACCACAAATGGAAAAAAATATTACCAGGGCGACCAGGCTTTTCTAGTAATGCAGTTGAATTATGGGTGAAATCTGGGGAATATAGCCCGAGGTGGTTCACTGGCTTTACACAACTGTGATAAGGCCAACGAACACCCTACGGAATAATAGTCGGGTGGAGGAGGACAGAAGTGTCCTCCGTAGTGAATATTGACTGCAATCCAAAGACAAGTCCTTGGTATTATCGGGGCAATGAACAGCATGGGGACGGCATCAATGGAAGCCCTTATTGGCTTTCCTCCCTTCGAAATTTGTGTACGGGCGAAGGCGATTATGGCAATTCTTTTGCTGAAATCGGGAGACTTATGGTCCCCGAATATATTCGAGAAGGACACCCTGATACAACTGGGACATTACTGGATGAGTCCATATTTCACATCAGTCGGGGTAGTATGAGACCGGAGAACATATTCACTGGGCGAGTGAACATCATCATCCCATTTAGGAAACAGGTGTGATGTATGTACGTATGATGGGGTGACATTCACTGACCCCTAAAAGATCTATTGTGCCCCCTTACTTATACCCTTTGTCAATATTTAACTGGGCACACTTTCTTATGGCATGAATTTCCGCTTGAAAGATACTTGGTGTTTTTCACAAGCTTTCACAATCACCAATATTGGAATTACGAAATATCCAAAAAAACCAATATAGTGGGATCAAATCTGCACAAATCAAATATATAGTAGCTATTATCAATAGAAAACACACCTCCAATTATAGCTGGATTCGATCTTATAATCCAATATACAGAATTTATTTACAAAGCAGCATCACTGCCATGTTACCAGTTTGACTAGTATGCAAGATCAAAAAATAGAGCATCAAAAATCATTTTTAAAGAAGAATATTAACAACAAAAGATTTCCTTAGTTTGTGGTTATCTACAAAGATGCTTCGGTAGATCCAGAAACGCATACATACTTATGTGGAAAAGGAGTGTTCTGCGAAAACCCAAAAATTGAAGTGAGTCCTCGTCTCAATAACCAGCTTACAGCCATACTAGAGACTATAAGATTAGTAAACAACGAATTAAATAATGTTATAATTGCCACAGACTCTTTGAGCGCATTGCGAGTACTGTCCAGAGAAGGAAATCATGAAGACAATGATTAGGTATATCCCATTACTCACTAAAAATGAAATAATGCTAAAGCAATAAAGGATATACAACTTATATGGTATTAATACACCTACATAACAGGCAACGAAAAAGCATATTTTCTTGCTAATATAGCACGACACGACAATATCAGAATATTCTACAGCCTAATTTGATACAACAAGAGAGGTTTTGTAACTACATTAAAAAACTACGTTGGGAAAAATGGGTGAATCAATACAAAAACAGACCACAGACTAAAGGCAACTTCTACGCACGAATACAAAATACCCCAACAAAAACACCATGGTTCTGGTCTATGAGATGTTCAGGAAGAGAAACAATAACGTCAATTTGCAGGATGAGAATTAATCGTTGCTGTACCCCACAGCACTTACATAAAATAGATGTAGAAGATAATCCCTAGGTACTGCGCTTGTGGTGAGATCTAAACCATACAATAATCAGCTGTCAAAGAACCCAGCAAAATAGTCAAATGTATGAGCTAAAGAAATATAATGGACCAGTATGCATAGAAAGTATCTAGCTGAATACCTATTTTCCTTGGCTCTTTCTTGTGTGTAAATGCTCTGCCACAGAGAGAGACGAGTGTCTAATACCTTATTCCGTATCCTTAGCCAAAACCACGCATGGAAGAGATGGACATGATTCCAGATGTACCTACTGGAGGCACCTACACCTTCCATTAAGAATGGGTGGATGTCTCAGAAGAGACGCGATATCATTGAAACGAAGAAGAATTTTATTAAGTGTTTTTACGTCTTCCGTATCTCATTACTTAACGATAAAAATCGTTACACAAGAATATTTCAGATTACCTACATTAGAAACTAGAAACTCTGTATATGTATTAATTAATATATATTTAGAAATATTCATACCAAGAAACGTCGGTTTCAATTATTTTTATAAATCTTACCTTGAAATAGAAATCCTAAACATTTTAAAACGCAAATTATTGCAAAACATAAACGAAATCAAGAAGAATCTTTTTTAATTATATGTTTATTATTGTATACGTACCAAGTCGTATCAGTATATTCCAGTTGTTTATTTTTAAGATAAAGTTTATTTTCTTTTAAACTCTATTCAGTTGAAAAGACAGTTCAGTGTAGTTGAAAATCAATTTAATTATATATTTCAGTGCAATAGTCGCGATAACTGATTTGGGATAATAAATATTGTCTTGAAAAAATGGCATTTTTTAAACTAATCAGGAGAAAATGTCCTCAACATGAAAGTGAGTCAGTTTAAAAGTATTATTGAATAGATTAAATATTTTTTTTGTAATTGTCCGTTTTTATATTTTAGAACTGTGTGAAGAATTAACTAAAAATAAAACGACTGAAGAGCAAGTACTAGTAGATACGGATTTTAGTGAGACTGTAATATTTAAACTAAAATATTTAGGTAGGTAATTATTGAAATTAATTAATCTCTTTACGCAAAAAATTGCACGCAACTTCAGTTTAATTTAGCTTAAACTAGAAAAATATAGGTACTTGCGTCTAGCGATAACCCGGTATTTTTCCTTTCCCTTCTAGAAATATATCCAATACTTTTTATTTCATATAATGAATTTCGTCATTGAAAAATGCATCCGTCATGCAACATGACTATCTTCATTTCGCTAAAAGTTAATAATTGTCTAGTTCAGGGGTAGCAACCTTTTTAATCAATGGGCCAATTTAAATTTAAAATTTTTTTGGCGGGCCGCACATTTACGATTAATTCTTATTAATGATTAACGAAACTTTATTTATAATAAATATTAGATTAAAAAAATATAAAACTAAAAAAAAGTAAAGATTTCATACACTGTGTCCGTAAAGTATGGAACAAATTCATTTTTAGCTAACCAGACCATTTTAAGAAATAATCCTGAAACACGTCGATTTTTGATTTTAATTTACCGTATTTTAAAATGATAATCTAATATACAGGGTGAATTACTTTCGAGTAATGACGTCACCGTCATTTTTTTTAAATAGAACACCCCCATTTTGTCTCAATTTTCGGATTACTCTAGCTGAGCTGATTCCAAAAATGTATCACATGTTGATTCTAATTGGTATAGGGTGGATAAAAATACAATAGTTTTGTGTGTGCTCATAAACTAACGCGTAACATTATTTATTAGTTAAATTAACAATATTATCAAAAATACTTATTGTCTAGCGGCAATTGGTTTAAATGTAGTTTGCTACATTTTTAGATTAATAAAAATGAGCTGTTTCCAAACATGTTTGGTACTTGTGAAAGAATGTGAAAGAAATTATTTCTTATCAATTTAAAAAAAACATAGTCGTCTAGTTTTTTGTGAAATGTCATTATTTGTTTAGTAATTTATTGATGTTCAGTGACAGTTTAATAGTATACAATATTTTTGGTATTCGTGAATGTTTTAATTATTGCTTAGATTTAATTTAAAGTAGAAATGGAGTTAAGTATAAAACAAAAAATTGAAATCCTTATGATGATTGGGTATGGAGACAGATCGCGAACTCAGATGGAAGTGTGCAATTTGTTTAATGATAAATATACAGAAAGACCTATAACGCGTTCAACAGTCAGTAACATTGAAAAGAAATTTCGAGAAACTGGTACGGTTGAAAATGCACGCAAATCAGGTCGTCCCTCTGCAAATGCTGATACAGCATTAGATGTTTTACTTAGTTTTGAAGAAGATGCGCACACTTCTATGCGTAAAGTTAGTCGCGATATCGGTGTTAGCAAAAACTATTACAGCTTGAAAAATGGCATCCTTATAAAATCAAACTTGTGCAGGAATTAAACGAAGATGATCCCGATAGAAGAATCCAATTTTGCGAAAAAATGATGGATAAATGTCACCTTGATACAAAACATTATTTTGTCTGATGAGGCCACTTTCACGTTAAATGGCGAGGTTACCCGTCAGAATTGTAGATACTGGGCAAAAGAAAACCCCCACTGGATGCGTGAGCATCATACACAATACCCGCAAAAGGTAAATGTATGGGCTGGAATTGTAAGAAATCGAATCATCGGACCCTACTTTATCGAAGGTAATTTAAACGGGGCAACGTTCCTTGAGTTTCTAAGGGGGTATCTCGTACTTACTTTACGTAATTTGTTTCCCAGCAGACGTAATCCTGGAGGTTTTGATGAAAGTTTATGGTTTCAACAGGATGGTGCACCTCCACATTATGCCGTAGATGTTAGAAGGTACCTAGATGAAATTTTTCCGAACAGGTGGATGGGTAGACGTGGACCTATTAAATGGCCAGCGAGGTCAGAATGTTGTGTATCAAACGAAACCAGCAAATATTCAAGAATTAAAAGAGAGAATTCGGACAGCAATAAACAATATTTCTCAAGACACAATAAACAATAAGGTTCAACAAGAATTTGTACACCGTTTGGGTTACTGTCAAATACAGCAAGGGCTGCAGTTCGAACATTTATAAAGTCATGTATTTCATCATATTCTGTCCGCTAGACAATAAGTATTTTTGATAATATTGTTAATTTAACTAATAAAGAATGTTACGCGTTACTTTATGAGCACACACAAAACTATTGTATTTTTGTCCATCCTGTACCAATTGAAATCAACATGTGATACATTTTTGAAATCAGCTCAGCTAGAGTAATCCGAAAATTGAGACAAAATGGGGGTGTTCCATTTAAAAAAAAAAGACGGTGACGTCATTACTCGAAAGTAATGCACCCTGTATGTTAGAATATTATTTTAAAATAAGGTAAATTAAAATAAAAAATCGACGTGTTTCAGGATTATTTCTTAAATTGGCCGGAATGGATGAGGTAGCTACACGTACCTACGCAGCTTTCTAATCGTCTTGATCGTTGGTCATTTTTGATTAATTTCATGGTTGAAAATAATTGTTCGCAAACATACGTACTACCGAACAGAGCCATCATTTGGCGTCAAAAGCGGAAATTTTTCAGGGCTCACATTAGATTTATAAAAATTTTCGATGTTTACTGAGAAAAATACAGTTTTTAAATCGATATTATTCTGCATGTCAATCACTTCCATTTGACAGTATTCGGGAACTGTATCCTGATCGATATTAAATGGCGAGGAAAACATTTTCATGGAAACCGCTGCCTTCTCAGCTTTGAACATTTGGAATCGTAATTGAAATTCGTTGATTAGAATGTCGATATATTGTACGTATTTTTGAGAAGTAATAACGTTTTCTTTTTCTAAATGTGGAAAGTGAGACACATTATTCTGCAAAAGATGCTGTTTCCACAATTTTAATTTGCGCTCAAAGCCCTGAATTTTATCATACAAATTGTGAATAAACTGTCCTTTGACTTAAGTTCCACATTCCACATGCTGAGTCATGTCGATGAAAAACCCAAAATCGCACATCCATTCATTATTATCAAAATGGGGAAAGTCATTTCCCTTCATATCCAAAAACAATTGTATTTCGCTTTTTCAGTTGTATACTCTTTTTAGCATTGCACCTCTACTAAGCCATATTCGGTATTAAAAACCACGTCGCCATATTCAGTTTCTAAATCTTCCAGGAATTCTTTAAATTAACGATGATTTAACGCGCGCGAGTTTTTCTCTATTTGATTAAACTTATCTATCCGTAGTTGTCCTGTTAAGTTTTTATATTGTTGTTCATGTTTTGTATCATAATGCCTTTTTATGTTGTATTCTTTTAATGTCGACAGTCTCTGAGCATATTAAGCATACAGCTTTATTATTAAAGAAAGTGAAAAAATAATCAAATTTCCACTTTTCTTGAAAATGCCTATGCTCATCCGCAATCTTCCGTTTTTTTTGTTACCTTTTTTGACATGCTATTATGGATTAAAAACTTGAGAGTTAAAAAATTTCGTATGAAAACTTAATTTTGATTAAAAAATCTCTAATATTACCTTTTTGACAATAATATTGCACTCACGCCTTTCAAGAAACACAAGAATTTCTAAAATAGCTAGTTAACAGCTTACCAGTCTGATTCTGTGACAGAAGCAAACATAACAAGCACAGACGCATCGCGTCCGTATTGCATGTTTGAACAAGTCACCGACAAGTGTGTATAGTTGTGAGTAGAATTAGTTTGCACTGTTTCACAATTTGTCGGCGAGATACAGAAATCTAAGTAGAAGCAGAACCGGTTTCAGGCTCATAATGTGAATTTTCAAAAAATGATTGCCAATGTTTGTATATTGGGGTGACATTCACTGATGCCTAAAAGATCTACTGTACCCCCTTACTTCTACTCACGTCCTGAGGAAAGTCTCGGAGACTAGTAGCTCCTTTAGAAGAATAATCTATGATTGTCTAAGGCCTACTAGATCTTTCCAATGGTCAGATCTCCTCTTTTCTTCGGCTTTGACTATTTCTTCCAGTATTACATTGGAGTTCCTGATCCCGCAAAAGGGTTCCGGCATACAAAAGGGTGTGTCAGTCCCCCTCTTGATTGCCAAATGTCGGAAGTATAATACCCATAATAGTAGAAAAATAAGTTAATCATCTGGTGAGCTTTCTTCCTCACTCGATGTGTCATACAGCTCAATGACAAATGAATGAACAGGAAAACGCTGTCTAAAGGTTTCTTCTACATCTTTTACATATTTGACGCAGTTATACCACACATCGGGTCTCACTTCGGAACAAACATCTCTAATAAGTTTAATCACACTTTCAGATAAAGTTGGTGAAACATTTATTTCTTATTCCCCGTTTGATGTTAGACCAAATTAACTCTACGGGATTAAACAAACCACTTCATGACCATGCTGCTTTGCAAATTCATCCACTACATATTTGGGTTTTAAATTGAGCTCCCGTAATAATTTAAGCAAATCCTTTTTAAGATACTGTGTTGGAGTACTGACGCCCATTTTTTGCAGAAATTCTGCAATCACTTGTTTCCTAGCCTTTGGTGTAGGAATTTCTTCAGTTTGCCTGGAATGGTAAGGAGGATTATCCATAACTATTACAGAACCTCCGGGGATGTTTGGAATTAACTGTTCCTCGAACCATTTCTCAAATAACGCAGCATCCTTATCCTGATGGTAGTGGGTAAGCCGTTGTTAACGAAACCATGTTCATTACCCGCGTGAACAATAATAATTTGTTTTCCTCTATTCGGAGGAAAATTTAATAAACACTTTGGAGACCCATCATGCCAACCTTTTTTGATAACATCGTGGGTAAGTTTTCTCCATGTTGTATCATGCGGGATACCCTGTTTTCCCCTCGATATATTTTTCTGCCACCGAAGAAAGAGCTTTTCTATCCCCCGTGTCTTTTAAGCACCAAAAGATCGGCTCCAGCATCAGCCAGTATTGTGGTAGATGTTCTTCTGAAGCAATGCCCCGTATACTTATCTGCATCAGGCAGCCCCAGAAACTTCGCAATTTTTTAGGAGCATCTGCAACAGAATGAATGCCCACCCTTTGTGAAATACACCTGCCTTTACGATATGCAATAAAAAGGTACTCTATGTGTTCAAGTATCCCCTATGTCCTTAAGGTTCATTGCGTAAAGCTCCTCCCCCCGACGGTATCCACCCGTAATTCCAAACATAGCTATAACCTAAAAAATCATCTATTTTAAAACCTACGGCTCAACCTTTTTTTTTGTTTCTATAAATGATCTCACCTTGATCAAAAGATATTCCTTATCTGGTGCATCCGTTATGAACCGGTCTAATTCTTCCAATGTCAAAATTTTCGACTCAATTGACTGATACCCAACTGCCTGTTTCTTTAGAAAAGCTTTCAATTTAGCAAATGCGGATATATCCATTGAATATTTTGACCAGAGTGACGAGCTTTTGAATTTTTTTAAAATTATTAAACTGCCTTAAAAGCTATATAAAATTACTCACCAAGTCAAAAAAATAAAACATCTTCATTCACAATAGTTACGTTGCTGTCCATTTTCCATCGACAAAAAGCTTAAATTCTTTGTCATAAAGGGACGACGATTTGTTGGGTATCAGATGCCCCGTGGCTTCATGAGATTTAAGCAAAATGTCCTCAGGAATAAATTGATCTTGAGCCATTTCGTGAAAATCGGATAATGACAATCGCGGACAGTATCATAATATTATATAAAAACAATATTATGTTTATATAGGTACCAACTACAGGCCAGCTATCTTGGCATTGAATGCAAATTTCAAAAATAGCGAACGCCGATAAATATATTAATATTTTATTTTTTCACTTCTCTTTTGTGTTTTTTAGCAATATGAAATAAAATGTTGTACGTCACACGTCCGGTAAACTTTTACAGTATCCACAGTACGCAAGCAGCACATTTTCCGAAAATGAATTAACATGATTGTTAACTCTCCAATCCATGAATTTTTCATATATTTCTTCATATCTCTTTTTGGATTTTAATGGTAACAAATCCAAAGAGGTCTGCTCAGCTTGATTTATTATTTCTGGTGGTGTATTTGGAAAATCTAAATCACTTTCCGATTCCGAAATCATGATAACTTACTCAAAAAACTAACAATGCTTTGAGTGTAAACAATTAGAGAGAAATGTCAAACCAAGTGTCAAACTAATGAAACCTGACAACTAGATATAAAATGCATTCTTATTAAAGAAATGATTCCTATCTTTGTTTATTAATAAGAAAAGGTCGTCGAAACATTATATACGAGGGCGGCAAATAATTTAAAATATAAATTTAACTTTCGTCACTAGAGACGAAAGTTAACGTTATGACACACTCTCTCACTCTGGTGACGGAAATCACGTTTTCGCTGAAAGTATTGTATCACAAAATGACGACTTTTTGTATAGGGTTGTAGAAAAAGATGTTTTCGACATGTCACCAATTACCTTGATCGTCCTCTTAATCAATCCAACAAGATGCTTTTTATTTGGAAAGACATAAACTTCTTTTGTTTGTGATTTTTCTGTATAGACTAAATAAATTAACCGACTTTGTTTTACGACAACTTTTAGTTGCTAGCTTTAGTGATTGGTGGTTATATTTAATAAAAGTTGAAGATCAACTATTTGAATTATTTTACAGGATGTACGAAAATAGAGAACAATTTAAATGAAAATGTCCGCTCTAAGGCCGTAGAAAATATTTTCAAAAGTGCCAAAGAAAGAAAAAACAAAGATTTTCCAACAGTGACGGTTAAGATATCTTCCCATGGAATTACAGTTACAAATTCACAAGGTCATGATATGTTAAAAGTATCAATATACAGGTAAATATTCAGAAATCACTTTCTGCCCCTTATGTAGCGTATCTCCGCAACTAGAATATATAGAGAGCTGCGGCTTTCACTGAAGACGAAGAGTTTTTCAAAAAAGGTGGCCCCGTCAAAACTCCTGGCCAAATTTTTTGGAAGCTATAACATATCAATAAATTTGTTTTACTCTCATAGGGAGCGCTAGATACATGGTTCGTACTGAGTTTATTTGGACCTCAAAAAAGTTATGTTTTTTTCAAAACTCTGAATCTTGAATACGAATACCATTAGGAAAATTTTTTATTAAGTAAACCCCACTTATTTTTCAATGTTCTACTTACCTATCCTAGCAGCGAGGCCTCTTTTTTTGAAACACCCTATATTTTAATTTTAAGAAAAAATAATAAATACAAATAATGATAAAAAAGGTTTTTCCAATAAAGTACGTTATTGAGCTATGCGCCTTTTGAGATATTGTTTGTTGTGTGTTAATATGTGATATTTTTGTGATTTTTTTAGGATTTCAAATTGCTCAAATACAGACGCGCAACGACAAGTTTTTTCATTTATATCTTCCGATTTGAACAATATTTTGACGTGTCACGCTTTTCTATGTCCAAAACGAAAGATCGCCCGAAACGTAACATTGGCTGTAGGTAATGCTTTTAATACAGCGTATCAAACTTGGAGTGAGTTTTCGATTTCCAAAGAAGATACTAAAAAGGAGACTACTCAATATCAACCAGAAGAATTTACGTAGAACCCGAATCATGATAATTATCCATTGGAAAGTGTAGATAGGCTTATTGACTTTGACGGCGATGTTTTTAATGATAAAATTTTGGTTAATACGAACAGTATTAGTATAAAAAATAACTGGGTGAGTTAATATTTCATATATAAGAAGTCCCAAAAAAATTTGAGACGTAACTTTGCGAACATCTTTGGAGTATGGAGAGATATATGTGCGGTTTTACTGAACAATTCATTTCTATTCAGGGTGTCCCAAGTAGCACGAAACAGTTATATTCAGCATTACAATGATTCTTTAAAACTGTAAATGAAACCAATTGATTTTTAAAAAAATCTTAAGGTTATTATAAAACCGCTTTCAGCATGAAAGGGCCCACTCTGAAAGAGGTCTTAAAATAAAAACCCCAATATATCACTATAACCCTGAGTAACTGGTTTCAAGGGTTCCGTCTAGATACTTTTAAAACCACTAAAAATATTTATTATCACGCGCTTTCAAAGTAGTCTTAAAAGTGTTAGTTCAATATACATGCTTTAATACAATCGTCTTTATTACTGTCAAACTTTAAATGGAAAATGTATTTTTAAAACTCACAAGCAATTTAGAAGAAATACAAACAAACGCTATACCTGTTTAAGGATTTATGTATAATGGTTTCTATATAAAATAATGAAAACGTATTTTATTCTTATTTTCAATTAAAATTGTTCTGTAATAAACTGGTACACCATTGTTTGGACATTTAACAAAATGACGTGGATTTATTTCAGACACACAAGGAGAGGGGATGATTTTAGCTATATTGTTGACAACACGAAGTGCAGTTGTATGTATATATGTATGATGGCGTGACATTCACTAAGACCTAAAAGATCTATTGTGCCCCATCACTTCTACTTAGTTCCTGAGGAATGTGTCTCAGAGACTAGTAGCTCCTTTAGTCCTATTTCCCTCAGGAAGTTTAGGATATCTGCAGGCTTCAACTTAGGTAAATGTCCCTCTTCTATCCAATAATCTCCTAGGTGCTGTGCCCTAGGTGCAGTTTTACTTTCACTCATGCATTCCTTTGATCTCAACGGGTTGCAGTCACCCAATCAAAATCTAAGCCCTACTACATCTTTCCAATGATCAGATCTTCTCTTTTCTTCGGCATTGCCTATTTCTTGCAATTGGGACTGATACCGCAAAAGGGCTCCGGCCCCCAAAAGGGTGTTTCAGTCCCCCTCTTTGCTAGTCCATTTGCTATTTCATTTCCTTCTATTCCAGTGTGTCCTGGAATCCACAGTAGGTTACTATATTGTTCTCGCCTAGCTCATTGAGTATGCCTAGGCATTCCCACACCTTGGAACTGATTACACAAGAGCTCAGTGCGTTAATGGCTGCCTGACTATCTGACATTATGATAATATTTTTCCTTCTATATCCTTTGTCAATATTGAAATGGGCACACTTTCTTATAGCGTGAATTTCCGCTTGAAAGATACTTGGGGTTTTTTCCTGGCCCGTACACTCCTATCCCAGTTCCTTCTATTGCTTCTGAGCCGACGATAGTGCTGTTAGTCTTAGCGAAAACCAAAATGATTCAATCTAGACTATTGAGTTTGAATATAGCTTTATCACGGCATTTGAGAAAGTGAGATTAATGAGATAATTTTAAAGTGTTGTATTGTTGTGTTGTACTGACAACATAATCTGAAAATAAAACAGATTTAAAGACAGGTTTTAATAGTAACGTAAGGAGCATATTTAAAAGCAATTTTTAAACTATTAGGTAGAGCGATTTAGAGCGTAATAAAACCGAACAATCTGCAAGTCGTTAATAAAACTAACTAGTTTTAAAGTTGCTTCAAACCAAGCCATTTTAAAGCCACAATAAGGCCAATACTATTTTAAGACTAAGTAATCTTATTATATATTCTTAATAGACACATCAAAGCCAGTATTAAATGCCAAGCAGTTTTCAAGTATCGGTAGTATATTTACAAGGTAACCTTAACACCATTATATTTTTATTTACCATAACTTTTTTAAAACGAAATCGTTCAGTAATAACCGTACATCTCTAGCCGGTGTGAAGCTGGTAACCCAAAGCTGGTACTAGCTCATTTTCCGAGCAATGCCGAATGATCAATAGCGTCGTTAATATCATTTTGACTACGTAGAAAGAACTAAAAACAACGGAAAAACACAAGTTTCTTTAAGGTCAAAGAATACACCAACAACAAGAAGCGAAATTTCGGATAAAACCGAGTCTATAGACGCCATGTTTTTAATTAGTCGTCATATGTCATACTATGGAGGCTATATATCTCCAAGTGTCATACGATCACATTCTTATGGTCTTTACAGACCCAAATAGTTGGCTTGTAGGTTGAAATTATTTTTTCAAATGATCCATTTCACATACTTATATATTGTCAACGAAACTCTAGAAGTAGCTACTGATGGAAAAATACCCATTTGATAAAACCCAACTTTATGCTAAAATACTTTTTCTTAGTGTGATTCGAGTAAAGCTGGTGAGCATTTATTATGATTCTCAGTGTATGCCAGAATTAGCTTTCACCTTCAAGGTTTTGTCCCTTCAACATCAAAGGATTTTCGCCGGGCTTCACTTCTTGTAGTGTGTATTATTTGATAGGGTTCACAAAATATTCAACAGGAGATTAGCTAAATAGTTTTCTTTCCAATCCAGTATTTTATTCATTATAAGGAATCTTGTTAATGAATTTTAAGTAGCTCCGTTATTACCCTAGAGAAATTAGTTAAATAATTTTCGTATTAGTTTAGTATTTCTTTAATCACAAAGAAGCTTGCTTATGAATTTCAAGCACCATAATTTTTTTCTCTGTGAAAATTACATGTATCAAAAATAAATGACTGAACCACTCCCTTATGACTGAAACACTCCCTTTGGCGATATACCTATAAATTATTTTTCTTCCGGCAGAATATTTTGTGAATCCTCAAGATACTTGTGTTGTTGTTTTTAGCTACTTTGATATTAACGACTCTATTGATTGTTTGCATTATTCGGTAAAGAAGCTATCACCTTTGGGTTACCAACTTCACACCATTACATCTCTATGCTTCTGATTTGGAGATATTGGCAGTTGATATGTTAAGACCCCGCTAAAGTCTGTTTTCCGGTACCACAATATTTAATTCACACTGAATTTCTAATTAAATCTATTTTCAGGTGCTATTCGAAGAAGTTTCTTCTTGTTCCAGCTTTTATAATGACAAATTCCAGTAAAAAATATTCAACTATGTTATTAATATCAAAGATATATAACAGATGGGCTGAAAAGTCCCGTGCCTGACAGATAGATGGCGCTAGTTTTATTGCAATCGTCTGTTGATGCTTCTGAGCAGTGTTTGGCCATGTTTGAACGTAACAAACTGAAGTTTTTTCGTCGATATGTGACAATGGATGAAACATGGATCCACCACTTCACTCCGGAATCAAAACGATCGTCATCTGAATGAACAACAACTGGAGAACCTGGATCTAGGTAAATTGTTCGAAATCAATTCTTCGAAAGTCAATTGTTCGAAATCAATTATTCGAAAATCAATTCTTCGAAAGTCAATTCTTCGAAAGTCAATTATTCGAAAATCAATTGTTCGAAAATCTATTGTTCGAAATTCAATATTCTGAATAGAATATACAAAAATAGATAGATAGAAGTTTTTATTACTTTGTTTACCTTATTAAATGTTTGTTAAGCGTTTATCTCTTAGAAATCTTTTGCGATAACGGGAAATCCTAATGACAACGGTAGGTCTAAATTATACATAGGTGAATTGATCGAAAACAATTTATCGAATGACAATTGACCGAATACAATTGATCGAAAAACAATTTATCGAATAAACAATTTATCGAATAGGTGAATTTATCGAATGACAATTTTTGTAAAGTAAATTATAATAATTTCCAATAATAACCCAACCAAACCTACCCCTACCAAACCACCTTCGTATTTTTAGTCAATTTTTGAAGAATAAATTATAATAATTTCCAATAATAACCCAACCAAACCTACCCCTACCAAACCACCTTCGTATTTTTAGTCAATTTTTGAAGAATAAATTATAATAATTTCCAATAATAACCCAACCAAACCTACCCCTACCAAACCACCTTCGTATTTTTAGTCAATTTTTGAAGAATAAATTATAATAATTTCCAATAATAACCCAACCAAACCTACCCCTACCAAACCACCTTCCTATTTTTAGTCAATTTTTGAAGAATAAATTATAATAATTTTCAATAATAACCCAACCAAACCTACCCCTACCAAACCACCTTCGTATTTTATCACCATTAGGAACCTGCCACCTATTCGATAAATTGATTTCGAACAATTGAGTTTCGAATAATTGATTTTCGAATAATCGGTCATTCGAAAAATTGATTTTCGAACAATTGATTTCGAACAATTGATTTCGAATAATTTACCGGTACCCGGAGAACCTCGTCCAAAGCACCCGAAAGCACAACAATCAGCTGGAAAGGTTATGGCCTCGGTATTTTGGGATGTACCTACGTGGTGTAATATTCATAGACTATCTTGAAAAGGGAAATACCATCAACAGTGAAAATTATAATACGTTATTGGAGCGAAACTACATGAATTGAACTTCGAATTGCTCCCACATCCACCGTATTCGCCAGATTTGGTTCCCAGCGATCGCTGACACTGAGGCCTATTTTGACGCAAAAGATAAATCGTTCCACAAAAGTGGTATAGAAATGTTCGAGAGGCGCTGGAATGATTGCTTTGTTCTTGATGGAAATTACGTTGATGAATAGAACTAATTTTGAACAAAGAAACATATTTTCCCGGGACTTCTCAGCCCATGTACTACGTTTAACTCTATATGTGATTTTTTATGACCAATAATCGTTTCTAAATAAAATACCATTGCTATAAGTTTAATTTCAAGTGTAGTATATTAATAGTATATAATAATAGCGAGTAGACTACTGTGTTTTATCCACGACATAATATTTTATTTAAAAAGATGATGTATTTCTGGCAATATATATCTGTTACATGGAAAAAATAAGAAAGATTACATTGAATATACAGAGTATATCACAATTAGGCGTGGACGAGGCTCAAATTATATATAAGAGAAATATTATCGTTATATTTAATAAAATGTCTTATAGGTACAGTAAGTTAGAAGAATTTATAAAATGATATTTTATGTAGGTAAAATACAATATTTTATGCTTGCTACAGTTACTTTTATTGTCTTTCTTTTTGTCCTTGATGACGAGTTACAATCTCTATATATACCCAGACCAGAAGAATTTTTTCTATCGTAATATTATGAAGAGAACGGATTTATTTGTTATGTAATGGATAAGTTGACAAACCACTCAACCAGTTTTAAAAATTCTTTCATCTATAGAGTTAAGTTATGCACGAATATCATAGACTATTTTATTTTCAAAAAAATGTAACTCACGGTATACCTAGAGTTTGTTTAATCGACCTTTGCCGTTACGTCATACATTGCCCAGCTTTATCTCTCATTCATGAAATGGATGAGACGGAATTATGACGTCATTAACGTATTTCTTAACTAATGTCGACGTAATTTTTATTTGTTACTTTTGACAGTTTAGTTGTCACATTTTGATTTGATCAGTATTTTTGGTCATTTTCGCTTTTTTCAATTAATTTTTCAATGTCAAAATGCCTTCCCGGTATAATGAGAAAGAGCAAAGTTTAATTTTGAAGTTAATTAATTACTTTTCAAAAGAAAGGGATGCTGGAATGCCGCTTTTACCGTTAAATGCAGCCTACAACGTAAGTATCTATCTATATTATGCAAAATTAGAGTTAGTGTCTATCTTGATTTGATTTTAAAATTTTATAATCGTATATATAATTTTATAATCGTATATAAAACATTTTCAATATATATTATATAATTCGCCATTTAATCACAATTCGGTAATCCGTAATTTTTTAAATTCAATAAAAAATCATGCTTAGGGGCGTTAAACATCCTCAAGCTGAAAATTTGAAACAAATCAGTTAAAAAAAACGGGGATTTCAAATTAAAACAAAACTAAATTAAGCAAAAAAGTACGTAACGCATAGAGCAAAATACAATTTTTGGCATTACTAATTTATTCATACAAACACACCTTAACAAATGTCATTGATTATGATTTTGAGGTTAAGTGTAAAATAACATTCAACTAATATGAGACAAACGTAAAACAGCAGAATACGTCACCGATTATGACGTAACGGCAAAGGTCGATTAAACAAACCTTATCAGTAATTAGTTAGCGCCTGTTGTGAAAACTATTAATGATACTTGAAATAATTAGATGTACCCAACTCCTCCTCAGAAATAAAATTGAGGAAATTAGTTAATCTCGTACCTGAAAATATACATAAACTTGTACCTACCCGAGAGCAGTTGGTCAACTAGAATAGCTTCATGAATTGGTCCCCGACTTTAACCCATTATGAATCAGCCATACACATATTTAAACTTTTTTATTAAATATTATCCAAAAATGCAGCAAATGAAAAACTAACTAAGTACCACAATAGTTATTTGTATGCTTAGGCCGCGAAATACCTTTTTGACGTACCGAAAGAACAGTTATCGCCGAGGCCGTTTGCGGCCGAGGCAATATAATCTTGAGGTCGTTAAAAAGTTTCGCGGCCATGGCATACACACTATTTTTGGTGCAATCGTTAAAATTATTAAACTAGATCATTGTAAATAATAGTATATTATTAAACGAGCAATTTATGATAGCCATTATTCACGCTGGGTGACGTTTGCGTCCCGAGCCGTAGGCGGTAGGTTAGGAGGTAAAATATTGACTTATTATTAAGTGATCGTGGACAAATAATACTATTGCCCTAAAATCAGAAGTTCAATTTATTTATCAATGTCACCGTGTGCTATGAAAATGATATGTTTCAATATATAGAAAATATTTTGACAGTTCTTACTTCAACTTCTGGAGTAAATATAAGTAATAATACAAGCTCTACAATTAATATTAATATTCATCCCGAATATTAAAAGTACTTATGTATTTGTTGGTATTCAATAAAAAATAATCCTTGTCTTTGTAGTATTTTAGAAATATCAAATTTGGTTGGTGGTCAAATGACCATCAAATGTAAAGCATATCTGAAATAATGTCTTTAAAGGGAGCTAAGAATAATTGGATAGGTAGGTACAATAAAGGGAAGGGGCCAAGACCCATACTAAAGAAATTGCGGAACTTCATCAAAAAAATATAATTACTAAAACAAACTAAAAATTTAAAAGGATCAGATATTACATGGACTGAAAAGCCCCGGGCCTGACACATAGATGGCGCTAGTTTTATTGCAATCGCCTGTTTTTCGGTTAGTACTAACCTTAAAAAGACAGCTGTCAAAATTTCATGATATTCTATTCGTGAGTTATTGTGCTATTCCGTATTTTAATTTTACACTGCTTCTTGATGGGAAAAAATACCGTTCAAGCGAAGCAATGGCTTGAAAAGTATTATGGGGACTCCGCTCCATTAGAAACAACGATAAAAGGATGGTTTGCTGACTTCAAACGTGGTCGTAGAGACACCGATGATGCGGAAGGCACTGGACGTCCAAATGAGGCGGTAACACTGCGTGTTGGCTTTGAATTGCATGAACAATTGACTATGAGATAGCACTGTTCAAAGTGGGTGCCGCGTTTGCTCACTGTTGACCAAAAACAAGAACGTGTTGATGCTTCTGAGCAGTGTTTGACCATAATTAAACGAAACAAACCGGAATTTTTTCGTCGATATGTGACAATGGATGAAGCATGGATCCATCACTTCTCTCCGGAATCAAAACGATCGTCATCTGAGTGGACAGCAGCTGGAGAACCTCGTCCATGGCGCCCGAAAGCACAACAATCAGCTGGCAAGGTTATGGCCTCGGTATCTTGGGATGTACGTGGTATAATATTCATCAACTATCTTGAAAAGGGAAGAACCATCAAAAGTTAATATTATATAGCGTTATTGGAGCGTTTGAAGGCCGAAATTGCAAATAAATGTCCGCATATGGCAAAGAAAAAAATGTGTGACACAGTGTCACAAGTCAATCAAAACAATGGAAAAACTACATGAATTGAACTTCGAATTGCTCCCACATTCACCGTATTCGCCAGATTTGGCTCCCAGCGACTGCTGGCTGCTCGCAGACCGAAAAAATGCTCGCCGGTAAGAAATTTCGCTCGAATGAAGAGGTTATCGCTGAGGCAAAAGAAAAATCGTTCTACAAAAGTTAGGTTAGGTATTGAAATGTTAGAGCGGCGCTGGAATGATTGCGTTGTTCTTGATGGAAATTAAGTTGATGAATAAGAGACCCGGAACTTTTCAGCCCATGATGGATTGGGGAGGATTTAACAAAAGAGATTAAAGTAGCAAGAGCTAAAGGATTAAAGGCTATAGTAAAATACAATAAATTAATAGTGAATAATGAAGTATATGAAACGGAAAGAAATGACCAAATTGACAATGAAGGAATGGAAGAAAACAAATACTTTAAAAACAAAAGAACCGCAAGCACTAGATCTCCAAAGGAAGACCTATCAAATGATTCTGGATTCAAGAAAAAATAACTAAAACGATCACCAAACAAAAAAAATGTAAGCTCAGAAACAAAGAAAAACAAAAGGAACACCTTGAAAATAGTTACATGGAACATTAAAAGTATCAATTTCAAAGAAATGGAGCTCGAAAAAGAAAAACATTCAATAGTTGCTATTGTAAGTTTGACTAAAATAAAAAAGAAGGGATCAAAAAACATTACTAACTAAACAACGAACACGTAATACTTTATAGTGGTGTGGATCTAAAAGAAAGGACGGCTGCAGGCGTGGGCTGATTAACACACGAACACTTAGTACAATATATCTATAAATTGGAGCCACAATCGGAAAGAATAATGACAGTAGAACTGCGTAAAGAACAGAATGATATGAACACCATTGTAGTGGCATAAGGACCAAATGAAGATAACAACAAAAGAAATGAAGATAAACTTTGGCATGATCTGACAAATACAGTGGAAAATGGATGAAGAAAAACATGCCTTGATGCATTATAGGAGATTTCAATGGAAGAGACGGTGGACAAGATAAAATATATAAAGAAATAATTGGCGAACAAGGAGAGGGAATAAGGAATAACAATGGAAATCGGTTGACTTCTGGCTTTTACCCAATCTTATAATAACAAACACATGGTTTCAGCATGAAAATATTGGAAAATATACAAGGAGAGTTACGAGCAGAAAGAACAGATCTATTATTGATAACGTGATAGTGGACACAACAAACAGCAATGCAATGGCTGACACTAAAGTTAAACGCGGACATAAGATTGGTAGCGATAATTTTTTACTTGCTTCAGAAAGAAAGAAACTATTGACAAAATTAAAAAGAAAGACGCCTGTAAACAAGCTGTAGAGATAATAATTTTGAAGCTACAAGAAGTACCTTGTTCTTTCTGCAACGCTTTCCCCCACTACTTGTAGTGGTGAATCACTTCCAAAAAAACCATCTCCTTACTTCTTAGAAATCAGAAAACCTGGGACATGCCACAAGATGGTACTTCTAAAGGTCGTGCGCATCTCACAATTTTACGAATGTCATTTTCATTTGGTATTCTTGACCATTCGAAACACCAGCGAACATGCGTGTTTTACAACGAGTGGTATTTCTTGATCGCAAACGGTTTGCGTATGCCTTTTCCAAAATTTATAGGTTATATTTAGTTGTGTGTATTCTTTAACTTTTATTCAGGTATCAAAATTACTGTATCAAATTTTTGTACGAAATGGATGATTTGCTATATATTGCAAATTTGGAAAATCTTGAAAATGAACCAATTATTCAACATAATCGTTTCAATCCTATTGACCCTTTTCATATTTTAAGTGAATATCAATTTGTGGACCTAATGTCCTACCAAGTCTGGAATAAATTTAACATGTTATCTTACTGAATAGAAAAAACATTTAATACTTTTCGCCACGATTTCCAATCCTTATTTGCACCACAAACCACAACTATTTAATATACTTTTTCTTCATACCTCGGTCGAAAGTACGCACTTTCGTCCCTCATAGCAGGGACGAAAGTTCAACATTTACTCCCTGTGAAAAGTACACGCGTTTCCTCTATAACAGCGGGAGGAAAGAGTTTCTCATGCGTATTTATACTCGTAACTACGACCAGCGGCACTCGCTTCCGACCGGCTATGAAGAAAAATAGTATACACTCCACGGGCCGAAAGTTGAAATCTTGGTCCTGCGCGTCATGATGCCCTCGGCGAATTTCGGCCCTGCGCGTCATGATGCCCTCGGCTTCGCCTCGGAGCATCATGACGCGCAGGGCGGAAAATTCAACTTTCGGCCCTTGGAGTGTAATATACTAATTTGTCACCTCTTGCCAAAGCCCTTGTGCGTCTTTCTGAAAATTTTCCGGAAACTAGGTTTGGATGGTTTTTCATGAATTCTAATAATATTTGTTTTTGTTCTATGGACGCATTAGTAGTTCTTTTATTTTTAATTATGGGATTCATCTGAGATGTATTCATCGTATCAAAATAATAGATACTTAACCTAAGTTACGATCTAAATTGCGATGTTGTCAAATTCATTTTACCACGCGAATGAAAATGTTCGCACATCTCTACGAAGAGAGGTCAAGGATACCATTTTCAGAAAGTGTTCGCAAATTGCCCATTCGTAACCATGCGCATTCGTACAATTGCGAAGGATGTCAAGAATAGCGACCCTGGCTGACTGAATTGACAGGGTTGAGGATGGGTGCCACTTCACTAGCAGACTCTTTAAGTTGGAACTTTTAGTTTAAACGTCAAAGTGAATGACACTTTTGACAATGGAAAAAATTGGCATTAGAACATCATGTTTTTTTTAAATTTATAGTGGTAGATTGTATTCACTTGTCAATCAAATCAAAATTATTTGTGTATTATTTCTAATTTTTTGACTTCAATAAAAAATAGTAATATTTATCTACTCCATAGAATTATTGGTAAAAAAATGTCTCAGCCGTGCTATTGCCCCAACAGTGAAAATCAGAATCCAAAAACTGAGCAGTATCAAGCGTCAGTACAAGAACAATCCCCAGGTTATTCTCAACCGAATTTTACTTTGGTTCCTTGTCCCGTAGGGCAAAAAAAATCAGAAAAATCTAAAGTGAACTCAGTTGAATCTCAAGAACAATCTGCCCAACCTTGCCCATCCTTACCGGAATCATATACAGGTAAACCTAATTTTATATTTTGTTGAAATCTGGGAATTAGAAACATTTCGAGCAATTAAGTTCCAATTCTGAAATTTCGAACAGAGGTTTTGAAAATTATTTCGGTAACTCTGGATAACATCATCCTCGTAATAGCTTTCAGATCATCTATCTAGAATTTCCTGTTTTGCTACAGAACTCTTTTATCCAATAGGCAGTTTGTGTTACAGATACCATCATAGTTCTTCTCTAATTAACCTATCGTTATGCGCATGCGTAAACGTTCACTTTGACGTTTTAGATGTTAGTTTACACTCTTTTGATGATTGTTAGTGAACCAGTGAGAAGTGTGTATTGTCTAAAGGTCATTTTAGATTAGACAATTTTTGGTGCAATATTTAGTTCAAGTTTTGGAACAATATTTGGAATAGATTTCTTGTGTGAAATATTGGCCAGCTGTTTTACCTACCTACCTAACTAAGCTGTTTTAAGCTATTTTAGACTATTCCAATTTATTGAACAATATTTGATCTGATGATAAAATAAACATAACCTGACATAACCTTTTCAAAAATTTCGTTACGTTAGTTAATTATGGACTCGCAGAAAGAAACGTGCAGACTTTAAAGCATAGATTAAAAGCGAGTATGCATTACAGTAGACCTCTTCAAGACAAAGTCCAAAACATTTTGTTTCGGTATCGCGCGACATCACTAGTTTGTGGTGAATCTCCTGCAGAGTTGTAATTACATCGGAAGATGCGAATCCGTTTGGATGCAATTTTTTCTTATCGACCCAAAGCCTCACAGATTTCATACAAACCAGCACGTTCATTTCTAGTGGGGGAGAGGATCCAGGCTAGAACAGGCTAGAATTTTCATAAATAATAAACACATATGGCAGCTCGGAAATGTAGAAAAGAAACTTGGGAAACTCCATTATCTGGCCCTTTTAGACTCAGGAAGAGCATTGAAAATACATGTTAACCAATTGAAATTAACGCTAGTCCGGAAAAAGACAGTAACGTTTTGACCCTCTGTCATTCAATGTTCCAATGCTTCCAGCAGTACCTCAAAGTAATCCAGATTTATTGAATCAATGTCATTTAGGTGAACCAACACCTGATGCGTCATTATTACGACCTCAAAGAGAAAAACGTCCACCTGTTTGGTCCAAAGACTACGTAATGGCATAAAATAAGAATTCAAGTGTGTGTTAACAGTATATAGGAATGTTTATGTGTTTTGAAAGTTGTCTCTTTATATATTTTTTTACAATTTGACAGGGTAGACAATCTTTAATACAAATTTTTTGAATTGTTCCAAAACTTGAACTAAATATTGCACAAGAATTGTCTAATCTAAAATGACGTTAATTCGTCGTTTATCTTCATCTATTGAATAGAAGCTTCTATATATGCACGTACCTGCATATTAACCTCTTCCAAGTACGTCATCGTGACGAATTTCTGTCACTGGACAACCTTCACACTTAATTCTAATATAACCTCAAACCGAATAATACAACACGATAACATACTTGACAATTGATTTTTAGGCTTTTAAATTATTATAGTATCCAACTAATACACACTGGTACACAAATTTACCAAAACCAATTAACTCATGTTCCCGATTTATATATAAGGTCTGTTCCAACGGCAATCAGAAACTGTCATAGACGATCAGAGAATAGTCGACCATTGCAATCAGTGATAGGAATTAGGCGAAACTAAACTCGTTGTTTGCTATGACTAGTTATTATCTGATCGTTTTTGACAGCATCTGATTGTTGTTGGAACAGACCTATAAATCAGTAAAAAATTCTATTTCTATCCATCATTCTGAAGGTTGTCCATAATCAGCTGACAACATGGTGCGGGAACCGCTCCAGTATATATTCTCTGTTTTATCTATGGTTTTATTAGTTATTCTTCTTTCTTTAATATTTTTTTAGCGTTAAATTATAGATGTATTCAGCCAGAACGTAGTTTAATGCCCGGTTGCAAGAACGCTAATCAAATCTATCATCATATGATGGTTGATTAAAAAATTATGAACCATCAATGGGAACCCGATTTCACGAAAAAATAATGGTCGATTAATTGTTCATCATTGCAAGTACCTATCCGTTGCATTTTGATTGTGTAAATGATGGTTGATTTGAAGAATTAACGAGTTATTATTTCATTGATTAGCCGTTAATCATTCATCATTTTTAATAAGCGTTCTTGCAACCGGGCATAAGTCTATGCAAAATCAATTGCAGAAGGGACGAATACGTATTCTATGAGGGAATATGTCCAATTAAGGGCCAGTTGTACATTTTAAGTTCACCAACAGTTCAATGTTGACTGTGGTTTAATGACAAAATTAAAGTTGTACAAACCTCGTTCACTGTTGATCGAGAGTTCATAAACATGATCAGTTGAACCATGGAGACTAGATATAAGGATATAAGGAAAAATCTCGAAAAAGTGTCCAGCGGTAAGGTACAAATAGTAGCCCCTGTCTTATTTTAGAGCAACAGTAAGTGGTTGATGTAGGACTCTCGGGTTAGGTTTATTGTTTTCATTACTATTTTGCAACACAATTGCCTATATAATGATATTGAACAAACTTACCTTTAACCAAACATAGCACCAGCTACGGGAAATACTTATTTTCTCCTTGAAATTTGTTAAAACCAAGCATAAAAGGTAACCGAATGAAAATAAACAAACCCTCCATTTACATAACCTAAAATTTAACACGTCAAACATGATTTTAATCGCTAGCCTCCCCAGCGCCACCACAATTTTTTTATACACTTTTTATATACAGAGTTTGTGCTCCTTATATCTAGTCTCCATGAGTTGAACCTGTGATGTTCTGTATTTTAGGAAGGATGGATATTAACAATACTAATAAGAGGCTACACTTTCTCAAGTTATGTTTTAATAACAAAGCAGAACATTAATACTCAAAAGGTCACTTCCACGTTGCTGTTGCTCTTGTCTATCTGTGTTCTGTCTGTCTTGCCGGTTGTATACCTACTAGGTATACGCAATACATTACACGTCCTTTTTAAAGAAATAGTAAGTTATATTTTACTTTAGATAAAATGAAATTCATTGCTCCAGCAATATGAAAGTGGCATACAGTTTAAATATAAAATAAAAAACATTTTAGGAAAATATTAAACAATAAACATAACGTAATATCTAACTCCATAAAATAATTCTAATAGTCATAAGACTTTTATAAATCTAACCGAGTGGGAGGTTTAACCAGCCTTCCACTGCGGGTTGTGACCAAGGTGCTTTGAGGAGAAGCCACATTAGGAGCACATTCAACTGGTTGTTCACTATTCAATTGTTGATCTGAAGTATTAGTTTCGGGGATCTCAACTTCACATTTATTTGTATGATAAGGTTTAAGAAAGTGTCGGTTTCTTCTATAATCTGAATTATGAACTCTGACAGTATAGTCATCAAACTCATTTTTATTTATAATTACACCTGGTTTCCAATCTCTAATATTATTTTGAACTAAAACATGTTGTCCAGGTTCTAAATTATTTAGTTGTTTAGCATGCTGATCATGAAAATATTTTTGTTTATTCTGATTATGATCTAATTTATTATATGTACCTTCTAAGGAATATTCAGGTTTTAAAACATGTTTTCCGACAGGTAATAATGTTCTTAATTTCCTTCCCATTAACAAGGAACAAGGTGCTGGAATGTCTTGTTTAGGAGTTGTATTATAATTTAATATTGCTAAGAAAGGATCCTCACTTGCTTGGATTGCTTTTTTGAAAAGACCTTTGACCGTTTGGATAGTCCTTTCTATCATGCCATTGCTCTTAGGATAATGAGGGCTTGAAGTTTTTATATCAATATAATATTTTGTTGCAAAATTGTTATATTCAATAGAATTAAATGGTGGTCCATTATCAGAAAATATTTCTTGAGGCAAACCTAATATCGAAAACACATTTTTAAAGTTAGTAATGACACTACTGGCTGTCTTTGATGTAAGTTTGTTAACTATGACATATTTACTGAGATAGTCAACAATTACTAGGAAATCTAACTGACCAATTGTCATGAAATCAACACCAATTTTTTCCCATGGTAGAGAAGGTATAGGGTGAGGACTTAATGGTTGCTTTTGATTACTTCTGGAGTATTGTTGGCAGATTGTGCAATTTAAAACAATTTTTTCAATATCTGATGAGACTCCAGGGTAATAAAAAGAATCTTTAATAATCTTTTTACACGAGACAATACCTTGATGAGTCTTATGTGCTATTTCTAAAAACTCATTTTTAATTGCGTCTGGAATTAAAATTCGTTTTTTATAAAAAAGTATGTCACTTTGTAAGTAAATATCATGGCGTATAGGCCAATATTGTTTAACATTGGCTTGTACTGAACTTTTATGGTCAGGCCAGCCAAAAATTGTAAAATGTTTGACTTTTTGGAGCACTGGATCTTCAATTATGGCCTTTATTAATCTTTTTTCATTTTCTTTTGACGTAGCTAATACTGTGTGAACTTTCAAATTAGATTCTAAATAGTCTGTATTGAGTGTTTCTTTCATTGGATCTCTACTTAGAGTATCCGGAATTTTTAAAAGTTTTCCTGGAACATATATTAAATTAAATGAATATCTTAGAAGTCTCAGGCTAAGTCTTTGCAGCCTTGGAGACATATCCTCAATAGGCTTTTGCAATAAACCTAAGAGAGGCTTGTGATCAGTTTCCAGATTAAACTTTCTATAACACAGATAATAATTAAAGCGTTCGCAACCGAAGACCAGTGCAAGTAATTCCTTTTCTATGTGATTGTATCTTTGTTGGGTTGTCGTAAGTGATACTGAAGAGTATTCAACTGGTTTTTTATCTTGTGTAATTACAGCGCCTAAACCATAGGGGCTTGCATCTACCGATAAAGTTACTTCTTTATTATTATCAAAATATGACAAGGTAATTTCCTTTGAAACTAGTTCTTTAAGTCTATTAAAACATTCATTTTCAGTGTTTGACCAAGTCCACTCATTTTTTTCACTTAAAAGCTTCCTTAAAGGTCCAGTTTCATTGGAAAGATTAGGTATGAATTTAGACAAATATACAATCATACCTAAGAAGCGTTGTAATTCTTTTTTGTTTTGTGGGGCTGTCATTGAATTAATAGCACTAGTTTTGGACTTGTCAGGTGATATACCATGAGCACTTATTTCATGACCCAAAAATTTTATTTTTGTAACACAGAATTTAGATTTTTGTTTATTTAATGTCATTCCGCTCAACCTAATTTTTTCTAGTACATTTGTAAGATTTTCATTATGTTCGTCAATGTCTTTGCCATATATCAGTATATCATCAAAATACACTATTACTCCAGATATGTCACCTAATATATCTTGCATGTACCTCTGAAAAATTTCAGGAGCCGATGTTAACCCATAGGGTAATCTTAAATAACGATACCTACCAAAGCAAGTATTAATTGTGCATAACAGGGAACTTTCATATGTTAAAGGTATTTGTAAGAAAGCTGAGGACGCATCTAATGATGTAAAATATTTCGCACCTGTCAGTTCTGAAAATAGGCAATCACTAGTAGGTATATGAAATATTTCACGCTTTACGTATTTATTTAGGTTTCTAGGATCCATGCAAATCCTAATATCCCCATTATTTTTTGGCACAATGACAATACTATTAACCCATTCACTTGGTTCTGTTACAGGAGTGAGTATTTTATTAGCAACCATTTCATCAATTTTATTTTTAACTTTATTTTTTAAAGCTATCGGTATTTTTCTTGCTGGACTAGTACTAGGAATTGCATCATTTGTAAGAGATATTTGACATTCTTTTTTCAATTGGCCTATCCCTGAGAAAATACCATCGAACTTGCTCAGAATGTGGCTTAGCCCTAAATTTGTTTCATTAATTACATTCACTGAGTTATCTTTTTGAATTATTTTTAAATATTTTGCACCTTGCAGACCTAAAATTGATTTTGGCAACGTAGAATCCAGTATGCAAAATAATAGATTATGATATGTTCCCTTAAATTGACATTTTAACATTACCTGACCCAATAATTTTATTTTATGACCTGTATAAGATGTTAAATTATAAGTAGCATCTGATAGATGTTTTTTATTAATATTTAATTTACTGAAGTCAGTTAAGTTTAATATATTCACTTCACTGCCAGAATCAATCTTTAAGTCTATCTCTGTATTTAAAATACTAATTTTTTCAAACCATTCTATGCTACAAATATTGGAATTGATTGTCCACACTATATATGAATCATCATCACTATTATTATTATCATTACTGTTTTGGTCTTGAGCCACTTCATATATTTTCTTATTTGGACACATTTTACGATAATGTCCTTTTTGCATGCAATTTGAACACAGTCTATTTAGTGCAATACACTTACCCTTATGACTCTGTCCACACCTTTTGCAGGAATTATATGCTAACTGTGTATTGTATAATCTTGATTGGCTTGCATTTGGTTCTTTCCACTTCTCGAGATATTTTCCATTTTTTTGTACTACACTTACATTGGACTCCTTTGTAATTTCTTTTTGGGTTTCTTTGCAGTTTTCCATTGCTCTGCAGATGTCGATTGCTTCACTCAATTTCAAATCAGGTTTTTGCAAAAGTTTCTCTTGTATTCTTCCATCACTAACACCCAGTACAATCCTGTCTAATATTAAGGTATCGCTCTCCTTAAAATCACAGGTTGACGCCAAATTTCTCAATGCCGTTATAAATTGATCAATTCTTTCACCAGGAAATTGGTCTCTCTTAAAAAATTTAAAATGTTCGTACACAATGTTCTTGAGTGGTTTGCAGTATTTCTCGAATTTATTGATTACTACATTCAGGTTTGTAGCATCTTCTTGACTTTCATACTCAAATGTATTGTATATTTTAAGTCCTTCATCTCCTAACAGATTAAGAAGAATTGCCACTTTAACATTGTCAGGTTTAGAACATTTGCCGCTTGCTAGCAAATATAACTCAAACTTCTGTTTCCACAATGTCCAATTTTGAGATATGTTGCCTTCAAATTGAAATGTTTCAGGGCACCTTAGAGACTCCGCCATATTCAATTTTAGTTTTGTAGCGTTTTTTCCAGATTCAGAGCATGCCGTAATTCTAACCTCAATTCTCAATTTTTCTACTTTGCTCACTTTTACCAGCTGCCACCATGTGATGTTCTGTATTTTAGGAAGGATGGATATTAACAATACTAATAAGAGGCTACACTTTCTCAAGTTATGTTTTAATAACAAAGCAGAACATTAATACTCAAAAGGTCACTTCCACGTTGCTGTTGCTCTTGTCTATCTGTGTTCTGTCTGTCTTGCCGGTTGTATACCTACTAGGTATACGCAATACATTACAGAACCTTGTCAGCTTGATCTTTCATTTTGTTGACATCATTCTAATAGGTATATGTATATTATATAAAATGGATTTTATGGTAAAATTAATTGATGATGAAGATTTTTTGGAGTTAATTAATAACATAGGAAATCCATATTTATAACCAATCTATGTTTACAATTTACAACCACGTTTATAAGCAGAAATAAATCCTAACCATTCACATATAAATATGTCAATGATCCTAACTAACCAAGTTTATGACAACAGAGACAAGCAAAAAAGAAAGAAGTTATTTCATAGAATCACGAAATACAGAACCGCCACGAATAAGCCCATAGAGGGCCATAATTCAGTAAAATACATGCCAAGGATAACATGTGCTCTATTTGTAGAACTACCAACCTTAGAAAAAAACCACATCATCGCCGATCAGTTGAACTAAAGTCAATATGAGTTGGAACAACGCGCTTTCTTTTGAACTGAGATCACCAGTGACTAACAGTTCAGTTGATCTACTGATGAACGTTGTTTCGTACAACTCGGCCTAAAAGAAACAGTCGAGAAGGTACACGAACGCGTGTTCGTCGCTTCTGCACTTGATTTTCAACAAACTTTACCACGGAATTCGTTTAAGTATAAATGAAAAAAAATCTTATATTAAGTAGTAGACTCCGTTTCACGTAAGAAGAGCCCACGTGAAGCTGCAGTCGTATGCACGAACTTGTTGTCAACACCAGCATCATATTGTAAAATTGACATTCGACTTCAAATCAGTAGCGTAACGTTTTCACATTTTAAAGGTTAACACAAAATTAGAATCTGTCGGCCTTGACTGTGGATAATTTTTCCTTTAACACCAACATGTTTATTAGGAGGCATGGTTTTAGATTAAATAAAACGCACAATACTCCCAGATAAACTAGCTAAGCGCCTTAAAATATTCAAAAATCAACAATATAGACCATTCCAGAATGACGTCACTGACAGGTCGGCCATATTGATGTGAGCCCTATATATTCTATTTAGTTTTCATTGTTTACTGGTAAACAACGGATGACAGTTAGACTTTATTAGTGAAAAGTTCTTGAAATTATCTAAAATGCCATCGTTTGAACCAAGCGAGGTGACCATTTAATTGATATTTCCGTGCACCTCAATCTGCTGCTATTGAATCAAGTAACTCCTTTGTTGATTGATTTTTTCGTTGTCTGACATTTTAATTATCATTTAATTGAATTTAGATACATATTTAAATAAAATATATATTACAATGGCGTTGTTCTACAAAGTCTATCTGACAACCAACTAACTTACACCATATGTCAAAACACACAAACTTCAACTCCAGCTGATCGGGGGACCCATCCTAATATGGCCGACTTGTCAAAATCAGACGTTCTGGAATGGTCTATTCGACAGTAAATGATTGCTTCAAACTCAACCTCAAATGTCAATAATAATAATATAGCTGTCGGCATGAAATATCGTTTGTAACGCCAATGACATGAAACGGTCGTTTCGAGGCGACCTAGATAAACAAGACCGATTTTGATTTCTGTGCAAGACAGTTGGCAACCTTCACGTGGCTTCTTCTTATGTGAAACGAAGTCTATTTTGATTAATCTATTACAATTTTGTGTTACAGAGAATACTCAAATTTTAGAAGTGACTCCGTGTCCGAACATCCAACAATATCAAAACGTTCTAGCTCAAACAGTGGATATTATACCATTAGACCAAACATCTCAAGAACAAGGTATTCATTAAAATTAAATCATTTACACTTTATATCTTACAGCTTAGGGTAGATGGGCGAAGATTATATATATACGAGGGTTGTCTTTTATATCTTGCATATAGTGCTAGAAAAAAACAGTAGATAATTTTTAAACACTATTGTTTTTCAAAGTATTCTCCACGAAGATAAATGCACTTTTACATCCTTTGGAACCAAATCTGGAAGCAGTTATCCCACTTGCTTGTTGGTACATTCAAAATAGAATATTTGAAGGCGTCAACGTCTGGAGACTGGAACTTTTGCCCACGCAGCTTTTCTTAATTTTTGGAAAAGTGAAAAAGTCGTTATGACAGATTGGGACTGTATGGAGGACGGTCCAACAATTCGCTTTAAAAACTCAATTGTGTTTCGAGCTGTATAGGAACTTGCTTCATCTTGGGGAAGGATCATTTGTCGTTTAGGGCTGGTTTTTCGAAACAGTTATACTTCTGGCAAACAAATCGATATGTATCAATCAGCAGCGGCAGTTCTTGCAGAGGAATTGTTGCTACACGACCCGCCACAATCTTGTCGCCACAATCTTTTTGGATGCACTTCGTGATCGGATAACTTTCTGGATCATCCCGGAACACTCAAACAACCGGCTGACGTTTATTTTCGGGTTCATAAGAGTAAATCCAGGACTCATCGCCATTGACAATACTGTAGGTATATATTATTTGAGTTTACTGTGTTAAACGGTTTATAGTTTTCTTCCGCTAATGCTAATGCTAATTTTTTACAGATAATTATGTAAAATTTATTGAACTGTGGTCTTTGAAACGGGCAATGATGCTCCAGTTTCTCGATATGTGACATGTCGATCTCCTTTGATCAGTTTACGATAGTGTTGCTGCGAGACGAGAAAAATTGGTCTCTCATCTATCGCTTCTCTCGTGATTTAAACCAAATATAGTAAAAACCAAGCAAAATTTTAACTCGTTCAGGTTAGGTTCTATCATATTTGACATAAATTGTGTGCACCTTAATAGAAGCATTTCAAGCAGGGAGAGATAAAATGCCGAAGCATTATTATAAAACGAATTGGGTTTATTGTGCGGCATTAGTATTAGATCCGAGACACAAAATAGAGACATTTAATTTGACCCCGAGGGGAAGACAAATTAAAGAAGGATCTTTGAAGAAACGAGAATCTCTTGTCTCGGCGTGTGGCGTCTATTTTTCACTTCCCTTAGTTCTTACCTCCTGGGCACGCCACTTGGACACCCTCGATGCAAGATCTTTAAAATAATTGCTCGGGTGCCAGATTTTTTTCGTGGTTTGCTCCACGGCCCCTTGACCCTAAGCGTCAATAGTTCCAGATAGCCTCAAATGGAGGTAACGGAAAATTCCAGGAGCCTCGTTGAACTAAACACTCCCATAAAACTATAAACCCTCTGATATGGGTTATTAAGAAAACACTAATTATGTCGGGTAGTATATTACCAGAGTCAATAAACAAATATACAAAATTAACAATTCCTAATATTATTCAAAATTTTATATTTTCTTCAGTTCCATGCAAAATAAATATATACAGGGCAAATGTAACAAAGTAATATATACAAAATTTGCCGGTAGTACGTGTATAAAAAAATGGTATGGTAAACAAGATGTAAGCAGGTTATTTTAGCTATTAACGACAGGTAAAACAGTATAAGCAATTCGTAAGCAAACGGTGAGCCGTACTACAGAAAAAATTTAAAAAATTACAGTAGCAAACAAAAAAATAGCGGTAAGGAAGGTCAAACGGGATATCAGGGAAGTTATAACCAGATTCATAGAAAATAATTATTTGAATAATATGAAACTCAATGAAACGTTACCGGCTGAAAGTTGGACAACGCATGGCATCGGCCTCGCACTTGCCCCTCAATCAGTTCTAATTTCAAGCTATCGTCTCTGCTATCGTACAAAATAAACAATTAATACAAACTAAAACGAAATGTTGCAGCTGGGGTAGTTAGGGAAAAAAGAACGACCACTGGCAATGGATACAGTGAATTTAACTAGATCTTCAATCAACCTATGGCGTCAGCCTCAGACTTGTTTGAAAATCGGAAATTTGTGAAAAGAATTAACTAAAAAAAAGGAAAAACAATAAAACTTTACCGGCTGAAAGTTGACATGGCGTCGGCCTCGCACTCGCCCCACAATCAGTTTTAAATTTATATACAAATCGTACAAAAATTTATAATATAAGTTTGGTAGGTAGGAAGGTAGGACAATGGGTATAAGAACTGTAATCTGAAAATGAAATCTAAAATCCAATTTAAATCTACCTTATATTAAGCATTCAACTAAATGTTAAAAAAAAAGTTAAGTCAAAGAAAACACTAATAATAAATAAACTGGAAATAAATGTTTTCGTATAGTTTGTAACTCATAAATATCAACCCACGTGACTTCTGTCATAACTGGACTATGTTGCCAAGCTCTTGAAATAGTATGAGAATCTGGTAAACGTCAAATGAAGTTATCAAATATTCTTCTTTTTATTTGGATATAGGTAAGTTTTAGTTTTTGATAGTTACTGTATATAAACAAACTTGAACCTATTTCTGTATAAAACTTTTATTTGTATGTTAAAAGTACAGCACTAAGTAAGAAATTATTATTTTAAAACCTATTGAGCCTAAAAAGGTATTTATGAAATAGTTGGAAAATTCAAGATTCATTTTAATAAAAACAAATTCATATTGTAGTTTATTTTTCTTGGAAATCCACTGTGTAGATGTGTGTCATATTTCAGGAAACTATGATTAGGAACATTCTACATTAAATAATTATTGTTCTTCCTCCAATTGCAGCAGTAACATTTCTAAAGTGACATGGATTATCAGTAAATAAATTGTGCAAATATAATTGCTAAGTATTATGAATAGTGTAATAGAATACAATAAATACAGTTGATTGAGTATGATATTAAACTCATACTTACTTGCTTCATACATGCTGTAAATAGTCATGTATAGATGAATAGTAAATACATCAACTATTGTAGTGTTATTAAGTTTCATTTATACGTTAACTTTGACAACTCATCACTGCTTGTGAAAATTTACTCAGTTTTTCGAAGTTTTTTATAACAAGGAGATGAAATAATCGAAAAGTTGAATGATCAATATTAAACTGTCACAACATAACCTTAAAAATGTCAAGACGTCAACTGTACCAGATAAACCATTTTAATCGCGGCAATAGCGCGCATTTTTGCCAACATATAAAGTTTTTAGTACGTGTAATGTTTGTTTGAGTTTAATAATTAAGTAACCCACGAGTTTTATTACATATGAACAATTACGAAACCTTTCTTTAAGCAGATGTTCATATTTTTTGATAACATGCGACCTATAAATTTCAATATTTATTAGGATTAAGGCTGTAAAACATACTGATTGACAGCAGCAAAAGAATGACATAATACAAGCGAACGTCTCTTTTTTGGCACTTTGATCACGTGGGTTGATATTTATAAGTTACGAACTATATCTATTGAAAAGAAAACCCAGTAAATAAAATGCGGTAAAGAATTTAACTAATTTTGACACTGAAATCGTTATCGGAAATCAAAGTTTTATTTTTAAACTGAAAAGAATATTCTGAGGCTTTACTAAAATAAGTTTAACTTACTTTTGCTTTATACTGTACTTTAACATTATACTTTTCTACTCACTCAAGAAAATTTCGAATGGTCGGCCATTATTACTATCACCAAACCAAAATCTAATTCACCCAGACAAAATGTTTCAATAGTTTTTCCGGAACTAACTACCCGGAGGAAACGGTTTACACAAAAAAAAATTCCGGTAGCAGAGAGCACAAACGGTAGCAGCGATACTCGAGCGAAAAATTCATTATCATAAAAAATCATCCTTTCTAAACGGTCCGTTCTCGAATTTATATTTTTATTCCTACCTATTATTTTGGCATTATTGGTGAAATTAATTTACTTATTACAAAAAAAATATTGTAATATACTAGACGGATTTCGTTTTAATTAAAATATTTGATATACCGGACGTCCGCAAATCTGTACATTTTTGAGAATCGGAATTCATAAATTTTCATATTCTTAGATTCCAATTCATATATATTATGTTGAATTACTAATAAAATAAATAACTAAAGTAATGCTAATATACTAAAGCGGTATTAGAAATGGAAGTTCGAAATTAAGTAACGAGTTTTTTAAAACTTACTTAAACTCAAAATACTAAAGGAAAACAAAAATAAAATAAAATCCAAAATGGTCCCAAAAAAAATAACTCGTTACAGGCGGCAACACTAGTTTACGTAAAACATCGGCGTTTTCCTGGGTGACTGTTGTTGGTGGACCTGTTCTTGGATCGTCGTTAAGAATAATCCGCCCACGTTTAAATTCTCCCTACCAACGAGAAATTGTCGATTGATACGGTGCTTCATTGCCTAAAACAGAAACCAACTCGGCAAGGCATTCTTGTTTTCAAAAATTGCTGCGCGAAATTTTTCGGCTTAATTCGATTTTTCAAATGACTCATCAACTTTAAAAACCCAGTTTATCAACAGCAGCAAAGGAAAAGATCTAAAACTTTGGCGTTAAGTTAACTAAACATGACAGTTAATTTTGACATTTGATGTTATAGTTAGTGGCAGCACTTAAAAGAAAACCCTCGTATAAATAATGTTACATAGGTAATAATGTTTTAGATCCAGATACGGAAAAGCGAAAACGCGAAGAATGTTGGAAACGTTTCATCGAAGCTACCGAAAATATTGTTCCAATCGACTATGAAAATCCCGATCTAGCTAACAGCCCTCTCGATGACTGTATACTATTAAGTTACGTCGACCAAGGTCCTTGGGAATGTTTGGTAGACATGTCAGCGCATATTTTAGGAGACGAAGCATTACCGTGTGATTATGCTGGTCGTTTAGATGAAGATGGAAGTGAAAATGATAAAAATTTGGAAAAATCAGTGGAAAGATACGAGAATCAAAATGCCAACGATAACGGCACAAAAACGTATCGATCAGTTTGTACTGACGATCAGTCTAAAATTTAAATACTGAAATAAATTATTTTTAAATACAAATACTTATGTGTTTTTTTTCTTGAAAAATTGCTTTTCAAGTTTTTTGGTGAAAACAACTTGGGAAAATATTTCAGACGCCACTGAATATTTTTTATATATATGGATATACCTATTTTTTTATAATAGATTTAGTAATAATAGTCTCTTTATTAAACGAGCAATTTATGATAGCCATTATTCACGCAGGGTGACGTTTGCGACCCGAGCAGTAGGCGAGGGGCGCAAGTCACCCTGCGTGAATAATGTCCATAAATTGCGAGTAGAATACTATACTTTGTCCACGACCCTTGATTTCTTTATTAAATAAGGCGAGTGTAGAACGGAAAGTAATAATTAGGTATTATTGACAATTCTAACATCAAAATTAATAAATTTCAGGAGTACGTCAAATGTGACATATAGAGATGGGCGATACTGTGTAAAGTATCGATACACCGTACCGTTATAAATATATTGTTTTAAAAATATCAATATTAAAAAATACCGTTATAAAAAAGTGTCAATACTAAAAATTTCCATATTTTATCGATACAATATATTTCAGAAACAAATTTCCTAAACAAAATACGCAGATTTAATAGTTTATTTCATATCGTACCCCCATCTCTAGTCACCTATATACCAAAATGTTGTGAGTGTTGAGTTGTCATGGCATGTTATTTAAATGCAAAAGCGTGAATTATGAACGATAATTCTCTCTAGTAGATATATGGGAACCATATACCTTTTGTTAGGAGGTAAAATATTGACTTATCATTAAGTGGACTTGGACAAAATGTATAATGGTAAACTATGTATAATAAAAAAGAGCATCTTCGAAATATACAATTTCGAAGTGTGCTTTGAAGAAGAGAGGTTTAGTTCTCTTCAAAACCAAGTACATTCAGTGAATATTCATAGCGTATACATAAGTAGATTGTATGTATGTACCGCTCATAGAGAAGTGGAATACCAAATGCATGTACATAAAATATACAAATGTGTTCGCAGTTCAGGAGGCTCTATAAGTTATGATCAAAACATTTCAAATAGTACATTAATCAATTACCCAACTCAGAGGCAATTAAAGCGTGTCTGGCGTAGTATTCAAATAAAACGTCCTTCGACATACAACTTTATCAATAATAATTACAAAAAGTATAAACAATTATATAAAACAATTAAATAATAATAATAATGGCACAATGTTTAAGCAATATTCAAAAATATAATTGATTGTAAATTATTTTCTGTTACTTACTTACACTAGACCTAAAAGATCTATGGTGCTTTCTTTCTTTGACTAAATTACTGAGGAAATTCTGAGAGACTAGTTAGACCTATTTTCCAAATGAATTTTAGGATATCAGCAGGTTTTAGTTTAGGTACGTGTCTCTCTTCTATCCAGTAGTATCGCCTGGGTGTTGTGCCTTTGGATTCTGTATTGCTGCACGAACTCAGTTTTGCACCTATCAAAAATCGCACGTACATGATATAGTCGAGGTGTAATATGTCACATTAGTATGTCGGTGACGCGAGAACATGAGTTTTGCCTTCACCGAAAATCACTCAAAGCGACTAAATAAGTTTAACCTGAAAAAATTTCCAATAAAGACGAAGAAACATTTTAAATATTCAATATTTTGCGAATAATTTTAAATGAAATCACCTAAAAAACTTCACGGAAGTCACTGTGTCAACTAAAAGATTTTGTACTGTTTTCTATCAGTATTAGTCCACATAAATAAACTATCACATTCAAAGATCATCCTGTATAGCAGTAAATGAGAAAAACACTCATTTTACGATTATAAGTATGAATATTCGAAGTGTAAACTAAAGGTACTGTTGAGTAATTTGGATGCTTCGGTGGATTGTATTGTCTTAACTGAGACTTGGAAATTGTTAAATGATCACTTGTTTGATATTCCTGGATACAACCTTCTCTACAACCAAGGTAATTTAAAGCAAAATGACGGTGTTATTGTTTATATTAGTTCAAAGTATAATTACAATTCCAACGTTGTCAACATTATGGATTTTAAATTTTTACAAATTAAAATAAATTTCAGTTTAAAAACATGTATACCAGTAACAGCCTGCTATAGGCCGTATGGATCCAATGTTAATGATTTCCATGCTGGTCTAGAACATTATTTTGAGAATCATTGTGCAGGAAATGAACAATGTAATTTGTATGTTGGAGATTTTAATATTAACTTGATGAATGACAACCAAGAAAAGATTAACTATAGTAATATTTTAAGTGAATATGGCTATATACCTATGATAAACAAATCGACAACTATTTATAAATCTTGCCTGGACCATATATTTGTAAAAACCAATTTGAATATTGATAACTTCATACCTATCATACAAACAACTAACGTTACTGATCATTTTTTAATTTTATTACAAATAATTTTTGAAGAAAATAGCCTTCCTAACAAAAAACATACGAATGATATAAAATATATAAACTATAATAAACTAAAACAGCAAGCCAGCTCCATTAATTGGACTGAAATATTTAATCAGGAGAATGCAGATTATGCAACGAGTTTTTTTATTCGTGTTTTAGTACATTTAGTAAACACTGCTACTACACATAAAAAGGTAAATAGAAAGACCACAAAATATGCTCCCTGGCTCACGAATGCCCTTCTGAAATCAATAAATATTAAAAATAATTTGTTTCGAGATACTATAAAATATCCTAATAATGCCGAACTAAAAAATAAATATCGCCTGTATAAAAATAAATTAAGTAGTCTTTTGGAAAAAACTAAATATGACTATTATAAAACACGAATAGATGAATACTCTGGAAATGCAAAAAAGCTCTGGAATACCATAAACAAATTATCTGGCAGACGAAGAATACAACATAAAATAGATAATATAATTAGTAACACTGGTGAAGTGATAACAAATAATAACAAAATCTGCGAGGAATTTAATAAGCATTTTTTGAATGTAGGTACAGATTTGAGTAAAGAAATACCACCATGTGCTAATGCACTATCTCGTAACAATAATCAAAATACCTTTGCACTATTTCTCACTTCAGAACAGGAAGTTATGAGTAAAATACGAAGTCTAAAAAACCATAAAGCAGTAGGGGTGGATAATATTCCTGCAGAAGTATTAAAAGCAATATCTACATCAATAGTTGCACCCATCACATAATATATTATTAACCTATGCTTTAGCAAAGGAGTTTTTCCGTCCATATTAAAAGACACGATAGTCACACCAGTATATAAAAAGGGAGATAAAACTTCGGTGAATAATTACCGTCCTATATCATTAACAACCCATATATCCAAGATATTTGAAAAAATAATTAAAACGAGATTAACTTCTTATTTGGATAAATATAATATATTAACGCCTAAACAATTTGGCTTCAAAAATAATGTATCAACAGAAGATGCTATACTAACTTTATTACATAGTATATACAATGCTTTGGAGCGTGGAGCACCCTGTTTATGCATTTTTCTTGACCTTACTAAGGCCTTTGACACTATAAGCCATGAGCTACTTCTACAGTCACTTGAAGATATTGGAATTCGAGGAATATGTCTTCAATTACTTAAAAGCTATCTATCCGATCGATATCAGACTGTAGAAGTGGCTGATGGAACAAGTGGTAGAGACCGGATTAGATGTGGGATCCCGCAGGGAACAGTATTAGGTCCAATACTATTCAATATATATATCAATGACCTTTTTACGGTTCAAACTAACGGAGTTGCCATAGGTTTTGCTGATGATACTGCCATTTTTTATGAAGGAGCTGATTGGGACAACCTGAAAACCTTCGTTGAAAAGGACTTTTCAAATATAAAAAGATGGTTAGATTCTAAGCTATTGACACTGAACTTTGAGAAAACTTATTATCTTCCTTTTAGTTGTAATGTGATATTGGACTACCGCAATATAATTCGATTATTCTGCCCGAGTCAAATCACGTTATACACTCTTTGAAAAAAACTAAATACCTTGGAATTTATATTGATTGTCATTTGAGATGGGACTACCACATACACTATGTCGTTAAAAAACTTCAAAGTATCTTATATACATTTAGGTATTTAAAAAAATGATTACCATTCCAAACTCTCAAACAATTATATTATTCGTTAGTTGAAAGTCATATAAGATATGGAATAGTGGCATGGGGTAGTGCTGCTGATACGAGAATTAACCAGGTAGAAGTTCTTCAAAGGCGATTCCTAAAACTAATACATTCAAGAAGCAGATTATACAGCTCAAATCTATTATACCGGGAATGTAATGTTTTGGATGTGAGACAACTTTATATCTTATGCTCGAGTGTGAAGTACTTCAATAAAACTCATAAATTAACAAGCCACACCTACCACACACGAAATAGATCATTACACATTTTCCCGACAGTAAAAAAAACTCTAAGTCAACGATCGTTTTATTACCTTTCCCCAAAAATATTTAATATTCTTCCTGAGACAATTCGATCCACTAAAGTACTTCAAAAGACTTGTGATTCAAAAGACTTGTGAAAAAGTTCCTGTTAGAAGTACCAAGAAACCTCTTATCCAATATTTTCTAACATCAATACTTCCTTAAATTCCTGGATGCTATTATTATATTTTATTTGTGTTGTTTCATCCATTTTATTTATTTGTTTATCTGTTTTATCCGTTTTATATTTTATATATTAATGCATTTTATTTTATTGATTGATTAATTCTCAAAACAAGTGCTTTGCACTTATTGAGTATCAATTTATTCTTATTTTATTGTATTTTAATGTGATATATCTTTGTGCTTTTTAAGAATAAATTATTATTATATTGAAAATATCTTAATAGGTACTATCATCTTGATTTTTTTTGTTCGGGATAGCCAGAAATACACATTAATTTGTACACCCTATACATGTAATTCAAGTAGATAAATAAGTAATAATTTGCGGCAAATATACAAGAACATTTTGAACTGGTAATCGTTATTATCATTGGTAGTGGTTACGAACCGACTATTTTCAATGTGGGCAACTCCGTAGATTACGTTCAGTTTAGTGAGTCACATCGATGAATAAAGTGTACTGAAAACTACAACGATTTATTCAATGATAAATAATGTGATTTAAAAAAAAAGGAATGAAAATGGCAGTGGTATTGGAAAATACTACAAATTGTGTTTGGTTAGCCTTCGAGGCATTGCAACAGGATAAATCTGGATTCGTGAACAAATCCAAATTAAAAGTAATGTGAATATATTTATTAATTAGTTTTTAAAACGTTTTTATTACAATAATTTTTACCATGTTGAGTAAAATTACAAAATTTTACAAAAAAAAAAGAATTAAATAATATATTATTATATCATTTTTTAACAATCTCCCGGTTTTTTATTGAATAGTAAAGTTTATTTTCAAACCGATGATCAATTGTGCTACTTCAAAGCTTTCAAATTTTCCATATAATAATCCGTTTTTCAAAAAATCTCACAGGTGTTTCTTATAGGTTTTCAGTACTCTGCCAAATATAGAATTTCGTTTATAATATCTGCACTTTATGTGAATGTAAAAACACATATTATGTCAAGGTTACATTCATTTTTGTTTACTTTTAGAGTAATATACGAGGTTATTTGAATGTATAAGAACGCAACATTTCTCTTTGGTTAATTTATTGTGCACGGCCGTTTTTGTTGTTTTAGTCGAACTACACGTTTTTACAAATTTTCTTGGTATGTCTATACTTCTATTATAAAGATAAAACATATGTGAAGGTATGTTTGTAAAAAATAAACTCAAGAACAATTTGATTCCAAAAATTATTTTATTTCCAATAATATTCGAGATGCGCCCATGAAAATTAGAATAACAATAACGTAATTTACTACCAAAGGGATTTATGATTAGGTCATTAGGTATTAATCACAAATACATTCACGGCATAGATTAGCTGAAAAATTATTTGATTGAATACTACAACTTTTTATCAAAGATAATATAATAAAGGGATAACGGGGATTTTCAGTCCAGAAATTAATGTAAAATCTTTTATTCACGAAAAAGCCAACCACCTTTCATGTCTTTTTGACACTTCTTCAGAGCACTGCAATATGCAATATTGAAATAAAACATGATCTATAGCTGGTTTAGCCAACGAATAGTGGTAATTCATAATTATTATGCGTAATGCGTAATTCATAATGATGTCGAAAGAATAATTATTTATATTCACCACTCTATAAATTTTTGAAAAATAGTATTTTTCAAAAATAGTGGCCGTTCAACTAAGGATATTGAATTACACTCCAAAGTCAAACGGGGTTGGTATATCTACAAGATATTTTAAAACCAACCATTCTGGTTTGAGATTAGAAGGGACAACACAACTTGTAGACCGGTTTCGGCGTATTTGCGCCTCATCAGTACAAGGTATGTGCTGTCCGTCCGAGAGTCTCTAATCCCGGAAGAATACACTTCAATCACAATCAATACATGTCTTCCAGTAACGGAAATGTAAAGATTGTGACAGTAGCGACATCTTCACTTCCAATCGCAAACCAAAATCCTAAATTTTTGACAACAAGTCACGCGGACTCGAAACAATAAAGCTTATTACAGTTTCCTGTAATATTGTCGTATTTAATAAAGTGATTTATCAACAGATGTTGAAAGAATAATTATTTTTATTCAACACTCTATAAATTTTTGAAAAATAATATTTTTCAAAAACAGTGGCCGTTCTAATCGCAAACCAGAATGGTTGGTTTTAAAATATCTTGTAGATATACCAACCCCGTTTGACTTTGGAGTGTAATTCAATATCCAGCGGTGCAAATTGCACGGGAAGTAGTTGTTGCTCCTTAGTTGAACGGCCACTGTTTTTGAAAAATATTATTTTTTAAAAATTTATAGAGTGTTGAATATAAATAATTATTCTTTCGACATCTGTTGATAGATCACTTTATGAAATACGAGAATATTACAGGAAACTGTAATAAGCTTTATAATTCATAATGCCTAATGCAGAACAGAAAAATGGAGTTTATACAATGCGTAATTTGTAATGTTTATGCATTAAAAACTGTCAATCGACTGTTGACACTAAACTTGAGTAGATAAAACTTTTATATTTATTTTCAAATAATATAGAAAGTTAAATTCTTTTTACAATAGTTTCATAGTTTGTGGTGTAGTTTTGTATGGTATGATGGATAGAAGACAGCAAGACACATTTAAAGTTGCGCAATGGCATCGTATTTGGGATACATCAGTTTAGCTGCAAATGTTATTGCTTCAGCTCATGTCAAGCGAAGAAGTCATAGGAGATGGGGTACAAAACCCATTAACAAAAAAAAAGGAAGTGAAAGGATTTTTAAAACTCTTTCGGAAGTTGATGAGGAGCAATTCTTTAAATATACAAGAATGAATCAAATTCAATTTTTAAATAGTTATTTGTATGCTTAGGCCGCGAAATACCTTTTTAACGTACCGAAAGAACAGTTATCGCCGAGGCCGTTTGCGGCCGAGGCAAGATAATCTTAAGGTCGTTAAAAAGTTTCGCGGCCATAGCATACACACTATTTTTCGTGCAATCGTTAAAATGATTAAACTAGATAATTTTAAATAAATATATCATTGCTCTAAAATCAACAGCAGTTCAATTTATTTAACAATGTGTGCTATGGAAATGATATGTTTCAGCTGCGTTCGTTATTTGAGTCCGATCAATCTTTTTAGTCTGAATCGTTCGTTTATTACATCTATAGGTAGGGGAGGTAAATCTGAACTGTTCGGTAATTCAGCTCAGATCAGTCCGAGGTAAATCTGTTTGCTCGGAATATTTTGACCGACGAGAAAGATTTATCTGTTTATCTGTCACGTTATGAGGTTATGTTGTAGTCACTACTGTCATTAGTAAATCTCGTAGTGTTTGTTGTCCATGAAATAGCGACCAAAATTGCCTCAGGGGTAGACATAGCTGTAACTAATTAATGATAAAATCTAAAACACTAAAAGAGCGAAAACATCAAGCAAAAAAAATCGTAGTCCATTAATGAAAGACACAGGTTAGTAGTTTGTTTAGATCTGGTTGGTCGGGCCGTTCGTTAATAGCAATTTACTCAGATTAATATGTGATCACGTGACCAAAAATCCGTCGCCTCTGCGATGCAAATACCGAACGTAGCTAGAATACAAAATATTTTGACAGTTCTTGCTTCAACTTCTGGAGTAAATAGAAGTAATAATACAAACTATACAATTAATGTTAATATTCATCCTAAATAATATAAGTACTTATGTATTTGTTGGTATTCAATAAAAAATAATCCTTGTCCTTGTAGTATTTTCGAAATGTCAAATTTGGAAGTGATATTCAAATTTGGAAGTGACGTTTGGTTTCGCAGCCGTTGCTATGGGTAACGGCCGCGAAATTGAATTTCGCGGACTGTATTGAGAACGCGAAATACTGACTTCGCGTCCGATTGCACGAAAATATCTTTGTGGTCTTTATTTGTAGTATTCCAAATACATGGAAAACTTTCAGTCTGCTCAATTATAGCACATGTACAATTTACAATTTTGAAGTTTGATGTAATTCCTAATGCATAAAGTTGAAAGTTGCCAACTTTGTGCATTAAGCATTAAATACTAAATAACGAGTGTCTTTGATACTTTCAGGGAAGTATATCGTAACCAGAAACATTCGTGATTTTTACTGTATTATAGATAGAGCAGACATCCAAGGAATGAAATGAGTAAGAAAATCGAATACTAGATGCTGTCTTTCATTACGCGATGCGCAAAAAATGATTTTTTAATTTGTCTAATTAATCGTTTTTCGTAATCTAAAACTTTCATTTACGCATGCGCCTATGTCTTAACTGCCTCTATCTACACCGTTTCTATTATTTTGAGAATAATACTTCTTTTATCAATTTCTGTTGTCGTCAAACTATGAACGTTAACACCGTTATTTTTATTATAAAGGAATTAATAGTATGTTCGTTTTGATTTTCAATTTCAAAAATAATTCTTTCACCTAAGCAAATAATACGAGCTATATTTTATTTTCAATTTCTGGAAGTGTGGCTATAGGATGAACTTTTATACTTAAATTCACAATTACCTTTCTACAGAGACATTCATATTTATTATTATGTTAATCCTGATTCATATAAATAGTTTCATAATCAAGGTTGACGTACATGTAAATTCTTGTTTAAATTATTCGAATCGGACCTTTCGTTCATTAGTTACAATGGGTTTAAAAATTCTAAAGTTCGTTTCAAAGGAGTTGATAGCACAGAGCGCCTATAATAAACGGAAAACGGAGGTCGGGTATCTCAAAAATGTTTATCTATTATTTATGTTTTACAATGTATCTAGACTAAGAAGAAAGACATTGTGACCAGGCCACCCGGTAATAGGACAAATAACAATAGGTAATAAAATGCAAATGAAGCATACGCAGTAAACCAAACAGTCCATAGTCGTAGAACAGGGTTATTTATGATTTTTGCTTAACGTTTATTAGAATTAATATTATAATGAGAATACAAAGTAATTGTGCACTAAGATTTATATACACACATATTCTTATAAAAAATAAAAAAATTATAACAAAATCTATAGAATCGTCTTGTCCTAAGTTAGTAATTCACGGTTCGATCTCTGTACTTTCGTCGATTAAGTCGTCAAGATCCCACATTTTTCCCTCCTCAGCTATAACATGTTTTATATGGCGCTTTGCCAGTTTTCGGCAGTCACATTCGTCAATGAATCCATCAAAAGTTGCCGTACTTCTTGAAGTTTAAAAGCTTTGTTATTCCTGGCAACATAACCTTTGACTTGTGCCCATATAAGCTCTATTGGGTTCAGCTCACAATGGTAAGAGGGTAAGCGATATACAATAATACCACTACCTTTTGCCATCTCATCGATTACACATTTTTTAAACTTTGCCTTACGCTGTGTAACAATTTGCAAAAGTTTTTTTTTACCATCGTATCATCGAAATTTAAGGCTTTACACTGCAACCACTCAATTATCGTCGCTTTTTTCCATGAACTGTGAGAATCTTCTCTACTAATACAGAATTACAATAATTAAATTCTGGGGAATGTTTCATCCAAATATAAAATATTCTTACATTCGTTGCGATATTTTCGGATTGACCTTAAGTATTCTCGTCTCCAGCAAACAATATCCGGCCTATCAATAAGAAAAGATTTTCTGTTCTGTTTTCCCACCGAAAGTTCATTCCATGAAGAATTCTCCATACTCTAGTTCTTGATAGTTGTGGCAGGTTTTCGTCGTTCTGGGCAGGTTGCACAATCTTGTCCAATGTTGGTATTTCCTTTGCGAAATACATACCATGCAATATTCTACGAACACTGTTTTTAACATCGTTGTCAATTTCTAATGGTTTCTTCCCCGGGTGAGGAATAGGTTCACCGAGGTTCACGTAAAAATCTATAAATCGTTGATTCTCCTACCCCTAATATATTGGCACAGTTCGTAATTATGTCGCGAACAGAACTTGTGGGGTTTTGATGCACAAGAGCATCATGAACGTTCAGGATTAATATTTTTCCCGCAAAGAACATGCACTTTTACTAACTACTTCCAATTTTATTCTATACAGGTACTTAGATTTAAATTTTAACAGGAAATTGGGTTGTACCTGTATAGGTTACGGGGCAGGTAGTTCCGTCGCGCCTATGGTTTACAACTATTTTATGGTCCGAATCCCCGATCCGTGCTATCAACTCCATTGGGACAGACTTTAAGTCGTACGATACGCGCGAGGTCGAATATCATAACGTAAATGTAGGTTTTCAAATGGACGCGTAGAGCGGATGGTTGTGAGCGCGCTTCGATTTATACGCACGGGCGACGGCTCAGCCCGTGCGCTCCGCGTAGAAACGCGAGGCGCAGTTTGTTCGTCGTTCAATTCTGTTTTGAGATGGTACGACGCGTACACGAGCGTATGTAGCTGAGAGTGCTTGTCTATGTTGTCGATTCTCAAGGATGTTAGATGAGAATAGGATTGATTAAAAACTGAAAAGTGTCAGCCGAGTTTGATGGCGTCACTGGTTACCCATGCGCGCGTCGCCTTGCACGAATTATGAAACTGTTAAATTCGTGGTGTTATTCATTTATTTTTTTAATTTTAATAACAAAAAAATAAAGTATTTAATATATAAGCAAAACCTCTTAAGTCACATTTTTTCAACATGTTTTTTTTAAATCATTTCTTTAATGTAGATTATGCGTATTCTGGGTATAAATCATGTAAGTCAAAAGACATTCCTTTTACTTTAAATAATAATAATTAATTGGGCGATTTAAAAGCAGGTTCAGTGGATAGCATTCTGGAAAAGCATAAGCCATTATATAACAGCATTTTTAGTTGGCCAACTGCAAATGTTTAAGATAATCCGGATAAGAATGATGGAGAATATGTTTATACGCACCTTAGAGATATTATAACATGACAAATTAATACATGTGAAATTTTAATAAGTTAATTTTTAAGTGTAATTTTCAATAAGCAATAAAAAAATTGATTACTATGTTAAATTATGTTCCACTCACCATATTTCTTGCTAAAACAACATATGTCATGATAAGTTTTTCAGGTTTATTTCATTATTATTATTTATAAACTGTGTAGGTTATTCAATATTTTAATTTTTTGCAACTCAAATATGTACTAAATTTAGAGTAAAAAAGTCCTTTGTTGCTGCATGAAATACCTAGCTTTTATTGATTCTTAAAAAAACTCTAATTGTGTGATTTATGAGGTTTTTGAAACGGCTGATTCAATTTTATAGTCATTTTTATTAATATGCAATTTTATTATTACAGGACAAAACTGGTATTTTTACATGAAATAATATAAACACTATATAGATATTTTATGTTTTATTTAGTTGAAGAACATGCGCAAATAAAACAAAAACTATTCAGCGTGCAACAAGTAACGGCTACGAGTTTCGTCTTAGAAACAGCTGTTGCAATTATCAATAGTTACACTTATTACAATACAGTTCAAAATCTGTCTTTGTTTAATACAAATAGAAAGAGAAGATAAACATATAATTGATGGAACACCAATGTCGACAAAAGAACGTTGCTGTGACGTCACTGGTTACCCAAATGGCTAGCGTTGCTCTTATGGGATTAATCCATCCTATTCTCATCTAACATCCTTGGCCGATTCTAACCAATATTTACGTTGTGAACAGAAAATGGCGAACGAATATAGCTTTATCGATACCAAAATTCTTGAAGGCGAAGCCGAAGTTAAACAGAGACTTATGGCAAAAATCCTGGGATGATATAGGAACAAAGTAATTGATCAGCTTAACAATTTATTAGAGAATTTTGTAAGGTGTTCACGTAACGAATGCACCTTTCAGTAATCGCTTTTGAACAATAGGGTGCACCCATATTCTTCTCTTTTTTTTAAAAAAAAAGGTAATATGCAGCAATGGCAACAACGCTAGATGTTTATCCTTGCATGTTTTTTTACTGCTACTGTCTGCCAACGACTGTACGCCTCATGTGAAAGTAAAACTACGCGTACACATACGCGTGACCTTTACCACAGATAACATACTTAACCTTTACTACTCGCGCGTACCATACGCGTCCATCTGAAACGGGACTAAGTGGGCGGCCACACCTAAAGCTGATAGCGGATATGGTAGCACAGCAGATGACGGAGAGGAGTTCGCACTCTGGCTACACATGTTTTGAAAGCTTATTTTGAGCCGCATAAGGAATACCTACATATTTTCCTTAGTTGTTCAGTCTGGCCTGAGATAATACTACGCGAAAATGTCTCCTGCTAACTTATATTTAACGCAAAATTCGGTATTAGAATCACAAAACTTCAACTCGAAATAAAACAATACGCGCGAAAATATCAAATAAATTTGAACGCTCCGCAACCATCTAGCAGGTACGCGTAATTCCGCCCCACTTCCTGCAGTATGTGTAGTACGTTTACTTTCATGCCATTGAACGCTCCGCTGTCCTCTCCGCACTCCTCACCGCTCCGCTGACCGCCTTATGTGTGGCGGCCCACTAAGACTAAGAAAAATGCCGCGGTGTTAGCGAATAGCCTTATGCTTAGTCTGATAGTTATTCTACCTACACATTTTATTTTTTTGTTAACTAGAAATAATTGAATAGTAGTAATTTCAATTATATTTTTTATTATATAAAATTTTAAAGCGCTCTACAGCCGTCTTACGATTTGATTGCTTTCTTGGTGTATCTTCAAAGTCTAAAGTCCAATACCCATGAAATTAAAATAGGGCTACTTTGTTTCAAAATTCGTTTATTTCCATTCCAAAGTATAAAAGTTTATGGCATTATTGAGATATGGTAGTTTAAAGTTAAAACTGCACCACAAAAGGTTTTTATTGAAAGTAAATAATAAACATAATTTTTTTTAAATTGTAGGTACTTACAGCCAATATAGGTACACTGCTAGATCTGTATGGAGTCGAAAGAGGCCTTGAACATTTTCGTAGTGCTTCAGTATTAAACTTCGACCAGTTTAAATACTATTTACAAAAAGAAGTGTTTTCTTCGCTACCGAAAACGTTACAACATCACGAATTACGATTGTTTGAAAACAAAATCGCAGAAGTCTGTTGGCTGATATGCAGAAAAAAATATTTACCCAGAGACGCAAGGGTTTTGACGGACGAATCAGTTTTTCAGATTTTTCGAATTTTTTGCGTATTGGCCGAACTAGTTGTCGACCAAAACAATGAAAATGTTTATCAAGTTCTTCTGCATCCTTCGGAAGTTTGTAACATAGCTCAAAGTATTGCTTCATCCTTAGGGTGTAAGTTTGATGAAGAAGATTTCACTAGTCTCAGCATTTCTATGGGAAATTTTCGACTGGTACCATTTATAGCAGTTTTAGAATCAAGGTATGGCTATCAATTTTATATAGATTATAGATATAACGGGTGTATATTCGTGAAATAATGTACAGTGTGTTTCATAAGGAATTGTCCATATATATATATATATATCATGTCCACCAACTGACAAGTTGACACTAATGACAGTCGCCCTGAGAATAAACAATTATTTGGATATATTTAGATTTGTAATTTGGTTGTTGTGTATTGATTTAATGATCCTTTTTATTATAATCAGTCAGATATAGCTTCTAAAATTAATAAGCAATTAAAATAGTTTCGGATGAAGAACCAAATCAAAAATAAATGAACTCATACACGATCAAAATAACCATTAACAACCACGTGTTGTCCAAAATAATCATCAGATTCATCAGGGCGACTGTCACATGACGTCACGTGGACTTGCCCTATTGTATTTGAAGAAACCTTAGAAGATACCCAATAAAACATTTCATTTACCAAGCAAATAATGCTAGATCGAAACATATAATTAAGAAAAAATGCTAAAGTTTGGCATTTCTTAGCATTATTTTATAGAATGATTTTAGCATTCCTTCAAAGACGTCCCATCTCTTTTAAGACTAAATATTGCACCCAAGTAGCAATGATTGGTAATAATTCATGAATAGTAGACAAAAAATAGAAATAACGGATTTAAAAAACCAAAAAAATGAATAGCTAAATTGGAATTTTGTATGGTCATAAAATGCCTTTAAATTCCTCAATTAGTGCCATTTAAAAGCAATGCTATGAAGTTTTGTATTAGAATTAATTTGGATTTTAAACGGAAATAAGTTCCAAAAAATTTCTGACAGTATTGCTAACCTTTATGCGATTGTAAATCTAAATTCAGTTAAAAAGCATCTTGATATTTTAGAAATCATTATAGATCATGGAGAAAGAGAATGAAGTGTTGAAATACTATATTACGTAACAAGAGATGTAAGTAACCCATTACGCACGAGAGTGCGTAAATTTCACGAGTGCGTAATGGGATTACAACTCGTGTAACGTACTATACTTTTTCTACGCCCATCTATTTTCTTCTGAGTGCTCATAATTTCATCTTTTCATTACTAACAGTCATATTCATAGGTAAAGTTGAGAAAATGTTCGGATACTATAACTTGTTACCAAAATTGACAGCATAAATAAGATGATGTTTTTTCCCATATCAAGAAACACCGAATTATTTTTTTTGAAATTGTAAAATGTGTTGCCGACATTTAGGGGCATCACTCTTTTAATCTAAAATGTATTTCACTAATGCTAAGAGCTTTTATGTTTTTCAATTGATTAAAAGTATGTAAATAAACCAAATAAAGTATTACGTAAATAAAAATTTGATTGCAATTTGATTCAACAAAGAAATCTAAGTTTTTCTATCTAAACGCACATGTATGTTATGAGATTTTCATTACGTGCATGTTATTGTTAAATGTCACTTACAAGGAATGTTGTCAGTGCGATTTTTGACGTTTACGGACATGGGCGTAGAAAAAATATTTCAAAACTTCGAAAATTTGGACGGGTGCGTATTACAGGCGTGTAAATAAAGTAGTAATTCAGCTGAAAGTTATAACGAAGAAACTATAGACACAGAAGATCACCCTCCTGCTCCTGGCTCTTCTCATCATGGTGAAAATCCCCAAGTATATTCATATTTTGTATTTATGGTTTTCCAGTTACTTTATGTACAATTCTTAATGAAACACTCTCCGCCTACATGCTGTTATTTAAATTCCAAAATGAAGCAAAAAGCTTCAAATTTATACGAATACTATAAATACGAATTTTGGCAGGTTTACAATGTTTTGACATCCTAAATGGTAGGCAATCAAACTAACATCGTCAGATATTTTATTAATAATTAAGTTTGATAAAATTATATTTTTATAGATAAATGAAATGTATTAGAGCAAGAAATATTTTAACACTGGAATTTTTCTTTTAAGGTGTTTACATGAAATTAACGATACCGTTGCACTAACCGAAGCTATATACAATGTGTATCAAAAAATTGTCGAAGATGTTATAAAAAAGGGATTTCTATCTAAAAAGGGTTATGTGTTCCCAACTATGAAAGAGTATTGGTTTGTTTTAAGACCGACAGAATTAACTTATTATGCCGGAAGAAACGAAAAAGACCGAAAAGGTTCTTTACCTATAGAACCACGTTGTAAAGTGGAGCCTAAGGCTGGTTATAGAATTTTATTGCACAGTTCTGAAAGAACTTTTGAATTAGGAACTTCGGATCATATGAGTAGGCTGCAGTGGATATCAGCATTACAATTAGCTTCGGAACATTCAGGTAAGAGTTCTATTACTAACTTCCCCTTCGGTGACTGGTGTTAAAAAGAACAATGGAAAATGTTGAAAACCAGATTTCGTTTTATTTCTTTCAAAATTAATTATTTGCCAGAAGACTTTTGGTTTATTTTGCGAAATCTTTGAAGGATGAAGTAAAACTACTGAAGTCCAATTCTGGTAATGTTTTGGATGCTGAATCCTTATACAATGAAATCCATGAAAGATCAAGAAAATCAAAAAATATTCTTATTCATAACCTCCAAGAATGTAATCACCAAGACCATAAAAATAGAATTGCTCATGATGTCGAAAAAGCTGCTGAAATTATAAACCTGCTTGAAGTGAATACTGCTGCTGATATGAAAGTATATCGATTGGGACGTCCAGGAAATAAGCCCAGGCCATTGAAAGTCTCACTCTGTAGCGAGGAAAATGTTTTAAAATGTTTAAGAAACATACGTAAAATTGCCACATCTCACCCAAGCATTCGAATTAGTGCAGATCTAACATTTATGCAAAGGGATCACATCAAACAACTACACAAAGAGCTGGATGACAGATTAAGTAAGGGTGAAACTAATATTAGTATTCGCTATTTAAACGGTATTCCTAGAATAACGAATTCCTATAACAGATCTAATGACTTGCATCCAAAAAACGTCTAAACTCCTCTCTCAAGGTTTACTGTCAGAACGTTGGTGGAATTCGAACTAAACTGGATTTTTTAATGCACAACGTTAATATGTGTAGCTATGACATCATTATTTTTGTTGAAACTTGGCTTAACCATGAAATTGTTGATGCTGAACTTCAGTTCACAGACTTCACTATATACAGACAAGATCGCTCTGCAAGCACCAGTAATAAAACTAGGGGTGGAGGAGTACTTATTGCTACACGCAAATATTTATCTACTAAGTTAGTGATAACCTCGGCAAAAAATATTGAACAATTGTTTGTTAGTCTTAAACATGGTCAGGATAGATTTATAATTGGTGGAGTATATATCCCTCCTAAGTCAAATTTGGAGATTTATCAAAGTCATGTTGAAAGTATGTTTGAATTGTTTAATACCAATCCTGATCATGAGTTATTGATTTTTGGTGATTATAATATTCCAGATTTAATTTGGATAGAAGGTAGTGGTGGTTTGGAAGGTGTTTGCCCAGATTCATCAGTTGGGAAATTTGTTATCGATAATTTTAGTGCTATTGGATTAAGTCAATTGAACAGCCTACCCAATAATAATGGTGTGTTTTTAGATCTAGTTTTCTCTCATTCAACAAATACTGTTTTAGCTTCAGCCGTTGATTTTCTTGATAATGTGAACTATCATCATAATGCCTACACCCTTGTAATAAGTACCACTGATGCTATTAAATCATTACAATTTGATAATTATTACTATGATCTCAAAAATATGAATATAATTGGTTTAAATGATTATCTTGCATTAGTGGACTGGGATTTTATGTTCAGACTTAATGATGTCAATCTTGCGGTTCAATTTTTTTATGAAGTATTATATCATGGTATTAATCTTTATGTTCCTATTAAGCGTTTCAAAACGTCTAATTTCCCTATTTGGTTTTCTCATGAGCTGAAATCTCTAGTTTTCAAAAAGAAAATGCTACATAAAGAATTTAAAAGAACAAATGATCAACTCATCTATAATGAATTTTGTCAATTACGTTCCTGTTGCAAAGAACTTAGTACTTTGTGTTATCGACGATATTTGGAAAAAATAGAAATTGATATTCAACAAAACCCTAATTCTTTTTGGAAACATATTTCAAACCTGCGTAAATCATCATCATATCCTCAAACAATGTATTTGGATGATATCATTAGCTCTAATGGTAGTGAATCAGTTAACTTATTTGCACAACACTTTTCCAAAGTTTATACTCGCACTGACTGTAGAACACCTAATTTCATCAGTACAAATACCGTCAACGTAAATAAAATCAATATTGGATTAACTGATGTATTTAATTGTATCCAGAACTTGAAACTCAAGTACTCGAGTGGTCCAGATGGCATACCACCAGTATTATTGAAAAAATGTGTTTGCACTTTAGCTGCACCAATTCATTTTCTGTTCAATTTATCCCTCAACTATGGTGTTTATCCGGACTATTGGAAAAATAGCTACATTACCCCTATCTTTAAGGCTGGTGATAGGGAAAATATTTCAAATTACAGAGGAATAAGTATTCAATCTTCAATACCTAAATTAATGGACAAATTAGTTACCTGTGAACTTACATGGACATGTAAAAATATAATAATTCCAGAACAACATGGTTTCAGCTTGGGAAAATCAACTTCCACAAATTTACTCTCCTACAAGCAATATTTGTTAGATGCTTTGGAGAAAGGTATCCAGATAGATTCTGTCTATACGGATTTCTCCAAAGCATTTGATAGAGTTAACCATTCGATACTTCTGGAAAAGTTGAGAGCATTAGGATTTGGGACTGACATTTTGAATTGGATTGAAAGCTTTCTAACTCATCGTTATCAATGTGTCAGAATAAACAATTATATTTCAAACACAATTCCTGTTGCCTCTGGTGTACCACAGGGCTCACATTGTGGTCCATTATTATTCAACCTGTTTGTGAACGATATTGGTGACCATCTTCAACATGCTGAATTTTTAATGTTTGCTGATGATCTTAAATTATTTTTTCCAATTACTGATATATTAGATAGTCAAATCCTCCAGAACGACTTAGATACATTATTTGATTGGTCCAGAACAAACAACTTACAACTCAATATAGAGAAATGCCATATTATCACTTTTTCGAGATCAAAACATCTTCTTAACTATGACTATAACATCAATGGTATGGTTCTTGATAGAGTCAACGAAATAAAAGACCTTGGGGTTACAATTGACCAGCAATTATCATTCAAAAGTCACATGAATAATGTATCTGCAAAGAGTAGTAGAATGTTGGGGTTTCTGATGAGGAATGGCAAACAATTCTCTTGTAATACTCTCAAAACATTGTACTGTTCTTTGGTACGACCTCACTTAGAGTATGCCTCTGTAGTGTGGTCTCCTTATTATAAATGTGACATTGTGAGAATTGAAAATGTTGAAATTAGATTTCTGAAATATATTTCATTCAAAATGGGTACGTATCTACAATTTAATTACCATAACATTTTAAACACTCTAAACCTAACTGATATCACAACACGTCGTTTTCACTCTGATTTGATATTAGTTTATAAAATCTTATCTGGTGGAGCTGATTGTCCAAATCTTTTGCATCAAATTAACCTTCTTGTTACTTCTCATAGAACTAGAAACCCTCCATTATTTTCAATAAAAAATCATAACACAAATTACGGTTACAACTCACCTGTTTCTAGAGGTTTGAGATGGTTTAATAAATATAATATTGATCCATTTGTTAACTCTTTAAGTATGTTTAGGAACTCAATTAGAAATGTATGCTTAGATTATTAGATTCTTAAATTAGTTCACTGTAATATTATAATTATTGTAATTACTTGTAATTGGTGAATCCGTTAAATAAATAAATAAATAATTAAATATTGTCTCTCTAATGCGTATTTACGATTTCTGGGGTACTGCCGTTGTACTACGCTTGATAATTTTGGGGACCCGTCACGTTTTATCTGAACCATTTTTCAATTACTTATATTAATACAAATCAGTGTTTTTATGGGTTTTAACGAAAACGAAACATTTATTGATGAAAATATGTAGGGATTTGAACTATTCTGAGTGACAGAATTAAATCAGGTACAAAATAAATATTTTCCTCTACAACTATAAATTTGATTTGTGCTTTTATTCTACGTTATCGTTATATCGATAGATCCAATCAAATCACGACTCAAGTAATATTTCTAAAAAACAATGTAAACAGTGGAACAACAAAATCAAAAGATACAAAAATCAAACCAAATTTCTTGAATATAACATAAACAAATGAATGAAAAATGACGGAAGACATAATAATGTCACTTAAATGGGCTCGTTTCATGGATATGAATTAACAAGTGAAATCATATCAGAAGGATTAAGAATAACATATCTTTTTCGATGATAACGATATTTATCTCAAAAAATTATAAATATCTACGAAAATTAGATTTAAAAATTTTCTCAGATTTAAGTAAACCGCTGTAAGGTGCCCAATGGCAGAAGTCCTTGTTGCCAGATTTAAAGTACGTTCTGTTGACAAATCCTACTTGACTATCCAAGTTGATTAAGACAAAGTGAAAGTCGACAAGAAGAATTTGACAGTTAATAACTACACCAATGTCCAAAAACTATATTAAATTCTAAAAACTAATAAAACACACCACCAAAAATACTTTAATAAAATCCGGAGTTCAATAAACACACAAATCGAAAATAAACCACACCCAATCTAAACAAAACAGTTGTAGGTTACGGTATTTGTTATTGTTTTAGGAGGCACTCGAACTCCCTTAAAAAGAAGAAGAATAAGCGATCCGAACTAAATCGAGCTCCGAATTCTGGGGTAGGTAACGCAATTTGCGCGTGTGTGTTACATCACATGTTTTTCAAACAACTCAACCTACATAAAGAACATAGAATTTTCATTAAAGTCTATGAGATTTAAAGTTTTTTTTTATTACAGTATAGATAGGTACTTTTACTGTGCTGTGAAATGTTCTTTGACTACGAGAGAGTTACCTTTTTTAATAAGAGGCACTCGATTATGAGAACATTATTTGAAAGAGTACGTTTTGACAGTACTTTGCGTTTCTATTTAACTGGTGTTAAAGAAAAAAGATAACTAGTCTACTTATAATGTTTTCCCTCGTGGCAACAGCGCAAAATTTCCTTGTTTGCATTGGCTCTAGCCTACCACAACCTACCTCAGGAATTCAAATTTCAATATTTTTTAAAATTTTTATTTGTAATCGTAGAGTGGCGTTATTAGTTGCAAATACTTAGTTCAGACCCAATATATCTTGTGACATTTTCATTGAAATTCATGAAACGAGCCCATTGACGGTTCATTCAGAGCGATCTTTAACTGGTGTGGATAAACGATATCGGTAATCGGAAAAAATAGCCCCGAAAAAAATAGACTTGGAAGGAATAGACCTAGAAAAAAATAGACTCGGACTGAACCAATGTCTTTCAACCCCTGTGGGGGATGAAAATGTTCCTATTGTGTTATTATTATTACTATATTATTGGTGATTATTCGAAAAAAACATTTTCCCTTCCACACTTTTGCATATGTGTGCGATCACTTTAAAATATCTAATTTGCTTCTTCTGAGATCATTTTCTCAAGTCTTTTTTTCCGAGTCTATTTTTTTCGTTTGTATTTTTTCCAAATCTATTTTTTGCAGGTCTATTTTTCCCGAGTCTATTTTTTTCCGTTTATATTTTTTCCGAGTTTATTTTTTCCGCCCTTGGTCTGCTAAACAATACTGTTCATGGAAGAACGTCGCAAGGTACATGAATGTGTATTATACTATAAAATTTTACATACACAAAGTGGAAGAGCAAATTCTTGATTTTTTCAAGAAATTTGAACCCTGCCATTTGGCAAACTGCGGTGTAACATTATGAACAATTTTCTTAATATTTCTTTATTTGTATGCACTGTATGTTTGGCCAATAAAAGCATTTATTATTATTATTATATGATTGGTTTTCCGGTAAGGTAGGGGAAAAATAATAAATGACTTTGGTGTAGACAAATAATATTTCATCAATGATGCATATTAGCGAATGATTTTCTTTCAATAAACGATTTTGGAAGAAGCTACGAAACATAGCAATCGTTGAAACGAGCTGCTACTTTTTACTTGCTTTTTGCTTTTATTTAACTTGCAACGTATGTTTGTCCGGGTGGAATCTTGCAACTGAATTTTAAATCAGTTGTCTTTAACCGATTGAGCTGAAATTTCGAATACACGCTTATTTTGGAATGACAATACAAATGCTTAGCTATGTGATGTCATTTTAATTTCAATATGGCGGATCATCCAAGATGGCGGACTAGTTATTTTTTCTGCGCTACCACAGTATGGGTATCAAATAAAAGAGCTTGCTGAGGAGATCACGAAAACTAACACAACGTCCAAAATATGGGGGAGGGTCAAATTATTAGAAGGTATAATTATTGAAGAATTAGACTGAACAAATTAGTAAATTAAGAGACAAACGACCATTAAATGAAATGCACAGACTTATAAACATTCACAATCAGAACTAAAAAATAAATTAATGGTAAAAAAAAACTTTTTAAAAACAAGCTTCTATTTAATTGCCCTAAAAAGAAGAAAATAATCTTTAAATTTAATCAAACCAATCAATTTAGTACAAGTATTATACAATTTATTAAATAAATGATATAAAAGTTTGTCGCAAGATTTGCGTATTTTATAGGGAAGATTTTCTTCCATAGAATTACTTATAATAAGTATGTCAAGCAAGTCTAGTTTAGTACACAGGTAAATCTCGCGACAAGCTTTTATATCATTAGATAAATTGTGTAATACATGTACCTACTAAAATCAATAATTTATTTACTCCGTACAGTCGACGGAAAAGTTTTGTAACTATTCATAAACATTCATAAGAGTAACTATTTAACCAATAAGATTATTAACAAGATCGATTAACAATTTCGAACATTAACGAGCTGGCATTGCTCACGTGTCAAAATATATCGATTGTTAATCGCCCAATTATCTATTAATTCTGTAATCACTTTATATCTTTAAATTCTAATATGTTAGTCAATATTATTATAAACAGGTTTGTTGAGTAAATAAACAAAATAATCCTGTTATATTTTATCAAGACATACAATGATATTTACATTTTTTTTAAATAAATATCTAAAATAAGTGCCCTACAAAAATAGCTTATTATTAATAAAGATAAGACAAGTGCTTTGTTTATGTTTTAAAATACGCCCAAATCAAGGACGTTGTTTGTATACTGGATGTAATTGTTATATATAGACTGTTTCACGACGAGCTTACACGATCTACGAGTATATACTGGACACTAATGACACGATTTTTATAAAAATTTGCATGGATGGAGAATATATGGAAAATATTTTGACACACATGTCACTTCCGGTTATACCGAAATTGAACGACAACTTTGTTATTTTGAATGTAACACCCTGTAGAACAATAAAAATTTTCTCGGATAGCCAAGCACTTAGCTGTCACCGTGTAACGTCGAAATTGGTATTAGACTGCCAAAAAAGACTCTCCTCAATAGAAGAACTCAATAAAGTATTGCTGGTCTGGATCCCTGGCCATTCTGGCATGGAACGAAACGAGAAGGCAGACTCTCTTGCAAGGGAGGGTGCTGCACGTGTTTCTAACGGACCAGAATCTACAATTGGCATCGCAATAAGTTTTGCCAAACAAACAGTGAATACCTGGACGGCAAGAATAGCTTTAGACTTCTGGCATAATTTACCAGGATTGGTTCATTCAAAGGCTTTCATACATCCTTCGAATGTCTCCAAACAAATGTTAGACTATAGCAGGCATGACCTACGTTGTCTAACAGGCCTTTTAACAGGCTACTGTCATCTGAATCATCGTATGCTAAAACTTGGACTGTCGGAAGATCCGACCTGCCGTCTTTGTCTGGAAGATGATGAAACAGCAGAGCATATAATTTGTGCCTGCCACGCCGCGACTCGAAATAAACTTACCGGCTTTGTTAAGAAGCTGAATTTGTTTGGTGAAATCTGAATAGGTGTGAGCCACAATAGACTCTTGCGAGTCGCAGTGGATGGCCTTATAGACTAAAGTGACCATATTTAAAAACTGCCAATGCGGGACAATCCCAGAGAAAAATGTTCCAATGTTGGCGCGAATTTGTTTTTTGTTGATGTGGCCTATTTCACCGCATATCAATCTGAAACTGTTTATAAAATTAACCTTAAGCTGTATAACGGAGTCAAAAGTATTGTTAACATTATTATTATTATTATCACAATAAGGTACGGGCAGGGACCCTAAGATCCATAAGCCCTGAATTATATAATACAAATATTACAAAAATTAAAGTAATTATACAATTAAAAATTGCAAGGACTACTAGAGTAAATTGATAACTGACAAAATTTGAAGGTTTTGAACTGGCAATTTTTTGACGTTTAATATATCAAATCTATGTGTATAAAATTCTCTCGTGAAATAGTCATGTCGAATACCACTCAATTAAAAATTTTGTAAGGTATTTTTTTCTCTTGTCGTATTCACGTTTGTTGCTTTTAGGTAATTTTGCTCATGACATTTAATCCAAAACCTCTCGACTAACGGCTCGTGGTTTTGTTAAAAATGTCATTCGCAAAACTGCCAAGCAACAAACTTTCATGACAATCGAAAAATTTTGCCGACAAAATTTTCACTCGCGTGGTATTATATATAAAAAAAATTTAATTAGAAAACAGAAAAGCGTCCAGTCTGTTCTTGAAAATATTGACAGACGGTGACGTTACAATATCCTCAGGTAGATGGTTCCATGTTGAAAAATTACACATTACACAAAAAATATTGCCTTGTCCGACAAGTAAATATTTCTTTTTTCAATTTCCATTTGTGCCCTCGAAGCCGATTATCAGTGTCCACATTAAATATACTTCTTAAGTTACCATAATTAAAATGCGAAAGGTGATTATCATGTCCCCAGGAAGACGACGTTGTTCAAAGGTCGGTAAATCCATTATCAATCAATACTAGCTAGGTGACGGTCGTATAAATAAGTACATGAACCATCATTTAGAAAACGCATTATTTTATATAAAATGTTATAAGCTTGATCTCTGTAGTTTATTTCGTTATTCGCCAGTGTTGTGTAGTAAAATTTAGCATATAAGTATACCTACTCGATATAACTAAATCCGGGACATTTTCCGGGACACTGTCTATGCGGTCACTTTATTATAGACCCACTCACCATAAACCTAACCTAACACCCTGTATATTATTAACTTTTCGAATTCTAACGTCACTTTGTATATAGAATACCGTAAATCTAAAATTTATACTTATCGAGATATTAATTTTTTAATAAAAAATTGAAAGGTCAGACCTTTATATTGAAAATTCTGTGTGAACATCCCCAATACCAAATAAAAAACATATATCGAAAACTTCTTTTTTCTATACAGTGGTGAAAAATCGTGTATGTAATTTTGACATATAAAGTGACATTTTTCGAAACTTACTTCCGTTAGCAAACGTCACATTTTTCGTAACCAGTTACATAATGAAAAATATTGTGTGTGTGAGAGAGAGATGGTCTCGGGCGGTGTCCATTAACCACAGGGAGTATAGGAAATGAAAAATATTATGTAACTGGTGATGAAACATTAATTTTATCACCAGTTAATGAAAACAAGAGAGAAAAGAAGAAAGTTTAATGTCATATTATAGAAAAATAACAACAACTAGAACTGAAGAGAACTACTAACAATAAGACCAATGCTAGGGTTGAGAGTTCGAGCCTAAACTAGTGAAGATTTTTATTTTATTTTTGTATTTAAAAATTAATTTAAAAAAAAGTCAAATAGCCATTTTCGATTTTAATTTAATATTAATGGTAAAATAATAAAGAAAAGTCTGAAATTAATGTATAAAATAAAAGTATTGTCTTGTGTAATATTGGTTGCTTAACTTGTAGGAATCAAAAAGTGCTGTTTTCAAATCAGAAAAATTAATTAAAAATTGTTAAAAAACACATAAAATAAATTAAATTTTCTTTTTGTCAAAATTATATAAAATCTTGTATGAAACACGTTATGAAATGCTTTTTTGTGTAACTCGTGTCATTTTACGGGACCTCGCTGGCCCCGCAAAAATTTCCCTCGTTACACAAAATGATGCATTTCATATCTGGTTACATAAATAGCTATTTTGAGATATTTAACATGTATAAATATCAATTATTTCACTCCTGCTAAAATAAAAGAATAAATATCACGGCCTACGCCTATGCAATGATAAGGTTGAAATAATTAATATATTTAAATACATGTTAATATCTTAAAAAACGATTGGGTATATATAGGGAAGTGAGCATAAACTGCATTTAATTTTGCCCTTACAATTAAGTGAGAGAATAAAAGTATGGTTGTTTTATTAAAAAAATGAAGATATTTAACATTTTTGAGCTTGAACTCTTCATCATTTTTTTCAACAACCCAATATACAAAAAAGAAGTTTTCGACATGTCACCAGTTACTTTGATCGTCCTACTAATCAACCCGACAAGATGTTTTTTATTTGGTATTTGGGATGCTCACACAGAATAATTATATTATGAAGGTCGGAATTTAAAAAAAAATTAATATCTCGATAGTATAAATTTTAGATATATTCTTAGGTAGGTAGGTATATTATTAGGTATATTCTACACAAAGTGACATTAAAATTTAATGTAGAATCCGAAAACTTAATAATATACAAGGTGTTTAAAATAACTAAGTTGTCGTTGCCGGAAGTGACAAGTGGGTATGTTGAAATATTTTCCATAAATTCCCCATAAATTGTTCTCCATCTGTGCCCATTTTTATAGAAATCGTGTGAGTAGTTACCAATATATGGATAGTGTAAGCTCGTCATGAGATATTGATAAAAATATTAGTGGGAAATTATTATTTTATTTATTTGTTTCAATATAGGAAAGCACGAAAGCTATCAACGTCTACAAGCCGTTAAAAGAAGACTGCAAAGACAAGGGAGGATACAAGAAATGATCAGAGCCAAATTTCAATTACAACAAGAACGAAACGCCAGACAGGCAGCTGAAGGTCATGCAAAAGAACTGGAAGTTGTGGTTAAGGAAGAAGCAAAGCGATTAATCGAATTGGAAGAATTAAAAGCTAAATTAGAAAGACTATTAGAAGAAGAAACACAGGCTAAGCGAGATGAAGAGATTGTGAGAGGGTTAGTTATGATTTTTTTTTTTATATGCATCTACTGATACATGCTACGGAAATAACAATAAAGACACAATAACTTGAACAATGATGATGGAAATACCTTCCTTACCGATATGGCGAGTATCTCGATTGGAATATGAAGAATTTTTCTATTAAAAATTTTTTCGGCTTATAGATAAAAAAAATGTTATGTGTATTCAAGGATGTGGTGGAAAGATCATGGTTTTTAATCAACCACTAGATAGAACTATATAATGCTGTTGATTTCAGTGTGGTACATTCAATTAGTAAATATCTGTTCAAATAAATGAATAACAAAAAAAAAATTTAGTGCGAACTTTTTTATTTTGTAGTTGTTCCGCAATAATCGACGAAAAGCACATCTACTGGTGTACTTTAGAACGCGTATTGCGGTGAGCAGTAAAAATTGGGTTATATAGTCATCTTTGTGATGTTTTAAACATTTAATTTAATTATCGTCAATAATAGTAAAAAAATCGACTTCTTTTATTGTAGACATAAAGGATCACAGAAATGCAACTGTTCAAAAATCAGTGTAAACTAATCTATGATTCTATATTTAATAGATCTTACGAAGAATTTTACACTACGTGTCTTTAATTTTCACAAGTCTTTAGTGTACATATGTGCTTCTACAGAGGTGGTCGCGTATTCCCACAGGGTGGGGATGTAAACTCACTTGAGATCAAAAACAAATCGATGTCATTAATAACTTTACTTACCTTGGTGTTAAGTGCACGTCCTCGTCCGTATTTCGTGTGGAATGTCGGAAGCAAGTTACAGGAAAACCAAACCAAATATTTTGATCAGACTTGAAGATGGTATTGTCAAAGTGGCTCATATCGTCTTCAAACTGACTTTATCCTGGTTGCAACAGTTACTTTCATTGGTTGGTGATAGGTATTCAAAAATATGTTTCATTAGATTAAAGCAGCTTCAAACGAATTTACACTACAACTGGGTATCTCGCAGGTTGAAAAATTCTTTATCGAAATTAACTCTCAGGAAACCTGGAATAACGTAAAGCTCTCTTTACTCAAAAGAGAATCAGATAACCTACTGTTCAAGTATAGAGAGACTGCATAACGATGATAAAATGAAATCATCACTATACTATCCAGGTATTCAACCATATATAATTGTTTGACCATGAGTCAAACGTTTCAAACGTTATTAGAATGATTGTATGAAGTATTTTGTATCAATGAATGAGTAAATATTTTAGTACATTTAAATTTTTCTTTGGTTATGTATCTATGAATATCTATTAATTTTTCTTTACAGCAACAACAGCTGGGTATTTTGGCCTAAAATTATACAGGATTGTACTCCTTAGCTAACACTATTAAGGTTTATACTTTTTAGTTAACATCATTCAGGATTGTACTTATTGCATTATACATTTAATTTGTATTAGAGATGCAATAAACATTATTCTATTCTATTTCTATTCTATTTCTATTCTATTTCTATTCTATTTCTATTCTATTTCTATTCTATTTCTATTCTATTTCTATTCTATTTCTATTCTATTTCTATTCTATTTCTATTCTATTTCTATTCTATTTCTATTCTATTTCTATTCTATTTCTATTCTATTTCTATTCTATTTCTATTCTATTTCTATTCTATTTCTATTCTATTTCTATTCTATTTCTATTCTATTTCTATTCTATTTCTATTCTATTTCTATTCTATTTCTATTCTATTTCTATTCTATTTCTATTCTATTTCTATTCTATTTCTATTCTATTTCTATTCTATTTCTATTCTATTTCTATTCTATTTCTATTCTATTTCTATTCTATTTCTATTCTATTTCTATTCTATTTCTATTCTATTTCTATTCTATTTCTATTCTATTTCTATTCTATTTCTATTCTATTTCTATTCTATTTCTATTCTATTTCTATTCTATTTCTATTCTATTTCTATTCTATTTCTATTCTATTTCTATTCTATTTCTATTCTATTTCTATTCTATTTCTATTCTATTTCTATTCTATTTCTATTCTATTTCTATTCTATTTCTATTCTATTTCTATTCTATTTCTATTCTATTTCTATTCTATTTCTATTCTATTTCTATTCTATTTCTATTCTATTTCTATTCTATTTCTATTCTATTTCTATTCTATTTCTATTCTATTTCTATTCTATTTCTATTCTATTTCTATTCTATTTCTATTCTATTTCTATTCTATTTCTATTCTATTTCTATTCTATTTCTATTCTATTTCTATTCTATTTCTATTCTATTTCTATTCTATTTCTATTCTATTTCTATTCTATTTCTATTCTATTTCTATTCTATTTCTATTCTATTTCTATTCTATTTCTATTCTATTTCTATTCTATTTCTATTCTATTTCTATTCTATTTCTATTCTATTTCTATTCTATTTCTATTCTATTTCTATTCTATTTCTATTCTATTTCTATTCTATTTCTATTCTATTTCTATTCTATTTCTATTCTATTTCTATTCTATTTCTATTCTATTTCTATTCTATTTCTATTCTATTTCTATTCTATTTCTATTCTATTTCTATTCTATTTCTATTCTATTTCTATTCTATTTCTATTCTATTTCTATTCTATTTCTATTCTATTTCTATTCTATTTCTATTCTATTTCTATTCTATTTCTATTCTATTTCTATTCTATTTCTATTCTATTTCTATTCTATTTCTATTCTATTTCTATTCTATTTCTATTCTATTTCTATTCTATTTCTATTCTATTTCTATTCTATTTCTATTCTATTTCTATTCTATTTCTATTCTATTTCTATTCTATTTCTATTCTATTTCTATTCTATTTCTATTCTATTTCTATTCTATTTCTATTCTATTTCTATTCTATTTCTATTCTATTTCTATTCTATTTCTATTCTATTTCTATTCTATTTCTATTCTATTTCTATTCTATTTCTATTCTATTTCTATTCTATTTCTATTCTATTTCTATTCTATTTCTATTCTATTTCTATTCTATTTCTATTCTATTTCTATTCTATTTCTATTCTATTTCTATTCTATTTCTATTCTATTTCTATTCTATTTCTATTCTATTTCTATTCTATTTCTATTCTATTTCTATTCTATTTCTATTCTATTTCTATTCTATTTCTATTCTATTTCTATTCTATTTCTATTCTATTTCTATTCTATTTCTATTCTATTTCTATTCTATTTCTATTCTATTTCTATTCTATTTCTATTCTATTTCTATTCTATTTCTATTCTATTTCTATTCTATTTCTATTCTATTTCTATTCTATTTCTATTCTATTTCTATTCTATTTCTATTCTATTTCTATTCTATTTCTATTCTATTTCTATTCTATTTCTATTCTATTTCTATTCTATTTCTATTCTATTTCTATTCTATTTCTATTCTATTTCTATTCTATTTCTATTCTATTTCTATTCTATTTCTATTCTATTTCTATTCTATTTCTATTCTATTTCTATTCTATTTCTATTCTATTTCTATTCTATTTCTATTCTATTTCTATTCTATTTCTATTCTATTTCTATTCTATTTCTATTCTATTTCTATTCTATTTCTATTCTATTTCTATTCTATTTCTATTCTATTTCTATTCTATTTCTATTCTATTTCTATTCTATTTCTATTCTATTTCTATTCTATTTCTATTCTATTTCTATTCTATTTCTATTCTATTTCTATTCTATTTCTATTCTATTTCTATTCTATTTCTATTCTATTTCTATTCTATTTCTATTCTATTTCTATTCTATTTCTATTCTATTTCTATTCTATTTCTATTCTATTTCTATTCTATTTCTATTCTATTTCTATTCTATTTCTATTCTATTTCTATTCTATTTCTATTCTATTTCTATTCTATTTCTATTCTATTTCTATTCTATTTCTATTCTATTTCTATTCTATTTCTATTCTATTTCTATTCTATTTCTATTCTATTTCTATTCTATTTCTATTCTATTTCTATTCTATTTCTATTCTATTTCTATTCTATTTCTATTCTATTTCTATTCTATTTCTATTCTATTTCTATTCTATTTCTATTCTATTTCTATTCTATTTCTATTCTATTTCTATTCTATTTCTATTCTATTTCTATTCTATTTCTATTCTATTTCTATTCTATTTCTATTCTATTTCTATTCTATTTCTATTCTATTTCTATTCTATTTCTATTCTATTTCTATTCTATTTCTATTCTATTTCTATTCTATTTCTATTCTATTTCTATTCTATTTCTATTCTATTTCTATTCTATTTCTATTCTATTTCTATTCTATTTCTATTCTATTTCTATTCTATTTCTATTCTATTTCTATTCTATTTCTATTCTATTTCTATTCTATTTCTATTCTATTTCTATTCTATTTCTATTCTATTTCTATTCTATTTCTATTCTATTTCTATTCTATTTCTATTCTATTTCTATTCTATTTCTATTCTATTTCTATTCTATTTCTATTCTATTTCTATTCTATTTCTATTCTATTTCTATTCTATTTCTATTCTATTTCTATTCTATTTCTATTCTATTTCTATTCTATTTCTATTCTATTTCTATTCTATTTCTATTCTATTTCTATTCTATTTCTATTCTATTTCTATTCTATTTCTATTCTATTTCTATTCTATTTCTATTCTATTTCTATTCTATTTCTATTCTATTTCTATTCTATTTCTATTCTATTTCTATTCTATTTCTATTCTATTTCTATTCTATTTCTATTCTATTTCTATTCTATTTCTATTCTATTTCTATTCTATTTCTATTCTATTTCTATTCTATTTCTATTCTATTTCTATTCTATTTCTATTCTATTTCTATTCTATTTCTATTCTATTTCTATTCTATTTCTATTCTATTTCTATTCTATTTCTATTCTATTTCTATTCTATTTCTATTCTATTTCTATTCTATTTCTATTCTATTTCTATTCTATTTCTATTCTATTTCTATTCTATTTCTATTCTATTTCTATTCTATTTCTATTCTATTTCTATTCTATTTCTATTCTATTTCTATTCTATTTCTATTCTATTTCTATTCTATTTCTATTCTATTTCTATTCTATTTCTATTCTATTTCTATTCTATTTCTATTCTATTTCTATTCTATTTCTATTCTATTTCTATTCTATTTCTATTCTATTTCTATTCTATTTCTATTCTATTTCTATTCTATTTCTATTCTATTTCTATTCTATTTCTATTCTATTTCTATTCTATTTCTATTCTATTTCTATTCTATTTCTATTCTATTTCTATTCTATTTCTATTCTATTTCTATTCTATTTCTATTCTATTTCTATTCTATTTCTATTCTATTTCTATTCTATTTCTATTCTATTTCTATTCTATTTCTATTCTATTTCTATTCTATTTCTATTCTATTTCTATTCTATTTCTATTCTATTTCTATTCTATTTCTATTCTATTTCTATTCTATTTCTATTCTATTTCTATTCTATTTCTATTCTATTTCTATTCTATTTCTATTCTATTTCTATTCTATTTCTATTCTATTTCTATTCTATTTCTATTCTATTTCTATTCTATTTCTATTCTATTTCTATTCTATTTCTATTCTATTTCTATTCTATTTCTATTCTATTTCTATTCTATTTCTATTCTATTTCTATTCTATTTCTATTCTATTTCTATTCTATTTCTATTCTATTTCTATTCTATTTCTATTCTATTTCTATTCTATTTCTATTCTATTTCTATTCTATTTCTATTCTATTTCTATTCTATTTCTATTCTATTTCTATTCTATTTCTATTCTATTTCTATTCTATTTCTATTCTATTTCTATTCTATTTCTATTCTATTTCTATTCTATTTCTATTCTATTTCTATTCTATTTCTATTCTATTTCTATTCTATTTCTATTCTATTTCTATTCTATTTCTATTCTATTTCTATTCTATTTCTATTCTATTTCTATTCTATTTCTATTCTATTTCTATTCTATTTCTATTCTATTTCTATTCTATTTCTATTCTATTTCTATTCTATTTCTATTCTATTTCTATTCTATTTCTATTCTATTTCTATTCTATTTCTATTCTATTTCTATTCTATTTCTATTCTATTTCTATTCTATTTCTATTCTATTTCTATTCTATTTCTATTCTATTTCTATTCTATTTCTATTCTATTTCTATTCTATTTCTATTCTATTTCTATTCTATTTCTATTCTATTTCTATTCTATTTCTATTCTATTTCTATTCTATTTCTATTCTATTTCTATTCTATTTCTATTCTATTTCTATTCTATTTCTATTCTATTTCTATTCTATTTCTATTCTATTTCTATTCTATTTCTATTCTATTTCTATTCTATTTCTATTCTATTTCTATTCTATTTCTATTCTATTTCTATTCTATTTCTATTCTATTTCTATTCTATTTCTATTCTATTTCTATTCTATTTCTATTCTATTTCTATTCTATTTCTATTCTATTTCTATTCTATTTCTATTCTATTTCTATTCTATTTCTATTCTATTTCTATTCTATTTCTATTCTATTTCTATTCTATTTCTATTCTATTTCTATTCTATTTCTATTCTATTTCTATTCTATTTCTATTCTATTTCTATTCTATTTCTATTCTATTTCTATTCTATTTCTATTCTATTTCTATTCTATTTCTATTCTATTTCTATTCTATTTCTATTCTATTTCTATTCTATTTCTATTCTATTTCTATTCTATTTCTATTCTATTTCTATTCTATTTCTATTCTATTTCTATTCTATTTCTATTCTATTTCTATTCTATTTCTATTCTATTTCTATTCTATTTCTATTCTATTTCTATTCTATTTCTATTCTATTTCTATTCTATTTCTATTCTATTTCTATTCTATTTCTATTCTATTTCTATTCTATTTCTATTCTATTTCTATTCTATTTCTATTCTATTTCTATTCTATTTCTATTCTATTTCTATTCTATTTCTATTCTATTTCTATTCTATTTCTATTCTATTTCTATTCTATTTCTATTCTATTTCTATTCTATTTCTATTCTATTTCTATTCTATTTCTATTCTATTTCTATTCTATTTCTATTCTATTTCTATTCTATTTCTATTCTATTTCTATTCTATTTCTATTCTATTTCTATTCTATTTCTATTCTATTTCTATTCTATTTCTATTCTATTTCTATTCTATTTCTATTCTATTTCTATTCTATTTCTATTCTATTTCTATTCTATTTCTATTCTATTTCTATTCTATTTCTATTCTATTTCTATTCTATTTCTATTCTATTTCTATTCTATTTCTATTCTATTTCTATTCTATTTCTATTCTATTTCTATTCTATTTCTATTCTATTTCTATTTTCAAATAAGAGATGGGGAGAGTGGGAATCTAATTATGGAAAAATGCCTGCTGGTTTCGGTCTTGCTTAATCGATATTAGCAGACTTGGTCTGGAGACCAGTTATTTTCGACCATTGTAAATGTACCCAACGCCATTTAATGAGTAATGTTCAACCACCACTACATGATACCATCTGATATTAGGTTTCTAGAGGCTGCCCATTGATCCCCTACTGTGGCCACTCTAGATAGGTGTCTTACTTATAGCTCTTAAAAAAAGAAGAGATATAGAACTGCAAGCTAACGGCTTGTCATAATGGCAAGGATGGGTAGCATTTAATATCATCCAAAATACGTAGTATGATGTTCACAGTTGATGTCGAAGGGAACAGATGTCTGCTAACCCCAGCAATGCTCTAATAGTTCCCTTCACTAGGAAAAGGAGGAATTCCTACAATGGTGAGGTTATTCAATTTACAGCGGAAGTAAGATATTTGGGGATTATCGTAAATAAAAAACTCATATGAAACGCAAACGTGGAGTGGAAAAAGTTATCCACAAGGGCAGACTATCTTTGTGGACATATTTTAGGATATGTGGAGAATATATTGGTGCTTGAGATCCAGCAACGCCATTAGCAGCACACCGTGAGCAGCCATGAAAATGCATCTTAGCCTACCTTCTCTCCATATATTTCTGGAGCAGTTTGTCGGTGGACAATGAATTCTGAAAATTATCTATGACATATTGCCTCCAACATAAAAATACTACCCACATTATACCGTCTAAATTTTGACTGAATCCCCATAAACTGCTGCTTTTTCGTCTCAATAAATAAATAAAAATGTTACAGATTGCAAGCTAGAGTATTGGCAGAAGAATGGGAGAAACGAGAAGAATTGGAAAGATTACAAGAAGAACAAAAGATATTACTCGAAGAAGAAAGGCAAAAACGGAAAGAGTACGAAGAACTACAGAACGAAAAAGAAAGCCAACTTAAAAGTAATGTGTATACACATCGATTTACCTATGTCGTTTTCTAAAAATTTTTATACATTTCAGGTGCCGAATACCGCCTATCACAGTTGGAAAAAGAGCGCTTGCATTTAGATAGACAATTGAAAATAGCCAATCAACAAATGAAATACACGGAAAATAGAAAGGAGATTTTAGAAAATAAACTTTACCAAGCTAATACTCCGGTTTTAAGAGAAGGCGAAAGAATTCGTAGAGCTCATTCATTCATTCCTAGCACGAAAGAAAAACCGGTTATATTTCAAGTACGATCGGCTACTTTAAAAAGATGTTAATAAAATAAAAACGTATTTATTTCGAATTTTCCATTAACTTTGTATATTTATATATCTAACAATATTTTTATTTTTATACCTAATAATAAATATAAATCTTTTTAAATACTGTTTTTTGTGTATTGAATTTGATATGTCGGATATGTATTTTGTAATATTTCAATGAGGGGAATAGGAAATGGTTGTTTTATATTTATTTATTTATTAGTGTTCAAACAGGTTTTACAACCTAATTACATGAACCTAATATACATACAATTTCAAAATTAATGAAGATAAAATTGATAGTTTCACTTATCAATCGATCATGAAATGTACACACATTACAAGGAGTACATATTACTGGCGACGATAAGCAGATCCAGCCTTTTCAACTTCCTTACTAAAATTCTCAATTGCTCTAAATAAATGAACATAAAATTTATATCTAATAACGAAAGAAGAGATGCCCTTGTTATTATCATTTTTTATTAAGTAATAGTATGGCCAAACAAATAAATTTAGATGCAATTTGAGCAGCCTTGCGGATATTTGTTCGTAAGTACAACTTTTTTTGTAAAAAAATAATTGAGCCCAAAACTCATGTAAAATATTTAAAATACACTATACAATGATACGCTTTACACAACTTGGATATCGAAGCTCAAGATACAGAAGCAAAAGTGGTGATGCAAAAAGGGCCGGATACGAAATGCCTCCCGAAAAAGGGTTTCTTACCTGTCGCTAAAAGGGTCACATACGAATTGCCTCCTAAGCTCTAAATAAATTACCAGCTTCTAATCTTTGTACGAAGGTGAGACGTTGCCAAACTTTCGTCCTTTTATAGAATTTCGTTAATAACTCAATATTAACCATTATTTTTTGGTTTTAATATTTTGATTATTTTGATCAAAAACATAAAGACATGATAAGTATTTTATACATTTATTAAAACAAATCATCAGCAGAAACTTACAAAATTACATAATATTATCATCGCAGAAAATTTAAAAACACCAATTTTTAAGAAAATTACGACTCAAACAATAAAATTCAGTCTGCAGACTGAACTATTCAATTTTATATACAAATCATCAGAAGAAATTTACAAACTTACAAATTATTTTTCCTAAATTTGTATGACACTAGTTTCACAAATTCTAATTTATTTATTGTACCTTCTCTTAATTGTAATATTTTTTCATTTACAAAATTGATTTTTGCTGTACTTTCCTCAACAATTCTTTTTGGTACCGAGACAGAATTTATTTTAATATAGGTATTTATTTGAAATTGTAAAATAATCTCAATAAAATTATTTATATTTGGATGAGGGCAGTAGAAAGACGAGTTATACTTGGAATGGAAACTTTCACATGGGTTTGTGGTTCTTTCTAAAGATGAAGAGTGCTCAGCCCAGAGATGTGGCGGAAATTTCGAATTTTCCGATATATAATTATCCACAAGATAATCACAAAACTGAGTGACCCTTTCATCGACTGGTTTAATTTCGGACAAATCTATTGCAAAAAAATCGCCAACTTCTTCAGGATCTAAGAATGATAGGCCAAAAATATATGACAGAAAATGGGTAATTTCACTTGAGTCAGCACCTTTTTTCTGGTATTCTGGAGCTAAGCCCAGTGCTTGAAGCTTTCTATACCAAGCCTGACCCAAATGAAAACGACATCCACGAAGATCTGCTTCAGGGAATGCCTTACGGATACCATTATGTATAGAAATTTCAAAGTCTGAAGTTATTACTTTAGGGGATACAGGGCAATTGAGTTTAATACATTCTTCTATGATATATTTAAACACGAGATAATAAGAAGATGACTTTTTATCTTCAAGTAAACAGAAGACGAGAGGAATATAATGTCCATTTTTTAAGCCATGTATAGTGAACAATTGGGTGAAAAAGCGAGGACAGTACTCAAAAGTTCCGTCGACATACCAATTGGAAACAGTCGAAAGAAAAGAAAGATTTGAAGAACAGGATAATATAACAATGTGATTATCTTTGTCATTTTTAATTATAAAATTTTCGTTCCTATTTGTAATAATCGAAGTTGAATCGATAGCAATATGAAATTCAGATATACTTTTAGGAAGTTTAATTAAAGAATTAGTTGTTCTAGCGTAATATAAATTCTGTCTCACCCTATAGATATCGTTGGTAGTAAATGTCTCTATATTCGTCTTCTTAAGTTCTTTACATATGAGCTTCATTGGTTTTTCGTTGATATCTTCCACGGCTGCTCTTTTTATCGAATTGCTTACGGCTTTCCTATTGGACACTTCGGCAGACAACTTCTCGTGATTGTGATCTAATATCGACTCAATTATCGAATTGTCACATCCCTGCGTTTTCACAAATGCTTTGCAGGTTTTCTTAGTACATGTCCATCGCTTTACCGTATCTTTGGCCAACATTTTTTGAAAACCGAATGTGAAACCATCAATTGATATTAAAGGTTTGCCCTTTTGACTCGAACACATCGTTGATTCCATTATTTCGAATATTATAACTTAATCCACTTAAACACAATTTGAACTTAAAATTGACAAACTGATACAAGCTTTAAATCGACAAAACTGAGACAAGAACTAATAAACTTGAAGTATTTATACAAAAATTAAGTGATCACATAATTATAGAAAGAATATTTATTATAAACAACTAATTACCAGATTTAGTAGGTGCAAACTACCCTATTCATGGAATAGATTAGAGATTAGAATCGTGTTAGATCAAAACAATTAGAATACTTAGTGTAGGTACATCGGCTTTATTTTTAATGGTAAACAATTTTATTTTCTAAACAAAAATGTACACTGATTAAGTAATCACATCATTATAGAAAGGATATTTATTATAAACAACTATAAACAATTGGAATACTAAGTGTACTTCGGCTTTGTTTTTAATTGTAAACAATTTTATTTTCTAAACAAAAATGTCGTACTCTGAAATATTTTGTTAACAGATTTTATGTACAGTGCATAAGAATTAGAAAAATAAAAATAGATATATATTTACCTATTCAAATTATAATTTGGCAACATTGTGTCATTATACAAAGATTAAGCACACAAAATATTACCATAAATGATTAAGGACCCGGAGGCATTTCGATTGTACCCGGGAGGCATTTCATCTATGAAAATAGGTACCTGAAAAAACGGGAGGCATTTCGATAACACCGGCAAAAAGTACATAGAGTATTGGAATGCAATAATCCCTTAACAACCAGATGTTTATCGGATATCACAGAGTTGTACTCAAACTAGCCAAATATTAACTGTTTAGTGGGTAAAGAAACTTTTATTTTATAGTACTTATATGTATAAACTTGAAAATCGTGGCATTTTTCAATAGTATACTCTAACTATTGTCAGTGTGATGACCATAAAATAAAGCAATGTTGACAGATATATTTTTTAAAATTGTTAGGCTCGCTACACAAATGTTCCTCTTACTTCAGTAAACTGTTAAAGCTAGTTTGGAAATATTTTTAAAAAAATACATAATGTAAATTTATTAGTAAACATTAAAATAAGTCACTTGAAATTACTGCAGGTTAATTTTTTTCATTCAAATTGATATAGTAGATTAACATTATTTCACAATATTCGAATTTATAAAAAATCTATATACACGCCATTGGGCGGCTTTTTCCTTCAAAGGGATTAAAAATATGGGTCATCACATTAACTTTGGAAGAACTATACCTACCTAAACTTACTATTAAATTATTGTAAAATATTTTACAAATTTTGAGTACAACTCTGTAATATATCCCATAAACATCTGGTTATTATAGATTATTTTTAGTCTAGTCAACATGTGCCTTTTAGGTCCAAGTTTTTAGCTCGCCTCGGAAAATTATGATCGAGGTGTCATTCGATTCGTCATCGCTTCTAGAAACTTTTCGAAAAATTTGGAGTTTTGATTGCAAAAATTACAAAAGTTATAAACAATTTAGTAAAAAAAGGGGGGGTTATGTTTTTTGCTAGTATTAAAAATTTTCGAAATTTGAAAAAAGATCCAAAAAGAGGAAGAAATTTCCTAAAAAAAGTCCTACCTCCCGGAACTCTAACCAATATTTATAATTTTTCTAGTGGGTTGAAAGTACGGCCGAAAACGGGAACTCTCGCTTGCGTAAGCTCCGCCCACTTCGGACAACTTATTAAATATGAAAATTAAGAAAAGAAAAAATTCAGGCACCTACAGGATAGATCAATGAACAATAATCCGGCGATCAAAAATCGGGATTTTCCAATTAATTCTCCATTAATTAATTAACAATTTTTTGTAGCACGAACATCAACATTGGAACTGCGATAATTGGTAAACTATTTATCTGGGATTTTTTTCCTTTTATGGAGCTATTTTACAAAGGATATAGAATAGATTCCCGTTGGAAAAATTGAAAAATTGTTAATTTTCACTTTGTTATTAACAATTTACTTAAGTTAAAAATTATCAACCTCGATTAAACATTGAAATAAATATTTTTTTATAATATTGCTATTGGTCCGTTTTCTTATGATCATAAGCTGCTTAAAAATGATTTTTAATAATTTGTATATCATATTGTTTAAAAAGTTGTTATAAACAAATGCGTTGTTTATAAGATAATCAAAACATAATCTTTGATGAAAATTATGATTTAAGAAAAAAACCATTTCTTAAAAATTTGTTAATCAACTATTTTTTTTACCACTTGTTATGAAAATTAAGGAACCATTTTTTTTAAAATCATTATTTATCTTGCTCTTCGATATTTGGAAAAAATTTTTATTAATCTTCAAATTTTAATTGTTTATGCAATAAACAATTTGTTATAATCAATTGAATTTTTTTTAATTGATTTTTCGATTTTTTATTTAATTTAAAGTTCTCTCGTAGGTATATTCAAACTTACCTTACCTCAACTCTTTCCCAAAAATGGATACTGAGCTGTTTTTTAGAGTAAATAATTATATAAAAAACATTCAAATGAAAATTTTTTTTTCAAATATCGAAGTGCAAGATGAATAATGATTTAAAAAAAAATGGTTCCTTAATTTTCATAACAAGTGGTAAAAAAAATAGTTAATTAACAAATGCGTTTTTAAGCAATAAACATTTTTTTTTTAATTCATAATTTTCATTAAAGATTGTTATCAAAAAAAAAATTTTGATTATCTTATAAACAACGCATTTGTTTATAACAATTTTTTAAACAATATGGGATAAACATTATTAAAAATCATTTTTAAGTAGCTAACGATCATAAGAAAACGGACCAAGAGCAAAATAAAAAATATTTTTTTTTCAATGTTTAATCAAGGTTGATAATTTTTAACTTGAGTAAATTGTTAATAACAAAGTGAAAATTAACAATTTTTTAATTTTTCCAACGGGACCTGTACCTGTACTATAGCCTTTGTAAAATAGCTCCATAAAAGGACAAAATCCCAGATAAATAGTTTAACAATTTCCCCACTTCCAAAGTTGATGTTCGTGCTACAAAAAATTGTTAATTAATTAATGGATAATCAATTGAGAAATCGCGATACAAATTTTTGATGGCCGGATTATTATTCATTGATCTATCCTGTAGGTGCCTGAATTTTTCTTTTCTTAATTTTCAAATTTAATAATTTTTTTATATTTTCTTATTAAAGGTCCGAAGTGGGCGGAGCTTACGCAAGCGAGAGTTCCCGTTTTCGGCCGTATTTTCAACCCTCTAGAAAAGTTATAAATAATGGTCGTAGAGTTCCGGAAGGTAGGATTTTTTTCTAGGAAATTTCTTCCTCTTTTTGGATATTTTTTCAAATTTCGAAAATTTTTAATACTTTTTGAGATATTAGCAAAAAACATAACACCTTTATTTTTACTAAATTGTTTATAGCTTTTGTAATTTTTGCAATCAAAACTTCAAATTTTTCTAAAAGTTTCTAGATGCGAATCGAATCGAATGACACCTCGATCATAATTTTCCGAAGCGAGCTAGAAACTTGGACCTAAAAGGCACATGTTGACTAGACTATAATGCATTCCAATACACTATGTACTTTTTGAAACAAACTATAATATATCTTAACTATCTGTAAAAAATAAATTATTACACTATAGACAGGTGACCTACGACTACCCAGTGTTTTGCTCGACAACAATAGCTATTTGTGTATCAAGAGCAGAAAGTAGTATTTTGGTAGTCGAGACCGAAAGTTGCCGCGCGAAACGAACTTAGCCAGCGCGGCAATCTGTCGAAACTATCAAAAGACTTTCTGCTCTAAATACACACAAGATTTTTTCTACTATCACACCAAAATTAACTACTAGCTCTCTTTTATCTATAAATGAAATTAGGCGTGCGCCAAAGTTACTTTCTGCTTAAGAGCGCCAATAATGTCAAATTATGAAAGCTCGCGAAAAATTAGGCGTGCTTCAAAGTTACTTTCTGCTTAAGAGCATTAATAATGTCAAATTATGACAGCTCGCGGAAAACATCAACTTTGCAGTTGCTTTTCAAGGCACAAAAGACGACTTTCGATAGTGATAGTAGAAAAAATATATATTTAATCGTATGCAAGCTGCGCAAAATAAATGTATCAGAATGGCTTGGAAAAGATCAAGGACACGATAAACTTCCGGAAACATCGTGGATCCACGAAAAGACGGAAATGACTATGATGTTTGTATGTATTTTAGTAACATTCATTGAGACCTAAAAGATCTATTGTGCCCCTTATTACTTCTACTTAGTTCCTGAGGAACGTGTCAGAGACTAGTAGCTCATTTAGTCCTATTTCCTGGAGGAATTTTAGGATATCTGCAGGCTTCAACTTAGGTAACTGTCCCTCTTCTATCCAGTAGTCTCCCAGGTACTGTGCCCTAGGATTCTGAATTGCTGTGCCTATGATACAAAAGTACTACTTATATCATGAAACTGGTAATTCGTTATTACAAATTCTGTCTCCCACCTAGTATTAGGACCAAGATAAAAAAAAACTCACGCGCAAGAAGCTATAGCCATTTTTCTTTAAACTTGACCACACAAACCGGGTTAACTATAAGTTAACCAGTCAATATAACTCGATATGTATTCCAAACCATGACGTAACAGTTAACCAACCACACAAACCGGTTCAGTGAGATAGTTTGACAGTAGTTATCTTATTGGAGGTTGGGTGTTTGTTTATATCAGGGTTTCCACAAACCGTTACGTCATAAAAGTTAACCGTGACGTCATGGTATTGTTACCCGGTTTGCGTGGTTAGGTTCAAAGAAAATGACTTAGGACGCGTTGTATTAAACACCTAAACTCAGTCTAATTATAACTGATGTTTAGACTGTGACATAATGATTTATTTATTATCATCAATTACATCAGTCTAAACATCAGTTATAATTAAACCGAGTTTAGGTGTTCGATACAACGCGCCCTTATAAAAGGTAGTATAGCCTCTTGCCACAGGCCAAATACAATCAAAAAACTGCCCACTCTAATTGAAAATTTGGGATCGCCAAATGTGGTGCAATCTGTAGTTGTCATCATATACTAAGAGATATATTTAAGCAGAAATCTATTATTTATTGGCGGTAAATTGAAAGTTTTTACCAATTTGTTTAAAAATCCTGTGTTGATACTTTTCATGACCAAAATAACAATTTCAGGTTTTTTGCCTTCAATGCCTTTTTGAAGAAGAAAATGCCAATAACCCAAAATTTTTGCCTCTGACTAGAATATATTTTAAGAGCCTTTTGGTTACGTAGTAAATAAAACAAGATATTAAAAAGAACACATTTTATTTAACAAAAAAAGTAATGAAAAACTAAAATACTTATTTTGATTTACTTTATGATAGAAAGAAATATAATGAAACTTTCAACATAACTAACCTTCGGGCTTTTCTGTTAGTTACTACACTGAGGAACACAACAGCGAATACATCCCATCTTCTAATTTTATTCAAAAACACAAGAGCAAAATAACGCTACTGAATACAAACAACCACGAGTTTACAAACAAACAAACAATACCAGACAGTGGAAGCAGATAAACTATTAGGTACCATTTCATCTGTGCTATCAACCTCCAACGTAACGTAAAGTTTTAGTTATTTAAGAAAACGTCGCCATCTTTGGTAAAACTATTGACTATATCTTCAATGTAGGGGTGCTTGTGGTTTTCGACTTGCGAAACCGTACCAGAACTATGGAATGTGTCTGTAATTTGAAACCGTACATAACCACAAAAATATTTCGATCTTGTGTTTATTCCAGATGTCGTTTATTGACGATTAACTTTACTGAACTACTTTATATATTCAGTATCGTAACGACCGCTGTTAGATAACGACAAAATGGCTGATATTATGTCGTTAGCCAACGTCAGCTCTAGAGCAGTCGTTATTGGGTTAAAAAGTCATTGATTAATAGGTTTGTTGTGTTTTTTTCGATATTATTCTTAAAAACATTGTTCCTTCTACAAAGATCACATTTTATTTAAGCAGAGGTATCTAGTAAACAGAGAAGCAGCTAATTAATTAATACAGGACTTCTTGCCTTCTTTGAATCGTGGTAATTGAAATACTAGAACACCTCCCATAGTAAGGTTTTTTACTACCATTTATTTCTTAGCTCGTGGGAGCTATAAAAAATCTGTGGGTATGGATTATTTAAATGGGTCATCACAATCTAACGTTAGCCGATCAGGTTAAGTATATCCTTTTCTAGCCTAACAAAACAGCACCAGATGTCAAAAATTATACCAACCTTTATGAAATTGTAAAAATATTATCGTTGCGTTTTGTCACTAGATTTTAACGTAACGACATTATCACATAATCTAATTATAAAAAATTACAGTTAACCTGATAATGGTTACCGAAACGACGTCATTGCGTAACAAGTTACAGAAGAGGCACCTAAATCTCCTTGTGACTGGTCGAGAAATTTCACTATTCTGTGGAATGACAGATTATATGTCATACGCATAGTACAGTCGAGGTACCCTGTATCGATACCAAAGTATGTCTGGTACATGGAAGGAAAAAATCGCCTTATGTGAATAGAACAACACCAATAAAATAAGAATTAGTGAATTAATGAAGGTGGATGGAGAGAGAATAGGAATGTAAATAAGAATGAGAGAATAATGAATGGACTGTAGATCTTAAATATTTCCACATTTAATTAATTTTAAGAACGTTTTAATCTGGGATTAATGTGACTCTGTTTGTCGCAAGCTTTTCAGAGATGTAACATCACAAACTCTGAGGGTATACTAGCCCTTTAGCTGAGACGAATCGATTGTAGATCATAAACAGCATAATGTATGGATAATGCTCTTTTGCAAGGAGCCAAAGAATACACCAACAACAAAAAGCGAAACTTCATCGCATAAAATTAGTTGTCATATGTCATACGGTCACATGTGGGCCTGTTTCTTATGGTCTTTACAGACTAAAATTAATGGCTAGTATAGGTTGAAATTATTATTTCGAATGATCTATTTCACATATAAATTGTCAACGAAAAGTGCAGAAGTAGCTACTGATGGAAAAATATCTATATAATACATTTGATAAAACACTACTTTATTCTAAAATACTTTTTCTCAGTGTGATTCGAGTAAAAAGCTGTAAGCATTTATTATGATTCACAGTGTATGCCTTATACCAAAAGAAGGGACCTGGTGGGATTGATGGGACCACTATCCCTTCAAGGTACGGAGATTCCAATTGTGATGGATGTTAATTATCTCGGGGTAATTATTGACTCGAGATTAACATGGTCCAAACAACTGGAAAAAGTAGCCACAAGATCGGAGACCACATTAATGAAGGCAAGGCGAACTTGTGGAAAAACCTGGGGGTTAAGTCCGCGCATGATACACTGGGTTTACAGTGTAGTGGTTAAACCCATAATAACATATGCGTCTTTGGTCTGGTGGACAAAGACGTAATACAAAATAATGCAATGACGAGACTAGGTAAGGTGCAAAAACTTGCTTGTCTCAGTATTGCAGGGTGCATGAGAAGCAGGCCAACGGCAGCACTTGAGGCCTTATTTGGCCTTCCTCCATTGCACATCGTGATAATGGGAGAAGCAAGAATGGGGTTATTTAGGCTGCAAAATAACCTGAGCAGCAAAACAGTTAGATCAGGACACACATCCATTGAGGACATCGTAAGTGAAGCCATTTTAGATATGATAACAGACTATATGGCCACTATAACTTCTCCCCAGCCCTAAATATGAGGTAGAGGTACTCCACAGAAAGGACTGTTCCTTCTCACTAGGAGTAAATGCCTCTGTATTTCAGGCGGAGATTTATGCCGTCCTAGAATGCGTCAGAATTAACAAACATAAGACTGACACTCGTAGGATAAACATATTAACTGACAGCCAGGCAGCCCTTGGAGCTCTAAATAGCCGCAAGGTAACATCCAGACTGGTAGAAGAATGCCAGAAAGAATTTAATGAACTGGCAGACCACAGTAGAGTAAGACTGGTGTGGGTGCCGGGACATTACTACTACTACTTAGTCAGGCCAAGACAAACTCAAGCTAAGGTTCCGGTACTGAGGCCACTGGCGGGCCCATTGTGCCATTCCTGCCACTTATACATCCATGAAGCCGAGCCCCTCGATGAAGGACTCAATCCTCTTCAGTGGATGCCTGCTTATGTCCCCAGAGGCCATAACAGGGACTCCGAAGATTCGCCTGCGTAGCACAGCCCAATGTGGACATACGAGGTCCGACGTTTCGTCAGCCATGCCGCAGCCCCTGCATAGGGGGCTTTCCTCTAAACCTAGGCTACAGAGGTGTTTCCTCAGACAGCAGTGCCCTGTTAGGAGTCCTGCTATCTTCTTTAACCTACTCCTTGGTAGTTCTAGAGCAGCTCTAGCATGTCCATCCCCTCAATAGGAGCTTGGACTGCCTGAGACCCTGTAGAGCCCTCCAGTGAGCAAGGTACTGGTTCCTCAACCAGTTCCTCGTCTCCTTACGGATTGTTTGTTTTGTGAGGCCCAAGGCTGGGCCCGGGCCTCAAAAAATGCCTAAGTTAGCTATCACCTTCAAGGTTATTTATTTTTGTCCCTTCAACATCAAATAATTTTCACCGGGCTTCACTTCTTGTTGTTTTGTATTCTTTGCAAGGAGCCGTTATGGCGGAGGGTCAAATGCGGGAACGACTAGCGGAACCAGGATATCGGCGGAGCGGCATTTACCGCTTACTATTGATTTTTTTTTAAATTATGTAAGTAGCTTTTGGTTAGTGGTTATACACAATACTGTAAAACGTTAATTTTTGATAAAACAAAGATTGTAGGTATATCAACTTTTTTGTCACTATCTGAACCATCTGCTTCTGTCGAAAGAACAATTTATTTATAAAAGCAAAACAAAGTATTTGAATACTTTCTCTTAAGTGAATAAACCAATTATAGAAATGGTTGCTAGGAAATAATTGATTTAATTTAGTCCCTTTGGTTGCAGATTTATCGAATAACTTTCGTTAAATGTGTATATGACTTGAGTGAATATTAGTTTTTTTTTTGTGAATTTAATCTAGTTAAAAATGGCAGGAAAGAAAAAGAAATCGGTAGCTAACAAATTAGCTAAAATGTCTGATGAAGAAAGGGCGAGGTATATGCAACATCGAGCTGAAATGGAAGAAGAAGCGAAAAGGAGAAAGGAACAATTAATTGCCACCTTCATGAAGGTAATTTATCGTTTAAAACAAATACATACCTAGTCGTTAAAAATATTGCATATGAGTGTAGGTATACGAGAAGGAAGCCTAAAAATGCTGATAAGCTAAAATAAACTTTATAAGGTGTAACAAAAGATATATTATAAAAGTAGGTACTTACCCAATTTAATTTACTTTACATTTGACGAAAAAAACCGTTTAAATTGTAAACATCATACCTATAATCCTTAAAATTTAGTAATATTTAATTGCTTTTTTTTTATTTTAAAACAACCAGTATACTTGTTAATTTTGAGCCTTCTTGTATATGAAACGTTTTAAAATTAATATTTATTCTATCAACATCATCCTTCTATTTGTTTGTAAAATATATGTCAAACGTTAAGGTTTTTTGAAGAATTTTATTTATTATTCAATTTATAAATATGTTTACCTACTTAGAAAAAAAATAAAAATAAATTAAAACAAGAATGAGGAATTATATATAGCCAAATCAACCAATTAATGTAACGTGATAAGGTTAAAACTTATCCTTCACGGACGTTGCGTTGTATATAAACACTTTGCTTTGTTTGAAAATATATTTCACCTTGAAAACTACTTAAGGTTGATAAAAGTAGGTGCAGTTGTCAATAAACAATAGAGTAAAAATATGACAAGATTTATTTTTATACTAAAAATATTAATAAAATCGTATATTATAAGAATATAAATTCGTAACCGCTTTTCACATCCGACAAAAATGCTATTTGTTCATCTTCTTTGCCACCATTTTTTATCGTCTTTGAACCTATCACACAGATTGTTTCTTCTTATTAGATTCAGAGTTCATGAATTTGGATGTAATTTTTCTGGAATGTCCTGAGGGATCGTTGTGATTGGTATGTTCACTGGCTTCTCTTTTGGATCTTTGTTTTCCGCTATTACCACTGTATAGATGTTTGTCATATTCGAAATTGTAGTGTTCGTATTGATCGAAGTGACTTTCAGACATTTTGTTTTCCAGCAATTCTATCAATAAAATATATCAACAATAAATATATAACCTTCACAAACTTTGCACTGTTTTTGCTACTGTTCGTAACACTCTGTCGGATAAAATTACACTAACCTGACTCTCGTAACCTGTAGATATTTATATTTTTCGATCCGCTGACGTCAGGTTAACGAACCAGATAAGATACTTTGTTGTCGAGGCTTGTTCATGGCTTGTTCTACGTTCTATTTTCATATGAATACAAATTATTAGTTTTTTTAATCGTTTTTTGTTAACGATGTTTTTCTTTAAGATCAAATAATTTCAAATGATTTTTATTGTAATTTTATTAACGGTGGTATTAAATCCATCATTTTTAATTTTCAAACGTTTTTAGTTCTAGAAGCTTAAGAAGAGGGGTTGTTTAGTACGGTACGTACGGCTAATAGATATTATTATTTATTTAGTGCCGTTTGAAAGACAATTTATTTTCAAATCCCTACGTATATAATTTCATAGAATTAATTTATTTAAGTAGGTGTACTTTTCTTCATGGCACATAAAACAAAAAATACTTTAATTTTGAATAAGATTAAATAAAAAAATCCATAAAAATATTTATAAAAAGGTCAAGGAACAGTCAATTTTATATTGTATTACAATGACATACCAACCTTCTGTAGTTTATATTTGTGGTACATATATTCATTTTCATTTGTTTTGTTAAATAAACCACAAATTTTGTTGAATATTTAAATTTTCAACGTTTAGGTAACGTTTCAGTTTCCGTTAACAAGAATTATTGTATTTTTTATATGCTTTAAAGAGCCTATAGGGTTGTCGCTGTCAATTCGATGCTGTTAATGTATTTGTTGAGTCTACCTCTGTCAGGAGCCCAGCCAGGACCCTAGCTTTTCGCCTATTCTGGCTTAGTAAATACTCCGTGAATTTTTGGGATGGTTCATTAATTAACTAGTTGGTCTGCCTCCCTCCAGGCGTTTTGACCCACCATTCCCGTGACGCCTTTTTTGTCTAAGTACTGTTTTATGCAGCGCTATCGCTATATACCACATAAATATTCTGGACTAATGGGCCAGTGAATTTGCTTCTTTATTGCCCTTGTGATCTGAGTGGATTCCAGGCTAAGAAAGGTCTATTTCGACACACTAATTGTAGAAGGGTATCCCTGCGAGTTTGGAATTTATCCAGGGCCGCGTTATGACCAGTTGGTACCCTAGGGACATTATTAATGTTCCCCCTACATATATTTTTTTTTATAATAGGTACATGTTTTTATTTTAAAAACCTTAACAAGCAACATTCAAATTCTGAAGATAATAAAAGAAAAAAAACAACGTTTACCACTGAATTAATTGTTTGGACCCTTACTTTGTGGAATCTACTCATATTACTCTTAGAAATTACTAATAGCGTTTTCCATTGACCTCCCACGATGCAAATGCGATCCAAAATTGCACCGATCCCACGCTGGTGCGCACGCTCTTGGTTCTAGTTCGCGCGGAGCTGTTCATGTCACAGACATATATATGTCTGTGGTTCATGTTCCATTCACCTCATTGACATAATATAGCATATGACACTTGCTAATAATAATAAATAAAAATAGGTTATGTATCCTGCACTCTAGTCTATCGACGGTTCTGAAAAGTTCGAGCTGAGAGTGCTTTTGGTTAATTATCAATGGATCACAACGTTGCTCCACGACGGGTCATGAAGACAATGGAACACGCGGAACTTGCATTCAGTGGCGCATTTTGTGGCGCAAGCCAATGTACTTTTTCACCATTTCCAATAAACTCACTCCACTTTTCTTGTCAGTATTACAAAACGATCTATCCTGCTTGGTTTTAGTATCAGATAATGAAACACATCTAACTTGTGCAATTCATCGGATCTAGTCGCTCCATGCATACTAAAAATAGCAATAATCTTTATAAACAAATCATCAGGAGCTTCTGTCAGAAATTTAAAAATGTCATATTATGACTCCAGGATTTTAGACTTTTTAACTTTGCATCCTCCACTCAGTTTTTTCAGTAAGGTGGTTAACTTGCTGAATTTAGATATGTTACAATTTTCATTCACCAACAACATACGCTTCAGCATCGAATAATACGACCATAATGACGATGGCTTCGCTTTCTTCGACTGCGCCATAAGCATTTTTTCACTCACGCCATTTATATTCTTGATGCTTTTCCACTTTTTAAAGGACTGGTATTCCTTCTCATATATCATCCTAGATTTTTGGGTCAATAATAAACTTCCTGCTTGCAACGCTACATCTTCTACATCTAATGGCGGGTTTTCTTCTTCTTCTTGTATTCATTCTTTTCCGTACATTTCGTATTCACTTCGTACACAAAACGCAAAAATACTGAACACCCCACAAAAACTAGAATATATTTGTTTGACATTTGTTGACAGAGTAACACACAGTTTTGCGATTTTTGTGCCAAAAATTACAATTTTCTTGTCTTGCTTTAGAAAAAAATGTTGTATTGCCCACGGCGATAAAATCACATTATCTTCTCTAGCATAATTAACGTCTCGACGCTAAAAAACACTTTCAAAGATAAAGTAGAATTTTATCGTCTTGTACAATAAATAACTATTGTTAATAACTGTTTTTGTTATGAAGAATTCTATTATTGTTGCTACGTTTAATCTGTTTGATTTTATTCTGATTTTTTTAGATTTTTTATTTTTTCTAAATATTGTTAACTATTTCTATGTTACGAATCTGTTAGTCCTGCGATAGTTTCGATATTTTTTAATATATGATTACAATGATGATTGCATGGATAATTAATAGTGCTACAAATTTGTATATTAGGCTTATTCATTTTTGATAGACTATACATATATTCAATGAGGTGGCTAATCTGCCTACTCCACTGCGACCTTTTCAGATCTATTGTGATCCTCCTAATCTAAATCACATTTTCCAAGCCTGATTATTTTTAAGTAGCCAATATCGATACTGAATCTTTCATGTAATTTCTTGCCGGTGGCGTCTCATCGCCTAGTATAGTCGACGCAAAACATATAGTGCCAGCTATCTAATCGTATATCCCCTTTAAGTTATGTTGCGGAGCTAGACTCTGAAAGGTATTATTATTATTTCTGCTTACTTACCAAACATAATTCTATATTGTATTTGACGTTACGTAATTGTTGAAAGGGCGTCCGGTTTAAACGGGATACCAGAAGTGAACTGAGCCCTTTTTGTATCCCATTCGATTTTTTTATGGAAAACGAAATTTCAAAGCAACAACCATAAACAAAACTAAATTCTATAAAAAAAATAACAAAAAAAAAAGAAATTTTATAACAATGAATAAAACAATTCTTTAAAAATAAATATAATTTCTAACTCCAATTTGTCACTACTACATAAGTAACATAAAAAATATATTAAACTTAATTAACTTTCTTCTTCCAAAAATCCTCTTAATCCTTCTTCCATACCATCTGCTTCACTATCACTATCACTATCACTATCGTCTTGTAAATCAATAATAAACTTATTTCCCCCATTAATATGGACTTGCCCAATGTTCTTATACTCATCTTCAATTTTGATTACTTTTTTAATCCTTTTCTGCCAGTCTTCTTTGGTAATATTAGCTACTTCTCTTTTAATCAGGTCGACGACTTTCGTATCAAATTTAGGAAATATATTGTTACGCCGAATACTCTGTTTTAATTGTCCCCAAATTAACTCGATGGGATTAAAAATACAAAAATAAGGAGGTAGTCTCAATATAGAGTGTCCATGTTTTTCAGCAATATTCTCTAGGGCGTATAATTTCTTAAATTCTTTTGTCTGTAAAACTTCTATCAGTTGTTGTTTTGTATAAGAATCTTCAAAGTACAAATTATTATCCATTAAAAAATTTTGCAGTTTGGTCTTCTTGGAGCTTTTATTTGGTATTTTCTTGAGCTGTCGTGAATGATAAGAAGCGTTGTCAAGAACTACAACACTATTTGGCTCCAAGTTTGGGATCAATGTGAATTCAAACCATTCTTCAAAAATACTAGCTTCCATGTTCTTATGATAGTCAACGTTGCAATCTTCCATTTTTTTCCACATAATTTTAAGGCATTTGGAACCCATCCTTCATTTCCACCGCAATGCACAATAATAAGTCTAGATCCTTTGTTTGCAGGCATTGTTGGCATACACGATTTTGACCCATCAGTCCATCCTTTCTTAACCGTATCGTGTGTATCATACCAAGTTTCGTCCAAATATACAATTGGCCGGTTTTCTTCTCTATATTTAGTTACTTGTTCCAAGTATGTATACCGCATATCCACTATTCTTCTGCTTTCCATGACTGTTAGACGTTTATTAATCGTTTTGAATCTAAATTCCAATTTTTTAATCCAGTTTTCAATGGTTTTCTGACAGCAATTTACATTACGGCCGGCATTTGTTAATTTATTTCTCATTATTTCAATTGTAGGTAACTCATTTCTTTTGTAACAGTCATAAATAGTGGTTTTTAATAATTTTATCAAAGCCGCATCTAAAGGTTGGACCGATCCCTTATCACATCGCTTCTTGCGTTCGTAAGGCCCATTCTTGGCTATTTTAAGGCGGGATCCCACGGCGCTAGGAGTGCCACTCCACGAGCAAGAGTTGAGTTCCAAGGATACGCGGTCGGGCCGATCCTACGGCGCGTCTTATGATTTTGGATTCAGTTCTCGACGCGCCGCAGTACTCTTTACTTTATGTTAGCAGTGTTGGCGATAAAAAATTTTATTTAAGAAATTTAAAATAAAGATGGATCAACAAATTTGTGTCGCTTCTGCCGCAGCCTATTATTTTATGTTAGCGGTTTATAAAATTAAAAAAGAAGAACAAAGAAAAAAAAAGAAAAAAAGATGGTGGCGTGTGTCTTTATATAAAAATCGAGAAAGGTAAGCACATTAAAATTATTTGAAAGCTTGGAATAATAATAGTTAAAAAATAATAATTTATATTATTGCATAAATAATTTGATTTTAATTTTTTTTAGATATAATGCCACCAACTTGTTGGAAGATTTACGTAAAGAGCCATCAGGATATTTTGAGAATTTTTGTCGAATGTCAGCTTCTGATTTCGAATATTTATTAGGGAAAATAGGGCCTCTAATTACTAAAACTGATACCAATATGAGAAAGAGTATACCAGTACAAGAAAGGCTAGCGGTAACACTAAGATTTTTTGCCACTGGAGACAGTTTTAAGAGCCTATCATATTTGTTTAAATTTTCACCTCAAACCGTTTCCCGATGTGTTACAGATGTTTGCAGAGCACTAATAAATGAATTAAAAGATAAAATAAAGGTAAAGAAATTTATTCATATTAAATTAAAGAAACAAAAAAGAACGCAATAAAAATTTACAATTTTTCATAAGTGTTGACATAACTTGTTTCACTGGTTACTTCTTGAGATACTTCTTGGGTTGCTAAAATAACTTGTTGGGATATTACGTTGGACACTACTGTCTCAAAAGGTGATGGTAAAGGGGAATTTGTTGTTCCAGAATATTGGCTGGAAAAGTGTGATGATGCAGATGATCCAGGTCTGCTTAAAATATTGTTAGGTTCATTATTAGGATAATGGCATTGACGGGAATTGGAAGGAAGGTTTTGAAGATTTGTATGGGGGGAATTATGGTTATATTTAAAGCGATAAATTAGTAGGTCAATCTCTAACATCACCATTTCTCTGGTGACTGGATCTAGATCTCTCAATTTAGTCGCCAAAAGTTCAGCATATAAGGAACACTGATCTGGGGGAGGTTTTTGTGCAATATTTTTAAAAACATTATAAGCCTCATTCATTTTTTTGTCCAAATCTGTTTCGACTTGAAATTTTCTTTTTGTACCCTTCGTTTCAGAAGTTTTTGATGGAATTTCATGCCCAATATCTTGAGTAACGTTCTCTTCTTCGTTCCCAATATCTTGGGTACCGCTTTCTTCTTTTCCGTCAATGCTTTCCCTTTTTTCTTCTTCTTGTAATACCTAAAATAATAGGAATAAATATTGGATATTATGCCGACAAAAAGTTATAATTATTCTAAATTTAAATACATCTACATTTTAATGTTGATATTCTAAAATTATATCGTTTGGTTTCAGTTGCCGAAATCTTCAGATGAATGGCGTAAGATTTCCGAAGAATTTAAAAACAAATGGAACTTTCCCAAATGTTTGGGAGCCTTAGATGGAAAGCACATAATCATTCAGGCACCGCTTCAGAGTGGAACTGAATTTTACAATTATAAAGGAACTTTTAGTATAGTACTTATGGCTGTAGTTAATGCTAACTATGAATTTATATACGTCGACATCGGATGTCAAGGTCGTATTAGTGATGGTGGTGTGTTTAGAAACACATCTTTTTATAAAAAATTAAGTAAAGATCAATTAATGCTTCCTGAAAGCGAATCATCGGCCAACGAAGAAGTACCTTTACCTTATGTGTTTGTAGCAGATGAGGCGTTTGCTTTAACAACTCGTATGCTAAAACCATATCCAGGAATTTACAACAAAGGTACCCAAGAAAGAATTTTTAATTATCGACTGTCCCGCGCACGCCGAGTTGTTGAAAATGTTTTTGGCATACTTTCCTCGGTATTTAGAATTTTTAGAAAGCCAATCTTGCTTGAACCTAGCAGGGTGACTGAAATTACAATGACATGTGTTTTACTGCACAACTTTTTACGCGAAAGTCGAACATCAAAATCAAGGTATATGCCACCTGAGTGCATCGATTCTGAAGTTGAGGGTTTCTTAACTCCCGGCACTTGGAGAAATGACCCAAACATGACATCGTTTTTGCCGTTAAAAAAAGTTGCAAGGAAGCCAATGGAGGATGCAAAAATAATAAGAAATTCTTACGCAAAATATTTTGCAACAAGAGGAGCTGTACCTTGGCAGAACAATGTATTAGAAGTTTAATTTAAAATGTTAAAATTCTGTTTTTTATGTAATAAAATTTATTTTTAAAACAAAATTTGTTTTGTTCTAGCGGTTATTATAACTTTTTTATGTTCAGCGTAGTAACTTAAATGTTTTACTACAATTTTTTTTCTATGCAACCTACCTTTAAAAAATAAAATCGACTTACCTCCGAATTTGTAGTTGGATTGGGTGCGTAAATCCCTTTTAAAAAGCGATACATGAAATTAAAGGCAAACCACTCCGGTTTAACTACTTCATTCGTGCCACTTCCTGTTCTTGTGGATGCTTTAACCTTTTGCAATAATTTCCTAAAAGTTCCCATTAATGTGTCCTTTTTCTTTTTTAATTCTACTATGGAGTATTTAATACTCATTTCGTTTTCAATTCTTTTCCATGCATCATGAATTAAATTTCTATTTTTATGATTTGGATCTCTAGGGTTCCAAATAATTGGTTCAGCTTCGTACAAACTTAAAAATTCTAACACCAATTCATTAGTCCACTCCATTTTGTGAAAATCCTCGAGACACTGATACACACTGATATACACTGAAACAATGACGTTCTTGCCCGCGCCGTTGGAGTGGTGTAAATTGGACGCATGCCCGCTTTAAAATTCCTTTGAACTGTGTTGGTTTACCGACAAACGACGGGACTCTCCGCTCCGACGGAAGATCGTCCGTTCCACCCTATCCAACGGCGCGTAAATCGGCAAGTTTAGCTCGTGGAGTGGCACTCCTAGCGCCGTGGGATCCCGCCTTTACATATAGTTGACAGGGGAACTTCTGTTAAATCAGATACTGCTTGCATTTATTCTGTTTTTTCATGGAAACCAAACTTTTCCCGTAGATTCTTATACACATTGAAACATATTTTCTGTGCTTCCAAATTTAAATGTCATCGAATCCTGTTTTCATTACTTCCACTATCACTAAAATCATCACTTTCATCACTATTATTTAAATTTTCGTCGTTGTTACACACAATATTTTGGACCGAACTCGATATTTCCCAAGGACGCCACATGGTAAATATATAATGTTTAACTAAAAATGTAATTTCTAATAAATATTAATACTTACCTACAATTTCTACACAAAACACACTACACTTTCTTGATGTCACACCACCGACTATCACCAACTGAACTGAACACCTGCAAACAAGTGTGAGTTTTTCCTCGCAAATAAATAAACCCTCTCTCAAAAATAGTTATAGTTCAGTCAAAGATGTAAAAAATAATGAACTTTTTTGAAATTTACTTTTTAATAAAACGTGATATAAGGTAGTGTTGATTGTTAATTGTCTGGTATTGTGCTTAAGATGTTTTTAAATATAAATAGCAATAGCAAACGTGATTTTTACGTGAAATTGAGAATATATGTAAACGACATTCTAAATCATTGGTATGGAGTTGACATTATTGTCTCCTAATAGTCTTTGTGGAAAAGTTATTTTTGTCACAAACAAAGAGTTTACGGTCAACAAAAAATTATTGTAATCAGCTCATTTGTTAATGGGCGATTAATAAACTCAACTATTAAAGGCACTCACTTGCTATCGCTCGTTCGTGCTTTAACCAGTTCCGTTTATTAATCGTCTTCATCAACAAACTAGATTATTAAATATCTATTAACGATTATTACTTAAAATTATAACATTAAATCAATTTATCGTCAACTAAGTAAGCATTTTAAATAATTATAATATTAACTGGGCTATGACGGTATTCTCTTAGTCTTAGGATCAAACAAAAAGTCGGCAACTTTAAGAAGGCACTATACCGTTTACGTCGACTATACAAGAAACCACACATTCGCCAAGCAGTCGCACTGGCATAGGATGTACTCTAAGTATGTTATCTGTGATGTACTCTACAGTTTCCTCTTCCAAGTGACAGAATCTGCACATGGCAGCGTCTGTCAACCCCATTAGCTTAGCGTGTCTGTTAAGCTTACAGTGTCCTGTTAACATGTGTTTTCGTGTGAATAATACTGAATTTAATTTATTTACTTTATTTTACACTGACTTATTCATAAAAACGGAATACAAATAATACAACATGATTTTAACTTTTAAATTTCCACCTTGTCGACTTGAGGGTTGGTGACTGACTTCTCGGAGATTTCGGGTAGCGAACTCCCCACCATAGATAACATGCTCCCCACTATTACAGGGTCTGATTGGGCCGCAACAACATGCCTACTCCTACTTTGACTGTTTTGCTATCTTTGCTTATTGGGCCTGCCGTAAAAGTAGGTGAACATCCTCTAATGATTATTTGATTTCTTCGTACCTATTAGTTTTGCAAGAAATTTCCTCTGATATACTATCTGTCACAAAACGAACGGTTTCTTTAGAAAGACGAAACCTGTGAATAAACTCATAATCCCTCCAACATTCAAAGTGATTTATACGCTCTCTATACACCCGAGGTCTTCTCGGGTGTTGTACGATTTCAATAAGTTCCAAAAAATCCTCATCATCGGTTAAAATATCCATATTTAACTTCAAGAGTTCATCCATATCTCAAATGTTATATTGTGGTTTGACTTTGAGTTTCATGGAACCTTTTTTGGTATCCATATTTAACTTTGATAAACTTTTAATTTGAAAATAAATTAAGTACCGGTTATGTTTGCATACACTTTATTTATATTTAAGCCACGGAACATGATAACAATTTATGTTCCGTGCTTAAGCTTACATTAAACCTGCCCACTTGAAGGTTTTACCAAGCTTAAGGTTTAAATCAAGCTCAACCGTAAACTTACTTTGTACAACAGTAATCTGACGCTGAACCTGAGTTCACACTTCAGCCTTCACTAAGCTACTTTTGTACAGCCAGGCCTTAGTACGAATTGTTATAAACAAAATGGGGGGATTGGAAGAAGAAAGAGTTAATAAACAAAAACTCACAGATGATGTAGACTTTCAAGAGTTGTACGAGCTTCAAATGATCCCCAGAGCTCCTAGAAACTTACCCATTATATAATAGAAGTTAAAACTACAAAACTGAACCGAAATAACTTTATTTAGTATAAAAAAAATTCAAGTCAAATTATTTTACACAACCCTTATTTCTCGGACCAAATACCTATACCTACTTGTTATTTTTTTTGTGTCAAACGTGACATTATTAGACATTGGCGAGTATTTTTCAACGATAAGTACTTCCTTATCTTTATTTTCATACAATTTATTTACATTGTACTAAATGAATATTTGTTTAATTAATTTTGGATATCTCGAAATGTCTGATCAGCCTTTTTTGTTTGTTTATTGTAGATAGTACTATTTTAGGTCAAGTAAACACAAAAAACTTAATTTCGTATGCATAATATAGACGTGCATATTTATTATACCTAATTTTTTTTAATATGTTTAGATCATTAAGGTCTTTCCAAGTCCGAATAAAGTTGTGAATAATATATATTCATCAAATAAGAACTAGATTCGTCTTTCCAATATTGGATAATTCATATTCGCAGAATATATAGCATTATTCTACAGTTAAGTTATTAGGAGGTTTAAGTTCGAAATAAAGTTGTTCGGGTTGTGAATAACAACCGACTGATGCCGATTAACTACGAATTGAGTTTTTCTCTTTTCAAAGTGTTGGCATGGTGCTGGCGATTCTAACCTAGTTTAAATAAAAACTGTCACATCCATTTTGAAATGGATATTTTTAATGATTTCGAGGAGATCGAAGATCAAGAGATACAAGAAATTGTAGATTTTTTAAACCCAGATCGTCACCCATATACGGTTAGAGAACGTATTGACCACTTTGAAAGATGGGATGATAAAGAATTTTTACGCCGTTTTCGATTATCTAAAGAAACTGTGATTAACTTATTGGAGGAGATAGGGCCCCAACTACAACATCGTACAGATCGGTAAATCAAAGTAGAATTTGCAGTGTACCTATATTATTATATTTTTTTGCTTTTTGGTAATACACAATTTCAGCAATTATTTAAATATTTACTTACATGAAATCCTAATTTCAGTGCTGTCAAGCAGGTGACAGGTAGCCTAAAATCTATTTGGCAACTTACAACGCGTCCGCGAAACATAACAATTGTCTATCACTTTCTATTATATACACATTGTGCATGAAACTATCTTTCCCTACACATATATTATTATGAAGTTAGCTATTGTAATTTTATTGCAGCCAACGTTAAAATAATTATTTTTGTTATGTTAATTCACCGAATAAGAAATCAATGGTTAAAGTCAGTTTGAAAGACATTTACACTTTATTTGTTGAATAAGACTTCCTAATAAATTTATTTTCCAGTTAGTTATTGGCCACTTTATTCGTACTTGGAAAGACCGGGCCTTAGGCCCGGTCTTTCCAAGTATAATAATTTGTTTTGAATTCCAAAAGGACAATACTTGTCACATAACTGCTGTGTGACGTCATTAGTTACCAACCATTCGTTTTAAACTGATGAGTCGCCCCTCACTATTATAGTCAGGCACCGTTAAGTATGTTCTCAAATGACAAATATTCCATAGTTCTTTTCATCCATTTTGAAGAATACGTCATCACAATCTTAAATGTACACAACCATATGAAGTAGACTAAAAGTAGTAGCGGAGTTGCTCGGTGTAGTCAGGTCCGCGCTAAAGTACCCAAAACAAATGCATTAAAACTTCCTACACCGATAGCCCAATTCATAATATAAGTAGGGTACTATTTATGTATTCCTAGAAAAGTAATTAAAACAGAGCAGGCAAAAGTGTAATTATTATTCTTATCGAAGCCGGCATATTGCTTTAGATTTTAAACAAAATATTTTTGGATTTAGTGCCGACAATTAATTGCTGACCGTATTGAAGAGCATTCCCCTAACCTAACCAAACCTGATAACATTTAAAATATAAATTTATTTATTTTTTTGCTGTAATAATTATATTATAAAGTGGCGGCCGCCGCCCTTTTATGTTTGCCGCCCGTGTGCTATGCACCCATTGCACACGTGGTTAGCGCGGCCCTGGGTGTAGTTGATAATGTAGGTAAAGTTCTTCCAAAGTTAATGTGTTGACCCATATTTTTAATCCCTTTGAAGGAAAAGCCGCCCAATGGCGTGCATATAAATTTTTTATAAATTCGAATATTGTGAAATAATGTTAATCTACTATATCAATTTGAATGAAAAAAATTAACCTGCATACAAAATTCATAAAATTTGTAATACAATAATAAAGCGCTTTCCATTAGAGCACGGAGTATCTAAATAACAGTTTTTTGTATCGTCAACCCAACCATATTTTAAAGGTAGGTGTATATCCTCATACAGTTTTAATTATAATATAATTACCATTACTACTATTTTCTTCCATATTAAGTTAAAATGTATTTTATTTTATATATTTATTCATGTAATAAAACCGTAAGGATTGTTTGAATAACAAATAAATGAATAAACACTTGACAACATCATGTGTATCAAACCAAGTTTCGTCTAAATAAATTATAGTTCTATTTGAATCACGGTACCCTTTTGTTTTGCGCAAATACTCCTGTCTAAGTTCAGCGATACGCCGAGACTCCATTATTACCATTCGATTATCTAACTTCTTATATTTAAATCCACAATTCAATAATCCCGCGCATCATCTTGGACTGTTGTTTCAAATGGTCTCCAAAATGCCATTCTAATTATTATATTATAAAACTTACCCCAACGTTTACGAACAAATGAATATTATATCAATATCAATTCACTGACGCGACCTAACCACTACACCATCAAAAAGGTTTTATATTAATGATACTTTTTAACACTAGATCACCTACACTTTCCTATAAATACCTATAACAATTCACTAAACTCACTCAACCAAGAAATAGATATTATATTAAATATTTCTTTAAAACAAAATTCACACCCGACACTGAATGATACTAATGGATTATAAGCCGAACCACAACACAACCCCCCCGAACACCCTCAAGACCGTAGAATTTGTTCTGCTGAAAACGTCAAACGGAGTATACTTCAGTTATTTCGTTATATTGCGATGAATACTGCAGTTGATGATTGGTTGTTTCGAAGTCTTGACTGCACGTGCAATACGTTGCCAACTATTCAAAATTTTCTTAAATATAGTAACATATAAAAAGTGGTTTTAATTAATTTGTCTTTTTTCAGTAATTTCAAGCGACTTATTTTAATGTTTACTAATAAATTTACATTATGTATTTTTTTAAAAATATTTCCAAACTAGCTTTCTTATAACATCACGAACTAACACTTTACTGAAGTAAGAGGAACCTTTGTGTAGCGAGCCTAACAATTTTAGAAAATATATCTGACAACATTGCTTTATTTTATGGACATCACACTGACTTTAGTTAGAGTACCTATACCAGGTTATGGAATTAAGAGTGTAGGTATTCAACAGAACGAGAGCAGCGAAACAAGTTTTAGCTGAAAGAGCCATAAATGATATAATTATGTAAATTGACTTGTTAATAACAAACTCTTGTGGATACAAGTCTTATATGAGTGTAAGTGAGGGAGACGATATAAAAAAATCTTATATTATTACAGTGACGGCTCAAAACGCCGAAAAGTTATAAACTTATAGTATTGAAAGTATAAGCGATATTGCGTAGTAGCTGTTTTTAATCATATTTATCACAAAATTTCTATAAACGTAATCATTATCAAGATATTTAAAATACTTATGTAGAACTGGCTTATCGCTAATAATTTATGACATATCTTTACAACATTTGTTGCTATTGTAATATTTTTTATTTTTTGTAGAAAAAAGTGAGAAAAGAAGAAGCTTTTTCCAGATTAAATTTAGCCAAAATCAATCAAAATTGGCATCAGATATTGCGTCGAACAAAGTGTCAAGAAATGAAGGAAAACGTCGAGGTAAAACAGTATTACTCATATCATGTATCAGGTCAAAATCTGCGATATTTTTTAACGTCCGCATTATTTCTTCTTTATTTTCTTCAATTGATTTCCTCTAAAGATACTCCTCAATGTTTCTAGCCAAAATTTTCATAAAACATAGCAAAAAAATCATAGGTGTTTTATGCTAAACATACCTAATACTGTATAATGACCTTCAACCGTATACCGCTAGATGGAGTATAACTTGATTTGATTCCCGAGTTATGAATTTTACGTAGACCTAACCTAACTTTTACTCCACAGCACTTAAGAAAATGGATACAAAGAGTTCTCAATTACAAAAATCAAACTGTATCAATACTAGTAAAAGAACTCGATGAAGCCGAAGACGATTATTTAAATAATTTCGCATCGCATTCGAATCACATCAATGATATTTTAGAAAAACAAAACGAATATGTGGATAAGTTAAACCAGCGATATCAAGGAGATTTAAATGCTTTACTACGCGCAGCGGAAAGAGAAAAAGAAAATATTTTTAAAAACGCCGAAGAACAACAAATGCACCTCAAAACGATTCTACATCGACAGAAAATGAACGAAACGTACGTGAAAAAAGAAGAAGAACAATATATGCAAAAGTTTTACGAAGATAAATACGAGGTAAGGTGAAATATTTGTTTTTTTTCCAAAATCTTATCTGTTTGGAGTAGAGACAATGATTCATATTATAATTAAGCTGAATATTCTGAACATTGAAAAAGCGACACCATCAGGACTTGATTCAATCGAGTTTCGAGTGGTGGGTGTGTCATGGAGGGAACGTATGTTGTTCTCTCTTGTACATATAGTATGTTGTTCCTATATGAGATTCTACATACGGAAGATAAATGTTTTTCCGAACCATATCGAACTAGAATGGATTTGTTACTGTTTAAAATACTCTATTTCCGATTTAAGTTTATTCTCAATGTTTAAAGATCAATGATCATTTGGTGTTAAATCAGCGCAATACGGTGGACCATAAATCTACTTTGGCTTATGTCAGCTTAAAATGGCACTATAAGTTTTTTTGGAGTGTAACTCGCCTTCGAAGATAATGTGTTATTCTTTCAGGTACAACCAAAAGATAGATATTTCGTTAGTCAGTAACTCCAAGAATATTTTTACCATTGAATTTCCTGTTTTTATGCCAGGTTTGGATCCGTCAGAGTTTCACACCCATGCTGACTGCAAGCTTCCATCCTATTCCATTTTAGTTGGATGTTGTTTGGATGGTTGCCATTGATTTTCGACATCATGCTATCACTTCCCAATCCAAGAAGAAAGTTTTTTATTATATCTGTTATTATGGACGATGGGTGTTCCTTCATCGCGATTCCCATTGCATTCCAGCATGTATGCAGCCATTCCCGCTTCCGCTTCCACATGCTGAGCTAGAGGTGGGAAGTTGAGTATGGTTTCCAACGCGGCGGTCACGTGCTTGTAATCGCACAAAAAGGCGAGCATCTGCAGTTTTGATTGCTTCAGCTCAGCTTTTGTTTGATCTGTTTGACTAAGGCACTTCAGGTAACCATAGATCTCACAACAATTGTGTACAGCCAGGGTACGTCACGTGGATTCAAACGCATTGTTACCTATCGCTTGTTTGGCAGCCATACAGCCATTTTCCCTGAGTTTATTTTGTTGGTGTAGAGTCCGTTACTGTTTAGTTCTTCAAGAAGGTGATAATACTCTTTTCTCTGGGTATTCCTTCATTGTATGTATGTATGATGCCGTGACATTCACTGAGACCTAAAATATCTATTGTGCCCCCTTACTTCTACTTAGTTCCTTAGGAACGTCTCAGTGACTACTAGGTCCTTTATTCCTATTTCCCTGAGGAATTTGAGGATATCTGCAGGCTTCAACTTAGGTAAATGTCCCTCTTCTATCCAATAATCTCCTAGGTGCTATGCCGTAGGATTCTGAATTGCTGTGCAACTCGCGAGTAGGTGTGTATGGAGGTTTCTTCTTCCATACCACAAAACCTACGTTTTCTTCCTTAACTATTTTGAGCTTTTTCAGGTGCCCTTTTAGACGGCAATGTCCAGTTAGGATCCTTGTTAAAACTCTTAGTGCGGTTTTACTTCGACTTGTGCATTCATTTGATCTCAACGGGTTTAGTCACCCAATCAGAATCTAACTAACTAAGCCCTACTAGATCATATCTTCTTTTTTCTTCGGCTTTGCCTATTTCTTCCAATATTACATTGGGGCTGATACAGCAAAAGGGTTCAGTATCCCAAAAGGGTCTTTCAGTCCCCCTTTTTGCTAGTCCATCTGCTATTTCATTTTCTTCTATTCCAGTGTGTCCTGGAATCCACAGTAAGGTTTCTAAATTGTTCTGGCCTAGTTTAGTGAGTATACTTAGGCATTCCCACACCATTTTGGCTGTTTGACTATCCGACATTATGATAATCTTTTGACTTCTATATTTTCCTTCATTACGAAGACCTCCAAAGAATTTACAAATAAAGTTGAGATTGCTATCCTGTTGAGAGTGTAATTTGAATATTAAAAAAAGTAATTAATTTTTTTGCTGAACATTTTATTTAAATTGACATTTGATCTAACAAAACAATAGTATTATTTAAAAAACAAACTCATCAAATGGGTAATCCACCAGCAGGCCAATCGGCACAATTTTCCTTTCCTTTATCGGCCAAACACTTGACTAATTTAGTCGAATCAGCACACTTATCTGAATTATCGCCTAAAACATACAAAACAAGTTTCATTCGTGGAATTGTATAATCTTTTTAAATCTTCACCTTTTTTTATATCTTGATAGCATTGTTCGACTGAGTCTTGTAGGAAATTACGCAGTTCGCGGGTTGAAGCAGTTTTGACGATTTCATCCAGTAGCTTCTCTTGATCGGGCATTCCGTTCTCATCCACCTAAAGCCATCACAATTATTTCTATTTCAGATTTTTCTGTTGTTTGTTAAGGGTTTGCATTTTTCACGTTACTGCTATTTGAACCTGATCTAGATACCGGTTTTAGAAAATAACTGAATATTTGTAGTCTACTTAAACGTTTCTTTTTTTTTCTCGAACTACTTTTCTACATTTTTGGGATTGTTCAATTTTAATTGGTTGCTCCCAATTAATGAATAAAGCTGTGTACACTACCACAACCACAGTAGTGATACCATCGAGGGTATAGTATAATGTCGATCTATAAATCAATGAAAATTGAAGTTAAAGTTGAAAATCCATGACGATTGAATCATAAACGTGAAATGATCTAATGATTACGAATATTTAGATTTTGTGGTACTATAACGGTACATTTATTATGGAAAAATAATGTTTTTGTGATATCATTGTGAACTAAGCCCTCTAGCGGTGGAGTAAAAACACTTAGCTTTACGACAAATAGTTTCTGAGATAGAAAGGGTTATCTCTCTTAAAATCAGACACATTTCGGTATAAAATCATAATAATCGGTAATAAGAGATTTCTGTTGAGAAAACCACTTATAGTAGATTTTAATTGAATTTGAGAATAATTGACAATAAAAATAGGTTGAGCTTGTCAAGTAGATGCGTTTTGATAGAAAAATCAACAAAATTAGTGTATGATTAGATACAAATCTCAATTTAGAAAAATATTTGTTTTGTAGTCGAATCTAGAGTAAATTTTAGTTGAATTTGGAAGTATTAACAACATAAATCTCCAATATCATTAAATATCATTAATCTCGATATAAGTATCAATGGATTTGATAAATACGTGAAAAAGGTTTTTGTTTTTTACTTTAAAAATATAAACATAAACTTGAACGTTAGATAACCTGTAATGCTGGAATTGGACCCATTTTGTATTTGTCCTCGGACAACTTTGTTCGTGGTCCCAAGGACAACTTTGGAGCTGTTAAAATAGAGGAAAGATCATACAGTTACAAAAATTAACTCAGTGAGATGAGAAAGAAACGGCCACTGCAAGCAGTCCAGCTGTTAACTGTTTTTTTTTCTGTTAGGCGCGTTCATTGACCTCTTGGAAATAGAAAAAACAATATATGATGAAGTATAAACAAGAAGAAATTAAGGTTTATTTTGTTCCATTATTTTCCTAAGATATTAGTTGTGGCCCTTGTTTCATAATTTCTTATAGAAATTTGAATATGATTCAACTGGAAAACTGATTATTTTTCCGAGTTATATTCAGAGTTTGGTGAAACACTGTAAAGTAAGTTAGGTTAGGTTAGGTTTGTGGTGAGTGGATCTATAAGGCCATCCAGATCCCTTAAAAAAAGAGGGATTAACAGCACCACATGCAAATGGATAGGATCCATGCTCGAGCATAGGAGAATAACAGCACATATGCATGATACAACCTACACTGTTAGGACAACTAATGGATGTCCTCAAGGTGGAGTACTCTAACCACTTTTATGGAACCCAATTGTGGATGACTTGATCTTCAGGTTGAATGATCAAGGCATATGGACCCAGGGCATTGCGGACGACGTAGTAATTGTCACTAATGGGAAATTCCCAGAGGTAGTTATGAATGTCTTACAAGAAGCACTACGAATTGTGGAGGACCTTTCAATTAATCCAAAAAAAAATCCAAAAAAAATTCACGAATAGAAGAGTTATCCCACTGGGTAGAATATTGATGTTCGGAGAAGAACTAGAAATATCCAAAGAAGTTAAATATCTGGGAGTGACTCTTGATTCCAAACTGAATTGGAAGACGCACCTGGAAAAAATTACTACCAGGGTGACCAGGCTTTTCTGGCAATGCAGATGAGTTATCGGCAAAACCTGAGGAATACGACCTGGTTCACTGGCTTTACACAACTGCGATAAGAACAACGATCACCTATGGTTCAATAGTCCGGTGGAGGAGGACAGAAGTGTCCTCTACAGTGAATATATTAACTGCGATCCAAAGACAAGCCCTTCTTGGATCAATGAACAGCACGGGGACGGCAATAATGGAAGCCTTTATTGGACTTCCTCCTTTGAACTTTTTGTAAGAGCGAAGGCAATGAAGGCAATTCTTATGCTGAAATCGGGAGACCGAACAATGTTCGAGAAGGACACATTGATACAACTGGGAAAATACTAGAAGAATCATATATTTCACATGAGTTTTGATAGCATGACACCGGAGAATATATTCTCTGAGCGAGTGAACATCATCATCCCTTGTAGGGAACAGGTGATGCACACAGGTACCTAATTCTGCAGAAATCTTCTGGTTCACCAATGGTTCCAAAACAAACCATGGCAATGGGGCTGGTATAAAAGGACCTATAAAGAGAATGATCTTTAGCCTTGGCCGATATACGACTGTGTTTCAAGCAGAGACGATTGCCACTATAGCTTGTATTGATGAAAACATCAGAAAAGGATATACCTGACAAAAAATACAAATATACACTGACAGCCAGGCTCTGCTTAAAGCTATCAGTAATCCAACAACTAGGTCTAGACTGGTAAAAAACTGTAAAGAATCCCTTAACAGGCTGGCAAAAGACAACAAAGTGTCTAATATGGGTGCCGGCACATGAGGGGATTGCAGGTAATGAAATGGCTGACAAGTTAGCTAAGAAGGCTCTAAAGAAGACTTCATAAGTCCGGAACCGTTTTGTGGAATCACAAAAGATTGCCTAAGAGGGTAAATCGGGAACTGTCTAGATAGGGAACTCCAACTCAAATGGAGGTCGACACAAGGGCACCTCCATACAAAGAGTTTACTGAACAAGGTAGACAAGGAACTCTCAACCAGGCTATTGAAACTGAGAAAGAGACATTTGAAGACAGTTACCGACCTTGTGACTGAACACTGCATCCTGAGTTAACACCTGCACAAAATGGGAAGAAGTTAGTGAACCTATGGGCAGGAAATGTGAACTCTATGATGAAACACCTACTCACATACTCTGCTTCTGCGAGAACTTACATGGACTCAGACGGAGGCACTTTGGAGAGGAAATAATACAACCATCACAACAACTGAAAATCCCTTCAGTCAAACTAGTGGCCTACATAGAATGGAATGGAAGTAGATAGCATGGGAAATGGTACAAAGATTCAGTTCAAGTGCCTGGGCTATTGAGCACAACTCAATCGAATGAATGAAGGCCGTCCACTGCCACTCGCAAGAGTCTACGGTGGCTCACACCTATTCAGATTCCACCAAACAAATTCAGCTTCTTAACAGACCCTGCAAACATCAGGTACCTGATTCGAGCCACGGCAGGGGAGGCACAAATTATATGCTCTGCGGTTTCATCATCTTCCAAACAAAGACGGCAAGTCGGATCTTCTGACACTCCAAGTCTTAGCATATGATGATTCAGACGACAATGTCATGTTCAAATGCCTGTTCGACACCGTAGGTCATGCCTGTTATAGCACATTTGTTTGGATACATTTTTCGAAAGATGTATAAAAGCGTTTGAATGAACCAATTCAGGTATATTGTGCCAAAAGTCTAAAGCTGTTCTTGTTGTCCAGGTATTTAGTGTTTGTTTGGCAAAACTTATTGCGATGCCAATTGTGAGATAAAGACAATTTCAAACATCGTTTGATAATTCAGTAGCATGCTGAGCCGATTGTAAAAGCAGTCAGCACAAACGAGCTTGGTTTTGTTACATCACTACTGATTGTCTCAATTTTCACCATGACAATGCGGTTTAATTTTTATTCATCCACCGTGTAACTGACATCTCTAGGATTTTTATTTCGTATATTTTGAATCGATTTGCGTGATGGGCTATTAAAAGCATTCAATCGATTTTTAGCTGGAGGTACTTCATAAAGAGTAGAAAAGGCATAAAAAACAAAATATTTTGAAAAACAATAAAAGTGAGTTCGATTGATAACATATTATTTCATCGTTGTTTATACCAAAAATCTAATAAAAAACATTATTTACTAAAAAATTACTCACTAAATCCATTTGACTTAAAACGCATTGAACTACACAATTGTCCGAAGTCTGCTCTGTCTTAACATCCCTTGACGTACCATTATCACCACTTGACTTAGTTTCTTGTATTTTTTTATTTTTTGATGCATCTGATGCACGCCTTGCTCTTTTTGAAGCAGTTGACGACTTGGATTCTTGATTTTGCAAAAAAATAGTATAATTTAAAAAAAACGGTGACATACAGGATGTTTCATTTAAATCGTGCCAATAAACAACTGAACAGTGAAAGAAAGAACACTTCCAAAACGATTTCATAAAAGCAATAAGTGGATCACGTCACGCGTTACTATTGGACACATTTCATCACAAGAGAGAGAAAAAAGATATAAGGTAGAGAGGAAGATACTTATATATTCCGCCAGTCCTGTAGTTAATGCACCACATAAGCTTATAGTTGTGAGTAAAATTAGTTTGCATTATTTCACAATAAAATAACAGTATGCGACAAGGTCTTTTTGAGGATTAAAAAGCCGAAAAGATAAAAAAGACATAAATCATTCCTAGTCACCACAAGCGAGCAATTGATTGTCATTGGTGCAATGTAGCTTCCGATTGCTCTATGAAAAATTACTTGAATTGTTAGTCCACATGGAGTGTTAACGTCCCAGGGTGGGCTTAGTTCATTTCTGTTATTTACGAGATATTGTGTTCTTAGATGTTACTGTGATTGAGATTTTGTTTTATTGACTAACACTATTTTGATGGTCATAATTAGGATTATGGCTTTTTCGAGACCATTCAAAGAGGAAGATAATGTTTTACGGCTCCGAACAATGAAAGTCCAGTAAATAAAGGCACCAACATATGTCCTCCGCGGGATTTGCGGAAGGGGCTGGAAAATGGCCCATGATCCCGAAAATTCAGTTTTTGGCCGATATCTCCCGAAATATGCTACTTAGAAAAGTGGGTTTTTGCTAGAAATGAAGTACAGTTCATTACCTACAAAAATGGTCCCTATCATTTTTGTCCCTGCATCAATATTTCTTGCAAAAAAAGGCTTGCAAAAATTTTCCGGAAAACTAAAAAATTGTAAAAACTATCGAAAAGAGGACATTTTCAGCTTTCCAATGGTGTGCGTTAAAGACCGATATTGCCAATAATTGTTTATCAATTTGCGGTAAACCCGAGAAAACTCCGGTAATAAAAAAAAAACGTCCCAAGAAAAACATGTTGTTTATAAAGATACACAAAAATTATTTATTTATTCTTTCGGAATACATTCACCACCTATCAAAGTCCCATTATCCAAAAGGTTTCGGTAAAACTACGCTTAATTTAAAAAATGTGAACGGATTGATAAGGACGGTCAAATATTCAGGAAAAATAAAGTTTGGCCAGTTTTTTCAATACTTCTGGAAAATAAAAAAAAACGAAAACGTTACACGATGTTATAGGTACAGGTCCCTCCTTTCATATCGACTTTGAATCATGAAAAAAGATTCATTTTTAGTCAAGTTTTCGGCCAACTTGCCCGCCCATACATTCACGGAGCGTGCTCCAGGAGACGCCGCGCAGCAGCTCGAAATCCAAGGTACGCTTGGGCCCGTTTATCTCGAAAACTGTTAAACTTTTGACAAAAATGATACGGATCATTTTTGTAGATAATAAACTGCTCTCCATTCCTAGCAAAACCCCACTTCTCTAAGTGTCATATTTCCGGAGATATCGGCGGAAAACTCAATTTTTGGGATTATTTGGCCATTTCTCAGCCCCTTCCGCAAATTTCATGGAGGACATATTTTCAGAGAGTAATCTACCCGTGAATACCTACAAGTTGCAAAAAAAAGTCCGACAATAATGAGATGAACAGGTTGGGGGGTTTCTCGGTATTTATTTACTGGACTATACTAGAAGAGGAAACAGACGTATTATTCTATGCCAATGTAAACAATGTCATAGTTTATTTATTTATTCTGCTTGGTTCCATGTCGCAGTGAATATAATAAGTTGTTTGATTATTGTATGAAATAAAACATGAATACTTTATTGTTAAAATATTATACCAAAGGTTTTGAAATTTCTGAAAGTGGAGAGTAGGGAGTTGAGACAATAGACAAAAAGAAATTTGGTATGTTCTAGTCGCTATCTATGATACAAAATATGTACAGGCAACTGAAACAAGAAAATAGTGGGTCAAAGCTTGGAACTGCTGAAAGAATACATAATTGACAAAAGTTTCAAAAAAATCCATTATTACAGTTATAGGTAAAACTGATATTCATCGGAAAAAGAGAGTACAGAAATTGCTAGTGAGTTGGGATCCGGCAATAATGAAAAATTTGTCAGAAACGGGTTCTGGTTCTGCTTGCAGATTTCTTTTTCTCGCCGACAAATTGTGAAATGGTGCAAACTAATTTTACTCACAACTATACATAGCAGTAGTTGTATGTACGTGGGCTGGTTCGAATCTAGGCAAAATTGAGAAAAATTTTGAAAATGCAAATAAAAGCTTAACTTCATTGTCTGAAATGTGCTTATGGACACTTTTGTTCAGGAGAACAAACTCTACAATCTACATGAAAAATGTGGGGACCCTTTGTATTGTAGTATTTCTTCTGAAACCTCTCTTTTTTTCTGTATCACACTCTAAATCTCTTCTATTCTTCATTTTTCAAGAAGTCTTTTATCACGTCTACGGTGCTGCACGTACGTGCAATATTTTAAATATAATGTAGCGTTTTCTTAAGTTTTATTCTGTCATTCTGTATATTTATTGTAGAATTTTAGAATTTTTTATAAAAATATGGATACTTACTATTAACGGTAGATTCTGTGCTATTTTGTGTTTCTTCTGATGACTTTTCTTCTGATGAATTTTCTTCTGGTGAATTTTCTTCTGATGAATTTTCTTCATTTTCCGCTTCCCAAAACGCTTCGACCTTTTTACCTTTCACGCATTGTGCCATAGCATTCTTAATTTTATCACCATTAGTTTTTTTAAATTCACATTTCAAAGCCTAAAAAAAAACGTTATACTTTTATTTTATTTTGAATCAATTCCATTACCTCGAAGCTTCCAAAGACGCAAGTCAAAATAAAAATTACGAATAATTTCATGATTAACACGTTAACTAGAAGAATTGTGAATTGCAAAATCGTCGCATTGATCTTTTTATTTAAACGTAAAATAATAATAACAATAGGATGTATGCTGAATTAACTTACGCGAACAAAAAAAAATAATGAGATAGTTAATATGGAACTAATTTATTGCCGATATTACAATGACACATTATTGATATATCCTGTAATTCCATCACTTTAATGTTTTGAAATTAATTACTGCGTTTCCATGAGACCTTCACTGATTGGCATCGCTTCAAACTAACAAAAATCGCATCCTATATCGAAGAAACATTGAAATTTTTAACAGAAAACAACCTCAAAACTAACACACAGCATATTTCGTAAGAGTCTATAAAGTAAGCAAAAAACAATTTAAAATGTTTAATAAAATTATATGTATACATCAAAAATTATTATACAGGGTGAGTCAAGCAAATATTTTTGTAGTAAGGCGGGCCATAGGGATGTGCGGTTTTCACTTAACAATTTCTTTTTATACTGGAAGAATCGTACAATTCTACATACACACGTATGAGGAACATCAAATGATCATTCAAAAGTACCTGCTCCCATTATTCACTAAAATACAGGGTGAATTAATATACTGCGATAAAGTACAATATGTTTTCACTATACTTGAAATTTGAAATAATCTCCATAACCAAACTTATGGGTCTATTCTGTGCACGTCTGTAAAAGATAATCTGTAACTTTACAGGGGAATTGCTATTCTGCGTACAACTGTATCTTACAGGAATCTTTAAAATAGTTACAGATTTGGTAAGTATTTACGTGTGTATTGACTGCTGTCGTTGGAAATGGAATATTTTTGTACAGTTTGAGTTTGTCTGTGGTTATTTGGTTAAAGTTATAGGTTAGAAGTATCGAAATTTGACGTACAGTAGTTCAAATGTCTATCTGTAATTCAGTGAGTTACAGACCACATCACAGAATCGCAAAGTTACAGATTCTGTAAAATCCCATTTACAGAACTTTCGTTAGCTACAGATTCGTAAGCTATTACGAAAAACACAGAATCGACCTATAAGTAGTTTTTGTGATCTTTCAATTTTATGATTAAGAAAATACAACAATACAATATACAAATAGGTCTAGGAATTATGATACTAGATGACCATCACAGATGATTCGCTGTGAAAAATTTTAAATTTTGCAGTATTAGGATTTTCAGGTGACAAGTGGTGAGAACTCTTGAATATATATTGTATAACCTATTTCGATCGTTGTAAACTGTAATTCCAGTGTTCCAGTGTTCTTGTTTTCATCTGTATTTGAGTGATAGAGGATGAAAAGTAGCTAAATTTCGTTTTTAGGTATATTTGAAGGGTTTTATGCATTATATAGGTATCTTGTGTGCTTTTTAGTGGAATTGAGGGTTTTTTGAGTGATTTCGAGCTGCGTTGTATGTTTTGGACTGTAATTACGTGAAATTGAGAGTTATTGGATGAAATAACATCGTATTGTGTGTTTTTGATCGTTTTAGACTGTAATTCAGTGCTCTTTTGTGTTTTCATCTGCATTTGAGTGAAAGAGGATGAAATATGGTCCAATTGCACGCTAACTTTCGAGTAGTTTTGTGCATTATTCAGTCATATTGTGTGCTTTTGGACCGTAGTTACGTGAAACTGATAGTTATTGGATGAAATAACGTCACATTGTGTGTTTTCGATCGTCTTATTCTGTAATTGAGTGTTCTTGTGTGCTTTCATCTGTATTTGAGTGAAAGAGGATGCAAAATGGTCCAATTGCACGCCAACTTTCGTTTTTAGGTATATTTCCAACGGTACAATATGTAAACAGATCTAGGAATTATGATACTAGATTACCATCACAGATGATTCGCTGTGAAAAATTAATTTTAAATTTTGCAGTATTAGGATTTTCAGGTGACAAGTGGTGAGAACTCTTAAATATATTGTATAATCTATTTCGATCGTTGTAGACTGTAATTACAGTGTTCTTGTGTGTTTTCATCTGTATTTGAGTGATAGAGGATGAAAAGTAGCTAAATTTCGTTTTTAGGTATATTTGAAGGGTTTTATGCATTATATAGGTATCTTGTGTGCTTTTTAGTGGAATTGAGGGTTTTTTGAGTGATTTCGAGCTGCGTTGTATGTTTTGGACTGTAATTACGTGAAATTGAGAGTTATTGGATGAAATAACATCGTATTGTGTGTTTTTGATCGTTTTAGACTGTAATTCAGTGCTCTTTTGTGTTTTCATCTGCATTTGAGTGAAAGAGGATGAAATATGGTCCAATTGCACGCTAACTTTCGAGTAGTTTTGTGCATTATTCAGTCATATTGTGTGCTTTTGGACCGTAGTTACGTGAAACTGATAGTTATTGGATGAAATAACGTCACATTGTGTGTTTTCGATCGTCTTATTCTGTAATTGAGTGTTCTTGTGTGCTTTCATCTGTATTTGAGTGAAAGAGGATGCAAAATGGTCCAATTGCACGCCAACTTTCGTTTTTAGGTATATTTCCAACGGTACAATATGTAAACAGATCTAGGAATTATGATACTAGATTACCATCACAGATGATTCGCTGTGAAAAATTAATTTTAAATTTTGCAGTATTAGGATTTTCAGGTGACAAGTGGTGAGAACTCTTAAATATATTGTATAATCTATTTCGATCGTTGTAGACTGTAATTACAGTGTTCTTGTGTGTTTTCATCTGTATTTGAGTGATAGAGGATGAAAAGTAGCTAAATTTCGTTTTTAGGTATATTTGAAGGGTTTTATGCATTATATAGGTCAGGTATCTTGTGTGCTTTTTAGTGGAATTGAGGGTTTTTTGAGTGATTTCGAGCTGCGTTGTATGTTTTGGACTGTAATTACGTGAAATTGAGAGTTATTGGATGAAATAACGTAGTATTGTGTGTTTTTGATCGTTTTAGACTGTAATTCAGTGCTCTTTTGTGTTTTCATCTGCATTTGAGTGAAAGAGGATGAAATATGGTCCAATTGCACGCTAACTTTCGAGTGGTTTTGTGCATTATTCAGTCATATTGTGTGCTTTTGGACCGTAGTTACGTGAAATTGAGAGTTATTGGATGAAATAACGTCACATTGTGTGTTTTCGATCGTCTTATTCTGTAATTGAGTGTTCTTGTGTGCTTTCATCTGTATTTGAGTGAAAGAGGATGCAAAATGGTCAAATTGCATGCCAACTTTCGTTTTTAGGTATATTTCCAACAATACAATATGTAAACAGATCTAGGAATTATGATACTATATGATCATTACAGATGAGTCGCTGTGAAAAATTAATTTTAAATTTTGCAATATTACGATTTTCTGGAACAAGTGGTGAGAACTCTTAAATACATTGTATAACCTATTAAAACATATATCATTGCAGTAGAGTAAAGTCAAATTCGTAGTAACACACCTATTTAAAAAAATGTACCTGTACAAACGGGACTAATTATTTTAAAATATGTTCCTTTAGACTGGATATATATGATCAGTCAAAATTTTATTTAAAAGTCTTTGAGGATTTACAAGATATAGATATTTTAAAAATTTTACACCACATTATTGATTGAACCTTAAAAAATCAGGATCGGTCGTTAAAAATTCATTCGTATTGTTCACATCAAAATCTAATCTAATGTAATAAACTCCTAAGAAAGTATACATATAGATAACAAATACGGCGTGTTGAAAATGTGTCTGCTCAGTTAATTTCACTTTTTGTTTTCCATAGTTAATGTAGGTGCTCAATGTCGCCAATCATGAAATCCATAAAAACTAAATTTAGTAAACTACTTTGGGTAATTCTTCTTCTATCGAATGGTATGAAAATGACACTCATCGCTGTTATGGTTTTGACGTAATAAGAATTTCAAGAGAGACATGTCAAAGATTTATACAGTTTTTCATCACAAAAAATTCAGAGTTTACGTTTATTTCTATAAATATGGAAAATATAATGTTGACTAGTATTTTGGGTGAAGAAATCCTTTAATAATGTTATTTTTAATAGAAAGAGGTATATGAATTTCTCCCCCTATTTTTAAAGACAGCAAATGGTAAAAGCGCAAAATGGGGTGTTAAACTTGAAAAAAATATGATGTTTCTTCAATGTTAATAGGGACACCAGTCAGTTCCTCGCATCTACCTGAGTTAATCCCTTTTCGAACGGAGGGTAGGATTAAGACAGGTCTGCAGTTCCTCACAGTCTGCAGTTCCTCACATTCGTGAGTTTTCAATAATAACCCAACCAAAACCACCCTACCTTACCCCCTACCCTAATCCGAATCGAAAAATTGAATTGTGTAATTGACAGATTATTATAATAATTTTCAATAATAACCCAACCAAAACCACCCTACCTTACCCCCTACCCTAATCCGAATCGAAAAATTGAATTGTGTAATTGACAGATTATTATGATAATTTTCAATAATAACCCAACCAAAACCACCCTACCTTACCCCCTACCCTAATCCGAATCGAAAAATTCTTCGTATTTTTAGTCAATTTTTGAAAAAAACAATAAGAAAATAAAAATAAAAATATCTGTCATTGTGGACCTTGCTACCTGATACCTAATCCCTTACCCTTCGTATGCTGCGAGGAACTGAACACAAATTTTGTACCTACCTGTTAATGTGCGAGGAACTAGACAACTCCGGTTAATAGTTATTGGTGGACATAATAATAATGGGGAATCAATTATTTTCAATATTTTTATTCTCACAATGTCGATTTGAAAATTCAACTTTTGGATGATTTAAATAGTTCGCCATTTATGCTGTGACGTACATACCGTAAAAGAGAAGTTAGCTACATAAGGATTGACGTAGGACCACAATTCTGTCGTCCTCTTTTTTAAAATAGTGATGAAGTACTTATAGGTTATGCTTATGTCATATTCCTTTTATAGTTAATGACTTAGGACTTGTTTATTTTTACGGCTAATAGATTATTTTATAAATTTTACTTGTACCAATATTAGTTTTCGTTAACGTATTTACTGTTAGTTTTTATTTTTGTTAGTGTTAGATATTTTTCGTAAAATAATAGAATGTCTAGGTTCGTACAGACAAATACACACACATTTACTGGGTGTCCCGGGACCAATGGGAAAAAAGTCAGGAGTTTATAATCTGAGCCAAAATAATGATAGTAATTCATATAAACTTTTTCTATGCAGGCCCTCGTTTTCGAGTTATAGGCCCCCAAAGTTTTAACTTTGAATTTTGAATTTGGTTTTTATTTTTTATACTAGTTATTTGATCTTTATCAAATTTACGGCAAAGCTATAATGTGTGTGTATGTTTATTTTGGAAAAGTAAACAGATTTACAGTAGTGCCTTGAACCCAGGGACTGACTACTCGCAATGATAAGTGATCCAAAAAATTGCAGTGATGGCACAACCTGTATAAAATTATCGAAATTGACTTCCCCACACATTAAGCTAACGAAAAGGTACTTTTGTTGGAATTCGATAAAATAAGCCGTTTGGCTAATATTTACAGTTTTATTAATGCACTACGTACATATTTACGCATTCGCCATTTTTATGAGTACAGAACGAGGTAAAACTAACGTAATTAATACGATGTCCAAGATGTACCTACAGTACTACACAAAAATAATTTAACGATAGCAGAAGATAAAAAACGTTAATGTCTTATTAATTCGAAAGTTGGTAAAGACGTGTTAAAATTGTTTTTACCGTTTATCAAGTAACCATAGGATTAGTTGTCAAACGTTATGTAGAATAGTTCGTAGTCAGTACTTGTCAATAATTCATAAGTCCTTAATTTAACAGTTACAATGGCGGAATTCACTTTTATTGAGTTTATGTATGGACTGGCTTCTCGAAACTGTTTAGAGGCCAGAAGGCTTTATGCAGAACATTTTCCAAACAGAGCAATGCCAGACAGACGAATGTTTGATCGTATTGATCTCAGGTTACAAGAAACAGGTATGAATAAGTAAATGTAATTTTCCATGTATACCAAACAAAATTTTAAATTTTAGGAAGTTTTTTGTGAGAATTACAGAGCAATCTGTTTGTCCCAAACTAGCTATAAAGTGTACACAAAAATAATAGAAAAAAGATTGAGAGAATATGCAGAACCAAAATTAGGAGAAAAACAGGGAGCTTTTAGACCTGGAAGACAAACAAATGATAATATTTATATACTAAGGAATATAATCGAAAGAAAAATAGAAGAGGGAGAAGAAATGTTACCTTACATTTATAGATCTAAAAGCAGTAGTCTACTATATGCACATGATGTGGTCTTAGTAGCGAATACAAAGAACAAAATGCAAAAACTAGTGAATATTTAGACTAAAGAAGTAGAGAACATGAAGATGGAGGTGAACATAAATAAAACAAAAGTGATGATAATAAATGAAAAACAACTAGGTAATCAAAATAATAAATAGATTAAATGCAAAAACCAGACGCTAGAAAGAGTAACAACATTTGAATATTTGGGAAGTATAGTAACAGAATATGGAAAGATAGATGCAGAAATAACAAACAGAGCAAATAAATCTCAACAAAAATATACTACTCTCTAAATAAAACAATTCTCGGACATGAAGATATAGATTTAGAAATAAAAATTAAAATTCATAATATGATAACAGTTCCTACAATAATATATGCATAAGTGAGAAATGGACTATGCGAAAAAAGGACGAAACTAAAATAAACGCCATAGAAATGAAACATCTAAGAAGAATTGCAGGGAAAACTAAATGGGATAAGATTAGAAATGACGTCATTAGAGAGACAACTAAACAGGAACAGATAATTAGTAAAATAAAAAAGAGACAAATTAGCTGGTATGGTCATATGGTAAGAATGGAACCAAATAGATTGGCTAGGAAAATAATGGAGATTGGAAAACCAATCAAAAAACGTAGGGGTAGGCCTAGGAGAAAATGGTTAGACCAAATACAAGAGGTTTAGAAAGAGGAAAGACCATAGCATAAATGAAAAACCTAGCAAGAAACAGAAAGACATGGAAGAAATGGGTTCAGGTCATGGAATCCACATCCGACGCATGAAAGGGCAAAAGGAACCAGATAAGAAGAGGAAGTTTTTTGCCAAAAAAGGTGAAGAAGGTCCAGTACGAAGCGTACGTACTGTGGCAGTTGAACAAGACGAGACAAGTTGATAATGAAAATAATGAAAATTATCAAGAGAACATAACGTCTCGAAATGAGTTGTTCATCGCGTCCCAAAAGAACAGCTGTTATATCCTTTTCACATGAAAAAAGTACACATTATGACAGTGGCGGATTATCCTGCACGGCTTGAGTATAGCCAGTGGTTTCTGCGACAACAACAAGCAGACAATACATTTATTAGTTACGATTCCGGTTTCACCAGAGATAGAGTCATTAATTCTTATAATATGCATTTATGGGATTATGTGAATCGACATGGCATTATCCAAACTAGGAACCAGCATAGATTCATGGTTAATATTTGGGCAGGAATAGTTGGCAATCATTTGATAGGGCCATACTTTATTGACGGTACTTTGACCGGTTAGAGATATTTGGAGTTTTTGCAAAATGAGTTATGGAACCTGTTTGATGATATGCCACTACAAACTCGTAGGAATTTATGGTTCACGCATGGTGGGGACCCTTCTCATTGCAGTTTAGATGTATTTACACACAAGGTTTCCTAATAGATGGATTGGTCGTGGAGGCCCTTTTCAATGGCCATCGCGATCATGGGTTATCTCAAAAGTAAGGTATACGCAATACCTGTGCAAACAAGGCAAGATTTAATAGACAGAATTGTGTTACACTGCAATGTTATTACAAATAATATGGAATTGCTCTTTCAGCTTAGAATGTGCGTGGAAGTGAAAGGATCTCATATTGAACATTTATTAGAATAACGTTAGTTTTTGTTGTTGTTTAGGAAATAGTTTTATAGCTTGAGTTTTTTGAAGTTTTCTTAATGGCTTTTTAATGTTGTGTTCGTAATTTTGAATTAAAAGCAACTAATTACGTTGTTTGCGTACCTATTTAATTCCCATGAAATAAGCTCTTAATGTTTTTATCATCTGCTATCATCAAATTATTTTTTTGTAGAACTGTAGGTAAATCTTGGACATCGTATTAATAAGTTAGTTTTACCTCGTTGTGTACTTATAAAAATGGTGAATGCGTAAATTGGTACGTAGTGCATTAATAAAACTGTAAATATTAACTAAACGGCTAATTTTATCGAATTCCAACAAGAGTACCTTTTCGTTAGTTCAATGTGTGGGGAAGTCAATTTCAATAATTTCATACAGGGTGTGCCATCCCTGCAACATTTTTGGATCACTTACCATTGCGAGTAGTCCGTCACTGGCTTCAAGGCACTACTGTAAATCTGTTTACCTTTCCAAAATAAACATACACGTATATTATAGCTTTGCCGTAAATTTTATAAAGATCAAATTACTAGTACAAAAAAATAAAAATAAAAACCAAATTCAAACTTAAAAGTTTGGATGCCTATAACTTGAAAACGAGGGCCTGCATAGAAAAAGTTTATATGAAGTACTAACATTATTTTGGCTCAGAATATACGCTCCTGACTTTTTTCCTATTAGTCCTGGGACACCCTGTATAATTACATACATCAAAATAATCTTCACAGCATTAGCAACTGGTAGTCTGTTTATATTTTCTTCTAGCAGCCTCAAACCATAATTTTCGTTTAACTTTTCTTGCAGGCATAGCTACAAACTTTTTACGAAGCGTTGTAACTGTTGTGTCCGTGTAGCATGATACAAAACAAGATTTATATAATATTTCCATTATTCCAACTTGAAAAATTGTATAGAAAAACTAACTAAACTTGACTAAAAAAATATTAACACAATTTTTTTATTATATTGAAACGTCAAGCTCAAATAAACTGTGAACAAAGCCAAAACACTCATATTATATTATAGACTTCGATAGTTCTTTAAACTTCATATTCGAATGGCCTTTTTGTAACTGGATATTGATTCATAAAACATCTCAATCAGAAAGTGACTAACTTCATCTTCCTCATGGCTCACTCTGAATGAAGGTGCCAAATAAAATTTTCAAAGGGAATCAGTAATACCTGGAAGTACGTTTCCCCAATTTGTACTGTGTAATCTTAATGTTTTATTTTAGAATTCTTGTTATTGTGTTTTGCTTTAGTTTGAGTCCAAATTACAAAAAATGCGAGATGCTCGCGAAGAAGTTTGCAGTACAATTTGGAAGGGTATAGAAAAAACCGTTAAAGAATATATCGACAAAACCGATCCTTGGCGTATGCATATTGCCGAATTAAAGAGATTAGATAAAGAAACTACCGAAGAAATAATTCAAAATAAAGAGAGAATACTACAAGAAGAGGTAAAGTATATCTTTTACAGTTCACACGTATTTTTATAAAAATACGAGTATATTTGATGGGGTTAAGTCTGGTTAACGTGTAGGCTCCTCATTGGCTTTTTTTCTTCTAATTCAACTATTTATTTTCTATTTTCGAAAAATTTTATCTGCTTATAGACTTTAAAAGAAAAAATCAAGGGAGAGCTAGAAGGTATTCGTTTATCACAGGAATTAGAAATGATGGCTTTGAATAAAGAATTGGAAGGATTACAATTAAAATTCAACAAACTTCGAATGCAACTTCACCGCGATTTACAAGTCGACGAAAAAAAAATGAAGGTACTCGTAGACGTTTCTTACAAAACGAAAAGTTATTTGGAAGGTTTGGTTCGAAATGGAAATAATATTTTGAATTTATTGGAAAATTGTAAATCTTTCGAAACGGATCGTGAAAAAGTAATGCGATGGTATTCTACTACTTCTAATGCTTTAAATGATTCGAAGCATGTTGAGGACACGGAGGTAGCGGAAGGGCTGGAAAGTACTCCGCAAATTATTAGACAACAATATTTTGCAGGTATTTATAAGAAACTCTCGCTCTCTCTTTATATCTATGCCTCTATGTATGTGTCTCTGATGTTTGTTTGTCGGTTTCTCCGTGTCTGCCTTTTCTGCCTATCAGTTTCGCAGTGCATGTCGATCTGTCTATCAGTCTGTACTTCTATATGTTAGTATACAGATTGCGAAAAAGTTTAAAGGTATAATACGCTTACATTCACTTCCAATTTGAATTGGAAGTGAAAATTTGGAGCTTGACAAATGACAAACTATTGTCGTTTATACTCTAACTAAAGTCAGTGTGATGACCATAAAATAAAGCAATGTTGTCAGATATATTTTCTAAAATTGTTAGGCTCGCTACACAAATGTTCCTCTTACGTCAGTAAACTGTTAGTTCGTGATGTTATAAGAAAGCTAGTTTGGAAATATTTTTAAAAAAATACATAATGTAAATTTATTAGTAAACATTAAAATAAGTCGCTTGAAATTACTGAAAAAAGAAAAATTAATTAAAACCAGTTTTTATATGTTACTATATTTAAGAAAATTTTGAAGAGTTGGCAACGTAGTAGCACGTGCAGTGAAGACTTCGAAACAACCAATCATCAACTGCAGTGTTCATCGCAATATAACGAAATAACCGAAGTATACTTCGTTTGACGTTTTTGGCAGAAAAAATTCTACGGTCTTGAGGGTGTTCGGGGGGGTTGTGTTGTGGTTCGGCTTATAATCCATTAGTATCATTCAGTGTCGGGTGTGAATTTTGTTTTAAAGAAATATTTAATATAATATCTATTTCTTTTTTGAGTGAGTTTAGTGAATTGTTATAGGTATTTATAGGAAAGTGTAGGTGATCTAGTGTAGAAAGGTATCATCAATATACAACCTTTTTGATGGTGTAGTGGTTAGGTCGCGTCAGTGAATTGATATTAATATAATATTCATTTGTTCGTAGACGTTAGGGTAAGTTTTATAATATAATTAATTAGAATGGCATTTTGGAGACCATTTGAAACAACAGTCCAAGATGATGCGCGGGATTATTGAATTGTGGATTTAAATATAAGAAGTTAGATAATCGAATGGTAATAATGGAGTCTCGGCGTATCGCTGAACTGGACTGGAGTATTTGCGCAAAACAAAAGGGTACCGTGATTCAAATAGAACTATAATTTATTTAGACGAAACTTGGTTTGATACACATGATGTTGTCAAGTGTTTATTCATTTATTTGTTATTCAAACAATCCTTACGGTTTTATTACATGAATAAATATATAAAATAAAATACATTTTAACTTAATATGTAAGAAAATAGTAGTAATGGTAATTATATTATAATTAAAACTGTATGAGGATCAACCCACCTTTAAAATATGGTTGGGTTGACGATACAAAAAACTGTTCTTTAGATACTCCGTGATCTAGAGGAAAGCGCTTTATTATTGTATTACAAATTTTATGAATTCTGTATGCAGGTTAATTTTTTTCATTTAAATTTATATAGTAGATTAACATTATTTCACAATATTCGAATTTATAAAAAATCTATATTCACGCCATTGGGTGGCTTTTTCCTTCAAAGGGATTAAAAATATGGGTCATCACATTAACTTTGGAAGAACTTTACTTTGAAATTTATTTTCAAGGACACGCTCACTTTCAAATTAAATTGGTGCAAGCAGCTTGACGTGGTCAAGAAAAAATCCATGAAATTCATAAATTTTACATTTAAAGGTTAGTTTTCTGTTTTGTTCTAGTGTAGGTTCTTGTGTTGTTGCCAACTTGCTTTAGTTATTATTTATATTTTTTTAATACAAATAAGAATTTAGAACGATTTTCATTGAAAGAAAAATATCATATTAAATGAATGTGAAAATTCAGATTATTGCGATGTAATAAATACTGATGCAGAAGAATATTAAAATTTTAATCACGATAAGTTTTTGAAATTCGGTTCAAACTATCCTTGTATATATAAGACACAATTAAAAGGATACCGCAATAAGCATCTAAAAATGAATGCTTGGGAAAGTATTTCAACTTTATTGGGGTACCAGTAGTATTTTTTGTTTGTTAATCAGTTTAAGTTTTACACAAATTACTAATACTTAAAAGTATCTGTAGTATCCATTTTTGAAAAACTTTAAAAATAATTATATTTTCATTTTGTTTAAGTATATTTTCCACGTTGCGACAAATCGCAGCGACTTGTTGCTGGGACAAAAAAAAGTACAATCAGCATATCGATAGTTTGTTGCTGCGACTCATCCAGGCATAGGAGAAACGTTACGTGTTGCCAACTTCGTTAAAAAATTGGCAAATCTGGTTTTATAACCTCACAGTGTGAAAAAAATTAGCGGGTGAAAATAGGAGTAGTTTCTCTAGAATCAAGTCTTGTAGTTAACAGAATGGATAAGGAAAACAATGAGGGCATTGTTTTAGTAACAGTAATTAGTATTATGGCCTATGCTGCTCTACGAGAAGAAAACGTAGAAGAACTCATGTGACAGCAATGTCGTAGCGTAGCAGCCAATATAAATTTTGGGTTGGTGCGACAAAATCCACCAGAAAAGTTACCAAGTCGCAGCGACTTCTCGCTCGAAAATAGAGCACGTTGTAATTCATGCGACCGACGCGCCCAACGAAAAAAAACGCCAATTTGCATGCAACTTTTTCGAGTTGCAGCATCAACTCGCACCGTAGAAAATGGACTTTACATTTCATTCATGCATAACCTAAAAAAACAATTCAATTTTCAAAGTAAACGGTCAATCATTTAGCAGTCAAATTTTCCGATTGCAATTCAAATTGGAAGTGAATGTAAACGTACCTCAATAGGTCATACGATTTACCCAAGTACAAGGATAATTTGAAGAGCACTACTTGAAACAGAGATACAAGAATTGTTCTTTGTGTGAAACTCACAATTAGATCAGTTTCCTCTACCAAAACAAGTGGGCGTGTGTTCATTCTTACTTTTACCGGTGTGTTGCCAAACGTACATATCTGTAAAAGTTATTCCCAATTTTTGTTTCACACAGAGAACGATTTATTGTATCTCTCTTTCAAAAAGTATTGTTGGTATTATTCTTGTTATACTTGTGTAAATTGTATGACCTATTGAACATTTTCGCAATATACAGGGTGATTCATAAAGAATGGGCAACCTCTGAACTGGAGATACTACACACCAAAATATGGCGATTGAGCTTAACATATCTCATACAAATGTTGCAGGTTTACGAGATACAGGGTATTTAAAGTAGGAATTTTAATTTGAAATTTCTTAATAATTTTGTGATTTCAAGCAGCATCGTCTTCAAAATTGGCAACTTTATGTTTTTTAGCATGAAAATTACTAATTTTAGCACTATTCATACAGGGCGTTAGTTATGGCTAAAGTGACTAGAAAATCTAGAAGACATTTCAATTTTGAATAAAAAAGGTACTCTTGTTTATTTCAAGAACTCTATCAGTTTTTGAGTTATTTGCATTGTAAACATTCAGCGTAAAGACTCGTAAGCCACCGTTATTACATCGACTTTTTTTCAAGTTGGCTTGTGTCACTAACTAAAAGTGTATTATTTGTAGTGAAATAAGAAAATGCCACGACATAATGAATTTTCCAACAGTGAAATGCGTGATATGAATTGTGTTTTTGCTCAGTCAAATTATAGTGGACTTGGTGCAGCCGGAAGGTATTTAGAATCATACCCAAATCGAAGACAACCCAATCAGAAACGTATTTATACCCGCCTAAGCGAAACAGGGTGTTTTCGTCCTAAAAGCTTAAATTGTGCTCCAAAAAATATCAACGTCGATGATGAAGAAGAGTTCGTATTTCGGAAAATCTAGATCTCAGTACTCGTCGGTTAAGTGCGGCAACAGGAATAAGCCAATCGTTTATCTGGGGAATTTTAAAGAAAGAGAATCTCCGTCCATATCACTATACTCCTGTCCAAAATGCACTACATCAAGATTTACCAGTTCGCCTACAGTTTGCTCAATTTATGCTAGATAAACAAAACGAAAACCAGGATTTTCTTAATTACCTCCTTTTCACCGATGAGGCGACGTTTACCAGACGAGGTGTTTTTAATTGGAAAAACAATCATTTGTGGGACTCCAAAAATCTAGATGCTCTAAAGGAACGACATTTTCAGCATGAATTCAAGGTAAATATTTGGTGTGGTGAGATATCTGGTTTTTTTATTGGTCCTTTTGAACTTCCTCCCAATCTGAACGGGCCCCTCTATTTAAACTTCCTTGAACAACAGTTAAACACACTACTAGAAGATGTACCACTAGCCATAAGGTGGAATATGTGGTTTATGCAAGACAAGGCACCGCCACATTTTTCTCTGCCAGTACGACAATATCTGAATGAACATTTTCCTCACCGGTGGATTGGGCGTGGCAGTGAATTTGTTTGGCCACCTAGAAGTCCAGATTTAAACCCTCTAGACTTCTCAATATGGTAACAAATGATGGACATGATTTACAAAGATACAATTAATTACATCCAAGAATTACGACAGAAAATTCAAGAAGCTGCTAATATTATTGAAAATAATCGACAAATCTTTTTTAATATTCAACGACCTTTAAGGAGACGCGTTACAAAGTGTATTGAAGTGGAAGGCGGGCATTTTGAGCATTTACTTTGAGTTTTTCTTTTATTACTGTTACTGATTGTTATTGAGTCGCCGCTGTCCGAGGAGGGAATGGAGATTGTGTCGGAGGAAGGGGACAGTACTCTTACAGAAGGGGACATCACCCTGATGAAAGAGGGAAATACCCAAGAAGATAACCAACAGGATGGCGGGAATTAACTTAGCTCAAGTTAATGCTCACCATGCCAAAGGAGCTTCGGCGGTGATCACAAGATTGTTCACCAAGGACCAATAGGGGATGTGTTTGATCCAAGAACCTTGGGTCAATAATAACCAGGTAAGAGGATTAGCATGTAAAGATGCTAAAATAGTATATCACACTGGTAGTGATATACCAAGAACATGTATTATGATAAGGAACAATATTAACTATTTTTGTCTTTCAGAATACATGACTCGGGACCTCGTTCCAGTTCGAGCACACCTCGAACATAAGAAGGAGGGCAAGGAGATAGTAATAGCATCATGCTACTTCGAGGGAGATGGGCTAGCACCACCCCCAGAGGTACAAAGGCTGGTGGAGTACTGTGAAGAAAAGAGACTACCTCTACTTCTAGCATGTGATTCCAATGCACACAACACCGTTTGGGACAGCAGCAGCACCAACCAAAGAGGTGAGCAACTTTTAGAATATATCCTTAATAAAAACCTTGATATTCACAATATAGGGAATACCCCCACATTTGTAACAAGGGTAAGGCAAGAAGTTTTAAATGCCACACTGGCAACTCGTGATCTAAAACATATAGTAAAAGATTGGAGAGTATCGGGTGAACCATCTCTCTCCGATCATAGTATCATAACATTCAAGTTAGAGCTAGGCATACCTGAGGTAAGCCTCCGTAGAAAACCAAGAAAAACAGGTTGGGACAACTATAACACCTGTCGGAAAGGAACTCTAGCACATATCCAGAGGAAAGGAAGGGCTAAGCACCATCTCGACCTGGAAAATGAGCTTGAGGATCTGAACAGGGCAATAATCGATGCATTTGAATCGAGCTGCCCTCTTCAAGAACAACGAAGCAGCAAAGATGCACCCTGGTGGAACAAACATCTGTCAGAATTAAGGCAGAGATACACCGAGGTGAGAAACACCTACTACAAGGAAATTAGAAAAGCTTAAAGAAATAGCTTCAGGAAATTCTGTGAAGATATTAACACAACACCTGCTGCGGCAAGACTTTACAAAGTCATGGCGAAAAGTAGGGTCAACACAGATATTGCTTTGAGGAAGCCAGACGGCAAATATACCGAAAATGAGGAGGAAAGAGTGCGACTCTTACTAGAAATTCATTTTCCTGGAAGTACCCCAAACAGAGGAGATAATCCTCTCGAAGGTCATAACAGGCCTTCGAGAGAAAGTACTACAATGACCAAGCACATTTGTAGTAACGATAGGTTGAAATGGGCTATGAACACCTTTTCACCTTTCAAAGCACCTGGAGCAGATGGGATTTTCCCAGCATTGCTCCAGCAAGGACAAGACGAAATTCTTCCACATTTGGTTAGAATTAGTCGAAGTAGTTTGGAACTGGGTTATATACCAGAAGCATGGAGAAGGGCAATAGTAACCTTCATTCCAAAAGCTGGAAAAAAGGACACAACAAACCCCAAATCCTTCAGACCAATTAGACTAACATCGTTTGTGCTTAAAACGATGGAAAAAGCTATTGACAACTATATTAGAACGGAAATCCTAGAGAGACTACCTCTCCACCTTTATCAGCACTGCACTGGTACAGCTGACGGAGGATATCCGAGGTGCCTTAGACAACCAAAAAACTGTAGTATGTGCATTTTTGGACATAGAAGGAGCTTTTAACAACACTCCACATGAGGCTGTCAAGAGAGCATTAAATAGAAGAGGTGTAGACAGCACAACATCCAAATGGATGTCGGAACTGCTCACCACCAGAGTAGCAGAGACGAGAACGAGCAAAGACATTGTCTCCATCTGCACAACCAGAGGATTCCCACAGGGAGGAGTAGCATCCCCATTAATGTGGAGTCTGACGGTTGACGAACTTCTGTGTGGTTTGACGGACCTCGGAATATCCTGCCAAGGATATGCCGATGATATTGTCATAACAGCCAGGGGAAAATTTGAAAACACCCTTTGTGAGATCGTACAAAAGTGTCTGAACAAATAGCTGGTGTAGGCAAGTGGGACTCGGCATCAACCCCACCAAAACCATCTTGATAGCCTTCACTAAGAAAAGAAAACTCAACCTCAAAACCATTAAACTTGATGGGAACGACGTTGAATGGAGACAAGAAGTCAAGTATCTAGGTTTGACTCTAGACAGCAAACTCCTGTGGAACAAACACGAGAAGGAGATTACATACAAAGCAAAAATGGCTCTAATGGTGTGCAGGAATCTGGCAGGGAGAAACTGGGGTTGTAACCCAAAAATCCTGAGCTGGATGTACACTGCCATAGTGACACCAATTATCACTTATGGAGCCATTGCGTGGAGTAGTAGAACTAGCCTCTTGACGACGAGAGAAAACCTCTCCAAAATTCAAAGACTAGCCTGTATATGCATAACAGGAGGAATGACTACATGCCCAACGGCAGCAATGGAAGTGATTCTCAACCTCACACCATTACATATGGTGGTGGAGAGTGTTGCAGAAAGAACAAGATACAGACTAAGTAGAGAGGGAATCATTAAAAAGAAAAAAAGAAAACCACCTCTTCACTTCTTAGAAATCAGACAACCTGGGACATGCCACAAGATGGTATGATGAAAAAGTATAACTTTTCAAAGAAATTCGTTACGGAATTAAGCAACAAGAAGGAATGGGATCCAAATACCATTACCAGACTTGGAAAGAATGCCATTCAATGGTACACAGACGGCTCAAAAGCAGTAGAAGGAACTGGGATAGGAGTGTACGGGCCCGGAACCAAACACTTTGAAAGCTTGTGAAAAACCCCAAGTATCTTTCAAGCGGAAATTCACGCAATAAGAAAGTGTGCCCAGTTCAATATTGACAAAGGATATAGAAGGCAAAGGATTATCATAATGTCTGATAGTCAAGCAGCCATTAAAGCGCTGAGTTCTTGTGTAATCAGTTCCAAAATGGTGTGGGAATGCCTAAGCAAGCTTAATGAACTAGGCGAGAACAAATAGTCACCTTACTGTGGATTCCAGGATACACTGGAATAGAAGGAAACGAAATAGCAGATGAACTAGCGAAGAGGGGGACTGAAATACCCTTTTGGGGGCCGGAACCTTTTTGCGGAATCAGCTCCAATGTAATATTGGAAGAAATAGGTAAAGCCGAAGAAAAGAGAAGATCTGACAATTGGAAAGATCTAATAGGGCTTAGGCAATCAAAGATTCTTCTGGGTGACTACAACCTGTTGAGATCAAATGAATGCATAAGTCAAAGCAAAACTGCACTAAGAGTTTTAACAGGAATCCTAACGGGACATTGTCGCCTGAATGGGCACCTTAAAAAGCTCAAAATAGTGGAGGAAGAAGATTGTAGGTTTTGTGGAATGGAAGAAGAATCCTCCATCCACATACTTGCGAACTGCACAGCAATTCAGAATCCTAGGGCACAGCACCTGGGAGACTACTGGATAGAAGACAGTTACCTAAGTTGAAGCCTGCAGATATCCTAAAATTTCTCGGGGAAATAGGACTAAAGGAGCTACTAGTCTCTGAGACTTTTCTCAGGTACTAAGTAGAAGTAAGGGGCACAATAGATCTTTTAGGTCTTAGTGAATGTTACCCCAAAATACATACATACATACATACTGATTGTTATTTGTTGTCTTTATTGTTGTTACCCCGCATAGTAGTAATTTAAAGAAATAGATTCATTGAATGTTTAAAATGCAAATAACTCAAAAACTGATAGAGTTACATGAAATAAACAGGAGTACATTTTTTATTCAAAATTGAACTGCCTTTTAGATTTTCTAGTCACTTTAGCCATAACTCGTTAGGCAAAAAAGATATGTTGTAATTTTCCTAAGTAACAGGGTGTAACTAACGCCCTGTATGAATAGTGCTAAATTCAGCATAAAATTCGTAATTTTCATGCCAAAAAACATAAAGTTGCCAATTTTCAAGACGATGCTGCTTCAAATCACAAAATTATTAAGAAATTTCAAATTAAAATTCCTACTTTAAATACCCTGTATCTCGTAAACCTGCAACATTTGTATGAGATATGTTAAGCCCAATCGTAGTATCTTCAGTTCAGGGATCGCCCATTCTTAATGAATCACCCTGTATACGTCCGCATAAATATTTATCTGTTTATCTGTTTGTCAGTTTCCTTGTCTATGTCTGTTTCTCTGCATTTACGTTTGTGTCTCTGTATATCTCTGCAGTATTTTAAAATATTTCAGAATTTGGAATGTCCGATACAAACGAAACATTAGAAGGAAACGTGCCGGCGACTCCGTCCGACACAATAATAACTACAATTCAAAACGTAACCGTGCAAGATAAACCGCCTCTAGAATGTTCACCCCAATCGACGTTGAAAAAACCCGCGGGATTCATTGATGAGTGTTTGAAAAATTTAGAAGCGTTTGAAAATTTTTGGACAACTTACAATAAAGTCGAAGTCGATTATTTGGATATTGTGGGTGAGAAAAAGCAGATACAAATTGAAAATAAACAGTTACGAGGAATGATACGTGCCGTTTTGGAAGCGACTGCTCTATCGCATTCGATAGCGAATAGTAGAGTTCCGACTAGGTTGCCATCGAGAAGAATCAGTGCTTGTTCTGCTCCTATAAGAAGAATGATTTTTTGATTAAATCACTAGAAGTGATTATAAAATAATAATCTTTTATTATATATAATATATAATCTAAATCTATCTAACCCGAAGGTCTAAGGTGTGAAAATTTTGCTTAATCATTGTATATGAAAGCTCTCCATGTGTTTTTGTTTCTTGATTTGGTTGGTGCTTTCGCTAAAGTTATACCTTTGCTTTCCAAAACTTTTTCTATGTTATCGTCCCATGTTTTCCTTGGTCTTCCCCTGGTTCTGCTTTCATGTCTTTTTGCCTCCCACATCTGTTTTACTGGCATGTTGTTGCTTAATCTAGTTAAGTACCAAAACCATTTTAATTGTCGATCTTGTATTATCTGCATTACTGATAGTATATTGAGGTTCTCTCTTACTCTTGCATTTGAACACCATCTGTGAAACCGTTAACACCCAAGCTAACATGAGGCGGTACATGAGGGCATTGCAGGGAATGAAATAGCTAAAGTTAGCTAAAGAAGTTCTAAAGGAGACTTCATAGGTCCAGAACCGTTTTGTGGAAACACATAGAGGGAGAAATCGGGAACTGGCTAGATAGGGAATACCAACTCAAATGGAGGTCGATACAACGGCACCTTCATACAAAGAGTTCACTGATGAACAAGATAGACAAGGAACTCCCAACCAGGCCATTGAAACTGAGTAAGAGACATTTGAAGACAGTTACCGACCTGGTGACTGGACAATGCACCCTGAAGAAACATCTGCACAAAATAGGCGAAGTTAGTGAACCTATGTGCAGGAAATGTGAACTCTATGATGAAATACCTACTCTCATACTCTGCTTCTGCGAGCCCTTACATGGACTCAGAAGGAAGCACTTTGGAGAGGAAACCATACAACCACTACAACTACTGAAAATCCCTCCAGTCAAACTAGTGGCCTACATAGAAGGCACAAAGCTTCTGGAATGGAAGTAGATAACATGGGAAATGGTACAAAGATTCAGTTCAAGTGCCTGGGCTGTTGAGCTCAACCCAATCGAATGAATGAATGAACCCTAGCTAAACAAGCCATTTCTACGGAAACAGCTATTAATAACAACACCACTATTGAGACGTGCTTCAGCCAAATAAAAGACATGTCTAGAAAAACATGGAGTAACCTATAGAACGAATATAAAAGAAACCTACACCTTAATCCAACCAATCATACACAATAAGCTTTGGCATAAAATTACCAATTATAAGCGGTACCAAATTGTTACTATGACTCGGTTAAAATTTGGACATGCTTGCTACCCCTTGCATCTTAACAAGATAGACCTTAAAGAGTCAAATCAACGTGGCATCTGTCTAGAAGTGGCTGATCTAGACCATATTACAATAAAACCGTATTGAACTCGCTTATATATTTCGTATGTTTATGTAAGTTGAAGCTATAGTTCACTTAGTCATGTTTTTGTTCAAATTGAACCCCATAATATACACCCATATCGTTACCCTAATTTGCAAACCACGTAACTCCAGAATTTATCGAGATCCTGTTTTTTGCGCCATCTACCAGCATGGCACTGAGCGAACGCTACTGGAAAATCTCATAACTCCAATTCTATTTTTAAAGCATTAATTCTAGAAATAGAAAAGCTCCTAACTCCGACCATGGTTACGGTACTTAGAAAACCTTGTAACTACGAAAATCGAAAGAAGACACAAACCTCGTATCTCCAAAAAACATCATAATATGAAAGCAAATGTCGTAACTCCGATGTATATTTATTGTCAAATAATCAGAATGTGTGTTTTCTGTTGTTAATTAGTGCCTGGTTATTGAAAAATTTCAAAAGATAAGTATGAACAGTTACAGCAACTAAAAAGTTAATTGGAAAAAGACTGTCATTCCTTCTATGATTCCCTACCGTATGAATAATACTTAATATAAAATACAAGTTTTTATATTTATACAACAAAAATTAGTTAGGTTCTCTTTACTCTTCACTTTGCAGTTATTTAAAACAGGGTAAAATTTAGTTTTTTTATTATATAACTTATTATTGTATTATTTGAAATAAAGTTTGTTTGCCTCGTAACTCCTGTTTATTATAAAAACGTAATAGAAAACCACGTATCTCCATTGAAATCTCAGTAAAAGTATTACGAGCTAAGAACATTATAATTACAATATCAACAGACATATAGAATAAATGTATTAAAAAATATTCCTAAGATTTCAAATAAAAAACATGAAACAGTTTTTTTTATTTCCTGTAAAATTTTAGATTTTGGAGATACTGGCAGAATGGACATGGATTTCCGAGTGCCAAAAAACAGAAAAAACAATCACCATCTGTGGTCGTTTTAACAGGCACTTGTTGATGAATATTTTAGTGGTCACGTAGTTAAAATTCAGCAGGCACGTCATCTGGAAAAATTGTATACCGTGCTTTTTCTGTCAGAGAGTCTTTACTGTCAAATTATGTTAATTATGTCAATCCAGCGACCTGTCAAATAAAATTGAATATGGCGTCTCTGGGCGAACAAAAATATGGTTTTTCTTATGCTGTAATGGAGTATAAGGTGAGCTTCCACGGAAGACGAATTTTCGTTCTGTTCTGCGAACCTTCCAAAACGCCGCCATATTGCCAATCATATGTTCAATGTTTTGAATGGATGCCCATAACCTATATGACCAAACCCTAACTCGTAATCGTTTATTTTTCAAATAAATTGTTAATACTGAACTGAAAAAATCAAGTGAAAGTGTTAATAATTATTGTTACATGAAAATTTTGTCTTGTTTTCGTTTCAAAATTAATTATTTTTTAACGAGTGTTTTAAGCACAACCTAACCAGCAAACAATGCCTTTAAGGGTTAATAGAGGCGCGACGTTTCTTGCCGCATCAGAGAAGTGTAGGGCCTGCAAGGCGGTACTTCATCGTCCCGCGTATTATATGGTAAGGCGGCCGCCAGACGGGCCGCTTGTTTTTTGCCGCCATCTCATTTAAATGTTTTAAGTCTATGTAATGATATCGGCATGATTAACGCTACGCGTATGTAACTACATATTAATAAACCTTTAAAGGCGGTATGCAAAAACTATGTAGTTAGGACAGCGGGTAATTGTCGCATTGTCGATCAATTTTTACAGGGTGTTTCAAAAAAATAAAACGGCTTAAAATATAAACTAAAATATAGAATACTAAGAATATTTACAACTTAAACAAATAATACAGATAATAATAGTTATTTATGATACAAGTGCGTGAAGTTATACTTTTTCGCACAAGTTACGAAAATGCAAGGCACGAGCGTAGCAAGTGCCTTTTTCGCAACGAGTGCGAAAAAGTACTTCACGCACAAGTGTCATACAAAACTTTATCTACGACCACATGAAGAAAAAATAAAAAAACGTGTTCTGAAGGGGTTAAAAAACATAAAAATAAATTTTCTATAAACAAATATATACAGAACGAATTCTAATTATTCAAATTACCTAATATTTACATTAAAATGAGGACAATTATTCAAATTACTAATTATAACATTAGGTAATTTGTGTTTTTTTAAAGTAACACTGACAGCACAAAAGTTTATACAACACACGACTAAATTCAAGGCAACTAGATAATTACGTAGCTAAAAAAGAGTGTCAAAATGAAAACCCCATTTAAAAAGCATTGGTCATTTACGCACGCTTTTGGGTGTTATAATGAAAGTCCCATATAAAAAGCGTTGTTCATTTACGCACGCTTTTTAACATGTATAATGTATGATTTCACACATTTTTTTTGGTTCGTAAATGCCTAATGTTAAAGGTGGTCGTAGATAAACAATTTTTATAAAATAAATAAATAAAACTTGTAAAATAAGAAAAAAAACTAAAAACGTCACCTTCCATCAACCTAGGTCTTACTGATGTTGGTAACTTCACTACTACTGGGAATATTGACCAAAGGACTTTCACTACTTATCATTTCACTAGAATCTAGTATGCCAGCTTCAATCTCAAGTGTTGAAATTATACTAGAAGCCGTTTTTTGGCTGCTCTTCGTAACTGTCTCGCTGTTTTTCTTTTGAAAAAGTTTCTGTATGCAACAAAAAACAGGCATTTTTAGAAAAATTGAGTACCTAATTTTGCAACCCCGAAACACACGCATGCACTTAAAAGATTTTTAACAACAAATGAAATAAAATATTCTACTTACTTTTTATTCTCCTGGCTCATTGTCGAAGTCACAAATAACTAATAGGTAACTTAAATTGTCTTTAAACTTAAAACTGCAATAAAAGTAACGCCAGTGCTACCAGCACAAATTTATTTTCAAGGGCTACCATCTCAAATGTGTTACTGACGTCAATGTGCTTAAACATTTTTAAAGTCCCTTTGTATTACAATTCAGCAGCGGAAAATTTAAGTTAGGTAATGTTATTAAGGCCCTTAATAAACAATATTCAATTTCCCTCAAAATTAGAACCGCTTAAAAATTATCTTCGTTATTATGATGGCCAGCCGCTGCCGCTATATTGCCAACGATCGCAACGGAGGCCCGCTGTTTGTACTCATGTTTGCTGGTACCACCCTTGGATGGTAATAATGTATGCCATATAAAACCTGTATCGTACCTATTTATGTATATGAATATTACAATTATGAACATTACTTACAAAATGTGGTACAAAATGAGATTTATACTAGGTTTAAATAACAGTATAGTTATTCTGGGAGTAAAGTTATACCAGAATTTATACCTAGTATAAAACTAGTTGGTTTTAGGATGTTTTTTTTTACACCGGTATAGCAATTCTAGGAGTAACGTGAAAGTAGTTCATATAAATTAATATCTCCTGTCAGCCCTGTCATATATGTTATATTTTTATTCGTTAACCTTAAAACTTAACGAAAAGTGCTGTTATTAGATATTGGATTTTAGCTGATTTTTTATTATTGATAATGTTTACTGTCGTAAGAGAGTTTATTTAGCATTTATGTCACTTTTTGAGGTTATTCGTAGAGTAACCGACATATCTGTCAAAATTTCTAACGTATCCGTATCCGCATCGATCTGCGCATGCGTAGAATAGATACGGTTGTTTCGGTGCGTTACGTTGCACGTATCGTTACGGATCTACCGTCGTATCCGTAAACCTATGCTAACCGACCTGCCAGTTTGTCCATAATGTCAATTTTGTCATTGAAGTAACCTAATTTGAGGCTAGAAAGCCCAACATCACCTGTTTCGTATATGTATGAGTTGATTGATGTTGTTTTAAAGGATAATTTGCAGTGAACGTAAATCGATACGTATAGGGATACGGATTGTTGATTGCTTTTTACGTCGTCCGATTTCAATTCAGAGGCAGTTTACTGACTGCGCTGTGTGTCTCGAACTTTATTGCCAGCTATCGCATACGGGCGCAAAAACGTTCTCGGCTAGTTAGAATGTAAGAATGTTACTTACATGCCTTATGGTATAAATAACTCTTTGGTCTTTTGGTACACACAAGAGAGTTTATTTTGGAGAAAGGTAATTTTATTTTGCTTTAACGATTGTCTTGTATCTTGATAAAAATAATAAACAATAAAAACTTTAGTTTAATAATACTTTTGTGTTGGATATGTGGGTTTTGGAACAGCTTTTGGTTGATTTGTGCCTACCTACATAAAAATAGTAATTTTTCGTTATTTTACTTTCATTACTATATCTCTTTGTATTTAAATAAGCTAGAGTGATGAATATGGTAAAGTAGTTCAAACCGTCAGCACAAAGCCAAATTCAAGATATTTGTAGGTGCGTAAACTTTCGAAAACCTCTATCTGCTCTCAGAGGAACAGGAGGTTCACATGCTTCACTGGACACCCAGCATAACAAAGTATAAAAACCCCCACCGTCATTTTTTGTGTATACACGTCAAAAAGCGTTAAAGCTATTGTGAAAACAAAAATTAAAATTTCATGTTTAACACCCCGTACAACATTTTATTAAAGCTAGTTGGTTTAAAAAGCAATATTTCAAAGTGAAGATTGTACTGTACTTCTATGTACAATTACCACCCTGTATACAGTTTCTCAAATATTCAAGAATATCCCATTTTTTACAAAGTCCCAGTCACCTCGGCCTTTTTGGCTTTGTCTGCTCTTATCTGCACTGTTTATGTGAAGAGACTAGTTATCTTTATCAAATATAACAGTTTTTTACAAGGTCGCAGAAGTTTTGATCTTCAATGAGTCAGTGCTTCGCATTCGACAATTAGACCAATGTCGATAAATTTTGAAACAAAAAAAAATTATAGTAGGATGAAACCCATTGGAAAAGGAGGAGAATATTATAAAAATGAAAGGAAAAATAATAAGTCGGGAAGGGGATGAGTTTTTAAGGGTAAAGAATTGGGGTCCTGGTATAAATGAGTGAGGCTGTTTCGTATTTTTTTATGCACAAGCAACAAATAGGATCATCCCTGGACCACAATTCTTGACCGTTCGCAACACTCAAGGTTACTCGCTTCCTAACGAATTCGTTAAAATACTATTCTTGAGCGCTCTCTGCTTTGCTCATTCGCTTGATAGTGTTCGTTGTGCAGCGAGTACATTTTTGTAGGTGATAACCAGATAATCTTTATATTTATATTGAAAGTGATAGATAAGTGACAGCGCGCGTATAGGTTGATATTATTTTTGCTGAAAAAAATTAAAATTGTAATTCTGTTTGAGAAATCTAGTATCGATGAGCTTGTGAATTTAATGTTAATCAATAATTTAGAGCTGGCGGAGATAGAAGTTCAAAATTTTCGGGTTCCACGCAATCCTTCGAATCCCTTCACGACAATGAATGGAGCGGTTTTTGTTAAAATATTTCGTTTTTCGAAGCATTTAGTAGTAAAGTTTTTTGAAAATTTACCACTAATCATTTCATCCTTCCCTTGCAAATATTCCGCCATTATTTTTCTTTGCTTTTCTGAAGCCTTTCCTCCGCGTCCGCGTAATTCATTATTTGAAGTGCTTGGAACCATTTCGTAAAACATTTTTAAATGGATATATACAAAACATAACCAAAAAATTGGAATAATTTGACAGTGTCAAGATGAGCGAACGCTTTATTTACGGTATTGCCAAATTTCTCAGGACGCCCTTTAACGAATCAACTCAAGAATTGCATAGTAGTAAAGTCGTCGCTAACTACTGGGTCGCTATTCTTGACATCCTTCGCAATTGTACGAATGCGCATGGTTACGAATGGGCAATTTGCGAACACTTTCTGAAAATGGTATTCTTGACCTCTCTTCCTAGAGATGTGCGAACATTTTCATTCGCGTGGTAAAATGAATTTGACAACATCGCAATTTCTAGATTATTTAGTAGTTCTGTGTCATCACTGTCATCAGATTATGGTTAGATCGTAACTTAGGTTAAGTTTCTATTATTTTGATACGATGAATACATCTCAGATGAATCCCCTACCCCTAATTAAAAATAAAAGAACTACTAATGCGTCCATAGAACAAAATTAAATATTATTAGAATTCATGAAAAACCATCCAAACCTAGTTTCCGGGAAATTTTCAAATGAGGTGACAAATATATTAAATAGTTGTGGTTTGTGGTGCAAATAAGGAGTGGAAATCGTGGCGAAAAGTATTAAATGTATTCTGAAAGTTTTTCTATTCAGTAAGATAACATTTTAAATTTATTCCAGACATGGCAGGACATTATTTCCACAAATTGATATTCACTTAAAATATGAAAAGGGTCAATAGGATTGACACGATTATGTTGAATATTTGGTTCATCTTCAAGATTTTCCAAATTTGCAATATATGGCAAATCATCCATTTCGTTCAAAAATTTGATAGAGTAATTTTGATACCTAAATAAAAGTCAAAGAATACACACAACTAAATATAGCCTATAAATTTTGGAAAACGCATACGCAAACCGTTTGCGATCAAGAAATACCACTCGTTGTAAAACACGCATGTTCGCTGGTGTTTCGAATGGTCAAGAATACCAAAATGCAAATGACATTCGTAAAATTATGAGATGCGCACGACCTTGAGAAGTACGAACGGTCAAGAATAGCGCTCCGTTATGCTGCGAATTCGCTCGATAGCGAGTGATGTCAAGAATTGGGCTCCTGCATATGCTGATTATATGTATGTGCTTTCTCGGGGTAGGTACAGTGACCGGGTGACTAGTCCTGTCACTTTCTAAATAGAAAAATAAAACTCAATATAGATTAAAATACTTTAATTGTAACATTTGTAAATATAGTTTACAAAAACAAAACAATAAATAACTTAAATAATCGGTTTGTTACAACTGGCATTTATGAACCGTTCTGAAATCGTTTCAAGAACTGTATAGTGCGAAAACTCGAATTTGGGATGGACACATCAACTTAATCACCCCTTCCAGAAGGCACAGTTTGTATACCGTCCCAAGCAGTCCCAAAAACGATACTTTGTTTGTTTCAGCAATACGTTGTAGGATAGTTCTGGCACATAATTCGAACTGCGCATGACAATTCAAATAATAAGTTAAACGCAACTATTAATAATCAATAGATTCGTCAGATGCCATTTCACTAGAGCTTGAGCCTGATATTTACATATGATCACAGAATATTTATAAGAGATCGCATGCGTTCGTATACAAAATTTGTTGTAATAATTGTACTGATTTTGATTTATTTTAAAATTAACCTCAAAACAAAACATGCGCTGCGCTTGCTTGAAATAATAGAGAATTTGAAATACCTGCTCAAGAGCAAAAGCTGATCGAACTATTCTAGAACGGTTATATTGTATTTTGATAAATTGCTGGAACGTCGAATAAGTAGTCCAGCGTAACTACTATAAGTAGTTACTAGTTATAAACTGTTGGAACGCCAAAAAAATACAGCACTTGCGTGAACGATACCAAGAACGATTCTATTTCTATATAGTTGGAAAAAACCTTAACAACTAAGTTTGGAATCTAAATAGAGAGAACACATATCTAAATATTTTTTTGTACTCGATTTCTATAAATTGATAGAGTTACCAATAACACTGCTATCCCAAATAATTTACTAAATTTGAAAACCCATTAGTTATTGATGAGAATATTCCGGCTTCTTCGGGTTGTGGTTGATATACCGGCCGATGTAACGATGGCTGGGCCTGATAATGACCCTCCTTTCTCTGAAAACATTTAAAAAATCACCGTGACAAAAATTTCAGATACATTTCCTACGCTATACTCTCGAAATACACATATCATCATGGTCTAGGGATATTTCAATAAATTCTTACTAAACGATATTTTGTTTAAAACTTTGTTTTTTAATACTATCTCGAATATTATTAAATTTTTTATAATAGTAAAAAAATCACCTTACAAGTTAAAAATTATTAATTATCGATTAATAGTTATTTAACCAACAAGAGTATTAATGACGGCCATTAACAATCGAGATAAGTAATTATAGATAATGTACGAGATTGTTAATTACCCTTTTAATACTAATGTTGGTTACAAAGCTTTTCCCTCGACTGTACAAGTTGAATCCGTGTTTTTCAATATTTAAAAACTGAAAATATTCATTTGTTTCATAGGTAAGTACTTTCAAAAATAAATAATGACATTGAAATGTCACAGAGATGGTCGCTGGTTCAAATATATGTGGTTCAAATGTCTCTGTTTTTGTTTTTCATAAATTCTTTTTTGGATGTCTTAACAGTAATAATTCTTATAATTTTGTAAAATAATAAAATAAAACGATAGGTAGGTCAAAAACTAAAAGTATTCTATACTAAACCTTGTGTTTAAACTAGGAGGAGCATTTTAGGAAACCTCAACCACACCACTAAAAGTTATTAGATTCGGAGTGTGTTCCGAAAGGGTCGTGTTCAGACTTTTTGAACTAATTGAAAACTACGTGAAATATGTATTGTACTGCTCGCTGTTGTCGTGGCCAATGAGGGATCATAATATCGAATGATGATTGGACACAGGTAATTGCGAAAGTAGTAACCAAATGTCACATTATTGTGAAAAGATGTAAGGTTATAATAAGCACTTTATGTAAAATGTTTTAAGAATTTGAGGATTAATGAGAATATTATAGAAATGCAATTGTATGATTAAATTTTTTTTAACATTTGAGGCTTTGGTGTAGCAAAACTAAAAGTGAACAAAAGTTTTGTTATCGAAAAATACTGCAATGTATGTAAAACTTGATGTGAAACTTATATTATTAACAAGAAAAAAGAAGCATGGATTTTTATCATGAAAGGGAATACATAATAAAAATAGCAAATACCTCGGGTAAAATATAATACTTTGTTAAAAATAAACAATAAACAACAAACGTAGTATTAATGATTGAACTAATGACTATTTTTATATAAATAAACACAAAACTGACAAATGTCAGTGTCAGTGGTATCAAAAGAGCTGTGTGAAACTGGTGGCAATCTGACCAATCACTAGGTAGAAATGCCTACTTAAATTCAAATCGCTCCTCTTAGTTTAAAAACAAGGTATAGTTATCATTATTAAAGGTGTTTTTGTATGTCCTACACCACAGGTAACTGTCAATATAAATATAATGTATAAGATGTGCGTTGGGTTGCCTGAAGAAAATCGTTGATAAATGTAGGTAAATCATGCATTAGTAGGGGTCATTAATGTATGATTTTGTCTGATTTTGAGAATGTTAATAGCATACGTTAATACACGGTCGACGGAAAAATAAATTCCGCAACAGAAATATGACATATTTCTTTTGCGGAATTGTTAAAAAGTTATTATTATTGTGTTTATCATTTCACATTCTCCGCAAAGTTTGATCATTTAGTTCTTATTCTTCAACCTATTTCACATCTTCATGCTGCAGCAATCGGTCCACAGTTTTTCTTATCATGGGATAATGCCCCATCTCAGATGTGTCAAGAATTATTTTAAATGTAGATTATTGAAGCTTCCTGTTCAATCTCCAGATTAGAATCATCACATAAAAATGTTTGGGATATGCTTCAAAAAAGTGTTCTACGTCAAAATTAGTTTTCCGATAACCGACAAAAGTTTGTTAATAACCTTCAATGAGAATGGACAAAACTCACATTCTGTTGTAGACAAAGTATGTATCTATGTATTCAGAATATAAAACAGCAGCAAAACTCACTTCTTCCCATATAAATTGTGGTGACAAGATTGGGTTTAGTAGCAAAGCACACATTATCCACACGTACACTTACTGCTAACCAGCCGCGCGCGATCAAATTCAAAACTTGCATTCTCCAATGTAAGCACAATTGCGAAGACGCCTGCTGTTTTCAAAACTAACATTTTCCGAATAATGCACGTGTTTTTTTTTCTGACGGGATTTGTTCACTTGTTCTATTCAGTCGTTTGCAAAACACGTTAGAAGAAGGTGTTTATTATTATGTTTTCCAAATTTCCCAAGATTTGTTGGTTCTGTACTGTGACTGTCAGAAAAATCAACCGTTAAGAAGAAAATTAATTATGGTTTATAATTCACTAGTTGAAGCAGTTCTAAGATACTGCATTGTTGCATGGGGTGGAGCTTTCAATACTACTCTTAACATACTACAAACTACCCAAAATACAATTTTAAAAATTATTATCAATAAAAGTAACCTTTATTCCACGGAGAAATTATATAATGAAACAGGAGTTTTCAATATAAAACTACTTTATGTTTATAGCTGTATAATGAAAATCTACACAAGCCCTACTTTATTTAAAATTAAAGATACCCGAGTATAACTAGATCCACAATTAATTTGGACATTAAAATACAAACTTTTAAAAAGTCAATAACACAACGATTGTTGAAAAACTACTAGTTCCTCAACTGTACTTTTATTTAATTATAAATGTTACTCCTAACGCCACCTCCACATTGGTAGTTAACTTACTCTTTAAATTGTTTCCTTTTCGTAATTAGCTAACAAGCTAACTTACCCTTTAAAATTGTTTCCCTCTCACATGATTCTATCCTCGACTCTCACCCCGACAACAACCCTTACTAGCCGACTCGTGTAGTCAACTTGTTGCATCAAATAACAGAACTATAAGTTTCTCAGCCATCCTCAACCAAAATATTGAAAGAATACATTAAAAGTGAAGTAAAATTAACCACCAATACAACAAATATAATAGTTTTGAAACCCAAAGAAGTGTTTATTTTGTGATGTATTAAAACATGTGCCATGTGTTTTTATAATAAATGTGTAAATTTAATGAAACGTGTTAATCAAAGATGGTTTATAAATGTGTAACTTTAATGAAACGTGTTAATTAAAGATGGTTTAAATCAAGAAAACACCTAGTTTTTCTTCATGGTCCTTCGAGCCGGATCACAGCCAGCGAATTCGAAGATTTTGAATTTTACAGTCAACGAATCATCAGCCACCAAGTAAGTCTCCCTATTAAAATAATTCCAGTGTGCAGTGCATACATTGTGCACATGACGTTTCAAATTCAGAAAATAAAATAACATTTCAAGTGAAGAGTGTACCTATTATCTATTATTGGAAGTATAATGTGTTGCCAACTTTCAGTTGCAACAGCAAAATTATTTGTTGAAATTTCATATTGTAAATATACGTAAATATGTAAAAAATCTATTCTAAGTGCATAATTCCATGGTATTTCGTAAAAAAGTTTATTTTTCAAACTTAACCTGTGTTATTGTTTATAATCTATTCGAATCTCTGTGTATAATATTTCATATTCTTTTTAGAAAAAATTTATGTTTTCAAATTCAACCTTTGTAAATTCAATGTATGTTATAGTGTCAATATCCCTTAGCTTGCTAGATTATAACGTGTCACCATAGAACTTTGAACCGGATAGTGTAATTGTACTTAAGACTGTTTACTAAGCATTTTATTCGCTTCATTCTAATTATGTATTTTTACTTTTAGTCTGGAATTAATTCTTTTACCAATCGAACGTCTTTTGACATATTGTATTTTTTTAATAAAAGTTTTTTTAAAAAGTACCTTACGGCCTTTCGTAATTTAAGTGGCGCAGTCAGTAGGATAGTCAAACGGTATTAACGGATATAATATCGGTTCGTTTCAACGATTTATTGGCTATTTGAACTTTATACCGTGTGTCGCGAAAGTTAGGCGAATTGAGTAACCTAACGAGAAGACGCGTTGGGTGAATTTAGTATCCCAACAAGTATTCAAGTGTATTGAGGACTTTCGTGCATCAATATCTTCAAAGGACATTGGAGACGAGCTTGAAGCAGCCGGCACATGGAAGGAAAATTGATTTTGCTGTAAGTACATTTCATGTCATACATAGGTTCGTACAGAAATTTTTCTTCAGATTATTCTGAAAATTCTGGAAAATTAATCTAATTCCGACTCACATTTATCAGATTTTTTTTTTTTCTTTTTCAACTGATTTCAATTTTAAGAATTCTTTATAAAAACTAAGTAAAAATGGCAACTCCAGTATTAAAGAAAGAATTCCTAGATATGGTACCCGAATTTCACGGTGATACCCAATTATTACCAAGATTTATCGAAATTTGCGAAAAACTTGTTAATAAATTTTATAATACGACAGATATACATGATTTTCAGAACGAATATCTGATGTCAAGTATATTGTCAAAAATTAAAGGTAATGCAGCAGTGAATATTTCGTCTTGTATAATAACCAAGTGGATAGATTTAAAAAATGCTTTACTCAACACATATTCTGATAAGAGAAACATTTACACCTTAAACATAGAAATAGTTAATTTGAGACAAGGAAACGACTCACCATTTAATTATTATAATAAAATTCAGCATTTATTAAATCTTCAAATTTCACAATTGAAAGCACATGCTAGTGAAACGGAAATATTGTATTTAACTGTATATTTTCGCAATTTTGCACTTAGGGTATTTTTACGTGGCCTAAGAGAGCCTCTGGGTTCACTTATGCGAACGAAAAACCCGCCAGATTTAAATTCAGCTTTAAATATGTTAACAAATGATTTTCAAACAAATATTGAACTTCTAAACACGTCTAAAGGTAGATTTGGGTCTAGAAATAATTTTTTTGAAAATAATAATGTACATAACAAACCCTTGCAACTTACTAACTATGAACACAATGCACGACCAAAATTTAATTCTTCTTATAATGAACATAGACCAAGTACAAGTCAAATAAATAATAATCAAAATTTTGAAAAAACTACAAATGTATTCAAACCAAATCCAAATCGGAGTTTTCCTAACCCCACTCCTATGAGTATTTCAACTCGGAATACATTCAGGGGAAACCAAAATTTTTCTAATCAAAGTAATAATTCCAATTACTTTGGGCAAAATTCTAATAAAAGTAACAGAAATTATATCGCTGAAGAATTGCACAATTTAGGGGAACAACCATTAGTGGAACATCCGGATGATCTAGACGAGCGCACTTTTTTAGACAAAAAAGCCTCGGAAGACAACAAAGACACACTATTGAATTGTTAAATTTAACTAATAAAGAGAGCGAACTGCCTTATATAATATTTCCTGAAAATAATTTAAAAGTTCTTATTGATACCGGCAGTACGAAGTCTTTTATATTACCTGAAGTAGCTAATAAACATTTCAAAAAATCAATTCGATTTGACCCTTTTAAAATTTCAACTGCACATGGTAGCTCACAAGAAAATTTTAGCGCAGAAATTAGTGCATCAAGTATATTCAAGCTTAAAAAACCTATTGATTTGAAATTCTGTTTATTTAAGTTCCATGATAAATTCGAGTGTTTGTTAGGTGTAGATAATTTGAAAAAACTCAACATAACTATAGATTTAAATAAAAATTTACTTATTACCCCTAACACAAAAATAAAAATTGATTACTATAAGGTCCCTCAGACCACGAATTGCATAGTAGTGCCTCCGAGGACTGAACAAGTTGTCAAAATAAATATAAAAAATGTAAAAAATGGCCAAATATTGGTGCCATACACGAAAATTTCGGAATTAGAAATTCCACAATGTATAACAAATGTGCAAAACCATATGGCTATTTGCACTATTTTGAATAAAAGTGAAATTGAGTGTCCTTGGGACTTGTCAAATTCCGTGGAAGCAGAATTGTTCGATGAATACGAACAAAGTGTGTGTCCAAATCTCAATAACTTTAACGTAGAAAATATTAAATTTGATATTAATAAAATTCGTACTGAGCATATGAACTCAGAAGAAAGACAAACTGTTTTAAAACTTATCAACGAGTACTCGGATATATTCCATGTAGAAGGAAATAAATTAACATTTACTCATATGATTAAGCATGAAATAAATACTACGGACGAATTACCGGTGTACACAAGGTCCTATAGGTATCCAGAAGTACATCGCAAAGAGGTACAAAAACAAATTCAGAGTATGTTGGAACAAAATATAATAAGACCGTCGACTTCTCCTTGGTGCTCTAGCATTTGGGTAGTAAGTAAAAAACCCGATGCTTCTGGCCAACTAAAATGGCGTATAGTGGTTGACTATAGGAAACTTAATGAAAAAACCATAGGTAACTCTTATCCCTTGCCCTTAATAGATGCACTTCTTGATAAATTAGGCCGTAGCCAATATTTTTCCACTTTAGATTTAGCGTCGGGATTCCACCAAATTCAAATAGCAGAAAAAGATATACCAAAAACAGCATTCAATACCGAAAATGGGCACTATGAATTTTTACGCATGGGTTTCGGGTTAAAAGGAGCACCCGCGACATTCCAAAGAATAATGGATAGTATTTTACGGGGCATCCAAAATGAAACATGCTTAGTATATTTAGATGATATCATAATATTTAGCACAAGTTTACAAGAACATATTACTCGTCTTAGGGAAGTTTTCAACAGATTAAGGGACGCAAATCTTAAATTGCAACTAGACAAATGTGAATTTTTAAGAAAGGAAGTAACATACCTTGGACATGTTATCACTCCTGACGGTGTTAAGCCTAACCCCGACAAAATAAGAGCCATTAAACAATACCCAATTCCTAAAAATACTACTCAGCTTAAAGGATTTCTTGGCCTTTTGGGTTATTATAGGAAATTTATAAAAGATCTTTCAAAAATTATATTACCATTAACTAAACGCCTGAAAAAGGGTGTCGTTTTAAATTATAAAGATTCTGACTATTCGGAATGTTTCGAATATTGTAAAACATTATTAATAAATGAGCCAATATTACAGTACCCTGATTTCTCGCAACCGTTTATCCTTACTACGGATGCCAGTAATTTTGCTATAGGGGCCGTATTGAGCCAAGGAAAAATTGGTTCGGATTTGCCCGTTGCTTACGCTAGTCGTACCCTAAATAAATCCGAATGTTCCTATTCAACTATAGAGAAAGAAATGTTAGCCATTGTATGGGCAGTAAAATATTTTCGTCCATACCTTTTTGGTAGAAAGTTTAAGATATACAGTGATCATAGACCACTCCAGTGGCTATTCTCCCTTAAGGAACCAAATTCTAAATTAGTTAGATGGCGCCTTAAACTCGCTGAATACGAGTATGAAATAATTTATAAGAAGGGAACCCAAAATAAAAACTGTGATGCTTTATCTAGAATTCAATTAAATTTAAATGAAGCAGGAACATCATCAGCAGTAATATTTGATTATATGGAGGATTTTAATAAAAGCCTTGATCCCCAAAAATCAGAATCTTTAATAGTCGAAGCTGAAGATGATAAAGATTCAGAAAATGAATTAGATGAAAATGAAACTGTACATACTAATTTAGAAAATCCAGTTATAGGTATTCCAATCGTTGATTGTCCTGTAAATTTTGGTAAAAATCAAGTAATTATCTCAGAAGTTAATTACGAACCGGCACCGCCAACAATAATTAAACTATTTGAATCTAAACAAAGATTGCTTATTCAACTTTCCAAAAACAACTTCGAAAATGACGTTATTAAAATTCTTAAAGAATATATTGTTCCAAAGGTAAAATATTACGTTTATTTCGAAGACCCCGTATATGAAAAATTAAGCGTGGTTATTCAGACACATTTCAAAAACTCAATGATTAATATGATTAAATGTACAAAAAAATTAATAGATGCTGATCTGAACGATATTAAGGAAATCATAAAAAATTATCATGAGAGCAAAACCAATCACAGAGGTTTAGACGAGACAGAATCTCGGATAAAAAACATATACTATTGGCCGAATCAACGAAAATCAATACAAACGTACATAAATGAGTGCGAGATCTGTTTACTAACAAAGTATGACAGAACCCCCATTAAAACTACCTTAAATCTAACTCCCACAGCAACCCACCCATTTCAAATTGTACATATGGACTCTATAACCTTAGAAGGTACAAAATTTTTAACCTTAGTAGATTCCTTCTCCAAGTACGGTCAAATGTATAAGATGAAATCTGCAGAAGGTATAGAAACTGTTAACAATTTGATAAAATATTTTACTCATCATTGCATTCCAACGGAGATAATCTCAGATAATGGTACAGAATTAAAAAACTCACTAGTAAAAGAGTTATTGCAATTACATAAAATAAAAATTCATTTTATTAGTTCCCAACACCCCGAATCTAATGGTATAGCCGAAAGATTCCATTCAACGATAATCGAACACATTAGACTATTAAATCTCCAAAACGAATACAAGGAAGATCCTATAGAACAAAAGGTTAACTATGCTCTTCTAGCATACAATAATACTATTCATTCTGTCACAAAATTAAAACCATTTAAAATAATAACAGGTAACATTTGCAATAATTCCGCTTTTGATATAAATATAGAACAACAATTAGTAAACGATTATGTTTCGAAACATAAAGAAAAAATTAAACTAGTTTATTCAGAAATAAATAAAAATATTCAGAAATATAAAGAAAAAGTTATTGAAAAATCAAATCAAAATCGGGAAGAATTACCCAAAGAAATACCAACTAGAGTATTTATGCGTAACAAACAAAAACAAAGCAAAACAAAACCAAAGTATCAAGTAGAAACTATTAAGTCTATAAATAAAAATAAGAAAACAGCAAAAATTAATCCTAGACACGGAAACACCGCAGATGATGTACATTTATCTAACATTAAACGACCTCGAAAAAAACCTTATGTTTTCATTTCAGATTCCTCGCAGTCGGACAAGGAATAATAATAAAGGAAATTACACATAATCTAGGGATTTTGCCGATACTATTAGGACCGGCAAATTTACAAAAAAGTCAACACACCTTTATTCACTTTTATGACATAACTTCTTTAATCGAAGAATTTAGTAATTTAGAATTGCAATATGATCATTTACAGTCGTTTTATGCTAACGATTCATTAGTTCTCAAATCAGAAACAGATAACTATAAAAGTATGATTAATTATACTAGAATTTTAATTAAAGAAAAATTTGAAAATTTCAATATTCACACTGAAATCGACAGAAATAAAAGAGGACTTATAAATGGCCTCGGCAGTATTTTCAAAACAATAACCGGAAACTTAGATGCCGAAGATGGAATTAGAATAAATAAAATTTTAGAACATTTACAAACAAACCAAAATCAATTACAGAATCAGCTTAGCATGGAATATTCCGTAAGTCATAGTATAATTAGTAGTTTTAATAAAACAATACAACGAATTAACCTTAAAAGACAAAATACTTTACTTAAAAAATATTGTTGCTTTTCAATCAAATTTTGAAAAAGTTATTCACTTTAAAGATTTACTTAATCAATTGTTATTGATTTATAAGTCAATATTAGATGTTATACAAGAAATCGAAAATTCACTGACCTTCTGTAAATTGAAGACGTTGCATCCAAGTATTATACAATCGCAAGAATTACTTAAAGAACTTGAGAAAATTTCAAGTCACTATAAAGAGCAATTACCTTTCGAATTAAAATACGAGAACATTTTAAAATTTGAATCAGTTATTAAAGTAAATTGTAAGATAGATAAAAATGTCATCCAATATTTTTTGTCAATTCCCATTAATTATGAAAAACAGTTTGAACTTTATAAGCTAATACCCATACCTACAAAATATGAGTCAGGGTTTGTAACAATAATTCCGAATTCAAAGTATATTTTGAAGTCTGAAGAAAATACTGTACAGCCTCTGAATGATATGTGTATACCAGGCAAAATCTTCCAGTGTGCAAACGATTTGCCTTCCAATACTCCAATTGATTGTGAAAAGCAAATCATAATCAAAGAAAATTCAGACAACTGTAACTATTTAAAACTAGAAATTTTAGAAAGTCACATACAAGTGGTTCCAGAAATAAATCAATTTTTAACAGTTTTTCCAAAGGAAGAAGTACTAAGCATTCACTGCCCAGATCAAGTCGAGACAAAGACAATCAACGGAATCTTTTTAATAGAAACAGGAAACTGTAAAATAAAATTTCATCAGCAAGAATTAGAACTTCAAGAAAAAACATTTGGGAAACCTCTCGTTATCAATAAGCCGCACTTAGTTTTAGAAAAAACCAACATTCCAAGAATGACGATTAGATTAAGAAATCTCAACTTAAAAGAAATTCCTCAAAATCAAGTTACACCTATAATTCATGAAAATATTAAATTATTTAATCCAAGCTTCTGGACCATTGTTTTATACGTCTTAGCCATCTTTATAACTGGCTATTTTATCATCAGAAGACTTCAACCCAAAAAGAATAAATCTTCTAGGCAAGAAACAGAAGACATCTCCAAAGAAGAGAGAATTAATCTTCCCCAGGAGGCTTCTTTCTAAGGGGGGAGGTGTTATAGTGTCAATATCCCTTAGCTTGCTAGATTATAACGTGTCACCATAGAACTTTGAACCGGATAGTGTAATTGTACTTAAGACTGTTTACTAAGCATTTTATTCGCTTCATTCTAATTATGTATTTTTACTTTTAGTCTGGAATTAATTCTTTTACCAATCGAACGTCTTTTGACATATTGTATTTTTTTAATAAAAGTTTTTTTAAAAAGTACCTTACGGCCTTTCGTAATTTAAGTTGTATATATAATTCATTTCTGTATAATTTCATATTCCTTTGAGAAAAAATTAAATTATTATTTTTTAAAAATTTAACTTGTGTAAAAACTGTAGAAACGTTACAGGTATTGATTATTATTGTTTTCTGTGTACATATTCTTTTGATAAGAAAATTTATTTTATCAAATTGATCTTTGAATAATTTTAAAAAAAAACAAGGTTTATTAATTGTTATTGATTTTTATTGATTTGATGTGAATTATTTCATATTCGTTGAAAAAAAAAAAGTTTTAATTTTATATTGTATCGCACAAAGATATTTTTGCAGCAACTTACATGTTTGTATGTAGGTACAAATAATTTATCAATTATGGTTTAAATTTATTATACTTTAGTTTATCCTGTTGACAAATATTATTATTATTCTGTTGCGACTGAATTTGTACTTGGTTTTCAAAGCTATTCTACTTGGTTTTTGTAGTTGAAAAATATTAGTACTTCTGTCTTACAATAATCATGCATATAATATATAGAGGTTTCCAATCAAAGTAAAGGAAGGAACCAATCAAAAACAATATATTTAAATCTTACTCCATTATCTTATTTTACTCACTCAGTACTTTAACCTATAACAATGGCTTCTAACAAAAAAGTAGAAGCTCTCAGAAATCAAAGGGATTCTTACAAAAATAATATTCTTCGCATCCAGACATGGTATACTAAAAATCAACAATCAATTTTGGACAAATTTCAAATAAGTAATCGCATTGAAGCATTATCAAAAAGTTTTGATAGCTACTCGGAGGTGCATGCAGAATTATCCCAATCTCCTTATAATGGAGACGATGAAGAAGATAGAGACTTGTTCGAAGACACTTATTTTGACATTAAAGGACAGTTACAAAACCATTTAGAACAAATCACTCCGATTCCCAAATCTAGTGGCACCTCAACCAATTCTCATCCAACACAATCTAATGTAAAGCTACCGAGTATTAGCATTCCCATTTTTTCAGGCAACTTTACAGAATATCCGTCTTTCATAAACTTGTTTAAGGCTTTGATTGTGAAAAATGAACAATTACAATCAAAATCTGAACGATTTTTTTACCTCAAATCTTTCCTGAGAGGGGAACCTCTTCAACTAATTGAAAAACTATCTATAACTGATGAAAACTTTGATGTAGCCCTTGAACTCTTGTCAAAGCGTTATGAAAACAAAAAACAATTGGTATACAATTACTTTCAGCAATTGTTAAACATTCAACCTATAACAAAATGTACTTCTCAAATTTTAAGACAATTCTCTGCAACTTCAACTTCTATACTAGATGCTCTAAACTCTGTTGATTGCACTAATGAAGAGCTTTTTGAAGCTTTTCTTGTTCAAGTCTTGGAACAGAAACTAGATTTTAAGACAAAAAGAACCTTTGAAGAACAAAGTGAAGTGTCTAAGCTCTCATCTACTAGTGACTTTTTCAAATTTCTAAATAAACAATGTACTATTCTTGAAAATATCTCTCCTCAAGAACCAAATCCTAGTACTAAACATCAAAAGGTATCTTTATTAAGTCAATCCTCTGATCCTCTCACTCCCAATTTAAATCAACAAGTACACAATCAGAAAATTCATTGTATCTTTTGTAATGCATTAAATCACCGCATTTTCTCTTGTAATAGTTTTTCTCTTCTATCTATGAAGGATCGGCACAACTTTGTAAGAGAAAACAATCTGTGTCTCAACTGCCTTATACCCAAACACACTGTTGCACTCTGCAGAAATACTAAAAATTGTTCAATATGCCAAAAAAGGCACCATACTTTGTTGCATTTTACTAATTCGAACTCTACCAATCCCACAGATCAATCCTTGGCAAATCCTTCACAAAGAAATAGTCAAGCAAACATTGCCCATATAAGCAATCAAAATTTGACTCAACCCGTTGTTGACGTATCAGTACCCCCACCTTCAATTTCAAATGGAAACCAATTTGCTTCTCTATCATCCATCAATCAAACAGAATCCCATATCTTATTAGCTACCTCTCAAGTTCTATTGTACTCTCAACAAGGAGAACCTATACAAGCCAGGGCCTTGTTAGACACAGGTAGCCAAAATTCCTTTATAACTACCTCTCTACAGAAAAAGTTATCTTCTCCTATTTTCAAACGCAACTTACATATCTCAGGAATTCTAAATGACCAGAATATAATTGAACAATTCACGGAAATTAATATTCACTCCAAGTATTCTCATTCTCATATATTTAAAGTATCATGTGCCGTTGTACCACAAATCACACAAAAGATACCTCAATTGCCCATAGCTCGAAAATGTCTACTTATTCCTTCCAACATCTCAAATAATCTTGCTGATGATGAATTCCATTTACCTGCAGACATAGACATTCTTCTAGGTGCAGATATATATTATTCCTTAATTAAACATGGATTGGTAAAACTGGGAAATGGACTTCCTACTTTGCTTAATACTCATTTGGGATGGATAATATCTGGCACCGTACCCCTATCCAACATTAACTGCAAAGAAAGTCCTCCTGCTTATTCTTTTCACATAACCACTTTGAACTCGGAAAAAGAGAATTCTTCAACTTTGATTACCGATGATGCTGATATGTCGTTACACAGTCTCGTCGAGAAATTTTGGACCCAAGAAGAATTTCCTGAACCTTCATCTCTCTCCCAAGAAGACCAATTGGCAGAAGAAACATTCAAATCCACAACTAAAATATTACCGAGTGGACGATTTCAAGTGAATATACCTTTAACTCATCCGGAAGCTCAAAAAGCTCTAGGAGACTCATTTTTAACGGCCAAACAACGATTCCTATCATTAGAACGTAGACTTAACAAAGACCCTATCCTCAAATCCGAATATAAAGCCATACTTAGTGAATATCTATCCCTTGAACATGCAAAATCAATTCCTTTGTCATTAAAAAATTCCTATTCTGAAAATAAGTATTTTGTACCCCATCTATGTGTAATCAGAGAACAAAGTGAGAGCACTAAAACTAGAATTGTATTCGACTTTTCTAGTAAATCAACTTCCAACTTATCCCTTAACGACATATCACTGAGAGGGCCCCTAGTACAACCTGAACTCTTTGATATACTGATGCGATTTCGAACTTTTCCTTATGTGTTAACGGCCGACATTGAAAAGATGTACCGTCAAGTCAAACTGGATCCTAAATATCATTCTCTACAAAATGTTCTCTGGCGAGATTCACCAAATCATCAATTTCAATGTATCGAACTCTCAACTGTCTCATTCGGACACAAAAGTGCCCCTTATTTAGCTTGCAGGGTTTTAAAAGAAGTAGCTCTGAATAACCATCAATTTCCATCTGCTCAAGCCTCATTGCTTCACCAAACCTACGTCGACGATATCCTGTCAGGTGCTGATTCCCTAAACGATTTGCAAAACCTTCAAAGTGATCTAACCTACATTCTAAACAATGCAGGATTTACATTGCACAAGTTCAGAACCAATACTTCATCTTTGCCTCCAAATATTCCTGCTAGCATTAAAGAAAAGAATCTAAATCTCGACGAATCTCCATGTAAAGTGTTAGGACTTAAATGGAATCCCACTTCAGATCATTTCACCATATCAACACCTTCGAATCTTGATGTAGAACCCCTAACGAAACGCAAGATATTATCTCTGGTATCCCAATGTTACGACCCTTTAGGTTTAGTCAACCCAGTCATTGTACATGGTAAACTTATCATGCAAAAGTTATGGTCCATGCAAATTAGCTGGGACCAAATAATCACCGATCCTCAAATTATTACTGATTGGAAAATATTTTCTCAAAACGTTTTAAACCTAAGCCATACAACAATTCCCCGCCCCACTTTCTTAATCAAGAACATATTGATCATCGAACTGCATGGGTTCTGTGATGCTAGCTCTTCAGCTTATGGTTGTTGTTTTTACCTTAGAACTATTTATTCAGACCAAACCGCCTCCTCTCAACTCATAGCTTCCAAGTCCAGAGTAGCACCACTGAACAAAATTGTAACCATCCCTAAACTGGAATTGAGTGCCATGACACTGCTTTCATCTCTGTATGCTAGACTGTTACAGAAGATGTGAACGCTCCGTATATTTGTTCTTTTTGTAACATGCTGTTCATTGTTGTTTATCTTGACAAGTATTGTCAAATTATTATTATAAGTTGTCAATATAATCTTTAGAGTTTTCAACCTGACTTTTCCTGCATTTTATATTAAAATAGTCTAAGAATCCTACCAGACACCTCTCTGACCATTTCTCCGATACAAAGTGGTCCTTCGCCTAAGAACTTCCCTAGGAACAACAGTTTTCACTGGAATAATGAATTCTCAAACCAAAATTTTAAAAGATGTACCAGGTATGGAGACGGAAGTGAAGAAATTTGATAAAAGCCTCCAAATATCCTTTTTTTCGGCGCTGTATGGTAAGACTAGTACATGTAGTTCACTAAAAAGGAGCATACTTTCCTTCTCTGGTTTTACTTTCCACGAAAATACCGACGATTATGATAAACACGTAGAATTTGTTAGAAAATCTTTAAGTCCACTACATTTACAAAGTTTATGTTGTCTTTTTGGAACCAAACCAAATGAAGATCTGTCTGCCAAGCATCTTGCTAAATATTTGATCAATAAAATTTTTGAATTATTTAAAAATGACAAACAAAATGTCCAAAATATTCAAAATTATGATAACAATACTCTCCAAATACCTTCAAATTCTCAAAACTCACATATTTCAAGAGCATCTAGCGTAAAATCTGAACCAAGTACACGGAAATTTAGTAAAAAAACTAAACTGCTAGAAATGCAGTCGGAGATAGATAAAATTCAAGACAATATTTTTAAAATGCAAGAGGATATAGTTAATTTAGAGAGCGAAATAGATAACGAAACAAATTTAAATCCAGAAATAATAGAACAAAATAAAAAAGACAAAACAAGAATTGAAAAACTTTTAAAAATTTTCGAAAACCGTTTAGTTACAAAAACAAACCGGCTTGAAAAATATGAGGAGTTTTTCGAGAATTCTTCAGATTCTGTAGATGAAAGCCAATCCGAAGATGACCTTCAAAGCGTTGACTTATCTACTCAGAATGTCACAAATTTTCAAAATGTTCAAAACTGGACCAAATCAAACAATGAATACGAACAAAAAGTAGACAATTTGTCGAAATCAATAAACAATATGCTAGTCAGGCAAACAGTTGGTAGTCAGTTACAAAACTTTGACGGAACCTCATGTTTAAAATGGCCAGTTTTCTTTTCACAATATAATTTGTCCACTAAAGTATGTTCGTTTTCACCAGAAGAAAATGTTTTACGCCTAAACAACTGTCTTTGCGGAGAAGCTAGAGAAACAGTAAAAATGCTTTTAATAACAGCAAAAACACCAGATGATATCTTGGATATACTGCAGAAAAAGTACGGTCGAAAAGAGCTTATAATGGAAGAGCTTTTGTCAGAAGTTCAAAAAATTCCATACGTAGCAAATCTTGACGTATTTTTGCAATTTAGTAATGCTGTTCGAAATATTGCTATTGTAGCACAAGATGGCATGTCAAACTTTGTAAATCAACGAAGTATTCTAGGAAAGTTGGTCAATAAACTTCCGCCACATTTACTTACGCAGTGGGGAAGCTATCTAGTAGAAAAAGGAATAGAAAGAAACGAAGAGACGCTCCAAAATTTTTCCCTTTGGGCTGAAAAAATGTCTGATGCGGTTTCTAGAATATCTTTCATACCGAAATCTACAGAAACAAGCGACATCCAACAAGGTTCTAGTACAAGAAGTTTTACAAAAAAGTCACCACCACAACCACAACTAGAAACTGTTATAAAACAGTGCAAGATTTGTAAAAAACCAGAGTTTCATCCACCAGAGAGATGTACAGAATTCCAAAGTGCAGATGCCCGGCAACGTTGGAAAATTGTTCAAAAACTTAATCTCTGTTTTTGTTGCCTTAGAGGTCACTCAGGAAAATGCAAGAAAAGAGAACAATGTGGCATTAATCAATGCGTGAAATATCACCACAAATTACTCCACAAAGAAGCTTTTCAGGCTCAAGAACCGAGGTTTAACATTGAGAATATTCACAACGCGAAGGCAGATGACACAAAATGCACGCTTTTAAAACTTGTACCAGTAAAAATTAAAAGTCCAAATGGAATTTTCTGTATAACCGCCCTTCTAGATGAAGGTAGTACCGCAACACTTGTAGAATCTTCGTTTGCTAAAGAGATTGGATTATCTGGTCCTGTCAAACCACTGTGCTGCAAATGGACTGGAGAGATTTCCCGTTTTGAGGCCAATTCTCAAGAAATCGAAACTGTTATTGCTGCAAAAAATAGTCCTGTTTTTCATGAACTGAAGCACATACGAACGGTATCGAATCTAAATCTCCCTGAACCTAAACATGATCTTCAACTTTTGTCCGAAAAATACCCCTCATTAAAACAATACATTGCTGATTTACAAGAACTTAGCAAACCATTGCTGCTTATTGGTCAGAACAATATTGACTTAATTGTTTCACGGCAAATAATCCACCCTCATCCATCATATCCAATGGTGTCGAAAACAAAAATAGGATGGACCCTACATGGTACCTGTGACTTACAAGACAATAACCATAAGCATGCAGAAATTGCAGTTCTATGCTGCGAAAAAGCAGATGACAAGTTGGACGAAATTGTAAGAAGTTACATGAATTTAGAAAAAGTAGGAATTATTCAACCAGTTTTCGACCGTAAAAAGACAAAAGATGATCAGCGAGCTCTATCTATAGTGGAAAATTCAATAAAATTATGTGGTACTCAATACAAAATTAAACTTCCTTGGAAAGAAGATAACCCAAAATATCCCGAATCTAAATCGATGGCAATGCAAAGATTGTTATGTCTCGAAAGACGCTTGTCAAAAGACAAAAAGATACGCGATCGATACTGCGAAGAAGTACAAAAACTCTTTGACAAAAACTACGCAGTGCCATTAAAAAATGATGAGATTAAAAAAGTTAATTGGTTTTTACCACATTTTCCGGTACTGAATCCAAATAAACCTAATAAAGTAAGGTTAGTCTGGGATGCTGCTAGTAAAAGCCATGGTTCTTCATTAAACGATTTGCTACTCACTGGTCCTGATATGCTGAAATCACTCTTTCGAGTCCTGCTAACTTTTCGTCTAGAAAAAATTGCATTTGTAGGAGACATAAAGGAAATGTTCAATCAAGTCCTTATAGACGAAGAAGATACATTCAGCCAATGCTTCTTATGGAGAAATGCAAACAAAAATGTACCTCCAAAAGTTTATAAAATGAACGTTTTGTTATTCGGCACTACCTGTTCACCATTTATAGCACAATTTGCGAAAAATTACAATGCAGAAGCACATAGGATTCAGTATCCAGTAGCCGCAGACGCAATAATCAAGAAGCATTACGTCGATGATTATCTCGATAACACAGAAACAACAGAAAGTGCTATTAAACTGATAAACGAAGTTATAGAAGTCCACGCAAAAGGAGGGTTCATGATCCGAAACTTTATTTCAAATTCCGAAGAAGTGCTGAAAGGGATTCCAGCTAGTCATGTTGCTGAAGGCCGAATCTCCCAATTAGATCAAAGCAATTCTGAAGACAGAGTCCTAGGTTTGCTATGGAAATCGAAAAAAGACTGTTTCACTTTTAACCTAAAATTTGACAAGATACCGAAAAATATTCTAAATGGCACTGAAATTCCAACCAAACGACAAGTCCTAAAAATTGCAATGTCCCTGTACGATCCACTAGGTTTTCTGTCACCTGTCACAATCAAAAGTCGCATTATTTTGCAAAATATATGGCGCTCAGGCATTGGATGGGATGATTCTATCACTGACAAAATGCTAAAAGATTGGACTGCCTGGTTAAAAGAATTGGAATCTGTTAAAGAAATCAAAATACCAAGATGCTTTAACCCGAGACATAAAGAAGCAAGCAGAATAGAACTCCACACCTTTTCAGACAGTAGCGAAGAAGCATACTCAGCAGTAGTTTTTTTACGTCTAGTCTTCAATGACGACATTTCAGTATCCTTGATCGCCTCCAAAGCAAGAGTTACCCCGTTAAAAACTCTGACAGTTCCCAAGCTAGAGTTAACCGCTGCTCTTATGGGGGTTAGACTATGCGAAGAAATCATGAAATCTCTTGAAACACTCAAAATTCACAGAAAATATTTCTGGTGTGACTCGAAAACTGTACTTCAATGGCTACGCACAGAAAAGAAGTTGCAAACATACGTTGCAGCAAGAGTTGGTGAGATTCTGGAGTTTACCGATGTCAAAGAGTGGAGATGGGTTCCGTCATCTGAAAATGTAGCCGATGACTGCACACGCGGTACCACTAAAACTAAATTTGAAAATTCTTCAAGATGGTTTAGCGGTCCAAAATTCCTATATTTGAACGAAAAAGAATTCTCTGTTGAAAGATCGATGCAATCCGAAGATGCTCTATGTTTCGAAGAAATTTCTCTAGTTTTGGATGAACCTAAAGAAGAAAGTTTACCAGAAATTAAAACTCACTACACCTGGATAAAAATATTGAGAATTACAGGAAGAATTTTACAGTTTATTCAAATATCAAGAAAAAACAAAAAATAAAGACACAACGTTGTTTTTAACCTCTGAAGAACTACGATGGGCTGAGAAACAATGGTGGAGATCAGTACAACAAGAATATTTTATGACAGACATACAAAACACACAAAATAACAAACCAAACCGTAATGGCAGACTGCCGAGATTGCCTCTTATTTTGGACAACGACAAAATACTCAGAATACGAAGTAGAATTCAAAATATGAATGAAACAACAGTCGTTGAAAAAGAACCTATTGTTCTTGATGGTAAACACCCATATGTACAGAAAATGATTATTCACATTCACAAAATGTTTGGTCATCAAGGTCTAGAAACGGTTCTTAACGAATTACGACGAAAGTTTAACATTCCGAAATTACGACAATACGTGAAGAATATTATTAAAAAATGCTCAGACTGCAGAAGAAAGTTTGCTAAGCCGATGCAACCTCAAATAGGACTTTTACCAAAGGAACGATTACTTTACCAGGAAAAACCTTTCACGTCCACTGGTTTGGATTTTTTTGGTCCATTTTTCGTTAAAATTGGTCGTCGAACAGAAAAAAGATATGGCGCGATATTCACATGTTTAACAATGCGTGCGATTCATGTTGAGATTGCTCACAGCCTAAGTTCAGATTCATGCATTATGGCAATTCGTCGATTTTTGTCCAGAAGAGGTGAAGTAAAAGTTATATGGTCCGACAATGGGACAAACTTTCACGGTGCAAACAGAGAGTTACTTGAGGCTTTTGAAGAATTCGAGCTGCAGACTGTTATTAATGAAGTAACCAATCGAGGTATCCTCTGGAAGTTTAATCCGCCCTTAGCTCCGTTTATGGGAGGAATCTGGGAGCGCCTAATTGGGTGCTTCAAGAGAGCACTATCAGCCATTCTCAAAGATCGACATCCCACCGAAGAAGTTCTCCAAACCGTATTCGCTGAAGCAGAGTTTATAATGAATAGCAGACCACTCACACCGGTATCAGAACACTTTGAAGACAATCCAAGTATTACTCCCAACAATATACTCATAGGCAGATCCACAAATATTAATGTTCCAGGAGTATTTAATGATGGCGATTTGCATGCGAGAAAACACTGGAGAGTATCACAGATTTTAATCGATCAATTTTGGAAACGATGGTTGCGCGAATACCTACCCACTTTGATACCATCAAAAACATGGAGTACATCTGAACCAAATTTGAACAAAGGTGATTTGGTAGTTATAAACGACAGCAATTTACCACGAAACGATTGGCCAATGGGAATTGTCAAAGAGACATATAAAGGAAAAGACGATGTTGTACGAGTTGCTGACGTTCGCACTGCTCATGGAACCTATAAAAGACCAGTCCGAAAGTTGTACAAAATTCAAGATTGTATTGAAAAATAGCTTTTCAATACGAAGGGGTAGAATGTTACAGAAGATGTGAACGCTCCGTATATTTGTTCTTTTTGTAACATGCTGTTCATTGTTGTTTATCTTGACAAGTATTGTCAAATTTATTATTAGTTGTCAATATAATCTTTAGAGTTTTCAACCTGACTTTTCCTGCATTTTATATTAAAATAGTCTAAGAATCCTACCAGACACCTCTCTGACCATTTCTCCGATACATAGACTGTTGAATATTTTATCCAAATATCCTTTAAAATCTAATTCTTTTTTGTGGTCAGACTCTCAGGTAGCTCTTTCCTGGATAAATGCTCATCCTTCTAGATGGAATACCTTTGTAGCTAACAGAGTTGCACAGATCCAATCACTAACCCAAGTAAACAACTGGCGCTACATCAAATCCTCACTTAATCCTGCTGACATGTTGTCAAGAGGAAGGATACATAATACCAAACTCCTTTCTTGGCAAAATGGACCTCTGTTCTTGTTCGATGGTCAAACCAACATGCAGGAATTCCAAACCTTTAGTCTCATCCCTAATCCGCCAGAAGAAAAACATGTAACTTTTTTGGTTAGCCACAAAATGGAAAACATGTGGATACCATTCATAGCCAAATTCTCATCATTTACAAAATTAGTTCGGTCAATGGCTTACATTTTAAACTTTGTACATAATTGTAAATACCCTCATGACAAAAAACATTGTCTTTCTCCCTTAGATATATTGGAAGCTAAGCTTTTTCTTATGAAACAAGTTCAAACAACTAGCTTTTCTGATACTCTAAATTCTTTGCAACGAAGCACTCCTATTCTATCCAAGAAAATAAACCCATTGAATTTGTTTCTTGATAACAATCTCATCCGAGTAGGTGGACGGTTGTCCAACGCAGACATACCATATGACCAACAGCACCCTTATTTACTCCCTAGCAAAAATCACTTTACATCATTAATCCTAACCCATGAACACAGACGACTCGGACATAGCGGACCACAATGCACCCTCTCAAACGTAAGGCTACAATACTGGCCGTTAGACGGCTTGAGAGAAATCAAAAGAATCATAACTAAATGTGTTCTCTGTACTAGATTCAAAGCTGTAACTTCTCAACAGATAATGGCCCCTCTTCCTAAGGAAAGGATAACCCCATCGAAACCTTTTGTTCATACAGGAGTAGATTTCGGGGGCCCGTTTCAAATCAAATCATCTCATCTTAAAAGAGCCCCAATCCTCAAAGGATACTTAGCACTTTTTGTTTGTCTTGCAACCAAAGCAGTACACCTGGAATTAGTATGCGACTTAACCACAGACTCTTTTTTAGCTGCTCTAAAAAGGTTCGTAGCTCGTAGAGGGTTACCTTCCACTATTCTTAGCGACAATGGCACTAACTTTGTGGGTGCCTGTAACCAATTGAATGAAATATTCTCTTTTTTTAAAAATAACCTTCCAGAAATTCATTCCCAGTTAGCAGGGTTACAAATTTCTTGGAAATTTATCCCCCCTCGCTCCCCACATTGGGGTGGTTTATGGGAGTCGGCCATCAAGAGTGCCAAATTTCACTTGTACAGAATGATGAAAAATTCAATTTTTACCATTGATCAATTCATCACTATTATTTGCCAAATCGAGGCTATTTTGAATTCCCGGCCATTGAGCCAGTTATCAACTGATCCTACAGATATGATTCCCCTTACCCCAGGACACTTCCTTATTGGAGCTCCTTTAACTTCTTATCCTGAAGTTGATGTTACTAGTGTTCCTAGTAATCGATTGAAATTCTGGCAACAATGTACATTACTTCACCAGCAGTTCTGGAAACGATGGTCTACAGACTATCTTAACAGACTGCAGCAAAGACCCAAATGGGCTCATACTCATCCCAATGTACAAGTTAACGACTTGGTGCTAATTAAGAATGAAGACTCACCCCCTTTGCAATGGCCATTAGCCAGAATCGTAGACACAATCCCTAGCTCGGATGGCAAAATCAGAGCCGTCCACGTGCGAACACAACAAGGCGTGTTCATACGACCAATTACTAAAATTGTACCATTAATCAATGAAAATCCTATTGCAGAACAATAACCCTGTCCTCAATCACTTGTACTTATCCTTCAACAAAAATTAGCCTATACTAACCTCTCTTTTATTTTTCAAGTTTAATTACTCCTTTTCTTGGTGTCTCACTAAACTTCAATTTTTGTCCTTAAGGAATCCACGAGGAAACGCTAAAGCGGTGATTTGGGATCCGCTTGCGAGTTGACCTGGATGTATTTTTATTATTTGGACAGTAATGTCCTGGTCCTTCGAGTATTTGATGGTGAATTTACATTATCTGTGTTTATCTTTGCTTTTCTTTTGGTGGGCAGTATGTTGAAAAACTACTAGTTCCTCAACTGTACTTTTATTTAATTATAAATGTTACTCCTAACGCCACCTCCACGTTGGTAGTTAACTTACTCTTTAAATTGTTTCCTTTTCGTAATTAGCTAACAAGCTAACTTACCCTTTAAAATTGTTTCCCTCTCACATGATTCTATCCTCGACTCTCACCCCGACAACAACCCTTACTAGCCGACTCGTGTAGTCAACTTGTTGCATCAAATAACAGAACTATAAGTTTCTCAGCCATCCTCAACCAAAATATTGAAAGAATACATTAAAAGTGAAGTAAAATTAACCACCAATACAACAAATATAATAGTTTTGAAACCCAAAGAAGTGTTTATTTTGTGATGTATTAAAACATGTGCCATGTGTTTTTATAATAAATGTGTAAATTTAATGAAACGTGTTAATCAAAGATGGTTTATAAATGTGTAACTTTAATGAAACGTGTTAATTAAAGATGGTTTAAATCAAGAAAACACCTAGTTTTTCTTCAACGATCTTTGTTTTTCTTTGGACCAAAACTTTATAACTTAATTCCATTGACTCTCAAACTAGTACCTAAAGTTAAGAAATTCAAAGAAGAAATTAAAAACTATCTATGATACACCAAAATTTCATTTTTAGAGATAATATCGTAAAATCTCACAATTTAGTAATATAAACAGACTTAGTAGTGGTAATTGTAAATATCTGAACCTCGCCTACTGTCCTAGTCCTCATCTCCCGGTAGTAGTGTATATAGCTGTTTACAGGTAGAATTTAGAGGAAAAACGCAATCGTCTGCTATCCACAAATGCCTGTTTTCATCCATCATAACTTACCACCGGTAAATTTTAATGTTAACTTGTTGAAACATCTTTGCGAGTAATATTTTAAGTTTTTATTCCATGATTTGCTATTGTGAAAAAATGTGTCCGAATAGCCGAATACCGAATAGTTGCCGAATATTCATGGCATCTGTAAAAATAAGTATTTACTGATGACTCTTTTATATTATAATTTTTTAAGTTTTGCACCTTTTTTGTATTAATTTCGGAATTAATTATGGGCTATGGGATGAATTTAAGTTAAACATTGATTAAATATCACATTGCAATGTTTGGTACATAAAATATTCAAAAATTAATCAATGTGTGTATTTTTGAATTATCCATAGATTGTGTTGAAATGTGTATATCAAAACTTACGTTTTTATTTGTTAATTTTTAGTTTCTTTTGTCGATTTTTGTATGTTAGCATTGTCGTTAGAAATAATAGTTTTCGGAGGAGATGTCACTGGAGGTACGAAATATTGCCAAGGCTGAAATATATACAGTAAAAGCACCACCACCAAATTTAATCAATAAAACTTACTTTTGCTCCGTGTAATGTTACATTTAATAAAGTAGGATGCTGTTCGACTACCATAAATTCAACTTCTTTGGGGATATATCCGTCAGCATACACCTAACACAAAAAATCCGCTATATTTATGCTTTGTACTGGTCTTTATCGAAAAGAAGAATAAATTACCAACAAACAAATGAAAATTCCAAATAGAGATCGTTTTTCTATCCAAAGATATTAAAAAAACATAAACTACGTCATTTACCCCTAATGAAGTAAAACTCAAAACATTTTGTGTACTTTTCAGCCATAAATGTCAATTTTTGTACTTACTTCCATTTTGTAAATCCCAGGTAAAAGTATCCTCCAAAATTCTCCATATTTTGTAGTCTGAAAACCAACATCTCTTTGTTTGATTTTCAAAGATGCTTTTCCCAAAGGGTTTCCATTTTCATCCATAACGAATCCCTGAACTCCTCGATGAGCTTCAGCTAAAAATTTTATGAGTGCCTACAAATTAACAAACAATTAGTCACACCCCTGTAAGTCAAAAATCAACAAATAAGCAGCCGTCAAACTATATTTCCCTAAGGCCAGATGCTGAGTCAACGGAATATATTGTGAAATTTTCATATTAACAACAAAAGTATATATTCCTACCTGTTTATTATCTTCCCAATACTTAGGCAACTCATGAGCTGGAGGATATTTGCAACAAGATACTTCTAAAGTTACCTCCATACAACCATACCATACATAATTATAATCTTGCATTCCCCCTGTTAGTGGATACCACTCTGCTCCGTTAGTTATACCCTTAAATTCATATTAATTTTGAATAATAATAATAATTTGTAGGTTATATATTGCAGAACTGTCACATTTGAATAGACATTCCAGAACACCTTACTTTGACAGGTCGGCCATATTGGGCTGGATCCCCCAATCAGCTGGAGTTGAAGTTTGTGTGTTTTAACATGTGGTGTAAGTCGGTTGTCGGACAGACTTTGTAGATCAATGTCAATGTAATATATATTTTATTTAAATAATCAAAACTTTATAGAAATAACACATGTCTAACAAAAAAAAGCAATCATCAGAGGAGTTACGTGGTTCAAGAGCAACAGATTGAGGTGCACAGAGGGATCAATTGAATAGTCACCTCACTTGGTTAAAACAGCCGGAAATCGAAAAAAAGATACCTACCTTATCTATTGCTCAACGCATTTCACACTCAACTTGTAATGATGGCATTTTAGATAATCTCAAGAACTTTTTATTAATTGAAGTCCAACTGTCATCTGTCACAGCCAGCAATATGGCCGACCTATCAACGACGTCATTCTGGAATGGCCTATAAAAAACATAAAATAATAACCTCACCCTTCTGAAAGCAGTACGTGAAGTTTTACAAGAAACTCCTCTACTCATTTTAGCGTGATTAGTGGAATATGTAATCGCTAAATGTTTGAATACGTCATCATCAGGGGTTAATGAAGGTGTTGAAAAACTCTGAAACACTTCAAATTACAAATATAACGTTAAAACAATCTGGATACTACATAAATATTTTATATTTTGTAACAGCTTTACAAATTCAGTGTGTAGGCAATCACGTTTTTGGGTAGCGAATAATAAAAGACATTTTAATTTACTTACAAGAACATAGAGCTGACGATCTACAAATTCCTTACAGCAGCAAAAAAAACTCAATAAACAATCGTTTTTTTTAAGACCGCAATTTAATATTTTTATTTAACAAAATTTTTTTACTTACGAGAATTGGGAGTACTATCAAAAGGATAACTTGCAACTAGTGCTCCACCATGTAAGCTTCCGGATAAGACGAATTGTATTTTGGAAATCCATTCCTTAACAGCTTCCGTTTCCGGTTGAGTTCTTTTGTTGTTTTGCTTAAAATAATCTGGGAAATTTCTATTTAGATCGAAACCTCTGGCATTATATCTAAAATGAAAATATTTGAGATCATACATTATTAAATGGCGGTGGATCAGGTCCCGGCAACCGGGATCTAAGAATTACAATCGAAATCCCGGCAACCGGATTTTTTACATTTTGTTAGAAATCTCTGCTGTCGAGATTCATAAAATACAATTAAACTTCCAACAATCGGGATTATTTACATTTTATTAGAAATCCCGTGTTTACCTTTCGTGTTTGTAGTTTTTACTTACTGGTGAAAACGAAACTTAGAGTTTTATTCATTTGAACAGTTGGTAAAAGGACTAGAAGTTCACAAAAAGAAAACGTTACCCGAATACTGGATGAGGGATAATAGAACTTTAGCATCTGCCAGAAAACGTGTTCCACATAATATTATAGAGAAAGCTAATGCAAATTTTCAAGTATTACTACCTAAAATACTGTTGTATGCATGGCGGTCAACAACTAAAGATAAAAGAAAAAAAGGAGTAAGAGAAAGTGTTATTTGGATGTTTTAAAGCAAAATCTGCCGTTGAGTGAAGGTTTTGGTGATAGTTTCTCATAAAATTTAATAAAACGCAGTCTTTTTTGGTATAATTTAAACGTTTTAATAAAAAGTGATAAAACGCTACTTTTTCCCAAGTTTTGAAAGCAAATAAGTATAATTTGTATGTATTTGATCAAAAACAGTAATTTTTACTAAGTATTAATATTACTTTTTAAAGCAAATTGAAGGGATCTTTGACAAAATGTAAAAAATCCCGGTTATCAGGAGTTTAATTGTATCTTCCAAATCCCGGCAGCAGGGATTTCGATTGTAATTCCCGGCAGCCGGGACCTAATCCACCGTTTATTAAAATTATATAATGTCTATATCAATCCTATTTTAAATTAGTTTTAATCACCGATCGCGGCACCTATTAATGAATAAATAAAGTGTAATATTTTCAAAATGGCAGGTGCATCATCGCTGGTCACAAAAAAATATTTTAGATAATAATCAATAGATACAAATTATGACTAGATTATATAAGTGGGCAATTAGATCTATAAGATCTTGTCAGTATGCCCTACATCTATATTTTAGTCCAAGTGATCTAGGCTTCGTTTTGGAGCTAGGTCTGTTGCTGAAAGTGGAAAGTGTATTTAAGGCGTTGACGGACAAATGCCCTGCAAATGCGGATCATGTGCTCCGCCGTCCCATTTGCATCATCGCAGAATCTGCATGTTTCACTTTGCCTATCTTGCAGAGATGGTGTCTGACTAAGTATTCAATAAGAATTCCTGTGATTACTCTGAACAATTTAGCATAGTGAGCAGATGATTGTAATAACCTTTTTGTCCGTCTTTGGCCTGGAGAATTTCTCCATTAGAATCATTCCATTTAAAATCGTCTAGTCGGCAAAGCTGCACCATTTTAGATTTTGGTGAAACTCTAAGGGACTCATCTCTAGGGTCCCTAAGAATGGAATTTTCACAAATTTGATTTTTATCAGCACCCGTTTCCGCGCATTTAAATAAAAACTTTTAAAAATCGCCTTTTTTTAGCTTATTTAAAATTTCCTCAAAGTTTTTTCTGTTTGAAATTTTTTCCATTATTAAAGCGGAATTCTTAGGGGGACAAATAGTAGTTTGAGTGTACTGAATGATAATTTTTTTTATGACGACCTACCATTAGCGAGAGCATACTGAAAATGAGTGTTTTTTACTCATTTTTCGTGAATTTCATGTGACTAGCGTCTAAACTGTTAGGAGTTAAGAACTTCCGGTTGGCAGGAATTAAGTACACATATCATAGATAAAATTTAGCCATTGATCAACCCGAGCAGCCCACTCTCTATGGAAGAAAAATTTGCTTGATGTTTTGAATTTTTGAAAAATCGTATTATTCAGCCTACAAAATCAATGTGAGTACTGCGAGATAAAATTCTAAAACTCTCAGAATCTTTTGTTCTTACCTTTAACTTTGAACGACTGCATCGCTTGTTTTGTTATTTTTATGTGTAGTGCACTTATAGGTCGGTTTTTGACAGCAGTATGCTCTCGCTAATGGTAGGTCGTCATTAAAAAAATTATCATTCAGTACACTCAAACTACTATTTGTCCCACTAAGAATTCCGCTTTAATAATGAAAAAAATTTCAAACAGAAAAAACTTTGAGGAAATTTTAAATAAGCTAAAAAAAGGCGATTTTCAAAAATTTTTATTTAAATGCGCGGAAACGGGTGCTGATAAAAATCAAATTCGTGAAAATTCCATTCTTAGGGACCCTAGAGATGAGTCCCTCAGAGTTTCACCAAAATCTAAAATGGTGCAGCAACCATTTTTTTATTTTTAGACGATTTCAAATGGAATGACTCATTAGGCTGCACTGAGTCCCTTTTCCAGTTTCTCCCATGATGCGGCTTTTTGAGATACCACAAAATAGTTCGGGTCCGAAAAAAGAAGTATTATCTTCTCTTGCGAGACCATGATTAATCTCATTTCCTACAATTCCTCACCCACAACGAAGTAACTTTATAGTGTCCAGCCAGCTGCTCAAGGGGTTGTTGGCAGTTCCAGATTATTTTAGACCCGTAAGTCCTAGACTTGATATATGAATTATGAAAAAAGATTTAGATATTTATAAAATACTCGGAACATGTGATAATAAGTAAGTTTGACTAAAATTTCGAGGTTAGAATCAGTATTTCAATCAACTGCATCAATGCAATCTCTGTTGTATGAAAGGTGCACTTCATTTTCCATTTGCTCACTACAAACAATTTTATTTTACGTTAAATTTACCTTCCTTGACTGCCGTCGCAATTTCCTTCTTTCGATACTTCAAATCCGTCTGGGTTCATTGATGGCATTATATGGATCCTAGTATTATCTAGAAGCCATCGAATATATGGATCCACTGAATAGTTTGTAACCAAATACTAAAATGTTTAAAATACATTATTTTCTCAATTAGTTCTCCGTTATACTTATAGTAATTGAGAATAAAATTGTTAGATCAGTCATTTGTCCGTTTTGCTGTTGGATGATGTTAGCAATAATCGATGAAGATGAGGCATCTATTGATTTACTTTAGAACAGGCATAACGATGAAAAACAAATATTAGGTTGTGGTGATTAAAACTTTTAATTTTATTATTATTATTAATAACAAAAGTGTTATCAACAGATGTCGAAAGGAATAATTATAAATATTCAACACTCTATGAATTTTTTGAAAAATAATATTTTTCAAAAACAGTGGCCGTTCAACTAAGGATTGTTGAATATTTATAATTATTCCTTTCGATATCTGTTGATACATTCACTTTATTAAATACGACAATATTACAGGAAACTGTAATTAGATTTATTGTTTCAAGCCTACGTGGCTTGTTGTCAAAAATTCAAGGTTTTTGGTTTGCGATTGGAAGTGAAGAGGTCGCTACCGTCGCAATCTTTACATTTCCGTTACTGGAAGACATGTATTGATTGTGATTGAAGTGTATTCTTCAGTCCGGGATTAGAGATTCTCGTACGGACACCACATACCTTGTACTGATGAGGCGCAAATACGCCGAAACCGGTCTACAAGTTGTGTTGTCCCTTCTAATTGCAAACCAGAAAGGTTGGTTTTTAAAATATCTTGTAGAAGTACCAACCGCGTTTGACTTTGGGGTGTAATTCAATATCCGGCGGTGCATATGCACGGGAAGTAGTTGTTGCTCCTTAGTTGAACGGCCACTGTTTTTGAGTGTTGAATATTTTAATTATTCTTTCGACATCTGTTGATACATTCACTTTATTAAATACGACAATATTACAGGAAACTGTAATAAGATTTAAAAGTGTTATCAACAAAATATGTCGAGCAAATCAAGTTTTTTTAAAAAAGGTATAAGAAGGATCGCAAAAATCTGTTCACAAATCATATAATACTAAGTCGGGAAAAAATGCTATACTCCTCAGTACTCTTCATATCACACTAATAGGCCAATCCATAGATAAATGTTTTTGATAAAAATTCTAGTAGATAACGGATGGTGTCATCATATAAAAGACATAAAGTAGTATAATTTTGGACACGCAGTGGGAGATTGACTAAAACTTTAATTAACAAAAATGTCATACGTTGGATGAAAAAGACTGGCATAAAAAAGCTATTTTTTTTGTTACAAACATCTATAACGAATTTAAAATTGCTGAGAAATTAAAATTACTTGAACGTTTTGTAAACGCATTGCTATTGGTTGTGACGTAGAGCATTGAATCCACAGAGTACACCATCTAACAAGAGGCGAAAGAAAGTAGTTTTCATGATCGCAAATTTGTGTGCACCTGCGTGAATTAATTAGTTTATCTGTCAATGTCAAGTCGTCACTTCACACCATCTAACTGACGGAATTCAATAAACGTCATTCCTACTATTATTTTAAACGATTTTCATATTTTTGATCATTTCTATATATTGTCCAAGGACATTTTCTAGAGTTCATTTTTGATATTCATTTCATAAAATGAATAAATTTCCAGGTAATTTCTTTAAGAAAATGAAGAATTGCATTATTAACCTAGGTTAAAACTGAGCTACTTCTGATTAGACAGATATAAGATGAATAATAAGGTGTTCTCATGTTTTACTATAGTTAAAAAAAATATTCTATAGTCCTAACTGAGAGCAATTTTCATCAACACTACTATTTTTCTTAGTGTAGTTATGGTTTTACTTCGAATCAATACTCGTGTTACTTTTCTCAGTGAATCAGGTAGTTTATGTTTCAATGCCTCGACGTATTTCCGCTCAATATCGTGTAAGTCCGACTTCAAAGGAACCGACAAAGCCTTCGTCTCTTGTTAAATGGTGTACTCTGTGATTGAATCTCTTCACGCAACCTGTAATACCTACACCAATTTCATGGTGAGATTTTCTCTAGTCCCTGGGTGCCTATTTACTAAATCGAGAGAGCTGTCGTCTGAGAGTTTACTCCTATGGAGTGAACACGGTATTTGCATGCGCACTTTTTAAGAGTTTACTCTCCTAGGAGCTCTAACTTCTTAGTGAATATACACCCAGGCCTTTTTCTTCCCATGGGGAAAGCCAATATTAAGCGGACGTTGGGGTGACAACGAACCAGCAATGTGGGTTCTATAAGGAGCAATTAAATTGCCTTTTTACTCACGTGAATTAACTGTAACATCAATTCTCTACTGACTGCTTCATTTCCATGCATATTTCCGATGTATTTAACGTCAGGTTTTCCAATCATATGTTCGTAGGGTGATGCCGATACCACCATAACCCAAAGATCTCTACCTGAAATACAGAAATTTTAAACCATGTCTTTAATGACAAAAAAAAGGTCGATATACCTTGTACAGATTTTCCTATTGAGTATAACGCTGTTAATTCAGGGTACCTAGATGTTGTTTGTCGTAAAAAAGAAGTCATTTTTTCATAATTATGATATTTGTATTCGATATTGTATGGTTCTGTGTACGGGTTGCCGTTGTTTTCAAAATTTTTTCCTTGGATCTCGGAAAAAGGATTTCCTGCTGTCTGTATGATATTTCCAAGATTTTCGCTGATTAAATTTTTGTTTTCGGCGTTTTCAGGTATGTCTTGAGCTGAGCATGTCAAATAATGAGTTGCCAGTAAACAAATGAGGATGTGCTTCATAATGAAGTGCCTTTAAATAAAAATGTTATATTAAGGTAAAAATTAAATTTTCTTTTTACAGCTAATAGCTTCATTTGACAATCTAAGTTACCTCGTATCTCGGAAACTACTCGTAAAACTTTGTAGTTCACTCTGGTTATTATTGTAGGCAGGGTTTTGACAAAATTTAAAACGCGAATCAACGATTTATCTCTTAAAAAACGACAAAAGTTTCTGAAAATCAATTACAACTTTTCCTTTTAATAGGTACTATGTAAAAATCTGTTTTGTTATTTTGTGTATTCAAGTGTGTATCGATTAACAACAATAATTTCAATGATAAATCATAAGAAAACGCATGGATAAAAACGTATGATACTATCATGATAACGCAGGTAATTGATTATTGGAAATTTCTCTTTTTAACATTGGTAACCAAATTTGAATAGGTACATTTGGTTGAAATACTAGCTACACATTTATCCGCATTCAGTGGTATTAAAGCACTGTCTTTGATTTTTCGTCTTTTATTATTGGGCTCTTTCAATATTATTTACGCCGAATCCCATTGAATATGATGCCACTCCAAGCATGTTTGCAAATACCTGACTTAAAGAACTCCGCCCTATCTTTAATATACATTTTGTGTTCATTTATTCGGATTTTCAACGGTATAGATGTTTCACCTAAATAAAATTTATCACATTCACCGGATATCTAATAAATCCAGTTGATTGTTCTTAATTTTTTGGTTTAGAAATATTCCAAATTCCATTTTCAATAATTATATTTATAGATAAATCGTTTTATAAACTTGACGATCAATGTAAACAGTAAGTGGTGGCATTGAGTGATTTTCACTCAACGGTGGTGGTCACTTACTTATTGTTAACTATTACTAGTTTCTTACCACCAGACGGCGTAACTTCATTGGTCAGTTCTCAATTGGACTAACAATGGCGTATGCAATATTTTCCAGTTTCTACGACACCACTGAAGAAAAGTTAATTTCCAAACTTTCATACATTATCTCTAGTGAAAGTAATGAAAGTTTTATATTGTAGGATCTTTATTGGTAGTAATGAACATAAGCACAAGTAAGTTTTAAATATGGTTATGAAAATAAAGAAAGCGTGAAACTCGATCATATGATAACCAACCTATAATTTTTTTTAAACTGAATTGGAATCTATTGAAACGTTTGATTTTAAATACAAAAGCAATTTAAATGTTATTGTTAAACACGATTTTATGTTTGTCGTTGTTTATTCAGTTGATTTTATCTAAAGACGCCCACTCTTAAAAAATAACTTTGAACTAGGTGCCTATGTAGAAACTTCATAGAATAAACTTGACTAGATATTTAGTTTTGACAAACTGGAAAAATCTTCAAAAAAGTATCTTAAATGTGTATAAAAATCTGTTTTCTAAGAAAAGAAAGTGTTTTTTTAATATTGATGAAGACGGTAACCAAGAAATCTCAGAACAAAAAAGTCAATAACGAAACTGGTGCAATTTGGGTATGAAACTTGGCTAGATCCTGATTAACGCAGATTCCTTTATTATAGGAGTGCAATCATAAGAAGTGTCTTTATGTATGAAAAGTAGAGTAGGTACCTTAGGAAACTTAAGATGGCGTTACTGTAGTTAAAGTTTTACGTAAAAAATATGAATATTTATTTCAACTTATTTTATATTTTAACAATTATTTCAATATTAAGTATTTCAGGCCTTACTTTTGTGATTCACTAGAGCCATTCTAGTCGTTTATTGAACTCTTATTTAATGTATTTCTTTTGTTAAAAATCAGTATAATATACTTTTTCCGCGTTTCCAATATTCTTAGTAATACTTTTTTTAAATGCATTTTTGATTTGGGTTTGAATATTGGATAAAACCAAAATATATATGAGTAATGTAGTGAGCAATCAAGTATTTTAACAACTAGAGTTCCTAATCACATTTAGCCTACTTATCACTAATGATGATTATAAATTAAAGTATGATTACAAAATTTAAAATAAATTTGTTTTCCAATATTAATACCAGTTTATTGCTTTAGACGTTTTGATGTTTTGACCACTTTACTTTCTTTTAAATTATTACTGTTTAAAGATATTTTAAAAAAAAGTTAATTTGGCTAACTGTGGTCCGTATACTGAGAAAACTTGGGTAATAAAGTGTAAATTAGAAATTACTGAACTCGTAAAACAAGGTGGACAACTTAAAGGTTAACTTACAATGATAGTTTTTAAAAATTTACATCAGTTATTTTCAACCAACACTCAACGAGTCAATCCCAAAGTTCCTACTTTTATATTTTTAGAGAAATAATACGTGGCTCTACACATCCTAAATTTTGTATTTGAGTTCGCCCTCAAAATACAGCGCGATGTCAGCGTACGGACAGATGGCATAGTGTGCATACCCACTATATTAAATATACGCTCAAATTTAATAATATAAGTAGTAGAGATGATCGTTTTCACGATAAAATATATAATGCAATGCCGGCATCTCATACTGGCATTCGATGATAAAATCACTATTATAAAAACGACCTCTTAACTCGTCAGTTAAACATCACCATGATAAGCCAACAGGATGGTAGAGCCCTTCGTACATACACGTCCCGAGGCGTTATCGGAAAATTTGTTTGTTATATTAATTTTTTTGAAACATTTATATATTTCGATACCAAAGAAAATAATATGGAAAAATACACTATTCTCCAGTTTAGGACACGAGTAATATTAATTTATCTATACTAATATTATAAAAAGGAAAGATTTGTATGTAACGAATCAACTTAAAAACTACTGGACCGATGTCAAAAATTATTTTGCCGTTAGAAATCTACATTATCACTGAGTAACATAGGCTATATTTAGTGACCCGCCTCGGCTTCGCACGGGTGCAACGTATTGTATATAATGTAAACGGCTGTACCGATTTTGATGAAATTTTTTGTGTGTGTTCAAGTGGATTCGAAAATGGTTTAGATTCATAATTGGTCCCGGTAGGTGACGCTGCAATCGGGGTCACACTGTCAACTCCCAAACGGATGGACTGATTTTGATGAAATTTTATGTGTGTTTTTGAGTAAGTAACTGGATGGTTTATATTAGCAATTAGTCACAGTAGGTGGCCTAAACATATGGGCCGAGTTTTTTTAAACGGTCATTTCAAAAGATTTGTTTGTCTGAAAAATTGATAGAAAATTCAGAAGAAACCAATTTTCACGAAATATATTCCTTCTGTCAAAAAATTAACAATACTATCTGATTTTTCCACCTAAAATAAGTAACAAATGTGATATTTTTTAATCAAAATAAAAAGAGTCAAAATTTGTATAATAAAACAAGACAGGACAACGTCTGCCTGACCCGATAGTGCTGTATCAAATGTCTATGTTTATTTTGCGCAAATTCCCGTTCCTCTAATAAGTCTTTAATTCTTACAGCATAATCTGATTATTTGTTCTTGTTCGTATTTATAAATTGTTTTTAAATATATTTTTGTTAATGTTGTAAAATTGCCAGAATATATTTAGGAAAGATATGTTCACATAAAATACAAGTATAATAAATTGGCAAAATTATTTTTTCTACGATCGTGCGGAAAATTTTACTTGTGCGAAGAATACTTTCCCGCAAGCGTTTTAGTTCAGAGAGTTAATATGCTTCTTGGTTAAATACGAGTAACTATTAATGACTATAAATACTAGAATCGCGATCAAGATGGAATATTAAAACAAAATTTAATGGTAATATACATCACAGGTGGCACAAACAAAATATATGGTTTTACCAATGCGTTTATTGAAAATGTGGTGAATTCAAGAATTTCACCTATGCTAACTGGTATTATATGGAAATATAACTGTGACTCATCTTTTTCCTAATCCGATTTAAACGTTAAAAATCTGTATTTTGACAAATAATTGTGCTTCAATATGAATAAAAATTTCATATTTTTGTTCATTTGGGGCCATCCATAAAGTACGTCACACGAATTTTAGGACTTTTGAACCCCTCCCCCCGTCCTTGTCACAGGTTGTCACATTTTTATAACCCCCCCTCCTGATGTGACGTCACACATTTTTTAAATTTATGTATGTATTTAAAAATAATCGAGAGAAAACAGCTCTAGAAGTTAAATGACGTTGCATGAGAGATTATCGCATAGCGAGAATGCTAAATTATTAATAAATATAGATCAATTTCGTAAATTGTTGAAATTTTTAATTCACATTCAAACTTCGCGTTTTAGTATTTTAATTTTTAACATGTGACGTCACAAAAGTATTGACTCCCCATGCCCCTTGTCACACGATGTCACACTTCGGTGATACCCCTCCCCATTAACGTGTGACGTACTTTATGGATGGCCACTTTACGTTGTATCCTTTTGAAAATAAATAAGATACAAAATGTTATACTTCCAAAAATATAATGTGTTTTTGTAATGGAAATGATGTTTAGATGTCAAAGATTATTATAGTATTATACTGTTATCTTCGATATCTATTACTAAAATGACAATAATATACGGGAAACTGTAATTAAGTGAACAAATGATGTTTATTTCATTTTCCGCCCGCTCGTAGAAATGCTGTTCCTAGCACATGCGGAAAGTGACACTTTCCGCACTAATTTTAAAATTATACATTATTTTTTGATAGCAAAGGGGGACGAAAATCACATAAAGTCAGGGATAACGGAGTAATCATAACAAGAAGTTTTATGAAAAATGTCTGTTTCCAGCTTGTTTACAAATTATCGCACTCAAGACAAGATGGCCGTTTTATAGGTCTTGTTATTGAAAATTCACATTTTATTACTCAAGCGTCCAAGTAAAAAGAATGTACTATATACCTATTATATGAATCTACTCATATTTATGCAAAACGTAAATTATTTTCCATTGAAGTATTTTCTGCCTCTCTAAAATCTCGTAATATGCAGGCTATAGCCTTACAACACGTTTGAATTGTTATAGAATTATACCAAACTTTACGACCCTTTTCCCTTAATTTTGTTACGCCACTGGTACCTATAGTTACAGTTAAGTATTTATCGGAGACACGTGCTGTTAAGAAGATTCGCGACCTACTATTTTGTAACGTTTAAAAACAAAACATGCGGGCATACAGTTGAATAATATAAAATACGAACTTTTTTTTTTAAATTAAATTTCTCACAAATTAGCGGGGTCAGTAACTAAAAGAACATAGGTAATCGCCAACCGTACAATTATTATTACCGTTACAAGTTGTTTCCGCCGCGACCTCTTTTCGGTAAAATGATTTTTGTTGGTTTTAACATAGAAACTCGTTTTTAAAGCCTTTTGTTTCTACCTTGACACACACAACGAAGTATAATTAGAATAATCAATGCCTAAATATAGGAAAAGTATCTTTATATTCATTATGTTAACCTTGAACTAGTTACCGAACGAATTAAATGTGCGGACACGTTCTAAATAGAATAAATTTAATATAAAAATTACTGTACCTCATTTTATATTTCCTGGATTTTAGTTAACACTTGTGATTATTTTTCTCTTATAATTAACATGTGGACGATTTTTTAATTGATATTGATGTTACCTCTATGAAGATTCGACGAATACTGACTCTTCGGTTGCTCTTGAAAACGAGGCCCACAATCATTTGCACCTGAATTGAATTAAATTTCCCACTCCGCCCCGTCTTTCTCTTCTTTCTTTCCGGGAATATGAAACTCCGTAGATGGAATTTATTCGATGCTCCCCCACGTTTTGATTTTATAAGCATCGTTGAGCGCTAATCGGTTGTCTTTAAAAACGTTTAATTGTTTCGAAATAAATCGGAGAAATTCGCTCTTGATGACTATTTCGTTTCTGTGAATGAATGGGAAAAGAGATATTTTTATTTTCCTTACTATTTATTTATGATTCATTCATATATTCTCAGTGCAGTACTGAGACTGAGAGGTACAATGAATTGCCCAAATATTAAACCCGAAAAATAGTTATATTGAGCTTTTACTTTGTAGTATCAAAAATTGCTGCACGAGTCGAAAGCAAGTGCTTCCGGCGATTGTAAATTGCAGTTTGCAGTGGCGGTCAGAGTTTCTATAATCCTTCCATGTAAATTGCAGCGCACGGCCAACTAAGAGCTTTAATCTTACATATAAATTGCAGCGGCAAAATTTATGAAAACCTACTGAGTTAAACTTGAAACAAACCGTAGATTATTTATACTGCATTACTTATCTATACTGAAGAAAAATACTTTTTAATATTTATTAATTGATGACCAAATATACTTTTTGTTTTATAATACAGATTTAATTTTATATCTAAGAAATTAACAGTATCAATGCTATTTATTTTAATATAAGTATCTATTTGAAATTGTAACAATGTTTCCAGAAATATGTAAAGTGATGGGTGATTACTATAAAAATTATTATTAAAATGAGCGTGAAAGGATTCACATGCATTGGTTGTCCGACACATACTAGGTGAAGCAGATGCCCAAATTTCAGGAGGAAAAAGGGCACTTTCTGACACATACACATTTACTAAATAGTCGACATATTGGGTAACCCTACTGTCTGGTGGTTGTATTTCACCCAAGTCAAAAACAAGGCAATCTCCTACTTCGGCGGGTGTAAGATACTGAAGACCAAAAGTATATTTTAAAAACTTTCCTATCTCGGAATCTTTATCTTTGTACTCTTTTGCCAAACCTAGTTCTTGAATCTTGCGCCACCTTGATTGGCTTAAGTGAAAACGACATCCAATTATTTTTATATCGGGCCATATGCTATTTACGGCTGAGTGGATAGCTTGTTCAAAATCAATAGCTATTTTGCTTGGCTTACAAACTAAGTCATTTTTTGCACATATATCTACAATAAATTTTAAACATTTTTTGTAGGAGTCGCATGTTTTATCTTTAACTAAACAAAACAACAAAGGTAAATAGTGGACATTTTTGTAGCCATGAATTGTAAACAGTTGCTTAAAATAGCGAGTACAGTAAGAAAATGTTCCATCGGCGTAAATAATGTCACAGAAGTTGCATAAAAACTTTAAATTGGTTACACACGAAAATATTATAATGTTGTCACTGCTGTTGTTTAATAACACAAAGTTTTCACCACAATTTGTGTTCCAAATGTTTGACTCCAAAGCAGGATGGGTGTCCATAATAGATTTCGGTAGCGGTGGATATTCTCGGCGTCGGGCATTGTAAATATTCCTTTTGATACAATTCACATCAGAAACGGCAAGATGAACATCCGAAATGTTTTTTAAAATGCCACGGCATATTTTTGCTGGCTTTACAGAAATATCTTCTGTCGCTTTAAGTTTACAAGAAACACTCACAATATGCTTTTGAATTTTCTTCTCGACACTCTGATGATTATGTTCCAAATTCTTCCATCTTCAATGCTGTAGATCTTGGCGGTGCACTTCCTTGTGGTACAACACCACTTGACTTCTCCACATTTCAACGTTTCTTTTTTAAAGAACTTATAGTTACTTGATAGTAACAACACGTTTCCACGTTCACTAACAATTTCTGTTACTTCGCTCATGTTAGATAGCAAAAACTAATGATAAAATATAAAATCTACTTATTTATACATAGGTAAAGGGGTGGACAACCCCATAACGGGGGCGGCACCGAGTTGCGCCACCAATTAGATAGGTTCTTAATCTATAACAACCATAGATTACCGATAAAAAACAACTTCAGTAATAGATAAGCTGTAACACCTGTTTAGTGAAATTCTTAAAAGAATTTAATCGCTGCAATTTACAAGTCGGATTAAAATCTCAAATTTGACCATCGCTGCAATTTACAGATTCTATTATCAACTCTTATCAGGTATACGGATTAAGGATTACATCTGCCCAGTGCCTCATAATATGCTACTAATTATGTTGGAAAACTGGTAAAAGTTTCTCTTTCGAAAATAAGAGATCCGTTTCAAGAACCAACCATGCTTTCCACCCGCATGCACAATAATGTGTATTTTTCCTTCGTCATCGATGTATTTTATGGATTTTATTCTATCGTCCTTCTAAATTATTTTTTTTAAGACCGACCAGAAAATATACACTTGCTGGACAATTTTTCGTCCAGAAAATAACGTTTTGCCGATCAAGACCGGAAAATGGACGTGAGGGACCGGCAAAAGCTTTTTAATAATTTTAATGATTGCACGAAAAATAGTGTGTATGCCATGGCCGCGAAACTTTTTAACGACCTCAAGATTATGTATTCTATTGTGATACATTTAGTAAGAATCGAGGTATACTACGTTCCAAGATATTTCGTTTTGACTTAAGCCAACACGATTCATTTAAGACCAAAACCAACAGCAGGTAGTCGTTAATCCGATAACCTTCCACCTTCCTTACCCATTGTAAACAAACTTTTATTATTGATTTGACAGAAAGATTCCAATTCGAAGGTAGAAAAACGAAAACCTATGGTTACGTATTTTGAGAAATATTAGGTTTATTTGTAGAGCAATCACAAACGGTTGGAAACTGGACGACACACGTGCAGTGTGGGAGAGGCATGAGTCGTCCAGTTTCCAACAGTTTGTGGTAGCTCTACGAACAAACCTATTAATGTACAGTTTCGTCCTTATATGACTTATAGGTACTTATAATAGTTTTAATGATGGTTTTAGTTCTTTAATAAGCGTCTTTGGGGATTGTGAAAGTTTCGACCGTTTGGACCATAAATTCTAAACGAAAAACGATTATTTCAAACGTTTTCGGTATGTACAGAAAGAAAATCACACGCCTTCTTCTAGTGCTTACTGTTTGCAAAAAAGTGTTGACAATATTATAGAAAAATGTGCACAGACTATTTACAAAGTGAACAAAAAAAATATGTTTCAAGCGAACCTAAAACTAGTCTTACATTACAGCCTTTTTGCAGCAACTTTATTGCAGGCAATATAAATTGCATGCAAAAATAAAATCCAGTCTTCTTACATTTCAGCCTATTTGTTGCAACTTTCCAAGATTTTTTTGACATTTCACATTATTATTATCACATTAGAAAATTCACTTTGAAACTGAATACAGAAAAAACAAAAGTTTTACTTCTGTCATCCATGAGACGGCTTAAAGATATCTTCTTTAGACATAAACTACGTCTTGAAGATTACCGATAGGTATCCATTTTTCTTTTGAATTCCTTTAACAGTTGAATTCACTGCATCAGCAATTTGCTCATTACATAGTGCAGGTTCTTGTATTGCAGTGGAACAAATCATTATCCCTAATATTTATCTTTCCAACTAAAGTAGACAAAGACAATTTCTGAATTATATTATGCACAGTTGACAATGAAGGGGTACCCCTACGTAGGCTATTATCAAATGCTGCAGAAAATTATTCCCGGATTTGTCTTACCGTATTGTTCATGTGATACCATTATTTGATTGTTTGTTTTTTTTCCTACTAAAAAGTTAATGATTTGAATTGATGAACAAATCGTTTTAAACGGTATTGCTTTTATGCGCTAATTAAAGCGAAGTGTAGCTGTTATCTGTGGTGTAGCTTATTGCTTGTCTATGTACAGTGAAGTTAATTAAGTAGTAGTGGGGAATAGAAGTATAATGAAATACCCCGTATTCGCACTAGACTGTCTCTTTTTGTGCGTACAAGTGTGCCTCGGTGAAACAAAAATTGTAAAGTGTGTAAAATAAATGCAGTATAGTGACATCTTTGTTAATGGGTCTTGTCTAATAAAAATAAAAACTGTCTACTATATATTCGAGTTTGCAAATTGATAAAATCTAGAGGATCTCGTAAATAATTAATTTGACAACAGAAAGTGGCAGTTGTTGTCGTCACAGTACGTAAAAAATGACATTTTTTGTAAAGGTCGACGAAAAATAGATTTTTGTTCTTAATTTTCAAGAAGTCTATTTTGAACTGTATACTGTATAAAACTTTTGATACCTAGTTGAACCAATCCTGCGTTGTTACTATAAAACGAACATTTACATATTTATATTTATTGTAGCATAATTTTAATAGATGGAATATCATATACTGTTGTACGGCATTAACACCTAAAGAATCGTATGAAAATTGTACATACGAAAAATTAGCTTGCGAAGATATGTACATGTTAAGTGGAGATGATACTACAGTTAAATATTCCGAGTATAACAAAGATCTTTTGGATGGAACTTTAACGTAGCCTAACGAGTAAGTTATTGAAATATTGTATAATTGTAAAATATTTTCGTATTCGACGTTCAGTGTAGAAGAGCAGGTAGTTGCGTAGAAATAAAGCAGATAGTGTAGGAGTGTCACAGGCATAGGTGTGCGCAGAATTTTTTATTAGGGAGGGGGGCTTTGATTCATTTGAGTATGCCTATTAAAAATGATTACTAATTAAAAGATAGTAGATCGTCCACCAAAGGATTTTTTTTAATTCCTTTTTTTTAAAGTAGCTAGAAGGTTATGAAATCTATATTTAAGCAGTCGCGAAAATTATTTCTTCGGGTACCTACGTCATAGAACAGCATGGTTTTAGTTAGTTATAATAGAGTAATCGTGGGTTTGTAGAAACCGAGTCGAATGAATTAAAAAAAGCAGTAACAGTGATCCTGACTCTGACCGTGAATCTTTGGATTGAAAATACTGTACAGCATACTGACACTTTTCCGCATGATTTCTTCGGGAGTCAAGCTCGAAATCTTCAGTATCCATATTAATAATAGGAACAACTACTAAATTATGCAAAACTATTCAAATTATTGATAAAAACTAACTTCAAATCAGTTACAGTTTATATGCTGTCAAAGTAAAAGGCAACTGGATATTTTTTTTCGGTAAAGCTGTAGTGTAATTGCATTGATCAACGAAAACGGGAAATAAAGTTAAGGTTATAGAATTTTATTTAATGCTTTTTCACTTTTTATCACTCTCACCATAAACAGCTGTTTTAAGCGCTACAAACTGGTGAAATACGAGGTATTTTAAATATACGGCATAGAAGAATGTATTTTAGTTGCATCCCCTTAGAGCAAAATCGAATACCCGGTCAGTTATAAGAAAAAATCGATATTTTTCAAATTTTAGTAACGTCTCAATAATATAACTAATTTTCTGGTTTGAAATTGAGGGATTTAACCATTCAATACAGCCGTACCTTTTAGTCGGTTCCTCCGTATTATATCCCGCTGATATACAGACAACCAAACAACAAATTTACTAGAAGTGGACAGCAACTTTGTTAATAAAAAAACATTATAACATGATATAATTATTTTTTCTATAATTTTTGTTAAGGAATAATTAGGAAGGGCGTCGATATGGGGGGAATGGGGGTAATTACCCCCGCCCCAAGGGTAATAGATAAACAGTAAATAATATTTTTTAATTAAATTTAATAATTAACATGCGCATTTCCGATTTTTCCAAAACTATCCATAGTAGAAGGTGGGAGACACTTGTCAAAAAACTGTCGTTTGATTACTTTGACGATTTATAAAATGAAACCCCATTAAGTTAGGCTCTTGTAATTTTTTTCCTAACGATAAATCATCAGAAAACCTGGTAATTGATTATTGGAAATTTCTCTTTCTAACATTGGTAACCAACTTTTAAATAGGTACTTATAGCTACAGATTTATCCGCAATTAGTTGTATTAAAGCGCTCTTTCGTCTTTTATTATTGGTCCCTTTCAATATTATACGAAAGACGAGGAGCGAACTATTTTCGCTATAACTTCCGGAGTCATTTTTGCGATCTCAATGCGTATCCGTTCTTTGAGTTCATTAATAGTTTGTGGTCTATATTTATGTTCAGTTTACTTTTTAAGTAAGGTAAATGTCCCAATTATCGACACAATAGCATGTTCGTGAGAATGACGACTGATGGTGCGTTTACACATGGATTTAGTGGAGCCAGTGGTCGCGCCAGTTCTATTTGCACGCCAGTAAAGGTTTACACTACTGTTCAGAAACCAACATTAGTGGCACGCCATTTTTATTGTTAAAGTGTTTTTCACAGTGCGCACTATGTCGAGTGAACTTTCTGAAGTCTGTAAAATAGTCGCTTTAGCTTTTAGTAGAAAAAAAAAATAAAAGAATCAGAGAAAAAGAGACGCAACCAACGAAAAGGCCATGTCTAGGTGAAACGATGGATTGGTCGCCGACCTAATTTGGGTGCTTCTGCAAACCTCCTAGGGTAACTCGCAGCAGAGGATCCTGCAAGCTATAAAAACTATCTTCGGATTACGAAGTAACATTTTGATACTCTTCTGGATTGTGTGACGCCACTTATTATGAAAATGGATACCCACATGAGAGATGCGTTAACACCACAATTAAAATTGGAAGTGACATTAAGATATCTTGCAACAGGAGATTCTTTTGCTTCACTGCAATATTTGCATCGTGTCCCAAAATGTACAATTTCAAATTTTATCCCTGAAGTTTGCCAAGCCATTTATGATGCGCTAAAAGACTTTATTAAGGTAAGCGAATACATAATAATATACAGAATATAGCTAGAAGTTGAACGTTCGTAAATGTATATACCCATTATGATTGTAAGAATGGGGTTGGACTGCGGCATTATTTTCCTGTAAAAGCAGATCTAACTGGTCTTGCTGAGTATCATCATTATCGTAAGAATGGTTTGAAAATGGGTAAGTAGCATTTTCATAAGTACTTGATGAGGCAGAAGAGTAAGGTCGTGATATTTGCTGGGACTGCTGGGTATTTGATATTCGTCACCGAACAAGATACGATTGGATGTACTCCATCGATTCCAAAGCGACTGATTCTGGTAACTTTTTCAACGAAGAAGCCACTGACTTGCCAAAGCAATCAAACTCGCTTTCCTCTTCTCTATCAGACGTTTGATCTAATTTTTGTACGATTTCCTGTATTTCTTGTATAACTTTATCGGTGCTACTTGTCCTTTTTCGAACCCTCTTTGGAGCTGTGGGGGTCGAGTTTAATTTTTGTGCGATTGATTTTCTGGCCACGGATGACTTCTTTGAGGAAAACGGCACTCTGGCCACGGATAACTTCTTCGAGGAAGACGGCATTCAGGCAACGGATGACTCATTCGAGGAAGACGGCACTCTGGCCACGGAAGACGGAACCATCTCGATAGTTGCTGACTGCGTATTTTCTAGACAATCATCAAGTTCAGATTGTGACTGAGATCAGAGATTTGCTAGAATGAAATACATAAATAAAAACCCAATACAATAATAAAAAAATCAATTTAATATATGATTTTCAGGTGCCAAACTCTGAACAAAAATGGAAGAAGATTATTCAAGGATTTTCAACTCGGTGGAGTTTTCCAAATTGTGCTGGACCTTTGGACGGAAAGCATGTTATATTACGAAGTCCTTTTCATTCAGGCTTAGAATTTTACAACTATAAGGGAACGTTCAGTGTTATACTGCTTGCATTAGTTGATGACCAATACTGTTTTGAATATATAGATGTAGGTGCAAACGGAAGGGCATCTGATGGAGGGGTATTTTCAAAAAGCAGAGTGCAATAGAGGATAACTTACTGAAGATTCCCCCAAATACAGTGTTTGTAGTGTTAAGCCTCTCAAAGGTGTTATGCTTCATGCGAGCATTGTACCTCAGCATTCAAGGGTGGACTATAAAATTGTACCACTCTTGGATGTAAGTCGTGATGTCCAGCTATTACTCAGGGGAGTAGGTTTCGTACCTTGGAGCAGATTTAACAAAGAGCTTAGATAGGAAGAGAACAACTGTTGCGTCGCTGTTCTCCCGGATTGATCTATTCAACTAATGAACTAGTTAAGGTAATATACGCTATAAAGAAAGTAAAATTACAAAATAATGGGCGCCACCTATCTAAACTCGATGCTCGTTGATTAGAGGTTGTAAAAAGAATAATGCAAGATTTAAAAAAAATATATATATCACAGTTTTTTTATTTCCTATCTCTCCTTTAAAAAAATTTTATTTTACTTACAATATTGAGTTTTACAAAGGTTTAGATATAACAAATTTCTGATGTTTTGGTTTACAGAATGAAGAATTTTTTTTTTTGACTGTTGAATTCTTAAAGAGCCTTTAATTTGGTGACTATTCAAATCATTTTTACTTATCTTTGTAATATTCTCTTCCGTGCTATTCCTCCTTTGGTTCAGATTGGTATTTGTGTTTTCGGCCACACTTCCATGGTCTTTGGGATCTTATAGGGACTATTCTAGAGGATGAGCCTATTTCAGCTCACGGAGCTCCGTCAGGTTAGGACGACTTCTAGGTGCCAGAGGGTAAATGTGCCTAAAACACCACACACGAGGAGAATCTGATATGACCCTAAAGAATACTAATGATAGCAACGTTCTGGTAAAAATGCTTGAACTTGTTCCAAACTTAGGCCATGTTACAAGTGAACAATGCTATAAGTTGTAATATTTCATGCAAAAATTAAGAGTGATGAGACTGAACTCAATTTGTATCTCAAAAGTGAACTGGATGAGTTTGGATAAAAAAAACTGTGCAAATCGACATTTAAAATAAAATTAGCAAATAAAAATGAAAACAAACTGGTTGGTCAATTTACTAGAACAACTTATGGTTTAGTTTAATTCTCATTACCAGAACGAAGCTTCCATAAAATATGCCTCTTCTTCCTTAACAAAGAGCACGGACCAAAGGAAGAAGAAAACAAATCTATATATAAAAAAAAATTAAACAGTTATTTTGGAAAAATAATAAGAATTGTCTTATTATTTTTTTATAAATCAGTTAACAAAAAGAAACGTCGAGTAATTGTTGCTCCTCGTAAATTTTATCCTCTATATATAATTCCATAAATCAACTTTAATATCTTAAGCATATAAAAGTACCAATGCCTTAAGGCAACTGTGTATTTGAATTTACCCACTTATTTCTTGTATAAATTCCCCAAAGAAACTTTTTAATCAAGGATATATTTTTATCAAATAAAAATACCTCCCTACTCAAAATATAACAAAACTTGTATTCCTAAATAAAATAATGTTGTGAGACTGAATGTATCACACGATAATTATTACCTTTTTTTTATTAAGGCAAAAATAGGGCTCACCAACTTCCACACATTCGGCCGAAAAGTATGTGTCCCACAAAAACTAAGGTTTCTTTGTACCAAAAAAAAACGTGCTTATAAAAACTGTATCTATTGATTGCAACAAAATGAATCCAATGTAATCGTAATATCATCAAATAGAAATTAGCATACCTTGATACTTAATCTGTTCTGCTTCTCTAGGTAATAATTTCCATTTCCTTCAGACACATGCTTCTCGTTCAAAGTTGGAGGTTCGAGAGAGGAACCAAAAATCCTTCAATTTTCAAAAACTAACGCTTGGAATTATTTGACCAGAACTTACATACCTGTCTCTCTTTCATTCATATATTACCATAAAGCTTTCTCACTTCTAAGAAAATCAATAATTTAAAATACCTGTTGAATTTATTGCAAATTAAGCTAGAGGTGGGAACTAAATTTTAAAAATTATAATTTTAAATAACGTGAATTTTTTTGTTTATGTAAAAAAAAAAACAGAGAAATGCCAGTTAATCTTAAAACGTCGTTGCGGACATGAAATGACCGTAACACACTCCCACTAGTCGGAGAAATTTTTGAGAGTTGACACGAACAAAAATTTCTAAAAAAAACTAAAAACAAAATTCAAATTCAATTCAGACATAATTTGTCTAAACCACAGATTACTTCCGTCCTAACGTTGGCCACCGTCATTCCAAGGGAAAGGTTAATAATCTGAGGTCCAGAATTTATTCCCTCACTAACGTATATGACGTCATCCCATGGTGGGGTAATATCCAAAATCCTGACTTGAATCTACTCTAACATACTCAAAAAAAACTAACATGAACTTAAGTTAACAATAAAATTCAACTTATTCCTTTTAAAGAGCCATTCTTGGAATGTATGAATATTACAAAAACTAATCTAGTTAATGATAAATGCTATATTCCAAATAACTGATCTTCCTGAGGAAGTGTTTGTCAATGAGTTCATTTACTACACACACACACAAAATTTTGATAATCCGGTACTACTGGTTTCAAGTTCCAAGGTGTTTTCGGTCACTCTATTAGTATAGAAGCGAACCTATGCAACATAAATTAAACTACTCAAAAATTAATTTAAAAAAAAATGAAAAGCCAATCTTCTATTATCGAGGTACAGAAGCAAAAAAAAAAAATGGTTCATCCCACTTATTCTGATCTGTTCAATTCCTATTATATACACACATTATTTTTTTTTAAGGTGAAAAACTACAAAAAAACCCCGATCTTGAAGTTAAATCGTAATTTATCAGCACTAGAATAATTAATTTCTATCTAGAACAATAAATGCTTATTATTTATTTATTTCATTTTATTCTTTTATTAAGAATTAATAATAGTTCCCCAGTTATAGATTTTACATTTAAGCAACCGGATACAGTCACTACCAAAATTAAGACTTAATGGACACCCTCTTCCAAGAGAGAAGTATGGCATTAGAAAAATTTAAGCACATGCAATTTTATATCTGCCAAAAATATAAGAATTTAATTTTAGAACTATAATTTTACCTTGATCTATCAGTGCCCTGACAAAAATAAATCCCAAATAATTGACACCAATCACAACATGATCTCACTAAAAAGAGCAACCCTTGGTAGCTGCAGACTACACAAAGATTTTATCTAAAGTTTTCAACATGAAACAAAATCAAATTTTGGCCTATGCCATGGTAAAACAAAACAAACAAAAATATATATTTATATATAGCACCCTGCAGTCACCACTGTGAGGAGCCCATCACTGTCTAGCTTCACAGTCAATATAAAGGCCAAAATAATCAGTAAACATAATTAGGTTTTGTTTCGACCAGATAATAAGATACCTAAAAATATTTCCTACAAACCCAAAATGTCAGATCAAAAATAATAATAAAATTTATAGTTACATTTGACAAAGTGAAAACTGATTAGGAAAAAAAAACAAAAAAAATCAATGTAAGATAAATGACTGAAGGTTCATGAAATCAGACTCAGCTTCTTATGAATCACTGACTACATGTTCATCATCATCACTAACTGTATCATTTGCTTTTAAGTCCTTAATGTGCCATTTACCTAATTTTTTATTAGTTAACTCATCTTTGAGTTCATAAATCAGTGGAGATATTACTTTTGTGACTACACACGGAATATATTTTTGAGCAAACTTTGCAGTTATATTGTTCGCTTTATCAGACTTGACATAATTTCTCTTTAAGACATTATCACCCAAATTAAACCTGACGTCGCGTTTCCGCAAGTCATATCTTTTCTTTGATTTCACATATGAATCGTGAATCCTTTTCCTAACCTTATCAAAAATCCTCGGCATGGCCTGAACATCCTCCAATCTATGAATCTTATCCCCAATTGAAATAACATTATTTGCATTATCTGATATTTTTCCGAAAAAATCCCCTGAAATTGGTATGTTGCGTGCAAAGACAAGAAAGGCTGGACTATGCTGAGTTACCTCATTTTTAGATAGACGAATAGCTTGTGTGACTCGATAAAGTTCTTCATCCCATGCTCTGTGATCAGAAAAAACGTATGAACGTAAACAATTAATGATAGTTTGGTTATACCTTTCCACAGGATTTATCTGTGGTGTATAGTTAGAATTGTACCAGATTTTCTGTACTGAATATTTTTCCATCAGATCTTTAAAGATTTTACTAACAAATTGTTTACCATTGTCACAAGCAACTATTTGTGGTACTCCAAAAATCAAAAATACATTATTCTCAATAAATTTTGCAATGGCCGAAGAAGTTGCCTGTGGCATGGCATGGACTAAAACAAATTTTGTAAACCAATCTACTATTACTAAGGCATATTGATTACCTTTCCTTGATCTAACATATGGTCCAATCAAATCACATGAGATTAATTGGAAAGGGAAGTTAATGTTTCGGTACGAACCCATTAATCCCGCTTGTGGCAAGTGGGTAGGTTTGCAAGATGCACAAACTTTACATCGTCTAATGTACTGATAAACCGACCTTTTAAGTCCAGGCCAATAATATAACTCCGAAATACGTGAGAAAGTCTTATATACCCCCAAATGTGCAGCAGTCGGATTATCATGGAATTTTGACATAATTTCCTCTCTATTGGCGGTAGGAACAACAACTTTCCAGTCTGAATCTCCACTAGTGCATTCGAACGTGCTGAAGACATGCTTATACAAAATATTATTATCAATCCTAAATGTGGGATACTTATCAGGGTTCAATTCAATCTTTTTAATCATATTACGATACCAATTGTCTGGTTTCAAAAGAGAAAGATCTAAAACATTTACATCATGAATTCTAGATAGAGCATCAGCTACAACTGTGCCTGAGGCTCGTCTATGTACTATTGAGAAGTCATACTGAGAAAGTTTCAAGATCCACCTCGCCAAACGAGGTGAGGGATTTTTCATATTGTTTAACCATACCAAAGATGAATGATCAGTGATCACTGTGAAGTGCCTACCCTCCAAGTAATACCTAAAATTCTCTACCCCAAATATCACTGCTAGAAGTTCCTTCTCAGTAGTGGTATACTTTTTCTGACATTTATTAAGTTTTTTACTTGCATAAGCAATAGGATGTTCTAAGCCATCATCTGACTGAAAAATGACACAACCCACACCAAAATCACTCGCATCACACATTAGAAAGAAGGGCTTTGTAAAATCAGGACTGCTTAATACAGGTGCAGTTGTTAGGGCAAACTTTATTCTTTCAAAGGCGTCCTGGGCTTCAGGACTCCAGGTAATGGACTGACCTTTCTTTCTATGGTGAAGGAGATCAGTAATGGGAGTTGATATACTTGAAAAGTCTTTAATAAACCTTCTATAATAACTAACCATCCCAATTAATCTACGAATTTGAGTGGCAGTTTTAGGAACTGGAAAGTCACAAATAGCTGAAACCTTTTCAGGACAACTTTTCAAACCAAATTCATTTACTAGAAACCCAAGGTACTTCAAAGACGAACGACAAAAATTACACTTCTCAAAGTTTACAGTCAAATTTGCTTCTCTTAAGCGTATAAAAATTTGATTTAAAACCTCTAAATGCTTATCAAAAGTGGGAGTGGTAATTATTATATCATCCAAATAATAAAATGCATAAGGCTCTAGTTCTGGCCCTATCACTAAATCCATTAGGCGGGACATACTCTGACTAGCTGTGGAAAGTCCAAAAGGCATGGTAACAAATTCATAGAGCCCTTTACCATGAACTGCAAAAGCTGTCTTAGCTCTTGAACTTTCCTCCAGTGGAATTTGATAAAAAGCATTTTTCAGATCTATTGAGGAAATAAATCTAGCATCTCTGAGTTTACTAAGCACAGTGTCAATAAGAGGCAATGGATAAGCATCCTTATTCACCGTTACGCTATTCAATTTACGCCCATCAAAACAGACTCTAAACTTCCCATTACTTTTCTTTACCAACCATAGAGGGCTACAATAGGCACTATTACTTTTCTGAATTACTCCAAGTTTTAAAAGATTATCAATTTCTTCATAAAGATACTCTTGCATAGCCTGCGAAAGTGGATATTGTCTTTGCTTAAAAGGGATAGAATCTCCGGTATCAATAAAATGAGTAAGTAAATGTGTACGACCTATTTTGTCACTTTTCCCAATTGTTTTAAATTTATCTATTACTAAATCGAGTTTTTCTCTCTCTGAATCACTAAGTTTGGAAATGTCCTGTATTGAATTTACAACAGACAGATTTTCTATAAATTCCGAAGAAAATCCTAGCTCTATTAACCTTTCTAGAAATTCATTATCACTACTTTGCAAAAATATTCCTAACAATGTTATATAAATTCCCAAAACTTCAAAAATGTCTTCTTTAGGAATGCCAGTATCTCTTTCAAAATTATCTATCAATTTCGAACGGTCTTGTGTAGTAGGGAGGTATGTTGAAAACGCCAGTTTTAAAATTTTATTCCTGTACTCATTTGGAAATTCTGTAACTAAAGTTGTATTTAATTTAGTTAGCTCTTGTATATTCATTTTGTAAATATGGCACTATGTATCTTTTATATTAAATTAACATTTTTTCATGCTTAATATTATTCTGTTTTTAAGATGAGAAAACTACCTTTCATGTATATAATCTAGATATTAGACGAGAATACTCTAAATCTCTACTGGTTCCTGAAAAACTATTTACTTTAATCTCAAGATCTTTAATTGTTTTAGTTATACTAGTGACTTCAGTTTTGAAATCAAAATTCACAATTGCAGTTGTAAAACTACGGTTTGCAGCTTCTTGGCTTAACGCACCCCTCAATAATTTCCTCTTTTCATCATGATTAGCCGGAACCGTAAGTCCTCTAGCTTTCAGTTCATATATCAATTCATCAGCTAAAAGATGTTCAGCTTTAAAATGTAAGGAAGACATTTTTTTTCTTAGATTCTCAATTACTAGAAAAACTTATTCTCAATTACTTCGTTAAAATTACTTAAATTTGTCCAGATACAAAGTAGTCGAATATATTATAAAATGTTTTAATAAAATTTTATCAATAGTTCCAAAATATGGGAGTGTACTTCTAAATGTTTAATGAGAAATAAACCAAAATATCAAGACATATATTTCTGTGTGAAATACCGGTGCTACTGCTCTATCAAAGAATAATTTATTTTAAGTTTCTAGATCGATAACAACGGATCCATGTATTCGACCACAGAAATATCAGAAATAAACAAAATGTGTCAACAATAAAAGATTTATATGTCACCAACTTAGAAAACCAAATATCTACTAGTAATATTCTTTTTAGTCTTCCTAATCAACAAAAACCTGCCCCACGTTGGGCGCCAAAAGTGTTAAGCCTCTCAAAGGTGTTATGCTTCATGCGAGCATTGTACCTCAGCATTCAAGGGTGGACTATAAAATTGTACCACTCTTGGATGTAAGTCGTGATGTCCAGCTATTACTCAGGGGAGTAGGTTTCGTACCTTGGAGCAGATTTAACAAAGAGCTTAGATAGGAAGAGAACAACTGTTGCGTCGCTGTTCTCCCGGATTGATCTATTCAACTAATGAACTAGTTAAGGTAATATACGCTATAAAGAAAGTAAAATTACAAAATAATGGGCGCCACCTATCTAAACTCGATGCTCGTTGATTAGAGGTTGTAAAAAGAATAATGCAAGATTTAAAAAAAATATATATATCACAGTTTTTTTATTTCCTATCTCTCCTTTAAAAAAATTTTATTTTACTTACAATATTGAGTTTTACAAAGGTTTAGATATAACAAATTTCTGATGTTTTGGTTTACAGAATGAAGAATTTTTTTTTTTTGACTGTTGAATTCTTAAAGAGCCTTTAATTTGGTGACTATTCAAATCATTTTTACTTATCTTTGTAATATTCTCTTCCGTGCTATTCCTCCTTTGGTTCAGATTGGTATTTGTGTTTTCGGCCACACTTCCATGGTCTTTGGGATCTTATAGGGACTATTCTAGAGGATGAGCCTATTTCAGCTCACGGAGCTCCGTCAGGTTAGGACGACTTCTAGGTGCCAGAGGGTAAATGTGCCTAAAACACCACACACGAGGAGAATCTGATATGACCCTAAAGAATACTAATGATAGCAACGTTCTGGTAAAAATGCTTGAACTTGTTCCAAACTTAGGCCATGTTACAAGTGAACAATGCTATAAGTTGTAATATTTCATGCAAAAATTAAGAGTGATGAGACTGAACTCAATTTGTATCTCAAAAGTGAACTGGATGAGTTTGGATAAAAAAAACTGTGCAAATCGACATTTAAAATAAAATTAGCAAATAAAAATGAAAACAAACTGGTTGGTCAATTTACTAGAACAACTTATGGTTTAGTTTAATTCTCATTACCAGAACGAAGCTTCCATAAAATATGCCTCTTCTTCCTTAACAAAGAGCACGGACCAAAGGAAGAAGAAAACAAATCTATATATAAAAAAAAATTAAACAGTTATTTTGGAAAAATAATAAGAATTGTCTTATTATTTTTTTATAAATCAGTTAACAAAAAGAAACGTCGAGTAATTGTTGCTCCTCGTAAATTTTATCCTCTATATATAATTCCATAAATCAACTTTAATATCTTAAGCATATAAAAGTACCAATGCCTTAAGGCAACTGTGTATTTGAATTTACCCACTTATTTCTTGTATAAATTCCCCAAAGAAACTTTTTAATCAAGGATATATTTTTATCAAATAAAAATACCTCCCTACTCAAAATATAACAAAACTTGTATTCCTAAATAAAATAATGTTGTGAGACTGAATGTATCACACGATAATTATTACCTTTTTTTATTAAGGCAAAAATAGGGCTCACCAACTTCCACACATTCGGCCGAAAAGTATGTGTCCCACAAAAACTAAGGTTTCTTTGTACCAAAAAAAAACGTGCTTATAAAAACTGTATCTATTGATTGCAACAAAATGAATCCAATGTAATCGTAATATCATCAAATAGAAATTAGCATACCTTGATACTTAATCTGTTCTGCTTCTCTAGGTAATAATTTCCATTTCCTTCAGACACATGCTTCTCGTTCAAAGTTGGAGGTTCGAGAGAGGAACCAAAAATCCTTCAATTTTCAAAAACTAACGCTTGGAATTATTTGACCAGAACTTACATACCTGTCTCTCTTTCATTCATATATTACCATAAAGCTTTCTCACTTCTAAGAAAATCAATAATTTAAAATACCTGTTGAATTTATTGCAAATTAAGCTAGAGGTGGGAACTAAATTTTAAAAATTATAATTTTAAATAACGTGAATTTTTTTGTTTATGTAAAAAAAAAAACAGAGAAATGCCAGTTAATCTTAAAACGTCGTTGCGGACATGAAATGACCGTAACAGTAGGTGACGATGCTTTTCCCTTTAAAGAATATTTACTAAAACTTTATTCACACCATGGTCCCCTAACACACAAAGAAAAAAAATTAATTATCGACTTTCTCGTGTTCGGCGTACCTATCGTAGAAAACGCATTTGGATTGCTTGTGTCCCAGTTTCGTATATTTGAAAACCTAACCATTGCGTTATCTCCCGAAAAAGCGGACATTCTTGTGAAAACCGCTTGTGCGTTACATAACTGAACGTGAACTCTGTAACAGAGTAGAAAGGAAATTTCTTTCTATGTTAATAACACAAAACAGTCTAACCCACAAAACAGTCCAACCTTTATTCTGTTTTGTGGGTTAGACTGTTTTGTGTTCCTAGCATAGAAAGAAATTTCCTTTCTATTCTGTTACAGAGTTCACGTGCTGGTTGCGTAAAACATCTGATGGATATATAACCCGAAACAGTGTAGACGATGAAGATTTTGAAAATGGTACAATAATAGAAGGTATGTGGAGACAAGGCATTCAAAGTCAAGGACTCAGAGATATAGGATCAGCCGCCGACAGCCGCAAATATTCTAAAAAAGCTGCAGAGATCACAAATAAGTTAGCTGATTGGTTTATGGGTGATGGAGCTGTCCCTTGGCAAATGAAAATGATAAATATATGTACAGGGTGAATCACGACCAACGGGATGGAGGTTTATAGCGAAACGGTGAAAGTTTTAAAATGTCCGTCAATTTAGTAGTTTGTACTTTCATATATAGGCTACATTTTAAAATTATTTTGAAATATCCAGGATGTTCCAATAAAGTGTGACGTATCAAAGTTATATTTTATTTCATTTTCTAATTGTCCCTAAAAAATAAAATACTCCTTCATAATGGTTCCCTATACCTAAATACAGAGGGTTCCGAGTTATGCTGACTTTTTTTAAAATGAGAACATTTCGATAAAAATTAATAACTCATTGATTTAACAAATTCTAGCAAATTTTCTCTTATATTTAAATAGTTGGACATTCGTTGAATGTATTCCAAGATCTCTTTACAGGGTGTTCCGAATTTTCTGTCTCATTATTAGATTATTCAATGTGTATGTAATATCGGGCTTATTTTAAATGTAAAACCCTGTATTTTAATAATTCACCATGTTCAAAAAAATGTCCTATTTCGAATGGTGTCCTATACCTAGGTATTATACTTTTCGTGCAATTTCGATTTTAAAACATCTGCAATTCTCTCTGAATTTCAAACTAATGATCTTGGCATAGTTGTTGTAAAAAAACAGTGAAGCTGCTAATAAATATGCACACTTGTAGTTGCTGAGGTACACTAGATCTTTTTTACCAATAAGTATTTGAGTACATAAGAAAACAAAAACACATTTTTAATAAAGCAAATACATAAATACTACAAAACGAACAACAAATTATTAAAAGCAAAAAATGAAAAATTATACTATAATAGATGCTCAAAATGCTTGCCATCTTGTGCAATGCAACACGTGATTCTAGATTCCAACAATTTACTTACATTATAGACGCGAAAGCGATCGAAATGCTTAATTTCATATCGTCTGGAGTAGTAGGGGGTGTAACATACACAATATTGTTAATGTAACCCCATTTGAAGAAACCCATCTAGGTCAATTCTGATGACCTAGCTGGCCAATTATAAGGACCGCCTCTACCTATTCATTTATTCCTGAGGTAGTTCCTAACAGCACGTGAAACGTGAGCAGGAGCTCCGTCCAATTGTAGCAACATTTTCTTTCGGATGCTAAGTTTTCGAGAACGATCCAGAAGTGTTTTTTCAAAAAACTCAAAAATGTTCTTCCATTCAGGTGTCCGTCAAATAAATACGGCCCGTTAACGTTCTCGCCCATAATCCCTCCCCAAACGTTTACACTCCATCGGTGTTGGCGATCAACAATACGGAATAAATGTTTGTTTGCTGTATCGTAATAATGAAAGCATAAACTCTAGACTCTAGATGCTAGGAGACAATTTTCTAAATATTCCCCAATGCAAACTATCATGTTGACTCTTTTGTTTAACTGGTACTGTTTCATTTTTAGCAGCAATAAAATTTGAAACAAACACAAGATTGTAAAGATAATTAACAGGAAAATGTGATAAATGCCCGATTTCACCAACAAATTCCTAAAGTTAGGAAATACCCAAGTCAGATTTAGGAATTTATAAATGCAATTTACATTTCACCACGCGTAATACTTAAGAGTTATAGGAAATACCTAATATTATCACTCTTAAGTATTACTTAGCGCGTGGTGAAACGTAAATTGCTTTATACATTCCTAAATCTGACTTAGTTATTTCCTAACACATTGAATAATCTAATAATGAGATTGAAAATTCGGAGCACCCTACTCAATCGTGAAACACATTCAACGAATGTCCATCTATTTAAAGGTAAGAGAAAATTACCTAGAATTTGTTATATCAATGAATTATTAATTTTTTTCGAAATGTTCACATTTTTTAAAAAGTCATCATAACTCGGAACCCTCTGTATTTAGGTATAGGTAACCATTATGAAGGAGTATTTTATTTTTTAGGGGCAATCAGAAAATGCGATAAAATATAGGGTGTCCCATAAGAAAAAATATAACTTTGATACGCCACACTTTATTGGAACATCCTGTATATTTCAAAATAATTTTGAAATGTAGCCTACATGAATGTACATACTACTAAAGTGACAAACGTTTTAAAACTTTTACCGTTTCGCTATAAACCTCAATCCCGTTGGTCGTGATTCACCCTGTATAATCAATAGAATGTAAATAAAACTTACAATAATTTGTGTTGCCTGAGTTTCTCTTATTTACACAACCTGCTTCAAAATTCTATCCGCTACTGAAAACCAAGAAACTTTTGGTTTATACACTTCATCCGCACCTGCTCCCGAATGTTGGCTCTTCTTAATTTTCAATCAAAGTATACGCATTTCCTATAGAACGTATTTTTGCTTTTACTTCAGCAATTTCAAAGCCTTCAATATCCATTAATTCGGAAAGTTTTTGATAAGCGTTTTCACGACCATCTTTGATTTTATAATAACTGCTATGTACATCCCATAAACACGGATAAGATTCATACCCTTCAAGAAATTTAATTGTGAGTCCTGCTGACCACTTTTTTACCATAATAAACTAGCTAAGCTACAATCACAATCAACAAAAATTAGAAGCTCAACCGAAACGAATATCAAACTAAAACTGGCGAGCGGACGCCGACTTGTTTACACTTGCAAGTTTTTATTTTCGTACGAGTTTTTCACCACTGGCGATAGTGATTTCAGAAGGATGCAGACCTTTTGATCTAAGCATGCAAAAATAAAAATTGTATGCAAGTCGATGTTTACACTTGCTAATCAATTTCTAGGAACTATTCTGTCCATTTCAGGAATTGACGCTTTATCAGGTCTCCTAACACCTTGCATGCATATTTTTTCAAAAAAATATAAACTTTACTTTTAAAACGACTTTAAAAATCATTAAATTTGAAAGTCCGCCAAAACGCGCTTTACGTCATAAAGATGGCTGCCCCATGGCGTGACGTCATTTGTTTACGTTCTTATTCGTGTATCACGCTCTGAGTTCTTGTGACCTAATTTGTTTCTGAAAGTGTAACGCGTTTACCTCTTTCTACACGTCACTATGGACACCCTCGAAGCTAAATTTCGGTTCAAGTCTCGGGCGCCAGATTTTTAACGTGGTTTGCTCCACGGCCCCTTGACCCTTAGCGTCAAGAGTTCCGGATAGCCTCAGATGGAGGTTACGGCGAATTCCAGGGGTCTGGTTGAATTTACTTTAACCATCCAATCTCAAATTTACAACTCGGATGAATCAAATATCGGTTTAGTTTCAACTAATGATTTACTGACGGAATAAACAAATATCTTTCCTTTGTTATAATATTACTCTGTGGTCTATTGTAGATATAAATATATAGGGACTGACAAACTAAAGGGAAGAAGAAAGGACGGCCGTAAAAGTCTGAGCCGACCAGATTAACTAACACGGTGGCAAATCTACCAGGCAATCGAACAAGTGTAACTAGGCCACAAGACAAGTTCGATCCACCTTTTGGATTTGACAAATAAAATCACGGTTATAGAAAAAAAAACAAATATATCGGTTTTTGAAACAATAAAAGAACGTTTCGAATCTGCCGGGTAAACGAACAAGCGTAACAGAGCCACAAGACAAGTTCGATTCACCCTTTGGATTGGAAAGAAAAACACGGGAATAAAAAACAAATCTATCAGTTTATGAAACAATAAAAGAACGTTTCGAATCTGCCGGGTAAACGAACAAGCGTAACAGAGCCACAAGACAAGTTCGATTCACCCTTTTGATTGGAAAGGAAAAACACGGGAATAAAAAAAAATCTATCAGTTTATGAAACAATAAAAGAACGGTTCGAATCTGCCGGGTAAACGAACAAGCGTAACAGAGCCACAAGACAAGTTCGATTCACCCTTTGGATTGGAAAGGAAAAAAAAACACGGGAATAAAAAAAACAAACCTATCAGTTTATGAAACAATAAAAGAACGGTTCGAATCTGCCGGGTAAACGAACAAGCGTAACAGAGCCACAAGACAAGTTCGAATATCCCTTTGGATTTATAATTTACAACGGTATACTACTATTTCAAGATTAATAAAATAAATTAATTGTAATACGGTTCAAATGATTCTACTTATCGACACACAGAGTAAGAATAAAACTCGGGAATAGAATTGAAATATCACAATAGTATCAACTGAATATAAAAATCCTGTAAATAAAACACGTAAAATTGTACCCTCAATGGAGAGCCGGCGAATATTCACTATCAATTAACTACCTATTTAGCAATGTAAAAAAAAACCCAATTTTAGAACAAATCAACTTTTATTCAACCAAAAAAACGGAAACGAGCTTCAACTCGACAGCAAGTTACATTTAAAATCCGGGATACATAAAAAATTTAACTTCTTTATCCTTAATAATACTATCATGAAAATAGTTTGCCCCAAAACAAATGACACTAATTAAAAAAATGCCGGTTATTTAAAAAAAATGAACAAAGTAGAATACAAAAAAAATCAATCGGTCAGGTAAGTAAAATAAATATCGAATTTATTACTAGTTTACGAAGGTACGAAAATTTCGGAGAAACGGTGATTCTTAAAATATCTTTACCTTGTTTCAAACGGCTTCGGTGTCGGAATTCACTTTCACACGTTCAAAAAAAATTAATGTCTGTTAATTACTAACTCCGGGAGCCGGATCGGAACACTACTAAATATCGAAAGCGGTATCAAAATTATTTTAAGTAAAATCAGTGCAAGCTGAGAGCTGAGAGCCACGGATTGAGAACCTGAGAGCTTACCTGAGAATTAAACTCTTCTCTCCTTTTATATTCTCATTAGTAAAATTTTATTTAGAAACTACAAAAAAGTTTGTCATATACCGGACGTCTTTCGGAATTAATTAAATTAAATTAAATGGTATATATACCGAACGTCCTTTTCAATTGAAAAATGTTAACTTTGGAAACGACTAGATTTTATGATTGAATATAAATTTGCGTACCTCCGGACTAATACTAAAAATACTTAAGCTACAATATAACGGTTATAATATAAAAAAAATATATGATTCGGTAACTAAAGGGAATCGGAAAGTAAGTAACGAGTTATCTAAAACCAAAAGGTAAAATAAAATAGTAATATGTGTTAAGAAGAAAAAAAAACATTAAATCGGTGCCAAGAAAAAAAATAACTCGTTACACACCCCCTTTTCTTCGGTAAAAAAAATGAATGAACGAAAGTTCAACTTTCGGTCATTACATTTTTTTTTAACCCACCATGTGGTTTTTTTTACAAAAAGTGGTTACAAACCAACAAAAAAAAATAACCTTCGATCCAGCGGTCTCACCGCCTGGAATGTCGGTGTCGGAATGAACGGTCGGGAAGATGAGGTCCTCTTCCTCGGGACGCTTTTGGCGTGGCGGTTTGGAGTTGTCGGCCAGATGGACCTGGACGGCCATCGATCGGGTACGGGGAGGTGGTTGGTCGCACAGGCATTCTCGGGACATCCGTCCAGCTCGTCCACAACGGGAGCAGAACAGGATGTACGGACGGTTGCAGCTTTCTCGGCGGTGACCAGAGGCTCCACACCTCCAGCAAAGGTCCTCCGTCAGGGTGATGAACGCCCTATGTTCCATTGGGGAATATAACAGCGGTGGTAGGTCTCGGTCGCCCATTCTACGGATAAAAAAAACCAACGGATTTACTTATGGGCGGGTTTCAAATCTTTCACATGAACGCGGTTATACCGTTTCCCTTTTTTGTCTCGCAAGTCATATACAACCGGTGAAATGACACGTACGACTTCGTACGGCCCAGAATATTTAGGAGCGAGTTTCGCGGCGACGTGATCAACGGCCGAGGATAGCGTATGCTCCTTTTTCATAACTTGGTCTCCAATGGTGCATTTCCAATCTCGACGGCGCAGATTATAGTTGCGACTTTGACAGGTAAATGCCCTGGACAGGTTCAGTCGGATTAGATCGAAACACTCCTGCAGTTTCCCTATTCGCAAGAGATGCGGCTTCGGATCTTCTTCGGTGGTGTCGGTCAATTCGGTGTCATCATTCGGACTTCGCTCGGTTTCATTTTCAGCTTGATTTCGGTAGGAGTTCGGAATCTCGGGATCTCTGCCAAAATTTAGGAAGGCAGGTGAAAAACCAGTCGAGTCGTGTCTTGAGTTATTCATTGCGAACTTTAAGTCCGGCAACCTCATGTCCCAGTCTGTTTCGCAATATTGTGCAATCATTGTCTTCAGGGTGCGGTTGGCTCGTTCTACTGGATTCGCTTGGGGTGTATACGGCGGCGTAAAGCGGTGTCGGATTCCTAATCCACTCAGCATATGTCCTTGAAAAGCTTACTGTCATACTGAGTCCCATTGTCGGTCAGTACGGTGCGGGGGCATCCAAATATCGTCAATACTTCTTCATAAAAAGCGGTACTTATGCTACTGGCAGTAGCATTCCTTAACGGTTTACATTGTACCCATTTAGTGAATCGGTCTTGGAACATAATAATGTAACAGTTCCTTTTCTTACTTCTGGGTAGCGGTCCAATGATATCGGAACTAACGGTTTGCCATGGTTGCCGGTTTGCTGATGGCTGCATCTTTCCTGGGAGTTTTTGTTGCGACGGTTTGTACCGTTGACATTGTAGACATCTCCTTACGTACTTGGTGATGTCCCTAAACATTCCTGGCCAATAGTACAGTTTCGCAATTCGGGTGATGGTTTTAGCAATCCCTAGGTGTCCGGCGTTTGGAGCATCATGGTTTTCATGCAGGACTCGGGTTCGGTCGGGTTTTGCAATGCAAAGTTTCCAAAGATCAGACATTTCTGGTTCTCGGAAATCATTTATGTCCCAGAAATGACGGTATAGGCGGTTTTCTTTGATGCAGTAGTCCGGAAACTTCTCTGGGTCCTTAAGGACCTCCTCCTTCTTGGTTCGGTACCACGAACATTCAGCGGTTACATCGGTTAGACAAAGTGCCGACGGTGGATCGGTCTCGGCGGTCATTGGTAGCGGATTTCTAGACAAGGCATCGGCTACACGATTTAGAGCACCTTTACGGTATTGTATTTCGAAATCGTACTGTTGCAGAAAAATACTCCACCTTGCTAAACGTCCTGACGGACTGGATATGGAATGTAGCCATCTAAGAGATTGATGATCGGTAACAACCGTGAAATGGTAGCCCTCTAAATAAGGACGCATCTTTTCAATCCCCCAGACAATGGCAAGACACTCTTTCTCGGTGACGGAGTAGTTTTTCTCGGTAGGACTCAGGGTTCGACTTGCATACGCTACCACGTGCTCGTGGCCATCTTTCTGTTGGGTAAGGGCTATTCCCAAACCATATTCGGAGGCATCGGTCTGAAGAGTGAACGGTACGGTAAAATCAGGACAACTTAGAACGGGTGCTTCTGACAGACAGGTTTTAATCAAAGCGAAAGCGGTTTCTTGTTCCTCAGTCCACTTCCATCGCTGAGACTTACGGAGCAATTTTGTCAACGGAGCCACCTTTTCTGAAAACGATGGCACAAATCTCCTATACCAGGAGGCAACTCCCAAAAATCTTCTCAGTTCTCGGATATTTCTCGGTGCTGAAAATTTCACGATACTATCTACCTTCTCTGGATCGGTACGGATTCCATCTCCAGTAATTACATGTCCTAAGTATTTCATGTACGGTAGACAGAAATGACATTTCTCCGGATTAAGTTTCAGCTGGGCCCCTCGTAATCGGCGGAACACTTCGGACAGGTTTTCCAGGTGTTGATCGAACGTTTCCCCCAGAACGATAATATCATCCAGATACGCAAAAGCGTAAGGATCTAGATCTGGGCCTATTAATCTATCGACCAGTCTCTGGAATGTAGCAGGTGCGGAATGTAAACCAAACGGAAGAACCGTGAATTGAAACAATCCACGTCCCGGTGCGGTGAATGCGGTAATAGGTTTACTTTCGGGCGTTAACGGAACCTGCCAATATCCACTCTTCAAATCCAAACTGGAAATATACTTGGCTTTTCGCAGTTTATCTAGAATAGCATTAATAAACGGAAGAGGATAAGCATCCTTCATTGTTACCTCGTTAACTTTTCGAAAATCGATACAAAAACGGTTTTTCCCATCTTTCTTCTTCACAATGACTATTGGAGAACTCCACGGACTTGTAGAAGGTTCGATCACTCCCTCTGCCAACATGGCATCTATTTCAGCATTGCAAATTTCCTGCATTTTCGGATTCTGGGGTCGGTATCTTTGTTTGATCGGACGGGGTTGCAGCAAACGGATTTCATGCTCAACTAGTGACGTCGGGCCTCGTAAGGATTCAAATTTCGGTAACTCTTGGTCTAGGAAGACGTTTAATCTGTCTGTTTGTTCTTTTGATAGGTTTCTTTCTGTGAACGGAACTATACTATCCAACGGACAACCTATATAATCATACTTCTCGTCATCCCCTAAATTTTCCCGAGAGAACGCAGATGTGACAGAAACGGTTGGCTCCTTGTCAACCCCTAACACCAGGGAAGACGCAGAGACTTCGAGAACGGACTGCTCTTTGTCAACCCCTAACTCCAGGGAAGACGCAGAGACTTCGAGAACGGACTGCTCTTTGTCAACCCCTAACTCCAGGGAAGACGCAGAGACTTCGAGAACGGACTGCTCTTTGTCAACCCCTAACTCCAGGGAAGACGCAGAGACTTCGAGAACGGACTGCTCTTTGTCAACCCCTAACTCCAGGGAAGACGCAGAGACTTCGAGAACGGACTGCTCTTTGTCAACCCCTAACTCCAGGGAAGACGCAGAGACTTCGAGAACGGACTGCTCTTTGTCAACCCCTAACTCCAGGGAAGACGCAGAGACTTCGGAAACAGACTGATTTTCAGAACGGCGGTCTTCAGTACGACGATGATGGGTATCTTCCTTACATATTATCGGTACATCGGCCTCGATTTCTTTCCTAGGCGGGTTCACGGCCTCCAATATTCCAACAGGACTGGCTAATTGTGAACGCCTCACTAATTTATCCTTTATGTATATCTTTCCGGTTCCTAAGTCCAGACGGAAATTATACTTTTGTAAGACATCATGTCCTAACACAATATCGGTTATCAATCCGGGGAAATGCTCTAACGCACCCTCCATAGTGACGTCATTGATCTTCCATGTCAGCTCATAAATATCGGTGATTGAGACCAAATTTCCATTAGCTAAACGGGCGTTCGTTGCTTGACGGCCAGTAGTTTGCTTTCTTTGGGAAAATGTCTTAGCAACCTGATCACCAATATATGATTTGGCTGCTCCCGTATCTAACAATGCTTGGAATTTCTGATTTCCAATTTCAACGTCTATGTGCGGTCGGGGGTCGTTCATTTCTGCTGGCGGTTCGGTATGAGAGGCAAAGATTTGCAGAAGCTGTGTCGGCCTCTCCTCGGGACAGCTTCGGTTTAGCCTCCTGCAGGAACAGTCTCTGGAAAAGACTCCTTCCTTTTGACAGCGGGTGCAGAAGTTCTTACGGGAATTTTGACAGTTGTTTCGGTAATGTCCAGTCTCACCACAGCGGAAACAGGTGGGTGGACGGGAAGATGATCCAGACGGATGTTGAGTAGTATCTGGCGGGGAACGGCGAGGAGTATCGGATGACGGTGGCGGAGTATCGGTAGGTGACGGTTGGCTGGGACCGGCGGAGGGCTCTCTGGATGGACCAACTGTCGAGTGGTGGGATCGTCTAGATCTTTGTGTATCTATCGGCTGCGGACGGGTTGGTCCACTGTGGTTGGGTACATTCTGGAGTTCCTTCCTGAGGAGCTCATATTCCCTCACCACTTGACAAAATGTGGAGAAATTCTCAAAGTCCTTTTTTCGGATTTGCAAACGGTATTCGGGCAACAGGTTACGGTACAGTCTGGCTAACTGTTGTTCGGGAGTTAGCCTTCCATGTCGTCGCATCAGGGTTTGGAGTTCGGTAATGTAAGTTGCGGCGGACTCATTTCTCCTTTGTAGACGACGGCTTATCTCGGCTTCCAAGTCGTCTTCGTAATTTACGGGATAGAAGAAGATTCGGAAATCTGCCTCAAAGTCATCCCAGGTCGTGTACCTACTCCGGTTGTTACGGTACCAAAGTGCCGGTTCACCTGACAATAATTCCGGTAACACCGGAAGCAAATTATCTTTCGGAACATTCTTTGCGGTACATATTTCTTCAATTCTTTCTATAAATGCGACCGGGTCTCCTCGGTTTCCAAAACATACCTTCCAGTCATGGACACTCAGCGGAGGGTTGGCCAAAGTGATCGGAACGGTCACGGTATCGGATTCTAATGTTTCAGTTTCTTCTTCATCAACGACACCGGATAAGTCAATATCTTCTGAGTTTCTTCTTGACATTTGCCCTTTGGTCCTAAACACAGCAGTCTCTTCTGACAAGCTTTTTAACTCAAGCCGAAAGATAACTTTTAAAATGACAAAGAACAAAATTCTAAGACTGTCAAAACAGTCCATTTCAAAAAAATTTCAAAAAAAAATAACAACAGGTCAAAAAAATATATATATATATATCGGTCGAGCAACAATACGCTCTGTCCCAATACTCAATACGAAAAAAAAACCTACAACTCAACAATACGGACTTTAAATAAAACGGAATGACGGTCACTGATGTGTAATTCAACAATCAGCTCTCTACGGTAAAACGAAAACGGAATTTAACGGTTCCTACTAATCAACAGTCTATTCCTTGTACTAATCATAAAACGGAATAAAGCGGTTCCTGCTTATCGGCAGTCAGGTCCCTGCTCTAATCAACAATACGCAAAAAAAACAATCTTAAACGGAATCTAACGGTCACTGTTTTTTTTCAACAATCGGGTCCCTGCTCTCAACAATCAGGAAAAAAAAATCAAAACGGACAAAACGGTCCCTGCTCTCAACAATCAGGAAAAAGAAATCAAAACGGACAAAACGGTCCCTGCTCGGGCGCCATTTTTGTAACGCGTTTACCTCTTTCTACACGTCACTATGGACACCCTCGAAGCTAAATTTCGGTTCAAGTCTCGGGCGCCAGATTTTTAACGTGGTTTGCTCCACGGCCCCTTGACCCTTAGCGTCAAGAGTTCCGGATAGCCTCAGATGGAGGTTACGGCGAATTCCAAGGGTCTGGTTGAATTTACTTTAACCATCCAATCTCAAATTTACAACTCGGATGAATCAAATATCGGTTTAGTTTCAACTAATGATTTACTGACGGAATAAACAAATATCTTTCCTTTGTTATAATATTACTCTGTGGTCTATTGTAGTTATAAATATATAGGGACTGACAAACTAAAGGGAAGAAGAAAGGACGGCCGTAAAAGTCTGAGCCGACCAGATTAACTAACACGGTGGCAAATCTACCAGGCAATCGAACAAGCGTAACTAGGCCACAAGACAAGTTCGATCCACCTTTTGGATTTGACAAATAAAATCACGGTTATAGAAAAAAAAACAAATATATCGGTTTTTGAAACAATAAAAGAACGTTTCGAATCTGCCGGGTAAACGAACAAGCGTAACAGAGCCACAAGACAAGTTCGATTCACCCTTTGGATTGGAAAGAAAAACACGGGAATAAAAAACAAATCTATCAGTTTATGAAACAATAAAAGAACGTTTCGAATCTGCCGGGTAAACGAACAAGCGTAACAGAGCCACAAGACAAGTTCGATTCACCCTTTTGATTGGAAAGGAAAAACACGGGAATAAAAAAAAATCTATCAGTTTATGAAACAATAAAAGAACGGTTCGAATCTGCCGGGAAAACGAACAAGCGTAACAGAGCCACAAGACAAGTTCGATTCACCCTTTGGATTGGAAAGGAAAAAAAAACACGGGAATAAAAAAAACAAACCTATCAGTTTATGAAACAATAAAAGAACGGTTCGAATCTGCCGGGTAAACGAACAAGCGTAACAGAGCCACAAGACAAGTTCGAATATCCCTTTGGATTTATAATTTACAACGGTATACTACTATTTCAAGATTAATAAAATAAATTATAATTGTAATACGGTTCAAATGATTCTACTTATCGACACACAGAGTAAGAATAAAACTCGGGAATAGAATTGAAATATCACAATAGTATCAACTGAATATAAAAATCCTGTAAATAAAACACGTAAAATTGTACCCTCAATGGAGAGCCGGCGAATATTCACTATCAATTAACTACCTATTTAGCAATGTAAAAAAAAACCCAATTTTAGAACAAATCAACTTTTATTCAACCAAAAAAACGGAAACGAGCTTCAACTCGACAGCAAGTTACATTTAAAATCCGGGATACATAAAAAATTTAACTTCTTTATCCTTAATAATACTATCATGAAAATAGTTTGCCCCAAAACAAATGACACTAATTAAAAAAATGCCGGTTATTTAAAAAAAATGAACAAAGTAAAATACAAAAAAAATCAATCGGTCAGGTAAGTAAAATAAATATCGAATTTATTACTAGTTTACGAAGGTACGAAAATTTCGGAGAAACGGTGATTCTTAAAATATCTTTACCTTGTTTCAAACGGCTTCGGTGTCGGAATTCACTTTCACACGTTCAAAAAAAATTAATGTCTGTTAATTACTAACTCCGGGAGCCGGATCGGAACACTACTAAATATCGAAAGCGGTATCAAAATTATTTTAAGTAAAATCAGTGCAAGCTGAGAGCTGAGAGCCACGGATTGAGAACCTGAGAGCTTACCTGAGAATTAAACTCTTCTCTCCTTTTATATTCTCATTAGTAAAATTTTATTTAGAAACTACAAAAAAGTTTGTCATATACCGGACGTCTTTCGGAATTAATTAAATTAAATTAAATGGTATATATACCGAACGTCCTTTTCAATTGAAAAATGTTAACTTTGGAAACGACTAGATTTTATGATTGAATATAAATTTGCGTACCTCCGGACTAATACTAAAAATACTTAAGCTACAATATAACGGTTATAATATAAAAAAAATATATGATTCGGTAACTAAAGGGAATCGGAAAGTAAGTAACGAGTTATCTAAAACCAAAAGGTAAAATAAAATAGTAATATGTGTTAAGAAGAAAAAAAAAACATTAAATCGGTGCCAAGAAAAAAAATAACTCGTTACAAAAGCTTTAAAAATGGATAAAGCCGAAAAAAAAACTTTGTATTACAAGTATTGCATTGTTCCAGATTGTAAATCAACGACTATTAAAACTCCAGACAAAATAATTGTTACTTTACCTGGTGGCGCAAACAAAAATGCAGAAGGGCATTGTGTTTGCAAGCTATGCGTCACTGAACTAGTGAATTAAATATTTTCTTCTAAAAGTTTTAAAATATCCTCGGAAATATCGAATATTTATGTCCACTTTCCACTTTACGTTGACTTTTAGAAATAAAAAAAAGCACACACAAACACGTAATGGTCTCAAACAAACATATAATACCTATTTACCTAACAAGTGCGGAAAATGAATTTTTCCGCAAGTGTTAGGTACAATAGTTTTTCTACGAGCGTGGATTCACTTATTCACGAACATAATATTTTAGAAATGCACTGATAGTTTTCTGACAATAAACAAACAAAAATGATAGTAAATAGCTGGTTAGTTACACATGGTATAGTTCTTCCAAAGTTAATGTGATGACCCATATTTTTAATACCTTTGAAGGAAAAAGCCGCCCAATGGCGTGCATATAAAATTTTCATAAACTCGAATATTGTGAAATAATGTTAATCTACTACATCAATTTGAATGAAAAAAATTAACCTGCATACAAAATTCATAAAATTTGTGATACAATAATAAAGCGCTTTCCTCTAGAACACGGAGTATCTAAAGAACAGTTTTTTGTATCGTCAACCCAACCATATTTTAAAGGTGGGTGTATATCCTCCTACAGTTTTAATTATAATATAATTACCATTACTACTATTTTCTTACATATTAAGTTAAAATGTATTTTATTTTAAATATTTAATCATGTAATAAAACCGTGAGGATTGTTTGAATAACAAATAAATGAATAAACACTTGACAACATCATGTGTATCAAACCAAGTTTCGTCTAAATAAATTATAGTTGTATTTAAATCACGGTACCCTTTTATTTTGCGCAAATACTCCTGTCTAAGTTCAGCGATACGCCGAGATTCCATTATTACCATTCGATTATCTAACTTCTTATATTTAAATCCACAATTCAATAATCCCGTGCATCATCTTGGACTGTTGTTTCAAATGGTCTCCAAAATGCCATTCTAATTAATTATATTATAAAACTTACCCCAACGTCTACTAACAAATGAATATTATATTAATATCAATTCACTGACGCGACCTAACCACTTCACCATCAAAAAGGTATTATATTAATGATACACTAGATCACCTACACTTTCCTATAAATACCTATAACAATTCACTAAACTCACTCAACCAAGAAATAGATATTATATTAAATATTTCTTTAAAACAAAATTCACACCCGACACTGAATGATACTAATGGATTATAAGCCGAAACACAACACAACCCCCCCCCCCCCCGAACACCCTCAAGACCGTAGAATTTTTCTGCGAAAATTGTCAAACGGAGTATACTTCGGTTATTTCGTTATATTACGATGAATACTGCAGTTGATGATTGGTTGTTTCCAAGTCTTGACTGCACGTGCAGCTACGTTGCCAACTCTTTTTAATTTTCTTAAATATAGTAACATATAAAAAGTGGTTTTAATTAATTTTTCTTTTTTCAGTAATTTCAAGCGACTTATTTTAATGTTTACTAATAAATTTACATTATGTATTTTTTTTAAAAATATTTCCAAACTAGCTTTCTTATAACATCACGAACTAACAGTTTACTGAAGTAAGAGGAACATTTGTGTAGCGAGCCTAACAATTTTAGAAAATATATCTGACAACATTGCTTTATTTTATGGTCATCACACTGACTTTAGTTAGAGTATAACTAAAGCATTTCGCAACCACCATAATATACCGGCTTATTATTAATTTGATATATTGACGGGAATTCGTGGAAAGAATTGAATTACTAATATTAATTGGATATAGAACACGCAGGTACGCAGCAAGAAGAATATGTATTGTATGTTATTTAATATTAAATATCCCATCCGAGAACCAATTACACAGTCCACAGTAAGCAAAAAATTTATAAAAACTGGTCATGTAAAAGACCTCCCTAAAGGTAGTATAAAAGCAATAACTGAGAACTAGCAACTATAGCTTATTTCAGAAAGGTATAGTGTAATAAAACCTCATTAGGTATGCAAAGGGAGCACAGAGTGACCCAACGAATATTGAAGCCACTTTCATAGTTTGGCATTGATTTCATTGTAAAATTCTATCTTTTTATCAAGTGCAGGTAGTACCACCCGGGTTGGGGTCAATATATGGGTTTATCCTATTGTTATCCATTCACAAACACTGAAAATAGTGTGCCAAAGGCGTGCCGGTAGGATACTCGTAAAAAGGAAAGAATTTTATTTTAACAGAATAAAAATTAGGCATTATGTACATAGTCTTAGGTACACTTATTTTTTATTGAACATTATACAAAAAATACATTATACAGAAATTAAATTATAAAAAATCATAATATTCTTCGTCATCTGAGGAACTGTCATCTCCTCTTGACGTTATAATTGACGGTCCGATCGATCAAGTAGTCAAGATCCCACATTTTCTCTTCTTCTTTAATGACATGCTGGACTGCTTACTTGAAATTTTAATATTACAAACAATACTACCTACGCCTTTGGTCGACACCGAAATTGAGCCGAAATGGACGCAATATCCCATTTTATTACCCTATAAATTGAATTGAAAATCAGAGGATGGTTCTCTGAAATTCAAAATTACATAGACGACAACAACTTAGCCGACGTGTGGGATGATCCTAAAAGGATATTCAATTGTGATGAATCGGCCTTCTTCCTCATCTCTAAAGCAGAGCGAGTGCTCGTTAAAAAAAGAGATAAAACCATTTACTCATTCATAAACAATGACGAGAAAGTTTTGAGTACGATATTGATGAAATTATATCTAGGTACAATTAGGTACACGCATATTTCACATTTTGCTTAGATATTAATTTATAATAATAGGTGTTTCATCAAAGGTTCACCAACTTTGCACATTTTGTGCAGATGTTACCTCAGGGTGCAGTGTCCAGTCACCAGGTCGGTAACTGTCTTCAAATGTCTTTTACCCAGTTACAATAGCATGGTTGAGAGTTCCTTGTCTACCTTGTTCAGTAAACTCTTTGTATGAAGGTGCCCTTGTGTCGACCTCCATTTGAGTTGGTATAATGGTGAATATCAGGTATTCTCTTATTTAACTTTAGAAATATTAAGTAATTTTTCAATCAGAACTTAATACATGCCAAGTCATCTTTTTATTCTAAAAAAGGAGTTTTGGAAATTCAAGTAATCTTATATAATTTAAAAACGTCAATTAATCTTTCACAATGTAAAACTGGAAGACCAATTTATAGTTACACTAAAAGAAGTAAAAATTTTGATATTCACTTAACAATGCCCACCACTGATCTGGTAACAAATTCCATCACCTTCAATGCCAAAAAATTATTCAATCATCTACCTTTAGAATTAAAAGTGGCAAAAAAGTACACATTTAACAATTTCTGAAGATTAACTAAAGCAATTAAGCTTGAAAGACACTATTATTCAGTGGCATAATTCTACAATGTACTCTTGACTTTTGAGAAATATATTGGCATAATTCAATATTTAGTATAGAGTACGATTTTATAATATATTAAATCTGTGTATTGTAATATCTTCTATTATGTAGGTATTAGTATAGACAACACTTTTATTTATTTTTATTTGTTGTGAATTTTATATTTTATTTAAATATTTCAAACTACATCGCTTTGTCCATAAAATTCTGAAATTTTCATGGCAATAAAGCTCTTTCTTATTTTTTAGTTATTCTCAAGTCGGGAAGTACATTTTCGAAAATTTGAGTTCATTTCTCTGACTCAGCGCCGTCTGAAAACATATCCCAAACCAAATCCAGGTTTTACGAAAACATTTTAAAACATAGTCGTCCAAAATAATAGATTAATACTATTATCAACACCTTACAAAGTTTTTGAAAAAGACTGTTAACTAAGAAGCAGTAACTAAGTACTTCTCTGGCTATTTGCACCTCATCAGTACAAGGTAGATATAATCCGTCCAGAAGCTCTGAGAGCATAATCCTTGACTGGAGACAATGCTGAAATCACATCAATACATTAACCTCAATGGCGGAAATGCTAAGAATGCGATATGGGGATAAAATATGACCATTTTTACAGGAAATTATAATTAAGCAAAATTATGAAACATTCTACCAATAATAAAAGAGAAAGCTCCGGCAAAAAATAACAACAATATCGGTATTTATAAATGTATATTTAAAAAAAACTAACAAGAAAATATACATATTATTTTGATCTTTAAAAAATAAAATATAGGTATATTTTTATAAAAATAAAATTCCTAATAGAAGGCAATTTAAGTACATACTTATTTATAACAATATATAAGTACGATTTGTATTCGTAATATTTTCACTTTAATTGGCATCTACAGTTTTCCAGTCAAAAAAAGTGAACCTATTATAATTACCGAAAATTTTGCAACAACGCAATTCAAGATTGTAACAATAATAAAATATATATATACGCTCTTTTTATTTTCGAAAAATAAATAAATAAATTTTTTTTGGTATGGCCTAAAGTCGATATTATTTACATTTGCTTAATACATTGACTTGAGTGTATAATACTGCGTCATGGACTGTCGGGAAAATGAAAAATTTCTTTTCTTTTTTTTCGACTTCATCACATTTGTGCATCACTTCGAATACCGGACCTAAAACAAAACAAAAATTACAACAAATACGAAAATCTACCGTATAAGTATTGAACAAATACCTGAACATCCTGAAATCAACATGAATATATTCAGTCGTTTATAGTCATCCTGTAGAGTTCTTAAGGAATCCACACCGGCTGGATCGACGAAAGTAAGACTGGAAAAATCCAAGATGACACACTTTAAAATAAATTCTTCTTCGTCTTGCAATCCCTTTTCCGTTAGTTTAGCTCGTCTTCTCAGTACAGCAGCTGCGTCAACTTCAGTTTTCTTAACGAGTAACTCCTTAAAACTGGATCTAGACGCAAAACTCAAACCACCGGAATAGTGAAAGATTTTAACACCATCGATTTCTTTTGCCTGAAAAAGTTGACGATTAAAGACGGGTAGCTTCAAAGGCAGTAGAAGATCAGTGCAGTCAACGTAACACAATAAAATTACTAACGCGACTTTAGTCTCTTGAACTTTTCGTATCTTTTGGGTTTAATTTCATAACACCCTCATCGTAGCTCTAGTCCCCTGTACCAGACTGTACAGGTACTTGACTGGTTGGTTGTTGTATTCTTCGAAGTTGGCCTAGGCCAGACCTAGGTTGCCCGAATATTACCAGCCTTTTGCCTAGCAATCTGACAGTACCTATTGTTCTCAGCTCCACATAGGACACAAATAGCGTTCATGTAAAGAATGACAGGTGCTTTCAGTACAACTTACACAAGCACTCACAACATTAGTGCGTGTTTGGACATTGCAATTTGAAGTAGAAAAGAGGGTATCTACTGGATCTACTGGATAAGGAATGGAAATCTTGAGAAAGTTTAGGAAACAATTGAATGTAGAGCTGTCTGGAAAAGACAAATTGAGACAGGAATAACAAAACAATGCTTAGAGGCATGACAAAATTCAATGAAGTTAAGATGACTTTTTCAGTTTCGACCATACATTGTTAATATTCCAGACCACTTCAACCCGTCATCAGGGTTAGTACATATTATTCTTATTGAACATGGGCCATATCCAACATAGCTTCAAGATTACAATCTAAGAAAGATGACAGATGTATCTGTGGGGAAATAAGAACGCCGGAACACTGGAATGTAATTTACATGGGAACAATGAAAATTTGGGAAGAGACTTGAGAAACATCACAATAATAGATATCAATCACAAACATAATTTCTTGGAACTCAATAACACAGAAAGAAAGTCTCCAAACATTCAATGATAGACGGCTCAAAAGAAACAGAAACGGGCCAGGAATCAAAAGCTTGAGAACAATCCCAAGTATCTTTCAAGCAGAAATTCATGCCATAGTCCAATGTGTCCAGTGTTGTTGTTTTAATAAAAGAAATCAGACACGAGGAGACTAAACAATTATCTTTGATAGAAAAATGTGTAACAGATCTAGCACGTGTACATCATAAGTGACACACACCAAGGAAGTTAAACCTGTCATTGCACACAATGGTAACAACACAAATAATATTTATATAGGTATTCTAAGCTGCGTTCACATGTAGAATTGTCCCCACAACATCCAGTTCAATTGATAAAAGTTATAGAAGGCGAAATATTATCATCATGTCTGATAGTCTAGCAGCCATTAAAGCACTGAGTTCTAAAATGCTATAGCAATTCCTAAAGAAACTCAATAGGCTAGGTCCTACTGAGAATTCCAGGACACACTGGAAAAGGGGAAAATAAACTGGTAAGATGAACTAGCACAGAGAGGGGCTGAAACTTCTTTTTGTGGGCCAGAACCACTTTGCGATATCGGCTCCAATGTAGTATTGGAAGAAATCGGCAACGCCGAAAAGAGGTCTGACCATTGAAAAGATCTAGCGGGGTTTGGACAATCAAAGATACTCCTACAACCAGGTGGGAACAAATGAATGTTTAAGCCAGAGTAAAACTGCACTAAGAGTTACGAGGCGACAAAGATAAACAAGACCGATTTTGAATCCTGCACAAGACAGTTGGCAAACTTCTCGTGGCTTCTTCTTATGTAAAACGGAGTCCACTGTGTTGAATGAAAAATCATCAAATGCAAAATCAGGTTTGTTTAGTGGATGGTCGGTAAAAAAGGGGGTTGTTACGTCTAATGTGTGAGAAATCGCGTGATGGAAAGTGATTCTTCGTTGGTTTACCTTTCATTCTATTTACATTTATACATTGTTCGGGTACGCCAACCATTTTTCGACGAGCTTGAATTATGAAATTTATCGATATACAAAGGTTTTTAATGGAGCTTAGTCGTCAAACTTAAAATTAAACACATCGATGCACTGTTTTAGATTTTACGTCGAAAATTATTTATGAATATTGAAAAATGTTATTGCTTACCCCTTTATATCTTTTAATATCGAGATACAAATCGGTGTTGGGAACGATTCCTAATAGGCACGTATACGGTTTATGACCCTGTATGAAGATACTCAATAAAGAAATAGCGACCCCAGCTGCTAATCCGTAACTAATTTGAATGAAAAGCGTAACTGAAAACGTCACAATCCAAACAACTGCATCCCATCGACTCAATCTCCAATATCTTGGAAGTGACGTGCACTGGAGAAGCATTCCTTTCAAAGCGACCACTATTATACTAGCCAAGACACACTGTAAATGAAAAAAAAATATACACGTAATCATTGAATTTGGAAGTTACCGCTCAGATTTGAAAAGTCACGTTGACATTTGTCAGTTTTTTGTCAGGTAACATTTAACAAGTGACGTCATTTGTCAGTTTCTTGTCTACTAGTATTTGACAAGTAACGTTATCAGTTGTCATTTGACAAATTACGTTGTAATTTATTAGTTTCTTATGTTCTCTTGGCGAAGATACAAGAGATTTGCAGAAACAAATCTATGCTGCAATTCTGTGTAAAAATCTTAGCGATCGTAACGATCTATAAGACTCGTAATATCGGAACGGATACAAGTTTGGTATATACTTACAGGTTTTAAGGTTTAACGATTTTACTATTTGCGTACACAGAATTGCAGCATAAGTTTGGTAACATTGCAAGTATCAAATATATGAAATCGCAGATTTTGGTGCAATTCTGTATAAACCAGTACTTACCTTTGGTAAGGTTTCGAAGAAAGGACCGATCCAAAGTACAATCACTAATAGAATACTGGCTGAAACTACTGATACTATTTGCGTAACGCCCCCAACTGTTTGTTGGATCATCGATCTCGATAGAGAAGCAGTTATGGGTAGACAAGAAAAGAACGAACCAACTGTATTACTTAAACCCTACAAATATATACATAAATATCAATTTAATATTTAATCATTTGATTAAAGAATATACCAAGAAAGTATCAATCTGTTAAATATTACAGGTCAGCAACTCTTTACCAGATCGCTTGATAATCGATAAGTCCATTCATTGCTGCTGCCTTCAGAGCGCGGCATTATTTGACCACTAAACATTGAAAAATCGAATTTCCACAATTGGTACCAATAAAAATAGACTTTATATACATACCAAAGCTAAAAGTTCTTGATTCGAATCGACTTCGTACATTAATTTTCGAGCAAAAATAAGAGCCATCGACATGGTTATTGTATAGGAAACCATGGTGATAATAAAGGATTCAACAAAGACTTGCGGTATAAGTTCGAATGCCGGTAAAGCTGGTTTAGGTAATCTAAAAATAAAAAACTGGTAGGTATGTTTATTATCTACTTATATATATTGAACTTACCCGGTTGGAATATGTCCAACGACTGTTATGTTATAAGTTACATCGAAATTCATTAAGTAGCTCGCCGTAGTTCCGAGTACTACCGCAACTAATTCTATGGGAAATGGTATTCGGAATCTTTTTGCCAACCAAGGCTGAAATAGGAAAAACAAACTTTTTCTATACATTCTTTTATGCCCAAATCACTTTCAATATTTTTGCGCTTATATTGTGCCTAAACAAAGTGAGATAAAATAACTTGCGATTATATCGACTTACCTTGAACAATTCGTTGTTTATTATTAAAATTGTACATGATATTAGTGAGACGAGGACTGCACTAACGTTAGCTTTCGGCATTGCGAGGATTGCATCGTATACCGACTAAAATAATATTCAAATAAATTATACAAGCTGTTTCACAAAGAGCTTATGCTATCTACATATTGAAAAGACTATACATACAGGGTGTACCAATCTTACGACAAACTTCGGTATATGGGTTATTGTAAGAGATATCAAAAATGTTACTAACAAAAACAGAAGATGTCTTTAAGGTCCATATTTTGAAATTATATCGAACTATACAGAGTGCTGTATAACTCCGTTACAAACCAAGCATATGATTTTTTACTTCCTAATATGTAGATAGTCTAAGGTCGATGTGCAACGTAAAGAATTAGTTTTTGTATGATACCTTTCCAGTTTAGAAAAAAAAAGTATAAACACCTACCAAAGGAAATTGAAAGTTTCCTCTTCGTTTACCGATATCGAGTCCAAAGAAATCCTTCAGTTGAGATCCGACAACTTGAAAGGCTGAAGCGCAAGTAAAACCATTCACGAGCGTTTCAGATAGTAATTGCGAGACCATTCCAAGTCTTAAAAGATACATAGCTAACTGCAGAAAATATACAAAACATGTTCAAAGATAATATTAATAATGTCCAGTAACACATTATGGATTATAATTATATAATGTATTACTAACAAACGATGAGGCCTACAGATTGTTTCGAACGATAAGCTTATTGAGACGTCCATTAATGAGGCGATTGTGGCGATTTTTCAACCGCTGCTCTTCTCCTTGTGAGTTGTCGTGAGATTTGGTCTACTTCCTACCACCGATACGTGAGATTTTTCAAAATGAATATTTTTAATGTGAATACGATACTTTGTGATGTAACACATGGGCTGAAAAGCCCCGGGCCTAACAAAGAAAACACGTTTTTTTTTCTTCAAAATTTGTTTTATTCATCAATGTAATTACCACCAAGAACAACGCAATGATTCCAACGCCGATCTAACATTTCAATACCACTTTTGTGGAACGATTTATCTTTTGCCTCCAAATAGGCCTCAATGTCAGCGATAACCTCTTCATTCGAGCGAAATTTCTTACCGACGAGCATTTTTTTAGGTCTGGCGAATACGGTGGATGTGGGAGCAATTCGAAGTTCAAATCATGTAGTTTTTCCATTGCTTTGATCGACTTGTGACACGGTGCGTTGTCTTGATGAAACCAAATTTTTTTCTTTGCCATATGCGGACGTTTCTTTGCAATTTTTGCCTTCAAACGCTCCAATAACGCTATATAATATTCACTGATGATGGTGAAGTTCCTCGCCTAGTGTATGCCTGCAAATTTGTGTAATTTGTTACACTCGAAATCAGATGCTGATTTCGTGGAGGAAGAAATAGTGTATGCAACTATTTTCAACTCAATCTTCATCGCAATTTCTTCCAACGATTGTTCATTTAATTTCGTTTTCACTGGTGCCCTATAGGACTTTTTCACACCGAACCGCTTTTCCTCCATCTTTTTTGTCAACACACAAAATCTAAAAGTTACGCCAGTTTGGTTATTTTGGACTTTGAATGAATATTCGCTAATGTATCGACGTATATCAATTGCAGAAATCTCTGGTGAGTACCCTGCGTCACCTCACTTAACTAACTGGGTCACAATCTTAGTTTAGTTGTTTATTAATAGGTGCTCCGTGAATTTTGGCGATAGTCTGATGAACTGTTTGGCTTGTCTCATTTATGGCGCCAAGTATTGTCCTATTTAATATTAATTGTATACCTCATTCCAGTAAAACTAGATAAAGACGTTTAGTTGGTTTCGAGTTTCACTCCGTTCATTAGCACAGGACACTATTCCAATGTTCACAAAAAAAACAACAAAAGAAAAAGTATTATGAAATGAAAATTATACACCTGAGAGTATTGACTGTTACCCTACTATTAATTTTAAGTTGAGAATTTTTTTTATACACAGAAATGAAAAATGTGTTACTGGAATATGTTAGAAATGGTTATTGGTCGTCAAAATACCTACCTGTATCATAGCTACTGTAAACGTGACTGTCATGGCCACTTGTACATTTGTATATTGTGGTAGTTTCTCTCCATAACTATCTGGTACCACCGATCTTTGCGTACCGTTTTGCATTATTTCTATCGTTGTATATTGACTAACTACTTTCCCCGTCATTAAACAAACCACAGCAAACGTACCTACAACAAAAATTATATGCATATTTACATACAACCATTAAGACTAGTCATTAGGGTACATTTTCTAATCTCTTTGATTTAATTATCCTTTTTTTGTAGTTGGCTTAAATACTCACCCATAGAAACGTGCCTTGATGTACCAAAAACAAAATAGACTAGAACAGGAAAAAATGCCATATATATTCCTATTATGGGAGGTACATTACCTAATAGTGCGTAAGCCATACCCTGAAACATAAACACGTAAAATTAGGATTGTAATTTACCAGTTTACTATATGCCAATCATATCATTCCAGCACTTCAAATCTCCTGTTGAGGATGGTATATTTCCAGCTCTACTGCAAAACGGACTAAAGCCGGTCATTCAGGTATAGAGTAGGTAGAGTACTAAATAATCCATTGCTGTTAGACGAGGATTTTGGTAGTCACCAAAATTTTCATGTCACCTGATATTTTTTAGTTCTATTACTTAATTTCTTAGTTGCAGCAAATTTCAAAAAGCTTACTTGTATTGGTCCTTGTCTGCTTTTTCTTCATATTTGGAAACAAGCAGGTTCACCCTTTCTCGTAGACTTCTGGTACTAAATTCCTTCCCAGTTGCTTTTGCTAGGTTTTCAGAAATTTTAGACCATCGAGACGGGTCTTCGATGGGGTTTTGGCCATCAACCTCCCTCAGGAGGTGAAGGTCGTCCTCTGGTCCGTAAAAAAAACTCTTTCGTTTAACACTCATAACTTAACACAATTCTTTGGTAAGAGTAAAAATAAAATTAAAAATATTGTGGTTATAATTAAACCAAACCAATATCAAAGAAGAAGAAGACCTGTAAAATAGCACTAATAGCACGGAATACTGACTTTGGTCGGGATACGGATACGTTTAAGTATTCGGGGTAGGGTACGTAACAATACGTTCAACGCATCGTATCGGCTGAGACGTAACTGGTCTACACATGCGCAGTTCGTTACGGATACGGATACGTGAGAAATTTAAGACAAGCTAAAAGTCTCTAATAGCTCAGCGCCAACACTTATTGTTTGCAGTTGGTAAGTAGGTGTCCAAATACCGGTGAAATTCCTTGATGAAATTATACTAACCTGTGGTATATGCATAATAGCCACCGTTATACCACTAATAATATCACCGGAAAGACTTTTGCCCCAATTATACTCAGGTAACCATGATAATAGAGGTATTGTCTCTTTAAGCCAAGCACTGGGATTTACAGATTGACAGGCTTGTTTGCATCTAGCTTTTACTGAAAATAAAAACAATACGTAAGTTATATATTAAAGTAAATCGGGTGTTACCGTCAGTAACTTCTAAATGAGTAGATTGAATTTATTAAAATTTTAGGTAGGTGTATTGGAGTTAATTTTGAACTTTTTAAAAACAATTTAGCCCAAATTGTATGAAAATAAAAAAAATTAAAGGAACACTCTATATTTTTAAACATTTGGATTTTCCTACATATGGTTTACCCATCAAATGTCAAAAAATACAACATTTTTATTTGAATTTTATTTTTTTTTCAAATCTTAAATTGTTGCGACATCTAAAGTTCAGTTCTGAAGTAAAATATCCCCAAAAATATTATATTTCCAAATCATTCATTTTTTAAGTTAATTTTAACTATTGAATTTATAAAACACGTTTTTTAGATTTGCCGGTCAATGTAACACGAGCTTAACTAATTCCTCAACGGTTTCGTGAAGCTTGTGAGCGTGCGTGGCAGTTACTTACTTGTATGGTACGGTTTTTCATATTCGTAGTCTCTATTCAATTCTTCAATCTGATAAACTGGTCTTTCTACAAGTAATGCTGAATGTTTTTCACCGTCATTTTTCATAATACTGTAACAAGAAAAACAAATTGTGTTTAATGAACTAACTCGTAGACTACACTATCTTGAAATAGTTATTTAACCAACAAGTGTATTAATGAGGGCCATTAACAATCGAGATAATTTAAAGTACGAGCAGAGCGTTAGTGTTCGAGATTGTTAATTGCCCTTTTAATACTCGTGTTAGTTACAAAGCTTTTTCGTCGACTGTACAAATTGTATTAGTTTTTCTCAATATTTAAAGACTAAAAATATTTATTTGTTTCATATCAAAAATAAATAATGACATTGAAATGTCACAGAGATGGTCGCTGGTTCGAATATCTGTGGTTCAAATGTCACTGTTTTCGTTTTTCTTAAATTCTTTTTTGGATGTCTTAACACTAATAATTATTATAATTTTGTAGAATAATAAAATAAAACGATAGGTAAGTAAGTCAAAAACCAGAAGTATTCTATACTAGTAATCATTTTTAAATGTGTTATTGTATGTTTGGTTGCCTACACCACAGGTAACTGTCAATATAAATATAATGTACAAGATGTGCGTTTAGTTACCTGTAGAAAAATCGTTGATTAATTAAAATCATGCATTAATAGGGGTCATTAGTATATGATTTTGTGTGATTTTGAGAACGTTAATAGCATATGTTAATACATGGTCGACGAAAAATATGTTAAAATTGAGGGTATATTATGGAAACTTTTTTTACTCATTATACACATTTTCATTCTTTCTCAGTAAAACAAATCACGGAAGAAAATAAATATTAATTAATTAACTTGAAGGAAATAACGAAACATTTCAACAAACATACTGATCAAAACCAAACAGTGGCAATTATTTAATTTATGTTTAAAAAATCACATATGACTCAGTTGAATTGTAACTTATAATATCACAAGAGCTCAAATTATTTCCGAAAAATTTCTTTCGGGTACAAATATTTTAAGAAAATTATCCCTCGTCGCGATTTGGTAAAAAAAATCAACAAGTAGGTAGAAATTTTGCATTATTTACATTTATATCGACATTATTAAATGGTTGTAGATCATATGTTTACCTTTTCAGCTGTCAAAAATATTCCTCTTAAATATCGTGGCGCCTAAAAAATTAAGCATCTTATTGGATAAAAAGTAGTGGTGTTTTTTTGACACGAGCTGTGAGACGAGGCATTTTTTTCAGGAGTGGTATTCGACATTACTATTTCACGAGAAAAAGACAACAAAACAATAAAGTTATAGAACTTTTATTTAACAATGGATTATAAAAAAATAACATTTATTTATATAAAAGTTGCCGTTATGATAATTAAATGTTTGTGCATTATTTTTATCGTTATGATGTGATTGTAGAGCATGTAGATACTTGCGGTATGTTTGAACTCGTATTATGAAAATGTACTCAATCTGGTGCTTTATCCCTCAAGTTTTTAATTCATCTTAAACGATGTTTAGAGTCCAACTGCTAATAAGGTTTCAAAAAGGTGGCATGTTCTGTTAATTTGATCATTTCTTGCTCACCAAAACCTTTTTTGCAAGGGCAAAAATAATGCAAGAGCGATTTGAATGGTTTGTAAATTTTAATGTTTTGGTATTCACGCCAAATTTTTCTGCCGAGAGTTTGGTCCAAGTTGACACGCTATTGATTCCAATAGGCATGTTTTTGTACCAATTTTTTTTTCCAATTTGGATGGACAGTCAAAATAAGTCCGCCCTTTGTAATTTTTGGATTAGTATTTCGGGTCCGGTGAACTCGAGTTTTTAACTAGTTTTGCAACAATACAATAGTACTCACTTATTCTGAAGATTATAAGTCGAAAAATTTGCGGGTTATTCAGAAAAAGAATTTTTTTTCAACAATTCAATGGCAACTATTTCGTCCAATATATTCAATAAAACACAGTTTAAATGTGTCACACCATACAGGAAACTCAGTGGCGTAGCGCTACTACCGGCCATGGCCCAAGAGGGGCCCGAAAGAGCCTATCGCTAGTGATCGGAAAGGGCCGAAATCCTGGCCTGTAGAGACCAACGCCCCAGGGGTATATCAAGATCATGGAATATAAACCCAGAATTTGAATACAAAAGACAATTAAAACCAAAAAAACACTATGATGAGTCTAGTACAAATTATGTATTTTCTAACGACTGACATAATGAATATTTGTTGTCAATCGCAACGATGCAGATTAGTTTTATGAAACAAAAAATTAAATGAAATAGAATTTTTAGTTTGTGTATTGAAAAAAGTATACCTGAAGTAAGAATTGTAAGTTTTCCTCATTATCAGAGGTTTATTTTCCTTTTGGCTTTGTTCGCCCAATTTTACCATTTCTGCTATTGATGCAATTCACAAATTCTCGTTTAAACAAATTAAACCGACCAGGATTATCGTGATACTGACACTTATTAACGATATTGTTTTTCGAAACAGAAATTTTTTTTCCAGAATCGAAGTAATAATGAGGCAAGCAATTTGATAACAATTTTAATAACATTTTAATGCGATAAGAATTTATTTTATTTTTGTATTAATATCAGTTGCAGTTAATAAACTACATAATATTGAAAATCTAAACAAACACAAGTTGAATTCACGCGGACCATGGTTCTGCACATGAGACTATGAGCTGTCCACGGATGGGGTGTACAAGAGGAAACCTTTTTTCATTCAGTTTTAGCGAAAAATGTGTTTCTTGGCCAAATACATAAAATTTAATACAATTGAAGTTCTTCTAACCCAACTATTGTACACAGCTTTCAACAACTTCAAAACATCTTTTCACTCTATTTCTAGATTCTTTATAAGCGCTTCTTAGTATGTCTGGATGATATCGTTTACGGCATAATTAATTATTACTTGTTACAAGGAGGGATTTTACCATTCTTACTATCATTTTAATTTTTTTAATTAATTTTGTAAATGAAGCAATGCAACAGTGTAAAAATTACAAGATTCCCACTGCATAACGTCTACCGCACGATTGGCTTTGCTGGATCCCCACTTTCAAATTTGTTACGGCGCATCCTCACCTCATTTCACGAAATACCGGTTGGAGTGTACTGTACATGCGACCTAGCCGCTGTGATAAAATTCAGCGGCTTGCTGTGGAAATAAATTCGACTACACCACCAGTTCATTGCTAATCGAGAATGTTAGACGACGATGACATTTTATTAGGGTATTTGGTCAGAGACAACCAAGTACATGAGAATCATTGTTTGATTGGCAAATAAAATAGTCCTGCTAGCTCTATTCTTGTTTAGCTCACAAGTTTAGGACACGTCACATATTTGTCTTATTTTCGGTAAGTAAGCGCAGATGGCATTGAAGGTGAAGACTTGGTTACATTTTTATTTTTTAATTATTTTGACTTGGTATAGCTTCAGTACGACGTTGTATCGCTTGTGGAAGCAGTGCAGTCGATACAATAATGATACTACGTCTACCAAAGAATAACATAATAGTATACAAAGCAAACTAGTCACAGCTATTTAATAATAAGAGCCAAAAAAATGTTTCATATACACCCAATTTTTGTGGCTATCGGCTATGTCGCGATGACCAACATTTGGCCGCTGGCGAAAACAGGACATATGTTTTTACACGCTTTATATTAGTTTCACTTGTATGAATGTTTGTTTGTTTTTAACGCAACATTTGAAATTGATTTTTGCCCACTTTAAACTCTCAGATTAATTTGAAATTTTGCACACAAAAAATTACACCTTATAGTGAATCGAACTAAAAAGTAAAAAATAAATTATATCTTCTATAAGTTCCTTGTGGCATTACTTATTCTTTTTTCTTATTTTTTTTTGGGAATCAAACCACAATAATGTTTTTTTATTTTTTATTTCGACGTTTCGGTAGCGTTCCAGCTACCGTTGTCAAGATGAAACGTCGAAATAAAAAATAAAAAAAATAAAAAAATAAATTATAGTTTAAAAAAAACTGAAAAACACGCTTTATAGGTACCTAATCGAATTAAAAAGTAAAAAACAATTATTAATTTAAAAGAGTAGAATGATTAACGAGAAAATTAATGTCATTATGGTAAGTAATAGCGTGGGGTGCTCGATATTAATTGTTATAATTTCTTACTAGTTATATTCCGAAATGCAGAGTTAGTGTATTTAATGTAGTACAAAGCACCCCACGCTTTCACCAATAACATTAATTATTTAGTTAATCATTTTATTCTTAAATTAAGAATTATTTTTTACTTTTTAGTTGGATTACCTATAAAGCGTGTTTTTTAATTTTTTTCAAACCATACTTTATTATTTGGATTTGTTTCGTATTCTCTTCTAGGCAACTCCATAAAAAAATAATTTCTTGAAATCTTAGGGTCAGTAGTTTCGAAAATAAAGAGAAGGAATGGTAAATACAATTCATCTAGTTCGGAAAGTCCAAAGTCCCACCCAAAAAAGGACCCACATCTTTAAAATTTATTTAAGTATACTAGACAACTAAGAAACGGGTTGTCTTGGAACATGCCAAGAAATTTTTTATAAAATTAGGGGTCGAAAGAAACATTTTTGGAATATTAATTTTTTTATATTATCTATCCGTGTTTCATTATATCTGAAGATTATGGAACTTATATCGCTTTGGGAAAAAAACCAAACAAAAATAAATAGAAAAAAATATGTACTGAAATAAACGTTGACCTAAACAGAAATTTTATAAACAATAACATTGATAAGAGCCTAACTATTTTAGAAGCTCTACTTTTTGGGGAAATTTTAATGCGTCACTACCGATACTTATTTGTATATATTTTTTGTAATCCAAATGTTAAATTTATACAAATTCTTTCTTCGCCGCTTTATCTGGCACTGTCATTACTTCAAAAAAATATCAACCATAAAAATGTTTCTTCGGTCATCACATTTTCACCAATTAAATCCACTAATTGGAAATAATTCAACAGTAGAATCCTCACTACAAATTATGAAGATTAAACCAAAACACCTAAATAAAATGTAGCTGCTTTTGTTTAAAAATTTAAAAACTATTTGAGCTCGGTATAATAATTATACATGTAAAGCTTTGTGTACACGGGAGAGTAACTTGGTCAAGTACTTCCTAGAGTAACTTGGGCAAGCGTGTACATCGAAGCAAATAATTTTGCCAAATTCTTGCGGCAAGTGCTATCTCGAGAGTGGCATTTTACATTCTCTAGCAACTTCTTGCAGCAGCGTTTACATGAGATAGTGTAGTACTTTGAATGCTCTGGTAGAGAGAAGACTCAGTTCATGTCACGTCGAAGAAGAATAGCTGCAGCAGTCCTACTGCTGTTAATGAAAAGAAGAAAAGATAAGAAAAACAAGTCCACCAAGACGAAGAGAATATGGGTTAGAAAATGGATAGCAAGAAGGCCCACTTTAGGTGCATATTCAATGTTATTGTCGCAGCTTAGAAGTGAAGATCCAAAACAGTTTAAAAAATGTTTGCGCATGTCTGAAAAAGACTTTGATTTTTTATTAAATTTAGTTCACGACAAATTACAGAAATCAGACACAAATATGCGTGAATCAATTAAGCCAAGGGAACGTTTAGCTATAACACTTGAATTGATTCAATTATAGCATATGTCTCTTCTTTTGTCCAACAGCGTTTTGCTTTTGTATCCATTTTTTATTGTCTACTTGCACAAACACTATCTGCACACTTCCAGATCGGTTCGAAATTAATACTTACTTGTTAGATCACTATCGCAACACGTTTACACTTGCAAGTCGTTACTTGCTGCAAGCACTTGACGGAAGCGGTGGAGCTTGCCGCAATCTCACTTGCTGCAAGTGTTTACACCGACAAGTGTTGGTGAAAGCACTCTCAGCAAGTCACTTGCGATAGTTTTACTTGCTCGTGAACACGAGCCTTTTTAGAAAACCTTTTCTTTATCCAGTTAGAACAAGATGCTATTTTAAACCAAAATGTACACTTAACAGGACGGTAGTCCATACGGTTTTTCCAGCGTAGCAAGAAAAATTGTTAACCAACAGTTTGCAAATGATTGAATTGTTAGATAAGGACCAATAGTATGAGCCTCAAATTCTACAGACTTGCCTGTTCCAGATTTTTCACATGGGGATATGTGAAAGATGAACTATACCTACAACCCGATGCCGGCAAGTATTAAGGATTGAAAGTAGCATACGGTAGATACTGGATAATATTCCTCCTGAACTTAATTGTTCAATTCTACAATCGCTTAGACTCTAAGCGATTAGACTAATAAGGAAGAAACATCGAACATTTGATTTAGAGTGCCCTAAAAGATGTTCTTAAGTGATTATTACTCATTACTTTTCACTAGCAAATAAAAATGTGACAATTGCTACTTCATATCTGAATCATTGAAGTACCCCAGTTAAAGTTCTCTAGTTTCGCTTACCGTGCACCGATTTTTAACTTTAAGGTACCGTTACGAAGTAGAAATATGTTATTCTTGAACTATGACACTTTTATAGTGCGTATACCGGAAGTAAACCGTAAACATGTCACGACAAAACTTGTTATAGTCTATTTCGGAAAGGTATAGGGTAATAAAATGGGGAATTCCGTCCAGTTCGGCTCAATTTCGGTGTCGGCCATAGGCGTAGGTCTTGAAATAGTATTTGTAATATTAAAATTTCAAGTAATTGCGTAAGAGAATTAGGAAAAGTATATTTTCTGGCCTGAAGAGTCAATATCGAAATATTGTGTACGGATTACTTAGGTACTAGATTATACAGTTACGTTTTGCGTTTAACAGGTACCGTTTAACCTTCTATTAGTGCCTAATTCCAACCCTATTTCAGATTCGGCTTAACCATGCGCCGCAAGGTGCCTTAACCAAAATTTTTAGACCTTTATAAGTATATTTGTTTAGTTTAACGCATCAGTATTTGCTGTTAAGCCGTAAATAGTGTTCACAGTATTAAAAGATTAGTAATAAAATGGCGACATTTACACCAACGAAAAGATGTTCCAATAATTCTCCACTATCAGTGAATGAAAAACTTGTTATTTTAAATGTACACGATTGCATAAAATACGATTACCCGAAATTTACTGTACAATAAACTGTCGACCGATGTTCTCGAATGACTGGAGTTGGAAAGTCCACCGTTTTTAAATTATTGCGGGGGAGAAAGATAGCAGGCCAAGTGGAGCCTCCCAAGAAAAGTCCAGGCAGACCAGTAAATGTCCTTGATGAAAACACCAAAAGTGTAATTCGAAGAAATGTTCACTCTTTTTATTTTGAAAAAGAAATACCCATCCTAGATAAGATTTTAATGGAGCTTGGCCAGGATGACAGTATTCCGTTGATAACTAAAAAACTTTCATAACCACTTTGAGAAATATGGATTTTGCCTGGGAAAAGCATAACTGTAAAGCACTTTTACTGGAAAGCGATGAAATTGTTTGCTGGCGACGAAAGTACTTAAGAAGTATAAAGCAATACAGAACAGAGCAGAAGAAAATCTTTTATCTTGATGAGACGTGGATTAATGACGGTTATACAGTACCAAAAATGTGGCAAGACAAAAATATAACCAGTGCTCGCCAAGCTTTCATGGAAGGCCTGACAACGGGTATTAAGGTGCCTCCAGGTAAAGGGAAAAGACTAATAATCGTCTATATTGGAAGCGAAGAGAGATTTTTAAAAGAAGGTTTGCCATACAGGAGATTACCAAGAGGACATGGATTCGGATGTTTTTGAAGACTATTTTGGTGAAATGATGAAATATCTTCCGGCTGATTCAGTAGTAGTTATGGATAACGCAAGTTATCATTTTCGACTCCAACTTCATCTTGGAGAAAACAAGAAATTATTGACTGGTTAACCACCAAAAGTATTGAATTTGAAGATAATTTGATAAAAAAATAACTATTAGCTATATCAAATTTACACAAACATCGTTTTATGGAATACGCCGCCATTAAGGAGGTGCCACCAGAGAACTGGCGAAAAGCAGTCCAGCATGTCATTAAAGAAGAGGAGAAAATGTGGGATCTTGACTACTTGATCGATCGTACCGTCGACCCGTTAATTATAACATCATGAGGAGATGACAGTTCCTTAGATGACGAAGAATATTATGATTTTTTATAATTTAATTTCTGTATAATGTATTTTTTGTATAATGTTCAATAAAAAATAAGTGTACCTAATACTATGTACATAATGCCTAATTTTCATTCTGCTAAAATAAAATTCTTTCATTTTTACGAGTATCCTACCGGCACGCCTTTGGCACACTATATTCAGTGTTTGTGAATGGATAACAATAGGCTAAACCCATATATTGACCCCAACCCGGGTGGTACTACCTGCACTTGATAAAAAGAAAGAATTTTACAATGAAATCAATGCCAAACTATGAAAGTGGCTTAAATATTCGTTGTGTCACTCTGTGCTCCCTTTGCATACCTAATGAGGTTTTATTACGCTATAACTTTCTGAAATAAACTATAAAACTATCTGTGAAAACCGCATGTCATTATCTAGAACAGTTTGGAATATACAGGGTGTCACAGAATAACTATTCCTAATTTTCAGAAATGACAGAGGGCAGTTAAATAAACATTTTTTATTTATAGACTAGAGTCCGGAAATTCTTAAATATCGAGATAAAATGAAATAAAATTGAATCATACAAACCTTTGAAAAAAAAAAAACTATTTTCGTCATTTCACGTGTGTCACAAATTATTTCTTATTAGATAAGTGTGTTTAATTATCACTTTACTTGTCACAAATTAGTCTTTATTAGATAAATTAGTGTTTGATTGAAAATGTAAAATATTACAAATATCGTTAATCATTAATTCCAGCTGATTATCCCAACAGATTTCAATTTGCCGAATGATACTTGAATAAAATTAACGACGAACCAAGATTTCCTAGGAGTGTATTATGGACAGTCGAGGCAATAGTCCCGTTTGAAGTGAAGAAAATCCTCACGCCATTCACAGGTTACATCATCAGTGGAAGTTTTCTGTTAATATTTGGGCTGGGATTTTTGACAACTTATGAACAAAATATTCGAAAAACTTACTTTTTTATAACGGTCAACATTTCGCCACATTAACCACTACCGATCGCCTTTGATAAACCTAACGAATTAAATCGGAATATAGTTTTTCTCGGATCTTATTTTAATATAGTCTCGACAAATTTCCGAGGTTGTAAGTCATCCTTAGCTAACTTCAACTAAGCGTGACGGAAATAAAACCGCTTCAATTACTTTTTTACGGTCACTTGATTATCGGTTTTTAGTTAATAAATTAGAGCAAATTTCTTGCTCAATGCAATTAACGCAGAAAAAAAGAGGATGTTGGTTAGAAAGAACCTTCTGTACAGTTTAAGGAAATATCCTGAAAGGAAGAGGAAGTTAAATTAATGGAATTGGATTTTTTTATACAAGTTTTAAGTAATTTGTTTTCGTCTCATTTTTAATATACAAATTGCCATTTCATAGTAAAAGCGGCAACGCCGCACTTTTGAAATGACTCTATTTAGACAGTTCATCTTCACTTACGTATGCTACGAATTTATCAGAACAATTTTTTTTTGCTAGTTCGACGAAAATACCTAGTGAAGAACCCTGTAGACTTTAAATAAATATGTACTAGCTAATTTAGAAAAATTATCAGATACATACTTATGGGAAATCCTCAAGATCAATTTTATTCATTGACCACAAGAACGAAATTACTATTCTCTCTACTAGGATATCAAAAACTGCTGCACGTGGTTGTACATCTCGGTGGATTCAAACCAAACATCAGTAGTACTGAAGAAACAGGAACACAGCAAACTCCTGGTCAAAAAACTCTCGGAGACGCTGACTATTGCTATATTGAACCTCAGCAGGGGCTAGATAAGGAGAGTGATGGGATTACTCACCGGTCACTGAACCCTTAAGGTCGATTCAAACATATCAGTCACGCCACAGTTCCGACGCCGAACCGGTACCGTTCCGTCACAGAATTTTTTTGACTGATTCGTTCCGTTTGTTCGCACACACCCGAATGTATCAGTCTTCGGAGACCAATCTGTAGAAAAGATGGCAAGTTTCTCCGATGAAGAATTAGCAATAATTGCTATATGTTTGGACGAAGAGAAAGAAGCGGAAACAAGCCAAGCAAAAAGACGGAAATGGATCCGTGATGCATGGAAGAAAAGAGATACCGAAGGAGAATACGCGACACTGTATAAAGAACTGCTTCATGATGATGTCAAATTTCATCATTATTTTCTTCATTTGTACCGCCCGACATGTTTCCGCAAAACCAAAAAATATACTCGCGGAGACTCAAAAATCGGCCGGACGTGAAGCGGGTCGAAGCCTGACTGCTTGAAACTGTACGGCAACGGATAAATGTGAACGCCGCCGGATATTTCTATTAAAGAATATTTTTTATGGCGGATTGTTCGGTTCGGCGCCGGAACTGTGACGTGACGGGACTGATGTGTTTGAATCGACCTTTAGGAAGCATATGCGTACAATAGGCATATATAGAGTGGAACCTACCTGTCGGTTGTGCATAGAAGAAGAGGAAACAGCCTCTCACATTATCTTCGAGATATAGACTCCTAGGCCTAAAGCTTCCAAGGGAGGATTTATCCAAGAAGGACCTAGTGAAAAGACTGTTGAGCCTGATAATTGCCACTGGTCTCTTCACATAAACGGCAAAACCAAGAGCACAAAAAGCCTAAAGGCTGAGGTGCCGAGGACTCTAAGCCTCTGACTGATGGTGCCGAACCCATCAATCAATCAAATTCTTCTCTATGCTGATTATTTACTTATAATTGCAGATTCTCACATTGACCTTGGCAAAAAGTTAAAAACATTAGAACAATACTCTGATCGCAACTTTCTTACAGTAAATCTATAAAAAACTAAAATTATGATATTGTAGGGTAACACTGGTACAAGTGGGGGTTACTTTTTGTTCTTCAACTTTATTTAGGGTGAAGGCAGATGTAACGAATGCCAAGGACAAACAAGCAGCTGGAGCCTTGCTTGCTATATTGTCACCATATCTCACTGTTTGCCAGTATGGGTAATAAGATATCCAGATATTCTTGAAAATAATTTTTTTCAAAGGCTTTTATTACTGTCGAATAGTACTCTAGGATTATTATCTTTTACCTTTGGAAACAGGTAGGTTGAAAATGTATTATAACATTTTTAAACGGTGCCTCAATTGGTTAATTAAAATTTCAAACATGCCTGAAAATCGTTATCTAAAAATATGCCTTAATAAACAACTTAAAACAGCAACAACACTTAGTAAATATAATTGGAGCTTTCAAGTAAAGTGTTCAATTATATCGATTGTGAATATTATTAAACCGGGATAGAAAAGAAATGTGTCGCTTATTTTGCTGCAAATTATACTTGGAAGTTGGAAGATTCCTGTTTATTGCAGAGATCCTCATTCCCTAATCTGCACAATCGCCTAACAATAAACGAAAACCCTGAAAAATATTTGTGTCTTAATTTGCCGTTTAAATTTGTACGTCTCTTAAGCCAACTTAGGATATCATTATGTCATGAAATTCACTTTAAATGGAATATGTTATAATGTCGATCCACAAAAAGCTTGTACAATATGTAATAGAAAAGATCTAGAGACCATACACTATGTATTATTTGACTGTACCATATACAATGCTACGAAAGGAGAGAATACGGTCTACCTTCAAAACGGTGTTTCGGAATTCGGTCCGGGTACCTAGCAAAAGGGCTACCTGCTCACAGGGACCTTGTCCAAATCCGAAAGGGTGATTTCGTAATTCGGTCCGCTGTCGAAGCAGTTAGATTTCATGTGGGTATTAAAAGATTATTTTTAGCAATTGTTCTTCTGAAGTGCAGAGTGTAAGACGTGTTTATTTGTGTCCGTTATTGTGATTTTGTTTGTTTGTTTGACATGGAAAATATTAATTTCACCTCTATGACGAGTGAAAAGGGTAAGCATTTATTAATAATAGATGGGTTTAAATTTTGTTTTCAAAAATCATTATCTCAAAAATACGAAGGTGGTTTGGAAGGGGTAGGTTTGGTTGGGTTATTATTGAAAATTATTATAATTTATTCTTCAAAAATTGACTAGAAATACGAAGGTGGTTTGGTAGGGGTAGGTTTGGTTTGGTTATTATTTCACGTACTGTTTTTATTTTTGACGATACGCATTTAGCGTAAATTTTTAAACATGCCAGTACAACAACAATAAGTGTGTACTGTTGGTCCTAAGCCCAAAAAAATGTGAAGGAAAATAAAAGTCAAATTAAACAAATAGTAGGTACATGGGACCCAATTCCGAAATCGCATTTTCGCTGGTGTGACCACACTTCGAATTTAATCCGTTACAGGTAGTCCCTTCCGCAGGTAGCGGGACCGAATTCCGGTGCGTCCCTTCAAAATGAGGCAACTTTTGTTCAGAAACTAAATGATATAAATTCCAGTGCTGCTAAAATTATATTATGTAGCTATTTAATTAATATTCTTAAGTTAAGGTAGTTTGTTCTCTGTGAATACACAAGCTGAGTTGCTATCGTATTATCAAAAATTATATTTAATATAGTTGTAGTACTTCTTGTTGTAAAGTATTGTATTTTTCTATAAACAAATAAAGATTGAATTGAATTAATCAGATAAAACATTATAGATTGTTTTATCATGAAGCATTAGATGATCGCTGTCTATAAAAAATAGTTATTTATGCAACAAGTGTGTAAAGTAACCATTTTTTGACGAATGTGGATATTGTCGCATGATGATATTATAAGAAAGCTAGTTTGGAAATATTTTTAAAAAAATACATAATATAAATTTATTAGTATACATTAAAAGTCGCTTGAAATTGCTGAAAAAAGAAAAATTAATTAAAACCACTTTATATTTGTTACTATATTTAAGAAAATTTTGAAGAGTTGGCAAAGTATGTGCACTGATTGTGCAGTTGGCTCATGATTTCCGAAAAATCCAATCATCAACTACAGTATTTATCGTAATATAACGAAATAACCAAAGAATACTCACTTGACCGTTTTATCATAAAAAACTCTTTGGTCTAGAAGGGTGTTCGGCTAATAATCCACTAGATGCATTCATTGTCGTGAATTTTGTTCCAAAGGAATATTTAATATACCTAATATCTATTTCTTGGTTGAGTGAGTTTAGTGAATTGTTATAGGTATAGAAAAGTGTAGGTGATCTAGTGTAGAAAAGTATCATTAATATAATACCTATTTGATGGTGTAGTGGTTAAGTGGCGTCAGTGAATTGATATTAATATAATATTCATTTGTTCGTAGACTAGACATTAGGGTAAGTTTTATTATATAATTAATTAGAATGGCATTTTGGAGACCATTTGAAACGACAGTACAAGATGATGCGCGGGAATCTAATAATTTGGCGCTACATACAAATGAATTAGCAATAAATGATACCGATGATAGGGTCGAATTTAAAAACAAAGATATACATGTTCAATGTCAACGCGTTGTTTTAAATATGTACGCGTGCTTGAAAAAAGAAAATTCTGAAATTTCTGATAATTCGGTTATCGCGAGAATTCACGAATTAACGTTAATCGGGTTTTTCTACGCCCATGTCTGTAAACGTCAAAAATCGCACTGACAACATTCCTTGTAAGTGACATTTAACAATAACATGCACGTAATGAAAATCTCATAACGTTTAGATAGAAAAACTTAGATTTCTTTGTTGAATCAAATTGCAATCAAATTTTTATTTACGTACTACTTTATTTGGTTTATTTACATACTTTTAATCAATTGAGAAACATAAAAGCTCTTAGCATTAGTGAAATACATGTTAGATTAAAAGAGTGATACCCCTAAATGTCGGCAACACATTTTACAATTTCAAAAAAATAATTCGGCGTTTCTTAATATGGGAAAAAACGTCATCCCATTTATGCTGTCAATTTTGGTAACAAATTATAGTATCCGAACATTTTCTCAACTTTACCTATGAATATGACTGTTAGTAATGAAAAAGATGAAATTATGAACACTCAGAAGAAAATAGATGGGCGTAGAAAAGATATAGTACGTTACACGAGTTGTAATCCCATTACGCACTCGTGAAATTTACGCACTTGCCGCTGCGCGGCTTCGTGCGTAATGGGTTACTTACAACTCTTGTTACGTAATATACTATTACAACGAATTTATAAAGTAATAGTACCAACTTTAGATTTGATTCGTGATAAATTGCGGGATATTCCTGAATATACTTATCAATGTTTAGAAAGAAGTTATAGATAATCGAATGGTTAGGAATCTCGCCGTATCGTTAAACTAAGACAGGAGTATTTGCGCAAAATAAAAAGAGACCGTGATTCAAATAGAACTAGGTATAATTTATTTAGACGAAACTTGGTTTGATACGCATGATGTTGTCAAGTATGGTTGGGTTGACGATACAAAAAACTGTTCTCTAGATACTACGTGTTCTAGAGGAAAACGCGATATTATTGTATTACAAATTTTATGAATTTTGTATGCAGGTTAATTTTTTCATTTAAATTGATATAATAGATTAACATTATTTCACAATATTCGAATTTGTAAAAAAATTATATGCACGCCATTGGGCGGCTTTTTCCATCAAGGGGATTAAAAATATGGTTCATTACACTGACAATAGTTAGACTATAACTGGCATATAGTGTATAAAGCGAAACTAGGTGCATATAATACAAAAATAAAAGAATCCAAGGAGAGGTCCTGGAGAGAATTCTGTAAGGACATGCAAGGTGTCCACGAAAATATTGAAATATTACAAATAACGTAGAAAAACGGGTGAAGGAGGCAATGATTTGAAACGTTTCAATTGTATGAATTGCCAAACAAAAGATAGATTTTCTATCGTTAAAACTCAGTGATTTAATGGCTGCTTGACTATCGGATATAATAATCATTTTCCTTCTATATATTTTATCAATATTGAACTAGGCCCAGCCCCTTCCCTTTTGGAACGAAAACACTATTAAAGTCAAACTTAACCCAATTAAATCCCACTAATAAAACAAGGTAATTTTATAATTACAATGATATTAATTTATTTGTAGACATTAAAAGTGTACATATAGCCTAGATTGGAAGCAATCAACCCATAGAAAAATAAAGCAAGCAAATACAGAAAGTAATTAAACCGATAACCTTATTCAAATTTAAATAAGAAGATAAAATAAAGGTAGGTTAAGATAATGTAAATTAATTAATTTTATTTACAACATAATGATATTTTCTAGACGTTTAGTGATGTAAAATATTCGGTTCAATGACATTCAAATTAAAAGTCGCAAAACCAAAGATCATTTTTAAACTCTCAATATCAGATATCAGGGACACTTAAGGTGCTGCAGAGCTATTTTGGTATATCGTATGTAAAGTAGTTATACAGGGTGTTCCATCTCAGACGACCCACCCCGTATATTTCTTATCCCATAGTGATTGGAAAAATTTCCCGAAACACGTCGGATTATTTTCTTTGGAGAACATCTTTTGTCGTATATTTGAGGCTTAATAGGGGGCGCTTCAACCGCTCAAAATTGAATAGGGAAGAGGGGTTGAGTGATACTTCATTTTGTGAGGTCTTGGAAGCCTCTTTACAATAGTGTATGAAAAAAATCACATTCTTAAAAAAAAATTAATAGTTTTATCATGCTTACAATCGAAAAAATCAAAACTGCGTTTTTAAATCAACTGTCCAAATTGTCCTCCATTGACTTCCATACAATAATAAATTCTCTCGGATTAATAAATTAAAAAAAAAAATTTAAAAATGTTCTTATCTTTCCTTTATTTTTTGTTCTTAAAAGGTGTTTATCACGTTTCTTCGATCATTTCATGTATTAAAAATCAATCTGTTGAGTTACTACTTTGCTGATTTGTTTACAATTTTAAAAATAATTATGGTATACACATTGTAAGAACGTGTTGAGCTGGTTAGCCTATATTACCAAAATTAAAATGGTGCCTGAGTGGCTGCAAGAATATTTAACCGAAACCATCCTGAACGTAGCGTTCGCCATAAGTACATAATGGAATTAATTTCAAAATTTGTTGAGACGGGTTCAGTAATGGATAAAAAAAAGGCACCCATTGGAATTGTGAATGATGAAGGAGCAGCTGTGGCGGTATTGGGCCATGTCCAACTTATGCCAAACACGCAATCTGTCCGACAACTTCCTGCGGTTTCCGGTATCGGCCAATCTAACGTTTACAGAATTTTACAAAAACACAAGTTCCATCCGTACACAATTAAATTAATTCATGAATTAAATGATGATGATTTTGATCGAATGCAAGAGTTTTGCGAAATTATGGCCGAGCGCATCAACAATAACCCAAATTTCTCATTGCTTTTCTGACGAATGCACTTTTTCTCTTAATGAAGAGGTTAACCGGCATAACTGTAGAATTTGGAGCGATACAAATCCTCATGTATTTCTAGAAACTCACACTCTATATCCGGAAAAGCTAAACGTTTGGGTAGGAATTTTGGGAGACCACCTAATTGGACCTCTGTTTATTCCTGGTAATTTAAATGGAGAAATTTATCTTGAAATGCTGGAAAATTCGATTGATCCGTTAATAGCAGAAAAATTAGAAAACAATCCTCTACTAATTGAACAACAATTGCATTTCCAACAAGACGGAGCTCCTCCTCACTACCTCAATTTACAATACCCTGGTCGTTGGATTGGAAGAAGAGGTCCTGTGGACTATCTACTATTGTGTTGTCCCACGCTTTCGTTAGACGCCCTCATTTTCTTGTTGTAATTATCACAGCTTTAACATTTCCTTTACTGATGGATATATTGATTGTGATTTCAGCATCGTCTTCAGTCCGGGATTGACGATCGCGGATATGTTGCAGTTTCGTGCACTTTCCGAAAGATCTTCTAGTTTTCGGTGCACTTTTATGTGGAATTCCGCTGTTTCAGCGCGTGGTACGTGTAGTGAGGTGAAGTATATATGTCCAAGATTAGGAGATGGGCGTGAAGCTAAAATAATATGCCCCGACCTTGGGCAGAGTAATTGCGTGTAGTAAGCTGGTATAAAATATCGGAGTCTTGATTACCGTACTACGGGATGAACGGAGTGCAAATAATAACTACTTGATAAATTGTTGTTTTGAAGATGGAGGCATCTAGTGAGAACGCTTTCAAACAGTCCTTATTAATTCTAAAATTATATTTGCTCTTCTTCAAATATATCTTGCTCGTTTTACTAATATAATTTTATTATTTCATATTAAATGTTTGAAATAAACTTATTTACTTATAAATTCTATGATTTCCGACTCACGCAATAAATTCTTATGAAATTATATTAGTGAGGTCATCGAAAAATCCGTAATCTCTTTTTAATAACCACTAGATTTGTAGCAAACACTATTTTACACAATACAGTGACGATGTTTAAATATTATATCACCGCAAAATTGGACGAATTGTTTATTCTATTAATGTGTGGATATTATTTTTCTGCTGTTGGAAAAAACTACCGGAATAATCTTGTTATGAAAAAAAAAATATTGGTAATTATTAGGTGGAATAACATTCGAGATTATCAATAGGTACTGGTAGTGCTTATATTTAACAAAAGAAATCCTTTTTTCTTAATAACTATTGCGTAAGAATAAAATCAGATTTAGACACACTGAAGTTGATGAAAACGATTTTTGAATTCAATGAACTACGCTTAAAATTGATTCCTCACTCGCCGTATTATTAGATCTGGCCCCCAGCCTTTACTGGTTTTTTAGAATAATTGTAAAGCTTAAGACCTAACCTATGACTGCAAATAAAATAAAAAAGCAGTATATAGAAAAAAATTCCATCGCTTTTTTATACAATCTAGGGTTGGTATAATTTCCTCTACCCGAGTTTTTAGCCTAACTGACATATTACGAATATATTCAACCCAATGAATGAATCTGTTTTCAAAAAATTTAGTGATTTTTTTTACAAAACAAATTTAATCTATGCTTTAGTTTACCGACCACGGATCTGTTACTGTTTCCTGCAATGAGGATTTATAAAGTTTTATTATTAAACCCCAGATGCCGAGTCAACGAAATATTGTGAAATGCCCTTTACATAAAATATAACGGTGCGGCTACTCCCTCTAAAAACTCACAAGTCGATTTCCAAAATCTATTATTAGATTTGAAATAACAAAAGATTACTACCCTCTGTTCTGTTGAAGTTTTAAGCTTTAATTAAAACTACTCAATCACCCTGTATATTATATAATAACTGTAGGTATATGTTTCCTTCAGAGTGTTACGTAAAATTTTTGTATACTTATATTTACTTTACAGTTAAATTTTTTTCTAATTCTACTTGGACGCCTATGATGGCATAATTGTTGCATCATCAATGTTTTTATTGAATCTAAAAAATTTAAAATCATTATTATCCTTGTGACTTATTTCATAGTCTCAAAATCTGAATTTTGGTTTGGGTCTCCTAGAATATATAGCGGCTGGGATAATTTATCCTAAAATGTCGAATTGTCTCTAGGAATCACAACGTATTAAATTTATTCACATTACTAAGATGCTTTCTTCAAATTTGTTTTCAAAATAAATTTAAAAATACACTGGATTTTTCATACCTGTTATTAACAGTAAAAGTCAAAAGCTTCCTATCTTTTAAAACCATCGTAAATATCGTTCACCGCAATCACTACAATATATCATTTATCACTGAGGTAAAATTAGATCGAACCCTATTAGCATGAACTGTATTTACTGATCAATTATTACTACGAAAAAAAAATTGTGTAACACTCTTTAAATATAATTTTAAAGATCTTGAAAAATTATAAAACACGTTTCCGCGCAAGGTAAAATTCGCATTGACGCCATATAAATACAAAAAGAATAAAAGGTTGAATGCATAGTATGCTAAATGAAAAATCACGAGTTTATCCATTTAATGTATTGAATAAAATTATCACAGATCTAATTTGTACACATGTCGGTGTGTGTGGTTGCGTGTACCCTCCAAAATTAATTTATGATACTATTCAAGATTTTAAAATATTTCGTACTATAATAAATTTGCGGAGAAACAATATCGTATACAATACGTTTATTGCATTTTTATTGAGTTAATATTGTTGTGTCTGCTGCTAAATATCACGGTTATGATACAGAGCGTTTTAATAAAACACTATCTACCTCTATAAAAAAATTTACTTTTTTCATTTCCGTTCATATTGTTTGTGGAGAATTAATAGTTTCAACCCTCACTACGTGATATCTTTCAATAATTATTAAATAATAGTATCTTCCTCTATATAGCCATATTCCAATGAATTGAGTTTCTCAGATGGTTTGAAAGCATAAATCCATTTGTAGCATTGCAAGTAGCTTCTTTTTATATGAAGGCTGATAGATTTTGATGTACGGGCCAAACTGATGAAAACGTAATTCATTAATTGTTCCTAAGCTTGAGCCAAGTGATCGAACTAGAAATTCTTCTGATTTTTTTACCATGTCATCATTCAGTGGCTCTTTCCCAAAATCTAACAAAAGGTCTTCTGCACATGTTTCAACTGTTAAAGCTGTTAACTTCGTACTGACCTTGCTTGTCGGGTCGCAGCCGGTTAAAGAATTAATACTAGGCTTGTTCAACTGAAACCCATCTTTGGTCAGGTTAGCCTTGGAAACAATTGTAATAATTCAACTGACGTTTTCCAACATTAGTAGTGTATGCAAACGTCACACTGATCTGTTTATTTCGTTTATATTTGACAGCGATTTTAAGTATTGTGACTTTGAAATGGCGTTTGTTGTTAACAATCCGTCCAAATGTGATGAGAGTGTGGTCATTCAATTTTTGTGTGCTGAAGGTGTGCAACCGCTGCAAATTTATACGCGAATGCAAGCAGTGTATCCAACTGTGAAGGAATGGTGAAAATTTAAGAATGGAGAAGAGAGGACGAATGATAAGCCACGACTGCATTGATTACTGCATCAACAGACAGGAATGTGGCATGTGTGGAAGGCCTGATTAGAGAAAACCGTCGAATTTCAATCAGAGCAATTTCAGAAAATGTTGGTGTGAGTATAGGATCTGTCCATAGTATCGTACACAAACTAGGTTACAGAAAAGTTTGTGCGCAATGGGTTCCTCGTCTTTTGTCTGAGGACCAAAAAAGCTTGCGAATGGGCTTGTCTTTGCAACACCTCACGGAATACAGTCAAAATAGTGATGACTTTCTCTCGTCAATAGTTGCTGGCGATGAATCTTGGTGTCATTATTTTGAACCATCCAGTAAGCTGTCATCGATGCAATGGAAACGTGCAAATTCTCCGCCACCAAAGAAGTTTAAAGTTCAACCTTCTGCAGGCAAGGTGATGTTGACATTTTTTTTCGACCATGAAGGACCCTTGCTGATAGAGTTTACAGAACCTAGAGTGCATATCAACGCAAACCTGTATAATGAAACTTTGAACAAGCTCCATCAAGCAATAAGAAGAAAACGTCCAGGGAAGCTTTCACGTGGTGTTATTCTGCTTCACGATAATGCTCGGCTTCATGTTGCCAACGTAGTGAAAGAAAATCTGCAACGAAAGAAATGGAGGATATTAGAGCATCCACCCTATAGTCCCGATTTATCGCCTTGCGATTTTCACATCTTTGAGCCACTAAAAAAGGCGTTAAAAGGTAACCGTTTTCAGTCGGACGCAGAAGTACAAAACGCTGTGAAAAAATTCTTCCAGCAGCAGCCACAAGAATTCTATAAGCAGGATATACATCGGTTGGTGAAACAGTGGGATATGTGCCTCAATTGTAGTGGTAGTTATTTGTAACTGTACTTGTCAATAAATTTTTCCTGGACCAAAGATGGGTTTCAATTGAACTATCTTGTAGCTGGTAAAGTTGTTAATACAGTAAGTGGTCTTTGCGATCTAGGAATATTCAAAACATAAATATATCTTAGTAACTAATTAATTTAACAAAAAATTTGTTTGCCTTGAGAAGTGGAATAAAATAAGCTTCACCGACAACTGGCCGCAGAGGAACACTAAAAGAAACAATCTAGCGATCAAACGACCAAGATTTGGGTCATGTTTACACTCCTATAGGTGTTTAACAAGGCCCCGCAACAAAACTTAGGGGGCATAAAAGTGCACACGAGACATATGGCCTAGCGCCTAGACTATATGCGGCGCCTTTGCTCACGGACCCACATTGTTGAATTAATAGCATAAAGCGTATATAGGTATGTTACTGTTATACAAAATTAGTAATAAATTATTGTAAACAAAAATTAAATGTTTTACCTTGGTCATTAAGTATTTTTGGTCTGGTGCTCGACATTTCTTTTAAAAACTAACGCAAAAGATTTAAACTGTCATTAAACACACGAATCTCTTAGAAACTATCAAACATTCTACTGAAAATATTGGGTCTGCCTACTCGGTTATTTAAAAATCTAGATTTCTATTGGTCAATTTTTCAGTTTTATAATGAAAATCAATGTAACTATGAAATAAAACAATAAAATTTTTTGTTTAAACCTTCATTACAATTGAACTATGTTCAAATACAACTTGTGACGCGTTTCGCTACACAGTAGCTTTCTCAAACGAATTCGTATTTGAACATAGTTCAATTGTAATGAAGGTTTAAACAAAAAATTTTATTGTTTTATTTCATAGTTTAGTATGAATCTTCATCAAGTAAAAGCCTCATCTATTCAATTTTCGAAAATCAATGTTATAATAAGTATCATTATGAAACTGAAAATTGGCATTTAATTAACAACTTATTGTATAGGAGTAGAAACTAGTATATGACAATACAAGTAGATACGTCTTTACCGCATGTGCGTAACAAAACGAGCCGAAGGCGAGTTTGGTAAGTCACACAAATGCGGTAAACACACCTACCGTAAGTGTATTGTACGATATTTTATCTACAATCATTATTTTTGGGACACCAAAACTTTAAAAGAGCTCTGTTTTAATTTACCCTGTAGGTGCCTCGTAAGTCGTTATCAACAATGCATTAACATCAGGTTGCTATGGAGATAAATGATAAAAATTCAATACTTGGCTTTTATATGACAGATGTTAAACGAATAAACGATAATTATTTTTGTAACAATTTCGTAAAAGTGTGTTTTACGTCCTTTAAATGGAAGTCAGTGGCAACAGTGATGATGAAATTCCGAAGAAAGTTCTGGACATTGTTAAAGCAGCTACCTTTTATTTATTGCCGGATAAATCACGGCATAGATGTAAGAAGGAATTTGGGCTCTTCATGGACTGGCGACCTTTCGAAGAGGAAGATATTGTTATAGGTATGTTAATATGGACAGGAAATATTTCTCTTTTTAAACTGAAAAAATGTTAATTCATTTGTCATTGAGCTGGATGACAAATTGAATGAGGAAGAAAGCTCACCAGATGATTAACTTATTTTTCTACTATTATGGGTATTACACTTCTTGTAATATTTTCCGACGTTTGGCAATGAAGAGGGGGACTGAAACACCCTTTTGGAAGCCGGAACCCTTTTGCGAAATCAGGAACTCCAATGTAATATTGGAAGAACTAGTCAAAGCCGAAGAATTGAGAAGATCTGATCATTGGAAAGATCAAGTAGGCATTAGACAATCAAAGATTCTTCTTCCTACGGGATATAAGACTAAAGGAGCTACTAGTCTCTGAGACTTTTCTCAGGACGTGAGTAGAAGTAAGGGGGTACAATGGATCTTTTAGGCATCAGTGAATGTCACCCCAATATACAAACATTGGTAATCATGTTTTGAATATTCGCATTATGAGCCTAAAACCGGTTCTGCTTCTACTTAGATTTCTTTATCTCGCCGACAAATTGTGAAACAGTGCAGACTAATTCTACTCACAACTATATGTGTAGGTTGCCATTTCAAAAAAATTCAATATGCTAAACACTAACGTCAAAAACATTTGACATTTGCTCTAAAATATGCAGAACAACAACTCATTTATCGTCTTAGAATCTCATAACTTTCCAGACAATGTTTAATGAATATTTGATATTCCCCTTAGGGCTCAGGGGTATCAGTATGACATCCTATATTTTATACCGATTTTTACAAGGTCCATCGTTGAGAACGATTATTCTAAATTGTTTCATTAATTTATGTTATTATAAATATTTTTTATTCAAGTTTAATTCTCTGTTTATTTCAAAACTCTATCTCAGGTGGGTTCAATGTTTTAATGAAAAAATTAGTTAGTATCAGATAGGGACCAGAATTTAACAAACTTAATAATTGTTTTTGATAACGCTACCGAAACGTTGAATTAAAAAATATGAAAAATATTGTGGTTTAATTTCCCAAAATAATTAACTTATAGTCATTTTATGTCTTATTAAATAATTTTTTTTTATTTTCCGCTCTCTCGTAAGAAAATATTGTTCCTAACACATGCGGAAAGTGTATAATAAATGTACCACCCTCGATCTAATAGTAGTTTGTACAACTAGTGCGCAAAGCGTCACTTTTCCCACAAACGCAGAAGTTTGTGGCACGAGCCGTATGGCGAGTGCCGCAAATCTAGCGAGTGGGAAAAGTGATTTGCGTACAAGTTGTACACAATATTTTTTCTACAACCACATTTATTAATGAAATAAAAACAGAAATGTATATACTTAGGTATATTTTATTAAAACTTTGAACAGAAAGGACATACAAAATGAAAATTTAATATAGAGAAATCAGTTGAGTGTATGTTTAATAGTGAATAAATAAATAATCAAATGAATAGTTTACTTATTTTTGGTTTAAATTTAAAATTTTTAAACCCAGAAATTCACTAAGTATAATAAATATGTTGAATTGTCAAAAAAAGTTGACAGGTCATAGGTAGCTTTGTTTGACATTTCGGTGCGGAAAAGTGCCATAGCGTGTACTTTTCGCATTACTTTTCTAACAGTTATCAAAATAATTAAGAAAAGGCTTGCTTTGCGTATAGAAATTTGTGTAGAAAAGCGTGTTTTGCATAGTGGTTGTAGGAAAAATAATTTTTTTACCAAACCTCGTATACTACTGATACGATTTAATATCTGATAGTTAAATTTTGGATTTTAGAACATGCAGAACTTCTTATAAAGAATATATTTTTTTGATAAAACCAATAATAAAAAAGTTTGCCGCACTGTATATGCATTTAGTTCCCATAGCAACCGATTAATTCTAAATTGTGAAACAAACGAATCGCACTAAAAATTCTCAAACATTTTATACAAAAAAAAAGTGAAACACTTACCTATTACTTTCAGTGAATCCCGAAATATTTAATTTAAAACCCATTATAATAGAAATTTCACCAAATAATCAAAAAATTACACCGAAAATACTCGTATCGCTACACCAACGTCAAGCTAATTGCAAAACCGTATCGTTTGTTCTTGATTTAAATTTCGTTAATTACTAAATTTCGTACGATTAATATGACCCTATTTATTTCAACGTTATCAATTATTATTTATATTCAAATTTACACTAAGACGCAATCAACGAGGAGCATCTCCAGGATTTAGTTGATTTAGCCCAACTTTTCTTTGCATGAAATTTTATTTATTTATTTTAATCTCCTTGATATATTATGAGGTAATTAAAATTGTATCTTATCTGCATATCTCTATCGAGATTAGATATTTAATAAAAGTCGAGAAATCGGAAAAATATTATTCATCTTTATAATCTGCAAAACAATCTTTAACAATAATTATTTACAATAGCTTTTGTTTCATAAGTACGCAAATGTTCCATTGACTTAGGGATTTTTTTATTTAAAAGTGAAATATTTACATAATAATATGATTTTTAAAAAACAGAAGAAAGAAGCGAGTTCAGCACGCGCGGAAATGGTTTTTTATATCTATTCATGTTATTTTGAGACAATTAAAACTAATAAAAACTATCAACAGTAATACACTTTTCGCCTTTTAAAGAGAGACACGCTGTACATGCAGGATCTTTTATTGGGGAATAAATGTACCCAAACGGCGAATAGAGGTAACCGAGGTGGTTCATGAACACCCCATTTAATTTTGGTCTTACCTACGTACATAGACAATGTCAATGTAAGGTGGTCTTATATCTTCGATCTTTGTAATCGAGATATATAGTCCAATAAATCTGTTGGAGCCCCTATGTTAAAGTGGAACAAATTGTAAACAGCAAAAAAAATATGGGCACATAGGTCGTGCGATTTCAAAAAAGATAGCGTTTAGTGCAGTAGCAAATTCAATCGTGAACATGTGCAAAAAAATTCGCAAAAATGCAAAAAACGGTTTTTTCCGTTTAAAAAAAAACTACAACTCCTAAAAGAAAAAGTTAAATGAGAAAGTTGAAGATATTAAAAATATTTATCATTTAATCTTTGGTTTATGAAAATCGGTTAATAATTTTCCGAGAAAAACGGGAAAACCCACCGAAAATAGCGTTTTTTATTTTTTGTAATAAAAAGTTCATTTGTCAATCAATCCAATTGAAACTTTGAAAAAATGTAGATGTGAGTAAGCCGAAAATCATGCTTTTTCAAAAATTAAAAAAAAATTTTTTTAGAGTTATTACAAGTTTGCGAAAAAAACGTGTGTTTTGGCAAATGGGATCTTCCTGCCCTGGGGGTGGTCCAACAGAGTTCATCGGAAGCTTATTTTATTCGTGAAGGCTTGTACTATAATCTTATTAATGAATTACATTGATTATATATAATTTTAGCGTCGAAAAATGCATTGCGAAATAATGCAAAATTTACAGACTGCATGCATCAAGAAATGGAAATTATAGAATGTAAACCAGACAGTGACGGGGATTCGCACAAAAAAAAGATTGTTGGATCACGAATAAAACAAAACTAAAATGTAATTTTATAAATTAAAAACTTTTTTATATAATATGACAAACAATAGTTAAATTATTGATTATGACAGCTACGTTTTTTATACAGTGACAAAAATAAAACAAATAATAAATCTATATTTCCTGGGTTTTTTTGCCAACTTTTCCAAATGACAATTTAATTCATGTATAAAAAATCGCATATGCCACAGTACAATTGTCACTTTTACAGCGACAAATACACTAGTGGTTTTTTCACTTATTCATTTGTTCATCAATTATCGCGGTGTTGGTTACCAGAATAAATAGTTTGGCATGTTTGTCAACAACTTATTGAATTTTCAAGAACTAACAATGAGTCGATTCGGTGTGTCTACTAACGCCGAAATTAGTCAAATTGTTAATACCTGTGTGTCTACTAATACAGTTGCGACGCAATCATCAATCTGGCGACAATTTTCTACGTTTTGCGATGCAAAAAGATACACATTTGAGCCAGATAGGTACTTCCATCGAGAAATTGAATGTAATATTGCAAGATTGGGCATTTAATATGCGAAAAAGTAACGGAGAAGACTACAAAGAAGCGGTAGTTAAAACAATTTGGAACACCACCGCTAAAATGCTACAAAGTAAATATTATAACGAATTTAATATTGTATTCAACCCTTTCACCGATGTTCAGTTTAATTCATCACGAGCTGCACGTAATGCTAAACGTAAAATCCTACAAGCACAACCCGAAAAGAGAAAATGTAGGTCATCAGCTCTTAATAAATCTGAAGTATTTGCAATGGCCAGATTATATAACGAAAATGAACCGGAAGGACAATGCTATTTGTTTCACTATTCTTCCTCCTTCCATCCTTTCTATGTGCCCTAACCACTGAAGTCTTCTTGATGTAATAGTTGAATCTATTTTGGGTTTACGATAAATGTTATATAATTCTTCGTTGGTCCTTCTCATATACACCCCTTCTACTTTTTTTCCTCCCAGAATTCTTCTTAACATTTTCCTTTCCCATCTAATTACACTTTCTTTTTGTTTTTTGTTTAAAACCCACGTCTCACAACTATACAATATCGTAGGCTTCAATATAGTATTGTACAATCTTAGTTTTGATTTCCTTGACAGATGCTTTGACCGGACTAGGTGATTTATTGCTCTTGCACTTTTGTTAGCTTTCATGATTCTATGATTAATTTCCTTTTCTTCACTACAATCACTATTTAACAGGGTTCCTAGATATATAAACTCTTCCACATATTCAAATTCGATGATTGCTTGTTGGGTTTCTACTCATCAGCTTACTTTTCTGTTCGTTTATCGTAAGTCCCATTTTAGCGGCCGCTTCTATCAAATGTACATAATATTATGTCACCTAAAAGAGGAATCTGCAGATTATATTCTATTCCAGGCGGACGTGCTGGAGAATATAGTCTAGATTCAGAGGACCACCATAGACCTGGAGATGTCACTTCATGAAATATAATTTAATCTAATGCTCAAGCTTGGTTACTTTCAATTAACAAGAACGAGAAACAAAATATTGTAGATTCATTGTTATCCATATAAATTTTGTTATGTCTTTAAAATATGCTACGTTGTGGATGTAATTATGTTAGTTCAAGGAAATAGTTTATATTTATATATTTTATACATAATATAGTGTGTCTACGTAACTTGGTTACATATGGAAAACTTTTTTATCATTAGTTTTATCAATGGAAAACTGTGCCTTGTTTTAAAATAGGAGGAAACCTCAAGCACACCACTAAAAGTTACTAGTTACTAGGGTCCTGTTGAAATAATGTCTAAATATCGAATCATCATTCCATACTATTATCTATAAAAACATACATACAAGTGAAGCTAATATAATTTATTTAGCTGATTGATTTTACTATTATGATTCATATTCATAGCTTTGCTTAGTATATAACAAATAAAAAAAACCAAGAGGCCGCAGGAAGATTCGAACTCGCGATCTCCTGTTTAGTAAACAAGCGTTTTAACCAACTAAGGGTGCGTTCACAAAAAAAGCTGGTTACAAGCGCTTGTTGGCAAGCGCTTGCAAGCTCCAACCGGCGTGAGAAAAGTCTACATTGTATCAAGCGTGTGCGTTCACAGACAAAGCCTGTCCCGGCTAGCAAGCGCTTGCTACAAGTTCTGACAAGCACGCAAGAACGTTTTGTACTTGTTTTCCGGCTCTTGTTGACCGAACCAGTCAGTGACAAACAACTGTGCAGTATGGAAGTCGATGAACTGATATCTCAAGTCTTTAGAAATGGGGCTATTTGGGACACACTTTTAGTCTGTGAAAACTAATGGATTGTTGGCGAAGAATGTCTTAAACAATTCTCTCACACTTGAGCCTGCTATTGTTGGTCTTCCAATTTTTTTCTTTCTTCTTTCACACTTTGTCCAATTTCAATTGAGGAAATAGATGGTGGTATTCCCCAAACCTACCTCTTCCACGGTTAATTGCATGAACACCGACTTTCCTTCTACGAATTTTTAATTCGACATTTTCAAGCAAAAATAACTCTTCATCACTTGAGGAAGACATTGTCTCAACGAGAGCTGAGAAAACACTAAGCTTGAAATGCAAGCGTGTGTTGTGTACACACAACAAAATTCTCAAGCGCTTGCTAACAAGCGCTTGTAACCAGCTTTCTTTGTGAACGCACCCTAAGCCACGGCGCCAGCTACCTGTTGCCGTTGTCAATATCGAACAAAAACTAGCAAAAAATCACGTTATTATTCATTTTATTCTGTTTTTAGTATTTGTTGTTATAGCGACAACAGAAATACATCATCTGTGCACATTTCAACGGTTCATGAGATACAGCTTGGTGACAGATGGACGGACGGGCAGACAGGGTCGGTTTTTTACCCTTTGGGTACAGAACCCTAAAAATGTATGGTTATAATAAATAGTTTAACCCGTAAATACCATGGAGGGGTCAAATTTGACCCTACACATTTTTGACGGCAGATTTTGCTACTAAGGCATAGTAGGCGGTCCGTGCGCTTCCAGGTAATCTTCGACCGACATGCCATTTATTTATTTCTGGAAGCAAGGTAAGTTTACGTTGAACGTTCGCAGAGATACGTGGGCGTAGGGTCAGATTGAAAATGGCGGGATGCAGTAACGATAAGCGACAAGGTAAGAAGAGAGGAAGGTGTCAGTTATGCCCCTATTCAAAAAATCATAAAAAGGAGAGTATGACCTGCGACAAATGCACAACATTTTTTTGTAAGCATCATTGCAGTAAGAAGATATTGTGCGAAATTTGCATTCAGAGGTAAGGTGTAAAACATGTTTGTTATCTTTTACATAAAAGCTTGAAAATGGTATCTTTTGTTTCAAAGAGGGGTTATGAGGCTTGAACTTCAACCTCCCATTCCGGCAAATGGCCAATTTTTTTTTTTATAGAAAATTTCAAAAAATGTTTACTATATTTATTTGACTTGATGTTTAGTTTTATGTTTATTAAACGTGTAACCGCCAGACTTTTTGGGTTATTTCTTTTTTGATATACGAAAGCAAATGTGTAAACATAAACTAGGTACGAATACATTGAAAATACAACATTTTTTATTTAAAAAAAAAACTAAGGGTAAAATTTGACCCATCCATGTCATAAATGTAACTTTTTGAGGCATGGTATTTAAGGGTTAAGTGAAAGTTACTTAAGGATCAATAAATATGTAGAAAATGCAATTGTATGTTTAAATTATCCTTTAATAACATTTGAGGCTTAGGTGTAGTACAAACCAAAAGTAAACAGAAATTTTTATTTCGAAAAATACCATAATATTGTACAGTATTGTATGTAGAAATTAATCTAAAAAAAATTCCAAAAAAAATAAGATATTACCTGGAAAATTATATTATTAATACAAGAAAAAACAAACATGAACTATAGATTTTGTTTACCAAATGGAATAAATAATAAAAATAGCAATTAACTTGGTTGGAATATAATAATTAAAAATAAGAAAATAAACAACAAGGGCACGCTACTTGTCATTTCGGTAATTATATCCTTCGTGGAATAATGTATCACCTCCTTTCTGAGACTTGCCAAATTGCATTTTTTTAGACTTTAAATAAATATGACACTGACAAGTAGTTGTTTACACTTTGATCTGTGTCAGTTGGTCGGGAAGCGATATGTGTTGAAGTATGATGAAAAATATTGATTATTGTTCTTACTTGTTTTCCGTTCCTTATATTCTGATATTGTTATAGACAGTTACCAACACTTTGATCACTGTCAGCTGGTCGGGAAGCAATGATGAATTGACGAATTGAATTAGGATAACTATTGTTATGACTGTCATTTATGGAAAATATGCTATTCCTAATTATGCTAATTCGGTACTATAGTCTATTTTTATGTATGAGATAGTAGTAAAATAAAGAAGCATAATTATCTTTTGGCGGCGCTATTTTATGGAGCGCTGTTTTTATCCTGCGCTGTTTTTGTCCAGCGCTTTTTTGTCCTGCGCTGTTTTTGTGCAGCGCTATTTTGACCAGCGCTATTTATGTCCAGCGCTATTTTGTCCAGCGCTTTTTTTGACCAGCGCTATTCTGCTACAGAGCCCTAAATATGACATATTATGCTAGATATAAAAATGATGTATCTAATGGCCGTACTAAGCCCGTTTAACGAATCTGGTTTAAATAGATAAACGCCCATAAAGTTGCCTTGGTATGCACCGAACGAAGCTTCGTTAAATCTGAAAGAAGTTTGACAACGTCGAAAAGGTTAGGTACTTTTTTGTGTAAAAAACGTTCGTTGGTGACAATGATTGACGTTATTTGAGTTTTGATTACTGTCGTTTACAGTTAGGGACGCGACTTTTGGTATTTGAATTCCGAATTACATGTATTATGGCCTTATGCACCGTTAATAGTACCAAGCCGACTTAAGTCAACTGGTTTAAATAAATAGTTAAACGCCCATAATGTTGCATTGGTATGCACAGAACGAAGTTTAGTTAAACCTGAAAGAAATTTGACATCGTCGAAAAGTTTAGGAACTTTTTGTGTGAAATTGTTCGTTGGTGACAATGCTTATAACGTTATTTGAGTTATGGGTACTCTCGTTTACAGTTATAACGTGACGGTTGTTATTTGAATTCCAAATTACATGTAGTTTGTAACAGTTCAAATAATTAAAATCAACCACTGTTTCTTGACAGTCACCGCATCAAATCTAACCAACTTTTCATGAGACATTCACATAAGTTACCCAAGTATCAAAAAGAATAGTCTAAAGTTAAACCTCCAATATTGGCGTTTGAGTTTAAAATGGTTCAACTTCCATAGAATCGATGGTGCATACCAATTCAAAATTATAAACTAGTTCAATGCTAAAACGAGTTCATACGTGCATAGGGTCATATGTTACCTATTTATTTATAAAAATTTCTATAATTTACTTCTGACTATGCAGATGTAATTTCAGAAAACGGTCGAGTTATTTTTGTTGAAAAATGTGTTTAATCCAGGCGATTTTTTTTCAAGTTTACTGTAAAATCAAATCAATTGAGTTAGTAGGTAAAGTTCTTCTAAAGTTAATGTGAAGACCCATATTTTTAATCCCTTTGAAGGAAAAAGCCGCCCAATGGCGTGCATATAAATTTTTTATAAATTCGAATATTGTGAAATAATGTTAATCTACTATATCAATTTGAATGAAAAAAATTAACCTGCATACAAAATTCATAAAATTTGTAATACAATAATAAAGCGCTTTCCTCTAGAACACGGAGTATGTATCTAAAGAATAGTTTTTTGTATCGTCAACCCAACCATTAAATGTGGGTGTATATCCTCATACAGTTTTAATTATAATATAATTACCATTACTACTATTTTCTTACATATTAAGTTAAAATGTATTTTATTTTATATATTTATTCATGTAATAAAACCGTAAGGATTGTTTGAATAACAAATAAATGAATAAACACTTGACAACATCATGTGTGTATCAAACCAAGTTTCGTCTAAATAAAAAATTCTATTTGAATCACGGTACCCTTTTATTTTGCACAAATACTCCTGTCTAAGTTCAGCGATACGCCGAGACTCCATTATTACCATTCGATTATTTAACTTCTTATATTTAAATCCACAATTCGATAATCCTTCGCATCATCTTGGACTGTTGTTTCAAATGGTCTCCAAAATGCCATTCTAATTAATTATATTATAAAACCTACCCTAACGTCTACGAACAAATGAATATTATATTAATATCAATTCACTGAGGCGACCTAACCACTACACCATCAAAAAGGTTTTATATTAATGATACCTTTCTACACTAGATCACCTACACTTTCCTATAAATACCTATAACAATTCACTAAACTCACTCAACCCAGAAATAGATATTATATTAAATATTTCTTTAAAACAAAATTCACACCCGACACTGAATGATACTAATGGATTATAAGCCGAACCACAACACAACCCCCCCGAACACCCTCAAGACCGTAGAATTTTTTCTGCAAAAACGTCCAACGGATTATACTTCGGTTATTTCGTTATATTACGATGAATACTGCAGTTGATGACTGGTTGTTTCGAAGTCTTCACTGCAGGTGTTACTACGTTGCCAACTCTTCAAAATGTTCTTAAATATTGTAACATATAAAAAGTGGTTTTAATTAATTTTTCTTTTTTCAGTAATTTCAAGCAACTTATTTCAATGTTTACTAATAAATTTACATTATGTATTTTTTTAAAAATATTTCCAACCTAGCTTTCTTATAACATCACGAACTAACAGTTTACTGAAGTAAGAGGAACATTTGTGTAGCGAGCCTAACAATTTTAGAAAATATATCTGACAACATTGCTTCATTTTATGGTCATCACACTGACTTTGGTTAAAGTATACGGGTACCAGGACACATTAGCACTTACTGACGGACCGCCACTGGTCGATGATGATGAAATACGTTTTTTATATAAATCAGGTCATATTTCAACGTTTATGTAATTCTAGTCAATAAACGATAATGTTTAGATTATAGAAGTTTCATTAACATTTATTTTTTTACTAGAAGTTGATCCACAGACATTTAGGTCATGGGTCCATTCGATTCTTTTTGTTGAGTTTTATGAGATAATTCAATCTTATTACAGCACACAATTTATTTATACTCTATTACGTATAGTTGGGGTAAAAATATAAGCCAAACTTTTATTTTATTGATTGGATTCATTTGTTATCTACCATATTCGTGAAAGCTAGTTGGGATTTAATTTAAACCCCAGGTTTTTAGCTGCTTTTCAGGTCTAGCTCAATTAAACATTCTAAGGGAATCATAGCTAAGCAGCATGAATCCCAAAATACATTATTGAAAATCAAAACAATGACGTTCATTTGCTGCTTCAATCCATTGTCACTTTAAACCTAATAAATTTTGAAATTTATCACGTGTCTGTAGGTCGCATGCGATTAATAGTATATTACGTTACAAGAGTTGTAATCCAATTACGCACTCGCCGCTGTGCAGCTTCGTGCGTTTTCACTTCGTGCGTAATAGGTTACTTACAACTCGTGTAACGTACTATACTTTTTCTACGCCCATATATCTTCTTCTGAGTGCTCATAATTTCATCTTTTTCACTACTAACAGACATATTCGTAGGTAAAGTTGAGTTGAGAAAATGTTCGGATACTATAAGTTGTTACAAAAATTGACAGCATAAACGAGATGACGTTTATTCCCATATCAAGAAAAACCGAATTATTTTTTTTGAAATTGTAAAATGTGTTGCCGACATTGAGGGGCATCACTCTTTTAATCTAAAATGTATTTCACTAATGCTAAGAGCTTTTATGTTTTTCAATTGATTAAAAGTATGTAAATAAACCAAATAAAATAGTACGTAAATAAAAATTTGATTGCAATTTGATTCAACAAAAAAATTTGAGTTTTTTAATCCAAACGCACGTGTATGTTATGAGATTTTCGTTACGTGCATGTTAAATGTCACTTACAAGGCATGTTGTCAGTGCGATATTTGACGTTTACGGATATGGGCGTAGAAAAAAACTATAAATATAGATTTAAAGAAACGTTTTGTATTCAATTTCCATCAAATCAAAATCGTTGGATAATTAAATATCAAAGTTAAATTATGAGTTGACATAGCAAACATTTTATATGTCGGCTGTTTTCCCTTTAAAATCGGTTTATTTGGAACAATGTTGACGTTTCTGCTGTTATTTTGGTTATTTTTTGCGTATTTCATTTTATTTAAATATTGCCTAACGTCTCTTTGCCAATGTGGAGGTGCACCATACTGATGAAAGTATACGTTCATATTGGGAAATAATCGATTTATTTTATGTATAATTTAATTTTGGAGTAAATCAATATATTTAGCACCAGAAAGCGTACCTTCAATAAAAAATGGTCCGATCGAATGGTTTTTCACCAAACCCTCCCATAAATTAACTTTAAACGGATAAAATTTATTTTTATACAGAATAGTTTGTATAGACTGTATACAAATACCATCATTTCTTGCCAACACACTTGTAGATGTTTTAAGGTTTTCTCTCGGATTTTCTTGAACATCTAAACTTCATCTTCATTAGTTGCACTTTTCGGTCTACCAGACCTTGGAATATCCTTTACACTACCAGTTTCATTTAATTGGTTTATTAATCTCGTCACCGTAGATCTACTTATAGGAGAGCATTCAGGATTTAAGCTACTTCATCATGGGAACGTTTGCGATCACCATATCCAACTAACATTAAGGTTTCCATTCGTTGTTTTTCCGATAAATTTACTTTAAAACTTCGTGATAATTTGAAATTATAATGGTTCGCCACCTGTAATGTCCTCCACTCCTTATGTTAATAATAGTGGTACTTCTGAATTAGCAAATCCAAAGACCAGCCCAGAACCCATGCGTACCAGATGTGGTCGTGTTGTAAAGGCTCCTCAAAGACTTGGATTTATAATCTTTGAGGGGAAAGATGTAATATTGTAAACTTCTGTGTTGCTAGTCTCTAGGCAACAGGACAGAATAATGATTGTAACCTATCCTTCTTGTTAGTAAGGATTGCATTTTGACAGATAACGTTTAATGTCAATTGATTAAGTGAATATTGTTGTGTTCCAACATTATACCCAATAATACAGAAACAAGTGTGGACACGGAGAAAGGCAATTAAAAAAGCAGTTATTATAACTCACACGAATAATAATGAAAAAATTCTATAACTTATTAATAAAAATTTCTTATTCCGCCCTTATTCTTAGATTAGTCAGAGAATAGTTACTCAGAGACCAGCGGAGGCTTAAGGAAGTAATAAAATTGCTATTAATAAACTCCGTTGTATCGAACACCTAAACTCAGTTTAATTATAACAGATGTTTAGACTGTGACATATTGATTTATTTATTATCATCAATTTCATCAGTCTAAACATCAGTTATAATTAAACCGAGTTTAGGTGTTTGATACAACGCGCCCTAAGGAGATACCTAACATTTGTTATCTTTATTACTAGATTGGGACGTGACTTAAGGGTGTGTTGTAACTCGGTAGGTTAAACCATTGTTATAGTTAACTAATAAAGTGTCGTTATGGTAACATCTGTACTGGTGTGATTGTGACATGTATTTTCAAAATAGCAAGTTATCTCCCAATTTGTGTTTTGTACTAGAAGTAGTGTTTCCGAATTTTCTTTGCATTTTTTATTGTTAATAGTTCAGGTTAATACATATTTAGTATGAGTTCTGCTAAAAAACGGGTTCGTTCCTTGAATTGGGATGAGACTGAAAAGGTGAGTAAATAAATAAAAAAATTTATAGTGAACGTGTTAATATCTTCCGAATCAGAAACAATTATTTCCTGGGCTACATACCCCGATAGGGGTCCGTTGAACTTCACGAAGACACGAATTTTTGAGTGATTTTGCGAAAAATCGACTCACCTATTTTGAATGTTATCCGTCGAAAAATTTGAGGGTTACACACAATTTACAGAGAAAAATCAAAAAAAAGATTTTTTTTCACCACTTATACCATCACTTTTTGGCCCGATATTTTATACAAAAAACAGTTTAAATGTATCGCACTGTAGAGGAAAGTGATCAAGAATATGTATTTATTTTAGTTTTTTTTTTATTTTTCTCTCTAAATTGTGTGTACCCGCAAATTTTTCGACGGATAATATTCAAAATAGGTGAGTACTATTCGCATAATGAGTCAAAAATTCGTGTCTCCGTATAGTTCAACGGACCCCCCGACAGGACTTGAATTACACTCCATCAAAAGACGCGATGGAATAGCTGTTTAAAATATTAGTCACAGTAGAGAACTGTGCCAACTTCAGTTACAATGGAAGCAGCTGAAAATTTCTGCTAATAAAAACTGCTAAAATTTAATTTTTCTGACCGGACGAATATTCTCTGCTTCGAATTCTTCCATCATTCTCAAATCATCCAAATAATAATCTCTTCCTTCCATTGCAAAATAACTACTACTTATTGAGCCAAAGCAAACAATACTTAATAAATATAACTAATTAATAATAATAAACTAAATAATAACACAAAAACAACAAACTGATTTTCGAATTAGATTATGGCAACGTATTTTTATCACAAACGACAGTTCAACAAAACTAAAATTATATTTAGTCGAAGGTTACTCCGACCTTATACTACCTATTTCCTTAGATTAAAATTACTACCAAAGTTACTCCCAGACTAACCTCGGAGTAGCCTATTCCTTGCCTAATATAATATGCGTTTGTTAATAGCGTATCTGTCAATCTAATGGCTTAACCATCGAATAAAGTTAGACTAAAACTAGTCTTACATTACAGCCTTTTTGCAGCAACTTTATTGCAGGCAATATAAATTGCATGCAAAATTAAAATCCAGTCTTCTTACATTTCAGCCTATTTGTTGCAGCTTTCCAAGATTTTTTTGACATTTGACATTATTATTATCACATTAGAAAATTCACTTTGAAAATGAATACAGAAAAAAACAAAAGTTTTACTTCTGGCAATCACTACTACTGCTGTTCTTGCCACTTATATAAAAAGGCGGATTAAAAACAGGAGGAATAGATCTTGTTGGAACAAACCATGGTTAAATAAAACAATGGGAACTCAGGAATTGCAAACGAATTCAAAGATTGTAACGACTTGAAAGCCTTTAAAAACTACCTGAGAATGGATGAGCCTACATTCTACATTCGATAAGTTGTTAGAAAAAATTGAGCATCGAATAAAGAAAACTGATTCTTTCTTTCGAAACATTCTTCTTCTATTTTTTGTAGTCGGCTATTATACCGAATTACCAACACAATAATTATGTTGTCAAAATCTAAAAATAAAACATGATCCAGTCAAATTAACCACACGTCAAACTGACAGGTTGAATTCAATTGTGAAAATTGGAGATTTTGCATGAAAATGAGTCGATTTGGAGTTTGTTCTCTGTCCACCATCGATAAAAAAGTCAAAGGAAATGTTCCCATTAATACGGAGAAGGCAAAAAAACAATTCTATTGGCCGACATTTGGGACGGAAAAATAATCCTCCGAATACCACACGAGCTTCAAAATTATCTGGCATTTCCCTCAAGGTTCCCTGCAAACAAATAAAGTCGTCAAGTTTTTCAGGAAAAATCACTCGAGCTTCGCGCTCGTTATTTTTTAACCTGAAAAACTTGACTCCTTCATTAGTTTGCAACGAACCTATCGGGAAATACCCGATAATTTTGAAGCTCTTGTGGTATTATATATGAAAATTAGGAACATTTCTATATTTTTCAAGCCTGAAAGTTGCAGTAAAAATGGCTGGAACGCATGCGCAATTATTATTTAAAAAAGGCCAGCAATTTCTTTAAAAAGGCTGTAATGTAAGACTAGTATTAGGTTATTCCGTGTTTATTAATAAGACCGTAATTGATTAGTACTATTTTATCGTTTTTAAATTCTATAGGTTAAGTAGATAAAATTACTCAATATTATACCACCAATTCACATAAACAATAAAGTGATTTGACTTACCCTTTTTTATTTGTCACTTGAACGAACATAAAAATAAGAATCGCGTTATACAAAACAACACAAAACCACCAAACACTTTGTTGGTTACCTAACACAAATGGTACGAAATAAAATTCAGTCAAGTTCAATAAATGTACGTACGCTAGCGAAAGGTTGTCTTAGATTGAATTTTTATATTCCAGGGGTTTACCAAACGTCACTATAAGGAATTTCCAAGTTTAATTGCGCACAGGTAGATTAAATCGAGATTTCAGAACAAATTAAAAATATCGTTTCTTGGTAATAATTGTATGCTTAAGATTTGTTATATGATTTTTTCACGTCATTTTTTCATGTTGTGTAGTTAAACACAATAACTAGTCAATTCGAACAAATAAACACTTTGTTTATATTGTTTAAAAAAATATATTGAAACTAAATACGTACATATATCCATTTGAACGTTTTTAATTATTATAATTTGCATAACAATGTGATAATATTTAAATTCTTACTAGTATTGACAGTGTCTCACTTATGTTTAACTATTTTATTGACAATAGTTCGATAATAATAGTTATGGCATTATTATTAAAATAATTCGCATATAGGTACTTTAATAATATTTTGTACCTTTATTTTATGTGATTCAATTAAATATACGTCTTTCGCGTACAAAAACTAGATTTTATTTCCCTAATGAAACTCACTTGAAACATTTCACGTACGTCACTGATCTATTAAACATCTTTATTAAAACTGTGATAGTGGATGAATCGTAACATGTTGACTACTTTTCTTTTAATTCAAGTTTTCCCACAAAAATTACTAATTGAAGCGCCCTGTATTCACTTATTAAATTAATATAAGGTTCTTTTCAACCACTACTAATTTACAATAACATTTCTAATACACATGCGCAGTTAAAAAAGATCGTTCCAGCTGCCTGAAATTACTGGTTTAGAACTCTCGATTACTATCAGTTCGCTATTCCATCTTATCTATGGTTCCATCTCGTTTGCAGACCAATAAAATTAAGGCAAGTTCATAATGTATCTAGCAACGAATCACGAATCGTTGTTTTTATAAAGTTATAAAAAGTTGGCATTTTATACAAAGACGAAATTGGTAGACGTTTTGGGTGGGACTTTCATAAGAAATAACAGATACAAAATTTACTTAAAAAGTTGAAAAATCGATAGTATTAGAATAATAATATATATTAGTACACGGAATGAAGCTCAAAAAAAGGTAAAACCTCGCAATTTTTTCGTCCAGCATGGATTGACTTGAAATTTTAACAGGAGGTAGGTGATAGCCGAAGGTTCAAAATCTATATCGAACCGAAGGGCGCTAAAGCCTTGGGGGTGTTTGCCACCCCATCTCGGGGGTGAAAATTTTTCATTACATTTTAACCACAGGAATCGATTGAAAAAGTGATTCTAAGCAAAAAATGTTCCATACCTTTTTTTTGTAAAATCAATATTCTCTAAGTTATTCGCGATTGAAAGTAACGCTTTTTAGAGGAAAAAATCGACGTTTTTGATATGTTTTTCGCGGATAACTCGAAAATTATGCATTTTATCAAAAAAACTGTAGAAAGCAAAATTGTAGCTTTTAAAAAAACAAACAAAACCCTTCTTTTATAATTTTTCTAAAACCAATGGGAACCGAGATATGGCCCATCAATGATTAGCTTTTTTTCCCGAATGCAAAATGTGATAGATTCAAAGTCAAATACCGGAAAAATGATGCATTTTTCGTAGAAAACTCATAGAATTTTTTTTAAAGAGCATAATTAGACCTTTCTTTTTTAAGAAAAAAGGTCTGTAGCATCAAAATTGAGTGAATTATGACAAAAATAATGTCAGTACTGAATTTTTTATACAAAAAAATCGGTGAAAACAACCCCCTAACTACCCCCCTAATTAAAATTGATCTTTACCCTTGTGCAATTCTCTTTGTACATGTATGGTTAATATGTCCAAGAAGTTTGACCAAATTAAAATTCATAGTTTTCGAAAAATTATGGCTTAAAGTAAAAAGTTATTTTTCATAATTTTGTAGTTTTTACCCTTTCTTTCAAAATAACTCCGAAAATATTAGAGGTACAAGCAAAGTTAAAAAACGAAATTGTAGCTTTTTTTATGACCAAAATTTTCATGTAAGTAGATTTTTTGTACAGTTAATATTTGACGAGATATGGCCGTTTAAAACGTCTATTTACGCACGAGCACCACCTTTTTTTAGCACTTTAAACTCACCCCATTTAAAAACGAAAGGGTCTAAAGAGATTTAACTTACAGATCCTTGTAGTTCTTGAAAAACCCTATACAAAATCGTTTTTGAATAAACTTTTTATCATCAAAAATGAAGGAAATACGTTAAAAAAACCAATTGATTTTTTTTTCGAAATATTCCAATAGTATAGTATAGTACACTTGGAAGCATAATAATGTACAAAACCGGTTCATTCGGCAGTGGGGCTACTTTTTTTCAATTCATATCTATAACAATAGTTTATAAAAATTGCAATGTTGTGAAGGGTGGTTTTTAAAGGTTGAAAAGTTACTTAATGCACGTGACACATTTTTTTTACAACAGAATTATTGAGCAAATCCCTATTAGCATTAATTATTTTTCTCTTGGCAAAAAATTTTTTTTTACATATAACACTAATAACAGTTGCGTTAGAGTTCGTGATTCGTTGCTATATTACCATTCAAGCGATTCTTGCTCTTGCTGATTAGCGAGTAACGAAAGTTCAGAAGTTAGGATCGAAACATGTTTTAAATTGTCACATTTCAAATTTGTTTTTAGTGTGAAATGTAAATAGGTTATGGAAATGCGTTTTTAGTTTTCACCAAGGACTGTTTCTTCGTGTAATTGTTGATGTAAGAAAAAGAAGGGAAGAATGGAATCCGAAACGCCAGAAGGTAATACCTATATTTTTGGAACCTTGTTAATTTTAATAATATTCTTTTTTTGTACAAGTAGGCCTGGAAGAATTTCTTGTATGGCCAACAGATAACGAGGGTACAAGCATTTCAAACATCCAAATCATCATCATCTGATTAAGGCTCTTAATATAATGTGATTCAGTAAATATCCTCGGAAATTCTAATTATTATCCTATATTTATGTTTTCAACAAATTATCCCTTAACTTAATTCTACAGTGCATGATTTTTTTAAATAAATTGTACTAATTTGTATTAATAGTGTACTTTATGTGTAGATCAGTAAACCATTCCAGAACACAAAACTTTGACAGGTCGGGCATAATGGGCTGGGTCCCCCGATCAGCTGGAGTTGGTTTGTGTGTTTTGGTATGTGGAGTAAGTAAGTTGGTTGTCAGAATAAAAGATACCTTATCTCTCCCCACACTCCAAACTTAATAACTCCACAAAACGATAGCATTTTAGATAATATCAAGAACTTTTTTCAAATTAAAGTTTAACTATAATCCGTAATTTATCAGTAATGATAACTAAATAGAATATGACATGAATACCCACAGCAATATGGCCGATCTTTCAGTGACGTCATTCTGGAATATGAATATAATAGTTATTTGTATGCTTAGGCCGCGAAATACCTTTTTAACGTACCGAAAGAACAGTTATCGCCGAGGCCGTTTGCGGCCGAGGCAAGGTAATCTTGAGGTCGTTAAAAAGTTTCGCGGCCATGGCATACACACTATTTTTCGTGCAATCGTTAAAATTATTAAACTAGATAATTGTAAATAAATATATCATTGCTCTAAAATCAACAGCAGTTTAATTTATTTAACAATGGGTGCTATGGAAATGATATGTTCTTGCTTCAACTTCTGGAGTAAATATGAGTAATAATACAAACTGTACAATTTATGTTAATATTCATCCTAAATAATATAAGTACTTATGTATTTGTTGGTATTCAATAAAAAATAATCCTTGTCTTTGTAGTATTTTAGAAATGTCAAATTTGGAAGTGACGTTTGGTTTCGCAGCCGTTGCTATGGGTAACGGCCGCGAAATTGAATTTCGCGGACTGTGTTGAGAACGCGAAATACTGACTTCGCGTCCGGTTGCACGAAAAAACATTTTTTTAAGTTATATTATTGACAGAATTCGGTAAACCGCGTGCATATACTAAACTAGTTGAAAATACGTAACCGGTAGCTTTACTAATTTCTCTTATGCATGCGCATTATCAATTCAATTACTGGTTACGTACGATAAATGTATGTTCTGCTTGCCGAGCTCGTTACTGATCAAGCAGTCATTAAAGCACTGAGATCTTGTGTAATCAGTTCCAAAATGGTGTGGGAATACCTAAGCAAACTCAATAAACTTGGCTAGAACAATATGTCACCTTACTGTGGATTCCAGGACACACTGGAATAGAAGGAAATGAAATAGGAGATGAACTATCAAAAAGGGGGGACTGACATAGCTTTTGGGCGGAACCCATTCGCTGAATCAGCTCCAATGTAATACTGGAAGAAATAGGTAAAGCTGAAAAAAAGAGAAGATCTGATCATTGTAAAGATCTAGTAGGGCTTAGACAATCAAATATTCTTCTGGGTGACTACAACCTGTTGAGATCAAAATTAATGCATAAGTCAAAGTAAAACTGCACTAAGAGTTTTAACAGGACCTAACGGAACATTGCCACCTAAATGGGCACCTGAAAAAGTTCAAAATAGTGGAGGAAGAAGAATGTAGATTTTGTAGCATGGAAGAAGAAACCTCCATCCACATACTTGCGAATTGCACAGCAATTCAAAATTCTAGGGCATAGCACCTAGGAGATTACTGGATAAAAGAGGGACATTTACCTAAGTTGAAGCCTGCAGATATCCTGAAATTTCTCCGGGAAATAGGACTAAAGTAGCTACTAGTCACTGAGACTCTCATCAGAATGTAAGTATAAGTAAGGGGGCACAATAGATCTTTTAGGTCTCATTGATGTCACCCGAATATATACAAACATTTTTGAAGGTTATTCCCCGATTTCACTCTCAAATTTTCTTTTGTATGTAGATTATCTATATCACTGTAAAATGTATAAAAAATAATTCAGAGAATCGCATCTGCATCCGTAAATGCCGAAGTTTCGCATTGATTTAGACTTCCGCGTTTGCCTCCGCAATATTCAATACCTACGTTTTGCGGATGTGGTTATGGTATAAAAGACACAATAAGAAAGTGAGCGAGTCCTGCGTGGTGCGCCCTTTTGCTACTTATGATCTCTGATTGCTCTGGTGACAAGACCAATAAGTTTGTTTTGTTTAACCAACATAATTCCTGCCACACGAGCACTTGATGACCGTTTAACAAGATCACAGGATTCTGATACTATTTGGATTGCAATCACAACTCTGAAAACACAATTATCAGCTGAATTTTCTTGTTTGGAAAATAACAGTTTATATGCCATTGAAAACCTATGTAGATCATTGCTATAAGTATAAATTTTCCAAATTCATGAGTGAGGACAAAATTAACAATCATTTCCAATTTCGGATAGAATAAAAGGAAGCAGAAGAGGGATTCCTCCATCCTGGAACAACCAAGGACCTCCGGCATTGCCAATAATACAAGCTTAAAAAGCAATCTTACCATGATGTTAGATTCATCATCATCAAGTGAAGATGAAAGTCAAGAAATACCTGACTATGATATATATACTCTTGTCAAGAACAAACTGTTCATTCGTCTAAAAAAAAAGACTAGACGTGGACGGAAGATCACTTGATTGGTAAAAAGTTAATTGTGGTGACAGTGACCAGTCAGTGTACCTAGCAAACAATTGTTTAGTGGCGGCGATCCGCTAGGAAATAGGGGCTGGACTGTGAGAAGGCAGCAATATTAATTTTTGTTTAATTCTGTTCAAATTTTTCTTAAATTGTTTCAAATTTTAAGTAAAAACTGAGTTCTAAATGAAATAACAACTAACATTACTTTCAACAATTTTCACCTTAATTACTAAAAATTTGAATTTACAATTTATTTCTTTTTTATTATCTAAAATTGTTTCAAATTTGTATTAGAAACATATTTCTAAATTAAATTAAGCACTTACAACTTGTATCTATTAAAAAAAATTGAAAAGTGTACCCGCGGGAGTGATCCTTTGAAAACTCTCATTGCCTATGTTAAAAATTCATCAACCCTTATTCAAAGGACCGCTTGGCGGTGCTTATGACTGTCAACAAGAGGTTATTTGAAATATTTTTTTTATTTCATACTGACTAAACCAAACTTAACAAACTAAAACAGAAAAATTTATGATTTTTTTTGGAAAATATGTTCTCTCTTTATACACATGGCAATTTGTTTTTTTTTCCTGGTCACTAAGTGATTTTAATCTCTACATCTAATCAGATGTTTGCCCAGTATTTGCAACCACCACAGATTAATATCTCCCTTTTGTGTTACTACCTGAGAAGTGGACACTGGATGAGCAAAAATCGATTTTACTATAGCTATAATTGATAAAAAACTATGATATTGTTTTAAGAGAATAATTATTACAAAAAGTAATAAAGAAATCAGAAAAAATTTGTTTCCACTAAGTACTGTTAAACCAACAAAAATTCTAAAATTGTGAACAGACAAAAGCTATTATAATTACACTTAATTAACAGGAAGGATAAATTCATGGAATCATTGATAGATAAATTAACAAATTAAGTACAATATAAAATACTGATAGCAGAAGATATAGTTTAAAAAATTTAATTATACAGAACTATATATATTTTTCTGAATGTACTTCATGCTATAAACTTGGTGGAATAACAGAATTTTTATATTTAATCACTCATATCACTACAATGATATCTTCCGATAAAGCAAATTTATATTAATCAGCATTTTAGAGTGAGTCCAATCAAAATTTAATAGTTATTACAGAATTGACATACCTGAATATATAGATATTTTAAAACGTAATTACATCACAGGTTCATTTTCATACGTAAATTGCACATGAGTGATCACAGACTCTATTTATTTTTAAAACATTTTCATTTTTAAAGTTTTGAAAGGACAAATTTGTCATATTTTTGTTATGTAAGGTTATGTTATATGTCATCTTCTTTTTATGTCATTCTGGTTCAAGTTACCAAATTAGTCTTGACATACAGTTGTATCCAGGAACGTAGGATTTATAACTTACTATTGTCAATTGTGACCATATTTTATATGTTAACAAGTAATGTAACGACGAATAATCATTCAGTTGAAAAACATAATGTTCATGATTTACATTCCACTTGATTATTGATATTAATTATTTTTGTTGAAAAAACAAGTTTATAAAGTCTTCGGTGGGTAATGATTATTCGTAATTAAATGCTTCGAAGAGAAGAATTCGACTATAACCTCAATTTCCTTGGCGGGAAAGGTATGTGAGCCTGTGAGGCAAATGCAAAGAAAAGTGGTCATTCTGCAGTTCTAATAGTATTTATTGTATTTTTTTATGAATTTTGGATATATATAGAAAAAAATAATGGATACGTCAGTAGGTAGAAGAAGGGCCAAAACAATTATTCAAAATACGGAGATTTCAACAGAATTTGCTCACGATTTAAATATGTACAAAACTAGCCCTTCAAACATAATTTCATTGAACGAATTTGAAGAATTAGCTCTGGAAAGACTGCAGTTATTAAGAACAATAGAACAGGCAACAGCAAAAGGTCATAAACAGTATTCAGAAGATTGGAAAAACTGTATTAAAGAAGAACTCGCTAAACTTGGCTTAAAGAGATATTTACGATTACTCCTCGGTTACAACGGGTAATGGACAATATACTAAACAAACTGAACATATTTAAAAAATCGTCATAATCCACAATTATATTTGTACAAAGTTTTCATCTGCTTTGAGAAATTTTATCATTTTTTGAATTAATACTATCAATTCTTTTAGACAAACTGAACAAGATATACAAGCAAGGCGAGCTGATCACCATTCACATTTCATTTTAAGACTTGCTTATTGTCGTTCAGAGGATTTAAGAAGATGGTTTCTAAGCAGAGAAATGGAATGGTTCAAATTAAGATTTTTAGTACAAAATCAACAAGGCATCATGAAATTTTTACAAATAAACAATCTTACATATCTTCCCATTCCACAGGATGTCAAAGAAAAAATTAAACAGGAACTGATAATGGGCACTATAGGTATGTAAAACAATATGTGAAATATTTAATCCCTTCTATTTAAGCTATATTTTATATATTTATATATACAGTGCTATTCAAAAGTCCCCTCCCCCCTCGTATCTTTTAAACGGCTACACTTACATTAATAAAATTTGGAGTGTGAAAATAAAGTGTTGTAAACTTCTCCACAAATGGTAACAGGTGACGTAATAGTAATAGATGACGTCACAGTGCCACTCTGGTCAATAATTTTAAATAGGACCTTATGGCAAGTGATATCTCGTTTGAAAGGCATTGACATTGGCTACATAGCCATATTAATTTTGTTTGGGTTTAAACTAATTTTGACAGATAAATTGAATAAATATCAACAATGGATTCTTATAGTAAGTGTTTGAAATGTGCTCTGTCTACTTCCTGACAGTAATACATCCTATTAGTAAACTCTTGTCATACTCGTGAATGTGTCAGCTGAAATTGCATTGCATTCTTCAATAATTCTTTCTTTCAAAACGCCAATGCTATCTGGTGACCTTGGATTTCAAGTACCCCGATAGAAAAAAATTTAATGGTATCAGATCTGGTGACCGAGGTGGCCATTCTACAGGACCTCGCCGGCCGATCCATCTACCTCGATATTCTTCATCCAGGTAACGCCTTACTGCACCATAATAATGTGCAGGAGCACCATCTTGTTGAAATGTTATTTCCAGATAACCGAATTCATCTGGATTATCTTCCAGAATTTCAAGAATTAACGGCTCAATTGCATTTTGTAACATCTCCAGATACACTTCACCGCTTAAATTTGAATTTAGGAAAACAGGACCAACTATGTGATTTCCCAAAATACCTGCCCAAACATTGACTTTTTCTGGAAATTGGGTATGTTGTTCACGAAAGGTGTGAGGATTTGTGTCACTCCAATACCTTACATTTTGTGTATTCACATTTCCATTGAGGCAAAAAGTACTTTCGTCACTAAAACAAATTGTTTTTATGTAATGTGGGTTTTGACTAATTTTATTTGTCGTACATTCATAGAATTCGAGTCTTCTGTCGGGGTCGTCATCCGAAAGGTGGTGCACCATTTTTAACTTGTATGGATGAAATTTATTTTCAGCCAACACTCTCTGTACTGTTTACTTCACAGATAGACGCAACTTTGGTTGAAGAGGAAGTAGGGTTTACTACCATTTCAGCAACTATATCAATTTTTTTATCATCACTAAATGTTGGTCGACCAGATCGTTTGGCATCTTGAACACTACCTGTTGCTTCAAGCTTGTGAAGAAGCTCCCTCAAATAAGTTCTCGAGATAGGGCGATCTGGGTATCTCTCATTAAATAAACGTTCCGCTTCATGGAGATTCTTTCCAGATTCACCAATTATTAAGATAGCTGCTACTTTGTCGGCTTGAGTACTTACCATTTTGCCAATGTAAACTCTTAAACGTCTCGTTAAACAATAATAAAATTAAATATTTAAGCTATTTAGAAAAACTTTGCAAAGCAACAAATACTATTAAATTAAAACCGTCAATTTTTTTGACAACTAACCAGAGGAGAAAAATCTTCAATATTTAAATGTAAAATAATAATTTTGGTATTTATTTAATGTATCCGTCAAAATTAGTTTAAACCCAAACAAAATTAATATGGCTATGTAGCCAATGTCAATGCCTTTCAAACGAGATATCACTTGCCATAAGGTCCTATTTAAAATTATTGGCCAGAGTGGCACTGTGACGTCATCTATTACTATTAATAATAATAATAATAATAATAAACGTCTTTATTATTTCCAATCATTCATTACATTATTAAGCAAATATAAATTAATAAAATACTCAATTACATGGAAGTAAAGGGCGAAATTCATTTCCATTAGTAAAAGGAATTTTACTAAGGAAATGCTCTTCCATTTAACCCTGTTATTCATGACATGCGTGGGACATTTTTTAAATACAAAACAAAACAAATAACGATACATTCCGATATTGGGAGCAGAGCTGCAATCACTATTGCCTGGCTAGGAGTAGAGATTTATATTTATTTTTAAAACTACAAAAACTTACAGATTTTAATTCTTGTGGAATTGAGTTGAACAATCGGAATATTTGATAAGTAAAGGAGCGCCGGAACATTTCCGTTCTAAACATTGGAGGAGTTAATAAACCTTTAAACCTTAAATTTAAATTATGCACATCTGTTCTAAATGAAAGTTTATTGTAGAGGTACGTGGGAGTTTTGGACACAATTATTTTATAAAATAACGTAGCTGCATGGTGAATTCTTCTATTCTCCATACTTAACCACTTAGTTTCCTTTAATTTGTGTGTAATTCTTTGACGTCTTTTAACGCCATATATGAATCGTAGACATGAATTTTGCACCCTTTGTATTTTGTTTTTAAATAAAACGGTTAGATTTGGACCATATACTGTATTAGCAAAATTAAAATGTGATAAAACTAATGTTTCACATAAAATTATTCTAATTTTTTCAGGTAAAAACTGTCTGTTGCCGTAGATCAACTTTAAAGAGCAATATGCGCGTTGAACAAGCTGGCCAACATGTTTTTCAAATCGTAAATCATTGTCTATAATAACACCCAAAATCTTAGCTCTATCAATGAACGTTAATGGCTCATTATTAATTTTAATGACATTAAGCGGATACCGTAAATTAGCACGATTGTAATTAGAACCAAATAACATTAAATTAGATTTAGAACAATTAATTAATAGGGAATGTTGAGAAGCCAAGTTAACAAATTTATTCAATTCTCGGTTTATTAAATCAAAAGCATTAACCGCTTGCTCTGGAGGAAAACTGTAATAAATTTGGGTATCATCAGCATAGACTTGAATCTTACATTGATCTAAAGACTTTATTAAATAAGTAGTATAAATTGAAAAAAGTAGTGGCCCCAAGATAGACCCCTGCGGCACACCAGATTTTAAATATAAAAATTCGGATTTATCTAATTCTATCTTAACGCACTGCTGACGGTTGTCCAAGTAATTTTCTATAAGACTAACAGCATTTTCTGAAAATCCTATGTAATGTAAAATGTTCAGCATTAGGTTAAAATTAATAGTATCAAAAGCCCTGCTGAAATCAAGTAACACTAGTATCGTGCATTGACCTTTATCAATCGAAGTCAGTATATCATCAACTACAGTGAGTAATGCTGTAGTGCAGCTATAGCCCTTTCGAAAACCAGATTGAACAGCGGGAATTAATGAATAGTTTGTCAGGTGCTCCCTTATTTGTACATCAACCGCTCTTTCAAAAATTTTAGAAAGCATAGGTAATATACTTATACCTCTCAGATCCTTATATTCTGTAGGATTTTGCTTTTTTGGCAATACACGTACCATGGCCCTTTTCCAAATAATAGGTACTACATTACTTTTTAAACAGAAATTTATAATATGTGTAATATAAGGTACCAACAAAGGACAACAAAGTTTAATGAGTTTAGCATTTAATCCATCACATCCCTCAGCATTGGACTTTATTTTGGAAATAGTGTGATATACAAACAAATCATCAATTTCCCTGAATTCAAAAGTGCTGGGAACAATATTATTACATTTGTAGAAGTTCAATAACTCATCAGGAGGCAAAACATTTGGAACAGAATTTATAAGGAAATCGTTTATTTCCTTCGGTTTCTTTAAAATTTCAGGAATATCATGACATCTATCATTAACAATATTATTTGATTTAAGTGTACGCCATAGGTCACGTGGAGTAGAATTATTAAGCTGAAATAAAAAATATGCCCTTTTTTCCCTTTTTATAGCTTGATTTGTGTAATTTTTTAAATCTTTATAATACTGTAGATGTGCTACTATTTTTGTACGCTTAAATTTTTTTAAAGCTTTGTCCCGTTCATTCATCATTTCCCTCAGATTGAATGTTAACCAAGGAGCTTTTTTCTTTGTAATTTTTGAAATTACGACAGGTGCATGCCTGTCAAATAAATCTACTAAACAATTTACCAGATAATTTATTTTTTCATCCACAGTTTCCTGATCGAAAATACGATAAAAAGAAACACTTCTTAGATCTTGAATAAACAGCTCCTCATCAAATTTTTTGAAACTTCTATAAGTACATGTTTTAGAAATATTCACTCTCTTGACATTAATTTTACAAAACACAAGTGAATGATCTGAAGTTCTGTGTCGATAGATACCTTTTTCAACTACAATTTCTTTATTAATGACAATATAATCAAGTAACGTTCTAGAGGTCGTCGTAATTCTAGTAGGTTCATCAATAATTTGATTCAAATCGAACATTGCCAAGATGTCAACAAACTTGTTCAACACTACGTTTGCCTTTAAAAAATCTATATTAAAATCACCCATACAAATTACCTCATCCACAGTTGGAAATATAGACACCAGCGAATCTTCAAATTCATTTAGAAAAACACTATCTGCAATTCCATGTGGTTTATAAATTACTCCTATACCATACGTTTTACCATTTATAGTTAATTCTATCCAAAATTGTTCCCAAACATAAGCTACATTTCTTAATTTTATTACCGTATTATATTTACCTTTTACATAAATACACAAACCCTTACCTCTAGCATTTCTATCCTCTCTATATAACGTATAACCATTAATATGTAACATATTATCAGTAACATGTCCAAACAACCACGTTTCACATAACATAAAAATGTCATAATCACACTTTTGTAATATATTTTTTACATCTCCTAGTGAAGGCAGAAGAGATCGAACATTAAGAAATGCTATGCTAAGAAAATTCATTCAGTTATCAATGCCTATTATTTCAAAATAAAAACTCCCAATATCAATGTTTTCGAAATAAAGTCAACTATAAGTTAATTATACACCTGATAAATGAAAAAAGAACTAGTAGACCTAATACAATTAATACCAATTGCACATGGCTCATACAAAATAATATATTTAAACAAAAATAAAAACTAAGCACTATATCTAACCAAAGAAAAAAGTTTCAAGTACTTAAATCTAATTACAAATTATAACCAATACTCAAATTACAAATATAGCTACAACTGAGCTATATAATATCATTTACGTTCTGAATTTTTCGAATTTCACTGTCATTATTGTACTTAATAAAAACTTTACCATTATTGGACCACACTCTTCCTTTCTTGTTTATCTTCATAATTGCAGCATTCAATAATTTTAAGGCATCCATTGATAAATCCTCCCTTAAGACTATTCCAGATCCCTTTAAATTTTTTTTATTATTAAATACCAGATTTTTGACATACTTCGTACTCAATTGTACAAGAATCGGCTTAATATTGTTTTTATCAGGTTTCCTTAATCGAAAGCAATCATTGATACAAAACTGATCCAATTTCAAGTATAATTTGTTATTGATTATATCTAATATCATATCAACACAATTCTCATTACCTACTTCTTTCACCCCATAAAAAATTATATTTTTAGATCGTTGAAAACTGTCAATTGATTCCTGTTTTGCCCTCAATGTCTTGATTGTTTCTTCATTATTTTGCAGTAATCCTTTTAACTTCGCATTGTCCATTTTTAGTTTCTCTATTTCTTTGTCATACTTTTCAGCAACAATATCCATAATAGCATTAGACAGCTCAGTTATAAAATCATTAGAATTCACTATTTTATTGACTACAGTTTTAATAGATGAGTGCAGTTCATCCTCCACTGCTTTCCCACCTTTTGCTCGAGTGCTCATATTGAAAAAATATCTACAGTTTATGGCCAAAATACGCCCTCTCAAAGTATAATAATCAGTTAAAATGTAACTTTGAGACTTACTTCTTCAGAGTTCACTATCCACTTTAGAAATTAGCACTTAAGAATATGATAATTTAGCATTAATGCAGAGCCATGTAAAACACGTCTACTCACATAGGAACATGTTGTTTGAAGTTACGTCACCTGTTACCATTCGTAGAGAAGTTTACAACACTTTATTTTCACACTCCAAATTTTATTAATGTAAGTGTAGCCGTTCAAAAGATACGAGGGGGGGAGGGGACTTTTGAATAGCCCTGTATATTTTGAGATTACAGTCTGTATCGAGGGTGCAGCTTACTAGCACAAAATATATTCATGCCAATTACAATCAAACTTACTCAATACTCAATCCAATTAGTTGATTTTTTGTTGTTTTATACTGACATAGGTACCTATATAAATTGTTCACTGTAGATTGGAACTCCTCTAAAAGGATCACTTTTGGCATGTTTTCTTCCAAAATATCTTATTTTGCAGATTCTTCACCCTAAGTTATTATTCACAGAAAAAGGGTAGTGTATTCTTTAGATACATGAATTCCTCATAATACGTTTTCATTAGTATCTGTTGAATCTTTATATGTAGGATTTGATTTTAATCACACAAATGAAATTGAACTAGGTAACTTAAAACTCGCTTATTTAAAATATGAATAAAAGATTCCCCCCATTGACCACATTCTATTAGATTGTAACAATAACAAATGACTGTGCTACAAGCTTATTCTAAAACAAATAAAGAAAGGTAACCTTCCTTTATTTTCATTTGAATGCTGCTACTACTACAATAAAATATTTAAACCAGAAGATAAACATGTTGCAACTAACAAAAAAATATATTCTAATAGGAGATACATTCAAATTTCTTATACATAGTAGTTTTAACAACCAATATAGCATTTTTATCTGTTTTTTTTTTCAAAAGTTATTACCTACATTCTACTTAAAATTACAACTTCCTGATCATTAACTTGTACAAATATTGCAAACTAAATGTTATGTAATCTGGCTATGTTCTAATACATTCTAGAATACTTTGAAATGTTCAAAAGTTTGTACACACCAGAAGAAGGCTATGTCATTTATTAAAGAACAATTACACAAAGTATACTTTTTGCAGTATTCATTTTAATTTTTGAATTACTAATTGGGATAAGGAGGCTTAGGGAGTTTGATGTTTAGTTGACCATTCCTCCCAACTTCCTTTGTAATATCTTCCACTAAAAAAAATTGAAACTTGAATAATTAAAAGTACATTTTAAGTGTGTGAAAAGAAGTTTTTATAAATCTTACTTCACAAATCCAATAGATTCTGATAATTCAAGAGCTTTTAAAGCTCGGAGACCCTTTAAACAGTAAAATATCATTGGGGTAGTTGTAACTGGCTTAGGTCTATTATATGTTTTACTGAAGTCTTCGTTTGGTATATTTTGAAGTGCATGTTGAAGGGTATTCACTAAAACACATACATTTTCATTATCACAACTTGCATTCAGCATTTTTCATACTTTGATGTATAACAACCAATAAATTTACTTTCCAACCTTATTTCAACTTACAGGGTATATTAATACTACATCCAATCATTCCTGTGGATTTTACTTCGTCTGGTTCTCTAACATCTACTATTAACACCTTTTTATCATGCGCAAGTTTTTCCATCTCTTCTAATTTAACAACTTTATCGACAGCTGCCATACTTAAATTTCTAACACTCAAAATATTTATCTTCCTACTAATTAAACTCAACATGTCATCAACAAATTAAATTATTCATAGAAATTAGCAAAATTAGGTTATGTAACTATTCTTTTTTAGCTAGATAGCCTGTGACCTGTTAGTTTGTAGTACAAGACAGGCAATTTAAACTGGTAAATATTTCAAGTAGGTATAATATTGCTTTTACTGTTTAGGTGTGAATGAAGCAACCTTCAACTCTATAGATTTTTACAAAGTACCATTTACAGAAGTTTTATCATTAATAAAAAGTAGAAGGGTATTTTTAGAACAAGGCTATGCTTATATTCCCACTTCTGATTTGGTTGTTTCAATACAAGCCCAATTTAGAGCTGTATTGAATGAAGCTTTAAGTGTAAGTAATCATTTTTGATAAAATAGAACACTTCTGATAAAAAAAATTTCAGATATACAATCAACGCCTACCATCTATTGATGATGATAGGTTAAATTCCTTGTTAAGTAATCTCCACAATGTATACACAGGGAAAACTCATATGGTAGAAGACTTGAAAGAAGGAATCAATCCAGCTAATTTGGATGCTTATTCGCAACATTTCCCACTTTGTATGCGACACTTGTTTGACATATTAAAATCCACCCATCATCTCAAACATAACGGAAGATTGCAGCTTAGTTTATTTCTCAAAGGAATTGGTAAGTAACATAATAAGTAGTGTAACTTTAAAGGTCCCAGGCTAGTGCACTCCACTTCATAGAGTAGAATTCGGCACCAATTGAAAGTATCACTGAGGTGGGGTGTACAATTAATATTAAATTGGACGCCACCAGCTTTTTAAACGAAAGCAATGAAAAACAGTAGCAAAAGGTGGAAACATCTTGGTAAAAATTAACGTTGTTACTTACAAATAAATAAATAAAATGAAACTACTTATTCCCGAACACGTGTATCCGTTTTAATAAATATTGAATAGTCAATACAAAAATGGAAGATATTAAATATTTATTGGATTATCCAAAAATTCACATAAATTGAATAGGTACCTACTCAAAAAAACCAAACAAAAGGATACCAATTGTAATATAACACGCCAAATCCAAATCTTACACAACGCTAAAGATAAGACTAAGGAACTTATCTTGGAGGGCTGAGGATGTTTTGTAGCTCTTAGCGCGATGGCTTCAACAGGCTGTCTACCTCGTGCACGGGAACGAGAACAGGAACTTGATGATTGCCACAAACTTAGGACGTAGCTTGCCTAAACGTTACTTGCCGGCTGCAGAGCTAGGTGTTATAGCCTATTGCACCGACTTCTATTACACCAAGTTCAAGCTTAAACCGGGTTTAAATATAAATTTTGTGTTGCACGGTATTGTTAAACCAGTTTAATGCTAGTAAAGCCAAATAACTTTTTTTTGGGAGCCGTTCTAGTACCGGGAGCACTGCAGCCTGTTGGCTTATTGTACTCTACTCCCACCTTTATTCCACCCACCCGGCCATTCCCGTACCCTCGAATAGATGATATAGGTCAACTGGATGCATGCCATATGCTTCAGGCGGCACGTAGGCCTCTCCGAAGATTGTCTGTCTCCTTGAGTCCAATGCCTCACAGTCGGATAAAATGTGGGTTACGGTCTCGGTCTCCATGCCGCAAAGTCTACAGCTGAGATCCCCGTTATATAGCCCCATTTTATGCAGATGATCCTTTACCGGGGCGTGACCCGTTAGATAACCTGTAATAATTCTTAGGTTGTTCCTACTAGCATTCAGTAGTTCTTCAGCCCGTTTTACACATATATCACCTATGAAGGTCTTACTGTGTACCTGCTTTGGAGTGTTTCTCCACTGTAGTCTATGTTGGCGTTGTACCCATTTTCGTATTTGTTCTCGGACTACCTTCTTTGTGGTTCCAAGAACTGGTTCTGGTCCAACATATGTCGTTGCTGAACCTCTTCTCGCGAGTTCATCAGCTTGTTCATTTCCAGAAATATCATTATGTCCCGGCACCCACACTAGTCTAGCCAAATAACTTGAACTTGGATTAATTAAATCTCGTTAACTTGTATGTTGGTGCAACCACCCCTTATTCACAAAACTTTGACTAGAGATGAGTGAGGACTGGTAATAATTCGCGTGCCTTTGAAGCAAACTGTCCCTGTTTATTTGTTAAATTTAACAAATTAATATTTCCTATAGCTGCGATTGATACAGCAAACTTCACAAAGTTGAGAATACTCTTTTTAAAAAACCCAACGGTTTATAGTCACAAAATTGAAGTAAATTCACAGTATCCAGGTTCTCAATAAATGTTTGCCACATTTTGAATGGCGGACGTTGCTTCATTCGCAAAGCTCGCGTCAAATTAGATGTTATCTGTCCTCCCTTTTATCTAGTCAAATGTTTATGCTAATGCCCCCTTATTCTTAGAACCTATTTTCATTCATGGAGTTCGTGCTCCCTATTTAGTCTCCATGGTTACCAATTCTCGAATTTTAAATGGCTATCGTTTTGCAGGACTGTTATATGAAGACGGGATGGAATTTTGGAAAGAAGAATTCACGAAAAATCCCCAAATCGACCAAAACAAATTTGATAAACAATATTCTTACACGTTTCGGCATTCTTACGGTAAAGCGGGAGGTATGACGAATTATTCACCTTATAGTTGTATTAAAATAATTTTAAACACTGTCGGACCTGGAGACCACCATGGTTGCCCTTTTAAACACTGGGATCCAAGTATATTAAAAAGTAAACTAGCAGAATACGGCTTACCCGCACAAGGTAAAATTTATTATTATCTTATATCATATAGTAGTAAGTTTTCACCAACCATTTCCTAAAGTTAGGGAATACCTGAATCGGATTTAGGAATTCCTATCTGCAATTTCCGTTTCACCCCGCGCTAAGTAATACCCGAGAGATAGAAATACCTAATATTAGGACAGCTTGCTCGGTCTGCCTAAACAGTTTAGGAAAAACCTAACTTGACTCTTCTCGGTTGTCATTTTGATTGATAGCGAGTCGAGAAAAATTTTTAATTATTAATTACTATTTTTAAAATATGCGATCTGTACGTTTTGTAGAACGTCGATAGCTCATCAGAGTCTGAAAAAGCAAGACCCCGAAAACGAGTAATTCGTTTGTGTAACAATTATTTTGAAACTCAACAGACAACAGATTTCTTCGGTTACATAAAAATACGACGTTACCAATATTAAAGAAACTTGATTATATTGTTGAATTTGAAAGTGATAGGGAAGTTACTACACTCTTTAGACTATTTAATCTAGGTTAGATTAATGTTACACAAATAATTTATTGAGTACAGCTATTTCTTTTCAGTTTCTCGAGAAGAGTCAAAGTTCCTTGATAAAATACATCACCGACGTCGTTTTGATATAGGTACAGTAGAAACGGTGGAGCTTTACCATCACGTGACCCAATCTAAGATTTATGCAACACATATTTTCTACATACTATCTTCTTCTATCAATATAAATCACACATAATAATGTACGATCGATTGTCTTCTTCACAAGAACAACTACAAGACATACGTAATAGTTTCTTTAAATTTACCGTAGTTATTGTAAAAAGAGACAACGATATAATTGACGTAACGTGTCTAACTGTTCGTACTAAAAGTTGAGTTTGACACTACCGGATTTAAGGTTATGCGAGTTTAGTTTATTGTCTTGTTTTTAGCGAATTTTTGGATTGAAAATGTATTTATTGTTAAAAACAGTTCTTGTAAGAACTAATTTGACTTTTTATTCCATTTTACATTGGTGAGTATGAATACATTATCAACTTGTTAACTTTTGACATTTCATAACACCTAAAATGCCGTGAGACGGGAATATTACAATAAGCCAGTATAGTTAATATTAATTTTGTACTTTGTAACTTATTCACCCAGTATATCGATAGTTTTAATAAACATGTCGATGTTAACCATATAAATAAAATAAATACAATTAAAAAAGTTAAATTTCTTGTGTAATTACCAATTCGTAAAAGGCCGACCTTTGGAATATTAGTCATAACGATTATTTCTATTGAATTGAAAGAAGTTTTGATTTGATTCATATGAATATTGTTGCTAGCGTAACAGTCACGTGATGGTAAAGCTCCACCATTTCTACTGTACTTGATTATTCGAATTAAACTCTTGCTCAAGTTTTGCTTTAAATTTCCTGTGTATCTGCAACGAATAGAGTAATTTCAGCTTTTTTTCTTCCGTGAAATTAGCACTTCTATTCTTTTTTTCCTTCCATTCTTTTTTCTTTCCATTATGATCAATATATATGAATTCAAAAATCACAAAAGCCCACAAGAATAAACAAAACACAAATACATTTGCATGAACTATCAAATTTTATTATATTTATGAACTATCAAATTTTATTATATTTGTTAGTAAAATTATGATTTCCACCCATTCGGTTTTCAGGATAATATTAGAAAGTGGTACCAGTTTTATGTAGAAAACTCTCCAAATCGAATTCTTATTTCTTAACTAATAAATTCTTAGGTTGGTGAAATCCGATTTAGGTAAGTATCGGATTTAGGTATTTCCTAGCCTAGGAATTACTTAGTCAGGAAGTTCCTAAAATCAGGTTGGTGAAATCGGGTATATATTTTTTTCTATTTTAGGGATAACCTCAGTCATGGATTTAGTGAACGGAGGACATTATCAAATAGCATGTACCAAATATTTCGAGTGTGTAAGTGGACAACCGCCACAGAGCAGCATCAATCATCCTAATCAATATTTCACGGATAAAATTAATATCTTTAAAGAGAAACAAGCAAACAAAGATTAAGTTTTTTTAATGTGGCCAAAACAAGTATATATGTTACATAATTTAAAAGTTAAAAAAATATCCAACTCAGTTTTTATTTCATCAATATTAAAATTTCTCGGACAAAATTAACCATTTAAAGAGAAACGAACAATGAAAAATTAAGTTTTTTAAATTTATTCCTTAACTTGACCAAAAGCAAGTATACCTTAAATAATATAAAAGTTAAAAAAATATCCAGTTGAGTTTTTATTTTAGCAATATTAAAATTTTTCGGACAAAATTAATCTTTTTAAAGAGAAACAAGCAAAGAAAAATTAAGTTATTTTGAATTTATTTTTTAACATGGCAAAAACAAGTAGGTATATGTTGAATATGTTAATAAAATATCCAATTGAGTTTTTATTTCATCAATATTTCTCGGAAAAAATGAATCGTTTTAAAGAACAAGCAAAGAAAAATTGATTTTTTTTATTTATTTTTTAACATAGAAGTATATATTTAATAATTTAAAAGTTGAAAAAATATCCAATTGTGTTTTTATTTCACCGAAAAAATCCTTCCATATTTCCTTTGGTTTTAATTCCAACTAGAAAAGGAATGTTTTTTCAGGGTGTTCAACTTTTTCTAATAATTTGAGTACAAAGCCAAAGTTGTGTCTGGTTCAAAGGCTGACTCTTCTTATGTAGTCAATCAGCATCAAGACTTAACTTTCCATGTAGTTTTTTGCCTAGTGCAGCTGTATTAAAAAAGGTTAAAATTATTAGAAAGAGACGTTTCCGTAAAACTGGTTGGAGAAACCTCATTCGCCAGGCAGTCACACTGGCATAAGATGTGTTGCAGTTTTCGTCTCTCGGTGACAAAATCTGCTCAAGGCTTTGTCAACCCAATTAGCTTTTAAGGTGCAAGCGGTATTGCCCCGCTGTCTGTTAAAATGGCAACTGAAAGATATGTTCTTTCCAGTCTTCATTTCTTCCACGAAGTGGTGAATCACTCACTACCGGTTAAAGATTTGTGACGTCCTTAGATATGCTAATTAGAATAACTATTAACTACCCTTGGTTTTCGACCTAAAAGAGTGCAATTAGTCATGGGTGTATGTAGGAGCTGGAAGGAACGATAAATGTATGTACACACTACCAATGTAATATCAAACATTACGATACTGATATGAGTTTCGTAATGAGATTTGGAATGAACGTGTCAAAGTTGACAGTTTGCAATTTTTCGTATCTATTGCGGGATTTAGCGGGTACTAGGGTTTGCATTGCGTTATTTGCAGCAAGTTCTATATCAGAATCCACACTTTCATAGTCGGAACTCATGTCGATACAATTATACCAAACTGAAGTGAACGCGTCAAAATTGACAGTTCGCAAAATAAACAAATCAATGAGCGCAACGCTTGCTTGTTACATGATTCTAATATCATTAATTTCAGGAATATTGTAAATAATTAACATTATTGGTAGTAGGTAAAATAATGTACTATATTCGTATCGTAAATTCATATTACGATATTCAATGGGTTATCAAACTCGGCCTAACGGCTTCGTTTGACAAATTTCCCATCTCATTCCGTAATATGAATCGCACTGTAGACATTCCTTGTGAGTGACATTTAACAATAACATGCACGTAATGAAAATCTCGTAACATACACGTGCGTTTAGATGAGGAAACTTAAATTTCGTTGTTGAATCAAATTTTTATTTACGTACTACTTTATTTGGTTTATTTACATACTTTTAATCAATTGAAAAGCTCTTAGCATTAGTAAAATACATTTTAGATTAAAAAAGTGATGCCCCTAAATGTCGGCAACACATTATACAATTTAAAAAAAAATAATTCGCTTTTTAATGATACGGAAATAAACGTCATCTCATTTATGCTGTCAATTCTTGTAACAAATTATCCGAACACTTTCTCAACTTTACCTACGAATATGTCTGTTAGTTGTGAAAAATATGAAATCAGAAGAAAATAAATGGGCGTAGAAAAAGTATAGTACGTTACACGAGTTGTAATCCCTTTATTTATCATGTGTCTGGCATCAAAGCTATTTTTGCAAAATTTTGACTTATATATATATGGATCTGGTTAGATGCCTCTAGACTAAAGCTAACATTTTTGGAGTCGTCTAAACTGAATCCAAAAAAAAAACATAATTGGAGTTATGGAGGGAAGAAGGACCATCTCAGTGTATTAAAAAGTGTCCGCTGAAAGGGCACAAATTAAGGTGGCGCTAGGGTAGCAGAAGGAAGAGTTTTAAAAGGAGCGCTACAAATTATTAGAGTAGGAAACTTAAGTACTGTATATTTCTTAACTACAGAAGTCAAAAAAAATATTAAATTTTTCAACCCAGCACACTTCACTCTGTTTATATAACTGCTAAAAGAGACTTATGCTAAATACATATCATTTTCCTGTTCCTACACTAGCGCTATTTCGGTGAATGTTCGAACAATAATTTGCTCTTTTCAAGTGGACACTGTTTCATCTAATTCCCTATACAAGACGGTCCTCCTTCCTTCTACCCTCCATAATTGGAGTAAGCTTTGAGATTTTGTTGGTTATATGTTGCCACTCTACTCTTTGACCATAGAATATCATTTTGACCCAGAAAGAATGTGTTTTGTATTACAAAACACATATGTTCTAGCACTTCTAGATTAAAATTTCAAAGCCTACTGCAATTATGTTTTCTTGGATGTCCCTATATACAGTACCTTGGTATAGTTAATATATTATACAGGTACCAAATTTACTGGACTTTTTTGGTCGGATACTCATGCATACGCCAGATTTCAAAAAAAAGAAGAAAAAATTATTATAGTATAATAGTTGCTTTTTTTCTATTCGCGAAAACGAGCAAAGGGTGCGACATCTACCGTCAAAATTTTATAGCTTTGGAATGGGGAAAACAAACCAAATCCCCATTAGAGTACGTGTATAGTGAGCAAGGTATTAATATCGTTTTCTTGATTTCTAGAAGAGTTTGGTGAAGTTTGTTTTATCAGAATACTTATTTAGACTCTAATAATGACCAGCAAGTGCAAGAGGTATATTGCTCTGTGCCGCAATGTAATTAGTAAAAAGATGCAAATGTATCAGTACATAACTTCCCAACACAGATCCATAATTATGCTAAGTGTGGTAAAACATTTTAAAAATTAGGAAACATATTTCCGAAAACGTGTCAGTGTGTATCAGGCACTGCTTAGAAACATATTATAAAGGTAATTTCACTCATTTCAATAAAATATTTTGATGTTCAGTGTTAGTTAATGCTTTGAAAACCTGTTCGCCTTCTACCATCGGCCGATTTCTGTCTCCAATGTATTTTAAAATGTCCACCAAACTAATTTTTAACAAGCACCATCCCTTACAAAACACCTTTATCTCCCAAAATTCGAAATTTAATCAAATGTACAGTATATTATTTGGTGTTCGTGTTATAATGTTCACACTTTATTTAATACTTTAATTACAGTAATCTTATCTATAAATTAGTACCATATATTTTTAGTAACCGATACATGTGGTTGTTCGTCGTTCGTTGTCCTTGTTGCCGCGAGGTCCGCGCTGTCGTCCTTCACTTGTCACTTGTACTCCACTATGTTCCGCACTTCCGTTCTATCACTAGCACATACTACATCTCCCTTCTTTACTGCGAGCCTTATTTACAAAAGTGTATTTAAACCTACTGTACATTATTTACAACTAATTTGTAACAAAGTCATTCAACCGTTGTGGTTGAGTGGTTTTGCGTTTGGGGCGCTTAGCATCTGAAATAGTTGCTTTACAATCTAATTTGGGTGTTTCTTTATTACTGCTGTCTTTAATTAAAAACTTTCTGTTTCTTTCAATGACACTACCATTGTCCATTTTAACTAGATAAGTTCTAGGCTTTTCTAATTTTCTAATTATTTTACCTGCAGTCCATTCAGATTTATCTTGTTTCTGAACTCGGACCTTTTCTCCCTCTTCTAAACCTTTCAATTGTTTTGTATTTTTATCATAATTAATTTTTTGGTTCATTTGTCTCTTTTTAAAGCTTTCTAAGACTTATGTATTCCCTTTTGAAAAAATGTTAAGTGTCGGTAATAAGCTTTTGATATTTCTATTAAAAAGTAAGGTAGCTGGAGAAGGTATATTGTTATCAATTGGCGTGTTTCTATACTCTAATAGGCACAGATATAAGTCTTTATTGTCATGTTCAGCTTTTTTAATTAAGTTTTTACATGTTTGAATACATCTCTCTACCATGCCATTAGATTGGGCATTGGTTGGACTGGATGTAATGTGATTTATTTTCCAATTGTCAACAAAATTTTTGAACATTTCTGATGAATAGTTTGTCCCGTTGTCTGATCTTAATACTCTTGGTATACCATGTCTGGCAAAAAATGACTTAAGCAATTCAATTGTGTGTTTGCTGTCTAGTTTGTTTAAAACTCCTATTTCAATGTACTTAGAAAAATAATCAATTACCATTAAATAATTCGTACCTCCTATGTGAAAAATATCTGTTCCTACGATTTCCCATGGATTATTTGTGATTTCTGTTTGAATTAGAGGTTCATTACTGTTTGAATTTCTAAAATTCAGACAAGTCTCACAGTTACTTATATAATTTTCTATATCTTTATTTATGTTAGGCCAATACAGACATTGACGAGCTCTTAGTTGACACTTAGTTATTCCCAGATGATTGTAATGTATTATTTTTAGCATTTCATTTCTTAATTTATGTGGAACGATAATTTTATTGCTCTTGAGCAATACATCATTTAAACTGATTATTTCATCTCTATAATCCCAATATTTTTGCAACTCACTAGATAAATTATTTTTTTCTCTTGGCCAGCCTTCTTTTACTATTTTCATTAAATTGTTCAATACACTATCATTTTTTGTCTCTAGCTGAAATTCTTTAAATTTTTCATCTGATACTGGCAAAACTTTTTCTATTAATTTTATTTGAGCTTCAATATCTCTAGCATTAGATGTATCTTCTTCAGTTATTTCATTTAAAAAATTTCTGCTAAGACAATCTGCAATATATAACTGTGAGCCTGGTTTGAATTTAATTTGTATATCATACAATTGTAGTTTAATTAACATCCTTTGTAGCCTCAAGGGAGTGTTTACCAGTGGCTTTCCATGAATTGAAATTAGTGGCTTGTGATCACTTTCTACTATCACACTCTTGCCATAGATGTATTGATGGAAACGAGTACACCCAAAGAGCACAGCAAGCAGCTCCTTCTCTATTTGGGCATAATTTTTCTCAGTTTCCGACAATGCTCTAGAGGCATAAATTACTGGCAAATTGTCCTGCAAGAGAACTGCGCCCAATCCATTTTTTGATGCATCGACTGATACTACTACAGGCTTATTTACATTGTAAAATTGTAGCACTGGTGTTGATGACAAAATTTGCTTCAATTTGTTTAAAGACTGACTATGATGCTCTTCCCATATAAAATGTGTGTTTTTATTTAACAATTGTCTCAAGTCATTTGTTAATTCAGACAAGTTTGGAATGAATTTTGAAACGTATGTGACCATACCAAGTATCTGCTCCAGTTCTTTTCTATTTTTTGGCAATGGCATGTTTAATATGCTTTTAATTTTCTCACCATCTACTTTAACACCCTCACTACCTATTATGTGCCCTACAAATTTTATTTCTGTTAGATTAAATTTACTTTTATTTTTGTTAAATTTTAGATTTTCAGATCTAGCCCTATCTAATACTGCTTTCAAATTCCTATCATGTTCATTTTTGTTTTTACCATAGACTAAAAGATCATCCATATATGACACTTGGCCTTTTATGCCTTCAAAAATTTGTTTAAATTGTTTCTGAAATACTTCTGGTGCTGACACTATCCCAAAAGGTAATCTAGAATACATGTATCGACCAAAAGGTGTTGCGAATGTGCATAACCTCTTGCTGGGCTCATCCAATGGTACTTGATGGAATCCTTGGTTTGCATCTAGTAAACTAAATACTTTTGCCCCTGAGAGCTCTGTCATAATCTCTTCTATTGTTGGGATTTGATAGTGCTCTCTTTTTATAACTTTGTTTAATTCTTTTGGGTCAAGACATAGCCTAATTTTTCCATTATTTTTTCGAACTGTTACCAAAGGATGCACCCAGTCAGTTGGTTCAGTTACCCTTTCTATAATTTTTTGTTTTTCTAGCCTATCTAATTCTCCTTCAACTTCAGTTTTAATGGACAATGGTATTTTCCTAGCATTAAAAACAACTGGTACTGAATGTTCTTTCAAGATAATTTTATGTTTTAGTTTTAAGCAACCTATTCCAGTGAAAACATCTGCATATTGTTCTAATACATTGTCTGTAGATATTTCATTTACTCTTTTAATAAGCCCTAGCTGTTTACAATGTTTCAACCCTAAAATTGCTGAATTATTACAATTATTATGTACAGAATCTACAATTATAAAATTCAACTTTATATCTTTCATGTTTTTATAGCTGCAAGTTAAAGTACATTTACCTATATTATTTATGTTACTTCCACTGTAACTAACTAGTTTGGTACTACAATGTTCTAAATTTACATTAGGTATTTTTTCAAAGATATATTTAGGGATTATGCTTGCCTGTGCCCCTGTGTCTAATTTGAATGTTATAAATACCTTCGGCTTGTTGTGCACTTGAATTTGTTCAGTCCAGTCCTCTTCAATTATGTTTTCATTTCTTCTTCCAATCGTTCCAATAAAAATCTCATCTTCATCTGATGTTTGTGAATCATCTTTTTCTCTTGCCACTTCCTTGATTTGTTTTTGTTTACACATCTTTGCAAAGTGGTTCAGTTTTTTACAGTTTTGACATTGCTTTTGAAAGGCAGGACATTTATTTATATCATGGTTGTACCCACATCTTGAACAGGTCATTATTGGTTTAATCATATTTTCTTTCTTTTTGAACTGACTTCTTTCCCGATCACTCTGTTTATTTATTTTATTTATGCCTGCTTGTTCATTTGATAGAGATTTCACATGGGTTTCTGTTGACAGTGTGGCTCTACACATATCTATGCACTTATTTAAAGATAAATTTGGTTCAATTAGCATTTTTTCTTTTAATTTGTCATGTTCTATGCCACATATTATTCTGTCTCGTATCAAACTTTCTTTTAGTTTACCAAAATCGCATGTTGCAGCTAATGATTTTAATTCAGTTACATAGTTATCAAAGGATTCCCCTGTTTTTTGATTTCTCATAAAGAATTTGTGCCTTTCATAGGTCACATTTATTTTGGGAACAAAGTAATCGTTGAACTTATTTATTAACACATCAAACTTGTCAATTTCTGAGGTTTTTAATTCGAACGTGTTATATATATCCAGTCCTTCTTGTCCCATGCAATGGAGTAAGAGGTTGCATTTTCTTCTATCGTCCGCATCTAGTGCTGAAGCGACGATGAACACTTCAAAAGATTGTTTAAATTTTGGCCATAAATTAGCGGCATTAGTTTCACTAACCTTGAAAAAGGGTGGTTTGAGGTCCATGTTCCTTCCTTGCTTACTACTTTGACTGCGCCATATATTATTTGGTGTTCGTGTTATAATGTTCACACTTTATTTAATACTTTAATTACAGTAATCTTATCTATAAATTAGTACCATATATTTTTAGTAACCGATACATGTGGTTGTTCGTCGTTCGTTGTCCTTGTTGCCGCGAGGTCCGCGCTGTCGTCCTTCACTTGTCACTTGTACTCCACTATGTTCCGCACTTCCGTTCTATCACTAGCACATACTACATACAGAAAAACAGAAATGGATTTGTTTATTGTTTTCCCCATTCCAGTGACAGCTTTGACATATATACTGCAGCGCCCGCTATCGGAAAAATTTCCTCGAATCCCCCAGCTTAGCTTAGCCATTGCCTACTTTTTCTAGACAATGGCTTAGCTAACTACAGAATTCTTAGCTGAGCTGAATTGTAGTTCGATCGCACTTTTCAAACGCTGCACAGTCGACAATATCGGCACAAGCGCATTTGCATACAAACGAAGATGAAAAGGTAAATTAATTAATGAAAAATTTATTGAATTAGAACTTTCAATTTCGAAGGTTAATTAAAATTAAAATTACCAATAAAATCAGGAAACTAGTAGCAGATTAAAATAAAAATTCAAAACGGATTCTATCAAAAGACAGAGCGCCCAATATGTTTTTATAAGGTTAGAATATTTATCAGATGTCAAAAATGAGTGACTTTTCTTGCGTTCGCGATTGAACTTAGCTAAGAAAGGTTGCTAAGTTAAAAATCCGGCATACTTGGCGGAGGCAAGGGGGAAAGTCAGTTGATCTTAGTAAATCTAACTTCATTGGTAAAACGTACGCTATTTTAGCTAAGTTTAACTTAGATTAGCTTAGATTGGTGGTAGAAAAAAAGGAACTAATATCATACATAAAAGGTTATATTGGTATATTATGCACCATGGTGGTCAAGACTATTATTATTATTGACCGAGCACCAAAATTATTTCGAAAGCGGAATAAGGTGCGAGGATTATAAAGGTCTTCACCACAGTCATGGTATGTATATACAATTTTTTCCACTACTAGCCAAATTTAAGACAAATAAACCTTTGAAGAAGATGCGATTTGGCTAAATGTTTCGTAAAGTATGGTTGAGATCAATGACGCCCTCCAACATAATATCTGGATTTAACGCCACGGCATTCTCTAGCTCTGCCCAGACATTATACCAGAGTCGGCTTTTGCTCCTATAGCCAAATAACACACACTGAGCAAACTCTTACAGAAAACAATGAGTTAGACATGCCTGGTCCAAAAGCATTAATAAAAAAACAAGGGGGGAAAACCATACTCTGAGATGAAATATTCAGACTCGGATCGCGACAATCCTGGTCCAAGTGACTGTAATAATAAAAATAAGTGAAGAAGGCCACACTCCGAGACGGAAGATTCATTGTCAGATTCGGCTAGCGAAAATGAGCCTTTAATACGTTTAAAAAAGAAAGAACTGCACGAAAAAAATAAAGATATTGAAACTCCTGATAAAACTAACTTATACTCTTCAATTAAGGATCTTGGTTATTTTAAGTATTAAGCCAGAAATAAAGCAGGTATCCACGATCCCTAGGTCAGATAGGGCGCATCAAGCAGAGGCCATCAAGAATTTATTCTCGAAAGAGTCTATAGCTAAAAATAAGAAGGTTAATTTAAAAGCACCAAAGGCACAAAAGGGAAAAGCTGTTAGTGAGAAAAGTTCAAAATCTCTAGAATCATGGTTTTGCTTTTTATGTGAAGAAGACCGGCAGGTCGACATGAGGCTGTGTACCTATAGTTTGTAACAGATACGTACATGAAGAGTGCGCTGGCCTGTGTAAAGACGACAAAGAACGTTTTAAATATCCGAATTGTAACTTTTCTCCATGTTTTTCTAATAAAGATTTTATCTTGCACAAGGTTGTTTTATGTTTCTGACACGGGTTCCTATCATTGACACCAACGCAATATTCAGTGCATATGTTTTTTTTTTAATTTAAGTTGTAAGTCAACTGATGTAAATTATTACTGGTGTGATTTTGTACCATGACATGGCGTGACTCAATGGTTCCCAATGGCTCAAACGGACGAAAAAGGAATTTGACATTAGTTTTTGATCTAATTATCTATACAAGACTAATCCAGATCAGTCACCAATCGATTGACCAGAAGGCAAGCGCCCATAAGCAGACTATACCAAGCTGTACAAAGAGTTGGAAACCGTCCCCATAACGGGAATGGAATTGGATAAGATGTTTCCCAAGTATAGCTTCACTGTGCTTAGGCAAACAAGTGATGATATTCCTAGCAGAAGTTGCAACAATGCAGCATTTTGAAGGAGAATTATTAAGGCAAGAATTTAAGGAAAAGACCATTGTCAAATACTCCGACAGCCAAGCGGCTATAAAAGTAATCTGTTCCATGCAGATAAATTATTCCAAACTCGTTTGTGACTACTTAGAAACCTTACAACAGTTAAGCAGTCAAAATAGATTGTCCTTACACTACTACACTACTAACTTACTCAGGCGAACCTTGGCCAAGAAAAACTCAAGCCAAGGTTACGGCACTGAGGCCACTGGCGGGCCCATTGTGCCATTCCTGCTACTTATGCATTCATGAAGCCGATGCCCTCGATGAGGGACTCAATCCTCTTCAGTGGATGACTGTTTATGATCTCAGAGGCCATAACAGGGACTCAAAGATTCGCCTGCGTAGCGCAGCCCAATGTAGACATACGAGGAGAACATGGTCCGACGTTTCGTCAGCCATGCCGCAACCCCTGCATAGGGGGCTTTCCTCTAAACCTAGGTTAAAGAGGTGTTTCCTCAGATAGCAGTGCCCTGTTAGGAGACCTGCTATCATTATTAACCCACTCCTTGGTAATTCTAGAGCAGCTCTAGCATGTCCTTAAGCCCATCCCCTCAATAGGAGCTCCAGTAAGCAAGGTGTTGGTTTCTCAACCAGTTCCTCGTCTCCTTACGGATTGTTTGTTTTGTGAGGCCCAAGGTCGGGCCCGTGCCGTTAAAAGGAAACTGTCCTTAACCTCGATACCAGGCCACTCAGTTCACACGGGAAATGAAGAGGTATATTTACTTGCCAGAGATGGAGCACGACTTGCAACCATTGGTCCAGAATCTAATAGGAGTACTTGGATGAAAAATCAGTCTTAAATCAGTCTTAAATGAGACAGGTCAAAGAGTTCATCAAAGAATCATCGCAAAAATTCACCTACTTACTAAAGATTCTGGTCCGGATTATGATATAGCACTATAGACTCAACAAACGTATGAACAGCTTCAGATTCACACACAAGAAAATGCATGTTTCGCCAAGATGAGGAAACCTCAACACACATTCTATCTACTGTGAAGGCCTGACTAGGCTAAGGTTTTCGACGATAGGGGAGGAAAAACAACAATCTTCCCAATATATAAATAATCAAAGGTTCGTCCTATGGTGTCTAGCAGTGAGGACGGATCTAGGCAAGAAACTAGCATAACAGAGGATACATGTGGTTCATTTCAATTTTGATACTATCTTCCACTACAACTTGATGACGTACGACTTTGCGTCTCTTCTGTCAATTAAAAATTAATTAAACTTCATATTTGACTGTTGTAGCAATAAAGTTTTTTAACTTATAAAGAATTCATTGATAATTTTGATAATGGAAGCAGGATTCTGTACGTGTAGTTTTCCTACAGAACCTTCCAAGTTATTAAATCAAATAATAAACCTTTTGGAATGCGATATATCACAAAACGATGTTGCAAGACTTATTGAAATGCTTTGCTGTTACATAGCTTCAGCGAAGAACGGACTTGTATCCTTTTTTTAAAATTGAAATTCTGTCGGAAAATATATTTTAATGCAGCTTGTGTAATTTTCTTAACGTTGCGTTTAGACGATAGTGGATTTACCGAATGTGATGACTTTGTTGGAAATTTTAAGCGAAAGGTTTAATGAGATACCTGCTTTTGCTGATGTTTTAATAAAACTTTTGGAAATTTCCAAGATTCCGGTTTTTTTAACGGCAAGTTCAGACGTTTTGCGTTTTGCTATTGATCTACAAGAATTTTTTTCTGTACTTGGTGAGTAGAGTGGGTCGCTGTCGTTGAGGCGGTTAGACTGGATTAGATTTGATAAGGTGGCTAGACGGTTTATTCCACTGCGACCTCTTCAGATCTATTATGGTCCTCTTTTTAAATAGCCAATCAGCCTGAAATTCTTGTCTATGCAGAAATTAATAAGTTAAATTGGAGTTACATTCGAGCTTAACTCAAATCAATTTTGAAATATGACATTTATCAATCCACTCAATGCCCATTTTCATAATGCACTTTAAAAATACTTTAAGACTTTAAACCAGTCCAGTTAGTTTCATAAAACCACTTTAGTAGTTAAAGTCACTTTTGTTATAAAGTGAGGTTCTACGTCACTTTAGAACTACTTCAACCTATCAAATTTTTAAGTTTTGTCATCCATGTGTTTTGGAATAGCATAAATATTGAAATATTTAAAAAAGTGTAATGGACTCGACAGATTCAGATATTTCAACTGACGCCATGATGGCAACAAGCTCGGGCGAATAAGAAAACAGTGTTAAGAATTCGTAGTCCAAAAACGTACAAGATACGAATAATAGTATATTACGTAACAAGAGTTGTAAGTAACCCATGCGGCGAGTGCGTTATGGTATTACAACTCGTGTAACGTACTATACTTTTTCTACGCCCATCTATTTTCTTCTGAGTGCTCATAATTTCATCTTTTTCATTACTAACAGTCATATTCATAGGTAAAGTTGAGAAAATGTTCGGATACTATAATTTGTTACCAAAATTGACAGCATAAATGAGATGACGTTTTTTCCCATATCAATAAAAAGCGAATTATTTTTTGGAAATTGTAAAATGTGTTGCCGACATTTAGGGGCATTTTAATCTAAAATGTATTTCACTAATGCTAAGAGCTTTTATGTTTTTCAATTGATTAATAGTATATTACGTAACAAGAGTTGTAAGTAACCCATTACGCACGAAGTGAAAAAGTTTACGCACGAAGCCGCGCAGCGGCGAGTGCGTAAATTTCACGAGTGCGTAATGGGATTACAACTCGTGTAACGTACTATACTTTTTCTACGCCCATCTATTTTCTTCTGAGTGCTCATAATTTCATCTTTTTCATTACTAACAGTCATATTCATAGGTAAAGTTGAGAAAATGTTCGGATACTATAATTTGTTACCAAAATTGACAGCATAAATGAGATGACGTTTTTTCCCATATCAATAAAAAGCGAATTATTTTTTTGGAAATTGTAAAATGTGTTGCCGACATTTAGGGGCATCACTCTTTTAATCTAAAATGTATTTCACTAATGCTAAGAGCTTTTATGTTTTTCAATTGATTAAAAGTATGTAAATAAACCAAATAAAGTATTACGTAAATGAAAATTTGATTGCAATTTGATTCAACAAAGAAATCTAAGTTTTTCTATCTAAACGCACATGTATGTTATGAGATTCTCATTACGTGCATGTTATTGTTAAATGTCACTTACAAGGAATGTTGTCAGTGCGATTTTTGACGTTTACAGACATGGGCGTAGAAAAAAGTATGTAAATAAACCAAATAAAGTATTACGTAAATGAAAATTTGATTGCAATTTGATTCAACAAAGAAATCTAAGTTTTTCTATCTAAACGCACGTGTATGTTATGAGATTTTCATTACGTGCATGTTATTGTTAAATGTCACTTACAAGGAATGTTGTCAGTGCGTTTAGATAGAAAAACTTAGATTTCTTTGTCGAATCAAATTGCAATCAAATTTTCATTTACGTAATACTTTATTTGGTTTATTTACATACTTTTAATCAATTGAAAAACATAAAAGCTCTTAGCATTAGTGAAATACATTTTAGATTAAATGAGTGATGCCCCTAAATGTCGGCAACACATTTTACAAATTCCAAAAAATAATTCGCTTTTTATTGATATGGGAAAAAACGTCATCTCATTTATGCTGTCAATTTTGGTAACAAATTATAGTATCCGAACATTTTCTCAACTTTACCTATGAATATGACTGTTAGTAATGAAAAAGATGAAATTATGAGCACTCAGAATAAAATAGATGGGCGTAGAAAAAGCATAGTACGTTACACGAGTTGTAATCCCATTACGCACTCGTGAAATTTACGCACTTGCCGCTGCGCGGCTTCGTGCGTAATGGGTTACTTACTACTCTTGTTACGTAACATACTATTGTCCACGACCACTTAATAATACGTCAATATTTTACCTCCTAGCTAAAGGTATATATCTACTAGAGTGAATTATGGTTCACTAGAGTGAATTATGAACTCATAATACACGCTTCAGCATTTAAATACATGCCATGACTCAACACTCACAAAATTTCGATACATAGGTGACTAGAGATGGGGGTACAATATGAAATAAACTATTAAATCTGCGTATTTTGTTTAGGAAATTTATTTCTGAAATATATCGTATCGATAAAATATCGAAATTTTTAGTATTTATACTTTTCATAACGGTATTTTTTAATATTGATATTTTTAAAACAATATATATTTATAGCGGTACGGTGTATCGATACTTTACACAATATTGCCCATCTCTATATGTCACATTTGACGTACTCCTGAAATTTATTAATTTTGACGTTAGAATTGTCAATAATACCAAATTATTACTTTACATTTAAAACAATATAGACGTTTTCACGTCTTACTTGTAATTTTCTTTCAAAAAATGACAGAACTTTTAACGTGAAGATAGCCAGTTAATAAAATTTAGACAATCAGGTTTGCCATCATGCATCACAAAAAGTAAAAACCTAACTTTACTTAAAGTAACCAAACAAGGTGATAATGAAAAAAGATGACTATTGAGTTCTTAAGGCCCATTTGCACCATCTATCCCTAAAACTGATACTTAGTAAAGTATCACTTAACTATAAGGGTCATTTACATTTATATTCTTTTGCACCATTCAGATTTTGACCTGGTTTAACTGAGTAACACTTAAAATAAAGAAGACGTGGCATCGTTGGAATTTCATAGCTATTTTTCCATTCTTGTATTGGCACTGGACATTCATTCATTCATTCGGTTGGGTTGTGCTCACTTGAACTGAATCTTTGAACCACTTCCCATATTATCTACTTCCATTCCAGAAGCTTTGTGTCTTCTATGAAGGCCACTAGTTTGACTGGAGGGATTTTCAGTAGTTGTAATGGTTGTATTGTTTCCTCTCCAAAGTGCTTCCGTCTGAGTTCATGTAAGTTCTCGCAGAAGCAGAGTATGTGAGTAGGTGTTTCATCATAGAGTTCACATTTCCTGCACATAGGTTCACTAACTTTGCCCATTTTGTGCAGACATTTCCTCAGGGTGCAGGGTCCAATCACCAGGTCGGTAACTGACACAGTGGCACTGGACATGTTTTTTTATTAGTGTCGCATGTAGTGTTTGTCAATCTAAATTTAAAGTTAGGTTAGTTTATAGTTTCCTGTATTTTTTTATCATTATAAATTATAAGTAGATTCTCTGAATTGCAATACGATTATAAATGGCACTAGAAACAACGAAAACTGCTTCCAAAAAAATAGACACATCAGTGTGTAGTGGTTAGATTGTCCCAACTTACCGATCATATGGATATTCTAACTGGTCTTCAATCAATATTAATAAATGTAAAACAATAGGTTTCGTAGGACGAAATCTTTTATAAAACGACAGACCGTCAAAATCATGCAAATGATCAGGACGTGTACGAATTTGACGAGGTAGTCCATATGCAATTATTTCTATAGGACTTCAATATCGTCATCAACCACGTCAAAGTCACGTATTAATCGTAATAATTCCATACTGACACACCTACACAGACTTTGCTTTATTACCTCTTTCTTTAACTCAGCTCTTCGCTTGCGGTATCCAAAAATGTTAGGTTAAGTGTCACTTAAATACCTTTGAGGGCCGGTCTAACTACCGCTTAAATTAAGGGAAACTTACTGGCAGATAAGTGACACTTATCGTTTGGTGCAAAGAGTTAAGTTTCCCTTTAGCGATTTAAGTGTCACTTAAGTTTTAACTGAAGGTGGTGCAAATGGCCGTAAAATAACTTTAGCTAAAGTGTCTTTAAGGAGTTTATTATGAAAATGGCCTTAAATGGACCAAAATTATAATAATTTATCAATAATCGAATCCACGAAGAAATAACTCTCACTATATGAAGTGATTGATTTACTCCTTTCAATTACTCAATAGTTAATCACTCAATTACAGTTTCCTGTAACAATCGTCATATTTAAGTAAAGCGTGTTATCAATAAAAGTCAAGATAACAGTATCATACTATTATAACGCATTACAAATTTGAAAATTATTTTTCAAAGAGTAGACCGTTCACTAGGAAGAAACATCTACTTCTCGGGCTATATTCCCCGACGGACAATGAATTACATTTCCTAGTGAACGGTCTCTTTGAAAAATAATTTTCAAATTTGTAACGCATTATAATAGTACGATACTATTATCTTGATGTCTATTGATAACACTTAAATAGGTCAATTACAACAGGATACTGTAATTAAGTAAATAGCTACAAAACCGAGATGTTTTTTTGTCAATATAGAATTTTGGTTTGTGGTTAGTTGTGGAGATGACGCTGTTATCCCATTCTTAACATTCCCTTCTCAGGGGTTCATTTAGTAATGTAATTTCAGCGTTGTCTTTAGTCCAGGATTATGTTCTCAGAGTTTCTGGACGGATAATATCTACCTAGTTTTGATGAGGCGCAAAATCGCCGAAACAAGTCTGCAAGTGATATTGTCCGTTCTAATTACAAACCAGAATGATTGGTTATATATTCCATATATACCAATCCCGTCTAACTTGGAAATGTAATTCATTGTCTGTCGGGGCATAGGGGAAAAGGGGGCACATTCATCATGTTTGAATTCAAACTCGCATATTTTTGTCATTTTTAACTCATAAAGACATATTATGCCACAGTTATAAAATATGCACCTTATTACATAACATATTGTGAAAAATGTGAGCAGAAAACAACTATAACAGAAAATACATTTATTTAAAAAAAAAGTGTAAAAAAGATGAAACTGCCCCCCCGGAGGGGCAGTTACAACCATGCTCTGGGGCAGATTCGACAGTAGAGAGTGTGAAAAAATAAAATGTTTTGATATGCTAGAAAATCTCCTGCTGTTACAGAAATATGTGATTCATGGTTATCCATGAGAAGTAATATTTTTTTCTCTTTGGAACAGTTGGTATGCTGCTTTATGTGTTCAAGGATTTTCGGAAACAATTCAGTTGTCATCCAGCCATTGTGATTGCCCAGTGCAATGCTTGAGGTTGGAGCATTAATTAGATAACTATCTGAATTTTGAATCCTAGGATAAAGATATACAGGAGGTAATGCATGACCAATAGCATTTATCACAGGCACAAAGGTTGTTAGTTCACCCCTTTCAGCAGATGCAGCTACACCAACTTGTTTTTTTCCTTTAGCTGAAACTATCTTCTGTGGGTTTAGGACAGTTCTTATCCCTGTTTCATCCAGATTGTAAATTTGTTCTGCTTTGAAATGTTTTGATAACAAGGATACATAATTATCAAAAAATTCAGAAAGAGATGTTTTGTTAAATCCTGTGGCCCTCGCTAAACTTGTATTCTCTGGCTTCCTTCAAGAAATTTCTGTCTTATGTCTATTCATAAAGGATTTGATCCAGTCCAGACCAGCAGTTTTATTCTGTTGCTATTGAACAGGCTATTTGGAGTCGGGGATAATGCAAGCGTATTCGTATGCCAGCACTCTAATTTGTTTATATGTGAGCCCGTAATTCATATCCGAACACGTTTTAATGTATTTAACCAATTCTTCTTCCTGTTTGGTGGTAAATACTTGTGCAACACTATACTTGGAAGAATATATAACTTCCTCATGATTATCGCTTTCATTGCCCGAGTCATCTTTATAAAGCTTTGTCAGTTGTTCAGCTGAATATTTGTCACGTAATTTTTTTAATCTAGAAAGTAATGTTCCACGTTTGATGTCGAAACATCTCGAAGCTTCTCTCTGAGACATTCTTTTCGATAAAACTTCCTGAATTGCATTTTTCATATTACCTTCACTTATATCTGCTTTGTTTGTTTTTTTTATACGTTCGTACCATCTGAAAAACACCATTGTTTCAATAATATTATAGCTTTCCACCCGGTTTAGGATGGGGCAGATTCGACCACTGGCTGAAAGTGTCCCTTGTAGGTGGCCGAATCTGCCCCATGGTACATTTTTATAAACATTCGTATATCCTGTCAACATTCTTGATTTTGAGTATAACAAGAAGACACAATCCACAAATGAGTTAAGTAATGCTTTAAACTTTGATGGTATTGCAAAAAGTCATTCGTATAAAAACTTACCTTGCAGTGCACTATTTAACAATCAAATATTTAACTTGCTTCGGACAACTTCTAGGCTCACAATATTTTACTGACAGTTGTACCACCTTACAAGTAATGCAATATATTTTTGACAAGCGGTAAATTCAAATGCAGTGTGAGTTAGGTCAACTGGTTGAAAGTGCCCCCTGGTCGATTGTGCCCCCCTTTCCCCTATAGCCCGAGAAGTAGATTTTGCTTCCTAGTGAACGGTCTACTCTTTGAACAATAATTTTCAAATTTGTAAGGCGTTATAATAGTATGATACTATTATCTTGACGTCTAAAGATATTTTAATTTATTTTTGCCTAAAATTGGAACGACTTTCTTAGGATACGTGTTGCTACGAGTTGAAGACGTAAATTTACGAAAACTCGTATTAGAAACCATCACAACTTTACTACAAGCACGTAACGAAAAATATAAAAATCAGACAACTTTAGAAAAACGAAGATTGGCAGCCGTATCCGGTAGATTCCCTGAAATTTTAACCCAAATTCTTTTTATCATAGACGATGAATTGTTTTCCGACGTTTTAAATTTGACATTTAACTTGGTTACAGAATTTTCCGGCATATGTAAGTAATGTTTATATTAAAAGTTTAGCGTATTTTTGGTACAGTTGGTACTGAATAAAATAAAACGTAATAATTAGAATCCTTTGGAACTACAAAAGCTGTTTAATTTTTTTGCGAAAATCCTTGACCTGTAGGTACACCTATTATAGGTGAATTTCTACAAATCTGTACCATATAGAATATCATTTGCGCGAAAACACAGTATTTGGTGTTCCAACTATAAAATTACTTACGTTACTTGATATTTTTATAAACTAAATAAAAATAGAGCTAGCAAGACTATGTTCTTTGCCAATCAAAAAATAATTCTCATGTACTTGGCCATCTCTTGGTTGTCTCTGCCTCAGTGCATTAAGTGTGCGCCCACAACAATATCTGATGTACTCTAGTTCGTTTGGCAATTTAAAAAATGTTTGCGATAAAGCTAGTTAGAAGTAAGTGTTTTCCAATTTCTGGTCATGGGAGTGGGCACCAGTTTAAATCCAATACCAAAAACATCTGACTGCAGATCAATAACAGCCAATCATAATCTTTGCACACACTTTCAGTTCAAGTTGTTTTTATTGGTTGCTAGCTTATTTGACAGTATGTTAGGTAGATGAGGTTAGGAAGCAAATTATATGCATGTATTTCTGGTGATCTAATTATGAGAGGAAATAAATGAAAACCAAATTTAACATATCATGTATGTATGTATGTAGGTATATTTTGAGGTAACATTCACTGAGACCTAAAAAATCTATTGTGCCCCCTTACTTCTACTTAATTTCTCAGAGACTAGTAGCTCCTTTAGTCCTATTTCCCGGAGGAATTTTAGGGTATATGCAGGCTTCAACTTAGGTAACTGTCCCTCTTCTATCCAGTAGTCTCCTAGGTACTGTGCCCTAGGATTCTGAAATTCTGTGCAGTTCGCAAGTATGTGGATGGAGGTTTCTTCTTCCATTCCCCAAAATCTACAATCTTCTTTCTCCACTATTTTGAGTTTTTTAAGAAGCCCATTCAGGCGACAATGTCCCGTTAGGATTCCTGTTAAAACTCTTAGTGCAGTTTTACTTTGACTTATGCATTCATTTGATCTCAACAGGTTGTAGTCACCCAGAATAATCTTAGATTGCCTAAGCCCTACTAGATCTTTCCAATTGTCAGATCTTCTCGTTTCTTCGGCTTTACCTATTTCTTCCAATATTACATTGGAGCTGATTCCGCAAAAGGATTCCGGCCCCCAAAAAGATATTTCAGTCCCCCTCTTCGCTAGTTCATCTGCTGATTCGTTTCCTTCTATTCCAGTGTGTCCTGGAATCCACAGTATATATTGTTCTCGCCTAGTTCATTAAGTTTGCCTAGGCATTCCCACACCATTTTGGAACTGATTACACAATAACTCAGTGCTCTAATGACTCTTAACTATCATACATTATGATAATCCTTTGCCTTCTATATCCTTTGTCAATATTGAACTGCGCACACCTTCTCATTGAGTGAATTTCCGCTTGAAAGATACTTGGGGTTTTTCCCAAGCTTTCAGAGTGTTTGGTTCCTGGCCCATACACTCCTATCCCAGTTCCTTCTATTACTTTTGAGCCGTCTGTGTACCATTGAAGGGCATTATTTCCAAGTCTGGTAATGGTATTTGGATCCCATTCCGTAACGAATTTCTTTGAAAAGTTACACTTTTTCATCATACCATCTTGTGGCATGTCCCAGGTTGTCTGATTTCTAAGAAGGGAAGAGGTGGTTTTTTTTATGATTCCCTCTCTACTTAGTCTGTATCTTGTTCTTTCTGCAACACTATCCATCACCATATGTAATGGTGTGAGGTTGAGAATCACTTCCATTGCTGCCGTTGGGCATTTACTCATTACTCCTGTTATGCATATACAGGCTAGTCTTTGAATTTTGGAGAGGTTTTCTCTCGTCGTCAAGAGGCTAGTTCTACTACTCCACGCAATGGCTCCATAAGTGATGATTGGTCTCACTATGGCAGGATATTCCGAGGTCCGTCAGGCCACACAGGAGTTCGTCAACCGTCAGACCCTACATTAATGGGGATGCTACTCCTCCCTGTGAGCTTCCTCTGGTTTTGCAGATGGAGACAATGTCTTTGCTCGTTCTCGTCTCTGCTACTCTAGTGGTGAGAAGTTCCGACATCTATTTGGATGTTGTGCTGTCTACACCTCTTCTATTTAATGCTCTATTAACAGCCTCATGTGTAGTGTTGTCAAAAGCTCCTTCTATGTCCAAGAATGCATAATACTACAGTTTCTTGGTTGTCTAAAGCACCTCGGATATCCTCCGTCAGCTGTACCAGTGCAGTCTCCGTAGATCTGCCTGCTCGGTAAGCATGCTGATACGGGTGGAGAGGTAGTCTCTCTAGGATTTCCGTTCTAATATAGTTGTCAATAGCTTTTTTCAGCACAAACGATGTTAGGCTAATTAGTCTGAATGATTTGGGGTTTGTTATGTCCCTTTTTCCAGCTTTTGGAATGAAGGTTACTATTGCCCTTCTCCATGCTTCTGGTATATAACATACTTCCAAGCTACTTCGACTAATTCTAACCAAATGTGGTAGAATTTCGTCTTGTCCTTGCTGGATCAATGCTGGTAAAATCCCATCTGCTCTAGGTACTTTGAAAGGTAAAAAGGTGTTCATAGCCCATTTCAACCTATCGTTACTACAAATGTGCTTGGCCATTGTAGTACTTTCTCTCGAAGGCCTGTTATGACCTTCGAGAGGATTATCTCCTCTGTTTGGGGTACTTCCAGGAAAATGAGTTTCTAGTAAGAGTCGCACTCTTTCCTCCTCATTTTCGGTATATTTGCCGTCTGGCTTCCTCAAAGCCATATCTGTGTTGACCCTACTTTTACTTTGTAAAGTCTTGCCACAGCAGGTGTTGTGTTCATATCTTCACAGAATTTCCTGAAGTTATGTCTTTTAGCTTTTCTAATTTCCTTGTAGTAGATGTTTCTCACCTTGGTGTATCTCTGCCAGTCTCCGGTTAATTTTGCTCTTTTAAAATGGTCCCGGGTTTGAGATATTAAGTCTGACAGATGTTTGTTCCACCAGGGTGCATCTTGAGCAAATGATATAGAAAACCACAAGTAAAAACGAATTACCGTTTTGCGCCAAACATTTATACCTCCACAAGGACTCCTCCAGGGCAGGGTGATGTAATTCTGGAATGGTTTATTTGACTCCTGTCATATATAAAAACTAAGGTTATATACATGGCGACTAGTCTCCATGGTTAATTTTTCCGTATGAGTTCGATTTCTTTATCTAGTCTCTATGATAGGGATCTTAACAAATGTATGCACAATAACCACTTGCGCTGTACACTTTCCTAATTTATAATTGACAAATAGTATATTATACATCAAAGTGGTGAAGACTATTAATATTGACCGAGCACCAAAATTATTTCGCGGGGAGTTTGGCCCCGAGCGGAATAAGGTGCGAGGCTTATAAATGTCTTCACCACCGTGGTGTATGTACAGTTTTTTCCACTACTAGCAACAAATTTAAGAAAAAAATTAAAAATAAAAAAATGTCTTATAAAAATTAAGTATCATATGAATGTAAATTCGATTTACCACTAATAAAACAGTAAGCAAGTGGTCTGATACAGATTGGCATTTCCACTAGTAAAACTTATTTTTCAACAACGTTTGTAATTATTGTGATCCAGTTTCTATCAACAGAAGGTTTGCAAATTCCACTGGTAATAATGTTAAAGGTAAAATGATTCCTCGATCCATGTTGTTCTGCAATCAACGTAAATCAAACTATACATTTCAATGTCAAAATCAAATTTTGACAGTGTCGATCTACAAATTGGTACGGAGCACCCTAATCGTTCAAGCTGATTTCTCCCTATGCGTTTACCCCACCGACTGACATATACACTGTCTGTTTTCGCTCCTCACCTAACTCATATTTGATCGCGAATTTTAATCTACTGGCATTTTTATTCAAATAATGTTATCTTTTTGGGTTATTTCAAGCAGCAAATATGTTAAATACAATCTTTTGGGTATACAAAATTATGTTGCACAAGGTTTTGTTAAAGTACTATCCCTGGATTTTCAAAACATTTGAATTTGTCCATTATTGACCTAGGTTAATAATAGAAAAAATTATTAACCACTAATAGAGAAACTCAACTTGTCAGTTGGCTAGAAGACGCAATAATTGTCAACTTCACAGCTAGTAGTGAAAAAAATATATTATGCTGCGGTCTTAAGTTGGTGTATTGACGAAATATTTCTGAAGGATTCACTCCGTCTCAAAGTTTGTGTATTCTAACTGTAAAAATCCGCCGTTTGCCTTTTTTTTATTCTGGAATGGTTATTACAAGCACATGTTGTCTCGATCAACAATCAACAATAAGAGCGGTAATAATATATCAATAAATACATCAGCCAAATACTTACATTAAAACATTTTTTGTGTGCAAATGATGAGCTTCATCTGGGGCGTCCAGTAGAAATTTGTTTATTTCATCTCGTCTGAATACTCTAGATTTTTTCCGCTTTATTTTTTCAAAAACGCAATGCTTCGGAAATTAGGATATGTTTCCGTTTTCCTTAATGGCTAACGTGAATTTTAGCATAGAGTATATTGACCATAGCGTTGCTAGTTTTACTAGAACAGCCAAAACATTTTCTGAGACATTCTCGACATTATGTTCTTGACGTCAGTTCTTGAACGTGTTATATTGTTTTTCGTATAAAATTCGTGATTTCTGGTGTAGTAAATCCAGCGTGGCCGTAGTTGCCATTATCATGCACACTAATATTCACACTACGATCTTATTAACAAGTAAAATTAGTACCTACTCACGTCAAATGTCGTTTTTTGTAAAGGTCGACGAAAAAATATAATAAAGTATGTATAGTTAGGATACCTACCCAAATGGGGTAGGAGGAGAATTTAAATGCAGTACCACATATTTTTCGATTACGAACAACTTTTCATATTCAAAGTTTTCGATAGTCACAAATAAAGGTACTTTACAATGTTCCAATTAAGCATCAAGAAGGAATGGGATCTAAATACCATTACCAGACTTAAAAATAATGCCATTCAATGATATACAGACGGCTCCAAAGCAATAGAAGGAATTGGGATAGGAGTGTTAGGGCCAGGAACCAAACACTCTGCAAGCTTGGGAAAAACCCCAAGTATATTTCAAGCGGAAATTCACGCCATAAGAAAGTGTGCCCAGGTCAATATTTATAAAGGATACAGAAGGATTATCATAATGTTGGATAGTCAAGCAGCCATTAAAGCACTGAGCTCTTGTGAACTCAGTTACAAAATGGTGTGAGAATGCCTAGGCAAAGTCAATGAACTAGGCGAGAATAATATAGTCACCTTACTGTGGATTCCAGGACACACTGGAATAGAAGGAAATGAAATGGCCGATGAACTAGCAAAGAGGGGTACTGAAATACCCTATTGGGGGCCAGAACCCTTTTGCGGAATCAGCTCCAATGTAATATTGGAAGAAATAGGTAAAGCCGAAAATAAGAAAAGATCCGACCATTGTAAAGATCTAGTAGAGCGTAGACAATCAAAGATTCTTCTGGGTGACTACAATCTATTGAGATCAAATGAATGTATAAGTCAAAGTAAAACTGTACTAAGAGTTTTAACAGGGATCTTAACGGGACATTGTCGCCTGAATGGGCACCTTAAAAAGCTCAAAATAGTGGAGGAAGAAGATTGTGGGTTTTGTGGAATGGAAGAAGAATCCTCCATCCACATACTTGCGAACTGCACAGCAATTCAGAATCCTAGGGCACAGCACCTGGGAGACTACTGGATAGAAGAGGGACAGTTACCTAAGTTGAAGCCTGCAGATATCCTAAAATTCCTCCGGGAAATAGGACTAAAGGAGCTAATAGTTTCTGAGACTCTTCACAGAAACTAAGTAGAAGTAACGAGGCGCGATAGATCTTTTAGGTCTCAGTGAATGTCCCCCCAATATACATACATACATACTTGTTCCAAATTCATATTTTATATGTAACTCGTATACGAATGAAAAAATTCGAAATCTGATACTTGCGTTTCATGTTCTGGACCATGCATAATTTATTTCGTAACATTAAAAACAGTTTCCCATATATTATGGTACCTTCTTTTTCAGACATACTGTATGGCATAGACGTAACCACAAACTTTACTGTTTTAGATAAAACGATAGCCGAAGAGGATATTCTAAATACTCTTTTAATACGATTAGAAGACAATTGGAGATCGGGATATCCCGATTCTCCGTCAGGTGATCCACCCGATACTCCGCCGTCTTTTACAAATCTAAGTATGATAATGTCGATTATCAACTTACTGGCTGTCTACCTGAATATGCATAGAGATCATTTACCGAACGTACCGATGATTACTAGATTTGCACTATGGTAGGCTAGGAATATAATTATTATACACGGGGTTGGGATAAAGTATGGAACCAAGTAAATATCTTTTAATCGAAAAGAACGATATTTATAAGAATTTGCAGGTAAGTGCAATTGAACAAAATGCATCTGATGTACATTTTTTTGTTAACAATATACTTCCGGTTACTTCCGGTTTAACCGAAAATGCCATCAACTTCTTTAATTTAAATGGGACACCCTATATATTTTTACAGATTTTGGAAGAGCTTGTTATTTTGAATTCATACATACTGAGTTTAGTGTGAAAAAATTTGTAAAAACGAGGAATAGCTCACTGTTAGTTGTACAATAGGTGTACTAGACTGCGTCAAAAGAAGTTTTTTTTTTTTTCGATTAAACGTATGTAAAAAGTTTCTTCAGTATAAAAAAAAAATTCTCCTAAATTTTGAGCTCAATATCTCAAAAATTGAGCTGGCGCATAGGGGGGTCCCCTTTTCCGTTTAAAATACATAGGAAATTTTTTTTTTTTTTGGTTTTAAAATATCTACATGCATAAAATTGTTAAGAATTTTTGCTTCTCACTATCTTATAGGAAATTCAATTCTCTACAAATTGCTTTCCGGGTTTTTTTTCAAACTCAACCGCAACGAAGTTACAGGGCGCTGAATAAAAGGCAAAAAATCAATTAATGATTTATTAAGAATCGAAAGGGCCGGTTGCTTTAGTTGAAGAATTTAATCAGTTTAGTACTAAAGATGAAGAACAAAAACAGTTTTTATGGAAAGTTGTACAGAATCATCGCAAATTGTACCCTACGTGCAATATACAAAATTACATGAGTCAAACTAGTCAACAATAAATCAAAAAATTGTACATATAATAACTTAAATTAATTAAATGAACTAAAATTCATATAATGTTAAATTGACAGATTTTGTTGAATAATTAAGTGTTTTGAGTTAATCTATTAGTAAATTAATATAATAAATTGTTTTCGATTCTTAAATCATTAATTGATTTTTTGCCTTTTATCCAGCGCCCTGTAACTTCGTTGCGGTTGAGTTTAAAAAAACCCGGAAAGCAATTTGTAGAGAATTGAATTTCCTATAAGATAGTGAGAAGCAAAAATTTTTAACAATTTTATGCATGCAGATATTTTAAAACCAAAAAAAAAAAATTTTCCTATGTATTTTAAACGGGAAAGGGGACCCCCCTATGCGCCAGCTCAATTTTTGAGATATTGAGCTCAAAATTTAGAAGAATTTTTTTTTTATACTGAAGAAACTTTTTACATACGTTTAATCGAAAAAAAAAAAAAAACTTTTTTTTGACGCGGTCTAAGGTGTACATTTCATCATTTTAGAATAATGAGAAATAAAATTACTTCAAATGTTCAAAATGCTCGCCGTTTACTTGCTGACAATATGCCATCCTATTAACAAATTCTTGAGTCACTCTTTCCAAGACTTCTCCACGTATTAGTTCACATTCATCAATAACTTATGTCTCAATTCCTGTAAGTTTGTTGGTCGTCTAACGTAAACACGTGATTTTAGATAACCCCAAAGAAAAAAATCTAACGGGCTAAGATCCGGAGAACGAGCAGGCCACTCTATGAATCCTCTACGTTCAATCCATAGTGGGGAGGTGCTCCATCTTGTTGAAACCAAACATTTTGTGGTAATTGCCCATTCTGTTGAAGTGCAGGAATAATTTCGTTATTTAGTAGATCCAAATACTTGTCACCATTCAAGTTTCCGTCGATAAAAAATGGGCATATAAGCCTATTTTCGACAATTCCCATCCAAACATTTAACTTCTGTGGATGCTGGGTATGTGCTTCATGAATCCAATGAGGATTCTCATTTGACCAATACCATGAGTTAGGGCGATTAACTGTTCCATTTAAACAAAAAGCTGCCTCCTCGGAAAAAACTATGTAAGAAGCAAAATTGTCGTCGACATTACAGATGTACATTAGCCGTTCGCAAAATTCCAGCCGTCGGTCAAAATCATCTTTTGACAATTCTTGAACCAACTGTAGATTCCTTATACGGATGATACTTTTCACTTTTTAATATCTTTCCTACAGAACGTCGACTGATACCATGTTTTAGTGCCACATTTTTGGTGGAAGTTTGAGGTGATTCTTCTAAATCGATTGCAATATTTTGTTTAACAGTTTCGTTCGTTGTAGTCCGCGGTCTTCCAGGTTTTAGCAAATTTTTTACCATCCCAGTTGTATTAAAACGTTGTAATGTTTTAGTTACTGTTGAGCGTGATATAGGATTTCTCTCCGGATGCAAATTATTAAAAATATGACACACTTCTTCATGACTTCTAACACGATCACCATAACCGATCATCACTAAAATTTCAATACGCTCTTTTTCACTTAATTGAACCATTCTAAATTGTAAAATTTATATCCGTCAATTAGAATTTGACACTTGGAGAACAAAAGACGTGCTAAACAGTACTCGTTTATTTATTACTATGCATACAAACAACATTAATTAGTTTATCTAAATAGTTTTTTGCTCTTATGCAAAAAACTCAAAGGAGGTTGATTAAAGTGCTATATTCCTCGTTTTTACAAATTTTTTACACTAAACTCAGTATGTATAAATTCAAAATAACAAGCTCTTTCAAAATATGTGAAATTATATAGGGTGTCCCATTTAAATTAAAGAACTTTCCGGTTAAACCGGAAGTATGTTATTAACAAAAAAATTTAAATCAGATGCATTTTGTTCCATTGCACTCACCTGCAAATTTTCATAAATATAGTTCTATTCGTTTAAAAGATATTTACTTGGTTCCATACTTTATCCCATCCCCGTATAATGCTCCCTTATCACATGAATATTTTTTTATAGGAATCTAAGACACGTGTATGTCTATTTAGCAAAAGGACGGAATACTTCGGCGAGGAATTTCGTTCTTACTTGTATTATTTGGCTCGTAGATCTTTTTCCAGAATTGGATTTTATGTCGAGTGGTTTAGGTCAAGGTAAAAATATTTAATTTCAATGAATCAAATGTTGCGTTTCTATTCAATAGTGTGTTTTTAAGATTTTTTAAGTTCGTGTTGTGAAGCAAGCGAAGATTTTGTCAATGATATAATTTTGCTTCAAAGTAAACCAGTCGTTTTGGCGGATGACTATATTTTCTTGAAATTGTTCATGTGTTTTATTCCCGTATATTTGAGATACCCTGGAGGAAAAGCGGTAAGTTTAACAACCAATTGAATGTTTTGAACCAAGATTGAGAATTTAATCGACATTTTTTTTTAAATAATTGCTTCTAGGCACGGTTAAGGGAGATTAGAGCTAGATTTAGTGAAATATATAAAACGAGATCGAACTCCTACGTAAAAATTTACACCACTGCAAATCAAATTCCATCAAACCTTAGTTTTTATAAATGACAGTAGTCAAATTGTAAAACATTACTTTTATGATAATGAATAATAAAAACTCAAAATAAGATCTAGAAACATTAAAATTGCTTAAAATTAAAAATGGGCAGGACGTGCGTTGTTAAAAAATGTTGCAATAGTTGGTGTAGTGTTGGTGTAGTGTAGCTGATATAAAACGAAGCCCCAAAGGGGCTTCAGTTGAGGGCGATTGAAAATATTCATAGATAAATAATGTAGGAAAAAAATGGTTTTTGCATATCATACGTATTTCACCACTAAATGATCACAATTTTCGATATTTTTGAAGACGGGGACAAAAATGGATTTCTTACTCCCAAAATTTTTCATTTCTGTTTCCTAACCTTACTTACCTAACATATCTACTGTCGAATGAGTTAGCAACAAATAAAATACCATGAACTCAAAGTGTATGCAAGACTGTTGACTGTTCTGCAGTCAGATGTTTTTGGTATTAGTTTTACACCAACGCCCTCTGCCAAGACCAGAAATTGGAATACATGGAGTTCGATCCCAAAGCAGCATTATTCTAACTTCCGACATAATGTTTACTTGAATCAGCGTTGGTTTTGGGTATTATTTAGTTGTTTGCATCAACGTTATTCACAGACAACGTCAGCTCATAACTTAATCTGACGTTGGCCAATGACTATTCGACGTAAGAAAATCGAACGTCATTTTTAGTTAGACAGACAACGAGGCTAGCTGTCAAAAACATGGGAAGTAAATTTGTAGAATCTTACTAAAACACCGGTCAGACAGGTCAGAGGGTGTATGTATTCACGTTCAAAGCGCGTGCTTACTTTCCGCACTTTTGATAATTCTTAATTGTTTAAAATAGAAATACTGGAAAACATTAAATTTACGACGAGGAGCGAAGAAGTGACGTTAAAGTGAAATATTGTGAGAGAATAAAATATATTCAGACAAATAGAGATTAGAGTCGATTAGAGAAAAAGTGGATATAGAGTAATATTAAATGAAATATGTCAAAAAAGGTTGAATAGAGCAATGGTAATTTGCATTTGACCGTTTACAATATAGTCCAATAACTGAAGACCGGAAAATATCGAAAGCTCCTGAAAGGTCGAAGAACCCGTTTTTCAGGGTTTAGGAGGCCATTCCCCCCCCCCCCCTTCCGTAAACTCAATCGCGTTAAGTTTTTTCTCCTTTAAAAACACCTGCTATGACCTACAAATCAAGCCCAAAGTGAAGTCTTCAGGGACTTTTTAGGAGCTTTGTCCCTTCATTTACTGGACTAATAGCCAAATTCATGAATTATTATTTGCAGATATTGGAACGAAACCGGATTATATACAAACTACTAAAAATTATTAGCTATTCGACAAATCAACCTAGTAATCCCAGAGAACATGCTTGTGTTATAAAAATTTTAAGTTACAAGATTTTAAATATACTTGTACCGCATTTGGAAGACGAATTTATCGAAAACTCCGGACCTTCGATGTAAGTCATGATCTTGAATTTCTTCTTTTATTAGAGTCAAGTCATGTTCAATCCACTTTGTCAGTTTGTATCAAAACAGTTGTGGGAAACGGGTGGCAATCTGACCAATCACTAAGCTGCAGAAATGCCAACTTAAATTCAAATTGCTCCTCTTAGGGGTCTATTTTGTAATTAGTCGTTTCCAGACGATATCGTTACGCAGACGACTTATTTGTCAACGACAATTTCTCTTACCTCTCTATTCCATAACATTATCGCTCAGTGTCTATTTTAGTGATCAAAGTTAAGGGCAAATTTCAAGGTTGGTATTATTAAATTGACAGAAAACGTACGTCGAATATTATTTCTCTAGATGTTTTGTGTTTCCATTGTCACTTCTAATGTCAATTTTGATAATTTGGGACTGTTTCTGGGTTCTATTGAGGATAATGATTCAATTAAAAAAACGTAAATCGATAGATGAGGTAAAATTTCCTCAAATAAATATTTTGCCGATACAACATCCAGTCTATATAACTGCCTAAAAAGTTCCTCTGGGAGCTCAAAAGGATTACTGGTATCCTTCAGTGTACGTAATCTGTCTCGGGTCTCTTCTCTAGATGTAGATACCAAGTTATTAAAAATTAACATTTTAATTAGATATTTATGTAGACAATCCAATTCATTACCTCCTTTGTAACTCATCTAAAAACAAATTAGCTATTTCACCTGCCATAATTTTTATTAATACGAACACTTCAGATAAAAAATCCGAGCACAATGACCTTCACCTTATTTTAGGAGAGTTAACGACGTTTTACTTCTTCAACGAGAGCTGTCAAGGTATCGTCGGTGGACGACAACTTGGTAGCCATTTTTGTCGTCCAACAACGACTACCGTTGACTATAAAATAGAGAAAGTCGTTCATAAACGATAATCGCCCACAAACGACGTCGTTATGTGTTACAAAATAGACCCCTTAGTTTAAAAACAAGGTATAGTGTTACTGACCAATACGTTTCGAAAATCTTCGGCAGTTAAAGATTAACGCTACTGTGAAGAAGCGCTCTGACCAGTAATACCATCAATATCGGAACATGGAAATAATCTTGTATGCTTGTCATTTTATAATTTGTTTATTTGCAGTTTATTGAAGAACGTCAAACAAAAAGTATTATCAGAAAGCGGACTGATTCTACTCTCGAAATGTTTAGACACTTTAAGAAAAACATTACAAGACGACCCCCGGAAAGTAGTTTTAAATTCGATTTTATTCAACGACGGTGGTAACGTTATCGTAGGTAAGATCATTTCTTCAAAAAAAAAGTCTACTTTAAGTTAAAATGTTTTTCCATTCCAGGCGTTTGCCGCGAATTTCTAACCCACGAAATATTCAGCAACAAAGCACAAATATGCATTCAGGAAGCCTTTCACATATTGTCGATTCTTTTTTTCGATTGCAAAGATGACAGCAGCGTTGTTTCGGTGGATCTGTCAATTTCTTTTTTAAAACGTATATTGAAACAACAACCGAAAGAACCCGTATACGATAACAGAATCGTTATAGCCGTTATGGATTTTATTTGGGAAGTTATAATTAAAAACGATCAGCTTACCGAACAATTTTTCAAATATCGTGGCGTATTTTTAATGCTGGACGTTGTACAGGTAAAATTAGACGTTAACCGTCGGTAGTTTTCGGGAAATTTTTGAAAAATATTGTTTCGGGAAGTATTTAAAAATATTGATAAATATTCCTAAATTTAGTAGAAACAACCAATTCTTGAAATTTGGCATTTTTTGACTTACGTTGGCTTTGTTTGTGTCACTTGTTAGCTGATGTACTGCTGCAATGGACAATGTGAGGTAAGTGAGGCTAGGAAACTGAAATGAACAATTTTGAGTACGAAATCCCGTTTTGTCCTCGTCTACAGAAATATCGAAAATTCTGATTGTTTAGTGGTAAAATATGATGTCCACACTATGCCGCGATTAGCCATTGGCAAAGCCAGCCACTATAAAAACGTCTACATATGTGTTGGCATTCATTAATAACTTTCCCGTTCGTCCAATCCATTTAAACGCACGTGCTAACTGGCAGACAGTCTGAATCACAACTAAAGCCGCGAAAGGCGAGTGGAGGGAACGTCCCCACTCTCCGTTCTTATTAGCTACCTTTAAAGGAGACCGACACTACAGCGACTTTCATTGGCCCACGGTTGGATTATTGGCACGTGCCAACGGTCGCGTCGACATCGAATCGGCTTTGCCAATTGGCAAACAGCGGCATAATGTGGACGCGCCTTTACCAAAAACATTTCTCTTCGGCATGAAATTTTAGAATTCCATTTATCTTAGAATATTCTAAATCCCTTTGGTAACTGTAAACACTCTGGTTAGGTAATATAAATTCAATGCACGTCTTCCTTTTAAATCGTCTGCACTACCAATCACTATTGCAATAATTTTTAACAACGCACCCATTTTTAATTTTAAGCAATTTTAACTTTCTAGAGCTTACTTTGTGTTTTCATTATTCATTATCACAAGTAATGTTTACAATTTGACTACTATCATTTATAAAAACTAAGATTTTATGTATGTATGTGTATTCGGGTGACAGTTACTTGAAAGATCTATTGTGCTCCCTTCTACTTAGCTCCTCAGGAACGTCTCATAGACTAGAAGTTCCTTTAGACCTATTTCCGGGATACATTTTAGGATATCTGCAGGCTTAAATGTAGGTAAGTGTTCCTCTTCTATCCAGTAGTCTCCTAGGTGTTGTGCCCTAGGATTCTGAATTGTGCAATTTGCAAGTATGTAGATAGAGGTTTTTTCTTCCAAAGTAAAGTGACTATATTGTTCTCTTCTTCGTTGAGTTTGCCTAGGCATTCCCATACCATTTTGGAACTGATTACACAAGAACTCGGTGCTTTAATGGCTGGTTGACTATCCGAAATTATAGAATCCTTTGCCTTCTATATTCTTTATCAATACTGAACTGGCCACACTTTCTTATGTCGTGAATTTTCGCCTGATATACTTGGGGTTTTTTCCTAAGCTTTTGGAGTGTTCGGTTCCTGGCCCGTCCACTTCTATCACAGTTCCTTCTATTGCTTTTGAGTCGTCAATGTACCATTCAGGCCCGGTTGTACAATTCTAGCTTAGTGAATGCTCAAGTGTGAACTCAGGTTCAGCGTCAGATTGCTGTTGTACAAAGTAAGCTTACGGTTGAGCTTGATTTAAACCTTAAGCTTAGTAAAGCCTTCAAGAGGGCAGGTTTAATGTAAGCTTAAGCACGGAACATGAATTGTTATCTGTTGTTCCAGTGGTGAAATTGTACAATAATATAGTAGAAAAATCTCTGTTTTATTTTACTTTATATTTTATGACATTAACATAATCATCTTAAAACATTGACACAATAACTAACTTAAAAAAATATATTATTTGACATTAGATTACTAAGATATATTCTAACATTATCATGTTCCGTGGCTTAAATGTAAATGAATTGTATGCAAACATAACCTGTACTTAATTTATTTTCAAATTAAAAGTTTATCAAAGTTAAATATAGATATTTTAACCCATGCTGGGGATTTTTTTGAACTTATTGAAATCGTACAACACCCGAAAATACCTCGGGTGTATAGAGAGGGTATAAATCACTTTGAATGTTGGAGGGATTATGAGTTTATTTAAAGATTTCGTTTTTCTAAAGAAACCGTTCGCTTTGTGACAGATTGCATATCAGAGGACTTGCAAAACTAATAGTTACGAACAATCCCCCAAATGCTAAATTAGTTAGGTGACATCTTCATATTGACATGTTTTGACCAATTTACTTCATACGCATGCGTCAGTTCGAAATAAGTTCTACCAACACTTGCAAATATAGGTTTAGTAGAGCTGCTACTGAACCATGCTACTGAACCAGGTTTGGGGTTGAGCTAAGCTTATATTTTAAGCCCAGCTCAGTTGAGCTCAATTTTAAGCTTCAAATGTACAACCGGGCCTCAATGGTATTATTTCCAAGTCTAATGGTATTTAGATCCCATTCCTTCTTGTAGCTCTGTAAGGTATCGGGAATCAGAACTCACTCTCGTTTTAACAATTACTTTATTATACTCAAAATCAGGATTAATCGGTTACAATATGTTTTTAACCAATTCTTAGCCCACTTACTTGACCTAACCAAAACTTTTATATATTTGTTTATCCAGAGCTTTTAAGACAATATTTAATATTTAAGTATATTAAATATTGCTAAAAGTGTTTTATGTCTTAATGCTGACTTTACTGGTCCTTGACCAACATATCTTTGAATGTCCAATGACTAACGAATTTTTTTTTATACAGGGTGTTACAGCTCAATTCCGTATCGAACTTATTGAAAAGTTATACTTTTTCATCATACCAAGGTCCATATGCCCCAGGTCTTCTGATTTCTAAGAAGCGAAAAAGTGTTTTTTCATAATTCTCTTTCTACTTAGTCTGTATCTAGTTTTTTCTGCAACACCATATATGTAGTTCTGTGAGGTTGATAATCACTTTCATGACCGCCGTTGGGCATGTTCTCATTGCTCCTGTAATCCATATACATGTTAGTCTTTGAATTTTGGTCTCACTATGTCAGTGTACATTCAGGATTTTTGGGCTATAACCCTAATTTCTCCCTACCAGGTTCCTGCACACCACTAGAGCCATTTTTGCTTTGTATATAATTTCCTTTTCGTGTTTGTTCCACAGTTGTTTACTGTCTACAGTCAAACATAGCTTGCTGTTTCCATTTAACCTCATCATCAGGTTCAATGGTTTTGAGGTTGAGTTTTCTTTTCTGCATGGACGCTATTAAGGTGGTTTTGATGTTAAATCCCACTTGCCTACACCAGCTATTTGTATTGTACTATGACACAAAGGGTGTTCCAAAATTTTTCTCTGGTCGTTATGACAATATCGCCGGCAGGCAGGATGTTCCGAAGTCGGTCAAACCACACAGTTCGTCAACCGCCAGGCCACATTCATGGGGATACTACTCCTCCTTGTGGGGGGCATCCTCTGGTTATACAGATGGAGACAATGACTTTGTTCGTCCTCGTCTCTGCTACTCTAGTGGTGAGAAGTTCCGACATCCATTGGGATGTTATGCTGTCTACATCTCTTCTATTTAACGCTCTTTAGACTGAAGTCTTGTCAAAATCTCCTTCTATATCCAAAAATGCACATACTACGTTTTCTTGGTTGTCTAGTGTCACCTAGGATATTCTCCTTCAGTTGTACCAGTCTAGTCTCCGTAGATCTGTCTGCCCGGTATGCATGCTGATGTGGGTGGAGAGGTAGTCCCTCTAAGATTTCCCTTCTAATATAATTGTCAATAGCTTTACCCATCGTTTTTAGCACAAACGATGTTAGACTAATTGGTCTGAAGAATTTGGGGTTTGTTGTGTCCCTTTTTTCAGCTTTTGGAATGAAGGTTAATATTTCCCTTCTCCATGCTTGTGTTATATTTCCCAGTTCTAAGCAGGTTTTGTTAGTTTTTCCGTATGAGTTTGATCTCCCTATCTTGCCTTCATTGGTTTTTAGATAAAAGAAATTCAACATTTAATTTCTATAAAAGTAGTTTGGGGGAATAATTATGGTGAGTATATTAATATCATCTAGTAGAAATTGTTATTTGAGAGAGTTTGTGTTTAAACCCCTAAAACGCAGTAAAAATGTCGAGACGTGTTTCAGATATACCTAGGTAAGTACGTTAAAATATAATGTACATGCTTATTTTAGGTATGTACTGTTGAGCAAAACAAGATAGGTCCGATGCTACCAGTTTCATCTGTAAATAAACATATGTGTTATCCATTGGTGAGACAAAACTGTATTGAAAAGTGCGAGAAATGAAAACAACGTAAAAATAGATGAGCTCTTGAAGTTACAGTAAAAATGTTGAAAAATATAACGCCGCCAACATTCGAAGACTGCCGAAGCAATGGGGTGATAGGAATTTAGATCAGTTTTGGGTTTTTTTGTTGTTGAAAATTGGAATAATGGTTGCTTTGAATCACGAATGTGTCATTAACGTAAATCTTATGATATATTTGTATTAGGTGATATTTTGGTCTTTTTAGTAAATACTAAATGAAAACGAAAGGGATTTCATCTGGCCCTGGGGTCGAATTTCTACAGCAGGTTAAAGCATCATCAAATGATTCCATATTTAAATCATTTAACTAATTACAATTTTTATTCGTTTGAAAGGAAATGATTCCGTTTTGTAGTTATTCATAGGATTTTAAATCATCAGGGTAGTTAACACTCGAGTACATTTGCAATTTCATTAGATCTAGTGACCCATATTGTAGGTACTACTAGGAGTGGAGCTGCTTATAGAAGATACAAAATTTGTCCCTGATTCTATTTGGCGCTTTTTGACTGTCCATCTAGTTTTGGCTCTTTTTTCGTTGAATATAATAAAAAAAAATTATATTTGGATGGCGTTAGTAGCGATTCAATGCATGTTTGAAGGCTTTTATCGAATCAGCGCACACTCTATTCCACCATGGAACTGATAATTTTTTTTTGTGGGGATCTTTTACCAATTAGCAGCTGTTATTGTTAGGGTAGTAAAGGATTTTACAATTTTATGGATGTTATCTTCTAAGCTGCAGTCGTCTATGTGATTTTTGATGTATGTACCTAGAATAATGTTCCCAGTTAGTGCTTCATATTTTCCAGTTTGGGGTGAAACTTCGATTCTTTTCGTTTTTATTGTTTTGTAATAATTGGGTTATGATCACTTCCAAAGAGATTCTCCTCAGTTTCGAAAGAAAGGTCTGTAATTAGCACGAGAATTATAGTGTGTGTGGCTACCATCGTTGAGTAGGAAAAGATTATTATTATCGATAAAATCTTCTACAGCTCAATCCCTTTTGGCTTAGTATAATAGACTTGCATTCCCTTAGTACTTTGTTGCTACTATATTTCTGGGCTTGGGGATTTGGTTGACAATATCGCTCAGAGCTGAATGAAAGATCTTTTCTGTAGGTGGAATGAATATATGCACCTGAATGATGTTTATCTCAAAATTGGATGCTATTGGATTTACTGATTCCACCACCTGCTCTTTTAGCTATTGTTCTGAACTTATGAAAGCCTGTGTAGTTCTTAAACGATCCCTGTGAGCTTTCTGTGTAATTAGTTTCTTGAAGACATATGACAATAGGGTTATATTTGGAGATACGTAGTTTCAGCATTTCTGATTGTGCCCTAAACCTATTTAAATTTCACTGTATTATCATTGTAGATAACATTGTTTTTAAAATTTTCCTAATAAGGGTCTTGAGATGAAAAATAACTGTCGGTGTCTCTGAAGGGTGAAGAGTTATCTTGGTTAGCAGCTAAAAGTTTTTTCTTAGTTTGGTGTTCCTGCTTTTTATGCTTTTATGTTGCAAGTGCAAGTGTTGTGCAGCATACTAATTAATCCTTTTATGTCCTCAGTTGATGAGCGACAATCAGGATGTCTCTGGAACGTTTTGAGTTTTCAGAAAAATCTTTAATTTCGTTAAACGTTAATGAGTGATTTGATTCAATATGTTCTTTTAGGGGAAATTTTAAATTTCAGTTGAGGTTTGTCTTGATCATCATCCTATGGAGTTAAAATCTCTTTAATGGAGCGTATGGATGATGTGAAATAATTATCTGTTGATAGATTACTTAATGGAACCAGTGAAGAAGATGTAGTTGGCTGATCTAGAGAGGTAGAAGTAGTGGCAGTAGCCGGTTTCTGCTGGGGTAAGGTCTGCGGTTCAGAGGGAATAGATGTTTGGTTAGAATTTGTAAGTTTGCAATTAGATGCTGGTTGGCCCGGCTGTTTACAGTTGAAGCAAGTTGAATTGTCACAAGATGAGAATATTCTATAAGGTGTATCGTTGAAATTAATGAGTATCGAATCAGGGATTTTAATATTTTCGATGGATGGACAGATGCAAACTTGCCAACGAAAACTTAGGATATGGGAATATTGTGGATCAGAGATGTTGATTCGCAGAAAATTAATTGGAATTTAGACCTAATTGAAGCCATTTATCTTCGAAGATATTGTAGGGTATAGAAAGACAAACGTTTGAAAAATTTAGACGAGCAGCAGCAGTAATAAGACGCATGGCTGATATACATTGATTGTTAACTGTTATCCCACCGTGGTTTTGTAAAAATGCGTTTACTAACTAGATGGAAGATATGCGCATATTCTATTCTTGGATATTCTTGAACAAAATAATGTATTTCTGGGCCCTATTGAAAATCGGAGAGAGATTATATATTCTGTCAATGTTATCAATCGCATTGAATGTTATAGCTTGTCGTTTTTCTGTTCTGTTTTTAGTGATTCTCAGTGACCGTCGTCATGCCTATTATGCAATTGATGTTGAGAATATTCAAAAACTTTTTCTGGCGATAGTTCTCGTAGCTAATCTGAAAATCTGCTTTTAACTGCTGTCATCAATCTTCGTCAGCATTTTAATGTTCAAAATCTCTATTATCTCTCTGATAAACTGCTGCAAATGTTTTTTGAACGAAGTTTCTTATCGTGCGTTTGGTGGATACGGGCAAAGGCCTATTCTCGCTACACCTTGCCGCAAGCGAGTCGTACTTCTGGCGCCATATCTGATAATGTTTTATAGGTTTGTTCCAACTGGCACATAGTGCATGTATGTATAGTGCGCAAACTCGAATTAGGGATGGACACATCAACTTTACCACCCCTTCCAGAAGGTAATTTTTGTACCGTTCCAAAAACGATACTATAATCAAGTGGAACGCGGAAGAAATACAGCACAATACCTAGAACAGTTCTATCGTCAGTTGGAACAAACCTAACGAATTAATTTACTTTAGGTCAGCCTGGGTATAAACTTCAGTCGTAACTCCTGCGGCGGATCGTAGGTCTATTTTTTTCAGGGCTTCGCAACATTTGCTAGCACCGTGACGGACAATCACTCATCTAAGTAACGGGTCGGTGTAGCCAGTACACTAGCATGAATAAAAACTTAAAAGTGTCGGTTGTGTAGTTCATTCCGATTGTACTGCGACACCTCTCGATTTTTGGTCTCTCTTACGTTTAGTTTTGTTTCTTTCTGACACTATTATTTGTAGGTATATCCTACGGCTGTACAAATTATAACTTTGGGGGCGCTGGTGGATTTATGTGATTACAGTGTGGGTAAGAGCATCCCCTATATGATAACATGGAATGGTAAAAATGGGGTAACTCTAATTCCTCTATTAATGGATATATTCAGAAAAGAAAACAAGCAATTGGGAGTTCAAAGTGGACCGCATGGTGAAATTGCAGGTAAAACAACTAATTTTGGTTTTCCGACTCGGAGGACCAAAGTGTGTGTTTTTTAAAGATGGCAGATATCCTTTAATGGGTAGAGACCAGTACGATTCGACGTTTGTAAATAAAAATATGGAGGAATACCCTGCTATAGCTGACATGTATGCGAGTTGTCGACCGAAAATTTATGCACTTTTGTGTTTGATGCACGAAAGATACCAATACGTTTTCGAAATCGCCAACGAAACTTATAAAACTTGTAATGAAAAATTGAAAATCAAAGATCAGGTTCGTATTTTTGTACATTCAAAATTCACTGTAAGCTAACAAATCGGCATCCTCCACCAAAAGAATATGTTTTAGATAACTTTATTACTGGCAGAAAACTTCTTAGGGTTAAAGTTGGGCGAGGTTTGGGAAGAGTTAAAAGTTGAATTCGAAGTTATGAAATTCGAACCTCTACCATCCGATAGTATCGTAATAGATTCTTTGGTCGAAAGAACGCACCGATGGGGACATCATTTAAAAAAAGTCCAAAAAGATTTATTAGAAATTGACTTGGTCGACGTAAGTTATAAACTTTTCCGTGGTCGAACGTTCTTAAGAATTCGATTTTAGAATCTGATGGTCGAGCAGAAAGCTTATAGAAATTTAAACGACGCTCGCATAACTCAAGCATTGGAAAGTATAAACGAGGCTAAATACCTAGCGAGATGTACAGAAAGAATGTTTCGAATTGCCCAAACGTACAAACAAGCTGGTCATGTAGAAAAATCTATGGATCATCTTAAGCATTCACCCGATATGCATCATACATTTCTCTTAGGATCACGTGTTACTGTAAGTAAAAAATTCACCCTGTATAATGCAAACGCTACTTTTGATACTTACTGTATATGTTTATATATTAGATTCAGTTTCCGTAAGAAGAATCCACGTAAAGTCGTATGCGCGAACTTGTCAAAACCAGTGCCATATTGTAAAATTGACATTCGACTTCAAATCAGTAGCGTTATTCACATTTTGTAGGTTAACTCAAAATTAGAATAATATAAAAATATATGCATCCTCTGTATAGTTTAAATCAGGGTTGGCCGATATATATCATGATATATATCTGATATTTATTGATTGATATATATCATGATATATATCATTTACTTCTTTTTAACGAAATAAATACCAGAGCAAAAAATCCTTGATATTTTGCGTAAAAATGAATAGGTGACAACAGTGCGTTTCATTGCATGGCATTAGGATCACATCATTAAAAAAGGCGACCTTACATTATGCTATTTAGGTGCAATTTTAAAGCCACGCTATTTTGAAGCAATTTATGGCTTCGTTTTACACTAAGCTATTTTCGGGATAGTTTGTTTTATTTTGTATGATGCAATTCAGTGTGGCAAACTTAAAAATATTTTTAGGTGATGTTAAATAATTATGAAAATAAATGTTTTCACAATTTTCTGGTATTTAACAATACTTTCAGATAAATCGGAGCCTGGGTACATTTCTGAAAGACTAGCACATATTTCATGTGCCTTATTTCTTGTATTTCTATTGTGATAATCTATTGATCTCACGTCGTAAAGACAGGGCTTGCTTTCATACAATAAAATTAAGTGTGTGGCCATATCGGTACTCCAAACATGATTGCTAAAATAAAAATTAATTATTACATCTATTTTATACCAGATGAAACAGGATAACTTACTTTTCCCCATTTTCTTTTTCTATATAAACACGATTCGAGGTTTGAGTTTCTGCTGTAATATTTTTAGGGTTGGTAGCAGAATTATTACTAAAAAAATAACTAAAATTGCCTACAAATTTCATGAAAATAGAAACTGTTCTAATTATTTATCTTGCTTAAAAATTGCCACAAACTAGCACACGCACATGCGCTTTGTTTATTTTGTTATAGCATGAAACTTGCATTGCACCTAAATATCATAATGTAAGGTCGCCTAAAATATTTGGTGAATATGCTCGATCACAGATTCTTAGGACCAAATTTAACACAGCTCCAAAAACAACAGGCTTTCGATCTTCTAAATTCAACAAACCCAGAATTTGTTCCACTTGTTATGTGAATAGATTTACGAAACAGTTAAAAGTTACTTTATACTCAGTATATGAGATACTTTTCAGAATGTTCATTTTTGTTTTAATTGATTGACATAAAAAGTCACAACGAATTGTAATTGTCAAAAATAGATATTCGAATTTGTCTGAGTGTTTTTATCGACTTTTGAAGCAGCTACTTAATTTAAGATATTCCTTCAATCGGTGATTGATAGAATAAAACATTTGGAGGCCCCGGCGAGATAGCTGCTGAAATTGAAACACAAGATGGATAACGACGACTACACTATGGCCATGGAGCTATTGAAGATTTCTTTCAATACGTACTGTACTGATTTGGAGCAAACATTGAAGCAACCGAATCCTGATGTAGCTCAAATTCAAGGTACATTCAAATTATTGACTAGATTGAACGAAGAATTTGAAGAAGAGTCTAACAAACTGATTCATTCGATGCTTAGCGCAAAGAAAACTAAGGACGCTATAGCAAAAGTTATGAAAGACTCCCACGAAACAACGATTAGATTTAGTTCTCTCGCTTTCAACGTTGAGCGGCTTATGACAGCTAACCTCGAGAAATCTATTTCTGTTTCTTCAAATAGAACCAAACTTAAACTTCCAAAAATTGATTTCTGTAAATTTGGAGGCGAAATAAAAGATTGGATACAATTCTGGAGTTTATTCAAGCGGATACACGATGATGATGAGATGGAAAATGATGATAAATTTCAATATTTACTTCAGTCTACGGTACCAAATTCCAAAGCACGACAGCTTATCGAGAGTTATCCACCTACAGGTGATAATTATAATAAGGCAATAGATAGTTTGAAGTCCCGATTTGGTAGGAATGACCTACTCATAGAATATTATGTTCGAGAACTTCTAAAGTTGGTTTTAAATAATCTATCCAATAAAACCAATAACTTAACAACACTGTATGATAAAATGGAGTCTCAACTAAGAGCACTAGAAACTCTTGGTGTTACTACTGATAACTGTGCGGCAATGTTGTACCCCTTATTAGAATCGTGCTTACCAGAAGAAATATTGAGGACATGGCAAAGAAATCCTGAGTTTTCAACAATTGATCTGTTGAAGACACGTTTGGAAAAACTTATGGAATTTCTCAAACGTGAAGTTGAAAATGAAGAGAGGATATCATTGGCTACTAATTTTGAAATGAAAACCCGAAAGAAAGAACCAGAATTGAAACCTAACGTCCCTTCTGCGACTGGATTAATCAACCAGAACCCAAAATGTAGTTTTTGCCGAGAACAGCACCATAGCAACACGTGTCAAGAAGCATTCAAGATGTCACTTGAACAAAGGAAACAGAAACTCCTTCAAAATGGATCATGTTATCGATGTTTACGTCAAGGTCATTTAGCACGGAAATGTAATATGTTTTCTAAGTTGAAATGTACCAAATGTGGTGGTAAACATGTTTTGTTGATGTGTTCAACCAAAGACTCTGAAAATTCAACTCCATCAAAAAATCTATCTCCTAAAATTCCAGAAACAGAATCTTTGGTAGTTACTCGAGTGATTACAGGAATGTCAAATCAAACTTACAACCATGTTTTCCTTCAAACTTTAGCGGTTAACATTATTTATAATAATCAAATCAGAAGAGTAAGAGCTCTACTCGATACTGGCTCTCAAAAATCATACATTTTGAGAAAAACAGCGGTTCATATGCAGATGCAAGTAGTAAGAACTGAAGAGATGGTGCATACCTTGTTTGGCGGATACAATACAGAGACAGTGAATCATGATTGTTTCGAGACCCAGTTACAAAGATTGGATGGAAAATATTCTTGTTCATTAGAAGTCTACGACCAAACTATCATTTGTGGAAATATTGCCAGTATTCATGATGGTTGTTGGTATCAAGAAATAGAGAAACTAGGTATCACCGTATCTGATACGGAAGATGGTCCTATAGAACTTTTGTTGGGAGCTGATGTAATAGGCAGGCTCTACACTGGGCTACGTCACGTTTTGTCATGCGGTCTAGTATTAGTAGAAACAAAATTGGGATGGACATTGATGGGGAAAACACCAGTTGACGCTACCAGAGGTATGCTTATTACTAGTATGCTTGTTAATGATAAATTGGTGTCAGACTTTTGGAACCTAGAACTTCTTGGTATAAACGATCCAGTCAAAGAACTGACAAGAGCAGAAACTGAGAAAGCGGAAATGGAACATTTTACAGCGACTGTTAAGAAAGATGAAGATTCTAGGTATGAAGTCAGTCTCCCATGGATAGAGAACCATCCTATTTTACCTACAAATTTTCACGTTGCCAAGAAACGACTAGACTCGTTAATGAATAAATTGAACAAAGATGGTTATCGTGAAGAATATGATAAAGTACTACAGGAATGGCTGAAAGAAGGAATAATAGAAGAAGTAATCGAAGAAGATTACAGATTTCAAGGGCATTACCTTCCCCATCGTCATGTTGTGAAGTTGAATAGTGATACCACAAAATTACGACCCGTGTTCGACGCTTCAGCACGAGAAAATTCACATAGTCCATCACTGAATCAATGCTTAGAAAAAGGAATGAATTTTATTGAACTAATTCCATCAATCTTAATCCGATTCAGACAATACAAATATGGAGTAATATCAGACATCCGCAAAGCTTTTCTTCAAATTAGTTTAAACCTCAATGACAGAAACTTTCTCAAGTTCTTATGGTACACTTTTGAAAATGAGATGAAGATATTCAGACATACTCGGGTAGTCTTTGGTCTGACTTGCAGTCCGTTTTTACTAGGTGCAGTCATTCAACATCACCTTGAGACAGTATTAGCTGAAAATTCTGAATTTCCACAAGAATTTTTAACCATGCTTGGAAACAGTTTCTACGTTGACAATAGCCTTATTAGTTTTGACTATCATGAAGAAATAAAAAAATTCAAAGAAAAAGCCCAAAATGCGATGATGGAAGCGAAGATGGATTTGAGATGTTGGGAATTTACAGAGAAAGATAATTTCATGGTTGCAATGAAGTTAACATCAGTTTTAGGATTGAAGTGGAATAAATTTACAGATACATTAGAAATCTCATTAGAAGGTATCCAAAATAACGCTATCACAGAGAAACTAACCAAAAAGATGATCCTTTCTACTGTGAGCAGAATTTTCGATGTAATAGGCTTCGTTTCTCCGGCCTTGTTGATTCCGAAAGTCTTGTTACAAAATGCATGTAAATTGAAATTATCATGGAACTCTGAAGTACCTGATGATATCAAACAAAAATTTTTTGATTGGTTTAATGAAATCAAGTACTTAACAAACGTCAGAATCCCAAGATGGATACGTCCAGAGGTAAAAAAGCAATGTAAGCATGAGAGTTTACATTTGTTTTGTGACGCCAGTCAAGATGCGTATGCAGCTGTGATATTTTTGAGAGTAGAAACTTCCAATACAACAGAGCTTAAGCTAATTCAATCGAAGAATAGAGTAGCACCAATCAAGAACCTTTCAATCCCTCGTTTGGAATTGCTGGCAGCGACTATCGGTTCTAGAATTTTGGCATCGGTAAGAAAAGAATTTGACAATGATATCTTCGTGTATTGTTGGTCTGATTCATCCACAGTCTTGAGCTGGATTAAACGCAATGAGAATTGGAAACCTTTTGTAAGAAATCGAGTCCACGAAATTCTGAAGTTCACCACGCGAGACTCTTGGCACCACGTTCCAGGAGCCATTAATCCAGCAGATTTACCTTCAAGAGGATGTCTACCCAAAAAGTTGTTAGAGTGCAAGTGGTGGAATGGTCCTGAATGGCTATTGGATAAGCTCGAACAATGGCCCTACCAAACATACGATGTTAACGAGCAAGTTGTTCTAGAAGAAAAACTGAAGAGTGTGACATCTTTTGCAAATTACACTCAAGATCGTTTTTCTTGGTTGACAGACTATTTTCGGAAATGTGCATGTTATAAAACCGTTATACGAATAGTAGCATGGATGAAACGGTTTATCACGAATTTTATGGTGAAGAAGACCAAACAATTTGGACCTTTATATTTAGACAAAGAATTGTCAGTAAACGAAATTGAAGAGGCAGTGAAAGTCATCATCAGGAACATTCAGCATGAGTATTTTGATGAAAATCCAGACTCGTTGAAGAATTTTATGCTACAAGAAGATGAGTTTGGGATTTTAAGAATAAAGACAAAGATTAGTGAAAGAGAAGACACGAGATCATTCAAATATCCAGCGATTTTGCCAGGAAAACACCCAATCGTCAAGTGTTTAATCAATGAAAGACATGTCAAATTGCTGCATGCTGGAGTTCAAACTGTTTTGGCAAATCTAAGAGAAGAATTTTGGATAGTAGGAGGAAAGAAATCTGTGAGAGCTGTTATTTCGAAATGTGTGATTTGTCAAAAATACCATGCGAAGCATCTTGAAGCAGTTCAAGTCCCATTACCAAGAAATAGAGTTAGAGATGCCTCTGTATTTGAAATTGTAGGAGTGGATGCAACTGGTCCTTTGATATCGAAAGATAAAGGAAAAATTTGGATTTTGATATTCACCTGCGCCATATACAGAGCTGTTCATTTCGAAGTAATCACATCATTATCAACAGACTGTTTTTTGCTGGCATTTCGAAGATTTGTAGCTAGAAGAGGACGCCCATCGACTATTTACAGCGACAATGGTACTAACTTTATTGGTGCTGAGAATGCACTAGCTGAAATCAATTGGGAAGAAATCTCAAAAGAAGCTACTGCTGAAAGAATTAAATGGATATTCAATCCTCCAACAGCAGCCTGGTGGGGTGGTTGGTGGGAGAGTCTGATCAAAATATTGAAAAGATTGCTCAGGAAAGTTTTGGGAAAAACTTCACTGACACTTGAAGAGCTAGGAACTATTATATGCGACTGTGAAGCTGTTGTAAATCAACGGCCTTTGACAAGCTTAACGGAAAATCCCAATGACTGGCAAATTTTAACACCTGCTACGTTCTTACGAGATATAACAGAAGATGGAGTTCCAGATATAGACAGAGTAGAAGCCACATATTTGAGACGGAGATACCGATATAGGTCTAAAATTAAAGACGAATTAAGAAGAAGATTCCGAAATGAGTATCTGAGTACTCTTATAATGAAAAATCGAAAAAAATCGATAAGAGAATCGATTCCTAAAGTAGGAGATTTAGGATTCATAGAAATAGAAAATTCCAAGAGATTTGAATGGCCTTTAACACGAATTCAAGAAGTGATTGCTGGAAAAGATGGTGTTATTAGAGTGTTACGTCTTAAAGTTCCGTCAGGTAATCAAATTTTGAGACCAATTCAGAGATTCTACCCATTGGAAATTTCCGAAGATGAAGAAGTCGAAAACATGAAAGAGAAAATTTCAGAGACAGAGAAAAAATCAAGTCATGAACTAGATCCACTACAGCCAATAAGTGTTGATAAGGATTGTTTTGGTCATCCTAACAAAATGAATGATGGACTGAAAAGAGTTACTCGTTCTGGAAGAATTGTGAAAACTCCTAACAGACTTGGTTCATGATTAAAGAATGAATTTCTCCGAAATCATTTTGTCTCCGTGGGAAAATGAATAGATTTACGAAACAGTTAAAAGTTACTTTATACTCAGTATATGAGATACTTTTCAGAATGTTCATTTTTGTTTTAATTGATTGACATAAAAAGTCACAACGAATTGTAATTGTCAAAAATAGATATTCGAATTTGTCTGAGTGTTTTTATCGACTTTTGAAGCAGCTACTTAATTTAAGATATTCCTTCAATCGGTGATTGATAGAATAAAACATTATGGCTCTTACTACAAAGTCGTGTCCATTTCCAAAGTATTTATTTTCCGCACAATTTCACACAACAAATCCAATGGTTTGGTGGAAATTAGTTGCAACTCCTGACCCCGAATGGCCAAAAAATGAACTCTTCTTACAACTATGCGAGCAGTTATTCAGTGCAGTAGCGGCAACAGCTGGTTTAGAAAGAATTTTTTTGAGCTTTGGGATAGTTCAGTCTAAATTAAGAAATCGTCTAGGCAACGAAAAAGCCAGTAAGCTAGTATTTATTTTTAAATGTTTAATTCAAAATATAGATAAAAAAGCTAAAAGCTTGGACTGGATCTCGTCAAATGATGAACTAGTTGCCTTGAGTGAAGAAGATGATGATAATGATTGATGATTATATTCCACTTTCCCGATTTTTAAATACTTAAAAATGTATCAAATGACAAGTTTTTTATATTAGATACATATATACCTATTAGAAAAAATATTATTTTTTGTCTCGTTTTTTGTTATTTTAAATTAAACTGAAGTTTGATTTTAGTTTTTACCAAAAGAAAGGTATTTTGTTTTTTTTGCATTTCAGCTTAGGAACAAAATAAAAATTTCTGATATATATATCGGATATACAGTGCTATTCAAAAGTCTCCTCCCCCTCGTATCTTTTGAACGGCTACACTTACATTAATAAAATTTGGAGAGTGAAAATAAAGTGTTGTAAACTTCTCTACGAATGGTAACAGGTGACGTAATAGTAATAGATGACATCTTCTATAAGTTCCTTGTGGCATTACTTATTCTTTTTTCTTATTTTTTTGGGAATCAAACCACAATAATGTTTTTTTATATTATTTTTTTTTATTTCGACTTTTCGGTAGCGCTCCAGCTACCGTTGTCAAGATTAACTATTTATAGTATAGAAATAATTTTTTGGTCCCTATACTATAAATAGTTAATCTTAACAACGGTAGCTGGAACGCTACCGAAACGTCGAAATAAAAAATAAAAAAACATTATTGTGGTTTTATTCCCAAAAAAATAAGAAAAAAAGAATAACTAATAGATGACGTCACAGTGCCACTCTGGCCAATAATTTTAAATAGGACCTTATGGCAAGTGATATCTCGTTTGAAAGGCATTGACATTGGCTACATAGCCATATTAATTTTGGTTGGGTTTAAACTAATTTTGACGGATAAATTAAATAAATACCAAAATTATTATTTCACATTTAAATATTGAAGATTTTTCAGTCCGCCTCTGGTTAGTTGTCAAAAAAATTGACGTTTTTAATTTAATAGTATTTGTTGCTTTGCAAAGTTTTTCTAAATAGCTTAAATATTTAATTTACATAGGCAAAATGGTACGTACTCAAGCCGACAAAGTAGCAGCTATCTTAATAATTGGTGAATCTGGAAAGAATCTCCATGAAGCGGAACGTTTATTTAATGAGAGATACCCAGATCACCCTATCTCGAGAACTTATTTGATGGAGCTTCTTCACAAGTTTGAAGCAACAGGTAGTGTTCAAGATGCCAAACGATCTGGTCGACCAACATTTAGTGATGATAAAAAAATTGATATATTTGTATATAGTAGCTGAAATGGTAGTAAACCCTACTTCCTCTTCAACTAAAGTTGCGTCTATCTGTGAAGTAAACAGTACAGAGAGTGTTGGCTGAAAATAAATTTCATCCATACAAGTTAAAAATGGTGCACCACCTTTCGGATGACGACCCCGACAGAAGACTCGAATTCTGTGAATGTACGACAAATAAAATTAGTCAAAACCCACATTACACAAAAACAATTTGTTTTAGTGACGAAAGTACTTTTTGCCTCAATGGAAATGTGAATACACAAAATGTAAGGTATTGGAGTGACACAAATCCTCATACCTTTCGTGAACAACATACCCAATTTCCAGAAAAAGTCAATGTTTGGGCAGGTATTTTGGGAAACCATATAGTTGGTCCTGTTTTCCTAAATTCACATTTAAGCGGGGAAGTGCATCTGGAGATGTTACAAAATGCAATTGAGCCGTTAATTCTGGAAGATAATCTGGAAGATAATCCAGATGAATTCGGCCATCTGGAAATAACATTTCAACAAGATGGTGCTCCTGCACATTATTATGGTGCAGTAAGACGTTACTGGATGAAGAATATCGAGGTAGATTGATCGGCCGGCGAGGTCCTATAGAATGGCCACCTCGGTCACCAGATCTGACACCATTAGATTTTTTTCTATGGGGGTACTTGAAATCCAAGGTTTATACTACGGCATTGGCGTTTTGAAAGAAAGAATTATTGAAGAATGCAATGCAATTTCAGCTGACACATTCAAACGAGTACGACAAGAGTTTACTAATAGGATGTATTACTGTCAGGAAGTAGACGGAGCACATTTCGAACACTTGCTATAAGAATCCATTGTTGATATTTGATTAATTAAATTTAAAAAAATAATTTCAATAATTTTGGTATTTATTTAATTTATCCGTCAAAATTAGTTTAAACCTAAACAAAATTAATATGGCTATGTAGCCAATGTCAATGCCTTTCAAACGAGATATCACTTGCCATAAGGTCCTATTTAAAATTATTGGCTAGAGTGGCCCTGTGACGTCATCTATTACTATTACGTCACCTGTTACCATTCGTAGAGAAGTTTACAACACTTTATTTTCACCCTCCAAATTTATTAATGTAAGTGTAGCCGTTCAAAAGATACGAGGGGGGGAGGAGACTTTTGAATAGCACTGTATATATATCTGATATATATCCGATATTATGATATTTTGATATTTATATAAATATCATGATATTTGCCAACCCCAGTTTAAATAAAATTTATCTGGGAGTTCTTTGAAGCTTTTAGAGATATTTTCACATACAATAGACACTGGTATACTTTTCCATCTAATATATAAAATTCTCGTGTCACAGTGTTTGTTGCCAAACTCCTCCGAACTAGGAAAACTAGTTTGAAACCGTATAATATATATTTAAGTTTCATGGAATATGATTATTATTTTAGAAGCAATACTTGAAATCCAGCAATTGGGGCCAATTATTTGTACATTAAGTGGAAAGAACTCACAAATTTGTTAAATTCTGCTGGAGATGGGCCTCATTATTTAAAAATTTCAACATATAAAACACTTGTCTTCATCTTCTTGCAAAGTGAATGAAAATTATAATTATTCATATTATTTACAGCTCACATACACCAAATTTGTATCTGTAAATATTTACGATAAACCGAATAAGTTACGATCTCTTGTTACTTACAGAAATCATATAGAATTGCAATTGGATCCGTTCCGATATTACGAGTCACATTTTTACACAGAATTGCAGCACAGTTTTGACATATTCGGTTGAGCGGTAGTGAAATAGTTCCGACTGCCAAATTTAATTTGTCATCCTGTACTTTCGATTAACTATTTTACAGATTTGTATTGAATATTTTTCTAGCCGGTTTTCAAGCAAACAATATCCATTGTTGCTGAAGAGAATCCTCGAGATGATGATCCCTGGCTTATATCTCCAAAAGAATCTAAAGCCGTTGTTGATTATCAAGATCTATTTTCATCCGTTGGAGGCACAAGTCACAAACCGATAACATAACTTTTTTCAATTTTATTGTAATTACGCAAAATTATATCTATTTATGTAAATATATGACGTCGTATTTTTTCAGTGCAAATAATTGCGTTTTAACTTCTTTATCACTGAAATTTCTTTTGGTCATAACTTTTATGAACGGTAAGTTCGATTTGTCTCATATTTTGGTATGTACTACTACTACCAAATTATTAACTGGTTCATTTGAAACTGGAAAAAAATCAGGACCAGTCTTTGAAAATTAGTTCGTTTTGTGCACATAAAAAATGTCACCAAATTATGGTTTTTAGAAATTAATTAATCAATATTCAAGAAAGTTTAGAAGACAAAGAGCAGAAACGGGTAAAGTGAACCTAATGATATCCTCCAAATTATTTCCTACTTGCATATTTTTATTTTTTAATATTTGTTTGAAATTTTTTCAAACATTTTATAATATTTCCCGCACTTATTACTTTACTTTTTCTTTCATCAGTAAAACTGCAAAAAGGCAAAGAATTAGCGTCACTAGTAGAAAAGTTTGTTTTTAAATATTATTTCCATAGAAACGTGAATAATAAAAAAATCAGTTTTTAGTAAGAAAAATTATCTGTCAAAGGTTTGACATTCATCTTCAATATAATGTAAATTTAGAATAGTTTTTATCTCGATTTTAGTAATTATATGTGGATTAAAACCCACTGGTCCTTCGAAGAAGAGTTTGTAATATATAGTTATCTTTAAAATTTGGAAATTACATTGGATTTTATTTCACGACCTATGGATATTATTTCTGAGGTATAGGTAAGTCTCTGACTGTTAATAAACAGATCAATATTTTTATTATACTTTAACAATACGCTAACCTAAAAGTTTATTATGCACTTTCCTCCACTTATTAATGTTGCGCATTCTTTTTAGAATTCCCTGCTCACTTTTGGTCACCCGCTCAACAGAGCTAAACAGAATGACCAACCTATATATAGTTGGATTGGAACAGATTGTAGAGAGCACAGATATTTGATATATTCAATAGAAATAATCCAACAGAGTATGATGCCAAGTGGATAAACAACAAAAATTATCCATAATGCAGACGACAAAAAGAAAAAAACCTAAACAGAGTTCCGCATGATATCCGGCGATCTTTAAATGTTCGAAAATTTGTTTCACGCTTAGTAGAGGTAAGGCACTAAAGAGATGAGTATTCTCATCCGCCATTTTGGTGCCTGAATTGTATTGTTTTGTGATGTGTAGCGTTGACATATTGTGTTGAAAATGTTTTGATATTGAACAGAACATTTTATTTTACCAACTTTCCTTCAGACTATTAACACCAGAAAATTGAGCAAGTGCAACGAATGGATGCTGACCACGTCTCTGAGTAGAAATACCGAATCTCATGCCAAATACTTGACCAACTCAACGTACAACAACCCACACAGCACATGACATCCAATGGATGTCCGTTTTACGTCCGGCCCAAGTCCAAACGTCCATGGATGTTGAATGGACATCCACTGTATGTATAGGACATGGACGTATAATGGATATTCCAGTCTGTACACCCATTGTACGTACATATAACGTACGAAAAATACTTGAGTACTGATATATTATGATGAAATATCTGATTCGTAGGGGAAACATGCCTATGATGGCATACTTAACTTTATACCCATTTTGACGTGTTATCTATGGGTTTAGGATGTATTGGGGGAACAATTTTAATAAACATTAACCTAAATATTGACGGTGCGTAGACAGATTTTAGATATCAGTTCACAATTTTTTGTAAAAAAACATAAAATGAAAAATAGCAAGTATGCCATCATAGGCAAGTCTCTTCCTTTGATGGCACGCCCTAAGCTTTTAAGATATTATCGGATTTTTATTAAGGTAATATATCTAAAATAAAAAACAAATTCTGTATCACAAAAAATTATACAATATTGAACCAAATAATGTCACTGACAAAGTTCGCAAACGAACTTTTTTACTCTCTTGTCGACACCAGCACACTCACAATGACACCATGATCGACACTTTTGACAGGAAATCCATGCTTCTTTTGATTTCGACCTCGAATATAAATCATTGCAATATAAACAACCAACATCATCCTCATCGTCCTCAAAGTCTTGAATTTCTCCATCGTTACTTCCATCATTCATTTCTTTTTCAACCAAAATTTTCCTTTTTGTTTTTCTGGATAATTTTTCCCTTTCCTTTCTTATCTTATCATCTGCTTCCCTTTTCAATTCATCAATATCGGGTGTTGAATTTATGTGCCCTTTTTTGCTGGGCTTTCTATTTATTTTTTTGGAAGATCCTGGAACAGCCTGAGGTAATGGAGACAATTCCTCGATTGAATATTTGAGTTTCTTAGGTGACAAAATGCCTGTTGCTGCAGGTTTAGATTCTTTACAAGACATTGGTTTTAAAAATTCTACTTCCATAGGTAATGATGTTAAGCAATTAGCTGCAGTCGATCCTGATGTCCCTTCAGTTGGTTCAGGTGATTTGGTTCCGTGTTTTTGAAAATCAACATCTACATTATAAGGCTGTTCCTGAACATTTTGGAGTTGGTATTCATCATTCAGTGGTTTATCGGTTGTTGAAGAGGGCTGAAACATCCAGTCCTCAAAGATATTTTCATTGAATGGGTATATTCCTGTTTTGCTAAAAGCATTTATTGCATTTGCAGGAGTAGCAGCTTTTAAATAAGCTCTATTAAAGAGGTCAGATACTTGGAAATGTGAAACGATTCTACCAGGATTTTGTTTAAGCCATCTCTGAATTTCTTGACCATAGTAGGTTTGAAGAGGTGCAAAAAATCCAACATCTAACGGTTGTACGCGATGAGTACAATGCGGAGGGAAGCAAAACAGAATTACGCCGTTATCCTTCGCGTATTCCAGCACCTCTAGGCATTTGTGACTATTATGTCCATCTAAAAGAAGTAAAACTTTATTTTCTTTTGAAGCTTTCGTGTAATGCACAAAATGCTTCAACCACTGCACAAACAGCTCCCCACACATCCAGCCATTTTCCTGACAAAACGCCTTACTTCCAATAGGAGCATTGTCCATAATTTCATTTTTCATCCTCTTTCTCGGAAAAATGAAAACTGGGGGTACAAACGTACCTATCGCATTCATACAACAGACCACGGTGAAGTGCTGTCCTCGTTCAGCACTGGACAATGCCCCAACTTGTTTTCTCCCCTTTGTAGCAAGAACTTTTTGTGGACGTTTTTGTACTGTACTGAGGCCAGACTCATCAACATTGTAGATGTTTTCAGGTGTAAATTTGTGTTTTTCCATGACATTATTCAGAAGTTTAAAATATGCTGCGATGTTTTCTTTGTTGAATGCCTGCGCTCGAGCGGCTGATGTGTTCTCAGGCTTTCTGAGGGAAATCTGTGGGTTTCGCTTTAAAAATCCCTTTATCCATTTTTGACCAGCTATTCCTTTTTCTTTATGAAAGGGGTTTTTTATATCATTTTTATTTGCAAACTCAAAAATTAATTTTTGTAAATCTTTCAGCGTCAGACCGAAAAATCTGGTTTCCATTTCTCTGATATGTCGGACGAATTCTTCTTCAATCTCTCGACTGAATACTGGTCGTACTCCTCCCAAGTCACCTTTGGTACTATTACAATTGTTTTTAAATCTTCTGCGTAGTGTTGATGTAGGAACATTGAATGTTTTCGATGCCAAGAGCCACCCCATATTTTTTTCTCGAACATTTTTTAAGGCCAGAGCCATGTCTTCCTCTCGCCATTCTTGCCTCTTAGGCTTTGTTTTCATTGTCTTTGAGTCTGCAAATAAACATTCATGTATTTAAAATAAAAAATGCTTCAGTTTTAAATTTACGTCTAAATAAGCCCATGATTGCATACTTTAAGCCTATGATGGCATACTATGCCGTCAAAGGAACAACTAAAATATGCCTTCATAGGAACACATCAGATTTTACCCAAAACTGATTATACATTTTATCAACAACACCATAACCTAAAACGAAACCCGGTAATCAACGCACCACATATACAGATAAGTATAGCCAAACTGAGAGCTCTTAATTTTAAATATTAAGGTCGAGATTTATGATTCATTGTCATTCTAAAATTACTTAATAACTTACCAAAATACTGATTTTTTCACACAACTTTATTTAACCGTTGGATAGACACAGTAGTTTGTAGAGCTTCTTGTCACTGTACTACCCGTGTAACAAACACATCACTTGCGCGCTAAATTCAAATACCTATGAAATATCGCCAATATGCCATCATAGGCGTGTTTCCCCTACTATTTCAATTTCATCAAATAATTAGAAATTGAATCACAAACTCAACCGATGTATTGCGTTATCATCAGCCAATTGATACACATATCTAGACATTACCTGTACGTCCAATAGTAATCATCTAGTGGAAGTTCAATTCATGTTCATATATTTATTATTGATTTCCAATATTGATAATATAATTATATGTAAATTCACTTATAGTAATATATCACACATTTTTTAACTCGACGGGCAAAATACCGCCGTTTGGGGACGGTGAAAGATTAATCAGTTAAGAAAACGAAGAATAGAGATATAGCTTGTTATAAAAAATGGTCTGCGGTAATTACGTTTGCGGTATTTTGAAGTTTATTAAATGCGCGATTCTCTTTTTTACGTCTTTATCGCTAATAACGTTAGCGCTTCGCGTAATTTACGGTTACGTACCGTTGAGTGTTATTCTAAATACGGCACATAATTGTCCAGTTGACAAAATAGAACAAATCGCATCGGATTTCTGCATATTTACCAAATCGAATTCAATAATAGAGACTTAGCGATCTTCTATTTTGGGTTTGCTCCACTCCAATATCATTTTCATTAGCTCCAGCTAAGATCGCCGCTTCGAGAGCTTTATCCATATTTCATAACTTTTATTTTTTTTAAATATGCAAATAGTAAGGTTGTTTGTGTTTGGTTTTTGATTTTTTTTTAAATCATAAGTATACACAGAAAAAGACAGGTTATGTCACTTCCTACATAACGCAGCGCTACGTTATTAAATTATAGTGATGGCAATAGCTCTTATTTCAAAATAAATTTTAGTTAGACCGTTATTAAAAAGCGCTACATATATACCGCACCGTATGCGGTATTGGAATTGGCAATATCTCTCTATTATCTGAGGTTAGGTGTGTTTATTATAGCCCGCCAGCGTCAGTTTTCTTTTCGCGGTCGAATCTTTTCGCCATTCTGCCTTTTATTGTTTTTGTCTTTGTGTAATAAATAATTGTGTATATTAGTTAAAACTCTTGGTGCTCTTGTGTATGATCTTGTAGTAGTGGATAATAAAACTATTTATATACTGTGGTAATACTTTAGTGTTTCTGGTTTGGTAATTGCAGAGTATTCTTCAACGAAGAAACAAAATGTCAGTCAATTATCTTTGAAACTAAGAGAGAAAATGAAGGTGTACCATATGATCCTGTGTCATTCGGTATAGGTATGCAAGGTATATTGGATATCCCGAATATCCAGTATACATTGAATACTAAAACATCTGCTATGGATGTGCAAAATGTAGATCCAATATATATTCGAGGGAGGTACCTACATTTTGTGTCCAAGTGGGACAGCCATTGGATGTTCAATGGGCGCTTTTTGAACCCAGTCTCTTTAATTGTTTACACTCAAAGCATTGTTAGTTTTTTTAGTAAGTTATCATGATTTCTGAATCGGAAAGTGATTTAGATTTTCCAAATACACCACCAGAAATAACAAATCAAGCTGAGTAGACCTCTTTGGATTTATTACCATTAAAATCCAAAAAGAGATATGAAGAAATATATGAAAAATTCATGGATTGGAGAGTTAACAATCCTATCCCAAGTTACGTTCTTTTTTGAAACGAAAATCAGATGGATTTAAAAGTCAAAAATCTAAAAATTTTTCTTCCGATGAGATACGTACTTTCTTAAAGAATGCACTCAATTCCATATACTTAATGATTAAGGTAACAATTACTTTATTAATGTGACAAATTCTTAATATCAATATTAAATTCACGTTTGTAGGTAGTCTTAATTTTTGGAATCTCGGGAGCTTGTCGTTGGCATGAACTAAAGGATTTGACAGTAAATGATGTAAAAAAGATACTAGCAGTATCCTCTTAGTAATACAAAAACAAAAGTACCGCGTTCCTTCCACATTTCTGTATTCTTCTACGAAATTTCTAAAATATATATGAACCTTCGTCAACTAGATATATAGACCAAAAAAATTCAAGATTCTTTATAAACTACCAAAACGGAAAGTGTACTAGACAAGTTGTGGGAATAAATAAATTTAGTAAATTTCCTATGCAAGTATCAGCAAACATGAACTTAAGTACAAACAGCGGGCCGCCGTTGCAATCGTTGGCAATATAGCGGCAGCGGCTGGCCGTCATAATAATGATGATACATTTTAAGCGGTTATAGTATTGAGGGGAATTGTATGCTTATTGATTAAGGGGCTTAATAATATTAACTTAAATTTTCCACTGCTGAATTGTAATGCAAAGGGCCATCAAAAATTCTTAAGCTGCGGGCCGCATATTGACGTCAGTAACAAAATTGAGATGGTAGCCTTGAAAATATATATTTATATATAATTTACCCCAAATAACTTCCATTTCCTCTTCGGTGTTTAGTGTTTACGTTTCTTTCTTATCCCGGTTGGCGTTATTTTTATTGTAGTTTTAAGTTTAAGTTGGCGTTATTTTTATTGTAGTTTTAAGTTTAAAGACAATTTAGTTTACGTATTAGTTATCTGTGACTTTGACAATGAGCCAGGAGAATAAAAAGTAAGTAGAATATTTTATTTCTTTTGTTAAAAATCTTTCAAGTGCGTGTGTTTTGGGGCTGCAAAATTTTTCATTTTTTCTAAAAATATCTTTTTTGTTGCATACAGAAACTTTTTAAAAAAAAAACAGCGAGACAGTTACGAAGAGCAGCCAAAAAAACGGCTTGTAGTATCATTTCAACACTTGAGATTGAAGCTGGCATACTAGATTCTAGTGAATTCTACCAACAGCAGTAGTAGTAGTTTTTTCTTAATTTTTATTGATTCGAGGTTATTAATTTTTAATTTTGGGTTTTAGATATTTGTTGTGGAATTTCCTGAGGATGAAGGGCAATGTCCCATAATTGGGGTTATTTGGAGTAGCTGGATATTCGAACAGGATGGCAATATTTATTGCTATTGGCCCTGCAGCTATTTTAAATCTGATAGTACAAGAAGCCATCAAGGACCACAAAATTTTAAAATTCACTGATTGTGACACCTGTCCAATCATAGTAAAATATAAAACTGGTAATTCTAACAATATACATTTATTATGTTTTTAGTGTAAATGGTTATCTTGTGTTGGAGAAAAAGATGTTGGGGAAACCACAAGAAAAATGTTAACCAAACTCCTTTCCAACCAACTGGCGGTCAGTTCAAATTGGACTGGCCGAAATGATAAAAATGGAACAAGGTGGATGACAAATTTCATAAATCTAATCCTTGGTAATATAATATGCTAATGATGAAGTTTCTTTATTTCTTACTGTTTGTGTTTTTTAGTATCAGTAAGAAAAAATCCGTTGTGTAGTACACTAGACAATGTAGAGCAAATAATTAAATCGTGGCTGAGGACTACGCAAGGAAAAAAAGGATGGAAATTAAGGTTTTTTGTTTTTTTTCTTATTTTACGTTTTTTTATACTATAAAAATTGTCATTTATTAGATTATTTCTTTTAGTTGTAAATATTCTCAATTTTTTATTGGAAAATATATTTTAGTTTATATTTTAAGCCGTTTTATTTTTTTGAAACACCCTGTAAAAAAGTATTGGCAATGCGACAATTACCCGCTGTCCAAACTACATAGTTTTTGCATACCGCCTTTAAAGGTATATTGATAGTAATATACACATAGCCTTAATCATACCTCCGTTTTACATAGGCAATTGAACTTAATCATGCCGACATCATTACATAAAAGGCACTTAAATGAGATGGCGGCAAAGAACAAGCGGCTCGCTTGGCGGCCGCCTTACCATATAATGTTGTAACTGTAATTAAAATGAATTCAACTAGACTCCTAGAATTTTCCGTAACCTCCATCCGAGATACCTGCAGCTCTTGTCTTGGAGCAGACCATGTTAAAAATCTGGCGCCCAAGATTTGAACCGAATTTTTACATCAACGGTGTCCATAGTGACGCATTCGTGGGGTAGAACTCACGTGTAGGAATAAAGCACGTTACAAACTACACTATCTTATGATAATTATGACGTAATAATCTGACAGATTTTGAAAAATTTTTTAAATACGATTTCTCATCAATTGTGGATGAGAACAAAACTACATTATTATATTTTATTAAATATGGCGCGATGTAATTTGTTTCTTTATAATTTACTAACTGTTATGCATAAACAAGAATCTATTTTTAGTTGAACACCCTATTGTCACACATGTTCATCACAATCTAAAATTGGACTTTAGTCATATATCCAAGAACCATCGTTCGTTGCTCAAAAAAGGGTTGTATCTACACTACTTTTAATTCAGTTTTGAGGAAAAAAACTTTTGGATTTGTTGTCTCAACTTCGGACTTCTCCAAATTTTGGAGAATAGGTACCTACTTTTAAAAGCGAATTGGTAATCACTGAAGTAAACCAAAGTTCTCCATATTACTAGAGACCAAAGCAAGTGCAATGTTCTAGCTGTGGCTATATGCAACACATTTTTAACTTGGTGCTTCTTTGCAGAAATTACAATTTTCAACCTTGTAGGTATCTATGTATTTTGGGGTAACATTCACTGAGACCTAAAAGATCTATTGTGCCTCGTTACTTCTACTTAGTTTCTGTGAAGAGTCTCGGAGACTATTAGCTCCTTTAGTCCTATTTCCCGGAGGAATTTTAGGATACCTGCAGGCTTCAACTTAGGTCACTATATCTCTTCTATCCAGTATTCTCCTAGGTGCTGTGCCCTAGGATTCTGAATTGCGGTGCAGTTCGCAAGTATGTGGATGGAGGATTCTTCTTCCATTCCACAAAATCTACAATCTTTTTCCTCCACTCTTTTGAGGTTTTTAAGGTGCCCATTCAGGCGACAATGTCCCGTTAGGATTCCTGCTAAAACTCTTATTGCAGTTTTGCTTTGACTTATGCATCCATTTGATCTCAACAGGTTGTAGTCACCCAGAAGAATCTTAGATTGCCTAAGCCCTACTAGATCTTTCCAATTGTTAGATCTTCTCCTTTCTTCGGCTTTACCTATTTCTTCCAATATTACATTGGAGCTGATTCCGCAAAAGGGTTCTGGCCCCCAAAAGCGTATTTCAGTCCGCCTCTTCGCTAGTTCATCTGCTATTTCGTTTCCTTCTATTCCAGTGTGTTCTGGAATCCACAGTAAGGTGACTATATTGTTCTCGCCTAGTTCATTAAGTTTGCCTAGGCATTCCCACACCATTTTGGAACCGATAACACAAGAACTCAGCGCTTTAATGGCTGCTTGACATCAGACATTATGATAATCCTTTGCCTCCTATATTTTTTGTCAATACTGAACTGGGCACACTTTCTTATTGCGTGAATTTCCGCTTGAAAGATACTTGGGGTTTTCCCCAAGCTTTCAGAGTGTTTGGTTCCTGGCCCGTACACTCCTATCCCAGTTCCTTCTATTGCTTTTGAGCCGTTTTTTCATGATTCCCTCTCTACTTAGTCGGTACCTTGTTCTTTCTGCAACACTTTCCACCACCATATGTAATGGTGTGAGGTTGAGAATCACTTCCATTGCTGCTGTTGGGCATGTACTCATTGCTCCTGTTATGCATATGCAGCTAGTCTTTGAATTTTGGAAAGGTTTTCTCTCGTTGTCAAGATGCTAGTTCTACTACTCCACGCAATGGCTCCATAAGTGATAATTATTGGTCTCACTATTGCAGTGTACATCCAGCTTAGGATTTTTGGGTTACCACCCAGTTTCTCCCTGCCAGATTCCTGCACACCATTAGAGCAATTTTTGCTTTGTATGTAATCTCCTTCTCATGTTTGTTCCACAGGAGTTTGCTGTCTAGAGTCAAACCTAGATACTTGACTTCTTGTCTCCATTCAACGTCGTTCCCATCAAGCTTAATGGTTTTGAGGAATTTTCAACCTTTGTTATATATCAGAAATAACTATACTGGACCAAAAATGGATCCAAAAACAATTTACTACTGAATTTGTGGAATTACCAAAATAATGCAATAGTACACAAACAGGATTGAAAATCAGTATATGTTACAGGCCAATTAATGGCATTCAACCAGTTTAATAAGCAAAAGGTTGACTGCTTTAGATAAAGACACAGGACAAACCAAAACTGCTGCATTCAATTCAAAATTTCACAAATAAGTATGTTAAGAACACTTCTGATATCAAATACACAAATTGCACTTGTAAGTATGTATACTGCAGTGACCTTCACTAAGACTTGAAAGATTTATTGATACATATTGCACATAGAAAAACAACTTATTGTAAGAGCTTATTTAAAAATATTTGACACTCATTCCCAACATAGAGGTTTTAGTTTGTACTCTTCTAGTTCTTGAACATTTCATAGTTTGTCATCTTGCAAGTACAATTATCCCCTAAAAATCACTGTACATGATCTGTGAATACATTTAAGGAATATATTTTTTTATATTCTCATTATAATTGGTGAAGAAAATGTATGATTATTTATCCTAGCTAGGTACTCCACATAAACTGAAAATCTTGACAGCTTTAAAAAAATATAATTTTACATCCAATGTATTATTGTCATGCTTCATAGAGGGTAATTCATTTTTGTACTTCATCGGAAATTAAATGATTCAAATTCTACAACAAAATTACAATTTTGTATGCTTTTAGAAATTGGTATTTTAAAAGTTACTCCCTCGGTTACTCCACTGTTAACTGATTGTATGCCATTTCCTCCATTCCATTTCTGTCTAGCTGCTGTAAAACGGGCAAAACAGCTTCTTTGGGAGTTACTGGAAAGCAACACCAGAGTATAAATGCGACAAAGGCGACTAGAGTTCCCACTACCAAAATAAAATCCTCTAGCGACTAAAAAATCGAATCAAATTTCCTATTTTTAGAACTTCCATACCGAAATTGGCTGATTTATACACTTACCGATTCTCCTAGTTCTATATTATTAAGAATATATACAAATTCTTCCATTTGACTTGTCATAATCGGTGTAGATGTTTCCATTATATGGATTTGAAAATATTGCTGTTAACTTACTTAACTTACATATTTCAAATTAAATTTTGTAACTATTGTGAGCTACAAACAGCTGCCTGTGACGTCTGTCAGTGTTTGCTGACATCTGTCAACTATGCTATTTTGAACACAGAATACTTGCAAGTAAGATATTGATTATTATGATAGTTATGCCTATGCGTGATAAAAGTTATAGACCATAAAGCGGGATTTATAGATTGACGGACTGTAAACGTATACCACACGTAGACGCACTGGATACGTAACGAACGGTATGTAAAAATTGTTGCAGTTATAAATAAACGGAACGGAAATTTTGCGAATGGGCAGAGGTAACGTACTCGCGACATTCAAATTAACCTAGAAAGTATACAAATCATCTACAGCCTGTGTCCTATGTTGTTTTGAGCTTTAAATTTTGTATTATACATTCAAAAACACAACATTAAATGACAACTGATAGCCACGCTGTTATCACACAAAATTCTTTCCTTTGATTGGCCGGACGTAAGAACGCACTGTAAAAAGATAAAAGTTGGCCAACTCTTCCGTTCCAGTCCGTTCCCCTTACGTTACGTCATTCACTTACGTTCCTTTATAAACAAGGTACGTAAATTCTGATAGTTGATCTTTTCACAGTGCGTCTACGTTTACAGTACGTCAAACTATAAATCCCGCTTAAGTCTTAAATCAGCTAACCAAATATTCACATAAAATATGAAAAAGCAGCCATGGCCTGAGCAACTGTCGGAGGTAACAAATGTTAAATATTCAGGCCATACCGGAGCTACTGACTGCAGGCTGTTCGTTATTTATTTTGGAAAATCAAACCACAATCTTTTTTATGTTTTTTATTCAACTACAAAACTTGAGGATCGTCTAATCGTAGTACACTTTACCAACGTTGCCAAGTGTAGTCCTAAACTAAAACGTTTGTGTTTTGGAAAGTAAAAATATTTTAATAGTGATATTTATCACAGTTGATTAAAAAGCAATGTGTTAAGAAATCAGATTATTATAATAATTTTCAATAATAACCTAACTAAAACCACCCTACCTAACCCCCTACCCTTATCCGAATCGAAAAATTGAATTGTGTAATTGACAGATTATTATAATAATTTTCAATAATAACCTAACTAAAACCACCCTACCTAACCCCCTACCCTTATCCGAATCGAAAAATTGAATTTTGTATAATTGACAGATTATTATAATAATTTTCAATAATAACCTAACTAAAACCACCCTACCTTACCCCCTACCCTAATCCGAATCGAAAAATTCTTCGTATTTTTAGTCAATTTTTGAAAAAAACAATAAGAAAATAAAAATAAAAATAAAAATATCTTGACTCGGACACGACTCGAACCTGGTACCTCTGTGTTAGGAGCCCAGCACACTTACGCTGGGCTAATCTCTGCACACGTTAACGATATCGATAGAAGGTTAAAAGCCGTGCGCTTCGCACGAAAGCCGAGCGCCACCGGAGATACTCGATGGCGCCCTTTCAGTTTAGGACTACACTTGGCAACGTTGGTAAAGTGTACTACATTCAGACGCTCCTCAAAACTTGGGTCGTTATAGTAGCTGTACATCTTACTTGAAGAAAGTTGTTCTTTAAAAAAGAAGAATCAAATGTATGATTATCTTAGCTCTAGAGTATATTACCATTCTAATGTACAATGGATAAGTTTAAATTTGGTTAATGACGCTTAGAATGCTTTAAACTACTTATTAAACTTTATTCCGCCCCACTCTTGTCTAAGCTTGACATGCCTGAAAGCCTTGCCATTTTTTCACAAGATCACAAGTGTTCAAGCATAGTAAACTTACTAGCTTAACTCAGTCTTTCCGTTATATTTACAAAGTCTAGCTAATGCAAGTTGAGTTAAAATTTAAGTTACCTAGGTGTTAAGAGGTTTAACAATATTATTTTTTCAAGTGTCGATTTTTGATTTATTACTGGTACATAAAAAATAAAATAGTGATAAACTGATAAACATTAAATATGGCGAAGTGGTATAAGTGCCAAACATTAATTGTGAGTTGTTTGTTTCTTTATTTTGGAATATCAGCGGTCACAGGACTAAGTGGTACGTATTTTGTCATTTCTACTTGTTTTTTTTTGTGCGAATACCTGCATTATGCGCAGTTATACAGGTTAAATTCTGCACTTGCCAAAACAGATACTTGTTGCTCACATTTTTATTTATTTTGGATTTTAAACGATTTCGGGCAAGGTCGACTAGTCTATGCGTCTGCAGGTAAACGTAGGATTTGGAAAATATTTGTATTAAGTGCATTAATTTGTGGTTGTGTAAAATATAGACCAGCACTATTTTTGATTAAAACATTAAGTTAAAATGTAATAGTTAGCTTCAAAAAGTACCTAAAGATACTTACCTAACTGCTTTTGTCAATTAAATTGTGCTTTGGAATGGAAAAACTTTTAAGTTCATATTAATGGAATTCATGTAGAAGATTCACCATGGCTACATAAGTACATTGGAAATTTTTTAAGAAACGTACTGAAGGTTATGAAAAAAATTGACTTTCAAGAAAATATTAAAGCTGAATGAAATATTAATTACTTAATATCAAACAGTTCTACACTTTATTTTTTAAAAATCTGATATGTAATTCAATTCTACTCCACCAATTTTAATCCGCTAAAGTCCTTACAGACTGAACAAATATTTTTACCTTCATGTTGATTGCATTCCCTATCTTTTACATGTAAAATAAAACCTGCTGGAGTAGAATTAAATACACCCATCGAAACCATTCTCGACTGCCAAGGAACAATACTTTTTGGGTTTTTTTATAAGCAAACGTGGAAGAAAATTGATGAGCACAGATGTAGTAAAAGTTTGAATAAATGGACAAAAATTGCTTGACACAATAATTTTGTTCAAATATAAATCCTACTAATAATTACATAATTCATTTACATTGAACAAATCCCAGGAATTATAAAATGTATTTAAAAACACTATACTTTTAAGTAAAAGTGTGTAGTAACAGCATTACCTAGCACTATTAAACTATTTGGTGCAAATGATTGAGAATTAACCACTTCAGCTACAGAGGCTCACATAACTGACCAATACATGTAGGTAACCTCCAACATTGGTATTCCTGGGAACAAACAGGCAGATTCAGAAGCAAGGGATACAATCCAGAACCTCAATTCTCCCACAGTTTCAAAAATTTCTGTTTCAAATGCAAAAAACTTCATACACATTAAGTAAACTTATAAATACTGGCAAGATAATTGGTCTTAAAGAAAAATGTGAGCACCTGGACATCAATCAACTACTACTACTTAGTCTGGCGGGCCCATTGTGCCATTCCTGCCACTTATACATCCATGAAGCCGAGCCCCTCGATGAAGGACTCAATCCCCTTCAGTGGATGCCTGCTTATGTCCCCAGAGGCCATAACAGGGACTCCGAAGATTCGCCTGTGTAGCACAGCCCAGAGTGGACGTACGAGGAGAACATGGTCCGACATTTCTTCAGCCATGTCCTCGTCTCCTTACGGATTGTTTGTTTTATGAGTCCCAAGGTCGGGCCGTTAAAGGGACTAGCCGCCCTTTCCACAGCCAGGGCGTCCGCCCCTTCGTTGTGTTCAAAACCAGAGTGGGCCGGAATCCATTCTAGCCACATTGTGTTCCGCCTTGCTAGGTTAGCAAGGCGCTCACGACATTCAGCAGCAAGCCCTGAGTTGATGGTATATCCACTCAGTGCCTTAATTGCCGCCTGATTGTCAGTGTATATGGTTATGCGTCGATCCGTATAACCTCTGTCTAGGTTTATCTGCGCACATTCAAAGATAGGGTAAACCTTAGCCTGATATGCAGACACACCCTTACCCAATCATCATCAATCAAAAGAGAACAAATGATCTTATCGTGCCTGAGAATTGGACACACAAGATTCTCTCAATGAGATCTAAGAACTGGAGGTTTGTCCAAACTTAGACAATCTCTTATCTCTTCATATGTATTAGTTGTCACAGGCATTCTGAATTTAAAAGGCATAGGTACCTAATGAATTTATTTTGAACTTTCTCCAAGTTGTTCACATTGATCTGGCAAGATGGTGACCAGTATTTCAGTAATTACCTGACATATGCAAAAAACATAGAGTTGAGGGCCTTAGCAGTAGTTGATTTACCGAAAGTGAAAATAAAGTTCAGGATCTAATATCACACCAAGGTCTGGAACAGAAAGAATGTTACTCAAATCATAAGTATCTATAGAATTAGTAAATAGCGTATTTCCAATTTTTCTAAAAAAACAGGCTACTACTTCATTTACTGATATTAATTTCCAATAAGTAAATTGAAGTTGTACCAGTCATTAAGGCATTGACATCTTTTTGCAGTTTCCAATATCAGCAATAATCTGGTGTAATGTTTGTATTGATTTAAATAACTTGGTTATCACCGAGGTTATCACCAAAAAGTAAAATTTCCGAATGCACAATTTTAGTCCTGACATCAACAATTTTGTTTGTATGGTGTGCACTTAGCCTTTTGCAGGAGAGTTTCATATATTCTGATTAAAGAAATAGAAACACACATCTCAACTTTCTGCTCTGTTTATAATAACAGAATTTTGTTGAAGTTTTTTTAATTTTTATTAAACTACAGCAGTGTCAATGATGAATAATGACAATTAGGTTGATGTTACACACTCCTACTAACTTAACAAACTCCTTTAAAGAGACTTAATTATAATTACAGAAGTACCTACATGAGAACATGAAGAATATTTTGCATACATTATTCAAAAAAACATATGCTGTTAGAATATATATAAGCTATCTACCCCAAGAGGGGTTTAGTCGCCGGAGCGGCTTTTTAGATCCAGATTTTTTTGGGGGGATCAGGCCCCATTTCCAAGTTTTTAAATCAATTTAATTATGTTCCTCCACTGTTTCCTTTCGGATGTTTTCGCCTTCCAGTTTCGGATACCTAGACAGTTTATGTCATCTATAACCTCCTGTAGCCACGTCGATTTTGGCCTCCCTCTTTTTCTTTTGCCACCTGGCTTCCACTCAGTCATTGCAAAAATTGTGCTGTTTGGGCCTGCTCTCCACCATTTTAATCTTTGCTCTTTTATTACACTTATGATGTCCCTCTGGAGGTCTTTTTTCAGTTCTTCATTTGTTCTTTTCCTATATTCATTTTGAGTTATTTTCTTGGTTCCTAATATGACTCTTAGTATTTTTCGTTCAAACATTTTTAGGTCTTCTTGTAGTTTCTTGGTCATTATCATAACTTCAGCTCCATACGTTATTGTTGGTCTAATTATTGTTTTATAAATTTTCATTTTGGTGTTTTTGCCTAGAAATTTACTTCTTAATAGATTTTTATTTGCCTGGAAGACTGTTTGCTGCCATTATTTTCTCCTTTATTTCCATTTCCCCATCCCTATTGTTGGTTATTGTAACTCCTAAATATTTTATTTTATCAACTTCTTCAAATTTGAAGTCACCGATGCTATTATTATTGTTCATTAGGTGTTTGTTCACAGACATTATTTTTGTTTTTGTTTCATTTATTTTAAGACCCATTTTTTTACCTTCTTCCCACAATTTCTTGAAACATTTTTTTCATAATTTCTCTGTTTTCTGCTACCAAGAGAGACATTATAATAAAAAAAACACTCCATGAAACATCAAAACATTTAACACAAAAACGATGAAAATTATTTAAACTATGAACATAAAAGGGTGTTTAATCATCTTTAGATACATCTTTGGGTATAGGGTAAGTAAATACAGATCATAGAAAATCAGGCACAACATGAGTGTTGCTGTCAGTTTCTCGAAAGCTGGACAATGCAATGGCTTGGTCAGTACGTTAGCTAGTTGATCTTGGGAAGGACAGTATTCAATGTTGTACTGAGTTCATCACATGCAAAGTAAACTTTGATATCAATTACATATCAAATTATACTCTTGGATTTTTCTAAATTTCCTGCAAAATTAGCATCACTGTATGCTATCAGTTTACATTTTTCTTTATTGGATGAGTAGAAAACTCCATCCTTGTGTGACCATTCAACTGTTCTTTTTATGTTGCTGATGTCTTGACTTTGATGGCTTCTCCAGCGACCTGCCTCATTGTTAAGAGCATAGGCCAGGTCTGGTCTGGTTTTGCATGATAAGTAGAGTAGACTTCCAATGATTTCTCGATATGGGAGTCAGTATCTGTAGAACTCTCACTTGTCTAATTGTTCTTCTCAGCTGGAGTAATTGAAGTTGACATTGGTTATGACAAATCCATTTCTCATTTCTTGAGGTGCTGTACTTGGCTAGGTTGATGAAAATTCCATATTCATCCCTGGTGATTTCTAGTATTGAGTTGGGTTTTCTTAAAATGTTATATAAAAATATTTCTTCAGTTCTTTAATCAGCATCTTCATGTGTCTTTTCTGTAGTCTCAGTTATCTGTGGTCTCAGTTTTGAAAATACACTGATCTGACTTTCCCCTTTCTGGGGAAACATAGTCACATCACATATATGTACCTATGTTTTGTTTGTAGACACTTCAAAGTAAATGATATACAAAATTATGATTTGGTTGAATTTTTTCTTAGACAAGTATTTATGTATTTTTCATGAAAAATCTGATTGGCATTTTTATAATCCTGTATATTTTATAAGAGTGAAACTGGAATTCAATAAATAAAGAAATCCATGATGTAGTAAGCATATTTTGTAGAAAAATCATTTATTGTCTATCAGTAAAATTAATATTGTTTACATTCATATTAAGACTGATGTATTTTGATTATTTCTCGGTATGTTTAATCTACATTTAATAAACATTGTTTATTTTTATTTAAATACGTTCTATAAACAAATTACTTTGAAGATATCTTAACAACAAATTTAATGTATACAGTAATTCATATACAGGGTGTACCAATCTTACGACAAACTTCGGTATATGGGTTATTTTAAGAGATATCAAAAAATGCTATCAACAAAAATAGTAGGTGTCTTTAAGGTCCATATTTTGAAATTATATCGAACTATACAGAGTGCTGCATAACTTCGTTACTAACCAAACATATGATTTTTTACATGAGAACCCCTGTATATTATACCGAATTCGGAGTGCTCACATTTTTTAGAAGCTTTTGATGTGAGGTTTTGCTACGTTATACAGAGTCCTTCAAAAGCTATTGGAACGTTTAGGTGAAAATCGTAGGTAAATCAACGCTCTGTAGCTTATGGTACGTTGGAGAGAAAACAGATTTTCTTGATATGATGCAATATCTCCATATTCCATTAAATTTTATTTATCTTCTTTTTTGTATACAGGGTGGACGGAAACTCGAACAAGTCATTTTATTTCTTCTTTCAAATGGAACACCTCGGAACACCCTGTATTTTATAACAAAAATCTAATTTTCGATTATGTAACTTTAATTTTTGTCAAGTATTCCCTATACCCAAAGTTTATAAAAACAGAGTTATTGTGTAATATTTATTGGAACTATTTATTGGCCTATTATGTGAAAGCAATAAACGTTGAATGTAACAAAAAATCCTAAATAATACTAACGGTAATATTAAACTCAAGGTTCAAATTGTTCACCGTTAACATCAATGCACTACTGCAGTCTTAGTTCAAATGATTGACTAACATTTCTCAGCATATCAACGTTAACAGATCGAAATGCTTCTCTCTTTCATGTCCTCTAATAGCCGGGGGAGTTTTATAAGACCCAAAAAAAAGAAATACACTTTTGTTAAATCGGGAGACCGAGCTGGCCAATCAGTTGGGCCTCCTCTTAGAGCATTGCATTTACGTTAACGGTGAACACTTTGAACATTTAGTTTAATATTACAGTTAGGATTATACTTTTGGTGACTTGTTCTTTTGTTTAGAATAAATTGTTTATTAAAATTTATTATTATTTACGATATTACATTCAACGTTTATTACTTTCACATAATAGGTCAATAATTATAGTTTACAATAAATATTACAAAATTATTCTGTTTGTATAAACTTTGGGTATAGGGAATGCTTGACAAAAATTAAAGTGACATAATCAAATATTATATTTTTGTTATAAAATACAGGGTGTTCCAAGGGGTGTTCCATTTGAAAGAAGAAAGAAAATGACAGGTTCGAGTTTCCGTCCACCCTGTATACAAAAAAGAAGATAAATAAAATTTAATAGCATATGGAGATATTGCATCATATTACGAAACTCTGTTAGGCGAAATACATTTTTTTTCTCCAACGTACAATAAGCTACAGAGCGTTGATTTACCTACGATTTTCACCTAAACGTTCCAATAGCTTTTGAAGGACGCTGTATAACATAGCAAAACCTCATATCAAAAGCTTCTAAAAAATGTGAGCAATCCGAATTCGGTATAATATACAGTGGTTCTCATTTAAAAAATCATATGTTTGGTTTGTAACGGAGTTATGCAGTTCGATATAATTTCAAAATATGAACCTTGAAGACATCTACTATTTTTGTTGATAACATTTTATGATATCTCTAAAAATAACCCCTATACCGAAGTTTGTCGTAAGATTTGTACACCCTGTATATATATGTGTGTATATTAGTGTGGTTTCTTGAAACCTTAAAATTAATTATTAGGGTGAGCCAAAAAAAGTAACCTTTTGAATTTATGGCTTAGACAGGCACGTATCCAGGATTTGGATTCGGGGGGGATCCAACGATAAAAATAAATGGCAAAAGTCAAACGGGGTTGGTATATCTACAAGATATTTTAAAACCAACCTTTCTGGTTTGCAATTAGATACATTCACTCTATTAAATACGACAATATTACAGGAAACTGTAATAAGATTTAAAAGTATAAGTGTGTAGTAAGAATAATATATTGTCAATGTCAAGTATTTTAGCAGGAAAAACATCGTTGTCCCAATGTATTGAGAGCACAGCCAGGGAACTTAGCCTTTCGTGTGACATTTTATTTCTTAGATAGGTTTTTACCCTTTTAAGAGTAGAAAAAGATCTCTCGACACTGGCTGTAGCAACAGGTAAAGTAGAAAAAATAACCAGTAATTGATGAAGAGCAGGGAAAACATTTTTGTTACAGTGCTCCAAAGCCTTTAGGGTTTCGGTATTTCTGTCTAAATCTTCACCCTCTTGATTGCACCATAAGTAGTATTCACCCTGAAGAGCAGACAGCGAGTAATTATCTTCAATATACATAGAAACCTGCTCTAGCTGACTTGCATTTTCATTTGAGGCAAAGCCTGGTAATAAGCTTTGAAAAGCTATTAGTTTGGTTGAGTTTGTTTCAAAACGATCTTGTAGATTCATTATAAGTTGATCGACGATAAGTTCCTCTGTGTTGCCAATAGTTAAGCAATTAATTTTTATTTTTAAACTTAGACATTTTAAAAATAATATTTTCCAAACTGTATGCCATTCAACATATCTATACATTTTTACTTTACTGCCTGTACCTACATAATAATTATGGAATCATCGTTTTTCTAGTATGTGTTTGAAAACGTTTCGGGGAAGGTCCGGATCCCCCCTGGATACGTGCCTGGGCTTAGAGCTTATTTCCATTAAAAATGCTACAAATTTTGAACAATTTGAGATAAAAACATGTTCTTGGCAGATTCTTGTAGGATATTGAATAATGTAAAAAATCATCCCTGGGTCGATTTTTGTAAAGTCAAAAATTCGTATATTTAGGAGCCATGATAGTAGAAAAAAAGTGAAAATATGCAGTTTAATGAATTTTTTCTCGGTAGGTATATATAGGTCCGTTCTAAGCCATAAATTCGATAGGTTAGTTTTTCGACTCACCCTATTAATCATGAAGTACAGACTATACAATAAAAAAGCTGGTGTTGAAATTAATCGTACCTAATAATGTATGTTCAATATTCCTAAATCAAAACCTTGAATGATTAACATCCATAGGGACTTTGCTTGTTGTTTTACTGTCATTTGTTATTGACCTTTTATTTAAGTTATATATTTGAATTGATAAGGTCAATATAATCAGTAACATACAAATTAATCACTATGGCAACAGAAAATTTCCAACATTATTCACTTTAAAAATAAATCATTAAATTGAAATAAAATTAATATTTAAAGGGGGGTCCCTTGAAACAAACGTGATTTTTTTAGAATTTTTATAGATAATGATACGGAACCCTTTGTGCGCGAGTCTGACTCGCACTTTGCATTTTTTTTATAATTTGAGCCTGGCCCGCGTGAATCTAATATATGGCAAATTTGAGTTTGACACCCATGCACAGGGGTCTCCAAACTTGTTTATATAAGGGCCAAATTGTAAACTCTTTAAGGCTAGGCAGACCAACAAGATTTGGAAGGATACGAAGGTTCTTGTCCGTTTTTTTATTTTTATGTAGGTGAAAAAAAACTCAAGTGTTGGAATAGTTTTATTTATTCAGCGATATATAAATACATATTCTATTATAAACATTTTAATTTTAAAATTAACACCAATACATTTTGTTAAACAAAGAAATACAGTTAATATTTTGAAATTTAAAATACACAAATAGCTTCACTATGACAGTCCATTTTGGCTCAAGCTTCGATGTGCCTATCATCAAAATATATTTTAAATGTTTATCAGATAAGTTTGCTCTATACTTTGATTTTAAAACTTCATCTTTGAGAAGAACAAAGAATAACTGCACACTACACTTCACACTCTTGAAAAGTAATTAATCAACTTCAAAATTAAACTTTGCTATTTTTCATTAAACCGGGAAGGCATTTTGACAATGAAAAATTAATTGAAAAAGTCGAAAATGACCAAAAATACTGAATAAATCAAAATATGACAACTGAACTGTCAAAAGTAACAAATAAAATTTACGTCGACATTAGTTAAAAAATACGTTTATGGCGTCATAATTCCGTCTCATCTATTTCATGAATGAGAGATAAAGCTGGACAACGTATGACGTAACGGCAAAGGATGGTTAAACAAACTATACACCTTTTCGACAAGAGTCATGTGGGATTTCTTGAAATTCAAGCATAATATCCATTTTCTATTTTGCTAATTGTTCCTTGGGATACAGGTGGCAAATTTGTAAATTTTTCTTGAAATAAGCGAGAAACTTCCAATTATGTCCGTGAGGTATCTCCATAACCAATCATTTGTAGAATGGTTATTTTGTGCATTCCTGTTAAATGAACCATTTTTCTGATATTATTACACACAGTTAACGACAATATAGCACTGACACTGATCTACTACTGTCATGCAGTCAGACAACAAGTTGCTTTGGCTATGAGTTTTATACGAAAATAAACAAAACTGTTTTTGTATTTTTAATATCAGTAAAAATGAACGCAGGAATGGTTTTTGCTTATACGCGAGCGGGACACCACCAAATAGTCGTCTAGAACTTGAAAAACCGACCAACCTCGTTCTAGTCGCTAAAAACAGTCCATCTTTATATTTTCGAGGGTGCTGAACACGAATATGATATTTATTATTTTATAAAATTGGGGGAACATGGTCAAAATTAACTTTTTAACCGAAAATGTGAAAAAAAACGATTTTACGATTTTCGACGATCCGCGGTTTCTCGGCGAATAATTAATATTTTTTCTCGAAAATTTAATGACATATTCTCCAACCAATGCTAAAGACAATGAAACTAGTCCGAAATCCCCAAAGCATTTTACATTCGAGCAATAAATTGGAGAAATTTTTTTTTTCGAATTTCTGATTTTTTACGTACGATGAAAAAAGTTGACTGAGGAAGTTTTTAATTGTTTATTTCTGAATACGTGGTATTAAAATTTAGAAATCGAAGAAGTTTTTGGGAAAGTTTCAGCTATTAATATGCAGTAGAAAAAAAGATAGAGCGATTTGAAGATAAGTAAACTCGCCGCGCGGCTCGCGCAGTGGGCGCGCGGACCTTTGATATTTTCAGTGCGCGAATCGTCTTTTAGTAATCCTTAGTATTTTTAGTCTGATAAATCCGATTTTATCAGAGATATCAAGTAAAATCGATTGCAAACAGACGAAGGTTCGACACTTACATTTGAAGGAAAAAATGAAATATAAACTTAAGCATCAGGTTTTATTTTTACGATTCATCAGATACAATATCATTTCGGTTTGTACAAGAAGTTTTGCAAGAACAAATATCGCAACATTGTAAATTAGATTGCTTGCAAGGGCATACTTCCGTTGAGCAAGGAGATTTTCCGCAGCAGGAACAAAAATACTTTCGTAAAAGCTCCATAGCTGTGATACCTTCATAATAATTCGTAAGTACATAACCATTCTCAATGAGCCATCCATAATTTGTTATGTCTTCTGATTTTATTACTGGATTGATCGCTTGGTTCCACTCATTTATTTGCCACAATGCTCTTAATATATGCTGCTCTAAAGCGGACGGAGGTAGCTTATCGATCGAAACGGTTTTTGCGATTGCAAAGAATTAATTGATTTCCGCGTGGCTTTTAATTTTTTGATGGATCATACAACATACCTAAGAAGTTACATACAACTTCTAAGGCGGACTTAAAATCAAGCGTTGTCAAATTTGCCAAAGAATATAATTCTTCATCTGACTTTTTTTTTAATGCAGCGTAAACAGTTTTTTTTCCAATATAATATAACGCCGACGTAGTATCGCAGCCAGTCAACGCATGAATAGCTGGCAATGCTACAATTAACGGCTTACGTAATTTTTTCGCAAGAATATGAATTGGTATATAACGTCTGTGATCGATTCTAGTTCCTGTTTTCCCGGTAAAAAAACCAATATTCTCAAAAAATTAACTTTCAAAATGTGAATAATTCGTGAACAAAAAATATCAAAAGGGTCCGCGCTCACTGCGCGAGCCGCGCGGCGAGAGCACTTATCTTCAAATCGTTCTATCTTTTCTTCTACTGCATATTAATAACTCAAACTTTCCCAAAAACTTCTCCGATTTCTAAATTTTAATACTACATATTCAGAAATAAACAATTAAAAACTTCCTTACTCAACTTTTTCATCGTACGTAAAAAATCAGAAATTCGAAAAAAAAAATTTCTTCAATTTATTGCTTGAATGTAAAATGCTTTGGGGATTTCGGACTAGTTTCATTGTCTCTAGCATTGGTTGGAGAATACGTCATTAAATTTTCGTGAAAAAATATTGATTATTCGCCGAGAAACCGCGAATCGTCGATAATCGTAAAATCATTTTTTTCATATTTTCGGTTAAAAAGTTAATTTTGACCATGTTCCCCCAATTTTATAAAAAAATAAATGTCATATTCGTGTTCAGCACCCTCGAAAATATAAAGATATACGGTTTTTAGCGACTAGAACGAGGTTGGTCGATATTACTTTCTCAATATTATAGAGTTAAATGGGAAATAAGTATTGAGGGTAATGTAGCGAATTTGTGAAATAAAATAATTTTCTTTTTTTTTTTTATAAATTTATCTGAAAACATTTATTCGTTATCGAATTTATTCCATTTGGCTGTTCCACACTGTATAGATCAGACTTGAGAGACATTACCACACACTTAGCCGAATTTAAGTTTGGTTTGTTAGTTGTGTTGGAATAATGAAAAATAATTTGTACGATTTGGTATACTTTGTGCTATACAAAGCATACGTATAAGCGATAAAAAATCTTAATTTAATTTCCTTTAAACCAGGTTTTTATCGAGTCGGAGATATGAAGTGCAACCACAAGAATAAACTTCTTGGTAAATAATATAATCAACTATATAATTCGTCGCATTATGGAATTCCGATTTTTCCACAATCTTACATTTTTTTTAATACTCGTATTTCGATTAAATACGAATAAGACACTTTTTCCTTTAATAATCCACTAATTATAATATTAGTCGTAACACTATGATTCATTCATACATCGAAAAGGACAATGAACTTTAATAAATATGTGTTACCTCCATGATAGGTTGAATGCCGGATATTATATTCTGTCAGTGTTGCCGGTAGTTTTATCGATTCTTTTTTACCGATTATGCAGAACTGTATTTAGCGCAACATGCATTAATTTGCATATTGCACTAAAATGAATACTTTTTTGTGAAGTATTTCAAATGAATATTAAAAATGGTTTTAAATTTGTATTTCTGACATAAGAGTTAATCATAAGATTTTGACAAGTCAAGTTATTGGCTGCATTCAGGGAACAGCAGCGCTGCAGCACTTTCCTGAAGCAGTTGACGGAACGTACGATATTCAGAGTAGAGTTCATACAATAGCCTTCTTGGTGTGCGTCATCGTTTGTGACGTATATCCGGGTTTTAGGCATGTCGTTTATTATATTTGCTATATTGACATATAGCTAACCTTAAATTTGATAAATAAAATGATCAGGATCGTATTCAGCCATATTCGAAAATGATATGAAATTAATAATACTTGGGATATGAAAACACTGCAAAACAAAACAAATTATATATTCAATTTACATATTAAAATAACTTTACATTAGTAAATATAGTCCTGCGAAAGAATTATACAGCCTGTTCAATTAAGTCTGCACCATATGGAACCCTATTTTATTCCAAAGTTTTATGGAAAAAGGTATTCTTCACTTATAATTCTTATTGTTAGTGAATTTCATTGTTTTATTTGTTTAAATGTGGCCACTGTCTTCATTAAAATATGTACAGGTGGTGTATTGAAAATTTATGTATGTATGTATTTTGACATTCACTGAGACCTAAAAGATCTATTGGGCCCCCTTACTTCTACTGAGTTTCTAAGGAGAGTCTCAGGAGTGTTGTTAAAAGCTCCTTCTATGTCCAAAAATGCACATACTACAGTTTCTTGGTTGTCTAAGGCACCTCGGATATATTGAAAATTTAACAAAATAGATACTATTCTATAGCTTTTTGAAGCTACGACCACTTGCTCTGCCGTTGAATAGCTTCTTTCCAAACACTAACTAGAGTATTCTATCTTCAGTTACACATTCAGTAGAAAACAAACATAAACATAGTAAATAGTCAAGAAACCAACCAACTAATAAAAAATTAAAAAGAAAAGGATTATGAAAGTTCAATTTTCGCAGTCATCTTCCCGTAAGTCCCAATCTGATTCACATTCCGACTCATTCAAGTCAATAATTACAGGCCAAGTATCACTAGCGTCAATAATTTTTGCTGTTTCCCAATATTCCTCTATAATGTTTTGGGTATGCCTAACATATTTTTTCCATTTTTCTGGTGTAACCTACAATAATACAATTAAAATAATAGGAAATTTTTGTTCCACTGAATTTTGATTTTTGTTCGGGTTTTCTGGTTTTCCCCCGCCCCGAATAGTTGACATTGTAACTAGATTTCTGACTTTTTGATACTCAAAATTAGTTGAGCCATAACTGAAGAAGTGGAACATTATGAGTGATTAAGTCTATCTAATCTATAAAACAGCACGCTTACATTAACACTGTTGATCCTTACCTCCTACAATAAATTACATACTTGTATTCTTTATCCGGTATTTTATGTTTCTTCACAATTTTCATAATTTCATCTTTCATGCTAGATGCTGGAAAAGGTATACACCTTTCTTGTAACCAACTAATTAAAGATTGCTTAGTCCAAGATGAATTAGGGATTTCTTCAACTAAACTTGATTGATAAGATGCATTGTCCATTATTATTAAAGAAGGTTCTTTTAAATTCGGCAGGAGCTGTTGTTCAAACCATTTTTCTAAGTTATTCGAATTTATCGAATCATGATAGTCTCCAGATTTACTCCCACTTTTGAAAATCAAACTACAATTTTCGACAAAACCATTCTCAGAACCTGCTTGTAAAATAATGTACCGTACACCTTCACCACTTGTCTTCCTTACTGCCTTAGTGATACCATCTTGCCAACTTTTGCGAGGACTACCTTTACTAAAAATCCAGGTCTCCTCCAAAAAAACAGGCTGTAGAGGGTAAGGAGAACTCTCATTGTTCTTGAATTCTCTCAGAAAATGTAATCTCTTTTGAGCTACAAATGTGGTTGTTCCATAAGATAGTTTCTATTGGAAATACTGCAATTTAGCCATCTGAATTTTAGTTCCCTTAAAACCTTATCCATTGAACCAACAGACATGTCGATTCCATCCAAATCAATGAGTTTTTTATTCGGTGTATGTAGAGTTACATGTTCACCTAAAATAAATAAGTAAACAAACAATATTAATGAATAAAAAATACAAAAACACTTTTTTAATTACACACTTTTATTAGGAAATGCACTAAAAAGTGAATAATAATTTTTTTTAATTTCTCATTCACTCTTTCTCACTATCCTAATGAAATAGGATTAACTTGATTTATATTAATTTCACTTATTGTTATATAAAAAATACTTACTTAGTGCACTGAAGTTAAAGGTATCAATGGTTTACCAGCTTATTTTTCTAATTGAAAATATTTGATACCTTTCAAAATAAGATGCTGCTCTTTTTCTGTGTATCTAGGCATATTTTTGTATTATTTAAATAAATAAAATGCTAACAATAAGATTAATATTCACTTTCCATAAATAATCATAAACAACAAAGTACAGACCTGACGAGAACTGTCAGTGGGACATTAGAAAAAGACGAAACCTACGAAGGGTACGTCTACGTCGTATTTTGAACGACATAAATTCGCCCGATTGATAGGTCGCGCTTGCACGTAAACTAAACATCAACTAATCAAATTTTTCTGTCAAAGATTAGGGTTAACGTTTGTAATACGTTTAAACAGTTCATTATTGTGATATTTTGATTAGGATTAATCACAGACCTGCCTTTTTTTCCATTTCTTTCACCGTAATGTGTTAGAAGGACATTAACAATCAATGACGCACACCAAAAAGGCTATTATAAGAACTCTAGTTTGCTGCAGCGCTTTATGCAGCGATCAAGCATATATTTTTAACGCTTTAACGCTGCAAATTTAATAGTGTAAATAAAGCGGATTTGAAAAAATTGATTGAAAAATGGATTTGGACCATTTGGGTATGGGCGATAGTTTTATGCCTATAGAAGTTGATGGCCAGATTTTATATTTTCATTACCAGGATTAGGAAGAAATGCAGAAATTACTTTCATTCAAACGCAAAACTTCCTGTCATTTTCTAAAATGGCCATTCAGTTACCTACAGAATGAATGCGCTGCAGCGCTTTATGGCTGATTTTTCCCTGAATGCGACCATTGATATTATTTTATTTTCTATTCTCTGGTTTCTTGGAGACCTCCCTGGACAACCAACATCTAGTAATTAGCTTCGTTTTCTTAATACTCCGCTTTCAAACTACATTGGTAACGCACCAACAAAACTGACAAACAAACACTTCGACTGATTGATGTTCGTCAGCTGTAACGAACTATTATTCGTGACATCTGTCATCTGCGTCTTTTGCCATTTAAAAAAGGTTCGCGAGTTTGATACAATCGAAACAACCAATATGTCAGTTCACGTGGCGGTATGTCAAAAATGTTGATGCTGAGTGTGGTCACTTGTACCTATGTTGTGTGGTCACCACACTGTATTATGGGTTTTTATTTTTACAGTGTCTTGAAATTAAATGAATATAGGTATATAATCAAAAATCCTTCTACCATATAGTATGTATGGTGTAGGAAGGTAATCTCTTTTCATCCATGTACTAATTTCCACCATTCTTTCTTGTTTTTGGCTTTTATTTTTCAGTGTGGCTAGAGCTCCGACGACGGAATTATTAATTTAAAACGGTCGGAAATCTGCCTAAATTGTCATAATTAACGCAAGCGCGGTTATTCACTAATAATATATGCTTTCCGACGCCCAACGGCGGACAACTCATGTTTAATGATTAAATTACGTTCAACGGCGGATTTAATTTTTTTTTCATAAGAATTCCGTCCGTAATTTGGTTAAGTATTATTTTATTTCAAGGGGAAGGGTAAATGAAATGGTTTTATTTTCTTCCCCTTCTTCAAATATACAATTTAAGGATATCATAATATAAATATGTGTTTATAATTCCATTTGTTTTCTTGGGTCTGACAACAAATGGAACTCGGGATTCGGACTGAATTCTTGAAAAATAAACTTTAGCCCGCCGTTAGACGGGATTTAGGTATCAAATGTCAGCCGTCTGCCGCTGGGGTCCAAGGACGGCGGCGAAGTGCGTATGTTATGTAATGCACTTGCGCAAGCTACAGCCTTTTCGACGGAAATCTAATTTTAAATTAATAGTTATTTTTGCTTCATTCAACGCTAGATTTCTTTTAGATTGTTTTCAATTGTTTCGTTCCAGGTATTTTTCGGTCTTCGTCTTTTCCTTTTGTTCTGTGGTTTTGCCTGCCATAGTTGTTTGACTTCTCTGGTATCCTTCATTTTCTGGAAGTGTCCCCACCAACTCAATTGCCTTTTTTTATGAATTCCAATAGAAGTTCTACTTTTAATTCCTCTCTTATTGTCTGGTTTCTTCTTGTTATTCCTTTAACTGTTCTTAGGTATTTCATCTCCACTGCTTGAATCTTACTCTTCTGTCTGTCATTTAAAACCCACGACTCGCATCCATACGTGAGTATTGGTCTGTAACTTCCTTTTTGTTGATAAAATTTTTATTCATTCCGTAATAGCATTTAATGGCTTTGTCTATTCTCTTACTAATTTCTAATACCTGCTTGTTATTATTTCGATTATGACCCCTAAATATTGGAAATCATTCACTTGTTCTATTTCCGAATTATCAATTCGCGAAAACGAGCAAAGGGTGCGACATCTACCGTCAAAATTTTATAGCTTTGGAATGGGGAAAACAAACCAAATCCCCATTGGAGTACGTGTATAGTGAGCAAGGTATTAATATCGTTTTCTTGATTTCTAGAAGAGTTTGCTGAAGTTTGTTTTATCAGAATACTTATTTAGACTCTAATAATGACCAGCAAGTGCAAGAGGTATATTGCTCTGTACCGCAATGTAATCAGTAAAAAGATGCAAATGTATCAATACATAAGTTCCCAGCAGATCCAAAATTATGCAAAGTGTGGTAAAACATTTTAAAAATTAGGAAACATATTTCCGAATACTTGTCAGTGTGTATCAGGCACTGCTTAGAAACATATTATAAAGGTAATTTCACTCATTTCAATAAAGTATTTTGATGTTCAGTGTTATTTATGCTCTGAAAACCTGTTCGCCTTCTACCATCGGCCGATTTCTGTCTCGAATGTATTTTATCGCCCAAAATTCGAAATTTAATCAAATGGACAGAAAAACAGAAATGGATTTGTTTATTGTTTTCCCCATTCCAATGACAGCTTTGACATATACTGCAGCGCCCACTATCGGAAAAATTTCCGCGAATACAGTATTATTACAAAGCTGCGGGATTTTATTCTATTAAACGACATCGAGTCCTTCGATATCGAATACGATCTTCAATTCGATCGTATCGGATTATCCCATTGGTCGCGTTCATCCCATTGATTGATTTATTGGTTCAGCCCACCGGTCGAAGGCTTAGAGTCCTCGGCACCTCAGTTTTTAGGCTTTTTGTGCTATTGGTTGTGCCGTTTATGTGAAGAGACCAGTAGCCCTTATCAGGCTAAGCAGTCTTTTCACTAGGTCTTTCTTAAAGAAATCCTCCCTTGGATGTTGTAGTCTTAGGAGTCTATATCTCCAGTAAGATAATGCTTCACAATCGAAGGTAATGTGAGAGGCTGTTTCCTACTCTTTCATGCACAACCGACAAGTAGGTTCCTCCATATATATGCCGATTGTATGCAAAGTAGATAATATTTTTTTATCTAATTTTGATATATAAAGTGACATTTTTCAAAACTAACTTCCGTTAGCAAACGTCACATTTTTCGTAAACAGTTACATAATGAAAAATATTATGTAACTGGTGATGAAAAATTAATTTTAACAAGAGAGAAAAGAAGAAAGTTTAATATCATATTATAGACAAATAACAATAACTAGAACTGAAGAGAACTACTAACAATAAGAACAACTAGAACTGAAGAGAACTACTAACAATAAGAACAACTAGAACAATTTACCTTTTAATTTATGCATTATCAGCTATTTTCGATTTTAATTTAATAGTAATGGTAAAATAATAAAGAAAAGTCTGAAATTAATGTATAAAATAAAAGTATTGTGTTGTGTAATATTGGTTGCATAACTTGTAGGAATCAAAAAGTGCTGTTTTCAAATCAGAAAAATTAATTAAAAATTGTTCAAAAACACATAAAATAAATTAAATTTTCTTTTTGTCAAAAGGTCACATAAAATAAATTAAATCTTCTTTTTGTCAAAATTAGATAAAATCTTGTATGAAACACGTTATGAAATGCTTTATTGATAGGTAAATTAAATTTTTTTTGTCAAAATTAGATAAAATCTTATGTGAAACGTATGAAATGCTTTATTGATAGGTAAATTAATAGTATATTATTAAACGAGCAATTTATGATAGCCATTATTCACGCCGGGTGACGTTTGCGTCCCGGGCCGAAGGCGAGGGGCGCAAGTCACCCGAGTGAATAATGGCCATACATTGCGAGTAGTATACTATACTTTGTCCACGACCCTTGATTTATTTATTAAATAAAAGTTAAGTAAATAGTGCGAGTGTAGAACGGAAAGTTTTTATTGAACATCATCATTACATATTATTGGGTATTGAAACTAAATATGCAGCTCATAGGTCTTTGACGTCCTCGGTTTTCATTAAATACATTTCATTCGCCCGAGAAGCACCCATAATTCCCATGATTAATACTACCTAAGAAAAATATAAGTTTTAAATAAATTCTAACCTTAGAGCATATATTTGTTCACCTTTGTTAATAGATATTTTGTATCGCAAGCTTCATTTAAAAATTTGTTCACCTCTTCTGGTGTAAGGGTTGCAGCTTTTTTTGCTTGAAATCCTCCAGATTTTCTCTTCAATAGGGTCCGTAGTTTTCAGTATTTACAGAATTATTGATAATTAATGTACTTCTTAACATAGAATAGGTTGTCCATAAGGTCGAAGCTTTATATTTGGCAGAAAATTCACTAAAATATACTAATAACACTGATTCGGAAAACGAATTTATGCCTTTACTAATACTCCAGTTCATAAAGCTATAATATGTAGACATAATAGTTATCTTTTGATTTTTCTGGCAGCAGTCCTATGGTGGTTAATTTCGCCGCTTCTTTTATTTCAGTTGGTGTACAAGAAAGTTCATTTTCACTATCTGATTTCATCGTTGCAATATTAAAACTATCGGCAAGTTCGTAACAATTTGATATTTATTTGATACCTATTGTTGACAACCACAGCACACTGTGATTCTAACCTCAAAATTAATAAATATCTGGAGTAGGTACACGAAATAATTTGACATATATAGAGATGGGCGATACTGTATAAAATATCAAAACACCGTACCGTTATAAATATATTGTTGTAAAACTATCAATATTAGAAAATATCGTTATTTGTTATTCGTTATTCGATATTTTATCGATACGATATAATTCAGAAACAAATTTCCTAAACAAAATACGGAGATTCAATAGTTTATTTTATATTGTACCCCCATCTCTAGTCACCTATGTAACGAAATGTTGTGAGAGTTGAATTGTTATGGCATGCTATTTAAATGCATAAGCGTGAATTACCATAATTTACTGTAGTGAATTATGAACTCATAATTCACTATAGTAGATATATGGGTACCATATACCTTTTGTTAGGAGGTAAAATATTGACTTATTATTAAGTGGTCGTGGACAAATTTTCTTTTTGTCAAAATTAGATAAAATCTTGTATGAAACACGTTATGAAACGCTTTTTTGTGTAACTCGTGTCATTTTACGGGAGACCTCGCTCGCGAAGCTCGCTCGTCCGCAAAAACACTCGTTACACAAAATGATGCATTTCATAACTGGTTACATACATAGCTATTTTCGACCCTTAATTTTTCAAAAATTGTTAAACAATTAGTAATTTTGTTAATATAAGGAAATATAGAGAAAATATTTCAAAAAAGGCCGCTGACACTGACTTTATATATATTATTTCAATCTGTGTTAATTTTATATACTTATTAATTTAGTAAATTAGAATGGCGACAATATTAAAAAGGCGAGTAAAAAGGATGATAACACAAAATATATTTTTATTACAATGCTATTTTATTTGTGGGGATTAATAATTCACGTACTTTAGAGATTAATTTCAGAATGATAAAATTAATTAAGTAGTAATTATACGAGGTTTTATCAAAAAACAAATACCTACTATCTTCTTTCAAAAGCCAAAAAATAAAAAATTAAAAAAGTAATAATTGAAGATCAACTTTTTTATGTAATTTTCTTAGACATTTTCAGTTTAAGCACAAAATATGAAAGTTAAATGATCGCCAAGTATGCAGGGCCGGCCTTTGTTAATCTCCCACACAAAAACTTCTGAACCGATTTTTATTTTACAATTCCATAAAACCGTTCGTAAATCGCCGATGATTCATCGTAATATACAATAGTTGGTTTCATTCTAAATGGTATTAGCTAAACGATTATAATAAAACCAATTATTAGACCCTTAAGGGCCGCTTGTACAGTAGGTAACCAAGAGGTCACCGTTGAACTGTGGTGAACGCTCGATAAACTTGAAATTCGTTTGTTCAATGCAGAGTTAACTCGTAACACCCCGGCGACTATAGCAAGTCAATTTAATCTGTCAAAAGTGATCAGTTAATGTCAGGTAATGTTAATACAATAATTTCTCAGTAGTAATATCACAAGAGAGTGAGAATAAATTGAAAATAATTCGACAGATTTTAGAAAACTTGTTGCCATTTGGCAATAGCCACTCGAGCCCTTCGGGCTCTCGTGTCTGTTATATTATTTTACGCTGACAGACCATTGACAGACGATGGTTTTGATGCAAGACATTTCGTTTTTCTTTTCAGATTCGAGAGTTAATATTTAACTCCAAATAAATAGCCCATTTTTCTAAGATTAAAAATAATCCTAGATTTACGAAATAATCATAGATTAAAAATGCGGTGCAAATACAAATTTTGAGGTAACTCATGATTATTGGTTAACTCAGGATTAAACCAAGATTAAACGATCAGTGCAATCGGCCATAAGCAAGTTAATTCCAACAGTCAATAATAACTAGTTCGTTCTTAAATTCAACACTAATCTATAATCCATCAATGACATCGATTTGACATAAAGCGCATATTTTCAGACCATAGAGAAGCTGCGTAAAGACTAGTGACGCCTCTTCTGGTAATTTTGTAAGTTCATACGTGAAATCGTGTTTACAAACGTCATAACATAATATACAGATTGCGAAAGGGCTTTTCGAATCAAACGATTTACACAAGCACGACAAGGAAAATATGAGAAAAAACAGCTTGAAAGAGAGAGAAAGAACAACTGTGCGTGGCCAGCGAGGCCGTGTATTTAGTTCCAGAGGCCGGTCGAATCTCCACTGCCCCCCCATTTCAACCGCTGTTGCCAGAAGCGCCGACTAATTTGTACAAATGATATTTTTGTCTCGTCATCGTTGACTCCTTTTCGAGCTCATGTACTATTAGGCAAAACCAAACACCTCCATCCGGCAACAGTGTCATTTTCAAATACAATGGCATGCGTTTCCAACGTGATTAACGTTTGTAGCGAAAAGACCTAGGAATAGCAATTTAAATGTGAATTCTCTCTGTAAAGGACACTGTTGCCGGATGGAGGTGTTTGGTTTTGCCTAAATGTGCATGAGCTCGAAAAGGAGTCAACGATGACGAGACAAAAATATCATTTTTTGTACAAATTTGTCTGCGCTTCTGGCAACAGCCGTTGAAATGGGGGGGCAGTGGACATTCGGCCGGCCTCTGGCCACGCACAGTTGTTCTTTCTCTCTCTTTCAAGCTGTTTTTTCTCATATTTTCCTTGTCGTGCTTGTGTAAATCGTTTGGTTCGAAAAGCCCTTTCGCAATCTGTATATGAATTCACTAGTACGTGTTCAGTTTTTTATTATTCCTTTTAATTTGTGCAAATTTAATTTATAAATATTGAAGTGCATTGAAACAAGAAATATTAGTATTATAACAAAAATAAAATGATAATGAGTATGAATAATGTTAAAAACAAGTCAATATCTGGAAACACAGATTGTTGTGTTGTTGTTTTGTGTGTGTCACGATAGTAAAAAGGATAAAAATATAAAATTTAATTCTTCTCCATCAAAATCACGTTTATTGGAACGTCGACAGAAGTGGATACAAGCAGTAAAAATCGTATCAAGAAAGTTTACATGTGCTAATTAATAAATGCATACTTATAGTCTAATTAACAAGTTAAAAAACGTGTTAATTCTTGAAAAACCTCCTAAAAATAAGAGCGATGGGTCATTCGATTCGAAAGCATTGCATTTTTTTTTTGTTAATAACTCAAAAACTATTATATTCAAGGAATTTTGAAAAAAGATCCTTACGAGAAGTTTCCAATAAAAAAGTAGCGACTCCAGATTTTTAAGACAATTATTTAAACATTTCTACTCGAGCTTTTATCACACTTGTACTAAAACTTATTTCCACTCTTCAACATTTTTGACATTGTTACTCTTGAATACATTTTCACCTTTGTTGCTAGATGACAATCTAGAGGCATAAATTTTTTGGAATTATAACGTTTTACATTTTCTTTTATTTAATAATTTCTCCATATTTCATAAAGTAGAATAACTAGTATAATATTTAATTTATGTCATATTGTAGATGCTGTAGGTATAGGTATTCTCGGTGTCGGCCACTTTGCGCCCGACCGTTTTGCGCTCCTACCTGAAATCGGCCACTTTGCGCTCTGCTACTTTCATAATCTACTTTATTTTCTTCGATCTGCCCATTTGCAATATAATTTTAAATTCCTCCTACCTACAATAATAGTCCGGTAAAGGGTAAGTTAAAAATATTAGTTTTACAAGAAAACAAGAAAGTACAAAAATTATATTTATTTTTTCAAAGTTTTTTTATAAAGTAAAATACAAAAATCCATGTTTGTTTATTCGAGCGTGCTGGGCTCTTAACACAGAGGTACCAGGTTCGAGTCGTGTCCGAGTCAAGATATTTTTATTTTTATTTTCTTATTGTTTTTTTCAAAAATTGACTAAAAATACGAAGAATTTTTCGATTCGGATTAGGGTAGGGGGTAAGGTAGGGTGGTTTTGGTTGGGTTATTATTGAAAATTATTATAATAATCTGTCAATTACACAATTCAATTTTTCGATTCGGATTAGGGTAGGGGGTAAGGTAGGGTGGTTTAGTTAAAAAAGTGTATGGAAAGCGAGGAGATGTTCTTTTCATAGAGAACGACGTCTTGGAACTACGCTTGGCAACGTCGGTGAAGAGAGCTACATTTAGACGCTCCTATTTTTCTGTAGTAGGTACCATGGGTTTTAAGCAAATTTTCTAAGCTAACCTTTACCGGGCTATTATGTTATAATAAATTTAAAATTATATTGCAAATCGGTAAATCCTAGAAAAAAGGATAATACATTTCTATTATGAAAATCGCAGAGCGCAAACAGGTCGATTTCAGGTAAGAGCGCAAAACGGCCGTATTCGGTATTCTCGTCCGCCATTTTGGTGCCTTGTTGTACGTTGACGTTGTTGTTGTATTGGTGCAGTATTTGGCATGAGATTATGTATTTCTACTCACTTTCTCAATTTTCTGGTTTTAATAGCCTGAAGGAAAGTTAGTAAAATAATATGTTCTATTCAATATATCAACTCGACACATATCACAAAACAATAAAATTCAGGCACCAAAATGGCGGATGGGAATACTCATCTCTTTAGTGCCTTAATTAGCAAGGTCACGCAGACTCTCTATAGCTGTGTTCGTAGAACAGTCAGAAACCGTCAGATGCATGCGCATTAAGAAAAAGTAGAAACAATTTGTTCGAAGTAAGAAATTTGCAGTTTCGGTCCAGTTGTCAATTAGTGACATGTTTTTGGTATTTGGTTTTGAACTCAGAGCTTTTGGTTTTGAATAAATTTATTTTATTGTGAAAAAGACAACGAAATAGCAAACCACTTCCTTCTAAAATATAGTTTAGGTTTGAAAATTACAAACATACCTTCATTCAATTTGGAGTTATTCAATCAAATGAATAGGAGTAGATATTAATGATTAAATGTCATGATTTCTACTGTCAAAATTTTCCGCTCGTTCGTGGAACAAAAATTGCCAATCGATTCACAACGAATCACACACGGAATGTAGTAGTTTGAGAAATTTTCAATCGATTGGAAATTCCTTTCTACGAACAAGAATAATGTTGAATTTACGAACTAGCGTATAGACTGTAATTCATAATTATATTCTGTAAACTATGCTGACTACGCGACCGAAGCCGCAGGCAGGTAGCTAGTTACAATTAAAAGCCAAAAGTGACTACACCGAATTATATTCTTCTTTGCAACGATAGGCTTATAGCCGGTGCGCGAGGTGCCCAGGACCACAAGTACCTTCCTTGGAGGCGATCAGAAACTTTTTGTTGCTGATGGACAGTACATGATTTTGACAATCTCTAGTGAGAGAAGTTTCGCATTCATATTAGTAAATTCGTTGCTCTCGACATCCCACTATTTTTATCCACCAATACGAACGCAAAACGCCTGCCTATGGATCAAGTGATGATATTGTTTTCACGCGGCGTAAATGAAATTAGAACAGAGTATAATCGTTGAATTCGCACACAGTGGGGTAAAATCCAAATACGCAATATGGATATAATATCAGAAAGTAGTATAATTACTAGGTTTTTTTATTAAAGACACCAAAGTTAAACGCCATTTAAAAAAGGTACATTTAGGTGTACTTGATTATCCTTAAGAGGCCCGTTGACATCGTTTTAAGGGAAGATACTTTACTACTAAAAAAATTACATATGGCCACCCTACCTATATAGTTGTGAGTAGAGTTATGCTGCAATTCTGTGTAAAAATCTTAACGATCGTAGCGATCTATTTGACTCGTAATATCGGAACGGATACAAGTTTGGTATATACTTACAGGTTTTAAGGTTTAACGATTTTACTATTTGCGTACACAGAATTGCAGCATTAGTTTGCACAGTTTGCGGCAGGGTCTCTTTGACGATTAAAAACCCGAAAATATAAAAAAGCAATAAATCATTTCTAGTCTTGACCTACCAACAAGCTAACAATTGATTCTGATTGGTGCAATGTATCTTCCGATTGGTGTGTGAAAAATGTATTCGAACTGTTTAGTCCACGTGGAGTGTTAACGTCCCAGGGTGGGCTTAGTTCATTTCTGTTATTTACGAGATATTATGTTCTTAGATGTTGCTGTGATTGAAATTTTGTTTTATAGACTAAAACCATTTTGTTGGTATTAATTAAAATTATAGCTTTTTGGCTCCGAACAATGAATATACTAGAAGAGTAAACAGACGTATTATTCTATGCCAACATAAACAATGTCAAAGTTTATTTATTTATTCTACTTGATTCCATGTCGCAGTGAGTATAATTAGTACCTAAATATAAGTTGTTTGATTGTTGTATGTATAAAACATGAATATTTTATTATTAAAATTTTTTACCAAAGGTTTTGAAATTTCTGAAAGTGGAGAGTAGGGATTTGATACAATAGACAGAAAGAGATTTGGAAGGTATGTTCTAGTCGCTATCTACGCAAAAAATGATACAAAATATGTATAGTCAACTGGAACAAGAAAATAATGGGTCAAAGCATGGAGCTGCTGAAAGAATACATAATTGACAAAAAATCCATTATAACAGTTATTGGTAAAACTGCTATTCATCGGAACAAGAGAGTACATAAATCGCTAGTGCGTTGGGATTCTGCAATAATGAAAAATGTGTGTGAAACCGGCTCTGCTTCTGCTTACAGATTTCTTTGTCTCGCCGACAAATTGTGAAACGGTGCAAACTAATTTTACTCACAACTATACCTAATGTATGAAAATAAAGAAAAAGAACGCAACGAGGGTGTGTCTATGATGCTTGTTGCTATTAAGGTGCGTACTGACTTGAGCATCTTTATGCACACAAACAGTTTTCGCGCACATACGTTCGTGCGAGTTATTTTAGTTTCGACATAAATTATTCATATTTGTGCGCGAAAATATGTAATCCACTTGAGCAGAGCTAAATATTTATTTATTTTATTTTTTCGATATTATTATTCACTTAACTTCATGCTCGTCCATTTTTAGTTACTTATATGCAATTATCTTCCAAGCATCTGACTTTAAATTCCTTGAAAAATTTTGTGGATGCTTGGCGTACCATAATATAGGGTGTTTTTCGTACTAATCGATTAATTGCAACGCATTTTCGCTGGTCCACTCCATTTTGAATCTGTTTAAATGCACTTTATTTCTAGTATTATTTTAAATAACAAAATAGGTTCACCTATGTTTTTTTTATCAAATACACCAACTTTTATCAACAAAATTGAAAATAATATACTGATTATTTTAAAATTAAACAAACAAATACAACACACACAAATTTACAACGACAAACCCGTCCAAACTGAGCACACAATCCTTTTGATATTTCTTTAAAAACCGACAACCCATGGATACCTTGCGTGCGCGCACAAGATTTTTAGGCAGTACTGACTAGAGCAAATTTTCACACACATTGTTTGTGTGCATACCATTACGTACGTTTTACATAAGAATTATTTTTCCATACCTCGTATACACTGTACACACTCGTATTTATTCCAACTAATTGCATAGGTTTACGTAAAAACATGAAACACTTATTTGCTCGATAATTGCAACGAGATACGACCTTGTACAATGTACATTTCGAGGCGTACAATTAATCAACAACAAAATTACTCCAAATTGTTCTCTGCATAACCATCCTTTTTTTTTGCTATTTTAATTCGTTTCGATTTGTCGTCTCTCGTTTGACCTTTTCCTTGATTTTCATCATAAAATAAAAACAGTTTAAATTAAACGTTAACCCAGTATTGAATCCTATAGAAAAAAAAACGGTATACGTCTGCCCTACATACTACCCACGGACCGAAAACAATTTGGGTCATGTGCGAATCTTATTGAGATTAAACATTTTTTGCAATGGTGTAAGGCATTATAGTGATGACGGTTTGTAATTTGATTAATTGAACTAATTCGTATATCGGTGAGTGAAAAATTATTGACAATGTTGCCGGTCAAGGTTATTCATTCTAAAGTGGAGAGATCAAGATACTACCTCTGGCGGCAAAAAATTGAAGGTCGCTCTACGGTATTCGCTGTTTGTCTACGAGTTTGCGGTTTTGGTGTGAAAATTTCATTTAAAACTTACGAGAAGAAGGTACATTTTCCAAAGTTTGCGAATGATCAGCAATATTTGCAAACAAAGCTATTGGTAGGTTAAATTTATCCAAAATCAATTGCAATTGGACAAACTTTACATTATAATGGGACAATGAACCAAAAAATAGTAGTACAGTCGGCAGAAACAAACATGAGCCCTGGGTGGGCGTGTTCATGTCGCTGTATGTCGTTGTATTGTTGTAGTAACAATCTCAGATTCATACACTAAAAAGATACATTTGTTTACATTTAAAAGTGAACCGACCCTTTGCCGGATGTCTTACTTTTCCTTTGAATTGCGACAACTGAATTATAGGACACGATAGAAACGTACAAAATAAAAATGTACTTTTAAGAAATCACTTAAAAACGACTTTAAAATAATTATTCTAAGTATAGTTTATGTAATAAAAATATGTTTTTGTTTGAAACTGTTGAGGTTTAGCGAAACAAAATGCCTGTTGATAATTTTGTCTGTCTGAAATATGACAACACCGAGAAAAGGGCGGAAACCATTTTACTATCAATTTTACCTGATTTTACTACTAAGTTTCAACGTTCCTAGTTTATTGAAGTTTTTGTTTTCGTCTTTTCAACTGATATTTGTGTGTGTGCGTAAAGATATAATTAAAAACAATATTTTTTTGTGAAAATCATGGTTCGTCAGTGCCTAATTTGCAAAAAAACAGTCGTAATTTTCCTAACTTCTCTTTTCACCTGTAAATAAATAGTTCTATTGGCCAGTGGCACTGTCCGATTAGTCCGACAGTTTCTCCCCACTCCTTGAAAGTCATTGATGAAAACATTTGTATGGCGTTAGAATGTTAGCCGTCTTTTCGGATAGTTTTATGAATGACTTGCGGACTCTATTTGTTGTAGTACTCTAAGGTAACAATCGATATTTTGAATCGATAGCCAAATATCGATACCATAAGTGTTAACTGTCAGAGACATGTCAAACTTGCTAAAAATAATTATAGTACATACCTTACTAAGTTAATTATCAAATTAGTCTTAACAATGACTGATTGTTCTGTAATTTATGAAGCAAATAATAAAATAACGTATAAAAATATAGAAGCAGATTACTCGGCAGATTATAAATGACAGCTGACATCAAATAGAAAATAGAATGCAGTCCAGTGTTGCCGAAGCAAAAATAAAAATTATCCGAACTTACGATTCACATTATCAGAATTTGTCAAAATTACCAAAAGGACACAGTGGTTATCTAAATAAAGTCTTCGACCCTAGTCAATATGGAAAATCCCCAAAAACAATAATTACTAATGTACAATCGTTAACATTAGCTCCTGATTGGCTGCGATGACCTTGGAACAATTAGCAAAATAGAAAAGCAGTTTCGCGAGCTTGGTCATGTAAGACAGATAAAAACAGTAGCTGCCAAGTGATAATACGAAATTGGATATTATGCTTGTGTTTCAAGAAAAATCACATAATTCTGGTCGAAAAGCCACACATCAATTTTTTGAATATTGTGGTAACATAGTTTCAAATTTTTTCTTTTTCTAAAAACTACCTTTTCAGGTCAAAGATATCGTTTACCACCGCATGAATTTACAAAAATATTTCTCCTCCAAGATGGAGCTTCTCCTCACTGTTCCAGAATGGTATACTAATTTTTAGATGAGACTTTTAAAGATAGGTGGATAGCTATAACAATGGTCCTTTTCGGTAGCCTCCTCGTTCACCAGATATAACACCTTTATATAAATCAAAAATTAGGTGTATTCCCATCTCCTAACAACAAAAGAAACTCTCGTGAACGTAGAGTTCGCAGTGCATTCAATTCTCTTCCTGAAGCAATGATTAGGCGTGCCAAAAACGAAGGTGTGATTGAAAATGCTTACTAAATGCTTGGAGGCCAATTTTTATCGAAATCGTGTGAGTAGTCTCCAATATATAGTGTGAGCTCGTCGTCACTTAATTCGTGCGCTCCTTCATATTGTTCTAGCGAATAAAAATCAGTTTTGTCCCTTTTTATAATGTGTCGATTCATTAAATTCTTGGTGTCGAGTTAAGAAGGAAATGTCCTCGGTTAATAACGACAACTTCCGGTTGTAGGTAGGGCCTATCATTCTATTTAGTGTTTACACATCGGAAATGAAATACGACATGAATACATCTCAGAGGATTATTTCAAACAAAACCAACCTACCGAACATACACAAATAGAAAAATATGACGATAGTTGGCACGTACACCGCAATAAAGACGAGTTAAAAAATTTAAGAATAACAAATTTAAAAAAAACAAGGATTTTAAGTTAAATTTTATTTCATAAAACTTCATCTCGAAAAAAGTTTTGATATGAAATAAAGTAGGGGGTTGCCAATTTCACCCCCGTATAATGTAACAGGAATATTGAAAAAATACCCGTGGTTAGTCCTCTTCGAGTGCACGGAAATTACAGAATTTCAAGTTTCTAGCTTTACTGAAAAAAAAAACTCAATTTTAGTCACCACCTTTTAAGGCGGAAAGGGGTGGGCATAGGAAATTATGTTATAGGAAAGACCCATCTTAATTTCATACGAGCAATCACCTGAATTTTGTCGCATGAATGTAGAAACACCCTGTATATAAAAAATTACAAAGATATAAATTTATCAATTCACATTAAAATAATACAAGAGCCGGCAACATGCCAACATGGCTTCTAAAACAAAAGAAGAACTAAAATGAGCCAATTACAGTATTTTGTATCGCCACCAACTAAGTCAGTTGTTGTTTATTCGTTCCAATGTGTCGTTTAAATTATTTATAACTAGATAATGTAAATGTAGCTGTAACTGCGAAATTATGGCATTTAGGTAAAGAGAACATTACATAAAAAAAATATAGTTTAAAAAAACTGGATCAAGTGGCCCACGCATTTCCCTCAATTAAACTAGTATTGTTTATGTACTATTGTCATAATTTAATTTTTTAAATCATTTTCAACTTTTTAGTTCGATATTTTTTAAAAGCGTGTTTTTTTAGTTTTTTTAAACTATATTTATTTTTAACTTTTTAGTTCGATTTATTGTCTATAGATTTTTTTCTTCAAGTTCTCGTTGATAGTATTATTAATTTCCAACAGAGGGTGCATGAACGTAAAATTCTTCTTCAACAACGCAATAAAATTTGAGGTGTGAAATTCTAAAACTTAATGTTGATGCAGATAGTATGGGCGATTCGTGTTTCGTCCGTAATCCTTTCCAAGTGTTGTTAAAATGGTCGCTTTCGTCCGCTGACCCAAATGTGAAATTTTGAAAATGGCACTATTCGTCCGGCCGGCTTCCAGGTAAAAAAAACCCAACTTAGATAGATGCGGCATGAATTGTTATAAATGGAACCTTATGATAGAGAAGATATGAAATAAGATTTTCCATAATAAAATTTAAAGATTTATTTATTTTTAATTTATTTACCATAATTAAACTATATACTATAATAATATATTAATAAATTATTACTATAATTACCAATGCTAGATATAATAATACTACTATTAGCAACTATTGTATTTACAGTTATTATTATGTACAATTTCTAAAAACTATAATAATGGGTTAGGTTAGGTTAGGTTAGGTCAGTAAAAGTAAATATAATGTGTATAGAAAGCGAGTCTGTCAATTAAACAATTCAATTTTTCGATTCGGATTAGGGTAGGGTAGGGTGGTTTATATTAAGAATTAACTTGCTTTCTATACACTTTTTCAAACGATATATTCAAATCTAACTCAACCTACCTGTTTTCAGTCAGCGGACGAAAAGTCCCATAGTCAGGTAAACAGTTCCTTCCGACCTTTTATTTTTATTGCTTTAGCGGACGAAAAGTCCTATGCCCGATAGTATATCGAATTTCTAACAGAGGGCGGAGAGTTGTAAAATTAGCTCAGACTTGAAGAGAAAATTAACAGTTATTACTTCGATAACCAATCCAGTCTTGACGTGTGCACTTGCTGTTGAATTTAAAAAAAAAAAAATTTAATTACATTAATTCAAATGATTTTATTCTTAGTAAATATTTAAAATCATCTTGAATATCCAGCATTTACGTATAGCTTTTTGACTATCAAAAAATATTCATACTATCGTTCATAGTAAGCGTTGACATCGAATTCATATTCGATATTTACAATTGATATTTTTCTAAGTGAATTCTTTTGATTAACATGTATGTCCAGCATTTTAAGTATAGCTTTTCGATTGTCGAAAATATTCATACTGTCGCTCATAGCGTTGAGTGAAAAATACAAGTATTTTTCACTCAACGCTCATAGTGAATGTCGACATCGAATTCGTTCGGTGCCAGAAGCCGCGGAGAGTTACATACAGACATACAAACAGACATACAAACAGACATACAAACAAACATACAAGTGAAGCTAATAAAAAGCATGTAATAATCAGTATTTCTCAAGGATTTCAAAAGGCAAAAAATATACAGGGTGATCCGTTTAAAATAACAAAGTTCATTATTATTCCGGAAAAGGAAAGATCTGACAACAATTTAAATACCATCATAATATTGGCCGCAACACAAGGCACTTGCACACCAAAATCTAGAAAAATCGTGTTTAATTGAGGCGTTCCAAGCCTCTGTATTTTCCTAGAAACGAATCGACTGACAATTTATAATAGTTTTTTGAAGTGTAAACTTATGGGAGTTTATTGATTTTTGGTAAGGATGAAACTTATGGGTTCGCGTCAGAATTTATAATTTTTTTAATAAATTTAGTGGAAAACAGTGAATATGTAAAATGTAATACGATTCATAATAAATGCTGGAAATGACCACCTCTACCTTGTTTTTAATTACACAGTTTTAGAATAGTTTCTAGCTTCATTGAAGTTTTATAAAAAAAATAAAAACTCAATGTTAGTCACCACCTTTTAAGGGGTTGGCTTGGGATTTTTTTATAGGAAAGACCCATCTTAATTTCATACGAGCGATTACCTCCTGAATTTTGTCGCATGAATTTAGAAACACCCTGTATTTCCAAACTACCTTTCTAATTAAGAACTAACCGTTTACTTGAATAAGGAAAACATTTCTATAGGAAGCATAGCTTTTTTAGAAAATATATCTGACGGCCTGTTATTTTTTATATCAATATTGTACTTATTTTATTCTAAATACTCGATATACAGTTTATCTGACATTTCATAAAAAAACGATACTTGATAAAAACCTCTGCATGACTTCTACATCGGTTATCGAATATAAAATTTCTGAAACATTGGTTGGAATACAGGGAAAAGAGAAAACAATGTTTGTAGTGAGACTTAAATACGTTCAAACTATAATGGAGAGCGAAAAATCTATTGAAATTGTTGTTACGTAGCACACTCGTAAATTAGTGGTTTTTCCAGATAAAAATTGAAAGATATTACCGAGAAAAAAACCTTAGATAAAGGCGCATAATATCATAATATCCCGTTCCTAATAAGCTACGTATCTTGCGTCACTCATATTTATTAAGCACGTTCTTGATAGATTTGTTTTTAAATACTTATATAGTAATCGTTAACGTATACAACATGTTTCTAAACTAATGTGGAAAAAATCAGGAGGCGATTGCTCGCATATTAGATTATGACAATAACAAAATTCCCTCAGCTAAATTAATGCGAAAAAATTCAGGGGGTAATTTCCCGTATAAAATTATGATGGGTCTTGCCCGTGACCAGATTTCCTCAGCACCCCTCTTCCGAGGTATCACCCCTAAAAGGTGCTGAGTAAAATTGAGTTTTTATTTTTTTTCTTCACAAATTAAAGTGAAAATGGAAACTTGAAGTTTTATAGTTTCCGTGCAATCGCAATGACTAACCACCGGTATTTTTCAACATTGCTGTCACATTATAAGAGGATGAAATTATTAATTCTTACTTTATTTGATATCAAATATTTTTTCAATATTAAGTTTTGTGAAATGGAAATATTTTATAAAATCTGTGTCTTGAAAAACATTTTCACTCTTGAAGCTTTCTTAGAACCAATAGATTCAAATATTTCATCACCTTTTAGGGTTGATATCTCGGAAGGGTGTAGCTGAGGAAATCTAGTCATGGGAAAGACCCATCATAATTTTATACGGGAAATTACCCCCTGAATTTTTCCGCATTAATTTAGAACTATTCTGTACATGCAGTGTGGAACAGCCAAATGGAATAAATTCGATAACGAATAAATGAGGGCGTGTTGGGAAAAACGCTTGAGCATGTCGATTTGAATTTTTAAATGCGAATTTAAAAAACAGTGGCTAATACCAACTTTCTTATTTTAAATGCAACCCACTGTGTCTTATTAATTTTTTTTTGGATTCTTCAGAAAATTCTAGACATAATTCATGTACCATGTCCTATAACTATCTTCAACTGTTTCGGAAATATTAAGTGTTTTCAGATTTATTACAAAAATTAACATTAAAAAAAGAAAATGATGTTATTTCACAAATTTGCTACATTCCAATAAAAACCTCTTAATAATGTGAAAAAAAAACATTAATGTTAATGTAGGAAATGTTCAAAATGCCTCGAACGTCTTGGTAACATGCTAATCTGGTATAGAAATGTCTTCTAAGGTTACTCAGCATCTCAGGCATGACTGATCTAATCGCAAGCGTGATTCGTCTTTTTTAGTCATCTAAGTTGACGGGTTTAGTTTTCATTACAATACTTTTGACATATTCTCACAAAAGTAGTCTAATTGCGTTAGATCAGGAGATCGTGCTGGCCATTCTATCGATACGCGCTTCCCTATTTGATTCAGGTACTGCCGGACATGTTTGCTGTATCAGGATATAGGTTTGTCAAAGTTGGCACTACATTATTTTGGAGCAGTTCTAAATATTCTTCTCCATTCAAGTTGCCAGCAATGAAAAAGGTCCCCGATATGATTTCCAACAATTCCTGCCCAAGCAATAACTTTTTCAGGATATTGACGTATGTTCTTCTCTCAACTAGTGAGGTGAGGATTCTCATTAGACCAATAGCGGCAATTTGGACGATTAACATGACTGTCCTTCTATAGGTTTTGAGCCTTCTGTGTACCATTGAATGGCATTATTTCCAAGTCTGGTAATGGTATTTGGATCACATTCCTTGTTGCTTAATTCTGTAACGAATTTCTTTGAAAAGTTATTACTTTTTCATCATATCATCATGTGGCATGTCACAGGTTTTCTGATTTCTAAGAAGTGAGGAGGTGGTTTTTTTTAATGATCCCTCTCTACTTAGCCTGTAGCTTGTTCTTCCTCCAACACTTTACACCACCATATGTAGTAGTGTTAGGTTGAGAAACTCTTCCATGGCTGCCGTTGGGCATGTTCTCATGGCTCCTGTAATGCATATACAAGCTAGTCTTTTAATTTTGGAGAGGTTTTCTTTCGTCGTCAATAGACTAGTTCTACTACTCCACGCCATGGCTTCATAAGTGATAATTGGTCTCAATATGGCTGTGTACATCCAGCTCAGGATGCAATCTGCAATCTCCTTTTCGTGGTTGTTCCTCAGGAGTTTACTAGTTAAACCTAGATACTTGACTTCTTGTCTCCATTCAACCTCGGTCCCATTAAGTTCAATGGTTTTCAGGTTGAGTTTTCTTTTCTTAGTGAATAGTCCAATAAAGATCCCCGAGATTCTGCATGGGAGAGCTGTATGGTCGGGAATACGTTTATATAGCTGTATTTTGTGGACGGGGAATCGAATGGCACTATTCGCAACATCTAATTTTCCCAGGAAACAGTGAACATCGCGGAAAATTTCTTTAAATTCACGTTTTTTCGGCAACTATTCGATTTATCAAAAAAAGTTTCAAATAAATGTTGTAGAGCGCAAAATTTTACGTCGAAATACTTCCTCACTTGTTGAATTTCATTCAGAATTCTAGATTTTCTCGACCATTTCCGAATTCGCTGGAAATGGACGCTGAGTAGCAAAATAATGATTAAGGATTTATTATTTGTAATATTTTTTTGTATATGAACAAATGTTTTTTACACTGGTTTATCAAAAAGTAACTACTTTTACTATTTTTGTATTTTTAGATCTATTAAATCATAAAAATGTTTTGTTTCCAGCGGATTCGGAAATTGTCGCGAAAATTTATAATTCTGAATGAATTCAACAAGTGAGGTAGTATTTCGACGTAAAATCTGTCGCTCCACAACATTTGTTTGAAACATTTTTTGATAAATTGAATAGTTACCGAGAAAACGTGAATTTTAAGAAATTTTTCGCGATTTTCACTGTTTCCCGGGAAAATTGGATGTTGCGAATTGTGCCATTCGATTCCCCGTCCCCAAAATACCCTTATAAACGTATTCGCGACCATACAGCTCTCCCATGCAGAATCTCTGGGATCTTTATTGGACTAGAAGGCTATTAAGATGCTTTTGGTGGGGTTGTCTACACCAGTTATTTGTTTAGTTCAGCCCCTTTTGTTCGATGTCACAAAGGGTGTTTTCGAATTTTCTCCTGGCTGTTATGACAATATCATCGGCATATCCTTGACATGATATCGTCTTCATGTAGCTCTTGGACTAATTTAATTTTGTAAGGATGGAATTTGTGTTTATGTAAAATTCTGAAAACACTACTGCGAGAAACACCCACTGCAATAGAAATTTGTTATATTTAATGTTCTTCTAACGTAAGTGGTCCTAAAACGGAAACTTCCACATCCTTGTTGTTAAATACTCTGAAACAAATTAAACTATGTTGACCAATGAAACATTAATAAATTGAATGCCATGAGACTTAAAAAAAAATGATGGAAAAAATACTGCAGGTTCTTACCAAACTGATTAATTTATTTGGAGATAACAAAGCCAGTTCTCAGGGCTTTGTTATCTGATGGAAATTAAGAAACGAGAATTAGTTTAGAATAGGAAAGACATTTAAGGGCGCCACTAATTTTGTTTCCTAAAACAAAATTAGAAAAAAAATCAAATAAATAAAATCAGCTAACTTTTAACCTTTGCCATCTACTCACATATAATTAAGTTAATGAAAATGATAACCGATGGTGGAGGTTTAATAAATAAAACTTTCACAAAAAAAATAAATATGGATAAATCTATTGATATTAAAATTGAACGATCGTGTACAAAAAAAAATAACTAAAACTAAAAAAGGTTAGTAAAGCTTAACTATACAAAATAATGGTCATAAAAATTTTGTAATTAACAGTAAAAAAAAGATCTTAGGGTACAACCTCTTTTTTTCTTCTTTTGTTCTGGTCTTGATGCGTTGAACGGATAGAACAAGTGGTTTTTCTACCTTTTGACTTTTACAAAAAAATGTGTATGCTGTCCTGCTGTGACCCAAAGAAACTAAAGGTACTTCAAGAAACTTTATTCCAGAAACTTATAGGTACGTCCGGAAACTATATCCCAGAAACTTGCATTCCCAGAAACTTGTATTCTCAGAAACTTGTATTCTCAGAAACTGTATTCTCAGAAACTGTATTCTCAGAAACTGTGCTCTCAGAAACTGTTAGGTTCTTCAGGAAACTATATCCCAGAAACTGTATCCCAGAAACTTGTATACCCGGAAACTGTGTGGCCAGAAACTGTATCCCAGAAACTGTCGGTACTCCAATAAAATTGTAGGTAATCCAGGTTCTTATTATATAAAACGTCTGCAAATTTTAGTTAGTAATTTCAGCAAAAATATAGTTAATGAATTACTGCACAGTTCCACACTTGTTGACTCGACGACAGACGATAAGGGAAGACCTGCCGGTACCTTCCGTTCATATTTAAAGAAACTTCAAAATTTTAAATTTCGCGGTAAAATATCTCAAGAATATTGATTTTTGAACCAAAAGTTAATTCCACCAAAAATTATAAATGTGAATTAATTTATGAATTTTTCGATTGAACATTTTTCGGTAAATATTCCACCAAAAATCAAAATTCTAAAGAAATTAATCGATACATTTATCAGCTGAAAGGTTGAACGCAAAGTTCACGTTTCAACTCGTTGTGGTTGGTGTTTTTATTAGCAAGTGATCCTGTTTGCATTAATTCAATTACATACTTTTTGTGGCAGTTCTTCCAGGATGAGCAGCATTAAACTGTCTAGCTGTGGCTCTTGCAGATTCCTACAATACCAATTCTATCTTGCAGAGTATACATCATTTTTATGAAAACTAAGCTATCTACTTGACACTAAAACGTCAAACATCAATGGAATAACTGCTTCCAGAATTGGTTCCAAAGGATACAAAAACGCATTTCTCTTCGTGAAGAATACTTAGAAAAATAATATTGTTTAAAGCTTATTCACTTTTTTTTGTCCCTGCCAAAATCAACTAATATTTGAGAAGTTATAAATAAAAACCTATTATATAAGATCTAATAGTGGTATTCTATTATCGTGTTGTCGCTAATAACCTCTTGGTGGATGCGACATGCTTTAAAAACGTCATAGATCACCAAAAATAATTATCTATGACTGATAAAAATAGCATATGTTTTTTTGATTTTGAAATCAGTACTATTATGAGGATAGATTTGTTGACAAGTTTGTGTTCTTTTTACAAAAGCTATTTTTATTTTATCATTTGTTGGATATGGAAATACTAAAAATAGGTAGGTAGACTTCATATTTTTCACATTTTGATCAAAGCCAGGTGTAACATGTTCGTAAGTAAGGTGAAAAAGAATATAGTAGTGCTCATTTAATTTTTTTATCATTGAAAAATGGAGATGCATTTAAGTTTTAAATAGGAAGTCTTTCTACATCCCTCCTACTAATTACAGAAAAATAAAGTGCAGTGTTTCTTTTATTTTTTTTCTATTTTAAATGAAATTAAAAGTTTCCAATTGATGGTTTTATATGACGCCATTTTGCGGTGGATCGATTGTAGTGCTATCTAGCGGCACGTGTAGAAAGTAGATAAAAGGTAGAAAACTGGGAAATCAGAAACTGTAATTAGTGTACAGCTATCTACTTTTAACTCACTTAATAATGTCAATGTTACCATGTTTCAATTATGAACTAACTAGATATTTCAGAGTTCCAGTAAAAAACCAAGAACCAAGACGCACACCTTAAATATGTTTGTGGTATTATGAATATTATGTTTTCGTTTACATTTTAAAATTATTAAGTTTATACATAATATATACTAAAAAAAAAGGTTTCTTACAATTTCACTCAATTTTAGAGAAGAACATATTCTGAAATTCAAAGATTACAATAATGAAGGGATGACTAAGCCCCATAATTTGGGATATAGAATGTTCAAAGCGAACAAAGTTCAAAATGCTTTAATTCATTATGATGACAATGGGAATACATATATATTAAAACTAAGGTTCATGCAAGTAGGAAAAGAATGATTTTCACCTCCGGATCTTTAATTAATGGAGATGGCGAAGTGATCTGGGGTAAATGCAATTGTGTGGGTGGAATATTGGGTAGATGCAAGCATGTGTTTGCAATGTTATGACAAATGTTGGATTATGTCCGTGATGAAAAACAGTTCATTGAAGATACTGCATGTACCTCTAAAGCGCCAGAATGGGGAAAAGGTTCTCCAACCCTTTTTGAAATCAAACCCCTTCATGAATTTAGTTTACTAAGCCAAACTAAAGCTATTGATCTACTTTTCGGAAAAACGTGAAAAGACATCATATTCGAATTATTATGACAATCATCAACACAACATATCCAGCAACCACTTTTTGTGCGTGGCCCTTTTGGAAAACTGAAACAATAAAGTTATTTTATTTCACCATGGTATGACTGGTATTGTGACACTTACTCCATAATAGAAATGTGGCGATTGTTGAACAATAAATAGATAATGTATTCAACTTAAAACAAACAAAATACACAACTTTTCCAATTTTATTAATATCACAAATATATTTAAGGTGTGTCTCGGCTTTCCATAGGAACACTGAAATATCTAGTTCGTTTATAATTGAAGGGGCAAGTGGAAGAATGTGCTATGTGACAAAAACACTATTTTGCAAAAATTGGATTTTAAGTAGACACTCTGTGATTTTTGTTGTAGCATGACAGTTTCATCTTTTCAAAAAAAGTAGGTTACACTGCTAACGGCATCGTGGATCTTTGTCATAAGTTACATTAACCGATAACATATTCATCCACGCTAAAATCTCACTTTTTAAAAAATGTAACTTGGCACGTTCTTCCACTTGCCCCTTCAATTGAAACATGGCAACATTGACATTTTCAAGTGATTAAAATGTAGATGGCGCCACATTAATTACCCTTAGTAGTTACCTATTTTTTCTACCTCAGGCCTACTTTCGATAAGTGCCGCTAGATAGCACTACAATACGATCCACACGATCCACCACAGTATGGCGTCAGCTGAAACCATCAATTAATTCCACTATAATAATAAAAAATATATGAAAACTCTAAATTGATCATTATTTCGATATGTAAAATATCATCGTTAGAATGACAAAAGTTACATTACTATAATGTAATATCTACAGGATGTTTAATATCTTGGCTAGACCAAACAGTGACCTATCTTGTGATTGACTAAATATTGTAAGAATAGAAAAAAGAAGATATGATATTACAAATCAGTACCTCGGAGGTAAACTGGCAAACTGCACTATGTCGTTTTTATCAACTTTTCAGTAGAGGGATTTGATTTATTGTCGATTGCTTTCCTACATGGTTTATTACCATATTTCGACCAACATTGTATTCGGACCTAATTTTGTACATACCGTAACAGCTTTGTTTAATAATCTAATGAAAAAACTTTCTATTTTTTTATTTTACAATAAAAATAGTATATTGTTTTACGAGTGACGAAAGTAGAAGCTAGTAGAACAGTTTACCTGCCGAGGCTGTTAATGTACACGAGATTCAAAAAATGTTTTCGACGAGTGAAACACTATACTTTTTCTACAACCCTCTTTATATCATAATATGCTAAAAAATAACATTGAACAAATATTTTATTTGAAATTAAAAATAACGGAATTTTTCAAAACATTACTTATGATTTAAATATTGGTTAATTGTTACATTCGAGCAACTATTTAAAATTATAGGAGTATTACAATTAAGATTTTTATGTATTGAGATAGAAGATGTCACATCTGTTATGTTGTTAACTGATGTCACTCCAGATGATGATGCGCCGTAATCGGAGAGCGTTTTATTTTGTATGGATTGTAAAATTTTGGTTTGTATTTGATTTTTGCTGTTAACTGATTGATCAACATATCCCTCTGCAACGTTACTAGATTTCCAGCCTCCATGCTTTTTTAATTGAAGTAAATCACCTCCTGCATCCACTAACAGCGTTGCGGAAGTTCTGCGCAAACAATGCCCGGCATATTTTGGGGATCAGGCAATTTTAAATATTGAGCTACTTGCATAGGAAATTTACTAAATTCATTTATTCCCACAACTTGTCGAGTACACTTTCCGTTTTGGTAGTTTATAAAGAATCTTGAATTTTTTTGGTCTATATCTAGTTGACGAAGGTTCATATATATTTTAAAAATTTCGTAGAAGAATACAGAAATGTGGAAGGAACGCGGTACTTTTGTTTTTGTATTACTAAGAGGATACTGCTAGTATCTTTTACATCATTTACTGTCAAATCCTTTAATTCATGCCAACGACAAGCTCCCGAGATTCCAAAAATTAAGACTACCTACAAACGTGAATTTAATATTGATATTAAGAATTTGTCACATTAATAAAGTAATTGTTACCTTAATCATTAAGTATATGGAATTGGGTGCATTCTTTAAGAAAGTACGTATCTCATCGGAAGAAAAAATTTGATGATTTTCGTTTCAAAAAAGAACGTAACTTGGGATATTAACTTATATCTATATTATTTTTAATCTATAAAGTGGCTTTCAGCATCGAATACATAGACCATAGCGTCGATGACTTAAATAAATTTTTTTGATAACCATCCAAAGTACGCAAGCAGCACATTTTCCGAAAATGAATTAACTCTCCAATCCATGAATTTTTCATATATTTCTGCATATCTCTTTTTGGATTTTAATGGTAATAAATCCAAAGAGGTCCGCTCAGCTTGATTTGTTATTTCTGGTGGTGTATTTGGAAAATCTAAATCACTTGCCGATTCAGAAATCATGATAACTTACTCAAAAAACTAACAATGCTTTGAGTGTAAACAATTAAAGAGAAATGTCAAACCGAGTGTCAAACTAATGAAACCTGATGGCAACTAGATATAAAATGCATTATTATTAAAAAATGATTCCTATCTTTGTTTAATAATGAGCAAAAGTCGTCAAAACATTATACAGGGTGTAACAAAAAGGCAGGTCATAAATCATACCACATATTCTGCGGCTAAAAATAACTCGATCCAACCCAAGTTACCCTAGTACAAATGTGCATGCGAAAAAAGTTACAACCCTTCGAAGTTACCAAATGAAAATTGAATTTTTCAAATATTTCGACAGTTGTTCGATATATTATAATGAAAGTTGACAGGTGGCTTTCTTATGATTAGAGCATCTTAAAAAAAAATTAAACAATTATTGCACCCCGTTAAAAAATTATGGGAGTTGAGATCCCCTAAACCCCCCCCCCCCCCCAAATTATTGTGTACGTTGCAATTTAATGCTTATTGTGGCACCATTATTCAAACACATTATTTTTGAAACTTTTTTGCCCCCTAGTACTTTTTACAATTATCAGTTTTTATCGAGATACGGCCTATTTTTCATTATGCTTCAAAAATTTCGAGTAACAAAAATTAAAGTCAATGAATTTTTTTTCGAGGTTCCCACATTTTTGATTGAATCTTATTTATTTACAAATGTGTAGTTTTTATTAGATGTTCGAAATGACCCCCATTTTCTTGAATACACAGTCGGCACCGTTCTACTAACGAAAACCGAATATTCTGGAAAAGCAATGGCTTCTGACGATATCTAATTGCAGCCTCAAGGATTCTATTCCTCAGTTGTTGTTCGCTCGTCATTTTTACAGCATACACCCTCGAAAAAAATTCATTGACTTTAATTTTTGTTACTCGAAATTTTTGAAGCATAATGAAAAATAGGCCGTATCTCGATAAAAACTGATAATTGTAAAAAGTACTAGGGGGCAAAAAAGTTTCAAAAATAATGTGTTTGAATAATGGTGCCACAATAAGCATTAAATTGCAACGAACACAAAAATTTTGGGGAGGGTTTAGGGGATCTCAACTCCCATAATTTTTTAACGGGGTGCAATAATTGTTTAATTTTTTTTTAAGATGCTCTAATCATAAGAAAGCCACTTGTTAACTTTCATTAGAATATATCGAACAACTGTCGAAATATTTGAAAAAATCAATTTTTATTTGGTAACTTCGAAGGTTTGTAAATTTTTTTTCTCATACACATTTGTACTAGGGTAACTTGGGTTGGATCGAGTTATTTTTAGCCCCAAAACATGTGGTATGATTTATGACCTGCCTTTTTGTTACACCCTGTATACGAGGGAGGCAAATAACTGAAAATATAAATTTAACTTTCGTCACTAGAGACGAAAGTTAACGTTATGACACTTTCACTGGTGACGGAAATCACGTTTTCGCTGAAAGTATTCTATTACAAAATGACGACTGTTTGTGTAGGATTGTAGAAAATTAATTTTTTGCAACAGTGTAGTATACCATCCTATCACATTATTTTTTTTTAATTTACACTAAAAGGTTTTTGAATACAAGAATCCTCTAAATTAGAAAAAAACTTTAATAAAAGTATTAGACAAACGTGAACATTATGAACAATAATATGATTTGACTGAAACTTACTCATCTTCATCTTCGGGATAATCAGCTACATTGGTATTAGTTTCTATGTTTTGATAAAAGGCATGGCACTCGCTTGGAACGAATTCCAAAAGGTCTATTAGATCTTTGTATTTTTTTTCCGATATTGGTCTAGGACCTCTAGGAGTCCATCTGAGTAGATTAAATATATCCGGAATACTTCCTGTTCTTCTTTTCAAACAAATTTGCTCGAAATTCGTATTTGTTTTTACGAGTGAGTCTTTATACTACAAAACCCCAATATTTTCTTGTCAGATTTGGAACTGAACGCATTGTGAAATTTGAAAGGCTTGCTTATCACTATCCAGTTTCCTGTTTATGAAAGGCAACCAGGATTGGCACTCTGTAACAAAACAGCGATAAAGATTCTCTTCTCTTTGCTTTTTCTTACTCTGTAACTGAGTTCGGACGTTTCCGAGCCTAGCTGAACATGGCCGAAGATGCGATAGCGAAGCGACAACTCCAAGGGTCTTTCTATTTAAGATACATATCGTTCTGTCTTATTCTACTCAATGTATAAGATTTTTCATCTCTGTTCGATAAAAAAAGAAAAGAGGTTATGTTGTTGTTATTAATTTCAATTTCGTAGGGTTAGTTGTGTCAAAGGTTGTGTTTGTGGAATAATATTATACCTACCTGAAAAAAATATCATTCTTGCAATGTTTTTGATTTAATTTACAAGAAATCATTATACTGGCCAGATTTTCAACAAAACCCAATAAATTAACAAAACATAATGTCTACTCTTTGCCACAGCTATTAAAAAAATCACTAAACAATATTATTTTTATCCTGAAATAGTCAAATTTGCATAATGTTTTCTGAATTATTAGTAGATTATTCTCTATCCGATTGACGATCCCGAATCTTGTCGAACCATAGCCGAGGCGATAGAGATTCACATACAGAATACCACTAACCAAGTATAGCGATTCTTTTCGTTGGCTTATTCTTTATCTCTTTCCTTAAAATACAAATTACAGAGTGCCAGCCCTGGAAGTATTGTATAGTGACTTGAACGATTTAAAAGTATGCAACTCCATGTTATGGACGAAGTATTTATTTGAGCATTGTCTTACTAACTAGTGCCAATGAGTTGGTGTTAAAGTAGTCAAGGTATTTTGAAGCAAACGTTTTTTCTTTTCAATTGCAACATGAATGGTATTTGCCTCCATGTGTGTGTGACCTTTCTACAAGAATTTGTGGTTAATTTCTTTAATTTGTGGCCACTTTGTCACGATCCAAAAACAGCAGCAGATGATCATAATATTCTTGTTTCGGTCGTAACAGTTATGGGACCAAAAAGTTATTTTTTCTGTTCGAGAACCTGCAATAGTGGCTTCTGCCCAGGTTAGCAATTCAGAAGCAGCTACTTTAGTTTCATCCCACATCATGCAGTGCACTGTCTTCTCTGATGAGTCGTAGCCTGTAATGTCGAAAGTTCACAGTTTCCTTTTATAGAACGAGGTGCCGCAGGTTAACAGGGGTGTTGGGAGGCATTTTTGTAGGTCCATTGTCAAAACAATGTGATCAGTACTAGCATTACTAGTATCGGCGCTCTTTAATTTATACCTAGTATTTTTATCATAAAGGTGACCGTCGTGATCTACTTTTACTTTTTCAATGTTAATGTTGTCTTTTTTGGCAGTCACAAAAATACCACAAGTATCACATGTATCATTTTGCATTCGTAGATTAATAAAAACAACTAAACTATTATATAAATTGCACAATAACATCCTTAAAACTAATAGGTACACACGGTTTATAATTATAAAAACCACGATTATTTTGTAAACAAAACCAAATAACCAATTGAGCAATAATATCTTTCGAACTAATACACTCTCACTGTTTATAATAATAAAAACCACGATTATTTTGTAAACAAAACCAACCTTCCACTTGCCTGCGTTATTACGCTATGTCACATTTACGACATGGTTCTTGGCTAGGCCGCTAGAGGCAAAACATAGAGTTCCCATTTTAACAAAATGGAATAATCCATATCGACATAGTGTTTTATACGTTTAAGCATAGTACAAACAAAATGGGAGGTAAAGCACCTTATGTATACATGGAGCTTTTTACCTCTAAAATATATTGAACAAAGTGTTATATGTTTGGAACTAATTTTGATATTCTACTATTAATAACATAGTGTAATATACTTCTAGAAAGGTCTCGAAGAGCTGAGTGCGGTGGTGAAATTTTTGCGAAATAACCTAACCAAGTCGAAATAGTGCAATTTACCTCCGAGTTATTGAAATACTAAAGCTTAGGTATTATTAGCCCTATGTTTCTGTTTTCAATCCCCACACAAGTTGCTAATTAATGATTCCATTGATGAAGGTTCCAAATTAGGAGAGATGGGACTGCTTCTTGAGGACATCCTCTTGAAACCAGTATGCATACTGATCTAAGTCGATCGTTCTTCCTACCAATGCCCCTTCCCTTGTACATGACTACCAGCTTTTCCAATATCTTCAGTAGATATGGGTCTTAGGGATATTTTTTGATCATAGGCTCACTTGGAATACTCACATAGTGAAAACCACACAGAAAGCTATCATGTCTTTAGGCAGATGTAGAAGACTGTGCGGTAAGAACTGGGGACTCAATCCAAAAATGACCCTGTGGTTATACACAAAGGTTGTCAGACCAATGATAACTTATGGGTCCGTGGGGTGGTGGACAAAGACGCAGCAAGTAGGAGCAATAAGGCTGTTAAATAACACACAAAGGCTGGCCTGCCTGTGTGTTACAGGGGCCATAAAAACTACTCCTACAGCTGCAATGGAAGTCTTAATGAATCTGCCACCTCTACACATATTCATACAAGGTGAAGCGAGATCCGTAATGCACAGATTAATACATAGCCAGCAACATATAAGCCAAACGCATGGTGCTGACAACTGGAAGCTAATCAAGGAGCTAAAGGCGGACGGCGTTATGGGACAGCCCATCGATGCAATATCTACGAAATATAGCTTCGAAAATAAGTTCAGAGTAACTATACCAAACAGGGAAGACTGGAAAAAAGGTGTACCCATACATGCAGATGTTTTTTGGTATACAGACGGGTCAAAGACGTTAGACGGCGTAGGAGCCGGTATAGTAGGGCTAAAGCAAGGGATAGCCTTCCCAGTAAGCCTATCAAGGAACGTCACAATTTTCCAGGCGGAAATTACGGCTATTCACCACTGTGTGGAAGAAATTAAAAGGCAGAAGAGAACATATCGTTCAATTGCCATCTTCACAGACAGCCAAGCAGCGCTAAAGGCACTCAACTCCGTAGAGGTCAATTCTAAGCTAGTATGGGATTGTGTGCGGGCCCTAAACACACTGGGTGAGCGTAGCAATGTTACGGTAGCCTGGGTACCGGGGCACGAGGGGCATAAGGGCAACGAAAAAGCAGATGAAATGGCCAAGCAAGGCTCATCAATGCCGTTCGTTGGTCCGGAACCCTTCTGCGGCGTTGCAAAAGCCATAACAAGGAAACAAACAAAGAAGTGGGTCTCCCACAAATCTCTGAAATGGTGGAGGAACTCACCAGGACAGAGGCAAGCGAAACTGTTCATATTAGAACTTAGAACACTCGCCAAAATTTACAGCAGATCTGATGGCCAAAGACAGGAAAACTGTTAAAGCTGTAGTGGGTCTGTTAACGGGGCACTGTAAGCTCAATAGGCATTTAAAGCTGATTGGATTGACAAACGAAGATACGTGCAGGTTTTGTCACCTAGAAGAAGAAACGGCGGAACACATTCTATGTCAGTGCGATAGCCTGGCAAATGTGCGGTTTTTTGCATTAGGCGAAGAAAAGCCAGTGGCAGAGAGCTATATGGAAGGTTCAGTCTCCACGCTAATAGACTTTTTAAAAAGAGTCAGGCTGGAGAATGTAATCTAGAGTTTGAGAGGACCACAATAGATCTGAAAAGGTCGCAGTGGATTAGGCCGAAAGCCACCTCATAAAATCTAATCTAATCTAATCTAGGGACCTATTTTCTCAGGTTAAGGAACGCCTAAAGACCACCTCCACTTTTCTCCAGACCTCTGTACTCTAGTCTTATGCTTGCTCTAAGGATCGTACACAGTCTACTGAGTGTAATGCTGTTGGTATTTTGGACCATAACTGGATATATCCTATCCGGTCTTGGTGATTTATATGGTTCTAATGAGTCTATGTTCATTTTAGGTCACTTTGATTTACCCACCCACCCAGCCATTCCCGTACCCTCGAGTAGATGATATAGGTCAACTGGATGCATGCAATATGCACGTAGGCCTCTGCGAAGATTGTCTGTCTCCTTGAGTCCAATGCCTCACAGTCCGATAAAATGTGGGTTACGGTCTCGGTCTCCATGCTACAAAGTGTGCAGCTGAGATCCCCGTTATGTAGCCCCATTTTATGCAGATGATCCTTTACCGGGGCATGACCCGTTAGATAACCTGTAATAATTCTTAGGTTGTTCCTACTAGCATTCAGTAGTTCTTCAGCCCGTTTTACACATATATCACCTATGAAGGTCTTACTGTGTACCTGCTTTGGAGTGTTTCTCCACTGTAGTCTATGTTGGCGTTGTACCCATTTTCGTATTTGTTCTCGGACTACCTTCTTTGTGGTCCCAAGAACTGGTTCTGGTCCAACATATGTCGTTGCTGAAGCTCTTCTCGCGAGTTCATCAGCTTGTTCATTTCCAGAAATATCATTAGGTCCCGGCACCCACACTAGTCTTACTCTACTGTGGTCTGCCAGTTCATTCAATTCTTCCTGGCATTCTTCTACCAGTCTGGATGTTACCTTGCGGCTATTTAGAGCTGCAAGGGCTGCCTGGCTGTCAGTTAATATGTTTATCCTAAGAGTGTCAGTCCTATGTTTGTTAATTCTGACATATGCTGTTCTGTAGCTGTTGCTCCATCCATTATTTTGCATTCTGGAAAAATTACTTTCTACAAGAGTTTTCTTCTGGTTTTGTATACATATCCCATCTCTTGCATTGCAGAGTTAATTATCCTTCAAGGACAAGCATTATCTAAAGATGATTATTTTTTTATTAACTGAATAATTAGTTACTTTATTTTAACACGCAACAGCGTTTCAAATAACCATCAATATTTCATGAACCTGTTAGATTTAATATGGCGATTTTTGACATAGGGATATATGGGCAGTGAACCACTGTACTGTAGTTTAATTCGACTTGACTTTTCATAAATATGTTATTATTTTAAAATAATTTGAACGAGTTATTCTTATAAAATAAAAGTCATGACATAATTAGCAAGTACATTTTGCTATTTTTCTCGAGAAATAGTGAGAAGACTTAATTTGAATTTTTCATTAATTTCCTCCCTGAATAGTATCTCGTGTTTCTTATATCTGTAGTTTATGGTTTTCTAGAGATATGGAGCTACAAAGTTGAAGTTACCATGAAAAAATTGACATTCATAAAAAAGAAATAATGTTACATTCACATACTATTTCAAAATCAATCTTGAAAGGTACCTAAAAAAGTTTTCAAATACAAAGCAAATTTATGCAGATTCATTGCTCTACTTATATCGTATCTATTATTTTGTTTTTATCGAACAAACAATTTGTTTCGCATGATTCACAGATACTTTCATTCTATTATTTTTTAAAATTCGATGATAATGGATTTGAGACAAAGTTTACTACTTTTCACGATTCGAACCGTTTAATTTAACCGTAAAGAACTTTCTATTGAAGACTTAACAAAAGATAAATAAAATTATTTAAATGTGGTGTTAATTGTAGACATAATCTTTTCTTGCTTTAATTTTAAGATTTTCATTTGTTTTGTATAGCAGTGTCTTTAATATTGGATTTGTACAGTTCGAACAATGACTACATTTTTACTTTTATTCAATTTTCCAGTAAAAAGATATATTTACACTCAATTATGGTGAGATTATTTTTACTTAGGAGACTGTGACATGAACAGCTCACTGCCATGCTTTTTTACGACTAACTGCAGGTTTTTCACTCGTACCAACCCAAATTTCGAGACTAGACATGTGGGTTGCCTAAACGTACGGTTAACTAAAAACTTAATATAAAATGAACAGTTGGTTCTTAAACATGTGGATCAGAAACTATGGTTGTTTTAAGGATACAGATCAGAAAAAAACCAGATTATATTCCGCAGGTACTCACTTTTACGAGTTTTGCATATAAAAACATAGTTGGCGCGTCAAAATTAACTGTCATATTTAATTAACATAACGCCAAAGTTTCAGACCGCTTCGTTCAAAGCTGTACCTAAACTGAATTTTTTAAGTTGGAATTGAACCGAGAAAGAGAAATTCTCGCGATAATTTTTGAAGACAGTTGCCTCAACAAGAATGCAATGCCGAGTTGGATTCTATTTTCGGCAATGAAGCATCACATCAGTAAACAGTTTGCCGTTGGCATTGGAGAATTTAAACGTGCACGAATCAATCTTAGCGATGATCCAAGAACAGATCCACCAACAACGGCAGTCACCTAGGAAAACGTCGTACTGTACGTAGGCTGATCCAAAATTATCGATATGCTACATATCGTGAAATTGGAGCATAATTGGGCATTTCATAAACCACAATTCAAAAGATTTTACATGAAGAATTATCTGAGAAAAAATTAGTTTCTCGTTGTATACCGCATCAGTTAACGGAAGAACAGAAAGCAATAATTAGAGTCATTTGATGTCAAAAAACTCTAAACAGTTGTCATATTTGTGTCAAAAGCGTGTCAGAGGACGGAGTCAACGTATTCAAATACTTTATTTTGAATGTACTACCAATAAGCGAGTGGTATAACTGCTTCTAGAATTGGTTTCTATTCCAAAGTATGCAAAAAATGTATTTGTCTTCGTGGAGAATACCTCGAAAAAAAAATAGTATTATCTAAAATCTGGTCGGTCCCAAAAAAAACCGCATGTAAACAAAGACCACTCGTGATCTCTTCTAAGTCGGCTCCGTATTGGATGACTCGCATTAAAATGTTAGCAGTAGGGGAACAGAATACGCTCCGTTCAACCTTATTCACTTGCCTAGGTAATTCAATGTTTACGTGATTTTACTTCGTGCGGTTTTTCTTGAGAAAGAACCGACTTTAGTTATCTACAGTTTTTTTCTAGCTCTATAAGCAAAGGATAAACGCTGAAATAAGCAGTCTCAGCCGTTCGCAATCGTCGTTGCCTTTTGAAACTGTAAGAAGCAATTATTCTTTACAACAAATGTTCTACTTGCTTTTCGTTTTAAGAGTACTTCGAGGAGTACTTTAATAAACAAAACATACCTACAGCATTGACAGCTGCTAAAGCCGCTGCCATCTACACTGTATACACCAGGGTCGGCAACCTTTTTTGGCTGCGGGTCAAAATCAACCACAATGTTAATATTAAAGGGACGTTTGGGTCAGAGATATTTTCATTTTAAGACGTAAGGGACGAAATTGACTTGGGCGCAAAAACAAAAGTATCAATCGGTGAACCGCGGTTCATAGGTTGCCGATCCATGGTATACACTTTACCCGAATATTATACCATACAAAAATGTAGTTTCTATATCATAAACATTTGATAATAGTTATTTATGTACAAAGGACGAAAAACTGTCTACTATAGTCGAGTCTGCAAATTAATAGTCGGGACGATACTTAGACATCAATTCATCGAGGTGCATATTACATTTTTTTGTGGATTTTTACAAAAAATTACTAAGCAATTTGAGCACAACAAATGACAGTTATTGTCACAACCATTTTCGCACCGTGTCGTATCATAGTAACCACAGCAACGAAAAGTGTTTGTGTGTAATTTACGTCATACATTTTTCATCCGGCAATTAGTATGTAAAATTACATTTTTCTACGACCGTGCGTTTTAACACATTTTCCCGCACGCATTTTAGTTATGAAAGTGTCAAAATTATGCAAATGTTGACCTTATTAGATAGTTTTATACTTCGGACGTTTTATAACTATTGTGTCAACAGGTAAATAAATATTTACGAAACCACGAGTCCATCAAATAAAATCTACATCTTTATGCGACCTACATGCCATCCTCATCGACGTCATCTACTTACCAGTTAACACCAAATTACTCCACTGGACCGGCAATTTTAAATAATTTACAGAATGCAACAAATTGTGTTTTTAATATTAATATTTATAATAATTAGTAGTGTTTAGCTAAAGTTTTGTATGCTTATGTATGTTGAAATAAAATAATTTGTGAAAAATGGTTGGTATATTTTTTTGTATATACGGTCGTAGAAAAAGAATATTCCTAACTCATGTGTAAAGTGTCTTTCCCGCCCTTGGCAGCTTGCCCGAACGACGCGGGTCAACTGCAGTCGCGTGCCGGAAAGTATCACTTTCCGCACTGGTTAGGAAAATAACTATTTTGATCAAGGTTGACAAAAAACTTTTTTTTTGATGTTTTTATGATCCATTTTTTTGAAAATAATTGCTTCTTACGGTTCCCCAATTCAAAAGGCAACGGCAATGGTACCCGGCTGCCAGTTTCAGTGTCATTAGACTCGTCCTAATTTTGGGAGTGATAAAATTTCAAGATGACACATGAGAAAAATAAAGCAGCTGGTACTTCCTGAAGAAGGGCGTTAAAACGTCCTCCTGTAATACCTACTTTGTTTTTTAAATAACAAATTTTTGTTACAGATTTAGATCAGTACGAATTAGACGATTCGTATGCCACCTTGGACCAACTAGTTGATTTTAAATTACTTGAAGAAAATACATCGCACAACATTTTTAAACGAGACACTTCCAATTCAACAAAAGACGAATCAAATACAACGTTAGTTGAAAAAAATACCGAAAAACCAACAATACTATATTCAAAAAAGGTACGTTAAAAAATAATTTTAAAATAATCCAAATTCAATAGTGTAAGTATACGGATACAACATAAATCCCAATCCCGTCATAGCCAATTACTGGACTATGTTGCCAAGTCGTTAAAATAGTATGAGAATCTAGGAAATTTCAAATTAATTTTTATCTAATAAACCTTCTTTTTATTTGGCTGTAGTATCGCAAATGTATTAATTATTGCAGTTTTATTTATTACCTATCTTTTATTTATTAACTGTGCTGCTGCATGATTTAGTATGTTATCCCTGGTTACTTACTCTTCTTATAGTTGTGAGTAAAATTAGTTTGCACCGTTTCACAATTTGTCGGCGAGATAAAGAAATCTGTAAGCAGAAGCAGATCTGGTTTCAGACAAATTTTTCATTATTGCATGATCCCAACGCACTAGCTGTACTCTTTTTCCGATGAATAGCAGATTTACCGATAACTGTAATACTGGATTTTTTTGAAACTTGTCAGTTATGTATTCTTTCAGCAGCTCCATGCTTTGACCCATTATTTTCTTGTTTCAGTTGCCTTTTGTATCATTTTTTGTGTAGATAGCGACTAGAACATACCAAATTTCTTCGTCTATTGTCTCAAATCCCCACTCTCCCCTTTCAGAAATTTCAAAACCTTTAGTAGAAAAATTTTTAACAAGCAGAATAAATAAATAAACTTTGACATTGTTTATGTTGGCATAGAATAATACGTCTGTTTACTCTTCTAGTATATTCATTGTTCGGATCCTTCTTCCTCTTCGAATGGTCGCCAAAAAGCCATAATTTGAATTATTACCAACAAAATAGTTTTAGTATATAAAACAAAATTTCAATCACAACAACATCTAAGAACATAAATAACAGAAATGAACTAAGCCCACCCTGGGACGTTAACACTCCACGTGGACTAAACAGTTCGAGTACATTTTTCATAGACCAATCGGAAGCTATATTGCACCAATGAGAAACAATCGTTCGCTTGTGAGTAGGTCAAGACTAGAAATGATTTATGGCTTTTTTATCTTTTCGGCTTTTTAATCCTCAAAGAGAACTTGCCGCACATTGTTATTTTATTGTGAAACCGTGCAAACTAATTCTACTCACAACACAGCATTCAAAAGTAGCCCTCTTGTTCAAAATGACCGATTAATTATGCTACAACACCCAACATAATTAGGTAATTACTTTTAGTCAAAATTACGAACACCATTAAACGATTAAGAAAACCTCAAAAAATACAAGAAATGTTCAATATGAGCTCCACCCACTTCCACGAACATTACAAGTCTACGAAGGTTGTTTACTTGCACTTGAAATAGCACTCCCTTATTATTTCTAATAATAATGCAGTGTAACACAATTCTGTCTATTAAATCTTGCCTTGTTTGCACAGGCGTTACGTATCTATACTTTACTTTTGAGATAACCCCAGAAAAATAAATTTATAGGATTAACGGATCCTGATCAATGTGGCCATTAAAAAGGGATCTAGGTGAATTGATCGAAAACAATTTATCGAAAAACAATTTATCGAATAAACAATTTATCGAATAGGTGAATTTATCGAATGACAATTTTTGTAAAGTAAATTATAATAATTTTCAATAATAACCCAACCAAACCTACCCCTACCAAACCACCTTCGTATTTTTAGTCAATTTTTGAAGAATAAATTATAATAATTTCCAATAACCCAACCAAACCTACCCCTACCAAACCACCTTCGTATTTTTAGTCAATTTTTGAAGAATAAATTATAATAATTTCCAATAATAACCCAACCAAACCTACCCCTACCAAACCACCTTCGTATTTTTAGTCAATTTTTGAAGAATAAATTATAATAATTTCCAATAATAACCCAACCAAACCTACCCCTACCAAACCACCTTCGTATTTTTAGTCAATTTTTGAAGAATAAATTATAATAATTTTCAATAATAACCCAACCAAACCTACCCCTACCAAACCACCTTCGTATTTTATCACCATTAGGTACCTGCCACCTATTCGATAAATTCACCTATTCGATAAATTGTTTATTCGATAAATTGTTTTTCGATAAATTGCATTCGGTCAATTGTCATTCGATAAATTGTTTTCGATAAATTCACCGCATACTATTAAAAAGAACCTTCACGACTAAACCATCTACTAGGAAACCTAGTTCTATAAAACTTTTGTGTTGCCAAGATGTGGATCTTAGACCTACTTTTGGTTAAGTTCTGCCTACATAAAAACATCAATTTTCGTTAATTTAGTTTCATTACTATATTTCTTTGTATTCAAATAAACTTTATAGTCAAGAACAATTGCTATAATTTTATGAACAAACTGATCTAAAAACTTAAACAATAAAATGAGAACATGAAATAAAATAATTCCAACGTTAATATTTCATGGGTAATTTAACATGTTTTAGATTACACAAATTTAAAAATAACTTTCATTTATTTGAATTACATTTAAAACAAATTAAACTTCTTCCAAAAACACTTCAATACCATGAGTCGTGGGGAGCAGTTTTTGAATTTACGCAATCAAAATGGAATTATTTTATCCTTTACTTGTTCACTTAATATCATTGGTCTACCATCATCAATATCATTACAAAAAGAGATTTTCTAAAGTCGGTTCGTTCTCAATAAAAACTGCCCGAAAATAAAATCACGTGAATATGGTTGAACGGGGCGTATTCTGTTCCCCGTTGCTAACATTTCAATACGTGTCGTCGAATACGCAGCCGACTTAAGCACCGCGCGCACTGAATCGACTCGGATCGGCACGATCGGCATGTTTTGTAATTAAATTGAAGCCCCAGCGCACTGCTTCGGCTCGGCACGGTCGGATCGGTCCGATCGACTCGGCATCGGCGGAGAATGATCGAAGGGGAAAAAATTGCCCAACGTTCCGACGACTTTTATTTTATTATCTTCAGTACGTTTTCAGGGAGTTGAGCGCTATGACGGACGAAATTTTAATTGAATGTGGCCACATACACAAGGAAGATGCATGGAGGGAAATCGCAAAAAACAGGATCCTCTGGTAGATATAGTATAGACAGATGTAGCTATAGATATAAAATGTTTAACATCAAAACGCATCAATGACTGCTACAAACTAAATGAGCTGCGGAAAAACAGAATGTCCCGATTCAAAACCGAACGTGCCGATTTGGTGCGCTGTATACCCTACCGTGCCGATCCGAGTCGATTCAGTGCGTGCGGGGCTTTAGAATAGTTCGTGCGTGGTCTTTGTTTACATGTGGTTTTTCTTGGGACCGTCCAGACTATAGTTCATCAAACTTCTGCAGGGGATTAAAGGCCAAGCCACACCAAACATCCATCCATCCTTCGGATGGACGGGCTGGATGTTCAAAAAAGATCGCTCGCCAGCTTGGCAAATAGCGCAACGCATCCGTCCGTCCGCTGGACGTTAAAAACGTCCAATAGATGGATGTTTTAGAATCGCCGGGGGAGCGATTTTTCCTTCGCATCCGCATGGACGTTTCTCCTACACATGAGCTCCTACCATAGTCCACATGGTTTCTCTTAAAACATATACGTATAGGATACTCTTTTCGCATTGTTTTCACAAGTATACCAGTTTTGTACCAAGTTTATTTTGGTTATTTCATTTACGTTTAGTTTAGGTTTATATTTTTAAGTTTCGAGTGTACAAGTTTATTTTGGCAACAATGGAGCTGCTAATTGAACAGGTGAGAAACCATACCGCGCTGTGGGATACGAGATTAAGTCTGAAATATCCTTTACATTTTTCTTCGTCTAGTTCCAAATCGGTCATCAAATGATGAAACTCCCCGAACTTGTTCCTCCTCTTGTTGATTGGATGAGAACGATTGTTATTTACACAATACAATAGAATAAGTTCATCACTAGAGCTGCAGTCATCAAGCCACCGGATACTTTCTGACAAATCACATTCACACCAAGGCACATTAAACGACATTATTTATGCACTGACTGCACTGCTACTGATACAAGTGAACAAAATGTTTGTTGATGAAGAGATTCATGGAAACATCCGTCCACTGGATGGAAGCTTTTGGTGTGAATCGGAGCGCTTCGTGGACGTCCGAGGTCGGACGTCCATCCATCGGAAGGTTGATGGATGCCGGTGTGGCCCGGCCTTTACTCAAGTATTACCTTGCCTACTGAAACAAAAACTCTATTGACTAAAGTAGATCCTACTTTCAGCACAAAGCCAAATTCTAAATATTTGCAGGCATGTAAACCTTCATAAGTTCTTTAGTGCAAAAAATACCAAATCATTATTTATATCCATATCTAGGGATTCATCCATTTCTCAAATGTGGTTGAAATCCAATGAAGGAAGGAACACAAATTCAAACTACACCGTATACATACAGGGTGTTTCAAAAAAAGGTAACACCGTCTCTAGGATAGGTAAAAAACTGAAAAATAATTGGGGTTTGCTTAGTAAAATTTTTTTCTAACGCCATCCGTTTTCAAGATAAAGGGCGTTGAAGAAAATAAAAAATTACACATTTCTTACGATATTGCCGAAACTACTGGCACCATTGTAATGAAATTTTATACGAATATGTTTTGGAAGCTGATATATCCCATGAATTTGTTTTTATAACTAACTCTCATAGAGGGCGCTAGTTACACGATTCATACAACGTATTATTTAACATAACTTTTTTAAGGGTAGAATTATTAGTCAAAACTCCAAGTGAACATAAACATCGTTTAATTTTACACCAAAAAGGTACTCTTGGTAAAACTCGATATTATGTACCGTTTTCGGAATATTTTGATTTGAAAATTATGAAGTAATAACCGCTCCTGGTATAAACTAATGATAAAGTTCGCTTTTCTCTAAGTTTGCCATGTAAAATTGACATTTATTGATTGTTATGACAATAAGTCAACAATAAATAGAGTTTTGAAACCTTGTTATTTGTAAAATTAGATATTGTTAAACAAAATGTACTCAAATGTTGAATACACCGACATGTTATTAACTTTAGGCGAGTGTTTAGGAAACTCTAGTGCAGCTTTTACGCGTTATGCAGAAAAGTTTCCTAGAAGAAACTTACCAAGTAAAAAAACATTTAGAGCAGTTGAACGACGTTGTCGAGAAACTGGGAATGTAAAACCAAAGAAAATAAATTCAGGTAGACCAAGAACAACAAGAACAATTAATAAAGAAAATATTATTTTAAATTAGTTGATCAAAATCCAACATTAAGTGTAAGGAATATGGCAAGACAAACAAATACATCTTCTTCAACTACTTGGCGGATACTTAAAGAGCAGCAGCTACATCCTTACCATTACAGACAAGTTCAAGAACTCTTGCCGGACGATCTACCGGTTAGAGTCGATTTTTGTGAAACATTGCGAGAAAGGACAGCCCTCAATCCAAATTTTTTAAAATGTATTCTTTTTACGGACGAGGCCACCTTTACGCGACAAGGTATGTTTAACTCCCATAACGCACACTACTGGTGTGATGAGAATCCACAAGCCAAAAGGGTATCACATTACCAACACTCATTTAAAGTTAATGTTTGGGCAGCAACTTTAGGTAACAGATTAATAGGTTATCATATTCTACCTGGAAATTTAAGTGGTGATATGTACCTTGATTTTTTAAATAATCACTTATTTGAGATATTAGAAGATTTATCGATAAATGAGCGAACATCATTATTTTTTATGCATGATGGAGCTCCACCGCACTTTGATAGAAGGTGTCGTAATTGGTTGAGTAACAATTTTCGGAATCGATGGATTGGTAGAGGTGCAGAAGCTCCGATTCATTGGCCTCCTCGGTCATGCGATTTTAATCCTTTGGACTACACAGTCTGGTCGTATATTAAGGAAAAAGTCTATGCTACAGAGGTAAATTCTCGTCAAGAATTAATAGACAGAATTAAACGTCACTTTAATGACCTCATAGCTGATCCCCAACCGTTAAGAAGATTAATGGATTCTTTAGAAAAAAGGATAGACTTGTGTATTCGTGAGAACGGAGGACATTTTGAACATTTACTCTAATTGAATTTTATGTTATGTTCTTTGTCTTTATTTTAATTTTCTTATTGTAAGTTTTTTTAATTAATAAATTTATCATTAACTTATACGAGGAGCGGTTATTACTTCATAATTTTCAAATCAAAATATTCCGAAAACGGTACATAATATCGAGTTTTACCAAGAGTACCTTTTTGGTGTAAAATTAAACGATGTTTATGTTCACTTGGAGTTTTGACTAATAATTCTACCCTTAAAAAAGTTATGTTGAATAATACGTTGTATGAATCGTGTAACTAGCGCCCTCTATGAGAGTTAGTTATAAAAACAAATTCATGGGATATATCAGCTTCCAAAACATATTCGTATAAAATTTCATTACAATGGTGCCAGTAGTTTCGGCAAAATCGTAAGAAATGTGTAATTTTTTATTTTCTTCAACGCCCTTTATCTTGAAAACGGATGGCGTTAGAAAAAAATTTTACTAAGCAAACCCCAATTATTTTTCAGTTTTTTACCTATCCTAGAGACGGTGTTACCTTTTTTTGAAACACCCTGTATATAAAACACACTAATGAAATATACGAAAAAATTATTGAACACTGTTTTCCATTGAATAGACACTACAAAACTGACCGGCAGTCCAATTGTTTGCCTTGGGCAGCCATATTGGGTCTGGATTACCTAATTAGGTGTAAAGTGACAGAACATATTATACTGATTAGACAGTGGATTGAAGCATCAAACGAAAATCTGCCGACGAGACTGTTTCAATGACTTCCATTGGGATTTAAGTTGTGAAGTATATTTCACATTTGGTTGACTCGGTATCTGGCCTTAAGAATTTAATAATGAAACTTTATAAATCGGTCATTGTACAGTAAACAGTAACAGATTCTTAGACGGTAAAATTTCTATAACTAAATATTATTTTACCAGCCAAACATTTCAGTTGTAAAATAATCATACTATTAGGCATTATCTTGTGCTAGTGTTATCGGATTAACGACTATCACATGATGGGGTTAAGTTAAAACGAAATATATTGGAATGGAGTATACCAGAAGTGTTAATTTTGTATCAATTTCTCTCTAGGTAGTATCGGTGCCTCTACAAAAAACCTTCGACAACGTAACTCTTTTAACTAAAAATTTAGGGGAAAACGGCACTGGTATTAGACGTAACATAACCTCAACTACTACTACTACTACTACTACAACACCAATACCATCTCGAGTAGATTTAAACGTCACAATTTTAAAAACAAATAACGTTACCGTAAATAAAAGTACAACGAACAGCACGAGCGATATTGAAGAGGATAGTGACGATGATTTTATCGACAATTTTAAAATCCCCAGCGATTTGGATACTGAAGAGGGTAGTAAAAAGTTCAATGAATCTCTGACCAAACACAATGTGACAAGTTCTAAAACGGTGAGTATTTTTTCACGTTAAATATTTTTGATTCGAGTATTCAATTCTAAAATAACCATAGAAACAACAGCAGAACTACAAATTTCTTGAAGGAACAGTCTTTTTTGCTACTTTTTTATACTACAGGGTAAGTCATGACGAACTGTACATACTCCCACACCCTAGAGACCCCTATGGGGATTGTCAAGTGGCCATAATTTAGTAATATACAGGGAGAGTTGTGAATTTTGACTGATGTTTCCTTTGATCATAATCTTTGTACGGTATTTAGGTAAAATGCTATACTACTATCACTTAGTTAATCCGGTCTTGAAATATTAGTTATCTTTTTTTATATAAAAAATTTCACTCTGTATATGAATGTTTTATTCATTTCCGAATCTGCTTTCAAAAGGTACACACTTTTTTGAATAATACTACAACAACACCTTGTATAATATTTCTTAAATGATTCATCGATATTGTCAATTTATGGAATTATCAAAATTTTGTTTTACTTTTGCTCAAAATACAATGCCAAGGTAATACATAATTCAATTTTATTTTGGAGTTAATGAAAAATAAAAATTAAATTTAAAACAACCTGCAAATCTACATTTTGATTTAAATTTGAGAAAATAGGGCTAAACATAAATAAAACTGAATCAAATAAAAACTAAACAAGAAGCATTGATAAAGTAGTTTACCTAACAAGTGCGGAAAGTGACACTGCAATCGCTAGCGGAAAAGTATCACTTTCCGCACGTCTTAGGTATACTATTTTTTCTACTAGCGTGCGGAAAAAACCCAAGAGTTAACAAAAAAAACATTTATTATTAAATACATATCAACAAATTAATTATTATTAATATTAATATTGAACGTGCAATGTGTAGCATTCAATTAATTGCAGAGGCTAAAATGTTTTCCAATTAAGTCATATTTCAGTTTCCCACTGCTTTGTCAGCTCTAATATTTGCAACCGTCGCGATGGGAACGTGGCTGGAAGTATACTCCCCAAAAAACTTAAAAAATCTACCTTTTCGCACTAAGTGACTAGTGCGTAAAAGTGACTCTTTCAACACTAAAATGAGTGCGGACTTTTCCGCATGCTAGTAGAAAATAGTTATTTTCCATACCTTCCGCACGCGGTTGCAGTTGACCCGCACTAGTGCGGGAAGGTGACACTCTCAAAACTAAAATGCGTGCGGGAAAATGACTTAAAACGCACGGTCGTAGAAAAAATAAATTTTGGTTAGGTTAGGTTAGGTTAGTGTTTAGACGATTCGGAAATGAATAAAACATTTGTATTATTAAAAATATAGCACGAGCTATGTTACTACTAATTATTAAAAATGTAATTTTTGTACAAAAAATTAAATTTTTACAAGAAAAATTATATTTTCTGAAATGTATGGTTTATGTTGCTAAACTTGTAACTTAATTAAATTTGACTTGGAGAAAAAAATTAATACACCATTTTTGTTGTCCATTTGTGTACTTTGTAAGATCCTTATTAGAGTTTTGAAAAACCATAATTAAGGTGAAATTTTTTATATGAACAAAACGAACTAATCGAAATTACCTTTCAAAAGTATAATCAAAAGATTTATCAGTCAAAATTCTCCCCCTGTTTATTATTAAAATATGGGACTTGATCCTCTGTCCTTATCATGTAATAATTCCCCCCTTCCATAGGGGTCTCCATACGAGGTAGGAGTATTTACATTTTCTCATGACTCACCCTGTATAAAAACTGTTGATCAACTGTTGTTCAAAAACAAAGCATTTCACGCTGAAATTGCCAATGTTCAGACCACATCGATAGAAACGGTGTTTTTGCATTAACCGAAAAATACCAAAATCTTCACTATTGCATACTTGAAAAACAATAATGTTTAAAAGTTAACTATTTTTTGTAGCTCTATATGCAAAATATAAAAGACAATTCTCCTACTACGCAGGCTTAATATGTTCATAACAGTTAGGACCTATGTATGTATGTATTTTTGGGGTAACATTCACTGAGACCTAAAAGATCTATTGTGTCCCCTTACTTCTACTTAGTTTCTGAGAAGAGACTCAGAGATTAGTAGCTCCTTTAGTCCTATTTCCCTATTTCCAGATACTGTGCCCTAGGATTCTGAATTACTGTGCAGTTCGCAAGTATGTGGATGGAGGTTTCTTCTTCCATTCCACAAAATCTACAATCTTCTTCCTCCACTATTTTGAGCTTTTTAAGGTGCCCATTCAGGCGACAATGTCCCGTTAGGATTCCTGTTAAAACTTGTAGTGCAGTTTTGCTTTGACTTATGCATTCATTTGATCTCAACAGGTTGTAGTCACCCAGAAGAATCTTTGATTGCCTAAGCCCTACTAGATCTTTCCAATTGTCAGATCTTCTCTTTTCTTCGGCTTTACCTATTTCTTCCAATATTACATTGGATCTGATTCCGCAAAAAGGTTCCGGCCCCCAAAAGGGTATTTCAGTCCCCCTCTTCGCTAGTTCGTTTCCTTCTATTCCAGTGTGTCCTGGAATCCACAGTAAGATGACTATATTGTTCTCGCCTAGTTCATTAAGTTTGCCTAGGCATTCCCACACCATTTTGGAACTGATTACACAAGAACTCAGTGCTTTAATGGCTGTTTGACTATCAGACATTATGATAATCCTTTGCCTTCTATATCCTTTGTCAATATTGAACTGGGGGGCACACTTTCTTATTGCGTGAATTTCCGCTTGAAAGATACTTGGGGTTTTTCCCAAGCTTTCAACCAAGCTTAGGAGTAAACCTAATGGCACATAAAATTATCACTTCCAGTCGCAAAAATCTCTTTATGTTTTCGAGGGTACTGAACACGAATATAACGCTTTTTTTTGGGGGGGGGGGTACACTGTTAAAATTCCAAAAATTAAAAGACAAAAATAATCGCGATTTTCGAATTCCAACTGTAGTTCACGAAATAAACAATATTTTTTCATGAATATTTTATGACATATTCGTGCAGTCATTTACAAAGCAACAAAGCACAGTTTTTGTTCTAATTTATGACGTATTTGTGGATTTTCCCCAATTTTAGAAAAAAACGAACATCGTATCCGTATTCAGGACATAAACATGATTTTTGGCGACTAGAAATGATCTGGTCACTTTTTCGTGTAGTTTTTGGGGGTGTGCCGCTCGCCTATAAGAAGTATCATTTGATGCGGGCGAAATAGCATTAAAAGGAGCGAAGCCTCACCAAAAATGCCGAAATTCCTTTCAGTTGCATATAGTAGTTCTGTTGAAAGAACACTCCTGAAAAACAAACTTGTTGGATTGGGCTTTAAATTTTACAGACCTCTTTCACCTTCTTCTTCGTATAATGTGAACTGCGCCATTTCACAAATCTATAATATACCTAAGGCTCAACCAACTTGGGTCTTTCAGGTTTTTCTTTCATCTTTTCTTACCCAACTTTGTACTAGTTAATTTTTGTTATTGCTTTGGTTGTTTAGGATCCCAATTACTTTTACAATACATCCATCTTGGACGATCCAAGTATCGGGCACTTCTATTGGGTTAACCTGTCGGATACGACCGACGTTAAAGTCAACGATCTATTATCAAACTCGCATCGAAGAGCAGCGGTAAGTTTTTTTAATTACTCGAAAAAAATTGGTTAACAAATAAACTGATTAGTGTCATGTAATGTGCACCGACAGTATTTGGCATTTAAATGATTTTCATATACTTTCTACTGCAGGACATGCAGGAACTCGTAGAAGGATGAATAATATCCTTAAATACTTTTTCTTGTCAGTGCTTTAAGTTTTTTAAAAAAAGATGTGTTAGTTGTCAAAAACGAAAAATTATCTGCATATGCCTAATCAAATGAAAAAGTCGGCATGGGAAACGAACACGTGTTTTAACTTCTGCAATTGATTCTGGACAAACTTCATATGGTACTAAACACTGTTTACACTACCACTACACCAACACTAACACATTACTTTATCTTACGCGCGTTTCGATAACCAAGTTATCCTCTTCAGAGACTGAAGTCCGGAAGTATCGAAACGCCCGTAAGATAGTGTAAAGAATTAGTGTTGGTGTAGTGGAAGTGTAAACATTGTTCATTGTCAAGTAGTATCGCCAACGGTTCCAGAATTCCCAACTCAATTCACATGGTGTTCAAGTTTGTCCAAAATCTTTGTAGTCAAGGGGTCGTGGGTTCAAATTCCGCTAAACATTTTAGTTTGTTTAAATACAATAAAATATGTTTTCTCCGATCGTGGCAAAAGTGACACTATTTTGACCTGTTTTCTATGCGCAAAGCTCAACATTCCAGAATAGTGGGCAGTTGCTAATCAATTAGAAAATAACAGTGCGGTAATGTTACAAATGGATTATTACAATAAAATGAAACAAAGTATGGTTTTAATTTTTATATTGATAAAGTTGTTATAAAAGAAACATCTAATTATCAGTGTTCATGTTTACTAATTATTTTTTAATTCCTTGTAAAATACAACGAAACAAACAAAACCGGCTTGAAAATTATTTTAATTTTGTCATAACAAAGTAAGTTCCATGGTTACCACTTCTATATTTCAATATGAACATTATTTAAACTTACTTGATTACATCTTGAATGAAATATTTTTTAATTAATTTTTTAAATGTAAATCAACGATCGAAGAAAAAATAGTATGTATAATTCGTGGGAAAAGCTTATTCCCAAACTCCTGTGTTACGAGACTCGTCGAAGTGAGAGCAGTTGATAGTTAAGGGCCCTTGTAAGTGAAAATTTTTTCGCCTGTCTTAGCGGAAAATCATTCATATAAACACCAAAAATGGGGCGGAAAATTCATAACGACACAATTTTTGAAGTTTTTCACCATCTGTCACTTGATTACTTTGACGTTTCACATGCATTTTTCAATTAAACGTCAGTGTAAGTCAATATGTTTTTGTTATATTTTTCTATTTTTTTTGTTTATTCGGTAGGCGAAAAACAGTTTTGTGTCACACATGCAGGAAACGCTTTAGCATCCCTTAACTATCAACTACCTTCATTTTGCTACAGTCGCTCGTGCACCTAATAGTCTCGGGCTGCTAAAGCTCGTTTCCTGCCCTTGCGGCACAATATACTATTTTCTACTTGCGCGCGGAAAAGTAAAAATGTCAAAAAAGTATACACATTTGTCATACAGTAACTTCTATATTGATAATACCAAATTTAGGGGAACGCGTCATGTTCATTATAACAAAGCGGAAAACTAATTACGAGGTATGTTTTTTAAGTAAGTACTGTTCTGGAATTAAAAAAGACGTGCAAAGATATCGCAATAATTTTATTTACATGAAAGCCTGTACCTTAATCTACTTTTCTACATAATTTCCATGAATATTGAGGCACTTGTCATAACGTGGCACCAGTTTTTGAATACCCTCCTCATAAAATTCTACCGCCTGACTTGTTAACCACTGTATCACAAATGTTTTGACTTCGTTATCGTCTTGAAGACGCTGACCGCCCAGGTGTTTCTTCAAGTGCAGGAACAAATGGTATTCGCTGGGCGCCAGATCAGGGCTGTATGGAGGATGATCTAGAGTTTCCCATTGAAACTTTAGAAACTCCGTTCTTCATCATGCACATTTGTGCGGCTATCTTTAAATGCTCTCACCCATTTCCTTACCATTCCATCACTCATAATGTTTTGTCCGTAAACTTCACAGATCTCACGATGAATATCGATCGGTTTCACGCCTTTAGCACTAAGAAATCGTATAACAGCCCGTAATTCACAATCGGCGGGACTCACTATTGTCGGAGGCATCTTAAACACTCAGTAAACAACGTATACAATGAAGAATCAGACTGTAATGGCGTCAGTGCATAGACAAGAGATGTAGCGCTGCGGCAGCAGAATCGCAAAACGGTACTTACTTAAAAAACATGCCTCGTATAATTGTTAATGAATTATTATATAAAAGAAATATACCTACAAATTTGGGACACCCAGTATCATAAATATCAATAACTGCTATTAATAATAACATAACAATTAGCGTATAATATATGTCAAATTTTGCCTTTATCGCCCTGCCAACATACTGTCAACAATTCGAATAAATTAAAAACGTCTCCTTAAAGCAAGACGCGTTTATGATATTGTGTTAAAATCTTTTCATTATTATTATTATATTATCATGGACTCATCCGATGATAAGTTGCCCGAGTCGATACTGAAAGCAGCAAGAGATGTAGAGTTGCTACCGGAAAAGTCGAAATACAGGTACGAAAAAGAATATGCAGCTTTTAACAAGTGGTGCGAAAGTCAGCAGGTGAAAAGCTTGAACGAGGAAGTGTTTTTGGCATATTTTATACGTCTAAGCAAAAGCTACCGTCCCAACACATTATGGTCCAGATATTCGATGCTTAAAAATGTTATTAAAATTCAAAACAACCTGGACATCGGTCAGTATTGTAAGCTCACGTCTTTTTAAAGAAACAAAATAAAGGATTTCACCAAAAAAAGCCAAAATTTTTACCAAAGAACAAATTTCAAAATTTTTGATGGAAGCACCAGATAAGACATAATATCTTCTAATAAAAGTAGCAACTATTTTTGGGTTAGCCGGCGCATGTCGTCGTGATTAACTCACAAAAATCACCACTAATGATATTCGGAAAGGGAGGGCCTTTTGATTGTGAAAATACCAGACTCGAAGAATCACACCAGCAGAAGTTTTGTCATTTAAAATGATGTAAACTACGGCAGATACTTAGATCTCTACAGAAAATACGCAAATCTGCACAACAGACGTAAACTACAGACAGGAAGCCTGTACCCTCCAATGTGTTGGCGTGAATAGCTTCGGTAAAATATCCGTCCGAAATTGCAGCTTTTTGAAACTTCCTAACCCCGAATTATATACGGGCAACAGTTTTCGGCGGTCTTCGGCTACCTTATTGGCAGATAGTGGAGAAGGTATTACCAGTATAAAAAGATTGGGAGGTTGGAGTGTATTTAGAAGAATCAACGGAAATGCGGAGAAAAATGTCTAGCAAAATATTATCCACCGACAAAGAACATGCATATGGGGCTACTTCTTCCAACAACTATTTTGTCACAACCAGTCTCTCGACACAAGAAATCGAAGCAGTAATAGATTCACCAACCGATCTTATTGAACCAAAAAAACTAATAGCATCAGTGAACAACTTACAGAATGCATCAAATTGCCAATTTATTATTAATATTAATCATAAGTAGTAGAATAGATTGCAGTTTCTCTTTATGCTATAATAATAGTAGTTTACGTAACAAGTCCCGAAAGTGGTCTTTTAATGGACGAGTGGGCAAATTGCATTGCGAGTCCTGCAAGCCTGCGAGTTATTAACTAATTTTAACAATTTTTTTTTAACAATCGTTAATAAATCAAACGTTGCTTGGGTGGCCGCCTGAACAATTTCATCTGGTATAATTTCATCTTCCATTAATTCACAATCAAAGGCATCATTTTGAATATCCATTTTATAATAAATGTCACGTTTTCAACTAAACGTCAAAATATGTCAATTTATTTTATAGTTTTAAATAATACAAAACTCGGTTACTATAGACCGCTATCTTAGACTAACTATTTTATTATTTTTTTCATTAAAGATAGGCCGGAAAGTAAATAAAAATGAGTCCGGTAAAAGCTTTTACCGGACTATCACAATAATTATCTGGCTCGGTCCGACAAAATGAGATTTTCTGACCTAAAAATAAACCCGAAAGTAAGTACTAATTTCTGGCCGATTTTAAAAAAAATTAATAAAATGTCAATATGTTGTTTCTTTATTTTTACATGTTCCGCGCGCTCGTAGAAAAAATAGCGTTCCTAACTCGTGCGGAAAGTGTCTTTTCCTCACTTGATTGCTTGGCCGAACTCCGCTACGCGCACTAGTTAGGAAATATACTAATTTCACCCTATTCTTGGTGTTGATATGATTGGTTTTCCGGTATGGTATGCGAAAAATTTTTAAACTAACTGATTTATTTCGTCATCCCATTAATAAACTTACAACTGACAGGTGGCGGTTGCAAACAATATAATGGGAACATCACTGTTAGTATTCACAATCTTTATATTGATGGATGTACATTTACTTTGCATAATTCAGCTCCATCCGTATGTTTTAAAACCTCTCTTATTATTTATCTATGATCTTGTTTGTGTTCATGGCAGTTTTAATTGCTTATTAGAAAACATTAAAATTCAAATTCCATTCTGTATGATATTAAATCACAAATTGAAGAATCTACTTTAATATGTACATTTACTTCTCGACAGTGAACTATCCCATTTTAAAACTATTGTCCTACTTTTCCAAACGTGTCTGCGGAAATAGCCCTACATTCAATATAGGCATAAATCTTAATTTAAGGTACCCCAAACATAAATCTAAAGGTGTGGGGTCCACTGATCGAGCTGGCCATTCTATTGAACCTCGTCGTCCAATGCATCTACCACGATATTCCTCATCCAAATGTCGTCGTTCTGCACCGTAGTAGTGTGGAGGAGCACCATCCTGTTGGAATGTTATTTTAAAATTGCTCTTGAAGTACTTAAACGTTCCGCTCACAACATTTTAACAAATTATTAAATGTACAAAAGCCTTAAAATTACCAAAAGCTATTAAAACAGTTAAAGGGACTTACAAAAACGTTAGATTATTTGACAACTATCCAGAGACAGAGCTTGAATTTTGAATTTTAGTATTAACTGACTTAATTCATCACAGCTTTGTTTTTTAGAGGCAGCTGTCAGGACTGCTATAAACACAAACAAGATTAGTATAATTGAATAGATTCTGCTTTCCATAGGATACCATTTAAAATGATTGGTAACATTGACCTTGTGACGTCATCTTTGACGAATACGTCATCTATTATCACTAGTTGGCAACTAATCTTCAGTTTCCAAATTTCACTAGTTTATGTATAATCAAAGACAAGAGGGGGGAAGCGACTTTTGAATAGCATTATATATATTATCTTGATCGGCATTGATAATAATAATTCTATTTGTTGTTGAACGACAACATCTTGTGTAGATGACTATTTTTCAATTAGAAAAAAAAATTAGCGCTTGCACTAACTATGGTAGCGTTCAACTCAACGTAGCGCTACCGGAGCGATAATCAATTTCGCGTGTTTTGTCAACTGATTGATGTGAGCGCTGTGGTAGCAGTCGCCATTTTTTCATCAGAACTGAAATACGTTATTCTACCGATCAATGATGCATTAACTGTCATTTATACCAAATATTATGTTAATAAACATATAAAATAACATGACATATTTTGGTTTGAAGATCCCACGACACTAAAGCTAGTTCGATAAGACTACCAGATGATATATATATATATATATAATTAGTCACGTCATTAATAGGGGAACACGAAATAGCCATGCTGCAGTGCAAAAAACCTGGCTGCGTCATAAGAAAAAGAAAAAAAATTTTTAAAAAAATCCGGTAAAAATCGAAAGGAACCGGTCGATTGCTGACAAAACTAAAAATTGAAACGCCGAACACAGCCGCGCGGAGGGCGACCTTCAATCGCTGCAGCAACCACTTTCTCCACTGTTTGGAAAATGCAGCAGTGGTTTTTCTTACATAGAAATTGATGACCCTTCGGATGAGCTTGGGTTTTTTGAGGAGATCGATCATACTAGATACCTAGATACGAGGCGTCGCTTATCATGCTGCTGCCACTGATTAGGCCAATCAGGGGGGTTTGCAGCACTGCATTATCCTATAGTTCTATCACTCCCCTATTTCGAGGAACAAATAAAAATTGGGAGACTTATAACACTAGAAACCGGATTTTTTAAAAATATTTTTTTCTTTTTCTTATGACGCTGTCAGGTTTTTTGCACTGCAGCATCGCCATTTCGTGTTCCCCTATTAATGACGTGACTAATTATACAGGGTGCGGCAGATAAACGGTAAATTAGAAATATCTCGAGAACTAAAATTGAATTTGAATTGAAAATTGACATGAAGGGGTTTTGAACAATGAGCTATGTAAAGAAAACATTGCCGTCACCATTCTACTTCCGGTTATACCGGAAGTTGCACATAACATTTTTAATGAAAGACCCTGTATATTTTTCAATTTTAGAAATATTTACGTTATTCTGAACATTTTTTGTTAATACTTCCCTATACCTATTTTGAACCGTTTTTGAGTTGTAATGTTTTTTATATGAAAATTACACCTTTTTACCATGTACATAAAATTCAATATCCTCTAATGTAATTTGAATAAAAGTTTAAATTTCTTATGAACTATTTACCACATACCGCTTTATCCTTTACACTGTGAAGTTACCTTTTTTATTATACAGGGTGCTGTCAAAATAGAAATAAAAACGGAATCCACAATATTCGCGTAATTCCTTTTTTTCAAATGAGACACCCTATATGTGATTATTTATTTTAGAAGAATACATTGCCCACTATCGATATGTATTACTATTCCCTATACCTATCTCCTGCAGTTTTCAAATAAATCAGCTTCATACATTTTTGTCACAAAAAATTAATTTTTTTATAAGCTATGTGGTTTATAACATTGAACAATTATACAGATACTATCGAAGATAATAAGGCACTAGCTTGTTAATGCAACAAATGTTCAAAATGTTCCCCATCAACTTACAAACATTTATGGGCTCTTTTAATCAGATTTTCATCAGTAGCTCTTGATAGTGATTCTCCATATATTTCGTTAAAAACGTGAAGGACTTTGTTTATCATATTTTCCTTAGTAGTGACAGGTTCAGAGAATACCTTATTTTTAACATATCCCCAAATATAGTAATCTAATGGTTACAATTGTAGGGATCTTGGTGGTCAGAGAAACGGACCTTTATCTATTATGTAGCTATCCAGTATCCATCTATCCTTAAATATTTCATCAAGCAATGTGCCTACTCCTCGAAGATTCTGAGCCGGTGCACCATCTTGTTGAAACCAAGCTTCGTTAGCCTCGTTATTAGGTAAAGCGTGCATTACTGGTACAATTACTTGCCGTAAAATGTTGCAGTATCGCTCTCCGTTTAAATTTCCGTCATAAATCATGAGAGCGAATATCTTATTATTTTTCACAACACAAAAAACATTAAACAAAAAGGACACTTGAAATTTACTATCCCATGTGACTTGAGGATTTTCGTCACTCGAGAACTGACTGTTATGGCGGTTAAACAAACCATTTTTAGTAAACTTCGATTCATCACACAAAATAATTTTTTTTGTAAAATCTTCATCTTCTTGGCATTTCATTAAAATCCATTCACAAAATTCTACACGTCTTACATAATCTCCAGGATGTAAATGCTGAGCTAGTGTATACGAATAATGATGTTTTTTTAAAATTCTGTGAATTGTTCTAGTCGACACCTCTAGCAGTTTCTCACATTCCCTTAACGATGAATTTGGATGAGCTGCAAAATATCCCAGGATATCTATTTGTAAATCCTCATTATCGACATGGGTCTTTGGCTTATTTCTTTTACTTTTAAACTGACCAAACTGGGAACAGTTGTGCAGCAAACTTATGATTTGGTGGAGGCTTTTCAGGATATCTCTCGGCAAACACACGGCAACTTCTGGATACTATTCTGTTATACTCACCGTGAATCATAATTAAATTTAAAAAATCGTCATTTGTATATCCTAAATGTGCCATGATTATTTTGTCAAGAAAATTAAAGGCAAACTATTATTATACCTTTCACAAAACGGCATACAACAAGGTGACTACTAAACATTAACAATAACTGACATTTGTCAGAATATTCCATAGGCGACTTGGTAAATTAATTTTTTGTGACAAAAATGTATAAAGCTGATTTATTTGAAATCTGCAGGAGATAGGGAGTAGTGATACATATCGATAGTGGGCAACGTATTCTTCTAAAATAAATAATCACATACAGGGTGTGTCCCATTTGAAAAAAAGGAATTACGCGAAGATTGTGGATTCCGTTTTTATTTCTATTTTGACAGCACCCTGTATAATAAAAAAGGTAACTTCACAGTGTAAAGGATAAAGCGGTATGTGGTAAATAGTTCATAAGAAATTTAAACTTTTATTCAAATTACATTAGAGGATATTGAATTTTATGTACATGGTAAAAAAGTGTAATTTTCATATAAAAAACATTACAACTCAAAAACGGTTCAAAATAGGTATAGGGAAGTATTAACAAAAAATGTTCAGAATAACGTAAATATTTGTAAAATTGAAAAATATACAGGGTCTTTCTTTAAAAATTACAAAGTTATGTGCAACTTCCGGTGTAACCGGAAGTAGAATGATGACGGCAATATTTTCATTACATAGCTTATTATTCAAAACCCCTTCATGTCAATTTTTATAATTCAGATAACTTTAGTTCTCGAGATATTTCTAATTGACCGTTTATCTGCCGCACCCTATATATACAGATTGCGTAAATTACATCGGAACCCTGGCCTCGGATTACACAAGTACGACAAGGATATATGAAAGAGAGAGAAAGAATAATTGTGCGCGGTGCACTTTGTTTCTTCTTGGAGGTGTATAGGGTTACCCGGCCTATTATTGACCACATGCCAGTGGTTGACCATTTTCGATTCTATGGACTAAAATAAGATAACAAATCCACTTATTTGAAATCTAATTGGCCACATTTGATCCAATAGGGTCTAATATACCCCTCTATGAAAAATGCTGCAATCCTTTTGTAGGTTAGTATGTAACAGGTTGTTGTTGTGAGAGCAGTTCTTATTTTGCAAGTTAGTGTTACATTCTTATAAGAAAGGTAAGTGGACCGTGCGGTAAAATCTCTCAGTATTTTGACAGTCAAGCAAGTTTTAATATTAAATATATATATCATTATTATTCTCACAAAATGATCTATAATATTATGCAGGTATTTTTTTCATAAGTTTGAAATTAATTATGAAAGAACTAATGGTCATTTACTGGATAGAAAAAATACATTTTTACCAGTATTTGACCAGCTGGTCAATTTCTGGGGATTCAATACATTTGAGATTTTACATCTCAGTCACTCATAATAAGCCTACATATTCATTATAGTGTGTTGTCTCTTTTTATTTTTATCCCTTGTAAAGCCTAACCAATAGTTGTCCACATTTTTAGCTGGTCAATTAGTGGTAAAGCAAATATGACGAGCTAAGTGCCATAAAAAATTACCCAGAAAACAAATTGGATGGACAAATAGAAGAAAATAATATGAATGAACAAGCCAAAAAAATAAATATTTCACAAGATATAAATTTAATACCTCCCAACAGTAGATCTATCAGCAGTTCTTTCTTGGATCATATATACTGGCCAGAAGAATCTCCAGAAAAGAATGAAAGAAAACGAAAATCAGAGAGGCTCCCATATGCAACAACATCAGTAAGGTGGCTTAAGTTTTACGAAGATAAAGAAAATAAAAAGAAATTTGACGAAGAATCAAAAGAGCAAAGGGCATTAGAAAGAAAACGGAAAAAGGAAGAAGAAGAAAGAAAGACCAATAATAAAAAACCAAAAAATATAATAAAGAGAAAAGTTCAGAAAGAAGAATCAGATAGCGACGAAGAGCTTGACAATGAGGAATGGGAAGAAAGTGGAACAAGTGGGGATGATGTATCAGACGAATGGGATAAAAATATGCCAGAAAAAGGAGAGTTCCTAGTGGTAGCATTTCCTGGCAAGAAAAAAGTACACAATTATGTATGTATTGTGCAAAATGTAATAAACAGTGATGAAATAGAAGTTCAAGCACTATCTTCTTCAAACGAAGAGCATACAGTTTTTAAAATTATTGATAAAGACATTAGTTTTATTGAGAGAAGCCAAATAGTTGAAAAATTAGTGTCACCATAAATTATCAGTTCTGGTGAGAGGTTTAAATACCAATTTCAATCACCAGTTCTTAATGTTCTTTAATGTGATTACAATGGTCAACTATTGGCTATTAATTGGTCAATAATTGAGGCTTTTTTGGTCAAAAAGTGGAAATATTGTCTTTTTTGAGTTTTTTATTTTTTTTTGTACCCACCTAAAATGTATTTTGGAATATCACATTATTTTTATGTTGCTAAAACAATAAAGTTTCTGTATCCCAAGCCGATTTTTATTACTTCTAAAAAAAATGATCTTTTTTATGATTAAAGGAAAAAAATCGTTAAGTGATCAACTATTGGCTGGTTAACCCTACTTATTTCCCGAGACTGGCCGAATGGTCCTTTACAGAGAGAATTCTTTAGTTGGTGGTATTCCGTATGCCCCCAGCATGGAAGGAGTGAGAGTGTTAAAGAAATAAAAAAATACAATCGTTATTACGTAACCTGTACATCTTAACATTCATTTTTGTCAACATGATCATTTCAGACCAAGTTGACAATTTCTAACTACAATAGGATATTATTTTAGCCATTGTAACTTGAAAATAAAACAGCATTTCTTGAGAGAACCATAATTAATAAACTAAAATTCCCTTCCATTAATAAATTAAATTGAAAAAATAAAATAAGTCGGTAGGTACCTACACCTATTCTAAACTTAAAATATAAACTTAATTTAAAAAAAAATCCATTCTAATCCATTTTAATTAATTAAGTGCTCAAATAAACCACCTTCCTGTGCCAGACAATAACCAAGATTTGATCTCATATCTCTAAGATTATTTGGCGTAATGCTGGCACAAACGTTCTGTATTTTCACCCTCGAAAAAAAGTCAACGATAACGAGACAAAAATATCATTTGTACAAATTAATCTACGCTTCTGGCAACAGCGGTTAAAATAGGGGGGCAATGAGCATTCGGCCAGTCTCGGGAAATAAGTATACACCCCTAAGGTGAAACAAAGTACACGCCTTAATGACCACACATAATTATTCTTTCTCTCCCTTTCAGCTGTTTTTATGTCGTACTTGTGTAATCCGGACGGTTCCGATGTAATTTACGCAATCTGTATATCATCTGGTAGTGTTATCGAACTAGGTTTAGTGTCATGGGCCCTTAGACTATAAATTGAAATTTTAGATGAATGAATAATTATAGCAGTCATATGTCAAATAAAATTAGGTTATTGTGTCATATCAAGATTGGAACCATGGAGACTAGATATAAGGAGCACAAACTCTGTATATAAAAAGTGTCCGTCGAAATTAGGAAAATTGTGGTGGCGCTGGGGAGGCTAGCGATTAAAATCATGTTTGACGTGTTAAATTTTAGGTTATGTAAATGGAGGGTTAGTTTATTTTCATTCGGTTACCTTTTATGCTTGGTTTTAGCAAATTTCAAGGAAAAAATAAGTATTTCCCGTAGCTGGTGCTATGTTTGGTTAAAGGTAAGTTTCTTCAATATCATTATATAGGCAATTGTGTTGCAAAATAGTAATGAAAACAATAAACCTAACCCGAGAGTCCTACATCAACCACTTACTGTTGCTCGAAAATAAGACAGGGGCTGGGGTGTGTAATTTTTTTTATTTTTAACTTTACTTCTAGTTGGACAACTTTTCACGACACACGTTTTTCAGATTGTAAATTTTTATAAAAAATTCTATAAAAATAAACACTATTTTCATTTTTTGTTAGGTTAACTTGTTCAGCAAACTTCACTCTGTAATTTTAATCGCTAGCTACTCTCGCGCCATCTACTATTTGTACCTTACCGCTGGACACTTTTTCGAGATTTTTCCTGTACAAGTTTGTGCTCCTTATATCTAGTCTCCATGATTGGAACGTTCAGCAGAATTAAGAAATGATGGATTACCTGATCATCTTTGTTGGGATGAACGCGACCATTGATTGGCATCCATGATGAACTATTTTATTTTATTTTTGTATGGCGTTTATTTATTTCGAATGCCATGTAATGTTGCAATTTTCATATAATCCAATAGTCATTTATTATAGAATTAATGTGGAATCATAGGAATGGTACAGCTGGACAAAATCATACTTCATTACGCGCTTTGGAGTTCGTTTGAAATGGTTTTAAATAGCGGGGTCATTGATTTAAGAAAAATAATAATAAAACGAAACGCCTTTTGGAAATCACGATAACTAAATGCAACACTATCACAGACTGAGACGCGCTTTGATTTTTTACGATTTGTCACAAGTTTTGTGTGTGCGCATTTGTTGTTCTAATACTTTATTATTTTTTTAGACCGTCAAATTATCATTCAACTTCCCATTTTACGGACATTTAATTAAAAACGTAACGATAGCCACCGGCGGTTTTCTTTACACCGGCGACTACGTTCACACGTGGTTAGCTGCAACACAATACATAGCCCCATTGATGGCCAATTTCGACACCAGTTTAACCAACACAAGTTTCATCAAATACTTCGATAACGGTACCGCTTTCACCGTCGAATGGGAAAAAGTTAATCTACAAGACAAACCAGAGGACGGCGAATTTACCTTCCAAGTCACTCTATTTAACAGTGGCGATATAGTTTTCGTCTATAAAAAGATACCATTGCTTGTCGATCAGATTCAAGAGCTGCACCACCCGGTGAAGGTGGGTCTATCCGATGCCTACATAATGGATCAAACTGTATTCTGTAAGTACCTTTTATACACATTTAAAATATATTAATTTTCAATTAAAACCGTAAAAAATCAAAGATTTTTGATACAAGTTGTCACATGGTTTGGGTTTTGGATGATTCATCAAGCTGCTTTTTTCCCATCTAAATAGTGATGCTATTGCTGCAGTACTCTCGGTTAGTAGATAATCAAAGCGGGTTCTGGGCCACCATAGGCGTCCCACGTTTGGTTTACTATTCCCATTGTGGTGACTAAGAAAATTAATATTGATAGTGTGCTGTGAGGTGTATGGGGAGGGGCGAAGTAGTACGTTGGGAACGCTACTGTGTTGTGTGACGCACATGAATCGTGCAATGCAAAAAGGGCACTAGCCTGGCGTGATTAGCGACACAAGCGACATTACAATGTACTACTTCGACCCCCCATACACCTCACAGCACACTATCAATATTAATTTTCGTAGTCACCAAAACAACGGGGATTGTAAACCAAACGTGGACGTCCAGGTGGCTCAGAACCCGCTTTGATTATCTACTTCGGGTCTCATGTAAAATTGCATTTCATGTTTTTTCCTTGGTTCCTATTTCTCATAGGCATTTTAGGATAACGGTAGGCTTCAGGCTCGCTATAGAGGCCGTTTGAAATGATCATAAATAACACGGAACTTCAAGTTGATATCCATTTAAAAAAAGCCTTGCGGATTAGCATTTGTCATAATTAAGTAAAGCGTGTTATCAATAGATGTCAAGATAATAGTATTATTCTAAGGCACTAAAGAGATGAGTATTCTCATCCGCCATTTTGGTGCCTTGTTGTGCGTTGACGTAGTTGTTGTGTTGGTCAAGTATTTGGCATGAGATTCGGTATTTCTACTCAGAGACGTGGCTAGTATCCATTCGTTGCATTTTCTCAATTTTCTGGTGTTAATAGTCTGAAGGAAAGTTGGTAAAATAAAATGTTCTGTTCAATATCAAAAAATGTTCAACACAATATGTCAACTCGACACATTACAAAACAATCAAATTCAGGCACCAAAATGGCGGATGAGAATACTCATCTCTTTAGTGCCTTAATTTTACTGTTATAACGTCTTACCAATTTTAAAATTACTTTTCAAAAAGTAGACCGTTCACTAAGAAGCAACATCTACTTCTTTGGCTATATGCCCGACACACAATTAATCACACTTCTAAGTTAAACAGCGTTGGGATATCTTCACGATTCTTCACCATTCTGGCTTGTAATTAGAAGGGACAGTATCCCTTGTAGACCGGCGATGTCGCATTCTTAGCATTCCCTTCACTGAGGTAAATGTATTAATGTGATTTCAGTGTTATCTCCAAGAATTATGCTCTTATAGAGCATCTGGACCGATAATATCTACCTTGTACTGATGTGGCGCAAATACGTCGAAATCGGACTAAAAGTGATTCATTGTTTGTCGGGGCATATAACCCGAGAAGTAGTTGCTGCTTCTTACTGAACGGTCTACTTTTTGAAAAGTAATTTTCAAATTTGTAAGTAATACTATTATCTTGACATCTACTAAAAATTGTATGCTTGTATGAAAACATTTTTTTGTTAATTTGAATCTGTTATTTTGCAGTGGTTCGTCGAAAAACAATTTACGAATATGACAGAGTCAATTTTAACAAAACTTACATCAAAGACTGGACTACGATCGTATTAAAAGCACTTCCGACATGTCTCGACGCCCACGACTGCAATTCATGCTTATCGAGAAAACTCGTTTACCAGGTACGTAGGATTAGTACAATATTTGATTAGCATTTAGACCTCGTTACACCTTGATTGGCTCCGACCAACCAAATTGTTCCGCGAGAAATTTCATTTGAGCGGTAACTTTGAAATGTAAAAATGAATACTGGAGTGCATACGTGAGCTAAAGGTGATCACATTATAAATTAAACCCATTGTGATAGTATATTATGGGGTTATTTTAAACTAAATATCTACTTCTTTAACACACCTCAAGCAAATATCTGGTTAGTAATTTAGAAATTTAATAAAATCTATTCATATTTACCTTTTTATAGTTTATTAACTGGTTACTTTTTTATTGTTATTGTGATTTTTTTTATCCCTTTTATAACATTATGTTTATTGGGATAACTACTATCGATAAAACATTTGTACTAAATTATTAAATATACCCCCAAGATTACTAAACATAACTCCATTGTTGGCGCAAATTTTTTGTTACTTTGCTATTGGCATTTAAAGTTGCAGTTTTTCAACTTACGCGGCCATTTTTTCAACACTGTATGCCCTCTTCTATTATTTTCCTTACCCTTCTTGATAAATAACCAATGATCTGATTTTTCCTTACCCTTCTTGATAAATAACCAATGATCTGATTTAAAATGTCATATTATAGTTGCGACGTCAGATTATGTGGATAATCTTATTTCTAATACTTTTCTCTTCAAATTTTGAGATTAAACAACTAATTTCTCATTCAAAGTACTAGTGATTAAAGCTAGGTTAGAAATGGTTTAGAAATTTCTAAAATGACAGAAGATTTCTCATTGGCCCGAGCCAGCCTTGGTGTAACGGGATTTAAACGCTAGTCAATATTTGTCCACTAAAATTACATTTTATAAATTTAATTTCCAGTGTTTCTGGTGTCCGGCAATGAACAAATGTTCTCAAGGATACGATAGGCATCGACAAAATTGGATAGCCTACGGTTGCGATAATACTAGTATAAAGAATGTATCGGTGTGTTCGAATACCGGATCTCAAACTAGCAGTAAGGCGTATATATTCAATCACGATACGAGTTCCATTAACGATGATCCTGATAAGATGGCTTTAGCTGGAAAAGTTGTCGTTTCTGGTACGCGAAACGATGTCGGAATGTCAGGTATTTTAGCCATACTTTTATTGGTAGGGATGGTATCAGGATTGACGTTTTGGGTGTTCTACGCTTATAGAAACCCTCATACCACTAGCGGACAGATCTTAATTAGGGTAAGTTTATTCTACAAATATCGATTAAACAAAAATAATTTTAATTTTTCAAATAATTTAAATATGTTTCGTCGTGTATTCAAAAACTGCTAAAACCTTGAATTAATTTCCCAAAAACATAAAATAAAATTGATGAAAAATTGTTGATAGAAAATTCCAAAAATACAATTAATTTATAAATAGTGCAGGGCATAGTGGCGCATTCGCTCGCAAAATTGTTTTAATTCGTAATTTCTTTTAATGTGGAGACTCTCCTGATTATAAAAGTGTATTATGACACTTGATATCTTTGGGCCTTTTTAACGACATTTTAATTATATAAAAAAATCCCCTGTGCCACATTGCAATTGTCACTGACAGCGGCAAAAGTTACCTGCAACTTTTACAAAGACAAATGCACTAGTGGTTTTTTCATTTATTAGTTTTTTAATCAATGATCAGTAGCCAAAATAAATAGTTTGACATTTTTGTCAACGACCAAATTATTAAACACTAACAATGAGTTGATTCGATAAGTCTACAAACAATGAAATTAGTCAAATTGTTAATACCTGTGTGCCTGCTAATACAATTGCGACTCAATCATCAATCAATACTGCATAATATGCTGTTCCATCAAGGTAATACACACGTGTGTAGTCACCATAACAATAATGCATAAATTGGGCTACGAACTGCTACCCCATTCAGCGTGAATAACAAACAAAGAAATAATTACTTGAATAGTATACCGAAATCTGGCAGGGACAAACGGGGGTTCTAGCCCAAGGATTCTGATGGCTAAGACAATCAAAGATACTATAACCCGGTGAGAATAAAAATAAATGGCTATTCACTAAGAGTTTTGACAGATGTCAGAACATGACTGCCTGGAAGACTGCTGGATAGAAAAGAGACAATTTAAGCTACTAAAGCGAATATGACTAGTTGGAGAAAGGGAGAACAATAGAGCTTTTAGGTCTTAGTGAATGTCACCCCAATATACGTACAACGTATTCTCCATACTAGGCACTTGCAAACTATTTACTGAAGAAATTGGAAGGTGGTAAGATTCTGGAGAAAATTCACTTTTTTGTCTACCTTACCGGAAAATCAACCATATAACGACCAAAAATTGGGGCGGAAAATTCTTAACTCCACTATTTTTGATGTTTTCCCCATTTGTCACTTGACTACTTTGACGTTTCACGTACATTTTTAATAAAACGTTAGTGTATATCTAAGTTTTTTTTTATGTTTTCCTATTTTTTGGAGTATTTGGTAGGAGAAAAACAGTTTTGTGTCGCACATGCAGAAAACGCTTGTATCTCGTGATTCTAAAGCTCATTTTCTGCCCTGATGATTCAATGTATTATTTTACCATTATCGTTAAAATTCGTGAAAATGTCTGTTTTCAATGACTGTAAAACACAAACTAAATGACGTAGCTTGCTCAAAATTTGACAATAGTTTATTAATAAATGACAATTGGCGGATGTGTTGCTTTTGAAGTTCCTGCGCGGGAAATAAATTCAAAAATTCACTGACTTATCAAACTCGAATAGTAAATTTATCGAAATTCCAAGACTTTATTGGTATTTCTGTAAATGTTTCGGTATTTTTCAAAATATTTTATAAGCTGCGTTAATTTTAGTCAAATTAAAAGGTTAATCAATTAGATAACATTCGGTTATTAGTTTATCACTAAAAAAATACAAATCCGGTACTTTTTTTTCATATTTCCGCCTCTATTTTTAACCAACAATCGAATTTAATTTATCTAATAACTTTTTTTAGTGATAAAATAAAAAACCACACTTCCAATCTTATATTAACGTCACTGAAACTACCACTTAATTTGCTTTTCAGTATGTTATTTTATTCAATAATCAGTTGACGATATTAAAGGTTCGTTCCAACCTACGATAAAACACCGTTCTGGAACCGTTTAGGAATCGTTAGGAAATTATTTCTACGCAGGCGCAAACTTTGCACCGTCCCAGAACTGTTAGAGGCTGGAACGGTTTTAGGCGTACTTTATTATCGTGTAGCGACCGTTTTGTTTATCTAATAGCAACCTCACTTTTTTAAGTATATTTTTATAATGTACTTTGTTGGTGGTAAATTATTGCATTATTTTTTGTTTAATTTATCGAATTAAAATATAAAAATCTAGTTAGCTAAAAATTAAACTAATATCTTATCTTATTCACATTTTTAATTCCACCTCATCCTCACTGGATTCTTCCGATAAAAAATCGCTGTCTCCTTCGCCATCCATGGTATTTCCTGTGTCACAAATAGTTAATTCAATCACATATTAATTTTTAATGGAGGTTATTACCTTTTTTATAACGTTTTACCTCTTCGTTATTATGGTTAATAACAAAATTTTTGATTTCGGATAATGGACGAGTTGCGAACAAACACGTCAATCTTTAAAACAATAAACTTTGAGAACAGCTGAGAAAATATTTACTAACAGCGCATGTCAGTCCTCACAGTTCCTTCTTTCGATCGAGTATCGAAATTACCATTCCGTTGCGGCTCTAGAACAGGATCGTCTAAATGTAGCTCTGCACCAACGTTGCCAAGTGTAGTCCTAAACTAAAACGTTTGTGTTTTGGAAAGTAAAAATATTTTAATAATGATATTTATCACAGTTGATTAAAAAGCAATGTGTTAAGAAATCAATATTTGTCATTTTTAAAATTATGTTTAGCAAAACGTACTGAAAATTGTTCGAGTTTACAATACAGAATTATCATACAAAAAGGAAAACTCACGAATGCATAGATACATTTTCCCTAATCGAAAAATTGAATTGTGTAATTGACAGATTATTATAATAATTTTCAATAATAACCTAACCAAAACCACCCTACCTTACCCCCTACCCTAATCCGAATCGAAAAATTGAATTGTGTAATTGACAGATTATTATAATAATTTTCAATAATAACCTAACCAAAACCACCCTACCTTACCCCCTACCCTAATCCGAATCGAAAAATTCTTCGTATTTTTAGTCAATTTTTGAAAAAAACAATAAGAAAATGAAAATAAAAATATCTTGACTCGGACACGACTCGAACCTGGTACCTCTGTGTTAGGAGCCCAGCACACTTACGCTGGGCTAATCTCTGCACACATTAATGGTATCGTATAGAAGGTAGAACCGTCGCATGAAAGCCGAGCGCCACCGGAGATACTCGATGGCGCCCTTTCAGTTTAGGACTACACTTGGCAACGTTGATGCAGAGCTACATTTAGACGCTCCTCTCTAGAACGATCACAAAATGGCTGGAACGCAAATAGAACCGTAATATTACGGTCACGATTAGCTTGGAATGGCACTAACTATATGCACTTGCGCAGTGCCGTTCTAGAATGGTTCTTCGCGAGGTTGGAACGAACCTTAAAAATATTAATAGTCCAGTTAACTTCTGCATTTTTTACTCTCAAATGACATACAAGCCATCAAAGTTATATTTTTTTAATGGAACACCCTATATTTCATATTGTTTATTTTCGTTTATTTTCTCCATTCCGGCAATATAGAATTTTACTAGGTTGATGTTTTCAAAATGTACACGTGTCGCGATCAAGCGCACGAGCAGTGGTTGTTCCTAATTCATGTCTATTTTGTTTTAGTACCGTCCCAGCCAATGGGGATGGAGGAGAGGAGAAGCCAGATACACGGCCGCCACGATTCACATGTGATTAAATTTAAAACATAAATAGGTATTTTTATAATTATATAAATATATATATATCAAACGAAATATATAAAATACAACCGGCTGTTCTCTGTTAATAAAATAGATGAATAAATGAACGACGTTACGGTTAACCAAATTTTAGAGAACCGCGCAATTTTTTTTCTTTCTAATGTTGTGCAACATGATTTTCTGTGATAATTAAGAAAATAATAAAAAAAAGGAGACATAAGATTACCACATTGCGAAATTTAATTGATTACTGAGAGAGACTAGATTCAACTTTTTTTGTTTCATAATTTCCTACAGCTTCCAAATTTTCTGTATCCCAAAGCGGAAAATTCCATTTCCAGGTTTCGTCGTAAGAATTCTTGCCTAGGCGATGTGAAAGAGTACGAACAACAAGTGTGTTTGGCTACCTGTAAAAGGTGGTACTTGGTAAATGTCCCTCTTTTATCCAATACTCTCCTTGATGCTGTGCCCTAGGATTCTGAATTGCTGTGCAATTCGCAAGTATCTAGATGGAGGTTTCTTCTTTCTGCTTGAAAGTGTACTGGGCGATGTATGAAAGGTGTGCTATGTGGTTAAGATTGTGGTGGAGGAGTGTGTTAGGTGATGCGTGAAGGAAAGTATGTCAGGCAACTGTAAAAGAATGCTTGAAATGTTTGGTAAACGATGTTTAAACGAATGTATTGAACTAAAAAGGCTAAAGTAGAGAATCGCTTAAAGTGTACGGATAGTTAAGTATTGAATCACAAAGACGATTATAACTTGATGTTTTGTGGCCTATAACGCGGATTGTAGACACTGCCAATTTGAGCGTACGTCCATATTTCAATAGTAGCACGAAGAAATGTTGCCGAAAACATGATTTTCCACTAGAAACACGCGGCTGTACACTATACAGTAGTCGGTCGTACGGCCAAGTTGGGTTTTGAACCCTTAGAGCCTCCGCACACTGGTCGATTGGCACTCGAAGTGGATGCGACTCGAAGACGAAGCGGAATGAACGTCACGTACGAACTATGCGATGCAATCGGAGGTTCACCGTCCACGGGTCGATTTTTACTCTCAGTTCGCCTATGTCTTCCAACAAGTTCAGTTCACCTTTGTTATAATGAGTGGTTCAAGTGATGAAGAGGCCGCTGTTATTTTTTAAACGTACCGTCGGATGAAAAAAAGGAAATTAGAAATTAAATCAATTTTAGAAACTTTAGACTTTATTAGATTTATTTAGTAGATAACGGCAAATCAATAATTACCGATAAGGAAAAAGAACTAAATATCATAAAACAAATAGCAGTTAATAATAATTACGATCCAAATTTAATAGACAATATCATAAATAAAAAGTGGCTAAAACATACTTTAGTTAGAACAAGATTTCCTTCTGATAAAAATAAAAATAATTAATTTAAAAACTTAGTATACTTTGGAATACTATCGTTAGTTTTATTTCATTGTTCAGTATTCATCTTCATCTATTCAATAATTAAAAGTTTTTCTTTCGAAGTTACCTCCACATTGCACTCGAACCTATCGTAACACTCGAACTTTCCCGTTCTCAGCAGCTCGCAAGGTTCGATTGACGCTCGAAACGCAATCACTTCGACTACCGATCGACCGCCAATCGACCCGTTGGTGGACGGTTGCCACAGGCTCTGAAAATTGCGGGCCAACTCTACAACTAAAAAAGTTTTATTTATATAAACAAGAAATCAATAATTTTAAGGTTATCTCTTACTCCGATAATACTTGGGAGTCGGTGTCGAGTTCATGTAAATCAAATGGGATACTTAGCTTACTCCTAGATCCTACTACTCTAGCCTCACCAGTGGGTTTTGGTTTTCTAATAAGATATCTATAAAATATTTTTTACATAACAATAATTATTAACAAACCAGAATTTACTGTAGGTAACCTTACATCGTACAACAACAACACCAAAGTCACCAAACCAAAGGACCAAACTATAAAGAAATTTGTGGAAATTTCTAGAAATAATAAGTATTTCTCATTTCTCTATGACCAAACACCAAACCATAACCATAAAATATAAAGTGTCAAATTCTTCTTTTTATTCAATAATAACAGCAGCAAGCAGTAAGACATGAGACATGGCTGTCATTGGCTGTGTTCAGTTCAGTCAGTGAGGAACGAGAAACAGTTCACAGTGGACAGGCAGGAAAAACGGGCCAGATTTCGAAAAGAGGTGCCAAAGTGGCAACGCTGGGTGAACCTACATTACATTACGTACGAAGTGGATGGAGGAAGAATCGTTTCGATTTCGAGTCGCATCCACTTCGAGCGCCAATCAACATAAACATAAATTATTGCAAGAAATAATGGTAATAACCGCCAAATGCAAAAAGATCTATGATATTTTAGTCTGCAGGATAATTATTATACTAGATTAGATAATATATCCTTTTTAATGTTTTTTTTTTCTTTTCAAACTTATCGATCAGGCTTTTCATTCACCTTTACTGCCTAGTAATACTTATTAATTCTTGATAGTCTCTTTGATAATTCTAATGCCCGGTTGCAAGAACGCTAATCAAATCTCTCATCATGTGATGGTTGATTAAAAAATTATGAACCATCAATGGGAACCCGATTTCACGAAAAAAATAATGGTCGATTAATTGTTCATCATTGCAGGTACCTATCCGTTGCATTTTGATTGTGTAAATGATGGTTGATTTGAAGAATTAACGAGTTATTATTTCATTGATTAGCTGTTAATCATTCATCATTTTTAATAAGTGTTCTTGCAACCGGGCATAAGACTGTCTTAAACATCTCGTTACTGTTCTTTTTACTACCGTGTACTGCTTTGTACTACCCTTTACTGCTGCTTGTTACTGTCTGTAGTGAAATATCCCTCGCTCGGTAATCAATTAGCTTTTCGGATTGGATTCTGTGCCTGTCAATATTCAAAGTGGCTTTTTTAGAGTTGTGTCTTAGAAAAATATTTTTCTATACATTTAGTAAAAAAAATTGTTTTTATCGTTTCATCTAATGTATATATAGATTTGACTGTTTTATGTTTTATAGTTGTATATTGTACTCACTTTCTACTACGAGAAATAGAAATGTCTTCTTCTCTACACTCGAACTTTTTTTATACCAGACAAGTGTAGAGATGATAATTTTATTTAAACTAATTCTAAGTATCTTGCAGCAAAGTGTAGTTGATTAATTAGGTATAAGTTTTAACAGTATAATACGTAATTTCCTAAAAATTATCGTTTTATCGTCAGGATCGACAAAACACTATGATCATCAACTCTTTCGATGGTTTTTCTTCGGACTGAATCTAGCCGAGTAATTGATACTTTAAGTTATCGCTACTCCAAGATGTTCGTCGTCTTCCTCTGCTCTTACTACTACTAAGTATTTTTTCGTTTTGGCAATAATTACCAAAAAAAACAAGATTTTTTTGTTGTGAACATTCCTATATGTAATTAACTCAACTAGCAACGCTAAAAAAAATTGGACCCTGTCTCGGAAAATCGTTCAGTTACTATTGAGTTGTGAAAAGCGTAACTCCTCGGTGAGGCCGTTTTATACTAAATTCAAATACAAGCTGCCGACAAAGTAAACTAATACCAGCGGACTACATACGTCTGTCCACGGGAAAAATATCCTGCCATTTTCCAAAAATTATCTATCATTTTTGGCCAATGACAAAACATCCTTCTCGTAGACGGACGTATGTCGTGTGGTAGTGTTTGGTCGACAACACAAAGAAAGCTGGTTTCTCGTGGTTTTCTGTAAGCGCCGATAAGCTTTAAAAATAAATTCATGTTGATACATGCAACCGCTCACAAAAGAAACAGGTCCGATCTTGTCGGCGCTAGAAATGCGCTCCGATATGTTTATCGGAATCAGCTAAACATTATTTTCCAGCGCGACACGTGCAGGGATCGCGCTTCATTTAGTCTGTTTACATAATTTGCGGCGTTTACGTACCTCTTGGACAAAAATGGTTGATGCAGAACTCCCTGCATTATGGGACAAAAGACAAAAAGCCCTCAAACAAATTAGCAGTCTTTCCTCTGGTAAAATCGGTTGTTGGTGCCAGTTGCACCATATTTTTATTAGGCGGTGCTCAATTTTTTTCAGAATATATTCACACGTCTCTAATTTCATTCTTACATACTTATAAAATCTATTTGGATGGGTTTTTAACTACACAAATAGATGATGATACTCTCCATTCTCTTTTCTACCACGATTTTTATGATCAACACCAGCTTTTCTTTTCATTTTTAAAGGAACATTTTCCACCAAACAAATTTCGTCACTTGACATTTTGAAATATAATGAACGAAACTAGCCGACTTCCAGCTTTCTTTATGTTCAACAATCAGCTTCTATTGCGCTTGCAATTCGAGCAGGTAACCAGTGTGCGAGAAACCAGCTTTCTTTGTGTTCTCGCCCTTTGTTTAGGTACATCGTCAGCAGCTTGAGTTTTTCTATAAAAGTGAACATGCGCATTTCGATTACTGAGAATTTCAACGTTTTCTCTGAGACAACTTTTTTCACAATATTTTTGTTGTTTTTAGAAATCTATTGCTTTTCGTTTATAAAAAAATAAATACGAGTACATTAACGAGTGACATGGCGGCGCAACTGTTAGTAGTAAAGTAACTGCTTTATTTTCAGTTGAAAAGAAAACACTTGAAAATTCAAATTCGATTTTTGTTGTTTTTTTGTTTATATCTTGTAAACAACTTTATTAAGGGCACCAATAAATTCAACACAATTCACTGGTTACATTTTTCATTATTTGCTGATATTTCTATGTCCAAAATCATTGGCGGTTCGTGGGAAAAAATGGGAGGTTGTCTAAAAACAAGCACAACTAAACAAGCCATAGCTGCTCTGAAAATTTCGTGCACTTGACTGTAAATTCAACTAGGTCTAGACTGGTAAAAAACGGTATAGAATCCCTTAACAGGCTGTCATAAAGAGACAACGGTGTCTCTAATATGAGTGCCGGTAATAAAATGGTGGACCAGTTAGCTAAAGAAGGTTCTAAAGGAGACTTCATAGGTTCGGAACCGCTAACCGTTTTGTGGAATCCCAAAGGGATCGGGCTAGATAGGGAACACCAACTCAAATGGAGGTTGACACAAGGACACGTCCATACAAAGAGTTTACTGAACAAGGTAGACAAGGAACTCTCAACTAGGCTATTGAAACTGGCTAAGAGACATTTGAAGACAGTTACCGACCTGGGGATGTACTCTTGACTGGGGGAATAGAGCTTTCCGAGAGAACACATATTTTGTCTTTATTTTGCTTAGCTGCTATGTCACTGCAGTGACAAAGACAAAATATCTGTTCTATCGGGAATCTTCACTTCCCCAGTCAAGAATACAGCCCCTGGTGACTGGACACTGAACCCTTAGGAAGCATTGCAGAAAATGGGCAAATCTAGTGAAGCTATGTGAAGAAAATGTGAACTAAGTGAAGAAATACCTACTCACATACTCTACTTCTGTGAAAACTTACAAGGACTCAGACGGAAGCACTTTGGATTTTGGAGAGGACATAATACAACCATCAAAACTACTAAAAATTCCTCCAGTCAAACTAGTTGCCTATATAGAGGACACAAAGCTTCAGGAATGGAAGTAGATAACATGGAAAATGGTACAAAGATTTAGTTCAAGTGCCTGAGCTCTTTGGCACAACCCAAACGAATGAATGAAATAATGACTTGAGGTGATTTCGAATGGCTTTTTTAGTTGGTTAATGGTTAACCGGTTGGTTCATAAACGAGACTCTCGGTTGGTTACGACCCATTCGAATTCTTCGCAAATGAAGCGGTTGGTTAATCGGCAGTCAAGTAAAATTTTATGTATGCCATTTCACAACAATTTGTTTACAAGATAGTGTAATTGAGTTTGTTTTTGTACACAAGAGGAAACCAAATATTCATTAGGTTTCGTTCTGGTGGCAAGGCTACGTGTTCTTGAACTGGAAGTTCAAATTTTCATTTGTTCTGCATTTTGATGGAGTTATTCCATAAGCAGATAATTTTCCACTAAGTACTGCTCTTGTAATGTGATCAATGGTAAATTCATCATCACTTAACAGTAATTATATCATGTATTACTTTTTCATTAATTTCGAAGCCACTGCACTTAGAGACTCGATCATCACTTTAAAAAAACGCGCACACACTTTTGTGTACAAAACGTTAACCTCAAAACAAATGCAAACAAAATAGTATTACTGGGAGAATCGGAGAATAGACAGAAATATAACAAATAACCAGAAAGCAGACCGTGCTCGAGAGCACGAGCGGTTCAAGTTTCGGTTAACCATCGTTAAATCAGATGATTTATGACTAATAAATTTGTCATTCGAATGCGTTTGGTTCAAATATGACCTACCAATCTATGAATCAACCAAGAACCAACATCATTCGAAATCGCCTTTGGTTGTTTTTTGCACTGTTGCAGATTTGTGTAATTCTGGGCACGGTGGAGATTTTAAAAAAGTCGATAAATAAGTATTCCCATTTTGATGTTTTCAATATTTTGATTTTGGCTCATGTTAGAATCGAGTTTCAAAGGAAAACAATAATAATCACTGAATTACAAGGTTCCTGTCTCGTTTTGTATTCTTACTGAAAGTAAAACAGGTTATTTTGCACTGCTACTGAGATCAGTTACGCTTATACCGTTTTATGTATCATTTTGAGTTACTGCGCGTCCAGTTTTTTAGAAGACTTTCACGGTTGGCCAGGATGCATATTTAGTTCTTGTCTACTATTACATTGAACAAATCTTGTAATTTATTGGTTTCAAGTTGAATTTGCCAATAACAATGCTTAGTCAATAGTCAATCCTGATGTTCGCAAAACCATTCCAGAATTAAATATTTCATTAAAAAAATTATTTTAATTAATCGAGGATAGATAATTAATATTGATAGTAGAAAAAATTTACGTATGCATGTGTACAGATTATATATTTTAATCTGTTTGTGGAAATGTACGGTTATTAAAATGAATTTTCCCATAATTTTATTTTTAGCCAGAGATAATTTTATTTATTTTGATAGAAAAGTATCAATATTCATATGTAAATTAAAAATAATCAGTTACTGGTAAAATTTAAATGGTTGTTATTGAAAGAGTTGTGCTTTTCATTTTTTTTAATTATGAAACTTTGATATAATACATGTAATAACAGAATTATTGTGATTTAATAAAATTATATTTTAAGATAGGCATTTATTTTTTATTTACCTGACCCTGTGTTCCTTGCTAAACAGAAAAATTTCATCCCCATTACAATTTTCTATTTTATCTGAGTAAAATGAACTTTGGATCCGATATAATAACCTACTTGTATGTATGTATATATCTCGGGGTGACATTTACTGAAATATAAAAGATCTATTAATTGTGCCCCCTTTCTTTTACTTAGTTTTACTTAGAACGTCTCAGAGACTAGTAGCTTCTTTAGTCATATTTCCCGGAGGAATTTTAGGATATCTGCAGGCTTTAACTTATAATGTCCCTCTTCTAGGTGCTGTGCTCTAGGCATATGGAGGTTTTTTCTTCCATGCCTCAGAATCTACATTCTTCTTCCTCCAGTATTTTGAGCTTTTTGCTGTAATGCAAATACAGGCTAGTCTGAATTTTAGAGAGATTTTCTTTCGTCGTCAATAGGCTAGACCTACTACTCCCCGCTATGCCTCCATAAGTGATAATTGGTCTCACTATGGCAGTGTACATCCAGTTCAGGATTTCTGGGCTACAGCTCCAGTTTCTCCTTGCTAGATTTCTGCACACCAATAGAGCCATTTTTGCTTTGTATATAATGTCTTTTTCGTGTTTGTTCCACAGGAGCTTACTATCTAGAGTCAAACCTAGATACTCGACTGCTTGTCTCCATTCAACCTCGTTCAATGGTTTTGAGGTTAAGTTTTATTTTCTTGGTGAAGGCTATTAAGATGGTTTTAGTGGGGCTGCTGCTAAGTCGCACTTGCCTACAACAACTATTTGTATGGTTCAGACCCTTTTCTACGATGTCACAAAGGGTGTTTTCGAATTTTCCGCTCACTGTTATGACAATATCCTTGGCAGGAGTTCGTCAACTGTCAGTCTCCACGTTATTGGGGATGCTACTCCTACCTATGGGGGACATCCTCTGGTTGTACAGATGTAGTTGAATGTTTTTGCTCGTCCTCGTCTCTGCTACTCTAGTGGCGAGCGCAGTTCCGACATTCTTTTGGATGTTGTGTTGTCTACACCTCTTCTATTTAATGCTTGACAGCCTCATGTGGAGTATTGTCAAAAACTCTTATATCCAAAAATGCACATATTACAGTTTCTTTGGTTGTCTAGAGCACCTCGAATATCCTCCGTCTGTTCTACCAGTGCAGTCTCCGTAGATCTGCCTGCCAAGTAAGTATGGTGATACGGTAGTCTCTCTAGAATTTCCGTTCTCATATTTAAATAGCTTTTTCCATCGTTTTGAGCACAAACGATGTTATACTAATTGGTCTGAAGGATTCGGGGTTTGTTGCCTCCCTTTTTCCTCCCATTCCCTTTTTTGGAATGAAGGTT